>CM053026.1:119089016-120536516 GCA_028564925.1 Lithobates sylvaticus
ATTTACCCAGGAATCAGTGCATTTGTATAGTACTGATTGCTGTATAAATGACAATGGTCTCAAAAATGTCTGATGTGTCTGCCATAATGTCGCAGTCACAATAAAAATCGCTGATCGCCGACTAGTAAACTAGTACTTAGTTTACTAGTACTTACTAGTAAAAAAAAAAATATTAATAAAAATGCCATAAAACTATACATTTTTGGGGTATATTTATTATAGCAAAAAGTAAAAAATAATGCTTTTTTCAAAATTGTCGCTCTTTTTTTGTTTATAGCGCAAAAAATTAAACCGCAGAGGTGATCAAATCCCACCAAAAAAAGCTCTATTTGTGGGAAAAAAAGGACATCAATTTTGTTTGGGAGCCACATCGCGCGACTGCGAAATTGTCAATTAAAGCGACGCAGCGCGGAATCGCAAAAAGTGGTCTGGTCTTAAGCCAGCAAAATGGTCTGGTCTGAAAGTGGTTAAAGGGGTTGTAAACCTTTTTGTACTGCAGCTGCCCCCCAGAGCCCCCCTTTTACTTACCTGAGCCCGATTTTTCCAACGACGGGGACAAGCCCAGCAGCTCTAGCCACGGTCTCGGGTCCTCATTGCACAGATTGATAGCAGCAGGAGCCATTGGCATTTATTGGCAGAAAAAAAAGGTTATACTATCCAAAGTTAAAACAACAAGGGCGGAAGATTTAGTAGATGGGAAGATGAAAAAAATGACTGAAGTTCCACTTTAACCGCTTCCCGACCGGCCACTGCATATATACGTCAGCAGAATGGCTCGGGCAGGCAGAATCACGTACCTGTACGTGATCGTGCATGTGCCTGCCCGTGGGTCGCGCGCGCGCCGCTAGCGGCGCGCTCGCGACCCGGTCGGGAGCTCCGTGACCCCGGCCGCGGGACCAGCGGACCCGATCGCCGCTGGTATCCCGCGATCGGGTTACGGAGCGGAAGAACGGGGAGAGGTCTATGTAAACAAACCTCTCCCCGCGCTTCCTACACTGACTGTCAGTGATCGGCGGTTCCCTGTCATCGGGAACGCCGATCAATGACGTCACACGTACAGCCACGCCCCCCTACTGTAAAAAAAAACACACACACGTCACACTGACTCCTCCCCGCCCCCTAGTGGTTAACCCCCTAACTACAACTGTCATTTACATAGGAATCAGTGCTATTTAAATAGCACTGATTGCTGTATAAATGACAAATGTCCCAAAAATGTGTCAAAAATGTCCGATGTGTCCGCCAAAATGTCGCAGTCACAATAAAAATCGCTGATCGCCGCCATTACTAATAAAAAAAAAATATTAATAAAAATGCTATAAAACTATCCCCTATTTTGTAAACGCTATAACTTTTGCGCAAACTAATCAATAATCGCTAATTGCAATTTTTTTTACCAAAAATATGTAGAAGAATACGTATCGGCCTAAACTGAGGAAAAAAAATGTTTTTTTATATATTTTTTGGGGATATTTATTATAGCAAAAAGTAAAAAATATTGCATTTTTTTCAAAATTGTCGCTCTATTTTTGTTTATAGCGCAAAAAATAAAAACCGCAGGGGCGATCAAATACCACCAAAAGAAAGCTCTATTTGTGGGAAAAAAAGGACGCCAATTTTGTTTTGGAGCCACGTCGCATGACCGCGCAATTGTTAGTTAAAGCGACGCAGTGCCGAATTGCAAAAAGGGGCCTGGTCCTTTAGCTGCAAATTGGTCCGGGGCTGAAGTGGTTAAGCAAATAAAAACGTACTGGGTAAAAGCACATGACATGTTTTGTATGTTGTACATCTATTTTAAAAGCAAATAAAGATTATTGGAAAAGAAAGAAATAGAAAATCTTTTTCCGTATCCTATCTGTGTACTTAGCGGTTTAGCGTCAGGATCCAGGTGAAATTTTTTTTCTGACACACCTGAGCTAATGTATGGAAATGACAATATTCCATTAAAAATAGAAGCATGTGTTAGTTCTTTGCTTTAGTACCAGTTCACACCACATGCAGTCCAGTGCGTTTTTTTTGTGCATCAAAAACGCATAGAAAGTAGGTTATATGGTTTCCAATAGCATAGTTCACACCAGTGCGGTCAGTTTCAGGGCTTTCCAGTTCTAGAAAAAAAAAGTAGAGCATGCTGCATTTTTCCTGAACTGGACTGTACTGGAACGCACTAAAACACATAAAATACGCACCAGAATGCACTGGAACGCATCAATAACACACCGGACTGAAGTACAGTGAAAAAAAAAAAAACAGGAGGAAAGAAGAAAAAAAAAAGCATCAAAAAAGTGTTAAAAACGTGCATGCAAAAACATATCCGGAACGGATCTAGAGTGCGTTTTTGTGGTGTGAACCAGCCCTCAGTCCAAAAATATTTTGAGTAGGGTAATACCCAGTTTGTGGCTTATTTTTACATTGGTGATATTAACTACAAATGTTAGGTCTTAAATTTCTTGACTTGTACAAGTAAATTTTGATTCCTCTTGTTATTAGGAGGTTATTATACCAAGAAAAGAGTCCCCTGCTATTACAATTAATACCTACGACCTATGAAGTGGCGTCTCTGTATCACATTTTAAGATGTAACAAAAACTTCCTGCGTAGTGTGTCATTGGCTTACCATGTGACAGTCATACAATGTATTTCTATCACATTTCCAACTTTGATGAAAGCGCAAGGCCCCTTTCACATTTGTGCGACTTGTCCTGCGACTTGGGACTGCAAAGTCGCTCGACAATTTGTACCCCATGATTTCCAATGAGTACCATTCATCTCTATGTGACTTCAAGTCACAGAGACTTCATAGTAGTTCCAGTACTACTTTGGTCCGACTTTGATGTCACTTGAGGTCCATAGACCTCAAGATTACACAGGCATTGCTTCAAGTTGCGTCAAATTCGTGGCAAAATCGACATTCAGGTCGCACAAGTGTGAATGGGGCCTAATGCTGCGTACACACGAGCGGATTTTCCGTCGGAAAAATCTTGGATGTTTTTTCTGAGGGAATTGCGCCCAAGCTTGGCTTGCATACACACGGTCACACAAAAGTTCTCTGAACTTTCGACCGTCAAGAACGCGGTGACGTACAACACTACGACGAGCCGAGAAAATTAAGTTCAATGCTTCCGAGCATGCGTCGAATTGTTTCCGAGCATGCGTAGGAATTTTGCACGTAGGAATTGGTGCAGACAAACTTTTTCCGACCGAAAATTTGAGAACCTACTCAATCTTTTGCTGGCTGGAATTCGGCCAGCAAAAGTCCGCTGGAGCATACACACAGAGGCATTTTCCGACCAAAAGCTCTCATCTGACTTTTGCTGGCGGAATTTCTGCTCGTGTGTACGGGGCATAAGTTCACTTTTGGAACTTAAAATCTATCTGCTGCCATAACCCTCGGTATTTAACGTCCAAATACCGACGTATAATGACAGCGGGCGGTTTTGGAAGTGGTTA
This sequence comes from Lithobates sylvaticus, assembly GCA_028564925.1. Taxonomy (NCBI): domain Eukaryota; kingdom Metazoa; phylum Chordata; class Amphibia; order Anura; family Ranidae; genus Lithobates; species Lithobates sylvaticus. The sequence continues at coordinate 119,092,464 of CM053026.1, forward strand.
ATTGTGCAGCGTTATGGGTGAGACTACCCAAAACAATTCCTTTTTCAACATTTCAATTAGTATGTGGAAAAAATAACACACACACAACATATACAGAAAATAATTTCCCCAAAATTCCTCAAAGTAATTAGTGAACAAAAAATAAATAAATACAGTGTTTGGTGATGCTGATATAACCATAAAAAAATCCCTCTTCAACACACCGCATACAACAACAAGGATATGCGCTCACCCCTCTACAGACCTCCATGTTATAAGAGGACTGAGGACTGAGAAGTGCCTGATAGATCAACGTTACTAAACACTGAATTTTCATTTTCTTTCACTAGTTGCTTTTGGAGGATTATTCGGAAATAATGTTCCACATACTAATTGAAAAGGGAATTGTTCTGGTTAGTCTCACCCATAACGCTGCACAATTTATGTTTAGATGATATTTCACATACACTATGTATACACTTATTAAACGCATGGGATTTGTATGTTTTTTATTATAACACATGTTGCTATAAATCTTTTTTTTTTAAATTAGGCAGTCTCTTTATTTCTACTTCTGTATATCCCTCTTTAAATAAACACTACATTACCAAAAGAACTTTAATTCCCAGTCTTCCCAGTCTAATGCCCCGTACACATGTTCAGACTTTGTCCGCCGGGACTTCCCCACACACGCCCGGACTTCCGAGCGTGTGACTTGCCCACACACGCACGGACTTCTCCGGCGGACAATCCGCTGGACAAAGTCCGCGGGACTTTTGAAAATGAACGGACTTGCCCACACACGGAGCAGTCCGTTCATTTAGAACGTAACTGCAAGTAGAAGGGGCTAGCGAAGGCAGTAAAGCTGGGAGGATGCTGGGAGGATGCTAGGACTGTGACATCACAAGGGGGCGGGTTCACCATGTGACATGAGCATGTGACCCTGTCCCCTTGTCCCTATATAAGTCCCAGCACAGCACGGCTCTGGCATTCCGTCCAGAGAGAGCGACGGGTGAACATCGGAAGAAGAAGAAGAAGAAGGCGCCGGCGGCGTGGAAAACGACGACCGCGGCAAGAACAGAAGAGACCCCGGAAGACCCCCCGAAGGCGGATTGAGACCCCCAGACGACGGCGGCGACGACGAAGAAGGTAGCGGGACTTCTCTTCTCGGTAAAAGAGCGAGGTAAATGGCGGAGGAGTCCGGAGAGAAGACCCCCAAGATGGAAGAAGACCTCCGGAGCAGTGCAATAAAATATTTTTTCTAAAGTGTGTGTTTTTTGACTTTACATTTTACACCTTAGGTGAATGGGTAGGGGTACATCGTACCCCATACTCATTCACATAGGGTGGGGGGCCGGGATCTGAGGGCCCCCTTATAAAAGGGGGCTCCCAGATTCCGATAAGCCCCCGCCCGCAGACCCCGACAACCAACGGCCAGGGTTGTCGGGAAGAGGCCCTTGTCCTCATCAACATGGGGACAAGGTGCTTTGGGGTGGGGGGGCCGCACAGACCCCCTTTCCCCAGGGCACCCCCCATGTTGAGGGCACGCGGCCTGGTACGGCTCAGGAGGGGGGGGGGGCGCTTGCTCGTCCCCACCCCTTTCCTGGCCGGCCGGGCTGTGTGCTTGGATAAGGGTCTGAGATGGATTTGGGGGGGACCCCCACGCCGTTTTTTCGGCGTAGGGATTCCATTTAAATCCATGCCAGGTGACGGGGCTAGCGCGGCGGCATTCACTGCCTTCGCTAGCTCCGTCTACCTGAAGTCACGTGCTAAATGAACGGACTTTCCGGCGGACTAGCCTACTAATGGCGGGATTGTCCGCTGGACTGCCAGACTATGGCAGTCTGGCGGACTAGGTTTTAAAACAAAACTTAAAACCTAGTCCGCCGGACTTTTGGTGCCAAAAAGTCCGCCGGCGCCCACACACGAGGGGATTATCCGGTGGACTCAGTCCAGCGGATAATCCCGCGGGATAGTCCCTTCGTGTGTACGCGGCATTAGTCCATAGGGTTCAAAGGGCCCACCCTTTGCAGCTATACAGCTTCAACTCTTCTGGGAAGGCTGTCCACAAGGTTTAGGAGTGTGTCTATGGGAATGTTTGACCAATCTTCCAGAAGCGAGGTCAGGCACTGATGTGAACGAGAAGGCCTGGGTCACAGTCTCCGTTCTAATTCAATTTCCAAAGGTGTTCTATTGGGTTGAGGTCACGACTCTGTGCAGGCCAGTCAAGTTCCTTCACCCCAAACTCGCTCATCCATGTCTTTATGGACCTTGCTTTGTGCACTGGTGCGCAGTCATGTTGGAACAGGAAGGGGCCATCCCCAAGCTGTTCCAACAAAGTTGGGAGCATAAAATCGTCCAAAATGTCTTGGTATGCTGATACCTTAATGCCGCGTACACACGAAGGGACTATCCCGCGGGATTATCCTCTGGACTGAAGTCCAGCGGATAATCCCCTCGTGTGTGGGCGCCGGCGGACTTTTTGGCGCCAAAGTCCGGCGGACCAAAGTTTTAAGTTTGGTTTTAAAATTATCCGCTGGACTTGGCAGTCCGGCGGACAATCCCGCCGTTAGTAGGCTAGTCCACCGTACTTTTGAAAATGAAGGGACTTGCCGCTCATCGGCAAGTCCGTTCATTTAGCACGTGACTTCAGGTTACCTAGCTAGCGTAGGCAGTAAATGCCGCCGCGCTAGCTCCGTAAGCTGGCATGGATTTAAAGGGACTCCCCACGCCGAAAAACGGCGTGGGGGTTCCCCCCAAATCCATGTCAGACCCTTATCCGAGCACGCAGCCTGGCAGGCCAGGAAAGGGGTGGGGACGAACGAGCGCCCCCCCCTCCTGAGCCGTACCAGGCCGCGTGCCCTCAACATGGGGGGTGCCCTGGGGAAAGGGGGGCCGTGCGGCCCCCCCACCCCAAAGCACCTTATCCCCATGTTGATGAGGACAAGGGCCTCTTCCCGACAACCCTGGCCGTTGGTTGTCGGGGTCTGCGGGCGGGGGCTTATCGGAATCTGGGAGCCCCCTTTTATAAGGGGGCACTCAGATCCCGGCCCCCCACCCTATGTGAATGAGTATGGGGTACGATGTACCCCTACCCATTCACCTAAGGTGTAAAATGTAAAGTACAAAAACACACACACTTTTGAAAAAATATTTTATTGCACTGCTCCGGGGGTCTTCTTCCGTCTTGGGGGTCTTCTCGCCGGACTCCCCCGCCATTTACCAAGCTCTTTTACCGAGCGGGGGAAGTCCGGCTACCTTCTTCGTCGTCGCCGCCGTCGTCTGGGGGTCTCGATCCGCCTTCGGGGGTCTTCCGGGGGTCTCTTCTGTTCTTGCGGCGGTCGTCGTCTTCCACGCCGCCGGCGCCTTCTTCTTCTTGTCTTTCTTCTTCTTGTTCTTCTTCTTCTTCCGATGTTGACCCGATGCTCTCTCTGCCCGGAATGCCTGTGCCGCGCTGCGCTGGGACTTATATAGGGGCATGGGGACAGGGTCACATGCTCATGTCACATGGTGACCCCGCCCCCTTGCGATGTCACAGTCCCAGCATCCTCCGGGACTGTGACAACACAAGGGGGCGGGGTCACCATGTGACATGAGCATGTGACCCTGTCCCCATGTCCCTATATAAGTCCCAGCGCAGTGCGGCTCTGCCATTCCGGGCAGAGAGAGCATCGGGTCAACATCGGAAGAAGAAGAAGAAGAACAAGAAGAAGAAGAAGAACAAGAAGAAGAAGGCGCCGGCAGCGCGGAAGACGACGACCGCCGCAAGAACAGAAGAGGCCCCCGGAAGACCCCCGAAGGCGGATCGAGACCCCCAGACGACGGCGGCGACGACGAAGAAGGTAGCCGGACTTTACATTTTACACCTTAGGTGAATGGGTAGGGGTACATCGTACCCCATACTCATTCACATAGGGTGGGGGGGCGGGATCTGAGTGCCCCCTTATAAAAGGGGGCTCCCAGATTCCGATAAGCCCCCGCCCGCAGACCCCGACAACCAACGGCCAGGGTTGTCGGGAAGAGGCCCTTGTCCTCATCAACATGGGGACAAGGTGCTTTGGGGTGGGGGGGCCGCACGGCCCCCCTTTCCCCAGGGCACCCCCCATGTTGAGGGCACGCGGCCTGGTACGGCTCAGGAGGGGGGGGGCGCTCGTTCGTCCCCACCCCTTTCCTGGCCTGCCAGGCTGCGTGCTCGGATAAGGGTCTGACATGGATTTGAGGGGAACCCCCACGCCGTTTTTTCGGCGTAGGGAGTCCCTTTAAATCCATGCCAGCTTACGGAGCTAGCGCGGCGGCATTTACTGCCTACGCTAGCTACGTAACCTGAAGTTATGTTCTAAATGAACGGACTGCTCCGTGTGTGGGCAAGTCCGTTGATTTTCAAAAGTCCCGCGGACTTTGGCCGGCGGATTATCCACCGGAGAAGTCCGTGCGTGTGTGGGCAAGTCCGCGCGTGTGTGGGCAAGTCCACACGCTCGGAAAGTCCGGCGGACCCAGCTGGAAGGCCCGGCGGATTGTCCGCTGGACTTAGGTTCGCCGGCAAAAGTCTGCACGTGTGTACGCGGCATAAGAGTTCCCTTCACTGGAACTAAAGGGCCAAGCCCAACCCCTGAAAAACAACCCCACACCATAATCCCCCTCCACCAAATGATTTGGACCAGTGCACAAAGCAAAGTCCATAAAGACATGGATGAGCGAGTTTGGGGTAGAGGAACTTGACTGGCCTGCACAGAGTCCTGACCTCAACCTGATAGATTTTTGGGAATTGAATTAGAGCGGAGACTGTGAGCCAGGCCTTCTCGTCCAACATCAGTCTCACACAAATTGTAAATTAACCACACAAACAGTTTACTGGGAGAACTTGGTTAAACACATTAATTACAGTGGTAATTCTGATATAAGAAAATGACAGTAGTAACACTCAAAGTGTATGAGGAGACTCAGAACTCAACGGTCACTTGGGTTGCATATGCTGACAGGATGGAAGTTGGACTTATGCTCAATATGATAAAACCCTGACACTCAGCACTTTCCCACTCCTGCCTCAGAGCATACACGCATTTAGTAGTAACAATCAAAGTGTATGAGAAGACTCAGAACTCAACGGTCACTTGGGTTGCATATGCTGACAGGATGGAAGTTGGACTTATGCTCAATATGATAAAACCCTGACACTCAGTACTTTCCCACTCCTGCCTCAGAGCATACACGCATTAAATTAGTAATGCAATATTCGATACAACAGTGTAATACAATACAGATGTATATGTCACCTACTCAAGGGCTACCCCTAGGTTGTAATGCAGTTCCAAATCGCTAAAGTGAGTTATAATGCTGTATAACCACAAGTGAAAGTCTTTTGTCATCTTCTTTTTTCAGCTAGCTTATTAGACTGCATTATTTATAATCCAGATAGGGAAACAAGCAACTGTAGACCGTAAAGTGAATAGTATTTGATGGTTGTATACTGGTGACAAAAGGCAATTAGTATAACTCCTCCTTAGCGGTGGATGTGTTGTAACATTAACTTATAGCACATGGAAAGCAATCCTGCAGTTCCACTGTATATGAGCTATGGCTGAATGAGAATACTTCTGTAGGACTACAAATCCCACCAGCCGCCTGTAACTTTGCAACACAGCAACAGTACACTCTATTTATCTGGACAAGTGCCCGCTCACCACACCAGGTCCCAGATGCTTGTTAAGTTCTCCTCCTGGTATCTCAGTCCATTCTGAACTGGCGCCATCACACTCTGCCGCTCCTTCTGATGGCTGATGCGACTGTAGTTCAGGAAACCTTTAGAAATCTTGGGTCCTCCGGTCCATCCGCATGCTGGTTCAGAGCTAAACGATTTCACTCCGCACCTTTCAGGCCTCACACAGACTTCCCTGCAGGCAGGCTTTCAATGGCGTCCCAAGAGGCCGGAAACATGCAACGCCTGTCCCTTTTATTTCCCTACCCAGCAGGCAGTTCTGTGACTGGGCCTTGTGGGTAGGCAAGTGGGCATTGTGGGTCTGTAGTTTGCTGACTGAGTTTTAACATAAGAGTCACTTCCTCCTTCACTATATCTCCCACAATGCTTTCTTTTATGGCATAATAAACCCCAAAAAAGTCTTAGTAACATTAAATCAAATGCACGCTAGAGGAAGCCAAACCCTTGTTTAAAGAACATCACATATTTACATAGTAACTTAGGTGGCAAAAACACCTGCGCTCTCTCTCTCTCTCTATATATATATATATATATATATACCTACACACTATCTCTATCTCTATCGTAGATAAGCAAGTGTAACAAGTAGGGATGGGCGAACGGTTTCGCCCAACATAAGTTCCGCCAAACATTTGGTTGTTCGGTCGTTCGACCGTTTGTTCGGCCCCCGAACCGACCACAATGTATTGCAGCGCTGAACAGTGCATTGCAAGCCCTGATTGGTTGAAGCAGTGAAAGCTTCAGCCAATCAGGGCACAGAGCACTGTCAGAGTCATGATTGGATACTGTCATCATGACTTTATCCAATCATGGCTCATTCCTGCCCCACAGTATAAAAGTATTCTTTCAATGGCAGCTATTTTCAGTGTGGTTTTGGCATGGAGAGAGATAGAACAGGGTTCTGTTCAGTGCTATTAGTGAGTTAGTGTGCTATACTGTGCTATTTTGCTTCAATTGTAAGTGTAGAATATTAGTTTAGTGTCAGTCTAGGGATAGTGTGAGTGTAGTGAGGAGGACCATCATTCAGCTTTGCATAGTGTGCAGCTAGTGTAGGGACAGCTCAGATAGTTTCAGTGTAGTGTAGTGTAGTGAGACGGCGTCAGTAATTTTGACATTAGTGTATAGCTAGAGTAGGGACAGTTCAGATAGCGACGGTGTAGTGATTGCGTTACTGCCAGTTTAACACCATTTACTTCTGTGTGCGTTACTGCCAGTTTAACGCCATATCGTTTTGCGTGCATTACTGACAGTTTAACGCCATATAGTTGTGCATGCGTTACTGCCAGTTTAACGCCATATCGTTTGGCGTGCGTTACTGCCAGTTTAACGCCATATAGTTGTGCATGCATTACTGACAGTTTAACGCCATATAGTTTTGTGTGCGATAATGCCAGTTTAACGCCATATCATTTTGCGTGCGTTACTGCCAGTTTAACGCCATATAGTTCTGTGTGCCTTACTGCCAGTTTAACGCCATATAGTTCCTTTCAGAAGCCTCCACTGACAGGGATGATGGTATAGCACAGCGTGTCCCAGGTCCTAGCAGCACATCTACCAGCAGTACACCACCAGCTGTAGACTGTAGCCGGCAAATTTCTCTGCCCCATCTGCTGCAGCAGAAAAGAATTACAGTCCCTGCCACCCACATGCCCAGCGTCTGAATACAAGCTTGTCAAAGCTGTTGGCTCTCCAACTTCTGCCTTTCAGCTTGGTGGATTCTGCCCCTTCCATGAATTCGCACAATGTGCTGTACCACAATGGCAGGTTCCCAGTCGCTACTACCTTTCACGTAAGGCAGTTCCATCTCTCTACCATCACGTGGAAGGGAATGTTCTGGCATCGCTGGACAAGGCAGTTAGGCGTAAAATCCACCTTACTGCTGACATGTGGTCCAGCAAGCATGGGCTGGGACGATATATTTTGTTCACAGCACAATGGGTAATCCTGCTTGCAACTCAAAAGGATGCAGGACAGGGCTCGGTGCTGCAGCTTATTGTGCCCCCACGTCTCCATACTACCCCCTCCTCCTCCGTCACCTCCATGCCATCCTCTGCAGAATTGTCCTATGAACATCAGGTACCCCTGAGCTTTCAAAGGGCTAAACCCAGTGTCAGGCTAAAAGGTGCCATGCAGTGCTTCAGCTGGTGTGTTTAGGGGACAGGAACCACACTGGAGCAGAGATTCTTGCAGAGGTGGTTCACACCACGCCAGATGGAGCCAGGAATGGTGGTGTCCGATAATGGCTCAAACCTCCTGTCCGCCCTTAGACAGGGAAAGTTGACACATGTGCCATGCCTGGCACATGTCCTCAATTTGATGGTGCAGCATTTCCTAAGTACGTACCCAGGGTTGCAAGATGTACTAAAACAGGCCAGAAGAATCTGTAGCCATTTCAGGCGGTCATACACAGCCAGTGCTCAGTTGGCTGAAATTCAGCAGGAATTCCACCTGCCTGTATACCGCCTGATTTGTGACATGCCCACCAGGTGGCACTCAGCTTTGGGAATGCTGCAGTGGCTATACATGCAGCAGAGGGCCATCCTATGTCACAGAACACACAGGAGGAGAGAGGGGAGGAGGATGAGGAGGATTCTGGCATGTTCATAAGCTTCGAGGAAGAGGAAGACATGTGTCAATCTGTAAGCGATGGCTTTCCAACCCCAGGGCCCTTGGGAGTAGTACGTAGCTGGGAGGAGGAAGTTCCAGATGCTGTCATCCTGAGTGACCCCAAGGAGTCTGCTTCTCAAGCCTCTGCAAATTTGAGGAGCATGGGCAACCTCGTGCTTTGAAGCCTGCGAAAGGACCCAAGAATATGTGGCATAAAGGATAACAAAACAACAAAATCCTGCGAGCCTTAAAGAACCCCCTACCAAAATGCCACTATCAAGCTGCAAACGTTAAACACGTCTCATACGTTCGTGCACATTAAACACAAGATTAAATATACGCTGCACTGGAATGGCTATGCAGTATATAATCTGTATCTTAATTTATAGTTATAGATCCACAAGAATATAACAATGTGCATAAAATAGTAAACATACAACTGGTGTAAAGTGCAAGTGCAAAATATAGCAAAAACAAATAATGTGCACAAAATCTGTAAACGCACAACTAAAACGCATAGATAAATATAAAGTGCACAAGTGCCAAAAAAAAAAAAAAAACTCTGTGAGGTTATATGGACCCTTTAGAGTTACAAGGTGCCATGCACAATAACACACCAAAAAATAAAATATCAATAATAATAATAATATTAGATGATAAAAGTGCTAAATGCATACATATGTGATAGCAAACATGTATAAAAGATTTATAAAAAAATGCAAGTGCATAAACCACACAAGTGTCTCTATATTATTAAAAAAAACTGTTCTTTGTGGCAGCCTGTCTTGTGCTGTGATAAGAAACACAAAAATGTTGATTGATGTGAGACTAGATGCAGGTGATGTGATCTCCGGTGATCATACTATTGACATGCTTGTTACATCCAACCATGGCTCTGAATCATGCATAGGTGAAATCCGGGAACCCCTTATGGTAATAAGCTCACCTCAGAGCGCGTGACCAGCTTTTACACTGAGTCAAAACACACATATGAACCACTATAGGGTTCTCAGCTGTTTCACTGGATTTTCACTGGATCAGTAGTATCCTCAGTGCAATGATCTCAGAGGCACATGAAAAAAAGACTAATAGTGCAATACCGTTTTACATCTGTCTCACATCAATCAACATTTTGTGTTTCTTATCACAGCCTAGGACAGGCTGCCACAAAAAACAGTTTTTTTAATAATATAGAGACACTTGTGTGGTTTATGCACTTGCATTTTTTTATAAATCTTTTATACATGTTTGCTATCACATATGTATGCATTTAGAACTTTTTTCATCTAATATTATTATTATTATTGATATTTTATTTTTTGGTGTGTTATTGTGCATGGCACCTTGTAACTCTAAAGGGTCCATATAACCTCACAGAGTTTTTTTTTTTTTTGGCACTTGTGCACTTTATATTTATCTATGCGTTTTAGTTGTGCGTTTACATATTTTGTGCACATTATTTGTTTTTGCTATATTTTGCACTTGCACTTTACACCAGTTGTATGTTTACTATTTTATGCACATTGTTATATTCTTGTGGATCTATAACTATAGATTAAGATACAGATTATCTAGTGCATAGCCATTCCAGCGCAGCGTATATTTAATCTTATGTGGCATAAAGGAGAAGGATGATTACTGGTTGGCAACCCTCCTTGACTACCGTTATAAGGGGAAGGTCTCGGAAACTCATCCCGTCCCCACAGAGAGTGCAGAAGATAAAATTCTCTTGAGGACACGTTAAAGAGGAGTTTATTGAACGTTTTTCCTGACTCCACCAGTAGGTTACAGTGTGGTGGAAAACAGTGTTTTGAGTCTTCTATCAGTCAAGGGAGGAGCGTTGGAGAAGGCGTCCGCCTAAGTGAGGCATTTCCAATTTTTTTTAGTCCTCGCCACCAAGGGCTGTCAGCTTCCACATCCCATCAGCAGCGTCTGCATCACATGGTGGACGATTACCTTGGGGGCCAAAACAGATAAGGAGAGCTTTCCAGCTGATGATTCACTGATTTACTGGGTCATGAGAATAGACCACTGGGCAGAACTTGCCCAGTATGCTTTTGAGATATTGGGCTGCCCTGAATCCAGCATGCTTTCAGAACGGGCATTCAGTGCTACAGGAAGTTTTGTTACTGATCATAGAGCGCCTCTGTCCACAGACTCCGTGGACCGTTTGACTTTTATAAACATGAATCAGTCCTGGATTACCAGCTATGAAGCCCCTGATGCTGATGTCACTGATTAAGTCTTTTTGGGATGTTTAATCTCAGCAGGACATCGAGGCTGCCTAGCTTTGAGGGTGTTCAAACATTTCATCTGGAAGAATGTTTTTGGTATAGGTTTCATGGGCACAATTAACACCAAAGAACAATTTTCTGCACCTGTTTGACAGGTGCATATCATTGCAATTTTTTACAGCAAGGCCAATTCTTGCTTTCATCAAGAGTACCTCTATAGGGTTACGGTGGGAAGGTGCCACCGACACCCAAAGAGTCATTTTTCTGCACCTGTTACTTCTATCCAAAGTCAAAGTGACACCAGAATGTATCCAAAAAATCTCTAATCTTGTTCTCAGTGCACTGCATTGTGGCCTCATCATACACACTATGTCCCCAGCTGTTGCTGAGCAAAATAAAGGCAGCTTGCAGGGAAAATTACATTTTATTTTGGCTTTATAAATTCAGTTATTGCTGCAGCAGATTTTAGACATGGTACAGATGTGCCACTTTACAGGTAGACATATGCCGCGTACACACGAAGGGACTATCCCGCGGGATTATCCGCTGGACTCGAGTCCAGCGGACAATCCCCTCGTGTGTGGGCCTTCGACGGACTTTTTTTCCAAAAAGTCCGGCGGACTAGGTTTTAAGTTTTGTTTTAAAATTATCCGCTGGACTTGGCAGTCCGGCGGACAATACGGTCGTCTGTAGTATGGTCCGGCGGACCAAAAAGGACGCATGCTCAGTAGCAAGTATTTTTCTAGTATTTTTCTTTTTCTAGTCCCGTCGTACGTGCTGTACGTCATCGCGTGAACCGCCGGACTTTTAGCGTGATCGTGTGTGGTCAAGTCCGTTCGCTTTCAAGTCCGCCGAAGCCAGCTGGAAAGTCTGGCGGATTGTCCGCTGGACTAGGTCCGGCGGACAAAGTTCGAACGTGTGTACGGGGCATAAGGGGACCCCCAGGCACTATATTGGAAGGAATTTTTAATTTTTATGCTTTCGCTTTAAAAATAAAAAAATCACTGCTTATTTAAAAATGAATTTTTTCACAAACTTTTTTTATTATTGATACATGTCCCCCAGGGCAGGACCCGGACCCCTATAACCACTGTATGCCCAATCACTTGCATATAAGCCTTTAAAATTAGCACTTTTGATTTTTGACATTCGAGTCCCATTGAGTTTAATAGGGTTCATTATTCGGGTCCGAACTTTCGCGTTGTTCAAAGGTTCTGGTGCAAACCGAGCAGGGGTCCGTTCGGCCCATCCCTAGTAGCAAGGTCCCGTGCCTCCAAAAGCCTAATGATGACCTCCAGAGCTAGGGACAGCTGACATCCTTCTGTGTAGAGTGGGTTACGAGGCATGGTGGGTGTAATGCAAGGTAGATTCATGGGCGCCAGACACTTTTTGAATGCAAAGAGATTTATTGTCTCTTAAACAGAACTGTAGGAGAGAGGGTTTAGGGCCAGGACACCCTTTAGTAGTTGCAATGTTAATTGGCAGACTCTGAGACTTCTATAGGTGGACAGCCATGCAGGGAAAGGCACCCAGCTGGGCACCACATCTGCATGTGTAGGCGCACTCTCCTATGGCAACAATCTTGAACAGTTTCTAACAAGGTCATAATGAACTCCTTCACTTCCTCTACAATCTCCTATGGTAGATCTTCACTCAACTGAGCTCCCAGTCTCTGTCACTAGACTTACTAATCCACTGCCACTGGATCTCCTAAGCTCCCTGCTGGCTCCCTAGCTTGGCACTCACAGATACTCCTCAAAGCATCACCCTAATGGCCTGCTCGGTCCCTGGCTTGGCACACAAGGCTGCTCTGCAAGCATCACCTCCGCTGGCTGAGTTCCAGGCTTGACACCTCCTGAAGTTTCCCAATTCTTCACCATCCCTGGTTGGTGAGAATACTGCTCCAGTACTTGCTTCAGCTACTCACGGTGGCCTCTGGTAATAAGGTAGTATGTCCCTTAGTGGCGACAGCTTCCTCTTTACCTCCAACCACGATATGTTCTCCGGCTGGCAGAACCGTCACTTCTGGTTGGACTGGAAGCCGCAATCCCAACCTTATGCTGCTCTCTTGCTTCTGGATAGGCCCTCAGAAAGCCTAGCAGCCAGATGTCTCCGGGATAGGCCGCAAACTCTGGCCTCGCAACCTGGGGCAGCACAACACACGTCCACCCAGACAGCCATCCAGGTGGCACAGAACCCCCAATCACTTGACCTCACTCAAAATAATTAGGCTCTCCCAGCAGGCCAAGGGATCAAAGAAGATTCCTGCCCATTGGCTGAGATACCCCATCTATTCCTTATTTGTCCTTGCAATGCCCTTGGTTTATCTAATGTCACCAGATACCCGGCCATCTAGTGACAGAAGAGAGAAGTGCAGCAATTCCAGAATTAGGGTGGAATCAATTGATCCCCTATCAATTGGCCAAGGCGACTATACCTGTCAAGTAAATTTACTATCAACCCTGCCTGAACATCAGGGTGCTACACAAGTAAACTCACACGCCTGGTTCTTCCAATTCTGAGGGGGGGCATTACAGAGAGGTGTAGGAAAGGAGAGAAACACACTGCTTTTGGCTGTTTGTGCATGAGCACTGCTAGTGCTGTTGGGGAGGGAGCGTCATAGAGAAGTGCAGTGTGCGCAGGGAGAGAGAGAAGGAGAACAGCAAGGCAACATGTGATTCAGGAAATCACACAGAGGACATTCTTTTTTTTAACAAGAAAACACAGAGGACATTCTTATTCGTACTAAGTGAGAGAGGTATGGATAATGCTGCGTACACACGGTCGGACTTTCCGGCATAAAAAGTCAGACGGAATCTTTTCATCAGATATTCCGATTGTGTGTGGGCCTCATCTTTTTTTTTTTTGAAAATTCTGACGGACCTAGAAATAGAACATGTTTTATATATTTCCGATGGAATCAATTCCTATCGGGAAAACCGCTCGTCTGTATGCTGTTCCGACGGACCAAAAACGACACATGCTCTGAAGCAAGTACGAGACGGCAGCTATTGGCTACTGGCTATTGAACTTCCTTTTCTAGTCCCGTCGTACGTGTTGTAGACGGTCAGGCTTTGGTGTGATCGTGTGTAGGCAAGACAGTTTCAGCAGGACTCTGTCCGAACTCTGTTGGAACTCTGACGGAAAAACCATCAAAGTTTATTCCGACGGAAAAAACGGTCGTGTGTACGCGGCATAAGTGTAATCTAAATAATGGCAACAGGAAGTGAACTAACCCTTTAACCCTTTTGCGCTTTTTGCACATGTTTAAAAAAATATATTTTAGCCCTAAAGATGATGTAAAACCCCCGAACATTATATATTTTCTGAAAGCAGACACCCTAGAGAATAAAATAGTGGTAGTTCCACCATATTTTATGCCAAGCGATATTACCTAGGAAATGCAAAATTTCAGCAATAAATTACCCTAATTTTTGGGTAAAATATAAAAGATGAGGTTGCGCCAAGAAAATAGATACCCAACATGCCAAACCTTAAATTTGTGTTTTCAAAGGCCCCCTATAGGTATCAGTTTGGTGTTACAGGGGAGGTCTTGTGCTAGAATTATTGCTCTCACTCCAACATTTTCACACATTTGTGTTTACATCCATACGTGTGTATTTGTAGAGGCAAATGGGGGGGCTCAAAATTATTTTTTGGGGGGGGTTTATGTGCTTGGGTGTAACTTCCTTTTTTTTTTTACTTTACAAAAAGTCCCCTATGTGATGATTTTTAGGTGACAGGTTCTCTTTATTGACCCTGCATGGCTCTTTTGGACTCCACTGAATGTTTTGCAATGCAGATCACATTGCAAAACATTCCTTCCTAGCTAAGCTAGCTGTGGACATCTAGATGCTGACCCGGAAGTGACATCATAGACGTCGCTTTCCGGGTCACAGCAAGAACGGGAGGAGAGCGTACATGTGTCCGTTCTACTCCTTCCCCTGCAGCCAGCGGCACCCACCATGTCGGTCCCAAGCTGGCATATGGACAAGCAGAGTCCGGTAAGCATGGCGAGGGAAAGAGATATTAATTTATTCTGGCCATTGGAATGAATGAAAGCCCAGGCTTATGACATACCTAGCATTGATGGACATTTAGAAGTGTTTAGGCGTGTCAAGCATTTTTTGATGCTGGAACACTCCTTTCCTGAACATGCTGCCCCTTGGATTATTTTTTTTAATCTGCCTATAAATGCCTGTAAACACCTATGTGCGCATTGACACATAGGCAAACATTGAGGGGCCTTTAGAAGCAGAAATTAAAGCGAACAATACCTCCAAAAGCAACACTTGCTGACCGCTCACAGTATATATACGCCATTACTTTGACGTTAAATAGCTGCTATAACCCTGGTATAATTTTAACCTCCCTGGCGGTATGATTATGTCAGATTTTTGAATCTCAAAGCGGTACAATGTTTTGCATAGAAATTTGGTGTTTTATATTGTAGGTCTGTAATTCTTATGCGGCGTACACACGCTCGGATTTTCCGCCTGACCTAGTCCAAGCAAACAAAAAGCCGGATTTTTCAGCGGAGGTCCGCTGGATTTTTGGATGCCATGGACATTCTCAAGTTTCCAGGCAGAAAGAACAGTATATATAATATAAAAGTGCATGCAGGGCACTGGACAAAGCACTAGGGACTAGGGATGAGCTTGATGTTTGGGTTCAACATAAGTTCGCCAAAAAGCAGAAAATTATGGGGCGTTTGCGGCAAATTCGAGCGCCGCGGAATGTCCCATAATGCACTGCAGGATCGCAGAGCATTGCTGTATGATGATTGGCCAAAGCATGACCTGACCTGCATGCTTTGGCCAATCACAGTGCCCTCTGCTAAGAGAGCCATAATTGGCCAATCATGGCTCAGGGGGACTAAGTCCACACCCCACACTATATAAGGCTGCTTACACGGTGGCCATGTGTAGTGTTGTTGGTGTGGACAGAGAGATAGCTTGATTTAGATTAAGCAGATAGGTTATTCAGTTAGTGGCAGTACATATATACAGTATCTCACAAAAAGTGAGTACACCCCTCACATTTTTGTATATATTTTATTATACCTTTTCATGTGACAACACTGAAGAAATGACACTTTGCTACAATGTAAAGTAGTGAGTGTACAGTTTGTATAACAGTGTAAATTGCTGTACCCTCAAAATAACTCAACACACAGCCATTAATGTCTAAACCGTTGGCAACAAAAGTGAGTACACCCCTAAGTGAAAATGGCCAAATTGGGCCTAATTAGCCATTTTCCCTCCCCGTTGTCATGTGACTCAGGACTTACAAGGTCTCAGGAGTGAATGGGGAGCAGGTGTGCTAAATTTGGTGTTATCGCTCTCACTCTCTCATACTGGTCACTGGAAGTTCAACATGGTGCCTCATGGCAAAGAACTCTCTGAGGAACTGAAAAAGAAGAATTGTTGCTCTACATAAAGATGGCCTAGGCCAAGACCCTGAAAGTGTGCTGCAGCACGGTGGCCAAGACCATACAGCGGTTTAACAGGACGGGTTCCACTCAGAACAGGCCTTGCCATGGTCGACCAAAGAAATTGAGTGCACATGCTCAGCGTCATATCCAGAAGTTGTCTTTGGGAAATAGACATATGAGTGCTGCCAGCATTGCTGCAGAGGTTGAAGGGGTGGGGAGTCAGCCTGTCAGTGCTCAGACCATACGCCGCACACTGCATCAAATTTGTCTGCATGGCTGTTGTCCCAGAAGGAAGCCTCTTCCAAAGATGATGCACAAGAAAGCCTGCAAACAGTTTGCTGAAGACAAGCAGACTAAGTACATGGGTTACTGAAACCATGTCATGTGGTCTGATGAGACCAAGATAAACTTATTTGGTTCAGATGATGTCAAGCGTGTGTGGAGGCAACCAGGTGAGGAGTACAAAGACAAGTGTGTCTTGCCTACAGTCAAGCATGGTGGTGGGAGTGTTATGATCGGGGGCTGCATGAGTGCAGCCTTTAAAATAAGCACTTTTGACTTCTTCCATTTAAATGGTGTTCCGTGGCTTTCGGATTTGCCGCAAACACCCAAATTGTCCGCTATTCGGCGAACACCCGATGTTCGAGTGGAACTTATGTTCGACTTGAACATCGGGCTCATCCCTACTTATTATTAAAAGCTAAGAAAACTGATTAGTATATATGAGTTAAACTAATTAAATTAGTTGTTTCATTAAATTCTAATAATAGTAATTTAATCAAATATCCAGATGAAGAACATAATTCATTTATTTCTATCTATCACTAAATTATACAAAATAGTCTTTTTAGCATCCTGAACATCAGCTAGTAACCCTTTCATTATTAGGATTGATTATATTGAGTAAAATGTGGTTTAAAGTGTATTTATCCGCTATAGCAACACAATTCTTTGAGATGTAGTGAGCTTTGTTTAAAGAATTAATTTGGCCAAAGGTGATATTTATTTATGGATGGTTGCTGGTTGAATGAATCACCCAGTGGCCTTTTATATGTGTCAAGTGTGCCAAAATTAGATTTTCCCCAGTGAAGTTTTATGCTGTTATATAATATTAAAATGAAGCAGCAGTGCTAAACAGTGCAAAAAAGTCACATGCAAAAAACTGTGATGATGACCATCTGTTGTTAAATATGTTTATAAATTCATATATATATATATATATATATATATATATATATATATATATATATATATATATACACACACACACACACTATATTACCAAAAGTATTGGGATGCCTACCTTTAAACGCACATGAAATTGAATCCCAGTCTTAGACCATAGGGTTCAATATTGCGTTGGCCCACCCTTTGCAGTTTTAACAGCTTCAACTCTTCTGGGAAGGCTGCCCACAAGGTTTAGGAGTGTGTCTATGGGAATGGTTGACCATTCTGTCAGAAGCGTATTTGTGAAGTCAGGCACTGAAGTGGACGAGAAGGCTTGGCTCGCAGTCTCCACTCTAATTTATCCCAAAGGTGTTCTATCAGGTTGAGGTCAGGACTCTTGTGTCTTGTACAGGCCAGTCAAGTTTCTCCACCCCAAACTCGCTCATCCATGTCTTTATGGACCTTGCTTTGTTCACTGGTGCGCAGTCATGTTGGAACAGGAAGGGGCCATCCCCAAACTGTTCCCACAAAGTTGGGAGCATAAAATTATCCAAAATGAGTTCCCTTCACTGGAAATAAGGGGCCAGGCCCAACTCTTGAAGAACAACCCCATAACGCCATAATCACCCTCCACCAAATTATTTGGACCAGTAAACAAAGCAAGGTCCATAAAGACATGAATGGGTGAGTTTGAGGTGGAGGAACTTGACTGGCCTGCACAGAGTCCTGACCGCAACCCGATAGAACACCTTTGGGATGAATTAGAGTGGAGACTGCGAGGCAGGCCTTCTCGTCCGCTTCTGGAAGAATTGTCAAACATTCCCATAGACACACTCCAAAACCTTGAGGACAACCTTCCAAAAAGAGTTGAAGCTGTTATAGCTGCAAAGGGTCGGCCAACTCAATATTGAAACCTATGGACTAAGACTGGGATGCCATTAAAGATCATGTGCGTGTAAAGGCAGGCATCCCAATACTTTTGGTAATATAGTATACTGTACATACTGCATATCTGAGTAAAAGACCATTTCAAAATCTTAACAAATATAGCATATCACAAATATACAGTGCAAAAAGTAAAAAATATTTGCAATCATATCAATCTCTTCAACATTAAGTCCACTAGCTGACAGTCCCTGTGAATACCTTGCAAAACTGTCCCAAAATGTTTACATTCCTTTAGTGCTGATCATTAGTGCTCAAGTGCCTCCACCCCACTGGAATGAGTCACTAACCAGAACAAAGTGACCCCATGTGAACAGCCAGAGGTTTTCGCTATACATTAAAGATGGAAAGTGTCAAATAAATCGCTGCTATCTGCTCTTAGCCAAAATGTCAATTTTAGATTCATGCAATGAAAAAAAAATAATAGGACAATCTACCTTAAGCTTAAAAAAAATAAATCAGGATATTCATGTGGGCAGCTTCCCCGGTTTTGCTATATTACATTTATTGGTCTTTGTTCATATTTTGGTGTTTGTTGATTTTTTTGCACTGAGCGTGGAATTCAAATATTATAATCTACCTTGAGCACCTTCTACTGAAGCTGTGATATCATTGGACCTTCTGTTGATAGATTGCCTTGAGCCTTTAGTTCATTTTTGAGATGGAAAGTTGGTTGAAAGTAATCCATATTGTCTGAAATTACTATATACTGTATATCGTCACCATAATTAATTGTATTTCTGCCTGCAACAGATAGTACATTTTTAGAAATCAAAGTTTCACGGGTGGAGGAGAACTGCTGTTGGACTGATGATGTGTGAATGGAATATATAGATATATATAAAGAAGACAAATTTGTCCAGAGATTTCACTCAAGAATGTGTCAGAATTTTCAATGCAAATTTTTTTCTTGTATTCAAGCTTTAGTAAAATCTAGTGGTATACATAATCTATAAAGATTTAAATTGTAGAGAACTATTAGTTTTCAAATAGGTTTATTTTTCTTAAATAGTTCCTCAAGGCCTGACAGATTTTTGTGAAACCTGACCTTTTCTTAAATATTTTAGCGAAGCGGTACCCCCAATAGAAAATATACTTTGATATAGGGTCCCTACATAGACTCTACGTGGAATAGAGAAAATTCCTCTGGCTGATTATTAGTTCATATTTCAGCTCACCGATTACAACTACCATCCAGCATAATCTCTCAAGTATTTTTTGTTTGATAGAGGATTACTCGTCTAATTTCCAGAAAAGCTAACGTCATATTTGGCAAGACTTTTGACATTTAAGGCTGTACTGGGGAAAGCTCATATAAATGTTTGAGTTAATAATCTTTCTCAAGAGCACACATCTCTATAGTAATAGCAAGTTTTGCTAACCTGTGTGTGTTCAGCCATGCTATTTCAAACATTAAAAGCTTGCTGCTCCCTACTGCAAAGGCTTCTGAAATACAAATCACAATTTTAAAGTGATGAAATAATCGTACTGAAATGAACAAGGGTCTAGGAAACATTCACAATAAGATAGGTTACTTGCAGATATGGGGGGTGCATTAGGAATACTAATGGCTTTGTATAAATAAATCATATTATTAAAAGAAAAAAAGAAAAGAAACTTCAGGGGATAAATAGAGCTGCTGAAGCATACCGTGGGGATCATAGCAGCGTGGTTTGATAGTGACAGGACTGCAGAGGATTCAATTAGACGTATTAGTTCATTTTAACAGAGGTGACCTGACAATACGTAGGCAAATGCATGTCAATCCTGACACTTTATGGACTACAAATGAACAATCACATTCAATGCAACAAATTGTTAAAATATATGGGGCATAAAATGGGCAACTATTTTAATACACAGGGGGCAACAAATGGGAAATTGTGACAATATACAGGCAACTCCAACAGCCCCAATTAAGCCACCCTTAAACAAAAAGTTTATCCCCATGAACAACCCTCCCAATCTCCCTGGTCCCCTTTTCCCAGTAAAAATACCTCTTTTCCCTAGCAGTAACCCTATCTCTCACCTAGAAAACAATCCCTAATTCCCTGGCAAAAATGTTCCCTCTTCCTCCAGTAAAATCGCCCCACCCTTAATAAAGATTTTCTTTTCTACAAGCAATATGACCCGCTACTTCACAAAGACCCCCCCAACAGTTGTAATGTGATGGGTGACCATCACTTGCCCCTTGCCCTGGTCTTAAAGCACCCTGCAGCTGACTCTGCTCAGAGCCTTACCCTAAGTATGCCAATGGCTGCACTATATTTGATGATTTGATAGTGTGTGTAGTACAATACCCTCAGCCTTCAGCCCTTACAAATGTATTGACTCTTGTAACGACACCCCGAGTATGAAAGGGGTTAAAGCCGATCAGCCGAACAAGAAACCCGTACAAATAATTCTTCCCCCCAAGTACGAGATGAGGCTCTGTCTTGAGGGTCAAACAGGAATTAGACTTTTATTGAAAGGAATACAAGTCTTATATACAGTAAAACGAGGAGGTGTATACCTCCTGCTCATATTACTCTGAAAATACACATGTGACCAGAAACCTAATTAACATGAGCTCATTAACTAATCCCTTTAAGCAGCCTGGTCATTGTTATGATAAATCAGGATTTAACTATAGGTCAGACTTGTTGTCACCGAGCTTCACACAGTAGATGGTACATTATCATAAGTTTAAACACAGGGCATTTTCTCACAATAGCAGGAGCTCCACTAGGAGTCGGCCCGTCTCCTACATTGTACAGAGGCCAATGTGATCAGCTCTTTCAATTAACATGTTGAGTTCAGAATCAAACAAACCAAGAATAGTCTTTACATTTTGTGACGGATCCTTTTCCTCACTCCGCTTAGTGATTCCGTCAGTAATACTGCTTCCTCCAATCTGACCCTCAGAGAGAGATATTATTATAGCTGCATGGAATACAAGTCTAGCCGAGAATAGCTTGTAGAACCTTGAAGTCATTTATTGGACAGAATACAGCCTTTTTATACACATTTAACACAAGGGGTTGATAATGAGGTAGGACTGCTCATGGATACTCCCCCCTCCCCTATAGCAACAACTTAAAAGACAATCACATAATTAACATGTTAATTAACCCAGCAGCCTAGGTGACCACTGACCAGACAGTCCGTCTCCAGATCAGCTCTTTCAAGGTTTGTGTATTGTTCAAAATTAACATCCAAGAAAACAGTCTCTCCAAAATGTAACAAAAAAAGATTAATATAGCAATGTGGCCAAATATTAATTACTTATATTTTAAGTAATCCAAGATATATTTTCTCACTCACCCTGTACCAGGATGGCACAGGGTGGCTTAGACATAAGAGTTGTATGGGGAGCTGATACATGGGTTTCCCAACCTTTCCAAGGGATTCTTGGTTCCATGTGCCCTCCCGTCACATCTCTCCCCTTTCGGCAGGAGACTAACACAGGAGGAGACCCCAGACGGGTTGACTCCGAAGTTAGTCCATAGTTCCAGTCCTCTAATGCCTGTACCCACACAGTACCCCAAACAAATTGTTTCAAATAGAGCACGACTCACCCAGCCAACCTCTCCCTCTCTCATAGAACATACCCACTGTCGGGGGGAAGTGCAGACTGGTCCTTCCTCCTGGAGTCCCTTTAGCCGCAGGAGAGAAGACAGGGTTGCTGGGCTCAGTCCGTCATGCTGTTGGGCATCTGGGCCTACTGCCCAGCATCCCTGGGGTATACAGGTGGAGATTGAATTCCCATCCACCTTTACAGGAAATCTGTTATGTGTTAGTTGTGGGCAGAGGCCAGCAGTGCTCTGTTCCATTGCCAGCAGTTCATCAGGGGGGCCGTAGGAGCTTTCCTACATCATCTGCTCCAGCTAACTGTTGGGGAGAGAGGCCGACTGCCCCAGCTCCCTGGAACTCCGCAGCTGTTACCGGTGCTGGGCAGAGGTTGGTAGCACTCTGCCCGGTTGCCAGCACTTCTGTTGGTTTTCTGTTAGTGGAGACCACAGGCCCATCCACCGACACCAGATCAAGCTGCAGTTGTGAGGTAACGACTGCATTCTCTCCTTGGATCCTGATCTGCAACTCGTGATAGACTGCCACCTCCTCACCCTGGGCCTCCAGAATTGCCGTAGGTGTGGGGCAGAGGTCTTGGACTCTCTGTCCGGTTGCCAGCACTTCTGCTGGGGGTTTGCTAGGTGGTTCCTCCTCTACAGAAACGTCTATTAAATCCCCAGTCTCTGGAATTGCTATAAGTGTGGGACAGAGGTCTTGGACCCTCTGTTCAGTTACCAGATCTTCAGCTGGAGAAGTTCGTTGTAACTCCATAGATGCTGCTGGCAGAAAATCACATGTCCCTGTCAGTGTTGTGGGAGAAAGGCCGACTACCTCTTCTCTCAAGAAGGCCGTAGCCACTGTTGGTGCTGGGCAGAAATTAGCAGAAGACAAATGTTATGGCCAAAGGATGGAGATAACAGATCATATAGTGGGACTAAGACCCTGTGTATAAAGTTCGTTGATAACAACAGGTACAGTTGTCGTCATCAATGGGGACGACAACTGTGTCGAAACTAGTCTGGGAAGGCGCGTAGTGACGTCACCACGCTCAGGAGGACGGGCTCCAGTATCCGACCGGCCGGCGGATTTGTTTTTAATGCTCCACAGCGATCTCAACTGTAAGTCTCTACTATTTGTTTTTAATAAAAGTTATACGGAATTACACTATGGGTGGCTTTCTCTTCCTTCCCTGAATGTGATTCATTTTGAGCCTACATCTGCCACTGTCGATCGGGAAGAGATTAAAAGTTGGGATATCCCTAGTATTCCGCTGCCCATCAGGAGAACATCCATCCCAACAGTGCTGGCGATCTCCAAGCAGGGCTACCAACAGCTGATTGCGGATTGTTTCCAACAGAGAGCCTCCTATGCTCTGCCATCTGGTAAGGGCATATTATATGTGTGGTGGAGGGCCTGCTTTTCACATACTGCAGAATGATCACCGCGGTGTAATCCCTTAACGTGCTTTGGATAAAGACTATTCCATGTGTACAGCACACCTGCACTATTTACCTGTTGTTATCAACGAACTTTATACACAGGGTCTTAGTCCCACTATATGATCTGTTATCTCCATCCTTTGGCCATAACATTTGTCTTATGCTATATGTGTATGGTAGAATGTCATATATAGTCATTTTAATAGTGGGGTAAGATATTATTGTTATTATTTGGCGCTGTTCCCCTTTTTACTAATATTGTTACAGTGTGTGTATCCCACCTTGAACAGCAGCCTGTGTTTCTCTTAATTAACTGATTGTGGTAAGCGCGGTTTTATTTTTCTAATTAAAGAAATTAGCAGAACTCTGCCCAATTGTCAGCACTTCCGCTTTGGGGACGACAATCTCCGGAGTTTCCACTGCCGATTCTCTGGCATGCTGCTGAACGTGTTCTAGCAGTTTCCTGTATGCCCTTTCCAGATGCTGTTCCTTCCTTAACAATTGGTCCAGATCAGGTTTAAGCTCTGAGACCCCTGCAAGACTGAGCATAGCCTCTCTATATTGTCACAGGTCCTCAAGGGTAGGTTCCCCTTCATCGCCAAACACAAAACGATCTGTAAGGCTCTCCCACAGCATTCCAGGGCCTCCAAAGTCATATCCCTCCGGAGAGCATTCTGTTGTCTCCCCCAAATATCCCTGCTCCGCGTGCCATTGCAGAGCCCGATAATGATTGTCCAGCTCTATCTCCTGCTGGACCAGCCTGTCCAACTCAGTCACCCTTTGCTCCTGGGGCCACTCTCCCAGAAATGCCATCCGCAATGCCCGTTGATCACTGGCCCGTTGCTCTTGGGTTGGAAAGCACTTGCCCTGTTTTATACCAGCGAGCTGGAGGGCTCCAATCCAGAGCTCCACCCGAATCTGCTGCCTGAGATCCAGGTATTCATCGGCAGACACAGTCCTTGTGTATGCTGAAAGGACGATCTGCAACAGCCCCGGGAACTCTTATGCCAGGTCCATATCTCCGCTGGGGTAACCAAAGTCTGCTATCCTGATCTTGGATCCCGGTGGAGGTTTGGATGTCCCAGACTGCAAGAAGCAACCCAATGCTTGCCACCAATGTGACGGATCCTTTTCCTCACTCCGCTGAGTGATTCCGTCAGTAATACTGCTTCCTCCAATCTGACCCTCAGAGAGAGATATTATTATAGCTGCATGGAATACAAGTCTAGCCGAGAATAGCTTGTAGAATCTTGAAGTCATTTATTGGACAGAATACAGCCTTTTTATACACATTTAACACAAGGGGTTGATAATGAGGTAGGACTGCTCATGGATACTCCCCCCTCCCCTATAGCAACAATTTAAAAGACAATCACATAATTAACAAGTTAATTAACCCAGCAGCCTAGGTGACCAGACAGTCCGTCTCCAGATCAGCTCTTTCAAGGTTTGTGTATTGTTCAAAATTAACATCCAAAAAAACAGTCTCTCCAAAATGTAACAAAAAGAGATTAATATAGCAATGTGGCCAAATATTAATTACTTATATTTTAAGTAATCCAAGATATATTTTCTCACTCACCCTGTACCAGGATGGCACAGGGTGGCTTAGACATAAGAGTTGTATTGGGAGCTGATACATGGGTTTCCCAACCTTTCCAAGAGATTCTTGGTTCCATGTGCTCTCCCGTCACACATATATCCTGGGAGATATTGTGGATAAATATTACTGTCCCGTTTTAAGTAATCCAAGATATATTTTCTCAGTCACCCTGTGCCAGGATAGCACAGGATGACTTAGACATAAGAGGTGCATGGGGAGCTGAAACAAGGGTATCCCATACTTTCCAAGGGATTCTGGGTTCCACGGGCCCTCTCCTCACAACTCTCTATGGAGATTATAATTTGGATAATTTTCTCTAAATAGGGCAGGTTTTTAGTCCTGGGCTACACCCTGCTTTCTTGCTTTGTAGTCTGATATAGGGAGAAACAAATGGCATTTTACCTGTGGGATTAGACCCTCTGTGGAAAAATGTGTAGGCTGTACAAGAAACAGGTTATTTAAACATACAAGCCTAATGTGCATTTATATTATTTTGAAAAAGCTTTGAATATGAAACATGCCATTGATATGTATACAACAACCCCAAGCTTAACAGTAGGTACTCCTAAAGCTTTAGGAACTAAAGTGTAAAATAAATCTGTACTTGGCTTAAGCAATCTTAACATCAATAAGATGACAGTGTGCAACATGCAATAGCCCATAGCAATCAATTAGAAATTGCTTGGTACTGATATGACTTCAGCAAGCTGGAACCTGATTGGTTGCTGTGGATTTATGCACTTTGCACATCATCACTGCTCTTTGTGCAGCCTTACTGAATAAATCCACAGGACGCTAATTGTAATATGTTATTCTACAGATTTGGGATTTACACAGCTTGCAGGCTTTTTACTGAAGTTTTTGACACTTTAAATGAGATAAATCACCTAAACTATTTCTTTCAGTCTTGGAACAGTGCAGACATTGGAGCGAGAGAGAAAGGAACGATTTGTCAAATCATACATTTGGAGTAATGTAATTGTCAGCTGCTAAACAGAGCTGTAACATGAGAATGAATGAAGGCTTATTAGAAAACTCCCTGCTTATAGTGAAACATGAGGATACGTTTAACGTCAACACAGGCTCCCAGGCTGCCTTCCTTTGGCTATTATTTTGCAGCTCCGTCTGCTCACATTGAGTCACAGCTGACATTTAATTCGATTTTGATTGCAGCTCTTTTTTGGGGAGTTTAGTTCATCTACCCAGAAATCCCAGGATTGGCCCGGGGCTGCATCTTTCAACAATATTTCAACAATATCACATATTCTTTATGTCTGATTTATGTCACTGGTCATAGTCCACTATTGTCTGTTTTCTTGCTGTATATAGTCATTAAAGGACCACTATCTGGAAAAATATTTCAGCAACTATATACTATATAGAGTATCTCACAAGAGTACACCCCTCACATTTCTGTAAATATTTTATTATATCTTTTCATGTGACGAAACTGAAGAAATTACACTTCGCTACAATGTAAAGTAGTGAGTGTACAGTACAGCTTGTATAACAGTGTAAATGTGCTCCCCCCTCAAAATAACTCAACACACAGCCATTAATGTCTAAATTGGGCCCAAAGTGTCAATATGTTTGGTAGCCACCATTATTTTCCAGCACTGCCTTAACCCTCTTGGGTATGGAGTTCACCAGAGCTTCACAGGTTGCCACTGGAGTCCTCTTCCACTCCTCCATGACGACATCACAGAGCTGGTGGATGTTAGAGACCTTGGGCTCATCCACCTTCCCTTTGAGGATGCCCCACAGATGCTCAATAGGGTTTAGGTCTGGAGACTTGCTTGGCCAGCCCAACATCTTTACCCTCAGCTTCTTTAGCAAGGCAGTGGTCGTCTTGGAGGTGTGTTTGATGTTGTTATCATGTTGGAATACTGCCCAGTGACCCAGTCTCTGAAGGGAGGGGATCATGCTCTGCTTCAGTATGTCACAGTAAATGTTGGCATTCATGGTTCCCTCAATGAACTGTAGCTCCCCAGTGCCAGCAGCACTCATGCAGCCCCAGACTATGACACTACCACCACCATGCTTGACTGTAGGCAGGAAACACTTGTCTTTGTACTCCTCACCTGGTTCCTGCCACACTAATGAGTTATATGACACCGGGGAGGGAAAATGGCTAATTGTGCTCAATTTGGACATTTTCACTTAGGGGTGTACTCACTTTTGTTGCCAGTGGTTTAGACATTAATGGTTGTGTGTTGAGTTATTTTGAGGGCACAGCAAGTTTACACTGTTATACAAGCTGTACACTCACTACTTTATATTGTAGCAAAGTGTAATTTCTTCAGTGTTGTCACATGAAAAGATATAATAAAATGTTTCCAAAAATGTGAGGGGTGTACTCACCTTTGTGAGATAGTGTACAAGCGATAATTATAAACAGCAAACTAATTTTTTTTTGGCTTCATATGCCTGTATCAGTAGAGTGTTGTAACGTGTTAACCAGGGTGGTTTTGACTTAAATCAAGTCGATTTAAATCACGATTTAAAGCGGTTGTATGCCCTGACCAAAAAAAAAAAACCACTAGCTCATTATGAAATACTTACCTTGGAACGAAGCGCCCGCACCTCCTCCTGGTCAATGCTGAGGGAGCTGACATGTTGCCTCAGCGTTTCTTCCGGGTTTGTGGCTCCGGCACTGTGAGTGTCAGGAGCCACGATGACGTCACTCCCTCGCATGCGTGGGAGTCCTCCGTTCCAGGTTTAGGAGATATTCATTTTACCTACAGGTAAGCCTTATTATAGGCTTACCTGTAGGTAAAAATGTGCAAGAGGAGGATACAACCGCTTTAAATCATGATTTAAATCATTAGTAAAAAGGTTTGATTTAAATCAATCAATTTAAATCATAATTTTTAAAGAGCAACTGTCATCTGTCACTCAGTGGCTCCTCCTCTGTCCCGCTGTTGACTCAGCGATGGTCCCATTCACTTTAATGGGATGGCTGGTGATGCGGCAGTACCACAACAAGGTGAGGGATGTGGCGGCAGCAGGTGAGTGGATGCCTGCTAACAGGCACTGCCATGATGGATCTAAAAGCTGGTAGTTAGAATCTTTAACATTTGAAAACAAAATAAAGGTTTCCTATTTAGAATAATAAGCTGTCAGGTTAGTAAAACAGCGATATCCGAACCGATTCAATCATACAGTTTGTAGTGTACATAGATTTGCAAAATAATGGGATAAAGGAATATTCCTGAACTTTGTTTTATATCATGGTTACTGTGAAATTGTGTGAATGCATCAATGCAGTGCATGTTAGCTCAGCTTGCTGAGCTTGGATTCATTGAATGAGTTTAACAAAAATTTAAATATTACAGAATATACAGCCTCATGGTACATAACTTAGCTCCATTTCATGCTGAATTAAATAAATGATTAATGTATCTTAAATAGAAAACTGTGTCAAATCGTGAGTATGGTCTTTGATAAACACAGGTAGGTTAGTTAGAGAGTACCATCATCCATTAAGCCCCATACACACGGTCGGACTTTTTCATGGATTCTGTCCGATCGGACAATGTTGTTGAAAAATCAGACCGTGTGTATGCACCATCGGACAGTGTACGTCGGATTGTCCGACGGACAAAGTCTTATCTCCTGCTGGAAAGATTTGCCGACAACACGGTCCGATCACACCAAATCCGATCGTGTGTACGGTTGTCCGACCGGACAAAGTGCTACGCATGCTCAGATCACATTACAAGACCAAAGCTATTGGCTACTAGCCTCTACGTAGTCCCGTCGTAGGCAACAAACGTCACCACGTTCAGAATGATCGGATTTTCCGACAACTTTGTCCGACCGTGTGTACGCAAAACCAACATCAGACAAAGTATGACGGACAGGATCCGACCGACCTGGTCCGCGGATTGTCCGACCGTGTGTATGGGGCTTTACAGTTATCGATGGCAAGGGGGTATTTGAGGCTAGGGGACGCAGGTGCTGAATCTGCGTCCAATGAGCCAATGACCCACAAAGGGGGGGGGGGGGGGAATTGGACTATCTCGGTACTGGTAGTAGAAAAACAGGGGCTAGAGTAAGAAGAATATTGGAAAGTACATTTTAATAAAGAAGATGATTACATACATAAAAATGCACGATATACATTTCAATTTAAAAGAGCAGGTTAACCCTCCTATACAATTCTCAAACAATCGCAGATGAAAGCAGGACCTAGCCCGCAAGCTTGACGTTTTGTTTGAACATGGAGGGAAGTGTCTCGACCGGTTTCGCAGCCTGGGCTGCTTCTTCAGGAGAGAAATCTAAAATAAACATTGACTTTAAATATATGATCTACAAACAGCATCATAGTCAAAAAATGGTAACACCGGAATACATCAAAAAAATAGGAAGAGGGTGGACCAGCTCACCAGTGCGTATGGAGACAGAATCCCATCGAGTCCAATTAAGTCTTTCCCGGCGAATATGGGGGTATTGTAATATGGACACGGCTATGACAATGAGGGGAAATATGTTATTAATGGTACATTGGTGAATAAAGCACCACCACCCGGTGTGGTTAGTTAGGGTAAGGATGTGAACAAAGAAACCCCAAGGGAAGATGGAAGGGGAGGGGGGTTAAGGGGTTGTTGGTGGAAGGGGAAGAAGAGGGTGAAAGTGGAGGGGGGGGGGGGGAAGGGGAACTGAAGTGTAGGTGAGGGGGGGGGGGGAGGGGGGAAGAAGGCAAGGGAAGTGGAGAGGAGGGAAGGGGGGGGAAAGGGGAAGGGGGGGGGACCCGAGGGAAGGAAGTGAGGGAAGGGGAGGGGGGGGGTTAATTGTTGTGGGAGAGGGTGTGGGTGTGTGTGTGATGGAGTATGTGCATGGGAAAGGAGGAGGGGAAGGGGGGGAAAGAGGGGGGGGGGAAAGGGGGGGGGGGGATGGGGAGACAAGGGGGGGGAAAGGGAAAGCAGGGAAGGAGGGAAGGGGATGGAATTGTGGTAGTGGGTCAAGGGAGGGGGATAAAGGGGAGAGAGAGGTAATAGGAAAAAAGGGGAGTGCGTGAGGTGGAGTTCTAAATAGTTCAATACTGGGTGATTCGATTTTATGGGTATATAAACTTACATAGGTTTTTGTCACGCCGGGCTCAGATGCAGGAACAATAGGAGTCAGCTATCAGGTATGGTATTAATGTTGGGTTTGTTAGAATGGTATAACCGTTATTGTCTACAGCCAACAGCGGGCTGAAAAGACCCATTAGTTAATGGCCCAAAATTATTGGGAAAGGTTCTGAAGGAAAGATGATACGTGGGATTAGTGGGTTAGTAATTTAGGAGGAGAAAAGTGACAGGGAGCCTGAGAGCTAAAGCACATACCGTGTAGCTGGTGATTCCAATCTTGGTTCCGCATCTGCGCAGTTCCATACGCCTAATGACGGTGTGTGAACACCGTCATTATAAGCACCCCAATCGGTGACGTCGGTAACAAGCCACAGGTGTGGCTCGCACCGGCGCCAGCGATCAGCCCATCTGCGTGGCGGACGAAGGGGGCCGCCTGAATCCGTAGGTGTGTACCAGCCATCAGCGCCGGAGCAGGGGCGCAAGATGATGACGTGGACGCACAGGTCCCGCAATCGCGCATGCGCAGAGCGGGCCAGATGTGCGCACGCGCGACGGACCGCATGGAGGGGAGTAACCAGGCAACCATCCACATGCCGTCCATAGGACGAACATAATAGATGGGGGCCATGGCTAAGAGTGGAAAAACAACAACCCTCACACACACACGAGGCATGTATGCTCGTGTGCCATGCAGCCCATCACGATGGGGGCACACAACCGCGGAATAGGCGGACCCGGAACCCCCACGCTCCCAATATGGCCTAAACATGGTTCGGGCACTAGGTTAAGAGGAAAATGAATCCCTCCAAGATGGACACATATCCGCCGGGAAAGCCCTAATTAAAGGGAAAAAATTGAACTTCCATGGTCAGTCCCAATGATTGCATAGGTGGGGTGATCCAACCTGTATCACTTTAATGGGATGGCTGGTGATGCGGCAGTACCACAACAAGGTGAGGGATGTGGCGGCAGCAGGTGAGTGGATGCCTGCTAACAGGCACTGCCATGATGGATCTAAAAGCTGGTAGTTAGAATCTTTAACATTTGAAAACAAAATAAAGGTTTCCTATTTAGAATAATAAGCTGTCAGGTTAGTAAAACAGCGATATCCGAACCGATTCAATCATACAGTTTGTAGTGTACATAGATTTGCAAAATAATGGGATAAAGGAATATTCCTGAACTTTGTTTTATCTCATGGTTACTGTGAAATTGTGTGAATGCATCAATGCAGTGCATGTTAGCTCAGCTTGCTGAGCTTGGATTCATTGAATGAGTTTACCAAAAATTTTAATATTACAGAATATACAGCCTCATGGTACATAACTAAGCTCCATTTCATGCTGAATTAAATAAATTATTAATGTATCTTAAATAGAAAACTATCTTTAGATAGTGTTGTACTCCAAAAGCATTTTATTAAAATAAATCTGATAAAAATCCCCAAAAATCTGATTTAAATTAAAAAAAATATGATTTAAATCAAAAAAATTTGATTTTTTTTAATAATAAAAAAAAATCATTGATTTTTATCCACCCTGGTGTTAACCATTTATTAATGCAGAAAGTTGTGTGTTTAAATGACCCCTTTTTATGGCTAACTTAAAAGAGAAGTATGGGTTTGGGCTTTTTTTTGCAGTTTGAGACCCCTTTCACACTGAAGCAGTTTTCAGGCACTTTAGCGCTAGAAATAGCGCTTGTAAAGCGTCTGAAAAATGCCTCCCATTGACTTCAATGTGTGCTTTCACACTGGGGCGTGTGCTTGCGGGACACACCTGCAAGCAGCATCTTTGGGGCAGGTTTGTGGCGCTATAAATAACTCTCCAAAAACGCCCCTGCCCATTGAAATGAATGAGAAGCACTTTCAAAGCGCTGCAAAACTGGTCTTTTTTTAAGGCCATGCGACCTTAAAAAAAAACGGCCTGCTAGCGCCAGAAAAGTGCCGCAAAAGCTCTGCTAAAATGCAGCTAAAGCACTGCATAAATTACCACTTCAGTGTGAAAGTGGCCTTATACTTACCTAGGTGGATGCAGCATTGGTCTGATGTCCCCCGGCGCCTCTGCACTGAGAACTGAGCAATCGAACACCGCCGATGGCTTGGTTCTGACTATCCTCAATGTTACCAGCTCTAGAATGGGCACACTTTTGTTCCATCTTCACCCTGTCTTCCTTCCGGGTTCTGTGCCTTCGGTCACTTGCCTTGGCCAGACTGTGTTGCTGTCATTTCCACGCATGCTCATTCGCGTCCTCTCTCTCTAATCCCCCCTCTATCTCTCATCCTCCCTCCCTTACCCATCTCTCATCCCCTTTCTCTCTCATCCTCCCTCTCTCTATTTAATTTAATTTGTTATAACAAAAAAATGTTTGCATTTTTAATTTATAATTTTTTTAATAAAAAGCCCCACCATAATCCTCAACACCAGGCCCATGATGTTCTTAATCCGGCCCTGGCAGAAAAAGATCATGTGACCACACAAAAGTGCTGCAGGAATAAGGTACTCCAAAAAAAAAAAAAAAAACTATCAAAAAAAAAAAAAAAAAACAGCAGCATCATATATATATGATTTATGTAAATGAATTATGGCAATTAAAACTTCTCTTTTTAGTATAACTCTGCTGGCCAAGTTTTCCCAGACTTTTTGGGGAAATATTGGCTTCTCCTGGGGCATAAAAAGGAAGAAAACCACCTCTCGGGCAGCACTGTAGTTAGTACCATGGTATGGTTCCAGGTTTACCTATTCAAGAAACAGAGTGCTACTGAGATGGTGAAATACTTCTTGCACTTAACCACCACCTGTGGAAGCCCAGTCGGGGTTCCAGGGACTTGGACTTACAGTATGCTTTGGACTTAAGGACTTAAAAGGACTTTTTTACTAATTAAGGTATGACTACTTCATGGGGTAATCAGGGGCATCAGGAGTGTATCTAAGGACACTTAGAAGAATACAAACAGGAATGTGTATTGAAGATATCATGTAACATGTTAATTTATTATTTTTTAAACAATTGTCTGAAGTCACGTTAGGACAATCTTAAAGGGGTACAATGCATGTATAGCTTATTACAAAAAACAGGGCTTAATTTGGGGACAGAAAAGTCAGAGAAGATACAGTACAATTGTCTAATGTGCAGTGAAGCTATTCGAAAAAGGCTATATTGCCATAGCTAGTGACTACAGAACTTGTATCGAGTGCGTAATAGCTAGCCAGTCAGAAAGTGGTAACTTGGCAGAGCGGATGGAGGCCCTGGTAGTGAAGGAACTTGTGTGCTTAGGCTCCTTCCCTAGCAACAAGAACCCCCCAATAATGGGTCTGACATTTCGGCACAGGGTGTCCTAGGGACACAGGCTGGAAGTCACGGAAGATGGAGGTAGGCCTTGTGAGACAATAAGAATGGGATGTGTGGCATAGTTTCATTCCCTCCTAGGGTGTGCCCACAGAGGCAATGCATTAATAATATTTAAAATAAACTTAAACACCTCTTATTTTTTTTTTTATTTGCATTTATGTGCTTTTGTTGATTTTATCATTCCTAGCTCCGAATGACCTTGATAATGTTAAAAGGACCAGGGTTTCCCACAAGCAAACCACAAACAAGTTCTTTGCAAATACAGGACCATGCAACAGGTTTATTGTAATCACCACTTTTCAGCATTCCATACTTACTTCATTCTCCCTCTGCTCTATACAGCTTTTGACTCCTGGGTATGGAAGAGCCTGACTTGCATCATGGGAGTAGTGGGACAGTCCTCAGCCCTTGTGTAAGCTCTGACATGTTTGTTTGAAGGGGTAACTTGAAATTCATACAATTCTTAATGTGGAAGTTCAGCCAAAACCTACGCTAAATCTACTCTCAGCCACGTTCCAAAACAAATCTATCTAACCCTGTAAAGAAAAAATCACTATACATACCTTTTCTGAACCTGATCCGGTACGGTCTTCAGTGGCAGATGCTTTGTGCAGGAGAGAGCCTACAACGACTACCTTGTGGTTAGGGATGAGCCGAACACCCCCGGGTTCGGTTCGAACCAGAACCTTCGAACGGACCGAAAGTTCGCGCGAATTTTCGAACCCTATACGTTATAATGGACGCGAACGTTCGAAATCAAAAGTGCTAATTACAACGGCCAATATGCATGTTAATGTCATAAAACAGGTTTGGGGACCCGGGTCCTGCCCCAGGGGACATATATCAATGCAAAAAGAACTTTTAAAAACTAACGTTTTTTCGGGAGCAGTCATTTTAATGATGCATAAAGTGAAAAAAAAAAAAAGTGACATTTTCCTTTAAATATGGTACCTGGGGGGTGTCCAAAGTATGCCTGTGAAGTGGCATGTGTTTCCCGTGTTTAGAACTGTCCTTGCACAAAATGACATTTGTAAAGGAAAAAAAGAAGCCATTTAAAACCACTTGCGGCTTTAGGTTTGATCTTAAGTAGAATCTGAACAGGTACATTATGAAGTGTAGCTCCATCCCAAAAAAATCTATTTTTAAGCTTTTTGGAGAACATAGGGAGGGGTTATCACCCCTGTAACATTTGCTGTCTTTGCACATCTGTTCAGAACATGTCACCTCACTTTCCGTCCCAATGACAAATGTTTTTGGAAAAGTGGGGTTTTAATTGAAACAAGGATTGGTGATAAAGTATCAGTAGAGAGGAGATACCTTTTTTTTCCCAAATTAAATCTAACAGGATAGAATTTCCCTTCCTAGGGGTAGATTTCCTCTCACTTCCTGTTTTCTCTTTCCATTTGCAAGTAGGAGTCGTTTGTAAGTTGGATGTTTGAAAGTAGGGGCCTGGCGTATATACTCTGCAGAAATTTGCCCTATTAGATGTTGGTGTAGCCACAAGACTGGTGGGCACAGGAATGGGCCCTGCTGTGAGTTAATAGATCAAGATTTGTAATTGCATGCACCTGTTGAACAGGGCAGAAAAATTGGGTGTGGTGGTGGTGGTGGTGGTGGACGGTTTTGCCACAAGACTGTAAGCTCTCACAGTTACTCTTGGTGGGCGCAGGAATGGGCCCTGCTGTGAGTTATTAGATCAAGATTTGTAATTGCAAGCACCTGATGAACAGGGCAGAAAAATTGGGCCTTTGGCGGTGGTGGTGGACGGTGTTGCCACAAGACTGTAGGCCCTCATAGTTACTCTTGGTGGGCGCAGGAATGGGCCCTGCTGTGAGTTATTAGATCAAGATTTGTAATTGCAAGCACCTGATGAACAGGGCAGAAAAATTGGGCCTTTGGCGGTGGTGGTGGACGGTGTTGCCACAAGACTGCAGGCCCTCATAGTTACTCTTGGTGGGCGCAGGAATGGGCCCTGCTGTGAACTATTAGATCAAGATTTGTAATTACCCGCCCCTGTTAAACAGGGGCTGAAAAATTGTGCCTTAGGCACTGGTGCTGGTGCCACAACACTGCAACCCCTCACAGAGACTGTACTTGGAGCACAGCAGTCACACGTGTTGCGAAGCATTTTTTTAAAAAATTGTAAGTACACGCCCCTGTTAAACAGGGGCTGAAAAATTGTGCCTTAGGCACTGGTGCTGGTGCCACAACACTGCAACCCGGCCCTCACAGATACTGTACTTGGAGCACAGCAGTCACACGTGTTGCGAAGCATTTTTTTAAAAAATTGTAAGTACACGCCCCTGTTAAACAGGGGCTGAAAAATTGTGCCTTAGGCACTGGTGCTGGTGCCACAACACTGCAACACGGCCCTCACAGAGACTGTACTTGGAGCACAGCAGTCACACGTGTTGCGAAGCATTTTTTTAAAAAATTGTAAGTACACGCCCCTGTTAAACAGGGGCTGAAAAATTGTGCCTTAGGCACTGGTGCTGGTGCCACAACACTGCAACACGGCCCTCACAGAGACTGTACTTGGAGCACAGCAGTCACACGTGTTGCGAAGCATTTTTTTTTAAAAATTGTAAGTACACGCCCCTGTTAAACAGGGGCTGAAAAATTGTGCCTTAGGCACTGGTGCTGTGGCATGGATCATTGAGGAGGAGGAAGAGGATAGTCAGTGAACATAAGAGGACAGTCACTCAGCATCAGCATAGGCAGTCTTGAAGGGATGTGACATTAAAAATTATTCGGTTATATCCGCCTCAGGTGCCTGGTAGCTGGTGGTGATCCAAGACTGATTCATTTTGATGAATGTCAGTCGATCAACCGAGGCGGTGGACAGGCGCACCCTATGATCAGTCACAAATCCTCCAGCAGCACTGAATGTGCGTTCGGAAAGAACGCTGGAGGCAGGACAGGCCAGTAGCTCAATTGCATACTGTGCAAGCTCTGGCCAGTGATCCATCCTCAGGACCCAGTAAGCCAGAGGATTTTCGGTGGGAAAGGTGTCCAAGTCTGACCTTGCCCCAAGGTATTCCTGCACCATGTATATCAGACGCTGGCGATGGTTGCTGGAACCGATCATACCTTGGGGCTGCGGACTAAAAAAATTGTCTGAACGCATCGGTCAGACGTCCACCTTCCCCACCGCTCCTTCTGCCACTGACCGAAGCCTCAGCAACTCGTCGCCCAGGACCAGGAGTTTGTAGCCTCCCAGTTTCTGGGAACGCGTTGCACAGACCTTTCTGCAAGGCCTCCCTGAGATGTCTCATCCTCTGCTCCCTCTGCGACGGCAAGATAAGGTCCGCAACCTTACCCTTGTACCGCGGATCAAGGAGAGTGGCCAGCCAGTAATGGTCCCTCTCCTTGATCCGAAGAACACGAGGATCCTTCCGCAGGCTTTGCAGGATCAGGGAGGCCATGCAGCGTAGGTTAGCTGAGGCATTCGGTCCGGAGTCTTCTGGGTCACTGAGGATGACATGATCGCCAGCCACCTCCTCCCAGCCACGTACAAGTCCACTGGCTTGTTGGGACTGTACATCATCCCTAAAAGACTGCTGCTGCTGATGCTGAGTGCCAGGCTCCACCTCCATGCTCACACAATCCTCCTCCTCCTCCTCCTCCTCCTCATCCTCTTCCTGTGTGATGGGTGGAACAGAAGGAACACTGTCCGGATAAAGGGGGCCTTGAGAGGCAAGGAAGTCCTCCTCTTCCTGCCTCTGTTCTGCCTCAAGTGCCCTGTCCATTATCCCACGCAGCGTATGCTCCAACAGGTGGACAAGAGGGACAGTGTCACTGATGCATGCACTGTCACTGCTCACCATCCTCGTGGCCTCCTCAAATGGTGAGAGGACAGTGCATGCATCCCTGATCATGCTCCACTGACGTGGGGAAAAAAAACCAAGCTCCCCTGACCCTGTCCTGGTGCCGTAGTCGCAAAGGTACTCATTGATGGCCCTCTGCTGCGTGTGCAGTCGCTGCAGCATGGCCAACGTTGAGTTCCACCTGGTGGGCATGTCAGATATTAGGCGGTTCTTGGGCAGGTTCAGCTCCTTTTGCAGCTCAGTCAGCCGAGCACTGGCATTATAAGATCGGCGGAAATGCACACAGACTTTCCTGGCCTGCCTCAGGACATCCTGTAAGCCTGGGAACCTGCCCAAGAACCGCTGCACCACCAGGTTGAGGACGTGAGCCATGCAGGGCACATGGGTGAGCTGCCCCTGTCGCAGGGCGGAGAGGAGGTTGGTGCCATTGTCAGAAACGACCATTCCTGGCTTAAGCTGACGTGGCGTCAACCACCTCTCGGCCTGCCCCTGCAGAGCTGCCAGAACCTCTGGCCCAGTGTGGCTCCTGTCCCCCAAACACACCAGCGCAAGCACGGCATGGCATCTTTTTGCCTGCGTACTTGCGTAGCCCCTTGTACGCCTACGGAGCACCGCTGGTTCCAAGGACAGAGCACTGGAGGAAGAAGAAGAGGAGGGGGTGGAGGAGAGAGGTGTGTCACAACCAGTAGCAGTAGTCGCGTTTTGGAGGCGTGGTGGCGGAACAACCTCCAACACTACTGCACCTTGTCCTGCATCCCTCCCAGCTGCCAATAGAGTGACCCAATGGGCCGTGAAAGAAAGGTACCGTCCCTGTCCATGCCTGCTGGACCATGAGTCAGCGGTAATATGCACCTTACCGCTGACCGCCCTGTCCAGCGAGGCATGGACATTGCCCTCCACATGCCGGTAGAGAGACGGAATCGCCTTCCGCGAGAAAAAGTGGCGTTTGGGAACCTGCCACTGAGGAACCGCACATTGAACAAACTCACGGAAGGGGGCCGAGTCTACCAACTGAAAAGGCAGCAGTTGAAGTGCTAGCAATTTAGCAAGGCTAGCATTCAACCGCTGGGCATGTGGATGGCTGGGAGTGTACTTCTTTCTACGGTCCAGCAGCTGGGGCAGGGAAATTTGCCTGCTGCATTCGGACGTCGGTGTACTGCAAGTACTTGGTTGTGACACACCGAATTCTACACCTTCAGTCCTCTCAGAGCAGCTTTCAGAGAGGACTGAAGGTGTAGTGGGGATGGAGATCCCAGCTGAGGAGGAGCAAGGAGAGGTCCGCTTAGTTCTTTGGTGTGGGTCTTTTATGTGTGCCTGCCAACGAGCTGCATGGCAGGTCGCCATATGTCTGGTCATGCTTGTCGTGCCCAAGCGGCTGATGTTTTGGCCACGCGAGATACGCTTGAGACAAATATTGCAAATAGCAGTGGTGCGATCTGCTGCACTCGTCTCAAAAAAGGCCCACACCAAAGAACTTTTCTGATAACGTGCAGAGGCAGCGCCCTGCACAGGCGGAGCTCTGCGGTGTTGTACAGTTGCTGTGCTGGCCTCTACCTGGCCTCCAGGGGGCATCCTGCCTCGTTGGACATGTGACGCCGCATCCTCCTCCTCCTCGTCCTCCTCCTCATCCTCTCTCCCTTGAGGCACCCACGTGGAGTCAGTGACCTCATCATCCCCTCCCTCTTCACCACTAGAGCAAACCTGGCAGTAAGCTGCAGCTGGTGGAACTGTACTGCCAGATTCCTCAAGCTGGGTATCGTCATCCGAGCCTTCGAATCGTTGGGCATCCTCCTGGAGCATGTACCCAACACTGTGCTCAAAGAGTTCGGGGGACTCCTCAGGAGGACATGGTGGGTCTAGGGAAGGGGTGGCTGATGATGCTCTGTCAGTACCCTGAGCCTGGGTGAGAGAGGATGAGGAGGATGAGGAGGGCTTGGTCATCCATTCTACCAAGCCTTCAGCATGATGCGGCTCCACATGTCCAGCTGCCGAAAACAAAGACGCGCGTGTCCCATGGCCACGTGCTGATGACGATGCACGACCACGTCCACGTCCACGGCCACGTCCACTAGAAACAGAGCCTGCCTGCCCTGTGTTCTTGGCTCTGCACGCTCTGCCTCCCCTTGGCGGTCTTCCAGCCATTGTAGTCGGTAGTCCTGTGGGTGCTGCTGAGAAGAAAATATAGGAGCTCTGTGTGATGCCACTAACACACTAGAAGTCCTATGGGTGCTTCTGCAAAGAAAATAGAGGAGCTCTGTGTGATGCCACTAACACACTAGAAGTCCTATGGGTGCTTCTGCAAAGAAAATAGAGGAGCTCTGTGTGATGCCACTAACACACTAGAAGTCCTGTGGGTGCTTATGCAAAGAAAATAGAGGAGCTCTGTGTGATGCCACTAACACACTAGAAGTCCTGTGGGTGCTTATGCAAAGAAAATAGAGGAGCTCTGTGTGATGCCACTAACACACTAGAAGTCCTGTGGGTGCTGCTGAGAAGAATATATAGGAGCTCTGTGTGATGCCACTAACACACTAGAAGTCCTATGGGTGCTTCTGCAAAGAAAATAGAGGAGCTCTGTGTGATGCCACTAACACACTAGAAGTCCTGTGGGTGCTGCTGAGAAGAATATATAGGAGCTCTGTGTGATGCCACTAACACACTAGAAGTCCTATGGGTGCTTCTGCAAAGAAAATAGAGGAGCTCTGTGTGATGCCACTAACACACTAGAAGTCCTGTGGGTGCTTCTGCAAAGAAAATAGAGGAGCTCTGTGTGATGCCACTAACACACTAGAAGTCCTGTGGGTGCTTATGCAAAGAAAATAGAGGAGCTCTGTGTGATGCCACTAACACACTAGAAGTCCTGTGGGTGCTTATGCAAAGAAAATAGAGGAGCTCTGTGTGATGCCACTAACACACTAGAAGTCCTGTGGGTGCTGCTGAGAAGAATATATAGGAGCTCTGTGTGATGCCACTAACACACTAGAAGTCCTATGGGTGCTTCTGCAAAGAAAATAGAGGAGCTCTGTGTGATGCCACTAACACACTAGAAGTCCTGTGGGTGCTTATGCAAAGAAAATAGAGGAGCTCTGTGTGATGCCACTAACACACTAGAAGTCCTGTGGGTGCTTATGCAAAGAAAATAGAGGAGCTCTGTGTGATGCCACTAACACACTAGAAGTCCTGTGGGTGCTTATGCAAAGAAAATAGAGGAGCTCTGTGTGATGCCACTAACACACTAGAAGTCCTGTGGGTGCTGCTGAGAAGAATATATAGGAGCTCTGTGTGATGCCACTAACACACTAGAAGTCCTGTGGGTGCTTCTGCAAAGAAAATAGAGGAGCTCTGTGTGATGCCACTAACACACTAGAAGTCCTGTGGGTGCTGCTGAGAAGAATATATAGGAGCTCTGTGTGATGCCACTAACACACTAGAAGTCCTATGGGTGCTTCTGCAAAGAAAATAGAGGAGCTCTGTGTGATGCCACTAACACACTAGAAGTCCTGTGGGTGCTGCTGAGAAGAATATATAGGAGCTCTGTGTGATGCCACTAACACACTAGAAGTCCTGTGGGTGCTTATGCAAAGAAAATAGAGGAGCTCTGTGTGATGGGACTAACACACTTCAAGTCCTATAGGTGCTTCTGGGAAGAAAATATAGCTCTGTGTGTGTGATGGGACTAACACACTTCAAGTCCTATAGGTGCTTCTGGGAAGAAAATATAGCTCTGTGTGTGTAATGGGACTAACACACTTCAAGTCCTATAGGTGCTTCTGGGAACAAAATATAGCTCTGTGTGTGTAATGGGACTAACACACTTCAAGTCCTATAGGTGCTTCTGGGAACAAAATATAGCTCTGTGTGTGTGATGGGACTAACACACTTCAAGTCCTATAGGTGCTTCTGGGAAGAAAATATAGCTCTGTGTGTGTAATGGGACTAACACACTTCAAGTCCTATAGGTGCTTCTGGGAAGAAAATATAGCTCTGTGTGTGTGATGGGACTAACACACTTCAAGTCCTATAGGTGCTTCTGGGAAGAAAATATAGCTCTGTGTGTGTAATGGGACTAACACACTTCAAGTCCTATAGGTGCTTCTGGGAACAAAATATAGCTCTGTGTGTGTGATGGGACTAACACACTTCAAGTCCTATAGGTGCTTCTGGGAACAAAATATAGCTCTGTGTGTGTAATGGGACTAACACACTTCAAGTCCTATAGGTGCTTCTGGGAACAAAATATAGCTCTGTGTGTGTGATGTGACTAACACACTTCAAGTCCTATAGGTGCTTCTGGGAAGAAAATATAGCTCTGTGTGTGTGATGGGACTAACACACTTCAAGTCCTATAGGTGCTTCTGGGAACAAAA
Source organism: Lithobates sylvaticus (assembly GCA_028564925.1). NCBI lineage: Eukaryota > Metazoa > Chordata > Amphibia > Anura > Ranidae > Lithobates > Lithobates sylvaticus. The sequence continues at coordinate 119,133,754 of CM053026.1, forward strand.
TATAGCTCTGTGTGTGTGATGGGACTAACACACTTCAAGTCCTATAGGTGCTTCTGGGAACAAAGTATAGCTCTTTGTGTGTGATGGGACTAACACACTTCAAGTCCTATAGGTGCTTCTGGGAAGAAAATATAGCTCTGTGTGTGTAATGGGACTAACACACTTCAAGTCCTATAGGTGCTTCTGGGAAGAAAATATAGCTCTGTGTGTGTGATGGGACTAACACACTTCAAGTCCTATAGGTGCTTCTGGGAACAAAATATAGCTCTGTGTGTGTGATGGGACTAACACACTTCAAGTCCTATAGGTGCTTCTGGGAACAAAGTATAGCTCTTTGTGTGTGATGGGACTAACACACTTCAAGTCCTATAGGTGCTTCTGGGAAGAAAATATAGCTCTGTGTGTGTGATGGGACTAACACACTTCAAGTCCTATAGGTGCTTCTGGGAAGAAAATATAGCTCTGTGTGTGTAATGGGACTAACACACTTCAAGTCCTATAGGTGCTTCTGGGAACAAAATATAGCTCTGTGTGTGTGATGGGACTAACACACTTCAAGTCCTATAGGTGCTTCTGGGAAGAAAATATAGCTCTGTGTGTGTGATGGGACTAACACACTTCAAGTCCTATAGGTGCTTCTGGGAAGAAAATATAGCTCTGTGTGTGTAATGGGACTAACACACTTCAAGTCCTATAGGTGCTTCTGGGAACAAAATATAGCTCTGTGTGTGTAATGGGACTAACACACTTCAAGTCCTATAGGTGCTTCTGGGAAGAAAATATAGCTCTGTGTGTGTGATGGGACTAACACACTTCAAGTCCTATAGGTGCTTCTGGGAAGAAAATATAGCTCTGTGTGTGTAATGGGACTAACACACTTCAAGTCCTATAGGTGCTTCTGGGAACAAAATATAGCTCTGTGTGTGTAATGGGACTAACACACTTCAAGTCCTATAGGTGCTTCTGGGAACAAAATATAGCTCTGTGTGTGTGATGGGACTAACACACTTCAAGTCCTATAGGTGCTTCTGGGAAGAAAATATAGCTCTGTGTGTGTGATGGGACTAACACACTTCAAGTCCTATAGGTGCTTCTGGGAAGAAAATATAGCTCTGTGTGTGTAATGGGACTAACACACTTCAAGTCCTATAGGTGCTTCTGGGAACAAAATATAGCTCTGTGTGTGTAATGGGACTAACACACTTCAAGTCCTATAGGTGCTTCTGGGAAGAAAATATAGCTCTGTGTGTGTGATGGGACTAACACACTTCAAGTCCTATAGGTGCTTCTGGGAAGAAAATATAGCTCTGTGTGTGTAATGGGACTAACACACTTCAAGTCCTATAGGTGCTTCTGGGAACAAAATATAGCTCTGTGTGTGTAATGGGACTAACACACTTCAAGTCCTATAGGTGCTTCTGGGAACAAAATATAGCTCTGTGTGTGTGATGGGACTAACACACTTCAAGTCCTATAGGTGCTTCTGGGAAGAAAATATAGCTCTGTGTGTGTAATGGGACTAACACACTTCAAGTCCTATAGGTGCTTCTGGGAAGAAAATATAGCTCTGTGTGTGTAATGGGACTAACACACTTCAAGTCCTATAGGTGCTTCTGGGAAGAAAATATAGCTCTGTGTGTGTAATGGGACTAACACACTTCAAGTCCTATAGGTGCCTCTGGGAACAAAATATAGGAGCTCTGCCTGCCTGCCACGAACACACTACAAGTCCTATAGGTGCTTCTGGTAACAAAATATAGGAGCTCTGCCTGCCTGCCACTAACACACTACAAGTCCTATAGGTGCTTCTGGGAAGAAAATATAGCTCTGTGTGTGTAATGGGACTAACACACTTCAAGTCCTATAGGTGCTTCTGGGAACAAAATATAGCTCTGTGTGTGTAATGGGACTAACACACTTCAAGTCCTATAGGTGCTTCTGGGAACAAAGTATAGCTCTTTGTGTGTAATGGGACTAACACACTTCAAGTCCTATAGGTGCTTCTGGGAAGAAAATATAGCTCTGTGTGTGTAATGGGACTAACACACTTCAAGTCCTATAGGTGCTTCTGGGAACAAAATATAGCTCTGTGTGTGTAATGGGACTAACACACTTCAAGTCCTATAGGTGCTTCTGGGAAGAAAAATATAGCTCTGTGTGTGTTATGGGACTAACACACTTCAAGTCCTATAGGTGCTTCTGGGAAGAAAATATAGCTCTGTGTGTGTAATGGGACTAACACACTTCAAGTCCTATAGGTGCCTCTGGGAACAAAATATAGGAGCTCTGCCTGCCTGCCACGAACACACTACAAGTCCTATAGGTGCTTCTGGTAACAAAATATAGGAGCTCTGCCTGCCTGCCACTAACACACTACAAGTCCTATAGGTGCTTCTGGTAACAAAATATAGGAGCTCTGCCTGCCTGCCACGAACACACTACAAGTCCTATAGGTGCTTCTGGTAACAAAATATAGGAGCTCTGCCTGCCTGCCACTAACACACTACAAGTCCTATAGGTGCTTCTGGTAACAAAATATAGGAGCTCTGCCTGCCTGCCACGAACACACTACAAGACCTAAAGGTGCTTCTGGTAAAAAAAATATAGGAGCTCTGCCTGCCTGCCACGAACACACTACTAGTCCTATAGGTGCTTCTGGTAACAAAATATAGGAGCTCTGCCTGCCTGCCACGAACACACTACAAGTCCTATAGGTGCTTCTGGTAACAAAATATAGGAGCTCTGCCTGCCTGCCACGAGCACACTACAAGCCCCTCTTTGTCAATCAATCTTTGTAACTGAATCTATCTAACTCAATCTCTGCAAGTGAATCTCTCTATCTATCTAAATGCAGCAGAGTGTCACAGAAACAGCCTGCTCAATCTGCGCCGGAACAGCATGTGACCGGCGCAGACGGCGTGGCGGCGTTTTATAGGGGGGGGGTGTACTACAGCCCCTGAGCTGTAATTGGCTACAGGCGTCCTGCCTGTAGCCAATTATGGCTCTTCGAGTTTCCGGGGCTGTGATTGGCCAAGCATGCGGGGTCACAGTGCATGCTTGGCCAATCATCAGCCAGCAATGCACTGCGTCGGCCGCGCCGGCCGCAATGCATTGCGGGGCCGCTCGCAACACACGAACGTGATGCGAGCGGCCAAAATAGTTCTGGGCTCGCCGAGCGAGCGAACGCCCGGTGCTCGATGCGAACGTGGGTTCGCATCGAGCACCGGGCCCATCCTTACTTGTGGTATGTACTTTTCCCTCACTACTCCAAAGCAAGTTCTTTATATTTGGAGAGTAAAAGTAGATGGTGAGAATACTCACACAGTCTTGCACAAGGTAGGTAAGAGAGGTTGTTTTTTTTAATGTTTATTAGCAACATCTTTTTTTTTTCCTGTAATAATAGGTGGCTTTACATTGGCCTGCTAACATGGCCATTTCTGTTTCTTCAAAAAGAAAAGACCCCCATGATTTGGGATGAAAAATGTATCTTAGCGTCAAGAGTGACCTTGGACATAGCTGTTTTTGACTACTGCTCCCTCTAAACATCATCCAACTTGGCTAATGGAAGGGGTCTTTTGAATGGCTGTGTATTGGTGCCAAGAACACTAGAAAAACAAACCTCCTGCTTGAAAGCTAAACCCAGTACCATCTTGTACCCATCTGCATGCCAGAGGCCTTCCTACGACATTCACGGTCATTAAGCTTTTTATCCCAAGGGAGGAATGTCCACACAAAAATATAGAATTACTGCACTTTACTGATTTTACATTACTGGGGGTTGTACTTGACAGCATTTTGTCAATCACTTATAGTGGACAATCTACAGCAGTCACATGTGATAGCAGCACACAGCACCTTTCTAGTAAGCCATCTTCCCTTACTCAGTTTCTCTCCTTCTCAGGGTCATTAGTGCTCAGAGGGCCCTGGTTTGCCTTAGGCAGTCCGTGTCTGGCTCACAACTCCTTAAAGGTAGTCACCTGAGACAGGGTCACTGCAGTTCACCTCTGGTCCAGGTACACTTCTCCCATTCCACCAGTGGGATAGCATCACCTCAAGGAACACTTGGCTAGCCCTAAAAGGCATTTTGCAACCCACTCTAGTCTCCACCATCATACAAAACAGTGTGACTACAGACAGCTCTTATGAGTGCAGGACTACCTCTCTCTGTCCCCCAGTCCTGCCCAGGGCCTTCACTTTGATGACTACATCTGCACACTGGTGGGGTCTCTGGTCCCCTCAACTTCACTAAGGCTCCTCTGGCTTAAATTTGGGCACTGACTCACCCATGTCATCATTACAGGAGGGCTCTAACTAAAAGGGACCTAGCACCTAATTACACTATTCTATGTTAGCATTCACTATTCTAGGAAAGAGCCTCCTAGTGGTAGACTAGTTAACTGTACCTGCTTACATAGATGTGTTCTCCATGCTGCAAGCTTCTCTGGTGTTTCCCCATGCATTACAAAGGGGGTATAAACCTAAAGAGAAAATCAGACCTCAATATGCTTTATAATGGTACAGTCTGCGGCTACTGGGACTAAGCATTTTCTGTAAAGTGCAAGCTAAGTCACAACAATCTGCTGCGTAATTTTAGTAATTCTACAGACCCACAATTTCTTACTACATAAATAGCTTTAGGAGTTAAGTACTATAAAGGTTAATGATTCTTCAATTTAAATGTGCAGTCGTTGAAGCACAATGAGACATGCTGCCATTGAACAGCATGGAACAACGCAGGGCAGATGCCAATGTTCAAGAGCAATTAGGCAGCAGCTGTCCAAATGACAGCCTTACCAAAAGCTCAAGTGAAGTAAATCCAGCTATGTTTAGGACAATCCTGAAGAGAAAGCAGGCGATAAAACACCTGCATAGGCCAGGACTAAGAAATACATCAGGAAATCTCTCTCACTGACAAAACTAGGACAGCTTATACAGCAGCAGAGGAGCTGACTGCTTACAATGTAAAATTATGGCATAGTAAGCATCTGTAATCATACCGTGTCACCGGTTCATGTATCTTGTTAGCCTGCGGCAGACAAGGCCATGCAATGGGCCATCCAAACAAAGCACAACAAATCTCCATGAGAGTTCAGTTTATATTATTCTATAGAAACACAGGACAATCTATGTGTATGTATTACCATGTTGCAGTGTATAACCCATCTGCCTGATTATTTCTTGTAAATGAATTCTATTCCTGGAAAGAACCCATGGATTATTTTAGCTTTGTTGACTCCTGTCTATGATAGCTTTGAACTGTGTCTGAAAAGTAGTAAGCTCTCTCTTTTCTTATTTCCCCCATGGGAGAGGTCTGTAGTTCTGCTTTTAGACGGCTTAATGAGAAACAAGCTTCTGTCAACATTGTTTAAGGGACATGATTAATTGGCACGAGCGAAGGAGCTGTGCAAACCCTATCCTTATTACTGAAGCTGGAGGGGCATGGTTCAGCGAGCTGGATTTGTACTTCGCTCTCACAAGTGCGGCTAGTCTGAAATGAGAGAATAAATTCCCTTAATCCTGAAATCCAGCAAATAGGCAATTACATTGTACGGCTCTTCGCTTGTCTTCAAATTTCAAGCTGGGGATTAGATTTGTTTTTACCTCAGCAATATTAGTTCCTTCCTAGCTGCTTTTTGTTTTTTTAACCATTTTCACTGATGCAACATGGTATGAAACACTGAACATTTACTGATTTTATTGTTGGTATGTATATTTACATACAGCCAATTGGGTTTAGGGTCAACCTGCAGCTCGAAAAGCTAACTAAAGTTAGCCAAAGACAACAGTTGCCTGTGACTGTGGCCAATTGATTTGTACCCAAGGTGGAGAAACGGCACTTCGAGACCAAATAGGGTGTAGGGATGAGCCGAACACCCCCCGGTTTCGGTTCGCACCAGAACCTGCGAACGGACCGAAAGTTTGCACGAACATTAGAACCCTATTAAATACAATGGACGCGAACGTTCAAAATATAAATTGCTAATTATAATGGCTAATATGCATGTTATTGTCCTAAAAAGGGTTTGGGGACCCGGGTCCTGCCCCAGGGGACATGTATCAATGTAAAAAGAAGTTTTAAAAACTGCCATTTTTTCTGGAGCAGTCGATTTAATGATGCATAAAGTGAAAAAAAAAGTGAAATATTCCTTTAAATATCATACCTGGGGGGTGTCTAAATTGCACAACAGAACTACAGAACTGCCTGTGTTGCACAACAGAACTACAGAACAACACCAGCAATGAGGGGTAGCTTCAGGTGTATACTGTGCAGGAGGCACACTACACCCACTGAAAATGCTGCAGATGCCTGTGTTGCACAACAGAACTACAGAACAACACCAGCAATGAGAGGTTCAGGTGTATACTGTGCAGGAGGCACACTACACCCACTTTAACAGCGCAAGGTTAACAATAAAAGCAAAGCTTACACTGTCCCTGCCTATCCTGCTCTCTCCCTGCACGCCAACACATTACACAAGGCCGCCGCGCTGGCGGCCTTATATAGTGTGGGGCATGTACTTTACCCCCCTGAGCTATAATTGGCCACGGGCATCCTGCCTGTGGCCAATTATGGCTCTCCCCGCTGCCGGCGCTGGGATTGGTCAAGCATGCGGGGTCACAGTGCATGCTTGGCCAATCATGAGCCAGCAATGCACTGCGATGCGGCTGATGTTCGATTCGAACATGAGCTTGAATCGAACACCGAGCTCATCCCTAGTAGGGTGGCACATGTATCATTTGGTTAAGTGAAAGTAACAAATAAAAGGTGGAGAACAGCGGCAAGGTATTTTCTTTACAGTCTCAAGCAAGTTGTCAACAGCATCTTATCTCACTGACAAACGCGTCACAGGTGCAGAAACTCTCAGCAATGTTACTGACAAAATAGTCCCAGCACTTATAGTGTCACCTTGATGAGGCTGACATTTCCATAACAGCATCTGGTTGAAGAGGGGCAGCTGTTTGGCAGGGTGGTGATATAAGTGGCACTGAGCAGATCAAAGGCCAATCCCTATCAACATCTCTAAAGTCCAGAGGTAGTGGAGCCATTGAAGGTGTTCCTTTTATATCACTCCTCCTCAGCAACCTTTCCCTAGAAATAGTTGCTCTGTCCCACTCCCTAGCCAGTTTAGATCCTGTTCCTTTCCTACCCACTTCGCAAATGTGCACCAACTGCAGTGGGGCAGGGCTATTTATTAGATCTACCCTCACCAAAGATGACCACAAAGGTCATCTAGTGCTGCAGCGTCTAATAGGACCACTGCTCCCCTGGTGTGACCTAGGGAGGCCTTAGAGGACAAATTTCCTCTCATCCTCCCTTTCCTCTGTACAGCAGTCAGCAACACAGTGCCACCTAGAGAGGGGAGGGTAAAACACACCTGCCTACATGTCTGGTCCAGCAGTTTTCACAAATAATAATATGTCCCCTCCATCGAAGTTGATTTCCCAATTAGAAAACCTGGTCTATTTGCTAGTGACTCCCCAAAAGCTGGTACCAGCTTACTACTTGCTGCTTACTATTCCTCTTGCCTTACAATTCCAACCTAGAGATCTAAAACACCCCCTCATATCTCCCAACCTTATGTGGTGCTTTTCTATCAGTGCCAAAACAACTGCTTTGGGTTCTGGAACGGTTGAGGGCATGTCAGAGTGAAGCTACAGACTGAGGCATGTAGGGGAATCTCTGGCACAGATTTTACTAACCCCCCTATTGGTGTCTCCTGTACATTTAGTTTGTTAGATTTTTTGATACTTTAGGATAACCTTTATTAAAATGTCCAATTCTACAGGTGTCCATATATGGGCTGTTGAGTGTCCCAATAAAGGGTATAAATATCTGCCCCTGACATTTGAGCCTGACAAATACATTTGAATATTCAATGGCTGACTGGTGTGTATTAGTGGAAGCTGAATTATCATCAGCCAATAATGAAAACTGTCAGGAAGCCCAGTCAGCTCATGTATGACCTATTTAAAGTGAACTTGTCAGGTCTACCAAATCTTACATTAACTTTACATGTAAAACGATAGCACCATATAGTGGCAGCTAGTACTACTAGTACTTGTGCTTGTCTTTACACCTGGGGAGGACACTCTGGACCCTAGAGCCAGGTTACATACAGGGCCTTCATCGCTCTCCAAGTCTGCATTAAACTTGATCTCTTCTGTAACCAAGCCCCAGCCCTGTCATTCTATTGGGTATGCCAGGATCCCAGTGGTAAATTAAAAGAATATAACTCTTTGCTACAAACTCTTGAGACAGTTGACCTTGCTCCATAATCGTTTATCATTTGCTGTATTCTGAGCTGTTACTAAAGCTCCTCTTTTTCTATGCCATGAGAAACGACTAATCCCAGAGTCTTGAATGCTCTGTAAACGTACAGTATCTAACCACAAAGACCTATGATATAGTATAAAATAGGAAAATATGAAACCGTCTTTCCCTGCATGATTTATATAGTAGTGTTTCTTATCTCTTTCTTTCTTTTTTATAGCTCATCTATTCCATTCTCTCAGTCCAAAGTGAGCATCCTGCATTGAAATATTTGGTTCCTCCACGAGGTGAGGACACTGATAAAAGTCACCACAACTTTTCATACTCTCTCTACTATTGACCTATGCAGAAGCTGTAACTGTATTACGAAGAGCACCCTCTGTTCTGGCAAAGGCTATCTTATATCAATACCCACAACATTGCCAATCACCTACCACCCAGCATTACACCTTTTTACTATTACTAAACTATATAACTGTTACGCTTTGAGTCTCCCTGTTCACATATTGCTGTCTACAACTTTCTTACTGTTTTAGAAAAGTGTGGTTATTATGAACTGTAATTGATTTATTCACACTACTTGTATTTTATTGAATCTGTCATACAAAATAGCCAAAGATATCTTTACCTAAGAACAAAAATTGAATATACTGCAGGTTACCACTCTATGCATATGTTGGCTTAATTAGCCCTTTTCAGACTTTTATTCCATAACCTTTACTTCATGATTTTGCCAGTAACACATTTCCTGGCTATTGCAGGTGTAGCCCCCTGTTCCTAAAATTGGGGCTATAGTGTAAATTTTGTTTTTGGCTGAGCTGTAAACAGCTCAGATTTGATTGTATAGTTTGTTTGGTTCTGCTCTAAACTTAACTGGGTTGTGCATTTCTCACTGTTGCCAGTAGGTGTCACAGTTACCACAGGCCAGTATGGGAATTAAAACTAGTTTGAGCTATTTATTGATTATTCTTTTTCCAGAACAGCCCAGTAGGAGGTTCCTGGCTGCTGTGCATTCTGGGACGGGAGTATTTTTTGGGCATGTGCTCGGGTGTTGCTGCAAGTAGGCCCAGAAGCCTGCCTGGGGCCTACTAATCCTGTGGTGGTCCTTAGGCTGTCTTGCCTGTGTGGAAGAAGCCGAGCCAAGCTGAGGCGATCCAGGGGAGGACCCTTGCTGGAGAGAGCCAGGATGAAAGCTGGTCTCTCAGAGGGGCCTGGTAACTCATTTGGAGGACGCACCTATACCTAAACTACTCTTACAGTGTTGCCAGATGGTTTAAAGGTTCCGACTTTGTGAAGCTGAATCCTATTCTACAATCTAAACCATGGTAACTAGCTCCTGGCTGCTAAGTCTGTGAGAGAGGCTTATCCAAGATTGCTACTGGCTGCTAAGTCTGTGAGAGGCTTGTCCAGAAATTCTACCGGCTGCTAGGTCTGTGTGAGAGGCCTATTCAGGTAGTCAAGTTCTGCTGAAGAGAAAGCTGTTTTACCTTTGGATTCAGTCTGTAAGTGATCTGAAAATGGTATCAGAAACCTCCCCGAACCCTCTCTCCTACTACTTCTTTCAAGTTCCTTACTAAAACATTGCAAATATATAAAGTGACTGGCGCACAAATTCTGTTCTAACTTCCCAGTATAGCCATGGACTCAGCCCTGGGGTGAATGTAAGCTTGCCCCTTGTCTCTGAAGGTACCTCCTTGCTCCCAGTAGACCCGGGGGGACTACACAGATATAAATGGATGTTGGTTCTCTAGACTGACTGTACCTTCTTCACCTAAAAATGGCATAATAGGATAAATACAAATTAGGTTTCTAAGGTTTTACGCCAATTAGTGCTTACTTGGAATGGTCTTCAAACATTCACATACAATATATATGTTCAATACTTATTCTTACCCTAATTGCCTAAACATCACTCAGCTGTTGAGGATATGGAGAGCATGATCTCATTTACAGAACGCCACTATCTACTGTAGTTGATCATATTCAGAAAACATGATTCTACAACAATTTATCAGAATTGTTATAAATAAACAACTACAAAAACTTATACATATATAGGTTATCCAATACATCCAAGAACATAATAAATCTACATCAATATATACATTCACAATACCAAGAAATAAGGAACTAGAAAAAAGGAATGTGATCACACCAATTACTTTTTTTTACACACAAGGATTTATTGGTACTACACAGGTATACTATTGCATATACAGACCAAAAAGCATAAACCGATAAGTATCCTAGCATTCCATCAAAAAATTTCAGGTATAATGGATTTCAAGCCCAGTAAAGTATACATAGGCAAAAAGGTATCATTCATTGGTAAAGAACAATAGCAATATAAAACCAGAAAGGGGAAAAAATGACACGTGAGGCTAAAAAGTTCCAGGACATCTGTGGGAGAGCACCACAGGTAGTCTAGTGGGTACAAACATATCCGCCCCAGAGATCTCACACATCAATTAATTTTTTATCATTAATTATATCAATTAATTTGTATATATTGTAAAAAAAACATATTCATTGAACACATGATCATAATTATTTGCTATGAATAAAATCCCAGTTATGATTTAGACCATACTTTATCCGAGTACCCATTATAAAACTCCAGTATACCTCTCTTGTAAAAGGTTTCATTTGTTCTACTCCCTGAATTATTATTATACAGGATTTATATAGCACCAACAGTTTGCACAGCGCTTTACAATGTAGAGGGGGGACAGCACAATTACAATACAGTACAGTACAATACAGAAGGGACAGGAGAGCCCTGCTCATGGAGCTTACATTCGAAAGGGAGGGGGATGTGGTACAAAAGGTAATAACTGTGGGGGATGGTCTAATGGGGGTGGTCGGGTATAGTTCTTAGGTGGTGGTGGGATAGGCTTCCCTGAATAAATGAGTTTTCATGGATCTCCTAAAGGTGGACAGGGTAGGGGCTGACTGGACATACCGGGGCAGGGAGTTCCAGAGGATGGGAAAGGCTCTAGAGAAGTCCTGGAGGTGAGCATGGGAGGCGGTAACAAGGGAGCTATAGAGCAGGAGGTCTTGGGAGGAGCACAGAGGATGATTTGGGACATATCTGCAAATGAGATTGGTGATGTAGTTAGTCAGGAAGGGGTGAATTCTGGAGATGTTGTGGAGGTTAAGGTGGCAAGATTTAGCCAGTGATTGGTTGTGGGGGGCTGAAGGAAAGGTCAGAGTCTAGGATTACTCCCAGCACCCTGGTACCCTGACTAATGGTTGTGCTGTTGATCTTAATGGTAAAGTCATGGGGAGGGGATCGGGGAGGAGGAAATATTACAAGCTCAGTTTTGGAAAGATTGAGTTTGAGAAAGTCTGGGACATCCATACTGATATGTCATTCAGGAATTTTATGATCTGTGAGCAGATTGAGGGGGTCAGGTGAGGAGTGAAGAGATAGATCTGGGTGTCGTCGGCATAGAGGTGGTATTGGAAGCCATGGGAGGTTATCAACTGGCCTAGAGAAGAGGTATAAAGATAGAATAGTAGGGGCCCAAGGACAGAGCCTTGGGGTACCCCAACAGAAAGAGGAAGAGGAGCAGAGGAGATGGTGTTGTATGTGACATTGAAAGTGCACTGAGATAGGTAGGAGGAGAACCAGGATAAAGCAGAATCACGGAGGCCAAGGGAGTGGAGTTTGTTGAGGAGGAGCAGGTGTTCAACTGTGTCAAAGGCAGCAGAGAGGTCCAAGAGTATGAGTATGGAGTACTGGTCATTGGTTTTAGCAGTTAGTAGGTCGTGGGTGAGTTTTAGAAGGGTAGTTTCAGTGGAATGTTGAAGGCGGAAGCTGGACTGTAGGAGATCGAGAAGGTTATTGTCAGTGAGGTAGCAGCTCATACGGTCGTGGACAAGGAGTTCAAGGAGCTTGAAGGCAAACGGGAGCAGGAAGATGGTTCTTAATTTATTCAAACAGGTGGGGTTCGTGAGGGTTTTTTAAGTATTGGGGTAATCAGTGCATGTTTGAGCGGGGGAGGAAAAGGTGCCAGAGGAGAGGGAGAGGTTGAAGATGTGGGTTAGAGAGTTTATGATAGACTGGGAAGGTGGTCGGAGTAATTGTGAGGGGACAGGGTACAGGTGGTGATGTGGGCCATGGAGAGGAGTTTGGCAACTTCCTCGGCAGTAACAGCGCTGAAAGAGGAAAGTCTTGAGACTTGATGTGATGGTTGGGGGGGGGGGTGGATACTGGATATCTTATCACGAATTGTGTCAATTTTGCTTTTGAAATGGTTGCCAATCTCCTGGGCGGAAAGCTGGTGGGTGGAGGCAGCGGGGGGGGGGGGGGGGGAAGTAAGGAATTAAAGGTAGAAAAGAGTTTGGCATGACCAGGTTTGGATAAGAGGGTTTTGATGAGAGTGATATAGTAGGTTTGTTTAGCAGTGTGGAGGCATGAGTTGTATTTGAGAAGGGCAGATTTGTTGAGGGTAAAGTCTTGCAGTAATTTAGATCTATGCCTCGCTCGTTCGAGCTGCGTCTCTTGAGACTTCTGGTGTCATCTGTTTGCCAGGGTTGGAGCAGACGAGGCCTGGTTCTGCATGTAGAAAGAGGAGCAAGTGCGTCCAGAGAGATTGACAGTGTGTTGTTGTAGATGGAAGTTGTCAGGTCTGGGCAGGACAGATGTGCAATTTTATCGGAAAGGCCATCAGTGGCAGAATGAAGAAGGGAAGGGTTGAGGTGACAAAGGCTCCAGCTTAGCAGGTTAGCAACATGGGAGGTAGGAGACAGGGAGAGTGTGAAACGGATAAGACTGTGATCGGAGAGAGGAAAGGGGGTGTTAGAGAGGTTAAATCTGTTGCTCAACCAGGACACTCATTGAAATGCTGAGCTACATAAGTGGAGTTGTCTTTTGAATCATATAAGTGATCAGATCTTTCTGTCATCCTCCCAATGTATTGAACTCAAGGTTTCATGCATGTCAGGGCATACACAACATATTTACTACGTCCATTATTAAAGGTTTATAAAATTTAAAAAAAATATTTTGACCATCACTGTAGATTTCATCTCAGTACCTTTCTGTGTATATGTACAACAGGGAAATTTCTAGCACCGCACTTATAATTAGCTTTAACCCTCCTGGCGGTATTTCCGAATGTGGCTCTGGGTTAAATTTCAGTACCATTAGAGGTAACCCCGAGCCACACTCGGGATTGCATTGCAGAATCCTGGTACACCATACTTACCTTGTCACCAGGATCCTGCGATGTCCCCCCGCTGTGTTCTCCGTCGGATCATCTGCCTGATGTCCTGTGTTCCGTGCTTCGTTCCTTGTGAGCGTAACGATGCATGGGGGCGGAGCACGGTGGCAAATTCAAAAAGTACAAAAAACATAACACATACAGTACACTGTAATCTTACATTACATTAATGTATCAAATTATTTCACATCCCTTTTGTCCCTAGTGCTTTGTCCAGTGCCCTGCGTGCAGTTTTATATTATATATGCCGTTCTTTCTGCCTGGAAACTTGAGATTGTTCATGGCAATCAAAAAGTGTCCCTTTATGTCATAAGCGGTTTTAGACCAGCTAGAAAACAGCAATAGTAAATTAGAACACTTGCAGAATTGAGTGATAGTGAATCGTGGGGAAATTCATTTTATTATTATTATATTATTATTTTTTATAATTATTTATAATATTATAATTTATGATTTCGTGTTTCAAACTTTATTATACCCGGGATGCCTACTAGACTCTGGTTTGAACATATTTAAGTGAGTTATTCCTAAGGATTACAGGCTTACAATATAAAACGCCAAATTTCCATGCAAAACAATGTACAGCATCGAGATTCAAAAATGTGACATAATCATAACGCCAGGGAGGTTAAAGTAAAACCAGGTTTTGGTAGATCTTTTCTCTGGTTCAAAGAAACAATGTGGCAGATACCTAGAGTCAGATCAGGTTTCTGTGATGTAAAAAAATGAGACAAAGATAAATAATTTCAGAACTTTTTCCGCCTTTAATGTGACCTATAAACTGTACAACTCAGTTGAACAACAAACTGACATTTTTAGGTGGAGGGAAGTAAAAATAAAAAACTTAAATAATATGGTTGCATAAGTGTGCACACCCTTAAACTAAAACTTTGTTGAAGCACTATTTGATTTTATTACAGCATTCAGTCTTTTTGGGTATTATTATTATTATTAGTACTTATATAGTTACATAGTTAGTTAGGTTGAAAAAAGACACAAGTCCATCCAGTTCAACCACAAAAAACACAAAACAATATCCTACAAGCCCATATACCCCATTCTATACCTACAGTTGATCCAGAGGAAGGCAAAAAACCCCAGCAGAGCATGATCCAATTTGCTAAAGCAGGGGAAAAAATTCCTTCCTGATCCCCCGAGAGACCATCAGATTTTCCCCGGATCAACTTTACCTATAAATGTTGGTACCCAGTTATATTATGTACATTTAGGAAAGTATCCAGGACTTTCTTAAAGCAATCTACTGAGCTGGCCAGAACCACCTCTGCAGGGAGTCTATTCCACATTTTCACAGCTCTTACTGTGAAGAAACCTTTCCGTATTTGGAGATGAAATCTCTTTTCCTCTAGATGTAAAGAGTGCCCCCTTGTCCTCTTTGTTGACTGTAAAGTGAATAACTCAACACCAAGTTCACTATATGGACCCCTTATATATTTGTACATGTTGATCATATTCCCCCTTAATCTCGTGACTCCTCATTGGGAGAGGAGTCACGAGCACATCGGTGTGGTGGAAGATTGGATGTTTTGATGCAAATTTATTTCTCATCAAATTTCTTTTGCACAGTTATCAATGGACTTTTGTATTATATAGCACAATTTCACAGGGTGTTATTGTTATTTACATTTTTTCATTTATACAGATCACGTTATAATTTGTTGAGCGCTACTGAATTATCACCTAACCATTTTCTGCAGTACACAGTTTGGTATAGTTCATTTGTTTATAATTGTCAGTTAAAGCAACGCAGTGCCGAATCGCAAAAATTTCTTTGGTACAGGAAGGGGGTAAAATCTTCCGGGGCTGAATCGGTTAAAAACGCATTGGTGTTGAAAAAGCAGGCATTATTTATCAAAGGATCTTAAATGTGCACTGTCTTTGCTACTCTGGTATCCAGTTAGATCTGCCATTTTTTTTTCTTCTGTACAGTGCAGGGGGAATAAAACACAACCTGATTGGCTGCTATTTGCAATACAAACAGGGCTTGTTTCAAACACTTTGAAAATAGGGTCCAAAGAGGTGGGTGCTGAGCATCAGAACTGTTGCTGAAAGCTGCAGTGTTAAAAATTTGGCCCAGGCAAATAGATATACAGTGCCGTATTCTTTTGTAACATACTACAAAAAAGCCATTATTCTGAACTCCAGACTAGTGCTTATATAAATTATTACTAAAGACCTGTCTGTGAGCAAAATTATGGCAATGAAAAAAAAAATACTTTTTATACGATAGGTAACGTTTAAGAGCTGTAAATCACAGAGCTCGCGTTTAAATGTTTTGCCATGGTCCCTGTGGCCCCCGCGACATCCCAAGTTTTCCATCAACAGCTTGTTATTGCTTTGATGTTAAATAACAGGTGTCTACGTTAAAACCTTCCACCTATGAACTCTTCCACTTGTTATTCCTAAAGGGAGCAGTATAAAAAGAAAGTGATAGCAAAAGGAAAATGACTTCACAGCTGAAAAAGAAATCCTGCTGATGAAAGAAATATATAGAGAGAAAAAAAATTAGTGAGCCGAGCGGTAAGGATAAAACATGGGCTTTGTTGAGGTCAGTCTTTTTATAACAAATAGCCCTCTGCTTCCAATCTTGGTGGGAGAGTCTTGATTTAGGTCACCAAAGTGGTGGGCCTAACACATCGGTGACCCTTTAACCTTGAAAACTGTAAAAAAACTGTATTAAAACGCTGCAAAAACTCCCCAAAAACCTGCCTAAAAAACGCCGCAAAAAACGCCCGCAAAAACGCCTGTAAAATAGCAACGCCAGGATTTGAGGCTCCGTTCGCACCTAGGTGTTTTTGAGTGTTTTTATGCTGAAAGCCTCAGCTCTAAAAAATGACAACAGAAGGCGACACATAAATGGGAGTCTGATAAGGCTGCACACCCGAAACAGATATTTGAAAGAAATGGAGATTTTCCACATGGGGCTTTTAAGCAGCAAAAATAAGTCAAAAGAATTTGTAAAAAAATCACTAGTTTTATTGACAAAGGATAATTGAACAATGATTACATGCAAACGTTAAAACATGAGCTCTGGTGTATATAATGCGAGATTATTAGAAGAGAGGACAATTGATTCTATAGTGAGATACTGAATGTATAGTGATGGGTGTTAACACACTATAGTAGATTATACCATCCGATGTAAAGAAAAGCCCCAATGCATTTCAACCTTAGAAATTCTAGTCTTCTTCAGGGGTTCTTCAGGGGTTCTTACATTTCTATAGAAACATTAAAGGTACAAATTACAATATTTCGTGACAAATGGACACATTCCATAGCATACAGTCATGTATAATCACAATATATTTACCCCTTCCATTCAGTTAGCTCGCATTATCCAGAGACTTCATTTGTTTAAAAATTTAAAAGATAGAAGATTCCCCCCAAGAGAGGATCCCAGATCCCACTATTATTCTAATGCCAAAGGCAACAGTGCCACCTATTGACAGAAGAGAGAAATCACAGTTAAACTCAAGCTTAGGAGAAAACCATTTGATCAAGGCCACAAATTAGGCAGGCTTAGTTACCACCTAGCACAACTAAATTTACTAGCAGCCCTGTTTAGGACAAGGGTGCTACAGAGAGATGGATGTTTCAAAGATATAATCATACACAACCGGTACTGTGACTTCCACCTGAATAAGAGTCATCAACCTGCCTTAAAACTATAAGCAACAAGATACCAGTATATACCATTCCAGGGAAATATATACACTATATTGCCAAAAGTATTGGGACACCTGCCCGGCTTGCCTTTAACCTGTCTTATCTCCATTCTTGGCTCTGACCCCTGGCTTGCTCCACTGACTCAGCTGCTGCCTGATTATTGGTATATGATCTCAGCTTGTATTACTGTTCCTGCTATCTGCCTCTGCTCCTGACTGATCAACCATGCATGACCCCTGGCCTGGTTCCTGATCCTGTTTACTGTCTCGCCCTGCTGCCAAGTACACCTGAATCTTCTGAGGGACACCTGCCCTGCTGCAGTGAATCCTGCTTGTTCCTGCTATTATCCGATGATTAGCTCTTCAGGCTACCACAGTTGGAAACCCATGCTTCTTTGGGCACTGCATCTCCTGTACCACCTTCAAGGGTACTTTGCACTCAGCCGCAAGAGGAGCACGACAGTCTTCCTCCAATGTGATGTATACCCATACAAATGTGACTGTATGATCATAGTTACTTCTCTGTCTCTGCACATTTCCCCAGTTTTATCTTGATCCGGCACAGAGAAGGACTTCATCTCTGAACGGAGCCAGGCTGAGGTTTTGGAAAGATTGAAGTATCTAAAGGAAAGGTGTTAAACTAGTTAAAAAAGACTGATTTAAAGAACATTTCCAACCAGCAGAAACAGAAACCAGACATAGGACCTCAGCCAAAAATGTATGGAGAAGTTATATTGATAAATAATGAAATGTGCCCGACCCCAGCTCACAGTCACTCTATCAATGTACATGCGAGAGCTCTTTTCACACCATGAATATTCTGAATTGATCTCATTTGTAGCCCATAAGCTGATAATTTAGGACTTCTACACTACTGCGCTGTCAGCTGGGACTTGCTGGGAAATCTAATTGTTCAGAATACTGATAAAAAGAGATGCTGAAATTGAATCAGAAAGCTTGCCCAGACCAGTATACTATGCACAGCATAAATTCAAATAAAATTGCAAATAAAAATGATTACAGTAACACAATTGTATTTTTAATGGTCCAGATAGACAGTAGTATATGATAAAGCAGACCTGTCATTAAAACTCACACTTCACATGAATCAAACGAACATGTGTCTGTATTACCAAGTCATATATCTTTTATGGTATAAATTAAATGCTCCTAAGCCACCATATGAAAAGATTATATTTCTTCTTGATGCCAGGAGCATTGTAGGTTGTTCTTGTCATTAGAGACTGCAGTGGGTCTAAGGTTTTTGTTTAAATAGACCTTGTGAACCAGACTTGCAATGAGATGGGAGGATTCACAAGGAAGTACGTTGGGCTGCGGTACTGAACAGAAGCAAAAACATTGATTTCATACCTCCCAACATTTTGAGATGAGAATGAGGGACACCTACTAGCAAATGTATATAGGCATAGGACACGCCCCTTGCCACACCCCCTTAACCCCCAAAAAAGGTGCACAAGTGCTTTTTTTACCACTACTATTCCTTTATATTGGCTTTTAAAATGTACAAATGCAGCAATTTAGAAATTGGATGAAAGGTTTAGCACTGGGAAACATTTTATATACAACTATATAGATCAGACCAAAATGAGGGACAAATTAGGAGGAATGAGGGACAGAGGGCAGTGGCATTGGTAGGCGGGTGCTGGCGGTGCGGGCCACACCGAGTGACAACCGCCAGAGGAATGACACCCGTGGGAAGCGGCACCGCTAACACCGCCCGCTGCCCTGTGTCTCGCGCCGTGGCTGTGTGTCCCTTAGCCACCTCCCCCTCCTCTCGGTTTACATCCACAGAGGAGGAGGAGCCTGAGCCTGGGGGACACACACCGTTGTGTGTATCTGCTGTTCTGAGGGCTGTTAGGGGGGCATCTATACTGATAGGGGGTCTGCACTGAGGGGAGGGGGGGTGTCTGTACTGCTAGGGGGTCTGCACTGGGGGCTGTCTGCACTGGGGGTCTGCACTGGGGGCGTCTGCACGGAGGGGGTGTCTGTACTGAGGGGGGTCTGCACTGAGGGGGGTGTCTGTACTGAGGGGGGTCTGCACTGAGGGGGGTGTCTGTACTGCTGGGGGTGTCTGCACTGGGGGGTCTGCACTGAGAGGGGGTGTCTGTACTGAGGGGGGTCTGCACTGAGGGGGGTGTCTGTACTGAGGGGGGTCTTCACTGAGGGGGGTGTCTGTACTGCTGGGGGTGTCTGTACTGCTGGGGGGTCTGTACTGAGGGGGGTCTGCACTGAGGGGGGTGTCTGTACTGAGGGGGGTCTGCACAGGGGGTTCTGCACTGAGTGGGCTGTCTGTAATGCTGGGGGGGTCTGCACTGAGGTGGGGGTGTCTGCACCGAGGTGGGGGTGTCTGTACTGATGGAGGGGTCTGCACTGAAGGGGTGTCTGTACTGAAAGGAGAGGTTTATACTGAGGGAGGGGGTCTATATTGATGGAGGGTGGTCTGTACTTAGTGGGGGGGTCTGTACTGAGGGAGGGGGATCTATACTGCGGGAGGGGGGTCTGTAGTTAGTGGAGGGGGTCTCTACTGAGGGGGGACAATAGTTGGTGGGGGGGTGACACCATTTTTTTTTCGCACCGGGTGACACCAATCCTAGTGACGTCACTGACAGAGGGACATTGCTCCAAATCAGGGACAGTCCCTCGAAATCAGGGACAGTTGGGAGGTATGTGATTTACTAAGCAGGGGTCTTCAAACTACAACCTGTAGGCCAAATCTGGACCCCTGCAAGATTGTATCTGGCCTCAGGCAGGGGGGAATGTAAGTAACTAATACTGCAGAGTCCCTACAAACTCCAGTTGTATTGTGCCCCTTCCTGTTGCAGGAGAACGGTGGGAGGTGTCCTTGGCCAGCATGACCGTTACTGGTGGTGAATCAGGGCCCTGCTTACATTCTTATTTAAGCTCTGTACGCCAATGCAATTATAAGTGCTAGATGCACTTATGTCATGTGAGTGTTCCCTGCTATTTTAACCTTTTTTTATATATAATAAACCTATTACAATTTGAGAGGCCTCTTTCCTCGTACATGAGCATTGCACCTTTAATATGCTGGTGCAATAACATACCGGTTTGTCTGTGGGATATCCACCTACACAGTGTTCAAGACCATAGGGGGAAACAAGATGAAGGCGATTGTGAATCACTTTTTGACATCCCTTCAAACAGGTGGCCATTTTGATGTGGTGAGCTCTAGTCCAGTAGGCGGATTTATTGATTATTCAAGGTTTCAGGAGCTATAGACTATTGTTTCGTGTTTTATTTTTCTTGATTTACACATTGCTCTAATAATAGTGCTCTGCCTATTATCATACATTTATTGTCAATTATGAAAGTGTCTGAAAAAAAAAAAATGTTTTATACAGGATTTATATAGTGCCATTATTTGTGCAGTGATTTACAAAATAAATGGGAGACTGTACAGTTACAACACAATTTAATGCAAAAAAAATAAACTTTTAGTCCAGTACAAAAAGGGGAATTGAATTGGGATTGTAGTGGTGCCTTATATATAGAAGATTGCTGTATTTTACATAGAAAATTTTAATTTTATTATAAAGATATACAAAAGACAACATGCATAGAGTGCATAAAATATAACCAAAATGCTTATATTTTATGCACTCTATGTTTGTTGTCTTTTGTATATCTCTATAATAAAATAAAAAAATTCTAAGTAAAATACAGCAATCTTCTATATATAAGGAACTGCTATAATCCATATTTGATTACCCTTTTTGTAGGTACTTTATTAATATAAGGGATGAGGTTCCGGATCATATGCGGTCACTCAACCCACATTTCTCAACACTTTTAGTCCAGTTGTTCATACTGTTCTTTGTGGTTTAGTATTTTTAGTGATGGGTGTAAGGATGAATCTCACATAGACCTTTCTAAGTAAGAGCAGTAAATGTTTCTGATAATAAGTCCCCTAAGGTAAAATGGTAATAAAAAACATGTATCAATGTCTGCCGGTTCATTGTAAGTCACATCTAGAGGACATCAGTCTATGAAGGTGTACACCCTCTCTATGTCTTCTATATAACATTATACTTTCCAGCTTTTTTATTACATCAAGCTCTTCATGGAAAATCTATTAGCCTCATTTCCCTACAGGACATTCAGTGAAACATTGGCAGTAGGAATATTAACGTCGCTTATTTATCTACCAATTAAGTCAAGTCAGAATGTAGAAAACAATAAAGCTGAAATAATTATCTTTTTAATTGGCATTATGAGTTATTTTTGATACAGAAGAACATGCAAATTAGATATTAAGTGCTAATTATTTTTTCCACATTGAAATATTTTCCAATTTATGGCACTTAGAGGCGATCTGCTCAAAATGAAGGCAGATTTATATCAGGAACATTAACTTGACTTAATGAGCCTTCGACGTGTAACATCTATGAGTTATAGGTGATATAAAATGTTAAAGAAATCTATATACATTTATACTCAAACTTATCAATGTCAAGGAGAACTCTAGTCAAATTTATTCCATAAAATGGTTAGCAGGCAAGTGGTGTTGTTCAACCACTGTTTGAGTTGAAGGAAATTATCTTTAGGGCTTATGATGGGTTTTGCTGTCTAATGGTGGGCATACACACTTTGAAAAATTATCAATTTCTTTTCCAGTTGATCTCTCCTGATAGGGATAGTCAATCTATAATCAACAGCCCAATTGATCAATGTGTCACATACGGGAAAGTAAATTTTGATTGATGGTCGGACGATACAAATGTAACTTATTGATCGCATGTCTGTTTCCACCATACAATCTTATAATCTGATTGCTGGAAATATGATCAGATTCATGACCAAGCATCTTAGTGCTTTCAATTAACGCAGACGATCAATCATTTTCTGCCCTGGCCAAAATACTAAAGTGATCGGAAGGAAAGTGATAGCTTGTAGGTGGAGTGCAGCGTGGCGCAGCAGAAATAATACACATAGTCATGAATATGTGGGTGACCTTCGCGCTAATTAATGAACTAGATAAAATGGATGAATACAGGTGATCTAAAAAGTGAACACTCAGATGCTAAAAGTGGAAAATATCCTAAAATCAGCTGCAAAATCTAAGAGTAAACGCAAACCCGTGAATAACAAAAAATAAGAAGTGATTTTGCGCTAAAGTGCATCCAATATAAAAGTGCTCTGTGCGTGCAGCAAACATTCAAGTGCTAAATAAATAAATGTATACTAAAACCAATCAATGGTCACTAAGTCGTGACTCGAGGCTATTAGTACACTAAGTGGAGTGCAACAATATTAAATATGATCAAAACTGTGATTATCAACACTTCATAAATAACAATTGATAGTGAATAGAAAATATATAAATGAACAAACTAGATCTCTAATTCAATCTAAAACCACAGGAGAAATGGATGAATTAGTCCATCGATGGGTAGGAGAAAACGTCCACAAAGTAGTTCATGCAAAGAGTGGTGTGGTAAAAGTGACACCCATAAATAAAATTAAAATGGTCTCTACAACACAGATATATACACAGGTTCTTTCTTTCTTGAAAAGTGAGGGGTGCTGGGTAGTGAGGGCCTGCTCATCAATGGTGCTCTCTAGCCTCTCACCTCTCTTAAGGTCAATTTGAGCATCTGTAAGACCAAATGTGGCAGTTTCCAGCTTTCAAATCCCCCGGATGGTTCCCAGTATAATCTGTCTCCAGGCTATAAGGTCCGCCGTCTCAACCTCCACTTCCACACAGACGTGTCACAAAAGCCAGCCCTCCACTTATAAATATAAGGAGTGTACCGCAATCCTGCAGTGATGGCTCACCCTCCGTGGGTGATGCGGGGTTTGCCAATGAGAAAAAGTGGAGAGAGGGACCCGATCGTGAAGTATATCAAATCAATTTATTACAAATAAAAGTAAATGCTTACATGAATAAAACAGCAAGATGAGTGTACGCGCGGTTCCGTGTCCAACACTTCCGGTATCCTGACCAATCCCTACGCGTTACGTAGATCCTCTGATGAAGTCACGAGGTCACGTGACGTAACGCGTAGGGATTGGTCAGGATACCGGAAGTGTTGGACACGGAACCGCGCGTACACTCATCTTGCTGTTTTATTCATGTAAGCATTTACTTTTATTTGTAATAAATTGATTTGATATACTTCACGATCGGGTCCCTCTCTCCACTTTTTCTCATTGGCAAACCCCGCATCACCCACGGAGGGTGAGCCATCACTGCAGGATTGCGGTACACTCCTTATATTTATAAGTGGAGGGCTGGCTTTTGTGACACGTCTGTGTGGAAGTGGAGGTTGAGATGGCGGACCTTATAGCCTGGAGACAGATTATACTGGGAACCATCCGGGGGATTTGAAAGCTGGAAACTGCCACATTTGGTCTTACAGATGCTCAAATTGACCTTAAGAGAGGTGAGAGGCTAGAGAGCACCATTGATGAGCAGGCCCTCACTACCCAGCACCCCTCACTTTTCAAGAAAGAAAGAACCTGTGTATATATCTGTGTTGTAGAGACCATTTTAATTTTATTTATGGGTGTCACTTTTACCACACCACTCTTTGCATGAACTACTTTGTGGACGTTTTCTCCTACCCATCGATGGACTAATTCATCCATTTCTCCTGTGGTTTTAGATTGAATTAGAGATCTAGTTTGTTCATTTATATATTTTCTATTCACTATCAATTGTTATTTATGAAGTGTTGATAATCACAGTTTTGATCATATTTAATATTGTTGCACTCCACTTAGTGTACTAATAGCCTCGAGTCACGACTTAGTGACCATTGATTGGTTTTAGTATACATTTATTTATTTAGCACTTGAATGTTTGCTGCACGCACAGAGCACTTTTATATTGGATGCACTTTAGCGCAAAATCACTTCTTCTTTTTTTTTTTTTTAATACACATAGTCAGGTGCAATGGAAAACTTGGATTGAAATAACACAGCAACAGTTAACAGCCTTCCCATTGGGAAGGCTGCCCAACCAGGTACACTCACGGTTTCCAGTAATGTAAAGAGAGCAGGTATTAACCAAATTGACAGCATCGATAACAAGATCATAATGTGACATGGTTGTCCCGTGCCCAAGCGGTAAGAAGTCCAAGGAGTAGCTACCCTACGTTTTTCCTCCTCATAAGGAACATTTCCCTTTCCCTAGCATTGTCCCTAACAGGCGGAGTACCTTTCCCTACTGTACCAACTCACAAAATGTACACCAAACCTGGGATCCGGGCTTTAAATAGGCTCTGCCTGACCCAAGATGGCTGTCAGAGTCTTTTGCGGCAGCAGCATGTAATAGGATAGCTTCCCCTGTGACCCAGAAAAACACAGGCTTCCTCTCGAACAACAGTGGCGCTGTGGAGGAGCACCACCTGCAGTGGAGAAAGTAGACTGCACCTGCCTACAGGCTATTTGATTATTTGCCAATTTGGTCATTTTGATTAAATTGCGCAAAGATCAAATATAAAAATCAAAGCATGTATGGCCACCATAATGAAGATTTCTACATTCAAAGTAGTGCGTCTCAAACTTATGTGTTTAAACACAAATGTCTTTGTTTGACCTACTTTGCCTGCAATGAAAATGCATCTTCAATTGGACTTGCTGCAGCTAGAGAAACCACAGAGGGCAAAACAGGTCAAATGCAACCTCAGAACTATCATCCTGTCCTAGACTAAATGCTAAATTTCAAGGGGATTACAAAGACTACAACTAAAATAGACTCAGGCTATTATTTAAAAATCAATTTAAAGTCAATCTAAACCCTCTAATTTGTTCTTCTCGGAGTGATAAAGAGGCATTTTCATTGCAGGCTGACATGTTAAATATTAAACGTCTTAAAAGAAAAGTAATTTAACTTTTTTAATAGCTGGATTTCTCCTGCATCCTGGTAGATAGTACTGGAGAGGGTGAGAGGGTCTAGGAGGGCTTAAAGTATAACTATAGGCAAAACCTTTTTTTTAATTTTGGATAGAGCAAGGGAGGATTATAACCACTCAGATTTTTTTTCGCCATCTGTGTCCCATTGCAGAGATTTACCTTCACTACCTGTCCTATAAGCAAACCGGAAGTGAGAGGAAATCCCTGCAAATTAAGGGAATTCCTTTGGAACCCCCAGGTCACCAGAATTAGTGTCCCTATTGAAAGATTTCCCTTTACTTTACTGGGGACAACCCAAAATTTGGGATTTTCCTTTACTTTCGCTTTCAATGATAATAGTAAACAGGGCAAATAGAGAGAGGGTATCTCCTAGATGGATGCACAGACAGCAATAAAAACATTGCAAACATTCAAATTTCTCTCCACTCTATCCAAAACTAAAAAAAAGTTTTGCCTATAGTTATACTTTAAACTTTCTTTTCTTTTTTCTTGTTAAACATTTTTAAGCTCCTTAGAGAAATGTGCTGTCAAGGGATGTAGGTGAAGCTAGGCTTGGCTGTAGTAAAGTGCCCAATTATTCATCATGCTTAGATGCAGGCACAGGTCCATTTACTTAATTTCCCATACATCCCTGGGTTTCTGTATATAGCCAAGGAAGATAGATTTCTTAGCTTACCTGCCTCAGCAGCTCAGAGAGGCCACAACTGATGAGGCAGCGGTAGCTGGGCAATTGTTCTTTAGCCAGGTGTGAGGCCCTCCACTGTCAGAACTGGTGTGTGGCCCCTCTCCACTACCATAATACTCTAGTTCCAGTGGGGTGGCCTTCCTTTGTGTGACAGCCTCACCCGGGACACAGGCTTTTGGAGGGGACTGAAGGCTAGCCTCTTGCCTACTGACTATGGGCCTTGGCATTTGAGGGAGCTACAAGCATTTAGAAAGATGTTCTGTAATATAATGCAAAAGGACATTATTACATTTAACAATCAAGGAAGCCACGATGGTCTCTGCAAACCTGAAACTTAGTAAACAGATGTATGTGAAAAGAAAGCTGATTAATGAGATCTGGAAAGTCAAGGTTCTTCTGTTGCCTACTAGTCTGAGGAGGGGGAGATCACTGTTTGTATTGTCTTCTAGCAAATAGGGATGAGCCCAATGTTCGGGTGTTCGCCTGTTCGCAGAATAGCGAACCATTTGGGGTGTTTGCGGCAAATTCAAAAACCTGAAGAGTCTGGTATGGATTTTGAGGGGGGCCTGCACTCCATTTTCTTTTTTTACATTTTGGCGTGGTAGTTCCCCTTAATATCCATACCAGACCTGAAGGGCCTGGTATGGAATTTGGGGAGGTGCCTCTGGGTGCAATAGTTTTTTAACAGGGATAACAATTTATTAATAGCTCAATAGTAAAACTCAAATTTTTGTGATAAAATCAGGCATGGTATGCAAGTGAGTGTTATCTCCTGGTGCTGTGCTGTGTCATTCTGTGCTCTGGTTAACTTCCATATAGATGATAATGCCAGCTCAGGAAGGCGGCCTCAGAACGAGGCTTGAGAAGCAGAAGACAGCTGGCTCAGGGGGATACCGTCATCGGTGTAGGGCGCGTTTCTCGAGCATGCGCACTTGGATCTTCTTACAAGTCGCGCTCTTTTCTCAACAAGGCTTGTTGACAAGAGCCTTGTTGAGAAAAGAGCGCGACTTGTAAGAAGATCCATGTGCGCATGCTCGAGAGTACTTTTAAATTACTTTTTTTCCTTTAGAAATGTCATTTTGTGCAGGGACTGTTCTAAACACGGGAAAAATGTGCCACTTTACAGGCATACTATAGACACCCCCCAGGTATGAAATGTAAAGGAATATTTCATTTTATTGTTTCACTTTAAGCATTATTAAAATCACTGCTCCTGAAAAAACTGAGTTTTAAAAAAAAAAATGTTTGCATTGATACATGTCCCCTGGGGCAGGATCCAGGTCCCCAAACACTTTTTATGACAATAACTTGCATATAAGCCTTTAAAATTAGCACTTTTGATTATTCATGTTCATGTCCCATAGACTTTAACGGTGTTCGCGCGTTCGAACAAATCTTTTGCCTGTTCACATGTTCTGCTGCGAACCGAACCGGGGGGTGTTCGGCTCATCCCTACTAGCAAACTGTGGGGATGTTGAACTTATGATAATGTGTAGTGTACTTTGTGAGCTAGTCTGACCTGGAGTGAGATATCCGATTAACCACTTGCCGACCTGCTCATGCATATTTACTGCGGCAGGTCTGCTCTCATGCGCTAACCGATGTACCTGTACGTTGGTCTGTGCAAGGAGGATAGCGCGCAAGCGCATGATGTCCGCCGGCGACCAGGGAACTGCCTATTGTCGCCTTATGAGTTTATGTGTAATCTCCATTAATAGCTGTAGATAATATTGTAATTAGAAATATATTTCAGTTAGAAGGAAATATATTTAAAGAATTGAGTGGTGTGTTGGTGTTACTGTAATTAGCTCCACTTCAAAGGATGGCCTTTTGTTTTCCCTGATCACATCTCACATGGGTAGTAAACAGCAGCCTTCTTTGACTCATCCAATCAGGCCGGGCCCAATATACATTTGCTAGGTACAGTGACCAATTAAGGAGAATTATATTAGCTACAGTACAGAAAGGAGGGGGGATATAATGCCCATGCTGTCTTGCGGACCCACCATGGTGGCAGAAAGTAAGACCTATGTCACCAGCATACCAGGAACTCCATATGAGGGTCCAAATGCAGTGGCAGAACTACCAGGGTCGCAAAGGTCGCACTTGTGACCAGGCATTGGAGTTCCACCACCATGGGTTTCCCAGACTCCTCTTGCTGTCCTGCCCCTGTTATTGATAGCACTGATCCTGTGTCTCTGTCTTTATGGCAATAAGGTAGAGGCTCTGATCAATAAAACCACAATAATATTTAATATTAGATCTGATCGGGAGCATCGCCTGGATCGCATCCCGATCAGCATGTCAATAGAGAAGGCTATGCAGCATAACCAATATTGTCGTCCCTCCTATGCATGCGCCTATCAGGCCCATAATGTAACCGGCACTGGGTCCTAATGCACGACCTTCGGATCCGATATCGACTATTCTCTGAACTCTGCTTGCCTTGCCTACTAAATCGGGGCTGTCAATAATAGGGAGGGGGGCATCACGCTTACTCCTAACGCAGGTAGTCAGATACTATAGCTGGCTTCTGTGTTCTTTCCCATAAGGCAAGCAGGCCTACCAGTACTCAGTTGCCCCCATACACAATGCTATAGTGCCTGGGTACCATGCCAGGGGATGCAAAAACTGAGCAAATCAAACAGGTACTTGCAGTTGGCAGACAGGCAAGGCAAGCAGAGTTCAGAGAATAGTCAATATCGGATCCGAAGGTCGTCAAAGAGGTAATACAATTTAGCAGAGCAGGGCGGACAAACAGGTAGCTTGATTAGGTATTACACAGGCTATCATAGAAATGAGTCTGAAGGTTTGGCTTGCTTAAAGGGTAACTCCACTTTCATGGGGAAAAAAAAAAGCAAATAAAGAAAAAATAATATAGCATGTACAATTGCGATACAAGTCATATGATAATTGAATGTCATTAAAAATTACCTATCCTTTTCAATCTGCAGCAGCTGTAATTTTCTATAAATGCAATATGGCTACATGGAATGTGCACTGACCACTCCCCAGAAACATAATTTCCTGATTGGCTCATCAATTTTCCCAGAAGTCTGCCTAAGATACAAGTCAGATTTCAGGCAACAAAAATATAATTTTCCGTGAGATATTCCCAATAGGAACACGTCTAAAGGGATGCAGGCCCAGCAGCTTTCCTCATTAGTGCTCTTCAGCTGCCACAGCTGACTGATAATTATGAAGCCACTCCCATTAGACCAAAGGTTGTTATAATCCTTGCAATGTACGTAGATCACTGAGGGGTGAATGTTTTTTTCTCAACAAAAGTGGAGTTACGCTTTAAAGCTCTATCTATCCTGGAAAAAAACAAAAAAAACAATGTATAATACATTAGGATGGACTACAAAACCTAAAAGATATAATGTGCAGAACGTCGCCAATAAAAAGGGCCTTAGGGGATGTGGTTAAGTATTTTTTAATGAATGCATAATTATATATACAGTATGGTGGTTTTATATATGTATCTACACCAACAATTTACATTTACCTTTCACACAGTTTCTATGAAAAATATTTGTAAATAGTCTGAATCTGTTTTCAGCATGTGCTTTTCAGTTTAATTTAATCTCATAGGGTCAGTATTTAATGCTGAAAGGAAATGAAAACACTTGTATTGGAGATTTCGTTCTGTAATGCGTCTACTTAATGGTTCCTACTTCCTACTCCATATTGCCTTACTAATCATATTCTGTAGATAAAGCAATGAATGCGCCAAAACCTTATTACATAGGTTATTAAAGACCTCTGTATATTGCATTTCACTTATTCATGTCTCACATTTTCTGAGGCCCAGATCCAAGGGAATGGCTAGCTATCTGTATTGTACAGGCATCTAGCTATAATGCATACTATATCTGTAAAGTAGGTACACTTGGAGAACGAATCTGAAAAAGAAAGTCTAATCAGTGATTCCACAGACTACTTCCAATAACCTGTGGTGGATGTGTATTTATTATCTTTGAAGAATAAGGATAATGTTTAGTGTCACTTTAAGGCTAAGTTCCCACTTGCAGTTGGGGGTGGTAAAAACACATGATTGTGCTGAGTCTTTATGCCCCCCAACTGCCCCCCTTAAGCTGCAAAGTCAGTGGACAGGGTTGTATACATGCCGCAGCCACATTGCTTTGCATGGCGACTTGCAACAACGATCCACCTGTCACGTTTGGAGGGCAGTATCGTCAGCTTGTAAGCGGGTCCATGTGGGGAAACAGGGAAGGATGCACTTATGCCCCCTATGGGTTAACAGAGGTATTTGCCTGAACAAGGTGTGTGGCTTAAAGGTGGCACTCTCCATTATGAGTGACACTTCTCCCCGGCAGACATGTAGCTTGACTTTTGGGTTCGGTTACTTGACTCAATCCTTTCTCTGGCTGAAACTCACAGACATAAGCACTTCTCCTTCTGTGCAACATTTCTGAGCTGGTGCCGCATAGCTGGCACCGGTCTCCACCAGCCCAGCACCCGTCACATCTACCAATGACACCATTATCTGTATCTCTTTACTCCTTCTCTTCACACTGCCACACAGATTAGCATCAGGAAGCTCAACACTGTACTCCACGCATGCTTGTATTCCCTGAGGCTTCACTTGATCTTCCAGGATCTTCCTTTTCAGGCTGGGTCCTTATGACACCCCGTACCACAACCAGACTCAATTTGGGGTAGCGATCGCTAGGGAGGAGCAGACAGGTTACTTCACTACCAGCACCCTCCATCACCTACTTCAAGTCGCCCCAGCTTCCTGGCCAGTTGGCTGCTGTCCATAATTAGGAAACTGTATTTTATCTTCTCCTTGCAAAGTTTTTCTCCTGAATGTGAACATGTTGTATAATATGCCATGCGTGCACCCCTTTACTGTAGTCTTCAATAACTTCAGATCAGGCAGAAATAGTTAACAACAAGCATCCTTTAACTTTTAACTCATCACTCTAGCCCTGGTGCCTCCCGGTGCCCCTGCCCAATAGTTGGTCATACCTTAAGCATTTTAGAAAGTCCATTCTGAATGAGCATAATGTATGTAGAAAAGAGCAGAATTCAATTACATGGCAGCATGATTCCCCTGTCTTGTTCCCATACATGGAGCAATGACCCCTTTGGGCAGACTTCCCGTGATATTTATGGCCTCTATTAGGGAGCAGAGTCATTAACAGCAGGGAGAGAGCATGCTCACCAATTGCTGTTATGGCTGACATTCAGCAAATGTTCCACTGTTTCATCATTCGTGAAGACTGTAGAAACTTCCTCAGGTTCCGATGATACCGCAATAATAATGTCAATGATGAAGTCATGGACTACCGGATGAAGGTACATGTTTTCTGTAACAGTCCTTCTCCTGCAGTAGCGATTTATGGACTAAGGAAAACAGCTCAAGTGGGTGAGAAAGAATTTGGATCCGATGCTCGACAGTTCATTTAAAGGAATTTCTGTGTAGACGACAGACTCAAATCTCTGCCTACTGAAGAAGAAGCCATTGACCTTCTCACTAGAGCCCAGAATATGCTCACCATGGCAAACCTCAGGCTTCACAAAATCGTCTCCAAAAGTGACAAGGTCATGAGAGCCTTTCCTTCTGATGACTATGCTATCAGTGTTAAGAAATTCCAGCCAGGATCTGACCTTTCCGTTACGCAATGCAGTCTTGGATTGCTTTGGAATGTTAAGCAAGACATATTCACATTTCAAGCATGAGTCTGTGACAGGCCTTTCACAAAAGGAGGAGTTTTGTCTACAGTGAACAGCATTTATGATCTGTTGGGTTTCATAGCGCCACTCACCATTCAGGGTAAGATACTGCTAAGACAACTTACTTCGGAAAGCTCAGACTGGGATGTCCCCTTACCCAACGAGAAACAACAAAGGTGGGAATCCTGGAAACAGTCTCTAAATGCTTTACAACAACTCCAGATACCACGCTCTTAAACCCTAGCATCCTTAAAGAATGCCACATGAAAGAGATCCATGTCTTCGCCGATGCATCCAACGAAGCTATTGCTGCTGTGGCTGATCTTCGGGCTACGGATTCCAGCGGTGAAGTGGGTGTAGGATTTATCATGGGCATGGCCAAGCTCACACCAAAACCTGCACATGCTATTCCAGGGCTTGAACTTTGTGCAGCTGTGTTAGCTGTGGAAATTGCTGAGCTTATAGAACTCGAAACAGATGTTGAAATAGACTCCTTTGACTTTTATTCAGACAGAAAAATAGTGCTAGGATATATACCCAATCAAAAAAGACAGTTTTATATGT
The DNA here is from genome assembly GCA_028564925.1 of Lithobates sylvaticus. Lineage (NCBI taxonomy): Eukaryota > Metazoa > Chordata > Amphibia > Anura > Ranidae > Lithobates > Lithobates sylvaticus. The sequence continues at coordinate 119,165,788 of CM053026.1, forward strand.
ATGTTGGTAACAGAGTGGAACGCATTAGAACATTCTCTACGCCTGAACAATGGCACTATGTTTCCACTAACCTCAACCCTGCTGATCGCGGCAGTCGTGCAGTACCTACTACTGCATTTATGGACACATCATGGCTATCTCCACCAGTACTCTTGAATGATAAACTCATCTCAAGTTCTACAGATTCTAACTTTGAACTGGTTCATCCAGAATCTGATAAGGAAATCAGAGCTGTTACCACCACACTCAACACCTCTTTCTGGATCGTCGGGATGAAAAGGTGTATATCGTCCATACTCCACAAATGTGTCAAGTGCCAAGAACTAAGAGGAAAGCACCTACAACAACAGATGGCAAAGCTGCCGGCCGACCGATTAAGCACCAAACCTCCGTTTACTAATGTTGGCATGGACATATTTGGCCCCTGGACTGTTGTTACACGCAGAACTTGCGGCGGAGTTGCTAACAACAAGCGATGGGCTGCGCTGTTCACTTGCTTGAGCATTCGTGCAGTGCACATTGAAGTGATAGAATCAATGGATTCTTCCTGTTTTATTAATGCCTTCAGAAGATTTGTATCTGTGTGAGGACCTGTAAAGTTACTCAGATCTGACTGTGGGAATAATTTTACAGGAGCAGAAAAGATTGTGAACTTCTTGAATGACAACAAGTGTAAATGGGAATTCAACCCACCTCATTCCTCTCCCATGGGAGGTTCCTGGGACCGCATGGTTGGAGTTGCAAGGAAAATCCTGGACTCTATGCTACTGGACCAGAAAACTTCCCAGCTTACCCATGAAATCTTAGTCACTCTTCTTGCAGAGGTGTCTGCTATAATCAACGCAAGGCCTCTGGTCCCTGTATCCTCAGATCCAGAGTCTCCAGTATTGCTCACCCCAGCCACTCTTCTTACTCAAAAAATTCGGATAGCCACTATCCCCACAGAGGAACTGTTTACAAGCATCAATGGAAACAGGTTCAACACCTTGCTAATGTATAAAAGCTAGCTCCTCCCCTATCTTCACTAACTATTTGATAAACAAAATAAAATTCCTTAATACATACATAAAATCCATTAATATACCCAACTACCTTGTGAAATATACTGTATGGGAAATGAATGATATCTTTTTTCAAACAAACATTTTGTATCTATGTTTAATTGCCCCTGTCTCATTTAAGAACTTGATATTTTAAATGACTCAAAAACAGGCATCTGATCTGTAATAAACTACGTTAACCTTCAAATGTATGAGTCCATTTATACAATGTTTTTATTTGTAGAATGTCCGTACAAATCCTTATAAATGCTAAAATTGTCATTATTGTATATATTTCATCTTGCCCATTTCTTGTTCCCCCGGATGGAGTTTCGGGATCTGGCAGGGGACCTTTTGGACTCTGGGACCCGCGGGACGCCCCCACTTCCACCCCCCGGCCTAGTTTCCCCTCCCTCCCTCCCTCCATGACTCTTCCATCAATCCCTTGCACGGGTATTTTTGACACGGCCGTTTTTTGGTCTGTTAGTTTGTCTATTCGGTATGTGTCTCTATGCACTAGTATGGACACCCAAGGGCGGTGCATCTTCATGAAGCCCGCCCAACCCAGCCCCTGCAGCGAATCGGCACATTCTGACGATATCGTCATCACGTCCTCTACGCGCGCACCGCCAGGCATTATGGCCTTTGTTAGGCACCTGACCGATGCGCCCGTAATGCGCCTGCGCAGAGGCTCCTCTGTCCGCTGACTGAAGGGCGTTCCCCACGCCTCTTCAGTCTGGAAGGGAAGTTAAAAGCCGGCTCTTTATTCAGTCCATCACTGGACCTTGGAGGCACCTGACGTATCCCTCTCTCTGTGATTCAAGTAAGCAACTCCTTCCTATTTTGACTTTTAAACTGGCTTTCTGGTAAACCTAATTAAAACCTACCCTTATTTCTTCAATCCTAATAGGGACCTTTTGCTCCCGTGGACACCGCTCCTACCCAAAGGGTGCCACTAATACCTCATCTATATTGATTCTATCTATGACCATAGATTGAAACAGGTACGCAATCCTAAACACTTAGAGAGACTGATTTTACCTTATTATGTCCCAGCTTTAAATGCCCATCTCCATTGCTATATTTCAGGTGCCTCCCGCTCGATCATCCCCTTTAAATCTGTAAGGTCCTTTCAACATCATTATCAGCTTATTTTAAGAACCAATTTGTTTAAGTAAGTAAATATATGAGACATGTGTCCGCTTTACACAGTGTTAGGTTATTTGTCCATGGACTATTTCACCATGGACTAACAACACTGTACAATTTTCTTATATAAACACAATAATCTTTCCCAACTGTGTATCCTTTTGACAAGAAATCTTTTTTGGCCAGGCCTGACTTGCCTTCTGCTATGCACTGAAGGCCTTCCATTGGACAACTTCACTCCACAACTCGACCTAGTGTCCAACTCCTTTACCACTCTACACCGACTTGGGTAAGTCTTGATTGAGTTAAGGGATCTCTCCAGTTTCCACCAGTGGGGGACTGGGAATGGGGGTACCCCCCGGGATCCACCCATCGGGCTCTCTCCCTGCCTGTCCCCAAAAAAACTCCTCTTTAACCGGGATAGGGCTATATTTATTTACTCTGTTAGAAACCTTAACTAATTATGACAATTTTCTCTTTTTGTACCAAGTCTCTGAAAATATTCAGAGCTGGGGCTAATTGAGTTGGAGGGTTAAACAGTGAGGGGTTGGAAAGGCCTAAATGAACTGTGCCTGACATGGCTGCTCTAGCATGATTTCTAATGGGATTAGAGATGATGTAACTCTGAATATTGATCTTTCGAATATATTTGTGAACATCTATAAATGTCCCAAATTTATTCAGTTTCCGAGGAGGGGCAAACTTGAGGCCTTTATCTAATACTGCTTTTTTGTCATCAGTTAACTGTACCTTACTCTAATTAAAAACCCCTTGACAGGTTATGTTCTTTTGCGTTTTCTGTCTCTGTATCCTCCTCCCTCCTCTACATCCTCTCTTATGTCGGGTCCCCTTTTTCTGTTTGGCTCTACCTGTAAGGTCCTCTGTTTCAGCCCCTCCGCATCAGCCCCTCTGCATCAGCCCCTCTTTCCCTCAATTGGACTTTGGCGGTCAATGGAAAATAACCCTGTCTGTCCGGACAGATAATCAGACACCATACACCGTATGAGGTTTGGAAAAAGATGCCTTTACTTCCGTTTCACAGAGCATATACAATACAAAAAAAGGGGGAAGAACGCAATTGAACAACCAATCGCATTCAACCACATTTTGTTATACAATTCAATATTGATCTGCAAGATTCATAATATTTCTTCTTTCGGACTCAACATAATATTTACTCTAAAAATGTCTCACGCAATATATGTCCTTGATAAGGTTCTCAGTATGTTTTGATAATATATAGAAATACAAAACAGCATACTTGTTATGGGAAGCAGACCCGTTACTAGAAGCCATGAGAACTAAAACTTGTTATGGAAATGTGTGAGTGTGAGATAAACAGAATTTTTGGCTGTTTATCATAGGTTGGTTGGTCGTATTCAGAATTGGGATATGGATAAATGACATCATCGTAATGATCTCGTAAAGGTAAATATCGATTTTGAGTTGGAATGGGCGGATAATTGGTATGTGTAGAGTTCGAGTAGTTAGGGGGGTGGTCATAATATCGAGCTGGTGAACCTCTGTCTGTTTATCCAAATAAGATTGGGGTTATCGACATCTCAACACAACTAACTGTAAGTTACGAAGATCACACTTTTAATGCTTAGATTGGAGAGACAGAACAGTTTATTATATGCAGGTATAGTAATTTTCCAGTCTTTTGTCAAGGTCTGTTTCGCTGCAGTGAAGATGAAGGTTTAAATTGAGGATTAGTGCATTCTATACATTTTAGGTTGAGGAGTGCCTCATATGGGTTTCCTCTTAAGCCCGCCTTACCCATGACTGTATAAAGAAGATAGTAGATGCTAATCCAAAATATTTTAATTTTGGGGAAACCCCACCAAATATGATAAAGCACTCCCATTTCTTAGCATCCTCCAAAGCAATTAGGAGAGAAAGCCAGTGCAGACTTTGCACTGTAGTGCCGTGTATCATTGCGTGAGGAGCTTGTAGTTGGCTTTCATGGATGCAACATTTTTTTTGAGCAATCTGAAGTTGTCTGCCAGATCTTTTTCCATTACTCAATGGTCTCATTGTGTGCCTGGATTCCTTTTTCTGCGTTTGGGAGAGTGTATAGGTATTGCCTCTTCAGGAGTGATGTGTACACATTTCAGATAACACTGCTTGATTCAGGGTCCTTGAGGTAAGTGTTTTAAGGAAGGTAGAGTTCCCAACACTCTTGGCTATAAATAATATTTTACAAATATATCTGCCTTATAATTTGGCTCATAGCTATGGAAATAGAAATAGGGACAACCAGTAGTGTCGGTTGCTTAACCCCGCGCTTGGAATATAAAGCCAAATTATTATTGAATCCTTAATTGATTAAGGGTATGCAACAAATATATGAACTAACAAAAACAAATATTGAATAACAAATATTGTAAGCAATAATGAGCTGCTCCCTATAAAAATCGGCGTGATTTAGAGAATATGTTGTATGGTATAGTAGGGGCGCTAATTAATTGACACACCTCATTAATATCAGGTATGTATAATAAAAACGAGCTAATTACCCTTGAGTAGAGTGTTATGGATGAGCCATCCACTGTGAACAGTAATACCTAAAAATACAATGCTATATGCCTAGTCCTACCACACATTCCATGTACACTATATTACGCACACATTATCAATCCATTGCAAACCATACAAGTTTCTTAGAATGTGACTAATACCTCCGCCAAACAAACCAAAAAATTGTGTACAAAACAAACTCAAATACCTCCTTAAAAAAAATGATTGCTAAATGTCACTGATTCAGTGACTGAACGTGACTACAAAATAACATGTGTAATCACCAAATAATGTGCATATATCTTTTCAAATTGTTACACATTTATATGTAAGCTAGATTGTGACCAATTATAAGTGGTTCTGAACATGTGGTCATACATAAAAAATTGTGTGGTTAAACATAAAGTCCATAATCAATTCCAATAATACTGAAAAAAAACTCAAAAGATATAAGAACTTATTGTGTTTTAAAAAGTAAAAAGAAAAAGAAAAAGAAAAAAAGAAAGTTTGTGACAAACAATTCTTGCTGAAAAATTGTGATAATTCATTCCTGTTATGGGAAGCACCCTGAAGACGTGACTCCACGAAACGTACGTCGGTAGGCGGTACCTGATCACCTGACACAGTTTTCCCTGGACTTCCTGTTTTCAAGGTGCAGAGACTGAGCGAGTGGAACGCACGCCGGAGCTCCACAGGAAACGTCCAAAGGGAAAATATTTCTCCCATTCTTTGTTTTACAAACAAGCAAGCAGCCCCAGTGCCGGGTAGGCACCCAACAATGTGAGTAGCCATTTGGCTGTTGTACATTTTTTATTCAGTTTTAATAAAACAATTTTACGCTATGAGGTGCGTTTTTTTATATTCCCACCTATGTTAATACATGCGAGCTGATCTGAGAAGGAGGAAGAGTTGCCTAGAAAACGGGTGCATATGCTGTGAACAGGCACAATCCTGTAAAAGTGCGATTGATTGGCTTTTAATTAAGACAATCAACTCCATCTGGTAAGCGGCCATCCAAACTTCACTGGCATCACTTTCTGGGTGTAAAAGGATATCTGTGGTGATGGTTTCTTTGCGATATCAACAGGAATGAATTATCACAATTTTTCAGCAAGAATTGTTTGTCACGAACTTTCTTTTTTTCTTTTTCTTTTTACTTTTTAAAACACAATAAGTTCTTATATCTTTTGAGTTTTTTTCAGTATTATTGGAATTGATTATGAGCTATGGAAAAACGACAGGTCTGTTTGGGGTAGAAAGATCATAAATTAATGCAATGCTTTTTTCATTCATCGGTCAAACCTGTGTTTTTTTTCTTTTTAATGGGGTGGGAATGAGGGGTTGTGTGTCATAGTGGCTAGTGGGAAATATGATGATATTAAAGGAGTTGTAAAGGCAAAAGTTTTTTTTATCTTAATGCATTCTATGCATTAAGTTAAAAAAAACTTTTGTGTGTAGCAGGCCCCCCTAATACTTACCCTGAGCCCCTTCTCTATACAGCGATATCCACGATTTCCTCAGCCATCTGGCACTCTCCTCCTGAATGACTGGGTCACAGCCACGGAGCCAGTGGCACCCGCAGCTGTCAATCAAAGTTAGATAGCCAATTAGGGGAGAGAGGGGGCCGGCCCGGGTCAGGGCTTTGTGTCTGAATGGATACACGGAGCTCTGACTAGGCTTGGGTGCCCCATAGCAAACTGCTGGTCTATGGGGGCACTCGTCAAGAGGGAGGGGCCAGAAGCAGCAAAGAGGGACCTGAACAGAAGAGGAGGATCTGGGCTGCTCTGTGCATAACCACCTGCACAGAGGAGGTAAGTATAACATGTTTGTTGTTTGTTCTTTTTAAAATGCGAGACTTTAAAATCACTTTAAGGCATCCCATGTTTTAAGGGAGGGCGAGGGTCCAGTAGAGAATGTCTATTGCGATGAGAGGAGGTTTCATATGCTGCTGGAGTCACCCATAAAGCTGATATGAAGTCAACTGCGCTTTTTGAACCTCATAATAATAACTGGAGATATGGATCTGATAAATCTCCCTTGTGTATAGATTGAATGAATATTTTCTTAGAAACGCTTGGTCTGATATTACGCCAAATGAATAGTAAGCAGATGCATTGGAGATATAATATTATGTGAGTGAGGATGTGAGTTGGTAGACCCTAAAAGGGTTCTCCGTAAAGGAGTTTGGCAAGTTGTGACATTTTAAGGCTGTTATTTTTCCCAACAAGGAAATTTGATATTGTTTCCATGTTTCACAGCACTGTAATTTTAATGAAAAAATATCTTTTTGTATTTGATAAAGCCAAATAATCTAATCTTGAATTAAAGAGAATAATTCAATTGTTTTCATGCAGGAAGTGAGACAGCTGTAATAAAATACTGTTTCCCTTTTGGTTTACTATTTACATAGACCTGCAAAAATGACTTTCTGTCCATTGTTTAATTCCACACTTTTCTTCTTTTTACAAGTGTGGAGATCATTCATGAAGTGCAGATGTGCTGTCTTCCTCCTCCAGGGAAATATAAAGAAATGATTGCTGTAAAAATCAGCTCCATGGAGTAATTTAATATCATAGCAGCCGTTGTGTTTACAAATTGAGAAAAAGTACATTGAAACATATAATAGACGAGTCTGCAGAACAATCTGTAATATAATGTTATCTGTCTTGTGTCTGATATGCAGAACGGTTGCACGACAGCTGGAGTATTCTGAATGTACTGATGTTTCTGAATGTACCACTATCTGCATTTATTATGGTCAAGGATAAAAAATACAATTTAAACATATTTAATTTTTTATTTGTCAGTTAAGTAAAAAAAATGCAGATTAATGTAGCTTAGCTCAACAAGTTGTTGGTTGTGGATATGATGGGTCCACTACATCCCAGCCTGGTGACACCCAACAACCAGTAATCACACACAATAAATTGATCAATAAAACATAAATGCAGCATAAACCACCTAGCAATTGTATAGGTAGACAACATTAAAAAAGTTGTCAGTAATGCTGTCTGGAAAGCTAACAAATAGTGATTGTTACTCCTAGTAATATCACGGACAACTTAGAAAGTGCAGTCCACAATGATATCCTTTTAATTCCTCTATAAGGCCCCTTTCACACTGGGGCGGTTTTCAGGCGGTACAGCGCTAAAAATAGCGCCTGTACACCGCCTGAAAAACCGGCCCCATTCACTCCAGTGTGAAAGCCGGCGGGCTTTCACACTGGAGCGGTGCGCTAGCAGGACGGTAAAAAAAGTCCTGCTAGCAGCATCTTTGGAGCGGTGTAGGAGCGGTGTATTTACCGCTCCTATACCGCTCGTTCCCATTGAAATCAATGGGAAACCGCGGGGATACCGCCCGCAAACCGCCGCTGCAGCGGCGGTTTGCGGAGGTTTTTAACCCTTTTGCGGCCGCTAGCGGGGGTTAAAACCACCCCGCTAGCGGCCGCATACCGCGGGTAAAACGAAGGTAAAGCAGCGCTAAATATAGCGCTGCTTTACCGTCGCCGCCCCCGCACCGCCCCAGTGTGAAAGGGGCCTAAGTCTGAATACTCAACTAGCTGGTGGGGTGGGGGCTCTTTAACTGTGGATAATAATATAATAAAGTGTAATGAAGAGAAAATCCAAATTACAGGTTCTGTTGATCACTGGACTTTATTTCCACAAGTGAAAAAGGAGTCTTTTGGTCCTGACAAACAAACAGCAGTAGCTTAGTCCAAGATGTCATCTTAGCAGCTTGTTAAATGATCTAAAGCAGCACTTCTAGCGTAACAGGCATGTGGTGACACAATCTGAGCTCAAGCAGCTCAGCAGCTTCCAGTCTTTAAAGGGCACATAGTCTAGAAGATGAATATAGTAGCTGTAAGCACTTGTAATACCACAAGGACTAGACATGTTTATAGAACGGAAAATGGTGTTTAGTTTTGTTTCGGATAGATTTGTTATGGTACTAATTTTATTTCATTTAATTACATTGATTCATTTCGGAATTTGTTTAGTTTTGTTTTGTTTATTTGTTTTAGATCAAATTCCAACTTTTTAGACAAATTTGAATTCAAATTGAAAATATAGATTCTATCCGAATTCTGTGTGAAAAATAGCTGTCTTTTAAGGAGCAGGGCGGCCTCTCGGTCGCCGCGTCCTTAACAACCATAACTCATCTGCTGACAGCAGGATATAAAAAAACAAGTGCCGGCCTAAAAAAAAACAGTGTGCCCCCCCCCAATCTATACCATGCCCCTTGAGTCTGGTATGGATTTTAAGGTGAAACAGTTAAAAAAAACAGTTAAAAAAAAACAGTTAAAAAAAAAAACAGTTAAAAAAAACAGTTAAAAAAAACAGTTAAAAAAAACAGAGAGAGCTGGGGCCTCGATAGAACAGGTCTGTCGCACAGCCACTTGGGCGAAGCAGGATACCTTTCTGAAGCACTATAGAGTGGAACTGCTGTCGCCTCAGGATCTGACATTTGGAAGGAAGGTGCTACAAGCGGTGGTCCCGCCCTGAGGTAGGCCTTGAACTTCTTGTATATCCTCTCAGGTTATGCCGTCCTGGAAGATGACTAGAGAAAATTGACAGTTACTTACCGATAACTGTTTTTCTAGGATATCTTCCAGGACGGCAGGCCTACTTCCCACCCATGTTTTAATGTAAGTACTACGGGAAGAGTTCCTCTCTGTCACCCGGATAACCTATTACTTTGGGAGAACTGAGGTGCAGGGGGAAGGGAGGGGCCTTTTAACCTTGGTGTTGATTGTGTTTCCTGTCAGGTGGACCAGTCATCTCTCAGGTTATGCCGTCCTGGAAGATATCCTAGAAAAACAGTTATCGGTAAGTAACTGTCAATTTTTTAACTGTTTTTTTCAACTGTTTTTTTCAACTGTTTTTTTAACAGTTTTTTTCAACAGTTTTTTTAACAGTTTTTTTTAACTGTTTTTTTTAACTGTTTTTTTTAACAGTTTTTTTAACTGTTTTTTTAACTGTTTTTTTAACTGTTTTTTTAAGTTAAAAAAAAACAGTAAAAAAAAAACAGTTAAAATAAACAGTTAAAAAAAACAGTTAAAAAAACAGTTAAAAAATTGACAGTTGACAGGAAGTTGACAGTTGACAGGAAGATATCCTAGAAAAACAGTTATCGGTAAGTAACTGTCAATTTTTTTTAACTGTTTTTTAACTGTTTTTTTTAACTGGTTTTTTAACTGTTTTTTTAACTGTTTTTTTAACTGGTTTTTTTAACTGTTTTTGTTCAACTGTTTTTTTCAACTGTTTATTTCAACTGTTTTTTTCAACTGTTTTTTTTAACTGTTTTTTTAACTGTTTTTTTTAACTGTTTTTTTAACAGTTTTTTTTAACTGTTTAATTTAACTGTTTAATTTAACTGTTTAATTTAACTGTTTTTTTGTAACTGTTTTTTTAACAGTTTTTTTTAACTGTTTTTTTCAACTGTTTTTTTAACTGTTTTTTTTAACTGTTTTTTAACTGTTTTTTTTAACTGTTTTTTTAACTGTTTTTTTAAGTAAAAAAAAAAACAGTTAAAAAAAACAGTTAAAAAAAACAGTTAAAAAAAAACAGTTAAAAAAAACAGTTAAAAAAACAGTTAAAAAAAAACTGTAAAAAAAACAGTTAAAAAACTGTTTTTTTTAACTGTTTTTTTAAACTGTTTTTTTTAAACTGTTTTTTTTACAGTTTTTTTTAACTGTTTTTTTAACTGTTTTTTTTAACTGTTTTTTTTAACTGTTTTTTTTAACTTAAAAAAACAGTTAAAAAAACAGTAAAAAAACAGTTAAAAAAAAGTTAAAAAAACAGTTGAAAAAAAACAGTTAAAAAAACAGTTACAAAAAAACAGTTAAATTAAACAGTTAAAAAAACTGTTAAAAAAAATAGTTAAAAAAAAACAGTTAAAAAAAACAGTTGAAAAAAACAGTTGAAATAAACAGTTGAAAAAAACAGTTGAAAAAAACAGTTAAAAAAACAGTTAAAAAAATTGACAGTTACTTACCGATAACTGTTTTTCTAGGATATCTTCCTGTCAACTGTCAACTTCCTGTCAACTGTCAATTTTTTAACTGTTTTTTTCAACTGTTTTTTTCAACTGTTTTTTTTAACTGTTTTTTTTAACTGTTTTTTTAAACTGTTTTTTTTAACTGTTTTTTTTAACTGTTTTTTTTTTAACTGTTTTTTTTAACAGTTTTTTTTAACTTAAAAAAACAGTTAAAAAAAACAGTTAAAAAAAAACAGTTTTTTAACTGTTTTTTTTTAAACTGTTTTTTTTAAACTGTTTTTTTAACTGTTTTTTTTAACAGTTTTTTTTAACTGTTTTTTTAACTGTTTTTTTTAACTGTTTTTTTTAACTGTTTAATTTAACTGTTTTTTTTGTTTTTTTTAACTGTTTTTTTTAACTGTTTTTTTTAACTGTTTTTTTAAACTGTTTTTTTAACTGTTTTTTTTTTAACTGTTTTTTTAACAGTTTTATTTAACTGTTTTTTTGTAACTGTTTTTTTTTAACTGTTTTTTAACTGTTTTTTTTTCAACTGTTTTTTTAAGTTAAAAAAAAACAGTTAAAAAAACAGTTAAAAAAAACTAAAAAAAACTGTTAAAAAAAAACAGTTAAAAAAAACAGTTAAAAAAAACAGTTAAAAAAACAGTTAAAAAAACTGTAAAAAAAACAGTTAAAAAAACAGTTAAAAAAAACTGTAAAAAAAACAGTTAAAAAAAACAGTTTTTTTTAACTGTTTTTTTTTAAACTGTTTTTTTAACTGTTTTTTTAACTGTTTTTTTAACTGTTTTTTTAACTGTTTTTTTAAACTGTTTTTTTTAACTGTTTTTTTAACTGTTTAATTTAACTGTTTAATTTAACAGTTTTTTTTGTAACTGTTTTTTTTAACTGTTTTCTTAACTGTTTTTTTTCAACTGTTTTTTTCAACTGTTTTTTTTAACTGTTTTTTTTTAACTGTTTTTTTTTTAACTGTTTTTTTTTTTAACTGTTTAATTTGACTGTTTTTTTTTTTAACTGTTTTTTTGTAACTGTTTTTTTTTTAACTGTTTTTTTTACTGTTTTTTTAACTGTTTTTTTAACTGTTTTTTTTAACTGTTTTTTTTAACAGTTTTTTTAACTGTTTTTTTTAACTGTTTTTTTAACTGTTTTTTTAACTGTTTTTTTTAACTGTTTTTTTTAACTTAAAAACACAGTTAAAAAAACAGTTTAAAAAAAAACATTTTTTTAACTGTTTTTTTTAACTGTTTTTTTTAACTGTTTTTTTTAAACTGTTTTTTTAACTGTTTTTTTAAACTGTTTTTTTTAACAGTTTTATTTAACTGTTTTTTTAACTGTTTTTTTAACTGTTTTTTTTAACTGTATTTTTTAACTGTTTTTTTAACTGTTTAATTTAACTGTTTTTTTTGTAACTGTTTTTTTAAACTGTTAACAGTTAAAAAAAACTGTTAAAAAACAGTTAAAAAAAACTGTAAAAAAAACTGTTAAAAAAAACAGTTAAAAAAAAACAGTTTTTTAACTGTTTTTTTAACTGTTTTTTTTAACTGTTTTTTTTTAAACTGTTTTTTTTAACTGTTTTTTTTTAACTGTTTTTTTAACTGTTTTTTTAACTGTTTTTTTTAACTGTTTTTTTTAACTGTTTAATTTAACAGTTTAATTTAACAGTTTAATTTAACTGTTTTTTTGTAACTGTTTTTTTTAACTGTTTTTTTTAACTGTTTTTTTCAACTGTTTTTTTAAGTTAAAAAAAAACAGTTAAAAAAAACAGTTAAAAAAACTGTAAAAAAAAACTGTTAAAAAAAACAGTTAAAAAAAACAGTTTTTTAACTGTTTTTTTTAACTGTTTTTTTTAACTGTTTTTTTTAACTGTTTTTTTAAGTTAAAAAAAAAACAGTAAAAAAAAACAGTTAAAAAAAAACAGTTAAAAAAACAGTTAAAAAAAACAGTTAAAAAAAAACAGTTAAAAAAAACAGTTAAAAAAAACAGTTGAAAAAAACAGTTGAAAAAAAACAGTTAAAAAATTGACAGTTGACAGGAAGTTGACAGTTGACAGGAAGATATCCTAGAAAAACAGTTATCGGTAAGTAACTGTCAATTTTTTTTAACTGTTTTTTTAACTGTTTTTTTTTAACTGTTTTTTTAACTGTTTTTTTTAACTGTTTTTTAAACTGTTTTTTTTAACTGTTTTTGTTCAACTGTTTTTTTCAACTGTTTTTTTTAACTGTTTTTTTTTTAACTGTTTTTTTTAACTGTTTTTTTTTAACTGTTTAATTTAACTGTTTAATTTAACTGTTTTTTTTGTAACTGTTTTTTTTAACTGTTTTTTTCAACTGTTTTTTTTAACTGTTTTTTAACTGTTTTTTTTAACTGTTTTTTTTAACTGTTTTTTTAAGTTTAAAAAAACAGTTTAAAAAAACAGTTAAAAAAAAACAGTAAAAAAAAAAACATTTAAAAAAAACAGTTAAAAAAAACAGTTAAAAAAAACTGTAAAAAAACAGTTAAAAAAAAACAGTTAAAAAAACAGTTAAAAAAAACAGTTAAAAAAAAACTAAAAAAAACAGTTAAAAAAAAGTTAAAAAAAACTGTTAAAAAAAACAGTTTTTTAACTGTTTTTTTTAACTGTTTTTTTTAACTGTTTTTTTTTTACAGTTTTTTTAAACTGTTTTTTTTAACTGTTTTTTTTAACTGTTTAATTTAACTGTTTAATTTAACTGTTTTTTTAACTGTTTTTTCAACTGTTTTTTTTAACTGTTTTTTTAACTGTTTTTTTTAACTGTTTTTTTTAACTGTTTTTTTAAGTTAAAAAAACAGTTAAAAAAACAGTTAAAAAAACAGTTAAAAAAAACAGTTAAAAAAACAGTTGAAAAAAACAGTTAAAAAAAGTTAAAAAAAACAGTTACAAAAAAACAGTTAAATTAAACAGTTAAATTAAACAGTTAAAAAAAATAAAGTTAAAAAAAAACAGTTAAAAAAAACAGTTAAAAAAAACTGTTAAAAAACTGTTTTTTTAACTGTTTTTTTAACAGTTTTTTAAGTTTTTTTTTAACTGTTTAATTTAACTGTTTAATTTAACTGTTTTTTTGTAACTGTTTTTTTAACTGTTTTTTTTAACTGTTTTTTTTAACTGTTTTTTTAAGTTAAAAAAACAGTTAAAAAAACAGTTAAAAAAACAGTTAAAAAAAACAGTTAAAAAAAACAGTTGAAAAAAACAGTTAAAAAAAGTTAAAAAAAACAGTTACAAAAAAACAGTTAAATTAAACAGTTAAATTAAACAGTTAAAAAAAAAAACAGTTAAAAAAAAACAGTTAAAAAAAACAGTTAAAAAAAACTGTTAAAAAACTGTTTTTTTAACTGTTTTTTTAACAGTTTTTTAAGTTTTTTTTAACTGTTTAATTTAACTGTTTAATTTAACTGTTTTTTTTAACTGTTTTTTTTAACTGTTTTTTTTTAACTTAAAAAAAGAGTTAAAAAAAACAGTTAAAAAAAAGAGTTAAAAAAAACAGTTAAAAAAAACTGTTGAAAAAAACAGTTAAAAAAACAGTTACAAAAAAACAGTTAAATTAAACAGTTAAATTAAACAGTTAAATTAAACAGTTAAAAGAAAACAGTTAAAAAAAAACAGTTAAAAAAAACAGTTAAAAAAAAAAACAGTTTTTTAACTGTTTTTTTTAACTGTTTTTTTGTTAACTGTTTTTTTTAAACTGTTTTTTTTAACTGTTTTTTTTTAACAGTTTTTTTTAACTGTTTTTTTAACTGTTTAATTTAACTGTTTTTTGTAACTGTTTTTTTAAACTGTTTTTTTCAACTGTTTTTTTAAGTTAAAAAAACAGTTAAAAAAAACCGTTAAAAGAACAGTTAAAAAAAAACAGTTAAAAAAAAGTTAAAAAACAGTTAAAAAAAACTGTTAAAAAAAACAGTTAAAAAAAACAGTTAAAAAACAGTTAAAAAAAACTGTAAAAAAAAACAGTTAAAAAAACAGTTAAAAAAAACAGTTTTTTAACTGTTTTTTTTTAAACTGTTTTTTTAACTGTTTTTTTAACTGTTTTTTTTAACAGTTTTTTTTAACTGTTTTTTTAACTGTTTTTTTTAACTGTTTTTTTTAACTGTTTAATTTAACTGTTTTTTTTAACTGTTTTTTTTAACTGTTTTTTTAACTGTTTTTTTAAACTGTTTTTTTAACTGTTTTTTTTAACTGTTTTTTTAACAGTTTTATTTAACTGTTTTTTTGTAACTGTTTTTTTTTTAACTGTTTTTTAACTGTTTTTTTTTCAACTGTTTTTTTAAGTTAAAAAAAAACAGTTAAAAAAACAGTTAAAAAAAAACTAAAAAAAACTGTTAAAAAAAACAGTTAAAAAAAACAGTTTTTTAACTGTTTTTTTTAACTGTTTTTTTTAACTGTTTTTTTTAACAGTTTTTTTTAACTGTTTTTTTTTAACAGTTTTTTTAACTGTTTTTTTTAACTGTTTTTTTAACTGTTTTTTTAACTGTTTTTTTTAACTGTATTTTTTAACTGTTTTTTTAACTGTTTAATTTAACTGTTTTTTTGTAACTGTTTTTTTAAACTGTTAACAGTTAAAAAAAACTGTTAAAAAACAGTTAAAAAAAACTGTAAAAAAAACTGTTAAAAAAACAGTTAAAAAAAAACAGTTTTTTAACTGTTTTTTTAACTGTTTTTTTTAACTGTTTTTTTTAAACTGTTTTTTTTAACTGTTTTTTTTAACTGTTTTTTTAACTGTTTTTTTAACTGTTTTTTTTAACTGTTTTTTTTAACTGTTTAATTTAACAGTTTAATTTAACTGTTTTTTTGTAACTGTTTTTTTTAACTGTTTTTTTCAACTGTTTTTTTAAGTTAAAAAAAAACAGTTAAAAAAAACAGTTAAAAAAACTGTAAAAAAAAACAGTTAAAAAAACAGTTAAAAAAAACAGTTAAAAAAAACAGTTTTTTAACTGTTTTTTTTAACTGTTTTTTTTAACTGTTTTTTTTAACTGTTAAAAAAAAAAAAACAGTAAAAAAAAACAGTTAAAAAAAACAGTTAAAAAAACAGTTAAAAAAAACAGTTAAAAAAAACAGTTAAAAAAACAGTTAAAAAAAACAGTTGAAAAAAACAGTTGAAAAAAAACAGTTAAAAAATTGACAGTTGACAGGAAGTTGACAGTTGACAGGAAGATATCCTAGAAAAACAGTTATCGGTAAGTAACTGTCAATTTTTTTTAACTGTTTTTTTAACTGTTTTTTTTAACTGTTTTTTTAACTGTTTTTTTTAACTGTTTTTTAAACTGTTTTTTTTAACTGTTTTTGTTCAACTGTTTTTTTCAACTGTTTTTTTTAACTGTTTTTTTTTTAACTGTTTTTTTTAACTGTTTTTTTTAACTGTTTAATTTAACTGTTTAATTTAACTGTTTTTTTTGTAACTGTTTTTTTTAACTGTTTTTTTCAACTGTTTTTTTTAACTGTTTTTTAACTGTTTTTTTTAACTGTTTTTTTTAACTGTTTTTTTAAGTTTAAAAAAACAGTTTAAAAAAACAGTTAAAAAAAAAACAGTTAAAAAAAAACAGTTAAAAAAAACAGTTAAAAAAAACAGTTAAAAAAAACTGTAAAAAAACAGTTAAAAAAAAAAACAGTTAAAAAAACAGTTAAAAAAAACAGTTAAAAAAAAACTAAAAAAAACAGTTAAAAAAAAGTTAAGAAAAACTGTTAAAAAAAACAGTTTTTTAACTGTTTTTTTAACTGTTTTTTTTAACTGTTTTTTTTACAGTTTTTTTAAACTGTTTTTTTTAACTGTTTTTTTTAACTGTTTAATTTAACTGTTTAATTTAACTGTTTTTTTAACTGTTTTTTCAACTGTTTTTTTTAACTGTTTTTTTAACTGTTTTTTTTAACTGTTTTTTTAACTGTTTTTTTAAGTTAAAAAAACAGTTAAAAAAACAGTTAAAAAAACAGTTAAAAAAAACAGTTAAAAAAACAGTTGAAAAAAACAGTTAAAAAAAGTTAAAAAAAACAGTTACAAAAAAACAGTTAAATTAAACAGTTAAATTAAACAGTTAAAAAAAAAAACAGTTAAAAAAAAACAGTTAAAAAAAACAGTTAAAAAAAACTGTTAAAAAACTGTTTTTTTAACTGTTTTTTTAACAGTTTTTTAAGTTTTTTTTAACTGTTTAATTTAACTGTTTAATTTAACTGTTTTTTTGTAACTGTTTTTTTAACTGTTTTTTTACAGTTTTTTTAACAGTTTTTTTTAACTGTTTTTTTTAACTGTTTTTTTTAACTGTTTTTTTTTAACTTAAAAAAAGAGTTAAAAAAAACAGTTAAAAAAAAGAGTTAAAAAAAAACAGTTAAAAAAAACTGTTGAAAAAAACAGTTAAAAAAACAGTTAAAAAAAACAGTTACAAAAAAACAGTTAAATTAAACAGTTAAATTAAACAGTTAAAAGAAAACAGTTAAAAAAAAACAGTTAAAAAAAACAGTTAAAAAAAAAACAGTTTTTTAACAGTTTTTTTAACTGTTTTTTTGTTAACTGTTTTTTTTAAACTGTTTTTTTTAACTGTTTTTTTTTAACAGTTTTTTTTTAACTGTTTTTTTAACTGTTTAATTTAACTGTTTTTTGTAACTGTTTTTTTAAACTGTTTTTTTCAACTGTTTTTTTAAGTTAAAAAAACAGTTAAAAAAAAACGTTAAAAGAACAGTTAAAAAAAAACAGTTAAAAAAAAGTTAAAAAACAGTTAAAAAAAACTGTTAAAAAAAACAGTTAAAAAAAACAGTTAAAAAACAGTTAAAAAAAACTGTAAAAAAAAAACAGTTAAAAAAACAGTTAAAAAAAACAGTTTTTTAACTGTTTTTTTTAACTGTTTTTTTTAACTGTTTTTTTTAAACTGTTTTTTTTAACTGTTTTTTTTTAACTGTTTTTTTAACTGTTTTTTTAACTGTTTTTTTTTAACTGTTTTTTTCAACTGTTTATTTCAACTGTTTATTTCAACTGTTTTTTTCAACTGTTTTTTTTAACTGTTTTTTTTAACTGTTTTTTTTAACTGTTTTTTTTAACTGTTTTTTTAACTGTTTTTTTAACTGTTTTTTTTAACTGTTTTTTTTAACTGTTTCTTTAAGTTAAAAAAAACAGTTAAAAAAACAGTTAAAAAACAGTTAAAAAAAACAGTTAAAAAAAACAGTTAAAAAAAACAGTTTAAAAAAAACAGTTAAAAAAAACAGTTAAAAAAACTGTAAAAAAAAACAGCTAAAAAAACAGTTACAAAAAAACAGTTAAATTAAACAGTTAAATTAAACAGTTAAAAAAAACAGTTAAAAAAAAAAACTGTTAAAAAAAACAGTTAAAAAAAACAGTTGAAAAAAACAGTTGAAATAAACAGTTGAAATAAACAGTTGAAATAAACAGTTGAAAAAAACAGCTGAAAAAAACAGTTAAAAAAACAGTTAAAAAAAATTGACAGTTACTTACCGATAACTGTTTTTCTAGGATATCTTCCTGTCAACTGTCAACTTCCTGTCAACTGTCAATTTTTAACTGTTTTTTTCAACTGTTTTTTTCAACTGTTTTTTTAACTGTTTTTTTTAACTGTTTTTTTAACTGTTTTTTTTAACTGTTTTTGTTCAACTGTTTTTTTCAACTGTTTTTTTTTAACTGTTTTTTTTTAACTGTTTTTTTTAACTGTTTTTTTTAACTGTTTAATTTAACTGTTTAATTTAACTGTTTTTTTTGTAACTGTTTTTTTTAACTGTTTTTTTCAACTGTTTTTTTAACTGTTTTTTAACTGTTTTTTTTAACTGTTTTTTTAAACTGTTTTTTTAAGTTTAAAAAAACAGTTTAAAAAAACAGTTAAAAAAAACAGTTAAAAAAACAGTTAAAAAAAAACAGTTAAAAAAAACAGTTAAAAAAAACTGTAAAAAAAACAGTTAAAAAAAACTGTAAAAAAAACAGTTAAAAAAAAGTTTAAAAAAAACTGTTAAAAAAAACAGTTTTTTAACTGTTTTTTTTAACTGTTTTTTTTTAACTGTTTTTTTAACCTGTTTTTTTTACAGTTTTTTTTAACTGTTTTTTTTAACTGTTTTTTTTAACTGTTTAATTTAACTGTTTAATTTAACTGTTTTTTTTTAACTGTTTTTTCAACTGTTTTTTTTAACTGTTTTTTTTAACTGTTTTTTTTAACTGTTTTTTTAACTGTTTTTTTAACTGTTTTTTTAACTGTTTTTTTAAGTTAAAAAAAAACAGTTAAAAAAACAGTTAAAAAAAACAGTTAAAAAAAACAGTTAAAAAAAACAGTTACAAAAAAACAGTTAAATTAAACAGTTAAAAAAAAAACAGTTAAAAAAAAAAAAACAGTTAAAAAAAAACAGTTAAAAAAAAACAGTTAAAAAAAACTGTTAAAAAACTGTTTTTTTTTAACTGTTTTTTTAACTGTTTTTTAAGTTAAAAAAAAACAGTTAAAAAAAAACAGTTAAAAAAAACAGTTAAAAAAAACTGTTAAAAAACTGTTTTTTTTAACTGTTTTTTTAACTGTTTTTTAAGTTAAAAAAAAACAGTTAAAAAAAACAGTTAAAAAAAACAGTTAAAAAAAACAGTTAAAAAAAAGTTAAAAAAAAACAGTTTTTTTTAAACTGTTTTTTTTAACTGTTATTTTTAACTGTTTTTTTTAACTGTTTTTTTTAACAGTTTTTTTAACTGTTTTTTTAACTGTTTTTTTTAACTGTTTTTTTTTAACTTAAAGGAACAGTTAAAAAAACAGTTAAAAAAACAGTTAAAAAAACAGTTAAAAAAACAGTTAAAAAGAAACAGTTAAAAAAAACAGTTAAAAAAAAACAGTTAAAAAAAACAGTTGAAAAAAACAGTTGAAAAAACAGTTGAAATAAACAGTTGAAAAAAACAGTTAAAAAAAACAGTTAAAAAAAACAGTTAAAAAAAACAGTTAAAAAATTGACAGTTACTTACCGATAACTGTTTTTCTAGGATATCTTCCAGGACGGCATAACCTGAGAGATGACTGGTCCACCTGACAGGAAACACAATCAACACCAAGGTTAAAAGGCCCCTCCCTTCCCCCTGCACCTCAGTTCTCCCAAAGTAATAGGTTATCCGGGTGACAGAGAGGAACTCTTCCCGTAGTACTTACATTAAAACATGGGTGGGAAGTAGGCCTGCCGTCCTGGAAGATATCCTAGAAAAACAGTTATCGGTAAGTAACTGTCAATTTTCTCTAGTCATCTTCCAGGACGGCATAACCTGAGAGGATATACAAGAAGTTCAAGGCCTACCTCAGGGCGGGACCACCGCTTGTAGCACCTTCCTTCCAAAATTCAGATCCTGAGGCGACAGCAGTTCCACTCTATAGTGCTTCAGAAAGGTATCCTGCTTCGCCCAAGTGGCTGTGCGACAGACCTGTTCTATCGAGGCCCCAGCTCTCTCTGCCCAAGAGGCCGCCAAGGATCTCGTTGAGTGAGCCTTAAGATCCCCTGGTACTGGGGAACCTGACTGTTCATAGGCTAATGCTATTGTCTGCCTAATCCATCTAGCCACCGTAGATTTAGATGCCTGCCCTCCCTTTCTGGGGCCACTAAATAAAATTAAAAGGTGATTAGACTTCCTGTACTCCTTCACCCTATCCAGATATGTCAACAGACATTTCCTAACATCTAATAAATTAAATTTCCTCTCCTTCTCATTTTTTGGATTATCACAGAAGGAAGGCAAAATGATCTCCTGCGATCTATTAAACGATGCGACCTTGGGAAGATACAGTGGATCCTGTCTCAAAACCACTCTATCTTCTAAAACCAACAAAAAAGGCTCCTTAACTGACAGGGCCTGTAGGTCGCTCACCCTTCTGGCCGTGGTTATGGCCAGTAAAAAAGGCTAACTTTAGCGTCAAAAACTTAACAGAAATTTCCTGCGCTGGTTCAAAGGGCGCTTTCGTCAGTGCCTCCAAGACCAATGTTAGGTTCCATGGCGGAAAAACATTCACCCTAACAGGGGTCACCCTTTCCCTTGCCAGAATGAATCTCTTAATCAGGGGCTCTAGTGCGAGCCTCTGATCCATAAATACAGATAGTGCTGCTATCTGTACTCTCAAGGTATTTGTGGAGATCCCCTGATCCACCCCTGCTTGTAAGAATTCCAGTACCACCGGTACTGAAAGGATAGACACCTCCTTATTCTGGCACCACTGTGAGAAACGATTCCAAACTTTAGAATAGATTCTCCTGGTGACCAGCTTCCTGCTGCCCAATAAGGTCTCAATTACCCTATCCGAGCAACCTTTACCTCTGAGGATCTCCTCCTCAAGTACCATGCCGTCAGACAGAAGAACCCCGGGTCGGGGTGAAGGACTGGTCCTTGTAAAAGAAGATCCCGTCTGGCTGGAAGACGGAGCGGAGGAGAGATTGACCACTCTTTGAGCGTGGCAAACCACGTCCTCTTTGGCCACCATGGGGCTATTAGAATCAGTCCACAGTCTGATCGGGCCAGTTTTTGTAGCACTCGTGGTATCAACACTAGTGGGGGAAAAGCGTATGCAAGATGGAAGTCCCAGTCCTGAGACAGAGCATCCACTCCCTGAGACCCCCCTCCTCTGTTGAGGGAAAAGAAGTGATCCACTTTTTTGTTTCCTCTGTGGGCAAAGAGATCTATGTCTGGGCACCCAAACTTCTGACTTATTTGCAGAAAGACCTCCTGATTCAGTTCCCATTCCCCCTGGAGGATGGGTTTTCGACTTAGAAAATCTGCCACCACATTGGCGGTTCCTCTTATGTGAACCGCCGATATGGATTGAAGATTTTCTTCGGCCCAATTTAAAATGTTCAGGGTTAGATTCAGAAGCTTCCTGGATCTGGTGCCCCCCTGGCGGTTTAGGTAAGAGACTGCCGTCACATTGTCCGACAGAACCTGAACCTCCAACCCCTGAATCCTGTCTCCGAAGGCTCTTAACGCCTGGCCCACTGCCAGAAGTTCCCTGTGGTTGGAGGAGGCCCTCGCCTGTGAAGGAGTCCAGGCCCCTTGTGCCTGAGCTTCCCCCAGGTGAGCTCCCCAACCCCAAGCACTTGCGTCGGTGGTTACTATTATAGGGTTCCACTGATCCCAGGGTAATCCCAAACTGAGCCTGTCCTGATTCAGCCACCAATCTAGGGAGGCCTCTACTTTTGCTGGGATGGACACCTTCCCGTCCAGTGACTCCTTCCTTTTGTCCCAGGATGACAGTAGGAAGAACTGCAGCTCCCTTGCATGGAGCTGAGCCCAGGGAACCGCTGGAATACATGAGGTCATCAGACCTAACACCCTCATGATTTGCCTGCGAGAGCACTCCCTGGCTTCCTTTAAAGAAGAGATCGCTGTAATCACTTTCAACCGTTTCTCCTCTGGAAGAAACAGTTTCTGAGCCTCTGTATCCACCAGGTATCCCAGAAACATTTTTATTTGGGATGGTGCCAGAGAGGATTTTTCTCTGTTCACTATCCAACCCAAGGTCTCCAGGGTAGAGATCACTCTGTCTACATCTACTTCTACCTGTTCTTGAGACTGTCCGTATACCAGTAGATCGTCTAGATAAGGTATAAGGGACACCCCCTGAAGGTGTAGATAAGCTACTACCTCCGCCAGGACTTTTGTGAAGATCCTTGGGCTTGCTGTCAGTCCGAAGGGGAGAGCTCGGAATTGCCAATGTTGGATTCCTCTGTCCGTAAGGACTGCGAACCTTAGCAGGGACTGGTGTTCCTTGGCAATCGGAATGTGGAGATACGCATCCCTCAGATCTATCGTGGCTAGAAACGCACCTTTTAATAAATGCCTGCGCACCGTATAGATACTCTCCATCCGGAAGGTCTTTTGTCTCAAAAACCTGTTCAGTTTCCTGAGATTTAATATCAGGCTAAATTTTCCTGACGGTTTTTGGACGACAAAAACATGGGAGTAAAATCCCTGGTAGTACTCTTCCGGTGGAACGGGAATGATCACCTCCTGAAACGCCAGTCCCTGCACGCTGTCCAGCAGTCCTGCGGCCCTTGAAGGTTCTCTGGGAAGACGGGTCAGAATTTTTTTTTGAGGGGGAGTGTAGAGAAATTCCAGACGATAGCCCTCTGTCAAGATCTGTAATATGTAGGGGCTTCCGGAGATCTTGTTCCACTGAGGGACAAAGTGAGCCAATCTCCCCCCTACCCTGACTCTGGCGTCACTTGGACTGCTTGGTGGCATCTTTAGGACCGGAAAAGAGCAGGCTACCTTTTTGCGTGCTCTTTCCCTTCCCCCACCTTCTATTTGCGTCTTTTTTGCCCTTAAAACTTCCTTGACTAGAGGGGGGACGAAAAAACTTCCTGCTCCTCTCTCTCTTAGCTTTAACTGGAAACTTTTTCCCCTTTTCTGCTGACCTTGACAGGACCTGATCCAGGCCTGGTCCAAATAGTTGGGAGCCCTCAAAGGGTTCCAGCAGCATCCAGCATCAATCACGATGAACGCCACCTCCAACCTGAAAAAAAAAAAAAAGAAGCTCTGCACCAGTTGCTTACCTCCCAGCATCTGACATCTCTGGTTCCCACCGATGCTAAATAAATAAAGGGGCAGGGTCACCGATGGCCCTGCCCCTTTGTTTATTTACCATTGTCACTGGGAACTGGAGCTTTCAGTTGGCGGGTGCCTAGTGTCTCTAAATAAACAAAGGGGTGGGGTCACTCGCTGTCATACGAACGGCCTGGCACAGATTGGTGGGGAACATGCTGTTTTTTTTTCTTTACATTTTTAATGTCGGCACTAGTTTGTTTATATTCTGCTATCAACAGGGAATCCTACAATCTGGGCTTGACCAGAACTTGGCTTTAAGCTCTCTGAAAGTACATGTTTTGGTCTTGTACATTCTTTTCCAAAAACTTCTGGCCTCACTCTCCCTTGTCTAAACCTTCATCTCAGGTAAATTTCATATCAGGGCCCTATTTAAGCACTCTTTGCTTCCTTGAAACCTAAATCTGGTTCTCTCTGCCCTGCAGAAACCACCCTTTGAGCCCATCAGGGAACCCCCCTAATGACCTTTTCTGCAAAGCAGCCTTTTTGGTTGCTATCACTGTTAGATATGTCTCTGAGATTAAAGCCAAAATCTATTGAGGGTAAATTAGACCTTCAAGATACAGTATAAAATTAATCTGCATCACTGGGGAAATGTTAAAAGAACAATCAATGTTATTCAGTACAACATAATTTATTTAAAAAGGTAACAAACACAAAGGTAAGCAAAAAGTGCTACATATAAAACATACTTCAAGAACATAATATAGAGATTTAGAGATGTACTGTACATCAGAATGTATTATGCCTCGTACACACGGTCAGAAATTCCGAGGGAAAATGTCCGATCGGACCGTGTGTGGGCTCCATCGGACTTTTTCCATCGGAATTTCCGACGGAAAAAATTTGAGATCCTGTTCTCAAATTTTCCGACAACAAAATCTGATCGGACTTTTTCCAATCGTGTGTAGAGAATTCCGACGGACAGAGTGCCACGCATGCTCAGATCAAATTACGAGACCAAAGCTATTGGCTATTGTCATACACAACGAACGTCACCACGTTCAGAATGATCGGATTTTCCAACAACTTTGTCCGACCGTGTGTATGCAACACCAGTGTCGGACAAAATCCGTCGGAAAAAAATCAGACAGATTTTGTAGTCGGAATTTCCGACCGTGTGTACGGGGGCTTAGACTCAATATACCTCAATGTGTTTCATGGACAATTCCACTTTTTCAGGAGAATATCAAAAAGCGTTACTTTATGATGTTGTGTTGAAGTTTTCAGTCAAAGGCTGTCAGCCCTTTATCTGTACTCCCAAGTAATAAAGTGGAATGGCAACCCCAGAGGCTACCGGTTTTGGTATCTAGGATCACTAAGCATAGCTTTCCTGGTAGCCAATAGAAAAGCTGGTGCCTAAGATATATAAACCACAGGTTCCTATCAAAATCACATAATATATAGGAGATGGAAAACACCAAAGTAATAATGGCTACCAGACCCATAAGAGCTACACTTGACTAAGCTCTAAAAACTCTTGTAAGTGTTCATATTCTGCATAGAATTACCCTTGTGGCACTTATTTTTTTTCAATGGTATAAGTAGAGATACCACCAAATCTTGCATTTCTTTCATTAAAGATATAATTAAGATCTAAAATGAGTGGCAGTCAAATAGGGACCCCGGTAGCTCAGACCTCCATTAATCTCCTCCCATGGTGCAACGAGGTACTGTGTATCTGATCTATTAGTCCTCTATTTTGAGGAGACATTTCTCATTTTTCACAAAAACAAAATAGTCTTGTATGTTCAAAACCATCCTTCCTTCCTAAATGAAGACATAGTATTTTCATCTTTGTGCACTGTTCCGAAGCACACAAAAGAAATTTCTCTTCACTGCTTAGATGTACTGAGAACTATGAGACTCTACCTCAAAGCTATGGCTTCTTTTAGAATAACTGCTGCTCTATTCATCCTACCCTCAGGACCTCGTCAGAGACATCCTGCTTCAAAATCGACTATCACTAGATGGATAAGACATCTCATCCCAAGAAAAAAGAAACAATCATTAAAAAGACAAGTGTAACAAAATAAAGAAAAGAAACAAACAAAAAAAGTGATCAAACTATTATGGCATATGAATAAATGAATAAAACCACAAATGCATAGTTCAAAGAGTGTAACCGGCAATTCAGAGGAAGGGACTGTGGAACCCAAGTCTGCAATGTAAACACCCATCTTGCCTCCCTCTTCAGCAGTTTGCCATGTCGATCTCCCCCCCCCCCCCCCCCCCCCCGAGAGCCAGGAGCCACTTGCTCAATTCCACTTCCACTTATTTCCATTAATGAGCTGCTATTCGCACATGTGTTTGCTATGACTAGACCAGCCATAGACGGAACAACATTTTCTGTTAATTTTTAATCTGTGTTATTTAGTCTATATTGTATTTTAATCTATGGCTGTTTATTAGAGTCTAGTTTTAATTTGTTTTATTTGGTGCTAATGACTGTTATTGGAAATTTTGTTAGGTCTTTGTGTCTTGTTCTGTTCATTGTTGTGATCTTTTGTTGTCTTTGTTGAGTGTGGCATGTGTTGCAATAATTTCCCTTTGGGATTAATAAAGTATTCTGAATCTAAATAAGGCTGTCGCCTGGTCTTCTGTTCATACCTTTTCAAAGTTCTATCGGGTGGATGTCCATTCTTCTGCAGATGCAGATGAATATTCAACATGTGACCTGTCCTGTACTCCAAGATGTGCAATTTACAGGTAAGTTAATATTCCTTTTATCCGTTGTTGGTTAGGGATGACTGTCAGGGAGCATGCCTGTACCCAGGAGCAGAGATAGGTTTTCGAGCTGCCATACTAAACACACTGTTGTGCACAGGGTTGGAATAAGGAGGAGCAGAAGGGGGATGCGCCCTGGGTGCAGAGTAGGGGGAGCGCTGGGTGCTTCTGGCCACCTTACCCCCAGCTGTCTCACTGAAAAAGTGATGGCATTGTCACTCCTGTCAAAAGGAGCAGATGCCTAGAAAGCTGGTGGAGGGAGTATTCTGCCCTCTCCTCCCTCCAAACACAGCCTGCTGTGCTAATAGAAGGGCACCCTCTGAGACTCCTTCTCAGTATGAGCTCCTCTCATTTGCTAATACAATTGCTCTGACTCCCTCATTCCCACACAGCTATGCTGCACTATAATATTCCCAGCCATACCCCTTTCCCACTTCCCTCCCCTACTTTACTGTCACAGCATTTGAACCTAGTCAAAAGAGAAAACTCAGCCAGCCCCTCCCCCATACACACACACATCTTAGCTCCTCCTCCCTTCTTTATTCCACTGACATAGATATCAAATAAGTCCACCACTGATGCAAATTATTTTCCCCTCCGACAATAACGCAGCAGCATTATTTCCTTTAAGTGACACCATTGACGATGGGACATTTTTTCTTACAATGGCACCACCGTAGCTGGGGCCTTTTTTTCATCGAGTCAATCCACCAACATAGGGATATTTTTTCCTTAATCACTGTTAGACACATATTTTTCTATGAGACAATGGCTTCATTCACAAAAGGAACTTGAATGTGATATTTAGGTATTTGTAAAACATTTTGCCTAAATATCGCAATGTGATCTTGAAACTGTCATTTCACAATACCGCCCTGTGGTATTTACCAGCAAAACGTTTAAAAAGCGCGGTAAATACCACATGAACAGGCCTTAAATTATATTCACAGAAGTAAATAAATAAATGCATGTGGTAATTAAGTAGTAGTCCAGGCATGTGGTAATGATGGAAGTGAGGATGTTGGTCATCACACCTGAATAGGCAGGGCATGGAAATGTTTTAAAAAGGGCCCCATAATTACCATCTAATAAACATTTGGCTAGTCTAACCTCATTTGCCAGCGGGACATTGCATTGCCGTAGATGCATAATGGAGCTTTTTGAGGCCAATTTGCTGGAGTTTCAGACAATTCTAAGGTGGGGAGGAGAAGAAGAAGGGTGGTTGTCATGTGTCCACGTTCCTTTAAGCAGCGCACCTTGCTGGACCATTTCCCTGAAGAGGAATAGCTCTCTAAATTTTGTCTCTCTAAAGACCTCATTATGCTTCTCTTTGGGGACTTGAGACCTTTTCTGCAGTCCCCCACACTCCGTTGTAATGCCATACCACCCATGACCAAGTTGCTGGCTGTCCTGCGCTTTCTGGGCAAGACCTCCTATTAGATGGTTGAGGGAGAGGTGGTGGGGGTATCACAGCCATCTTTCTCATGTTGGCTTGCTAAGGCCTTGCATTGTTTCTGCCAAATTGCCCCCAAATATATCTACCTGCCTAACACACGTCAGGAGTGGGATCAGATTAAGAATGAATTCTGTGCTGTAGCTGGGATTCTCAATGTCATAGATGTCATAGACTGTACCCATGCGCCTCTCATAAAGAACACATATACCGTAACAGGAAGAGGTACCACTCCCTGGACATACAGGTTGTCTGCTATGCTAATATGTCCATTGGAAATGTACTCACCGGCTTCCCAGGATCTCTCCACGATCCCCACAAATTAAGGCAATCACAGCTCTACCACCATTTTGACACTAAGAGAAAAATCGACTTTTTATTAGCAAATATGTCTCAATGCATGCCACATACATCATACATGGAAGTCTATGATCATATAATACACTCCTGTGTTCACTCCTCATGCCTTGTACACCAAATATACACAGCACAGCCTTGGCAGATAAAGAAATGGTTACTCCAGATCCTCAACCTGGTGTAACCATTTCCAATGAAAGACACTTTAGAAGTGGCCTAAAGGGCCTTCACATTACAATCATGTTCACCAATGAAAAACTAGATGTAGGAAAGAAATTCTCCCGTTATTACCCACTCATCATGATATACTATTGCTGTTAAAAAATAGCTTTTTCAAACTGTATTGTAGGTGATTATAGCTATCATTGTCTGCTAAAACCACTCTTAAGGTGCTCAATATTTTCAGAATCTTGCTACAATGCAGCAATTACAAAAACAAGATGTGTCTTTGAGTGGACCTTTTGGGGTTCTTTATAGCAGGTTTCGCTGTATCTCACTATCTGGTGGTTTTCAGCACTATATAGCCCTTAAAAAGTTGGCAACAAATAAATAAAAACATTAAACCAATATGTTAGCCAGCAATATTATTATTAGGCCAAACAACCAGTGGTAGACCAAACCTGTGCAAATCTACTGTATTTGTAAGTCATGAGGTATATGCCAAAGGAATGTAGTTGTCCCATCCCACTTTGATACACACAGCTAAACATCTCCATGTCTTAATGATGAGGAGATGCTTATATTCAAAGAACTGGGCTCAACATTGTCTAGAATGACAATGGTGGAGATGTACTAAAACTGCAGCACATACAATTATGCGCAGCTGGGCCTAGTAACCAATCAGCTACTAGGTGTTATGGGCCAAGCTTCATAAAACAAGCTGAACGTTGAAGCTGACTGGTTAGTATGACCAGCTGCACCTGATTCTCTGTCCTCAAAATTTAGTAACTAGCCCCCCAATGACTATTCTCCATATTGAAAAAGCACACGTGTCACTATTTAGCAATTACCTTGCCAAATATAATGTCCCAAAGGACTTGAAAGTGCAACTAAGGGCAAAACTGATTTTCCTGTCGCATCATGGCAGCATACACTCTGGGTTGTGGCTCCGCCTCCACGACCTGATAGGACCACATAGCTATAATATGACGATACGGCCCCCGCCCCGGTATTCTCTAATTTTTCCTCACCTGTTGGGACCGCACGGATCATCACCCTCTTACCGCTTCGCCCCAGCCAGGTTCTAGCCTCTCCTGGTTTGGAAGTCCTTACCGGTACAGCCTCTAAACGAAGCTAAACGGAAGGAACCCCACTCTGGTGATCTCAGGGGAACTGCGCACCTGCCTGCTGTGATAAGCCTTAAACAGGTCTTTAAAGCACTGCACTGCCAATACTGCCTTAAGAAGATAAGCCTTAAACAGGCTTAAAGGTATGTGGCCATCTTTACTACAGTTATAAGCCTTAAACAGGCTTTCTTACCTTGCAGTGGTCCTCCGTCTTTTTTTCTCTCCCATCTCTGCTGGCTGCTGAGGCGCTTATTAATGTATATGGCTGATGTCCTCCTGGGCCCTGTAGTCCCACTGCCCTTCGTGTGTACTACCTAGCAGCGCAGAGCGTTCTGGCGCTTCCGCGCATGCGCACTGCGGTCTATGGGCATCCTGTGTTCTCCTTTCCAGGTTCCAAGATGGCGCCGGCGGCCGTACGGCGCTACTGCGCATGCGCGAGCGGCACGGCGCTCTCGGCGCCAAATTCAAAAGTGAAAATTCCCTTTTCCATTCCCCTGAGAGTTTTGAAGCAAGAACAAGCTACAGATCATCCCAGGAACATCCCAGCACATCCTCAATAGGTAAGTTAGCCCTTTGCTTCCTCCCTCTCTCCTTCCCTGTGCACTCTGCACACTGCTCTCCTTTTCTCCCTTTCTCTTTCTCTCTGCTCCCTCTGCCTTTTTTCCTCTTACTATGCCTATCTTTGTATTGTTGCTAGGCTGCCTTTTTCTCTATCCCTATGGAGACCACTGCCCCAGCAGATCACCTTCAACGTGATAGGTAAGAGGGACGGCAATGGGTAAGTAGAGAAGATCGAAAAAGAGTGCAGGACCAACTAACGCTGCCTAAACGGTTAGCCCCGCCAGGTCCGCAAGATCATCAAAGTCCAGACGCAGGGAGACCTCTCGCGGAAGAAGCCGTTCGGGGCGCAGACGAAGCCACTCGAGTCGACGAGTGGTCCCTGAGTCCGCAGGCCTTCGACCTTATCTCCAGAACCTGGGGTCCTCCGGACATAGATCTGGCAGCGACTCCGGAGAACACGAAATGCCAGAGGTTCCTGTCTCGAGTCCCCTTCCCCTCTGCCGAGGGGACAGACTGTCTCCAGCACCCCTGGGACTTTCGCCTCGGGTACATCTTCCCTCCGACCCCGCTGATAGCGAGGTTCCTGCTGAGGCTCAAGAGGTCATCGGCGCTGGTAGTGGCCGTGATCCCCTTTTGGCCCAGGAGGCCGTGGTTTACCACCCTCCTTCAGCTAAACACAGCAGACCCTCTCCCTCTCCCGCAGTCAGCCGACTTGCTCTCCCAGAGCCAGATGCTCCATCCGAGTCCGGAGAAACTGCACCTGACGGCTTGGAGACTGAGAGGTCTAGATATCTAGAGCAGGGCTGCTCCGCTAGGGTGACGGATACACTCCTCCAGGCCAGGAAGCCTACCACAAACTCCACCTACCGGCGAGTCTGGGATAGGTTCTCTTCCTTCGCCCATCAGCAGGGGTGGAACCTGTCCTCTATATCAACCCCGCAGATCTTGGAATTCCTGCAGGCAGGCCTGGACAGAGGCCTCGGCTCCAGTACCCTGAAGGTGCAGGTGTCAGCCCTGTCCGCCCTGACCGGAACCAGGTGGGCGCTAGACCCCCTCATTATCCAATTTCAGAAAGCCTGTCTTAAACTGAGACCTCCCAGAAGACCTTCCTTCCTGACCTGGGACCTGTCGGTCGTCTTGGAGGCCCTATCCAGGGAGCCCTTCTTCCCGTTAGAGAACATCTCCCTCTGGGACCTAACGCTGAAGGTGACATTCCTGATTGCCATAGCCTCAGCGAAGAGGGTCTCAGAAATGCAAGCTTTACTGGCCAGGGACCCCTACCTGGTCGTTTTCCCGGACAGGGTAGTCCTAAGACCCTCAGACCGCTTCATCCCTAAGGTCTCTTCATCATTCCACTTTAACCAGGAGATCAATCTGCCAGCACTCACTACCGACCAGGGTGTTCCGCACCCCCTGGATGTCAGAGGCAATATCCTCAAATATCTTGCAGCCTCAGAACCCATCAGAAAGTCGGAAAATCTCCTAGTAATCCCTCATGGGTTCAGGAAGGGTCAGCCAGCATCGGCCCGCACCATCGCCTCATGGCTGGTAAAGACCATTAAGAAGGCCTACTCGCTAGGCTCCACACAGATTCCAGAGGGCCTGAAGGCGCATTCCACCAGGGCAGTGGCAACCTCATGGGCAGCCTATTGTAGGGTGTCAGCGGAAACTATCTGCAAAGCGGCCACCTGGTCCTCCAGGAACACCTTTATTGACCATTACAAAGTTGATTCTGCACGTTTGTCAACCGTAAATTTCTGAAAATCTGTTATTCAAGCCAACTCTGCCATTCCTTGCGAATAAAATTTTGCTTATTGATGCACTACCCACCCTGTCTGCGAGTTACTCCCCAGAGTGTATGCTGCCATGATGCGACAGGAAAACTGAAAATTGTATACTTACCTTTCCGTAATTTTCCTTTCCTGTCGCATCTTCATGGCAGCATACAACGACCCACCCTTTGTTTCTTGAGGTGACTCATATATACGGAGAATACCGGGGCGGGGGCCGTATCGTCATCTTATAGCTATGTGGTCCTATCAGGTCGTGGAGGCGGGGGCCACAACACAGAGTGTATGCTGCCATGAAGATGCGACAGGAAAGGAAAATTACGGAAAGGTAAGTATACAATTTTCCGTTTTCTTTTCATTTTGGATATAGTAATGGAATGTTCGAAACCCCTGTCAGTCTGTTTTTGCCACCTGGGTCCCATTGGTGAGATTCACCCTCTCTTGTTTGGATGACAAAACAAATGTGATTTTTTTCACTCTCACTGATAAGGACACACAGTAGAAATATAGAGAGGGAATCTCCCTAACAGGGCACAGAGAGAGAGAGAAAAAAAAAAAAAAGGACAGATATTCTAACCCCTCTCTGCTGTATTCAAAACAAAAAAAATGTCGCCTTCCGTTACACTCTCTTGCAGTGCAATACAAAAGTCACATCAAAAAGGCACATTGGGCAAACAATTGGTGGCTAGCTTAATTTTATAAAAAGGCAACAGCAGAAGGAGAGGCAAAATCAGGCGGTGAATTAATGCCAGAAGACTTGTTAAGCAACTGTCTAAAGCCCCATACACACGGTCGGACAATCCGCGGACCAGGTGCGTCGGATCCTGTCCGTCGTACTTTGTCCGATGTTGGTTTTGCGTACACACGGTCGGACAAAGTTGTCGAAAAATCCGATCATTCTGAACGTGGTGACGTTTGTTGCCTACGACGGGACTACGTAGAGGCTAGTAGCCAATAGCTTTGGTCTTGTAATGTGATCTGAGCATGCGTAGCACTTTGTCCGGTCGGACAACCGTACACACGATCGAATTTGGTGTGATCGGACCGGGTTGTAGGCAAATCTATCCAGCAGGAGATAAGACTTTGTCCGTCGGACAATTCGACGTACACTGTCCGATGGTGCATACACACGGTCGGATTTTCCGACAACATGGTCCGATCGGACAGAATCCATGAAAAAGTCCGACCGTGTGTATGGGGCTTAAGTCAAGTTTCTTTAGTCGATACTGTGTAGTACTTGTAAAGAATCCCTTCATACATGCCTTCATGCCCTTAATATCCTCTTCAATGGCCTTTAAATGACTGTTTAACATTTCACGATGTTCTAGCTGTGCCTGGTGGAACCTCTTGATCATAAACAAGTTGCTCTCGGTCCAAATTACGTGTGTGACATATAGTACAGGCACATCGTATGTCGATGGATTGGGCGAAGTCAAATTGGCTGAACTTTGGCTTAAATCGATCTCTGCTCTTGAGAATTTGAAGATGGTGGCAGAAGGTTGACTACCTCAACACTAACATTAGGCTGCTGTTCTTGAGACTGACTGAGCAAAAAGTTTTTTATCGGTGGAAGTGTCCCAATATGGTGCCACATCCAAATTGACTAGACAAAAGGAGGGTATCCCCTAAGTGGACTTTAAAGGCACAAGTATATTTAATAGAAAAAGTGTAATTTATTTAACAATGATAGATAAGATAAAAACAGTACATTAGAATGGTTACAGTACAAAATCACCAAAAAAACATTGACTGTAAATTTCTCGTGATTCACCTGACATGCTTCAGAGTATCAATGTCTCTTTCTTCAGGGGTGTTATGAGGAGCTCAATCATATATCTACAATATAGTGGTTACAAAAAGTCAAAAAGAATCCTATAGTAGACAGCACTGTATAATATGTATGTTTACATCAATTATGCATATATAGACTTATGGATATTGTGGAGATATCACAGGTGAAGCATTCCAACAAAGCTATTTTAAAAATAAAGAACATAGGCGGAACTGTGTCTCCAGAGATTGCCTGTTTACAGTAACTGGTCTTCACAGCAATGATGTTGCACCAAAAAGGGTGGAATATTGAATAGAGCCAGGCTAACATAGGGAGCATTGGACTGCTGACAACGCTGAAGCCAAGGAAGGGCATCGCCCTGTAAGTAAGGGTAATAAGATGTAATATATAGGTAATAGGTGGT
The DNA here is from genome assembly GCA_028564925.1 of Lithobates sylvaticus. Classification (NCBI taxonomy): domain Eukaryota; kingdom Metazoa; phylum Chordata; class Amphibia; order Anura; family Ranidae; genus Lithobates; species Lithobates sylvaticus. The sequence continues at coordinate 119,199,405 of CM053026.1, forward strand.
ATTGTTAAACTGATTGGAATTGAAGTTTTTACTATATAGGAATTGGGAACAAGAAAAAAACATGTAACCAAACATATAAAAGAGTATATATATATATATATATATATATATATATATATATATATATATATATATATATATATACTGTATATCCTACCTGTATCAAGTGGGAGCAGATTATTGATGCAGAGATGGTATGTGTGACGGAACGTCCCTACACTCCTCTTGAGTGCGTTCGTCATATATCACTTGCTTCCGTCTGGATATAGGTATAAGATATTCCAACCGCTCCCAAGCACCAAACGAGACAACACTTGCTTAGTTTCTAAAACATGGACTGAAGATTTATTACAAAGATGACATTTATATACAGTAGAAGAGGAGATCCCCCCTCCTGCTCATATTATTCTAACAATACACTTGTAACAACTTAACATAAACTAATTAGCTAATTCCTTTAAGCAGCCGATGTGACTCAGGATTTCACTATAGGCCAGACTTGTGGTCACCGAGCTAAACACAGTTGATTATAAATTAACATAATTACCACCACAAGACATCTCATCACAATAGCAGGAGACCACCAGTAACAGACGGAGCGTCTCCTGCATTGTGCAGAGGACAATGGGATCAACTAACTCAATTAACATCTTGAGTTCATGACATTGAATGGGACACAAGGTGTCAGATGCTAGTCTATTTCTAATGCCAAATGCATATACAGAGAGTGTATTTTGGGGGGCCCGTGATCAGCTGGCAGGAGGCTAGCATGTAGTCCTCTCAAAAAGCCTGTGTCCCGGCTAGGTCTGTCACATTTCTCCCCTTTCGGCAGGAGACTAACACAGGAGGAGACCCCAGACGGGTTGACTCCGAAGTTAGTCCATAGTTCCAGTCCTCTAATGCTGGTACCCACACAGTACCCCAAACAAATTGTTTCAAACAGAGCACTACTCACCCAGCCAACCTCTGCCTCTCTCATAGAACATATCTGCCGCTGGGGAGAGGCCTGGACTGGCCCTTCTCCCTGGAGTCTTTTCAGCCGCTGGAGAGAAGATAGGGTGACTGGGCTCACTCCATCATGCTGTTGGGGATCTGGGCCGACAGCCCAGCATCCCTGGGGTATACAAGTGGGGACTGAAGTCCCATCCACCGATATCAGCTCAAGCTGCAGTTGTGAAGTGCAGATTGCATCCTCTCCTTGGGTCCTGAGCTGCTGCTCGGGAGTGACCACCACCTCCTCACCCTGGGCCTCCAGAACTGCCACAAGTGTGGGGCAGAGGTCTTGGACCCTCTGTCCGGTTGCCAGCACTTTAGCTGGGTTGGTGTCATCATTCTGGGGCGCCGTCTGCTGCTGGACAGTGTGACCGATCGCCCCAGCTTCTTGAAGCTGTAGAGACACTGTAGGTGCTAGGCAGAGGCCAGCGGTGCTCTGCCATGTTGCCAGTGATTCAGCTGGGAGTAGCAGCTTCACTACATCAGCTTGTTGCCGGAGAGAGGGGCCAACTGCCCCGGCTTCCTGGAACTCCACAGATACTGCTGTTGGTGCTGGGCAGAGCTCAATGAAGTTTGGCCCTAATACCAGCTCTTCTGATGGAGGCTCATCAGGCTGTTTTTCCTCAGCGGAAAAGTCTATTAAATCCCCTGTCTCTGTAACTGGTGTCTGGGGATAGAGGTTCACCATCTGTCCGTGGAACCTAGAAGATGCTATCAGTGCTGAGCAGAGGTTGGCAGAGCTCTGGCCGGTTGTCAGCACTTCAGTTTCTGGGGTGGCAATTTCCAGATTTTCCACTGCCGATTCCCTGGCATGCTGCTGGACAGGCACATTCCTCCATCCAAGATCATCCCATGCAGAAACAGGATCATCAAGGTCAGTCAGCACTTGCTGCATCCGCCATAAGACCTCCGCGTCCATAGCTGCAGGGGCAGGTTGGCAAAGCACACTGTTACTCTGCCACATTGCTGACTCTTCAGACAGGATTTCAGAGTTGTCCACTGGCATTTCCTTATAGTCCCAGGCAAAGGGAGCCCAGCCCTGGCACTGAGCAGAGTCTAGGAGACGTCTGTAGGCGATCTCCAGCTCCCATTCCTGATCGGCCAGAAACTCCAAATCTTCCAGTGCCCAGTGCACTTCCGAGACGTTCAGTAGCCCTTTTCTGAAATCCATGATTTCATCCAACCGCCACTCCAAATCACTCCCAAAGTTAGAGTCCCCTGTCAGCTTCACATACAACAGTCCCAGGTCGCCGTAGCTTAAGCCTTCCGTTGGGCTGTCATCTGCTATCCAAGGGCATGCTTGGGATACATGCCACCGGAGGGCTCTGTAACTCTCATCCAGCTTCATCTCTGCCCAGATCAGCCTGCTTAATTCAGCTGTCTGCTCCTTGTGCGGTTTCTCTCCCAAAAACAGCACCCGCAATCCATACTGCGACCAGTACCTTTCCTGGGTGGAGGGGAGAACTTTTCCCTGGTGACGCCGCTCACAGGCTAGCGCTTCCTTCCAGAGTTCGCAGCGAATAGAATCAAACCATCCCAGCAGGACCTGCTCTGATACTGGTCCTCTGTGCTGTAGCTGCATCTCTCGCAACCTCCTCCTGAATTCCTCTTCCATGGCGGCTGGTATCTGTACCTCTCCTCCTCTCCTGCTATCCGGACCTTGGATCCAGGTGGAGGTTTGGATGTCCCAGACTGCAGGAAGCACAATCCCACTGCTTGCCAACAATGTGACGGAACGTCCCTACACTCCTCTTGAGTGCGTTCGTCATATATCACTTGCTTCCGTCTGGATATAGGTATAAGATATTCCAACCGCTCCCAAGCACCAAACGAGACACCACTTGCTTAGTTGCTAAAACATGGACTGAAGATTTATTACAAAGATGACATTTATATACAGTAGAAGAGGAGATCCCCCCTCCTGCTCATATTATTCTAACAATACACTTGTAACAACTTAACATAAACTAATTAGCTAATTCCTTTAAGCAGCCGATGTGACTCAGGATTTCACTACAGGCCAGACTTGTGGTCACCGAGCTAAACACAGTTGATTATAAATTAACATAATTACCACCACAAGACATCTCATCACAATAGCAGGAGACCACCAGTAACAGACGGAGCGTCTCCTGCATTGTGCAGAGGACAATGGGATCAACTAACTCAATTAACATCTTGAGTTCATGACATTGAATGGGACACAAGGTGTCAGATGCTAGTCTATTTCTAATGCCAAATGCATATACAGAGAGTGTATTTTGGGGGGCCCGTGATCAGCTGGCAGGAGGCTAGCATGTAGTCCTCTCAAAAAGCCTGTGTCCCGGCTAGGTCTGTCACAGTATGAAAGTATGCAACTAGAGTGTATTGAAAAGTAATAGGTGCATGACAGACAGTCAGTTTTATGGGTGTATATATGAATATCTGGATTTAATATCTGAATATAATAATTAATTTTTTTTTTTTTTTATAATTTTCTGTTGTATTTTAGTCTCTCATATAAAATGAATTATGTTCCATATTAAATTAATAAAATAAGTTTAATGCAAATATAATGAATGTGTGTAAAAAATCTAAACACTTTGTCTGTATAGACTGCTTTATAATTGATTAAACGTTACTTTTGTTTAGGCTTAGTGTAATATTAGGGTATATACTAGCCATATTGTTTATCCTCCTTTGAAATAAGTACTAATCACCCTCACAGGAAGCTTCTGGGCCTTAAGTATATATAATTCAATTGATATGTTAATGCCACTGGAGCAGATAGGGATCATATAGTCATCTCTAAAGCAAACAGTGGCAACGTACATGAAAGTGTACCAGATTGTCAAAGTACAGTTGAAGTATTAGATTGCTCTTACCTTACTAAGTAACAGACCACCGCATGGAGACACGTCTTGGCATCCAAACCCTGACCCTGGATGTCAGCCATGTCTTCTAGGGTGTCAATGATATACACCTCCCCCTCCAATCACAGGTCTCGTCGATGGGTATCAGCTGAGCTCGAGAGGGAGGAGGAGATAACGAGTGTGTCACTGGCAGGCTTCCTAAACTGCAGGCGTACGACCCCGTCCTGACTGCTCATCTGCAACGTCAGCGCGGTGGAATGACGTCATGCGCCCGGGGCCCACCGCCACACATGCTTAACCGGCGGACAGCGGTGCCAATCGTCTGTGCCATCCATAAGGAGCCGCCGTGAATTACCAGATTCGGGCAGCTTTGTGTGCCAGGCGTTTCAACAGTCCAGTCACCAAGGACCACCCGGCAAGGTCAAAAAATATATATATGTATTTGTGTAAGCACCAATCACTTGTTCAATCAAATTTAGGAAAGAACATCAGGGGGCATACAAATATGGTCATAGCCCTCTAGTGGCAAGAAATATAAAATAATAAAGAATTTACAGGCAATTAAAGAACACAGAAAACCACTGATATAAATTAACCATATATTCACAGGAAAATGTATATTTGCACAGATCGAGGACCTGTTAAGTAAATCATAAGATTATTGACATAGCTGTAAAAGTGCATGAAAATATTGGTACACACAAGTTATACCAATTAATTGATTAAATGCAGAAGATGCGATGAACAAAATAGAGAAAATGTATATACGCAAAAATCTATGATAACATTTACATTAGAGTCAATAGCCATAATGGCTGGTTCTAAAGAACAGATAACAGTACAAGTCTGTCTATTGTTGGACATTATATTTCTCTTTTACATTTCCATACCTGCAGAGGAGAAGCCTTCCGAGAAGGCTTTAAAACAAATAGCCTCGTTGTTTATCCATCGCAGCTCCCTTAGGAGGAGGGTTTTGTTCCATTCCCCTCCTCTGAGGCTGGTATGGTGTCAGGGCTGGGCTCAGCCCTTCCTTCTCTGAGCTGGCTGCTCAGCTGTTGGCTAATTGCCAGCTCCTATCTCTCCACAGGGACTCACCTGTTGATGATAAGATATCCTGCTTGTCAGTCCTGCCTACTTAAGCCGTCCAGCCCAGATGATCTCTGCCTTCGCCTTAGTCACATCTCTAGAGACGCTCCTGTGTTCCTGTTAAAGACTTGCTTGGCTGACATTCCTTCTGGCTCCAGATCCTGCTTGCTGTTGTTTTTCTATGCTGTTCTCTGGCTCCCTGACGTTTTGACTTGTCTGACTATCCATTCTGGTTCCTGAACTCTGGCTATGTTTTGACTATGTTTACCTTTTTTTGTTATTATTAAACAAGTGAGATTTAAAGCGGAGTCCCGCCGAAAACATTTTTTTTTAAAGTCAGCAGCTACAAATACTACAGCTGCTGACTTTTAAAATATAGACACTTATCTGTCCAGGGCACCCATGATGTCCTCACCCAAAGCCGATCTGTCCCTCGGCTCTCGGGTGGAGGCGCCGCCATCTTCGGTAAGGGAATCAGGAAGTGAAGCCTTGCTGTAAAATAATGGTGGACACACAAAATATTGACACTTTGGACCAAATTTAGACATTTTCACTTAGGCGTGTACTCACTTTTATTGCCAGTGGTTTAGACAATAATGGCTGTGTGTTGAGTTATTTTGAGGAGAAACCAAATTTACAACATTTACACTGTTATACAAGCTGTACACTCACTACTCGCAAACTGTCATTTCTTCAGTGTTGTCACATGAAAAGGTTTAATATAATATTTACAAAAATGTGAGGGTTGTACTCACTTTTGTGAGATACTGTATATATATATATATATATATATATATTATATATATATATATATATATATATTTTTTTTTTTACCTTGCCGGGTGGTCCTTGGTTGAAACACCTGACACACAAAGCCGCCCGAATCTAGTAATTTGCCTCGGCCCCTTATGGAGAACACAGAAGATTTCCTTTTCGCCGGACCTCCATCTTGCTACTCCGGCGGGCATGAGCTGTCCGCCAGTGAAGCTTGTGTGTCGGTGGGCTGCGGGCGCATGACATCATACCGCTGTGCTGACGTTGTTCATGCGCGGTCAGGACGGGGTCATGCACGCGCGGCTCAGGAAGCCTGCCAGTGATGCGCTGATCATCTCCTCCTCCCTCTTGGGCTCAGCTGATACCCATCGGCGAGACCTGTGATTGGAGGGGGAGGTGTATATCATAGACAGCCTGGAAGACATGTCTGACATCCACCTGAGGGTTTGGATGCCAAGACATGTGTCCATGCATTGGTCTGTTACTTAGTAAGGTAAGAGCAATCTGTACTTTGACAATCTGGTACACTTTCATGTACAGTATGTCGCCACTGTTTGCTTCAGAGATGAATATATCATCCCTATCTGCTCCAGGGGCATTAACATATAAATTGTATTATATATACTTAAAGCCCAAAAGCTTCCTGTGAGGGTGGTTAGTACTTATTTCAATGGAGGATAAACAATATGGCTAGTATATACCCCAATATTACACTAAGCCTAAACAAAAGTGACGTTTAATCAATTATAAAGCAGCCTATACAGACAAAGTGTTTAGCTTTTGTACACACATTCATTTGCTTTAACCTTTTTTTTATTCATTTAATATGGAACATAATTCATTTTATATGAGAGACTAAAACACAACAGAATATTATAATAAAAATAAAATGAATTACTATATTCAGATATTAAATCCAGATATTCATATATACATCCATAAAACTGACCGTCTGTCATGCACTTATTACTTTTCAATACACTCTAGCTGCATACTTTCACACCATCTCTGCATCAATAATCTGCTCCCACTTGATACAGGTAGGATATATCTATGTGTATATATATATATATATATATATATATATATATACTCTTTTATATGTTTGGTTACATATTTTCTTGTTCTTAAAGAGGAAGTAAAGCCTCAGAAATAAAAAAATAACCCCTGCAAGACAAAGGCATAATGAGCTAGTATGCATAGCATACTAGCTCATTATGAATTACTTACCTTCGATCAAAGCCCCCCGAAGCGGTCCTCGTTTCCCCCCTTCGACGCTGCCATCTATCCCGGGTATCATGGCTCCGACGCTGTGACTGGCCGGAGCCGCGATGACGTCACTCCCGCGCATGTGCACTGGTGCCGCCACTAACGGCATGATCGCTGTTAGAAACAGCACACTCAATGCGCCGGAGCCCGAAGTCTACGGCGCATCGGTGCTGCTATTTCTGCAAATATCTCCTAAACCTTTTAGGTTTGGGAGATATTTCTTGCACCTACAGGTAAGCCTTAATCTAGGCTTACCTGTAGGTTAAAGTGGTTGTAATGGGTTTACAACCACTTTAATTCTTATATAGTAAAAACTTCAAATCTAGTCAGTTTAACAATACCACCTATTACCTCTATATTACATCTTATTACCCTTACTTACAGGGCGATGCCCATCCTTGGCTTCAGCGTTATCAGCAGGCCAATGCTCCCTATGTTAGCTTGGCTGTCACGATCCGGGTATGCAGGGACACAGGAGGTGGATCCCCTATGCCAGTGAGACGATAGCACGGGTTGTATTGGAGGACCGGTTCTAATGTTGTTACTGGTTTTCACCAGAGCCCGCCGCAAAGCGAGATGGACTTGCAGCGGCGGTAGCAACCAGGTCGTGTCCTCCAATAGCAACTCGACCTCACTGGCAGCTGAGACAGGCGTGGTACACAGGGATTAAGCAGAGGCGAGGTCATACGTAGCAGAAGGTCAAGGCAGGCGGCAATGGTTCGTAGTCAGGGGCAACAGCAGAGATCTGGATACACAGGCAAGGGCAAACACTAAACGCTTTCACTGGGCACAAAGGCAACACAAGATCCGGCGAGGACAGGAAGGGGAAGTGGGTTTTTATGGGATTCTGGTGCACCAGTAATTGGACCAGGGACCAATCAATGGTGCGCTGGCCCTTTAAGTTAAAGCAGAGTCGCGCGCGCGCCTTAGGGAGCGGGGACGCGCGCGCCGGGAAGGAGCAGGCGGGTCAGGTGAGAGGAACGGGATGCCATCCCCGGGCGGACCCGGGCCGCCGCGTGGATCGCATCCCGCCGGTGACAGAGCAGCGTCTGTGGTCAGAGGAGCTGACCGGGGCGCTGCAGGACAGAGAACGCTGTGAGCGCTCCGGGATGGATGGGACACCCGGAGCGCTCGGCGTTACATTGGCTATATTCAAAATTCCACCCTTTTTGGTGCAACATCATTGCTGTGAAGACCAGTTACTGTAAACAGGCAATCTTTGGAGACACAGTTCTTTGTTTTTAAATAGCTTTATTGGAATGCTTCACCTGCGATATCTCCACAATATATATATGCATAATTGATGTAAACATACATATTATACAGTGCTGTCTACTATAGATTCTGACTTTTTGTAACTACTATATTGTAGATATAGGATTGACCTCCTCATAACACCCCTGAAGAAAGAGACATTGATAATCTGAAACGCGTCGGATAAATAACGAGTCAATCTTTGTGGTGATTTTGTACTGTAACCATTCTAATGTACTCTGTTTTTATCTTATCTATCATTGTTAAATAAATTACACTTTTTCTATTAAATATACTTGTGCCTTTAAAGTCCACTTAGGGGATACGCTCCTTTTGTTGAAACTGACTGTGATCATTATTCTTGTGAGATGCAGAGAAGCCTAGATCTTGAACATCTGCTTCCACATAAAATAGTAGGATGCTTGCTTCCTCTGTGGGGTCATCTGCAAGAGAACAGAGACTGATTAAGTCAACATTGGTCCTTCCCTTCTTGAATACTCACCCAGGTCCATAATAAATCCAACGCAGGCAAAACATGCTCCATGGTCACCTCTAGGGAAAGTTTGCCAAAAGAGCATTGTATTCTGAAGGAGGGGGGAGTTCTTCTCGGCAAGATACAATGGGGCTGGAAGGGAGAAACCGGCATAAATATTGACCATGCATCTAGAATATTGGCCACAAACACTATGTACTTACCCTCTCTTGTTACACAAGTTATCACAACCTTTGTTGAAATATAAGGCTCCAGTGCGTTAAATTATTGAAGGAAGAGATGATTTTTTGAGAATGTCAAAAATGTTTTTGAAAAACACTGAGCAGTATTTTACTGCATTTTTTAAGGTGCTAGATACCGCTTTTTGAATGGAGCACAGTATGTCAGATCTTCAGTTTTCTGCGGTGTGTCACAACCATTGGCACATGCCACAAACATTGCAATGTTTTGGCTTAGTGCTATTAGTCCCACCAACTACTCCACCCAGCATTGGCTAGCCTTGTCCTAGCACTGAATGCACCCCCTATATTACAAATCTAGAAAATATTTAGCTATTTTTAGCTAATGCAGACATTAACTACTCACAGAGGTTAAACTGCAAAATTTTAATCCTCTTTCAATAGAAAACGGCTATGCTTCTACTCTAGCTTCCTTTGCTTCACTGCTCATTCATTGGCTCTAATAAATCATTGCTGGAAACTGATCTACTGATCTGAGTTTTTCAATTATCATGAAATCCCCTGGTAGATTTGTAATATCTACACTTTTCATCTACATTATATTGGCTACATTTTACATAGAAGGTGGCAGATTTATTATCTGGTCAACCAGCATTGGGAAATGTACTATGACAAGGTCCCAATGCGTAAAATTATTGAAGGAAGAGAAGATTTCTTTTTTTTACCCAGAGCCAGTAACCTTGTCTTCTTCCTTAGATGTCTTTGACTTGTGTCATCTGTGGCTGTGAACCTTACTGAGGAGATACTAACCTCCCAAGTTTATGATCAGCTGAGTGTGTTAAATACATCACACTGCTCATGATGGACTAAGAACACTAGAGATAAGATAACTGGTTTTATTCTATATTTTATTCTATAGTGGGATTTGTTGTTAATCTCCTGTAAGATGTTTCCTAGGAGTGAAGACAAAATGGGGTTGATTTACTATAACTGGAGCGTGCAAAATCTGGTGCAGCTCTGCATACTGTAAAAGCCAGTCACCTTCCAGATATTATTGTCAATGTTTAAAGTATACCTAAAGGAAAGCCAGAGCAAAAGGTCCTATGATCTTTAAGGGGGCCACTATACATCTGTTGTCAGATCTATGTTGTTTTACCCTAGAGAAAAGGAAGGTCCCTATTTTCACTGTTACAAAATCGCAATATTTCTTACCGTTGGAACTTTCCATTACAGCCACAGATCCGGAAGGATAGCAAGTGGCTAGTTATTCGTCGTTCATTCCAGCGGTGTTAGCAGCCCTGGATCTGCCAGAGTTTCCATATTTAGAGTGGCAAACATATTCCCTGTTTTGGGGTGTGGGGCAATGGGCCCCTGTTTTAGGGCAGAGACCGGGAAGCACAGAAATTGGCCCTTCTATAGATTAACCTAGAAATCTAAATAAAGGCCCTCTAGGGAGTTTGATTTATTCTTAGATCCCCTTTTTTTTCCTTTTTGGTATAGGATGCAATTTGTCTTTCTTCTAGGTCCAGAAAGGTTTATTAGTAATGTGTATCCTGTTTGTACTATTAGATAGCACTGCCGTGTGATGGGATTTTTTTTTTTTCCTTTTCTGCTGGGATGCAACGTGTTTTCTAGACCCATAAACAGTTTATTGTTTATTTGCATCATGTTTATAATGATATATTGGATTAATAAGGGATATGGGTGATTTGTTTTTTTATATAGGATACAATTTGTCCTTTTTTCTAGGTTCAGAAAGGTTTATTAGTAATGTGTATCCTGTTTGTATTATTATATAGCACTGCTATGTGATGGGGTTCTTTTTTTCCCCTTTTTCTCTTTTTTTTCCTCTCTTCCTTTTTTTTTTGTTGCCATATCTACATACGTGTCAACTCAGGATAGGTTCTCTTATGTACATGAATCTGTGTCATGAGCCCTAATTTTTAACGTTACGTTTCGCTGCTAGAAACTCTGTTCCTAGGGGTGTGATTAAAATGATCCTTATGCCGCAACTATTGTACTTTCTTCACAACACCCCCATGGTTATCCCACTGAAGACATTTCACACCATTAACACTATTTTCCGTAGCTTTATATGGAAAGATAAAAACCCTAGGATTAAGCTAGAACATTTACAAAGGCCCAAAGACAGCGGGGGCTTGGCACTACCAAACCCCTGGATTTATTACCTGGCGGCTCAGCTGCAGCACGTTATTGGTACGTTCCCGGCGGCTGGGGGGGGGAACTTGGGCCACAAAGCTTCTCACAAAAACTGTTATTACATAACGTATGCAGGGGCCCCCTCCCAATGGCGCTGGAGGCACTGGCCTTCGTCAGGCCTCACAAGAAATACCCTACCCTCAATTTAATCCAAAAAGTATGGAACAAGACCAAATACATTCAAAATGCAGACGGCTATACTGAATACAGTCCAATTTGGTGGAATGACATGTACACGGAACTGGCTAAGTTACAGTAGGGCAATAGGTGGAGAAGATACGGGATCACACACCTTAAACATATATTCCACAACGGGGTACTTCGCCCATTTGCAGAGTTGAGGGAAACATATGGTCTCCCGTCGTCGATGCACTTTCAATACATTCAACTGAGCCACGCTGTAGCAGCACAAAGTCGCTCCTCGGAGTGGCAATTGACCCTGACCCTGGTTTTTAGCCTCTTGGAGGGTGCCGCTTTATCCAAAGGATTTATATCTCAATGTTATGCTATAATGTGGCAATCCGTGATGAGGCGGCATCCTCTGAAGGTCAGGGAGAAGTGGGAGACTGATGCTGGACAACTAGACGGAGAACAATGGGAGGAGGTATGCCAGGCTGTGGGTAGATGTTCCTTAAACGTATCCCAAAGGCTGACACAGTTATATATCCTACTTAGAACGTACTACACCCCCACAGACTTCATTTGATGAACCCGCAGCTTGACCCCATATGCACTAGGTGCAAAAGAGAACACGTTAGTCTTATTCACATGCTATGGCGCTGCCCCAAGCTGCATACTTATTGGACTACAGCGGTAAAAACGGTCAACACAGTATTTCAAATATCCCTCCCACAGGATCCGAGAGCATGCCTCTTGGGTGCTTTGGAGGAATACGAATGGGAAGAGCACTGTAGAGAGGCTGTACATAGAGTCCTGTTCCAGGCCAGGAAATTAATTATGACACATTGGCTAGCTGAGGCCCCCCTGACCACGAAAGAATGGATTAAAAATAGTGGAAGGACATTGCGTATGGAAAAATGGCTAGATGTACCGGGACTAGCTCCGGAAGATTTGATAGTAGATAGACTGTTGGGAATAAACCTTGAGTGAGAATTGAGTGAGGTGACATGCAAATGGAATAAAGCTCTGCTAACTATGATTGATACATAGATAAATGCTTACTGTCTGTGCAATTTCTATTAAAAGCTGAAAGTACTTTTGCAATGTATGTGGAATATGCTGGAACATTGAATACAAGGACAATATGTTTGTAATGTACCTATGCAACTTTAATAAATATTTTTGTTGGATAAAAAAAAAAAGAAAAAGGAAATCAGCTAATTAAGCACAATCTGTACTTTGTTAGCTGCTTTGGAGGGCAGGGGAGACATTGGGGGTATAAAAGATCCCTGATGTCTCCATAAAGAGGACCTCTCACTGGCCAAAGCTATCACTTAGGGGACCTGTTAGCCCCTTGTGATAGCAATAAAGTTAAATATAAAATGGTGCAAAATGTAATAAAATAAATAAAAATTGTTAAAAAAAATAATTAAAAGCACCCCCTCCCCCCATTCCCTTACATATACTATATTGCCAAAAGTATTGGGATGCCTGCCTTTACATGCACATGAACTTTAATGACCTACCCTTTGCAGCTATAACAGCTTCAACTCTTCTGGGAAGGCTGTCCACAAGGTTTAGGAGTGTGTCTATAGGAATGTTTGACCATTCTTCCAGAAGCACATTTGTAAAGTCAGGCACTGATGTTGGACAATAAGGCCTGGCTCGCAGTTTCCACTCTAATTTATTCCAAAGGTGTTCTTTTGGGTTGAGATCAGGACTCTGTGCAGGCCAGTCAAGTTCCTTCACCCCAAACTCGCTCATCCATGTCTTTATGGACCTTGCGCTGTGCACTGGTGAGCAGTCATGTTGGAACAGGAAGGGGCCATCCCCAAACTGTTCCCTCAAAGTTGGAAGCATGAAATTGTCCAAAATGTCTTGGTATGCTGATGCCTTAAAAGTTCCCTTCACTGGAACTAAGGGGCCAAGCCAAACCCCTGAAAAACAACCCCACACCATAATCCCCCCTCAGCCAAATGATTTGGAGGGGTGGCCCAATACTTTTGGCAATATAATGTGAATGAACGAGTTTGGGGTGGAGGAACATGACTGGGCTGCACAGAGTCCTGACCTCAACCCGACACCTTTGGGATGAATTAGAGCGGAGACTGCAAGCCAGGCCTTCTCATTCAACATTAGTGCCTGGCCTCACAAACGCGCTTCTGTTAGAATGGTCAAACATTCCCATAGCACACTCTTAAACCTTGTGGACAGCCTTCCCAGAAGAGTTGAAGCTGTTATAGCTGCAAAGGGTGGGCCGACTCAATATTGAGCCCTACGGGCTAAGACTGGGATGCCATGAAAGTTCATGTGCGTGTAAAGGCAGGCATCCCAATCCTTTTGGCAATATAGTGTACATGCAAATGCATATGTAGGTCCACATGTAGGTCCACATGAGGTATCGCCACAAATGTCAAAGTGAGATCAATAATTCTTTAATTATTCGCTATTATCTTTGAACTGATAACCTAATAAAGGCTTTTAAATCATAGTTTGTTGCCATATCTTGAGCAACTAAATTTTGAGTCTTGACATGTTTGATATCTTTTTACTCGATCCAACATCATCTTTTATATTTTACCAAAATATGTGGTATTATAATATGTTTGTGTGCTCTAAAATTCATTTTAGTTTATATTTTCCTGAAAATATGCACTTGATAAATGGCTACAAAAATATTGTGTAAAACAAAAAATTGCAACAGCCATCATTTTATTCTCCATGGCATCTGCTTTCCGAAAATATATAATGTTTGAGGGTTCTAAGTAATTTTCTATTATAAAATGCTGCGTTTTACATATGTGTAAAAAGTAAAAAAAATTGCCCTGGACAGCAAGTGGTTAAACAAAGTCTTTGATATAAAAGGTACACAAATCTTTAGGACAGCTTTTATCAATCTTTTTAACATGGAGGAACCCTTGAAATAACTTTCAGGTCTCAAGGAACTCCTGTTAATAATTACTATTTCCACAGTGCTTGGTACATTAGCGTAATGGTCTTTGGGAATAATGATCCTTATATTTGTGCTCATTGAAAACAATTCCCCTTTACAGAGAATACTCATGGTCCAAAGGACCCCTAGCAGCCTCTGGAGACACCCTATGGTCCCACAGAATCCTGGCTGAGAAAGGCTACTTTAGGATAACAACATATTTACAACAGGTATTCCAATACGAGAAATTTGAGAGGTAGCCCATGCTCTATAAGCTTTTGTACCAACAACATCGGTAATGTGTTCACTGAGGGAAAAACAAAAACGGTGCTCATGTAAAGATACAAGCTAAGAAAACACTTTCCATTGCATCTTAAGGTTGCAAAAGATTAGCAGAACCTTCCTCAACAAAAGATATGTACAGCTCTATAATTTAAAGCACAACTTCACCCACAAGGGGAATTCCCAGGTTTGCCCCCTCATCCCTTCCACTGCCACATTTGGCACTTTTTTTTGGGGGGGGGGGGGGGCAGGTACCTGGTTTTGAACACATTTTTGGAAATATAGCTGATACTTACCTTGTGAATAACATCAATCTCTAATTTTAATAATTCAAATCTAATGGTTCTCAGTACACAATTGTATATGTGGAATGACAATGGAATGCCAGATTAACCAATAGGTGGTGAAAAGGAAATATATAATTCCATCATCTGGTTTTTAGTAAATTTGATGGGCTACAGGAGGGGCTACTCTGTTTAAATCTATTTAAACTATCTAATTGCAAATGTCCTTTAAAGAGACCCTGTCAGGTCTCCCAACAAATAAACACAACACCCCCTACATTAGATAAAGTAATATACTCACTTGGTGGCACGATTCACTGCCAAGGCCTGTAGTGAAGGGGGATTGGAAGAAGGAACCAGTGCACAAAGAAGATCACTAGGGCATCTTACAATCCCGAGAGTGTTGAATGCTGAGTAGACTAACAGAGACTGCAGAGCTAGAACAGAGGGCGGGTGGGGGACATGGGCTGCCAAAAAGGTGAGTATACTATTTCCATTTGTTGAACTTTGTTCAACTTGGACTTTTCATTTGTTTAAGGATTGGAAAGGGTCTCAATAAGGGCTTTATTGTATGCACTGGACATTTAATCTTTTATTTGCAGGTGTGCAAAGGGTTAATTCTGGCAAATTGCAATGTGCAATATCTTCAAACTGCATTAAAAATACAATATGGTATAACTTTTTGTTTCTTTAAGAAGTAAAGCAGTCTTCACTTCTTTCTTATTGCTGTTATTTTTCCATTTCACTGTCAACCCCCCTACACAATTTACAAGATCTGTTATATCCCAAGCAGGAAATAAAAGGCGGAAAAAGCAGCGTAGTAAAAAAAAAAAAAAGATATATATCCAGCAAACGCGGTTCTCTGGAGAGTGCTGTGCTAAAGGGCAAATCATTACATAAAACGTAATATATTCTGGAGCTGCACAACAGGAAATTTATCACTGCAAAGCTCTGACAATTACAGGCATCAGTAGAAGGTACAGGGGACTGTTAAATGAATGCACATTACAACACAATAGGTTATAAAATCACAGGGCACAAATTATCCACTTAGGAAATATTTTTACTACTAACAAACTTTCTCTTTTCGGTGGAAGATATAGTATACTTATAGTAATATGTGCACTTTAGGTTCTGTTTTCTTTATGTGAATAAGAAGCAGGCATGGCTCCTCGTAGCCAAACCTGAAATTGGGACAATTTTTTACTAGAATACCTGAGAAAGAAAAGGAGACAGATAGTGAAACAACTCACTAGAGTCTAAACTGACCATACACTGATTGAAATGTGAACAGTTCAATAGGGATGAGCTAAATTTCAATCAGTGTGTGTGCTCTGTTACAAATTTAATTTTATGCATTGACATACCACCTTAGACCCATTAGGGGCAATTTACCAAAACTGGTGCACACAGAATCTGGTGCAGTTTTGCAGAGTAACAGCTTCCAGGTTTTATTGTCAAAGCTTAATTGAACAAGCTAAAGTTAGAAGCTGATTGGTTATTATGCACAGCTGCACCAGATTCTGTGTGCACCAGTTTTAATAAATCTCCCCTATTGCGTCCAGGCAGGACTTGAGAGAGCTCTTTGCTTTTACCCATCATGAGATGTTTCTTGTGTGACACCTCGGTAATCAGACACCTTTTTATAGGCCATCAGTTGAGACTGAACCAGCTGATATTAATTTTCACTGACAAGGGGCAGGATTGCTTTCTAATTACTGATAGATTTCATCTGGTGTCTTGGCTTCCCATGCTTTATTGCACCCCCCTTTCTTCATGTGTTCCCTGTGTCATTCCATTTTATTACACATAACTTCATATTTTAACTTATTTGCTTTGGTTTACTTGTATGTATGGATTGCATGGGTTGTTACCGACACTGAAAATTTCATGTCAATAGCACCTTTAGAAATATATTTATCCAGACAAATGGTGACGCGTTCAATACTTATTTTACCAGCTGTATATATAGGAATACAATAACCCTAATACCGCGTACACATGGTCGGAATTTCTGATGGAAACAGTTCGATGGGAGCTTTTCAACTGATTTTCCGACCGTGTGTATGCCCATCGGTCTTTTTCTGTCGGAATTTCCGACAGACTTTGGATTGAGAACCTGTTCTCAATTTTTCCGACGGAAAACCTTTCGTGTGTATGCAATTCCGACACGCAAAATTTTGATGCATGCTTGGAAACAATTTGACGCATGCTCGGAAGCATTAAACTTCCCTTTTATAGTGCTGTCGAACATGTTTTATGCCGCTGTGTTACTGACCGTCGGAATTTGGTGTGACAGTGTGTAGGCAAGACAGTTTGAGCGAAATTCCGTCGGAATTCCGTCGGGAAAACCATCAGAGCTTTTTCCGACGAGAATTCCAACCGTGTGTACGTGGCATAAGGGTTTTGGGGGGTGTGTACTGCCTGCTTCTGAGACAGACATGGTCTGAGGAGCTCTGGATCCCGGACTTACAGAGCGATCAGACTGAATGGACGAGGCGCGCGCATTTCACATCTACGGGTTGTATTTAACCCGCCTGACAATGACCAAATGGGGTCCCCAGTGGGCGTTTCCACAAAAATGTACTGATTTCTTCTCCCTGTTGTTGGGGAAGGAGACCCAAGATGGCGCCAAATCAGCTATGTATGTTGAATGACAGGAAGACTCTGCATCTGACTCCGGCGGCTCTACCTTATCAGTATGCACTGCGATCTGCCTGGCACAGCACTCGGGTGAGTTCTCCCCTCCTGACAGCCCCACCACCCGGAGCCCAACTAAAACCAAAAATGTAAAATCAGGGAAACAAGAAGGGGATCCTGCAGTCTCCTTCTACCCCCATCCAGAATCCCCTGGAGAGCTTCCCAGCATCTACTCAGCCTGTATCAGTCTCTGACTTAAAAGAGATGCTAATCCCCTAAGGGACTTGTTACATGTAGACATGGTCAATATGATGGCAAGCACTAAATCTGCTGTTAATGAAATGAAAATTAGAGTGGCATACATTGAGCATAAGATGGAGGATGTGTTCTCAGCCCATAATTCCATAGTGAATGCTTGCAAAGATCAGCAATCAGAAATTCAAAAAATCCAGAGCAAATTAGCAGACCTAGAAGACAGGTCTAGAAGAAATAACACTAAGTGTTTTTCTGGAGCAACTGGAGCTTGGGAGTCTAGTCAAATTTTAGTACATTTCTTAGAACGGCTTCTTGCTTCATAGGTTAATTTGTACATACACCAGGAAGGTATGGAAGTAGAGTTAGAGAGCCTTCACTACATCTGAGCATGTTACTTTCTAGATTCCATGCCTAGGCAAATTATGTCATACATCCCAGGAGAGGGGCTTTCTCAGCTAAGCACACATTCCAGCATGTATGCCTGAGATAACCAGTTGGATGTCCTTGAGCGGAGCGGAGGCCGTGGAGGTCCCTCTTTTCTTTGGAGTGGTTGTCCCTGATTTGATCGGTCCCATCAGTTACCTCCTACCCGGGAAGTTGCAGGCTCCATAGGCAGTGCCTTTTATTATTAGCCATCTGGTAAGCGCCAAATTCAAAAGGTGGATGGGATTGCACTGAACTCTTGCATGCTTGTCACAGCGGTGCTTTATATGCCACATACTACAAGTCTGCCCACTATATACAACCGGGCTTTTTACTAAAGAAGACTTATAATCAGGACTAATGTGGTCCTCACTGGACTTTATTTATTACATTCTGTGTATTCTTCTATAGTTACGTTGTGTATTTAATTCATTTTTCCTTTTTTTGCACATAATTATATGGTTATTTGTGCTTTTTTTTATTCATGTGTAATCAATTTTTTGGCGCAGCTTTATCCATTTGTATATTCTGTGTGTGAGTATCCCACTTCTAGCAGCAGCCTTTTAGGTTAGGTTTTTATTAATTTTTCCCCTAATATTTTTTAGCGCGGTTTATTTTGTTTTTAATTTGTACATAGGGAGAGCCTTATTGTTCTATCCAAAACTAAAAAAAGGAAAGGGTTTATCCTCACTTGCTGATAACACTGTCATTGGTACAGAGAGTGAGGGGAAATCTTGTGTGCCCT
The DNA here is from genome assembly GCA_028564925.1 of Lithobates sylvaticus. Lineage (NCBI taxonomy): Eukaryota > Metazoa > Chordata > Amphibia > Anura > Ranidae > Lithobates > Lithobates sylvaticus. The sequence continues at coordinate 119,218,206 of CM053026.1, forward strand.
AGCATGTGCTTTGATTATTGGAAAACTCTTCTGGCTAATTCCTAGTACAGTCAATGAGAATTTTTTTTGCAGGACAATCTCAATGAAAACCAATAGGTTACTAAAGTTACAAAGATTATCGTATGACAGAATACAACTTTCAGAAGTGATGTAATGTATTGTATTATATTGTAATGTATTTTTTCATTTCTGAGCATGCGTGGTCTTGGTTACACAATTTTTTTGGTACAAATACCATGCTAATTATACGAAAATTGTTAGTTCTGTTATCGTACAAGAAAGCTTTTCATGCTTGTCCCTTTGGCTATTTTTGCATGAACTGTCATGATTGGCTCTCAAAAGCTGTGTAGTAATGATCAGATTATCAGACAATCACTCCAAAGCTGTATTTTTCATCTGATTTTCTCATTATGTGTACTAGGCATAGGGCTGCTGCTTTTGGTGTAAGTGGCAATTTAAGAGGGAGAGTTTGTCTGTTTTTACAGCATTTTACATGTCTTTTCAAAAAAGGAATACTATTTTTTGGATGTGATCCTGAGTGCTGACCATCCCTTTCCTTATTCAGAGTTGTAATTAAAACTTGTGACAGGATAACATCTTTTAACCTTATTGGTGAATAAGGCATGGTAGAAATGACTGTAAGCTATAAGTCGCAGAAACTCTGCCCCTCCATAAGAGAAGGCAACAACTAGATAAGCTTAAAAGGGGTGCTTACAAACTTTGGTTTTATTCCTTTCACTGTTATTTAGCAACAGAGGTCCTGTTTTTTTCACCACCCATTTCTGGGTGGTGAAAGTCATTCTGCAGAAGTACTTATTGGGGTAAAATTCTTCTCAGTGTGCTGTTAAAGCGGAAGTAAACCCTTTGATTTAAATAGTTAAAAAAAATGGCATGCCGGAAATGCTACCTGTCACATTGACTATGCTTTCAACCAAACTGTCAAACCATCCAATGGCTGGTGTCATAACTGATCACATGTGCAGCATCATGGCAGTTGAAGATTGAACAGAGGCCAAGATGGCAGCTTCCTTGGCTGAAAACGATAGGAGGGTTTACTTCCACTTTAATACCCAGGACTGCCATGTAATTGATTGGTGGATTTACTCTTGTCCTGGTTAAAAATAGGAAAGGGATGTGTTCTTCCAGAAGATTCCCTGGTCTTTGGTATGTATACACATTCTTTTGTGGAAAAGGAGTGCTAGAAAGCATACATTGCATCAATAAAAGACGAGAAACAATGTTCATGATCAAATGAGTGCCTGGTCTGCTGTTAAAAATGATAGTGTTCTGCAACTGAGAAGTTCTGAGTAAAAGTGAGGTATGTGTCTCTCATCTCCAGTGATGCTGTCAAATTGTGCTGTGGGAAGCAGTGTGAGTGATGGTTGGGTGATTGAAGTTGGGCCAGACGCAAGGTGTGCAGCAGCCATTAAGAAGTGATTACACTGAGAGAGGGCAGTATGCTTCTCAGGTCTGGTGCCCAATGTGCACCATTTCCCATATCATTCTGTAGTTTTGCGTAATTTTTTACTCTGCAATAAACACTTTTTTTTTGGAGCCTGGTTCATATTCCCATTGATCCAATGGGACTTTTTTTTTTATTAGAAATTCCAAATTCCAGAAATTCAAGAATTTTTATAAAGGTTTTTAGAGGTTTCTCTACTGGTGGGTTGATATTTTGACCAGTATTATATCCTTTAGGCTGCTTTCACACCTGAGCGGTGCGGGGCGGCGACGGTAAAGCAGCGCTATATTTAGCGCTGCTTACCATCGCTTTACCCGCGGTATGCGGCCGCTAGCGGGGTGGTTTTAACCCCCGCTAGCGGCCGCAAAAGGGTTAAAAACCTCCGCAAACCGCCGCTGCAGCGGCGGTTTGCGGGCGGTATCCCCGCGGTTTCCCATTGATTTCAATGGGAACGAGCGGTATAGGAGCGGTAAATACACCGCTCCTACACCGCTCCAAAGATGCAGCTAGCAGGACTTTTTTTACCGTCCTGCTAGCGCACCGCTCCAGTGTGAAAGCCCGCCGGCTTTCACACTGGAGTGAATGGGGCCGGTTTTTTCAGGCGGTGTACTGGCGCTATTTTTAGCGCTGTACCGCCTGAAAACCGCCCCAGTGTGAAAGGGGCCTTACTGATTCCAAAAAAAGCAGTATAGTCCTTGTTCTAAACAGGGGCTACTAGCTAAATTTTGTTTTTGGCTGGGTGGTAGTCCATGATCAGTGAAGACAGATTGTGTAGTTCTTCACCTAGTTTTTCCCTAAGCTCCATTTGGGTTGTGATTTATCACTGTCATCAGTAGGTGGCACTGGTACCACCTATCATAGTATGAGGTTTCATAAACAAGACTGAGTTATAAAGTTAGAAATATTGGGGGGGCGTGGCTACCGTGCTAGCTGATGGACGCTTAGACTGAGAGCTCCGCTCCAGCTACGGAAACACAGCAAAAACGAAGCGACCCCAACTTCTCAAAACGCTCCGTTTTGAGTCTCCAGAGACCCTACCACCCTCAGAGATGGCCAGAAAGCGGCAGAATCCGAATCAGCCGAAGCGGCTCAACGATTTCTTTCCTCCCAAGGCTCGAGGCCTAGTCCAAGATGGCGCCGGCGGCGGATCCCCGGCCTCCTCACGCGACTCCCAGCTATCCTCGCCAGGCCTGAGCTCAACCCCGGACCCTCAGCGACACTCACCGGAGGCATCCACACCTCTATCGGGCAGCCCAGCCAAATCAAGACCCCGGATGACGCCAGGCCCCGGCGGCCATAAGGTCAGTGAGTCAGCAACATCCCTAGAAGACACTAGAGAGATGACTGACACAATCAATGCCTTCCCCACTACAGACCAACCAATATCTGACACCACCCTAAAGGACATGTTTGTGTCACTACGCTCCTCCATGCATGCTGACATGATGGAGTGCATGCGTAGCTTTAAAGCGGACATAGGAGAACTAGGGACCAGGGTGGACCACGTGGAAACAAAGATGGGGGAATACGCCACCTCATACAACACATTAGTTGATTCCCACAACGAACAGTCAGATGAGGTCACATGGTTGAAAGCAAAGGTCGCTGACCTTGAAGACAGATCGAGGAGGAACAACGTTAAGGTGAGAGGGGTCCCCGAATCTGTCCAACCTGCACAACTACAAAAATATGCCCAAGACCTCATCTCAGCGTACCTGCCTGCACTGACCACGTCAGACCTGGTAATAGACAGGATTCATCGGCTCCCTAAACCTTCTCACCTCCCAGACAATGTCCCGAGAGACGTGCTGATGAGAGTTCATTTCTATCACATAAAGGACCAATTTATGTCCGCCTTTAGGAAGTGCACGCACCCCATAGACCAGTACAACAACATACAGGTCTACGCAGACCTGTCGCAATACACTATGCAGAAACGAAAGTCCCTAGTCACCGTGACCAAAGCCTTGCGAAACCACAATATTACCTACCGTTGGGGATACCCGACAAAACTGACTGTCACCTACAACGGGAAAACGTCTCTGATCACTTCCCTCAATGAAGGCTTAGCACTATTAAGAGAATGGGACATTCTCCCTGAACATACCTCTGAGGACAACCCCCGACCACCCAAAACAAACACTCTGGACGAGTGTCAGCTGGTCTCACACAAAAAGAAGTCACACAAAACCAATGGGCCTCGCGTGTGATAATCAGCTCAAATCTACGAGTTTCCCCACAAGCTGGAGCGGAAAAACCACTTAGCTCCCCTAGCCAAGTTATGTGCAGTACAACTGCCATCAGACCCCGAAAGGGATCTACCTTTTTATCACAATTCTTTGTGCTCTGTTTGAATATTGACATTTTGTTTTCTTCCTCCTTCTACCCACCCTCCCTGGAATCCCTACCCTTCCCCTGGATGGACCGTGCATCATGGAATCAACCGCCCTTCTGGATCGCCTTCGCTGCCGCAGACCCCTGCCTGGATCCCGGTCCACTACAGCTGATGTACTCCAGGTATTTGCATCTGCACACACTACACCCGCCATGGCTATTAAAATAGTCTCATTTAACGTTCATGGACTGAATCATCCAGCCAAAAGGGCATCAGTCTGGAAAGAGGCCCTTAAACTCCATGCGGACATCATTTGTCTACAAGAATCACACTGGTCCTCTACAGCTGCACCCACTTTTCGTCACAAAAACTTCCCCCATATCTTTCACGCTTCCTCCCCCAAGAAACAAAAAGGGGTTGTTGTTGCAGTTAAGGACTCTGTGTCATTTTCTCTCCAGGATCTGCATACAGACCCTGAGGGGCGCTATTTAATATTGACCTGCACACTTAACAATCGCCTCTTCACTCTGGTCAACATATATGCTCCCAACACGCATCAAGCACGATTTCTGAGGAAACTTTTTTACAAAATCAACTCCATCAGGAAAGGAGAGATTGTTGTGTGTGGAGACTTTAACGCTACAATTGACCATAAAATTGGCACCACCTCCAAAGCTAAAAGACCCCCTCAGTCCCTCCAACGCATCTTGCACTCCGAGGAACTGTATGATGTATGGAGATGCCAACACTCCACGGAACGTGACTATAACTACTCCCGGATAGACTTTATCCTCGCAGACAAGAACTTGCTGCAGAGGATCTCCTCCTCCGACATCCATGACATAACATGGTCTGACCACGCACCGGTATCTGTGGTAGTGGAAGAGAAATTCGCACCCTCACCAGCCTACATCTGGCGAGCGAACATCCCCTTGCTGCAGCAACCAGAACAGGTGGCTTTAGTAAGGAAACACCTAACCGAATACTTCAACATCAACAGAGACTCAGTAACCAATCCTTTTTCCCTATGGTGTGCCCATAAGGCGTATATTAGGGGCATTCTGATTCAGATGTGTTCCAGGGCAAAGAGACAGAGGACGCAAAAGGTTGACACACTTTTATCCAAAATTAAACTGCTAGAAACTCAAAACAAGATCACCCCTGACCCCATAGCAGCGACTCAGCTTGATAGCCTTCGTGCGGATCTCAGACTTATGCTACTTGAACAACACAACAAACACATTATGTACCTTAAAGCAAACCATTATTCAGCCGGAAATAGAACAGGGAAACTCCTAGCCCAGAAAGGACCAAAAGGCCAAAACCAGAATAGCCTTCCTCACAAATCCCAATGACGGAAGCAAAATTTATAATCCACAAAATATTGCTGACTCCTTTGCTGATTACTACTCCTCCCTCTACAACCTAGCATCAGACTCAAACACCCCCCAGCCCACAGAAGAGGCAATCAGCAAATTCCTAGACGAACGAAGCACTAAACTCCCCTATCACAGAGTCTGAGATTCGCAAGACCATACAGGCACTACCTAATGGGAAATCTCCGGGCCCAGACGGCCTCCCAAATAGTTACTTCAAGACATTCTCTGATACCCTGAGTCTCCCACTTCAGGAAGTTTTCTCAGAAGCGGCGTCCTCTGCCTCTTTCCCTCCCGAAATGTTAAATGCATATATTGTTACCATACCGAAGCCTGGCAAACCACCTGACACCCCACCCAACTTCAGACCCATTTCTCTTCTAAATACAGATGTAAAGATTTATGCTAAACTCATCTCCCACAGACTCCTAACAATCCTACCTACACTGATCAACCCTGACCAGGCTGGATTCACTAAAGGTAGGCAAGCAGCTGACGCTACCCGTCAAGTTATAAATATCTTACAACACGCGGACTCCTGTCGGGTGCCTTCTCTGCTGTTGTCCTTGGACGCGGAGAAGGCATTCGACAGGGTCCACTGGGGCTACATGAAACAGACCCTGGAAAGATTTGGCTTTGCTGGCTTCATCCTTAATGCTGTACTGGCCCTATACTCCTCTCCCTGCGCGCAGGTGTACACTTCAAACATGCTCTCCAGGCCCTTCGCCATCACAAATGGGACCAGACAGGGCTGTCCCCTTTCCCCCTCAATCTTCAACCTAGTAATAGAACCATTAGCTGAAAAAATTAGAACCCATCCAGGAACCCCAGGCTTCAATGTAGCAGGCGAATCCCACAATATAAACCTCTTTGCAGACGACATCATCCTCCTCCTGACCTCCCCTCAAACCTCCCTACGCCAAGCCCACAACATTCTGGTAGAATTCAGTCAAATATCGTATTACAAAGTAAACTTTTCCAAATCCCTTATTCTAGGACTCAATCTTTCCATTCACCTCCAAAAGAAACTACAAACTGACTTCCCTTACACTTGGAACTCTTCCAGCATACCCTACCTAGGTCTTCTTCTGACAGCAGACCCTAACAAACTAGCAGATGCCAACTATACCCCCTTGATCACCAAAATATCCCTAGCTACCCAGCGGATGTCCAAAACTGACCTCACCTGGTCTGGTCGTTTAGCATCATTTAAGATGCTGCTCCTTCCCCAAATCCTCTATATATTCCGCACTCTCCCTATACCACTCAAGACGCCCCACATCAAAGCACTCAACCTCCTACTGAAACAATATGTCTGGAACTCTAAACGCCCGAGATGCTCAAAACAACTTCTCGTCAAACATAGACTCGCAGGCGGGATGGGACTAGTAGATTTAAAAGACTATTACTCAGCAGCGATACTTGCCCAACTCAAATATTGGTTCCCCACACAGCCAACAACACCTTGGTCCAGACTAGAACAAGCAACATCCCCGACACGCAACCTTTACCACCTCCTGCTCATAGACACCTGGAATCCATTTCCCCTCTCAACACTTCCACTTACTATCAAAGCATCTCTTGTGGCGTGGAGAGAACTACACAAACATAATACGCTCCCCACTACATCCTCATACCTCGAGATACCGCTAGAGGTCGTAAATAGCAAAATTCCATACGCTAATTTCTCTAGATGGACAGCACAGGACATTACTTTATTGTCCGACCTTTATGATAACAAACAACTCAGACCTTTTGAAGACCTGACTACAAAACACACCATCCCACTGTCCGACCGCTACAAGTACCTCCAACTGTCTCATTTTCTAAAGTCTCTAGGGGAAACTCGTATCCCACTACAAAGTGATATGCGAGAATTCTTCACCAGCGACCCCAACTCCATGAAAGGTATAAGGCTCTTCTATAACCACTTTCAAAACAAAGTATTGTTCACCAAACTACCACCATTCCTGAAATGGGAACAGGAGATAGGAGTTTCCTTCACAGCTGATCAATGGAGACTGGCATTTAAGTCCCTATACAAAGCCTCCAGATGTGTAAATCACTGGGAACTCTCGCTAAAAATAGCTCAAAGATGGTATCTCACACCATATAGAATGTCTAAATGCTACCACAACAACTCCCCCCTTTGCTGGAGGGACTGTGGAGATGTAGGAAATATACTACACATACTTTGGAAATGCAAAAACCTAACCAGTTTTTGGAACAGTGTATTCTCATGCATATCCCGGATCACGGGAATCCTCCTATCTCCTGACCCCGGAATGGCACTACTAAACCTCAATATTGAGAAACTTCCCCATGACTACCGTACTGTAGTGACACATATCCTTCTCGCTGCCAGATCAATTATAACTAAAAATTGGAAATCAAAGGTTTCGCCTAATATATCCGAGGTCCTAAGCATCACGCACTCTAACTACCTGTATGAGTCAATGATAGCTAAGAAAGAAGGTAGATATCGTACACTACAAAACCACTGGAATGTATGGTCCTCATGGTATAAAAAATAAGAAAAAGAAAGTAAAAATAAAAGATAAAGAATGGAAACTACCTGTTTGAAATAGATTACTGCCTGAAGCGCTAAACTGCTCCGCCCATGTACGGTCCATCCCATCCTCCCTCCCTCCCCCCCCCCCCCCCTCCCACTCCCCTCCCTATCCTTGGTTATGATAGTACTTTATGTATCTAGGGGAAGAACCCCTTCCTCCTTCTCAGCTGTATACTTACTGTATTTGAAGCAATATCGCATATGTAACTCTGGTTTAAGCATCTTAACACACTATGTAACCACCGTTATTTCTATTCTTATGTTCATTTACACTGTTTGTACCCTGTTTGTACAAAACTTTATTTTTCAATAAAAACTAATTATAAAAAAAAAAAAAAAAAAAGTTAGAAATATTTATATTTCCCTCAGCCAATCCAGTAGGAGGTTTAGGGCACTGGTGCATGCAGGGGGAGAATATAAATATTTGGGACAGGCCATGTGCTCTCTTCCCCTGAGCTGAGGCCTGGGGAGGTGCTGCTGGATGGAGCTCTGCTATTAGGCCCAATAGTCTGCTTGGGGCCTAACATGTGTTAAACTGGTCCTGAAACTGTCCTGCCTGGTGTGGAAGAAGCTGTGTTAAGGAGAAAATCCAGGGGAGGCTGCTTGCTTGAGAGAGCCAGGAAGGTGCGGTGTCTCAGAAGGGCCTCGTGACTTGGAGAACACACTGAAATTTGGGAACGTGCTTACAGTGCTGCCAGATTGGCTTAAAGATTCTGACACTGTGAAGCTAAACATTGATCTGGATCTTGAGAGTCTGTAAGTGATCTGCCTGGTATCTGTGACCCCTAACCCTCACTGCAATAAAACTCTAAAAAAACAAAAGTGACTGGCACCAAATATTCTCAATCCCCCCATTTTAGCCATGGACTCAGCCCTGGGGTGAAATGCTAGCCCGCCCCCTGCCTCTGGAGGTGGCATCCTGCCTTTGGAGTTTCAGGGGGTGCTACAGCAGTCAGTGGCTGTCTTTACAGAACTGCCAATAATTCCTCAAGACTTACAGAGAAGCATTGAAATGCTGTATGTACTGCCACAGAAACGCAGCTGCCCTCTGTTGGCTGTCATAACCTCAATAATTTCAAACTTAAAAATAGCCACAAGAAAATCCATTTTCGATTGTGGGGGTAGGTCTTGTTTGATAAGGAAATTTACTTCCAACACCAATGTATAAGAAGCACTTATATGCCTACAGTATTTAGCTGTTTCCTTTATGAATGTCAAAGATTTCCTGCAGAGATATACAATTGTGATACTTCACATAGGCTGGTGGAGTTTGTCAATGACCACACCAAAAAATGTAGGACTTTAGAGAGGACTGAAGTAAGGAGACTGCTAAGTGACAGCTACATTTTTAAAATGTATTATTATACAGGATTTATATAGCGCTAACAATTTACGCAGCAATTTACAACTTGCGGGTAGACAGTAAAAATACAATACACTTTAATACAGTAGGAATAAGAGGGCCCTGCTCCTTAGAGCTTACAATCTAAGAGGGAAGGTCAAGAGATACAAGAGGGAATAACTGTGGGGAATGTGCTGTTGGAAAAAATAAATGTACAGTTGTTAGGTGGGGGCCAGATAGGCTTCTCTGAAGAGATGAGTTTTCAGGGATCGTCGGAAATTGAACAAAGTAGGAGAAAGTTGGACAGATTGGGGTAGAGAATTTCAGGGAGAGGCTCTGAAAAAGTCCTAAAGGGGAGCATGGGATGAGGGGACAACGTAGTTAGAGAGCAGGAGGTCTTGGGAGGAGCGAAGAGAACGATTAGGTTGGTATTTTGAGACAAGGTTAGTGATGTAGTGGGGGGCTAGGTTGTGGATGGCTTTGTAAGTTATTGTTAGTATCTTGAATTTAATTTGTTGGTTGAGTGGCAGCCAATGGAGAGATTGGCAGAGGTGTATAGCAGACGCTGAGCGGTTTGTAAGGTGGATGACCCTGGCAGCAGCTTTCATGATGGACTGAAGTGGGGATAGCCTATTTAGAGGTAAGCCAATGAGGAGGAAGTTGCAGTAGTTGAGGCGAGAGTTGACCAGGAAGTGGATTAGAAGCTTTGTGGTGTCAATGGTTAGGAAGGGACATATCTTGAACATGTTACAGAGGTTGAGGTGGCAAATTTTGGATAGCGATAGGATGTGAGGCCGAAAGGTTAGTTCGGAGTCCAGGATTACACCTAGGACCTTGGCGTGGGGGGGACAAGTTGATAGTTGAGCCGTTGATATTGACAGAGAAAACTGGGGAAGTGGCACATGGGGGAGAGGAAAAAGGGAAGTCTGGATGGCCGCACTTCAGCAAAAACTTCTTTATTAGGCAAAAGATAAAATCCAAAGTAGTGACATCTCATGCGATACAGCAAAACAGCAACAGTAGCTTACGCGTTTCACGCCTCAAAGGCGCTTAGTCATAGCTAAAGATAGAATGCAAAAAACAAAACATATATAGCTAAAGTCAGGTGACCAACATTGACTAAACAGCCAATCAGGGCACTACAGCTTGATCATTCTGGTGATTGCATTCAAAAGATCTCACCTGGCTGCAGCAGCCCACACCCAAATCCCAAAAGAAAAAAACATTGGAATAAAGGTATGGGTGGGACAGCCAGGATAAAGACCAACAACAAATTACATGCCAATAAAATGTATATAAATGTGTGGTTAGTACAAAAATACAGAAAAAATACATACAAAGAGAATAAGTATGTGTACAAAAACGTAGGTGTCACATTGTGGTCCACTGTATAAAGGCTGCAAAGACAAGGGTATATGCACAATTCAAAAAAAGAAAAACATAATTAAATCTGAAGAATATGTACATAACATCCAAGATGGGAATGGGTAAAAGATGATACAAAAGAGACCGGCACAAACTTCCAATATGAAAAAACGGGATACCGTATACAATGAAGAACAACCCACGTAGATGTTTGAGGTAAAACCAAAAATGGCAAAATTCCAAAATGCAGCACAACACAAAATCGCATTAGGAGTGTAAAAGAAAGAACCCACATCTGTCACCGCAATAAGATTTAAAATGGCGGTAGATGAGGATCTATATAACCATTCAGGCTGTGCTGTGGCATATGGAACATAGCATGTAAAAAGTAAAAAATATATGTAAGAATATATACACGCATAGAATATATATAAAAATACATATATATAGGTACCCTGAAGGAATTCAAAATATGATAATAACACTACATTAATTTGAATTGAAACCCCAAATAAACCTATATAATGAAACCTGCGAGTCTGTATGGATGAACTGTGTATATGACACAGAATGCAATGAATGTAATAAAAAGGAACGGGATGTACATACAGCGATTCAATGTGAATCGCAAGCAAATATGTGACCAAAAAATATATATGTATATGATCAGGAAATATATGTATATAAGGAGTTCCCGTGTTATTAGCGACACATGAATGTAAAAAATGCAAAAAAATGCAAAAAAATGCAAAAGATGCAAAAAAATGCAAAAAACGCAAAAAATGCAAGAAATCTGAGCAAATAGAAACCCCGTGTTTATGGCACTGAAATGAAACCTAAAGAGAGAAAGTCCAATGTAAAATATACTGTGTAATAAAGTATATAATATATAGAAGTCTACAGAATAGACCTCCATTTATAATATAAAATCAGTAAAGCCCAATAGTAAATGGAGGAAATGGATGTCAAAGCTGGACTATAGAACAGCAGTAGAGCCTTATTAATACTATAAATCTAGAACAGATCACAAGATCGTGGTCCATAGATGTATATAGCTTGTGTAGCTAAACATTTTTATATTAATCTCTCTCTTCGGTGGGATGCATGGCGAACCGTTAAAGTACCTATTGAATCAACGGTGATGTCATGTGACATGCGACATGCAACATGCGACTAAAGAAAGGTGTTTTTACTGGAAGGATAATAATGACAAGTGCTAATTGCAAAAAATGTCATTATGATTGTCAGTGCCAACAAGGAAGGAAACAGAAAGAAGAAAGAAAGAATAGTAGTGAAGGGGAAAAAAAAAAAAAAAAAAAAAATAAAATAAAATAAATAAATAATAAAAAAAAAAAAAAAAAAAAAATGAATAAAGAAAATGCAGTGATAGGAAGCAAGGAAAGTTGTTACATAAAAAGATATAGTGGGCAGAGGGACCCCAAAAGAATTGGTGCTATTCGTAAAAGTGGGAAACATCCCACTCAAAGTTCATTCCTGCAGGCTGTCTAGTGTTTAAATTAAAAATCCATTTAACCTCTTGCTTACACAAGAGCCCAAATTTGTCCCCTCCTCTAGGTGGTTGTATGATTTTATCAACGCCCTGAATGCGCAAACTAGATGTGTCACCTGAATGAAACTCATTCCAATGTCGGGCTACATTGGTACCGTGTTCTTTGTCAATGTCATAAAGATGATCATATAAGCGGTCCTTTAATCTACGGATAGTTCTGCCAACATATTGAGTTGAACATGTAAGACAGGTAATCACATAAATGAGATAGCGTGTATTACAATTAATAAAGGATCCAATTTTAAAGGTTTTGCCTGTAGAGGAGGAGGTGACGGTGTCACCACCCTTAATAAAGGGACAGTATACACAGGAATTGCCTCCACATCTAAAGGTACCCTTAAAATGCATCCAATGGGAAGGGGGATTTTTGCTGCAAAAGTAGCTAGGGGACAAAAGACTGCCTAAGGACGGTGCTCTCCTAGAGACCGTACGTATGCCTTTAGTGAGGATTTTAGAATAAATTGGGTCATTGGACAAAATTGGAAGGTATTTAGTTACAATTCTACCTATTTTTTGAAATTCCAAACTATATGGGGTAGAAAAAGTAGGGATGGATTGAGATTTATCCTTACTGTTACATAAAACCGGTTTGTCAGCCAAAAGCTCCGCCCTGGATGCCTGACTGGCAATGCGAGAAGCACGATCGATAATGGACTTGGAATATCCTCTAGCTAGAAACCTCTCTGTCATTAGGCGAGCCTCCCGGACATATACATCCTGTCTAGTGCATAAACGGCGAAGCCGTAAAAATTGGCCTACCGGTATGCTTTTAATGGTGTGTGGCGGATGGCTAGAACTGGCAGACAATAGAGTATTCCCAGCTGTGGGTTTTCTATATAAGCTACTCACGATCTCATGGTTATCTCCCAAGAGCCTCACATCCAAAAAATCAATGGTGACAGGATCATGATGTCCCGTAAATTTTAGATTCAATTGGTTGTCATTCATGTAAATTAACCATTGTTCCAAAGTGATGTGAGGGTCAGAGACGATAAACAGGAGGTCGTCAATGTAACGACAATAAAACTCTGTGTCTGCTCGACGGGGACTTTCAGGTCCAAAAATGCAGGACCTCTCCCACCATCCCATGTATAGGTTGGCTAGGGAGGGTGAAAATTTGGCTCCCATAGAGGCCCCGCATTTCTGGAGGTAAAAGTCCCCGTCGAACATAAAAAAATTATGTGTTAAAAGATACTCCAAACATAAAACGATGAATTCCTGTGTAGCTAGGGAAAATCTGCCCGACTTTTTAAGAAAAAAGGAAACTGCTCGTAGACCTAGATGGTGAGGTATGGAAGAATACAAACTAGACACATCACAAGTAATCCAGCTGTAACCCTCTCCCCAAGCCATGCCATCAAGTCTGGACAACAAATGTTTAGTGTCACGTAGGTATCCGGGTAGCTCCACCACCAAGGGTTGTAATTGTTGGTCAACCCATTGTCCCAGTCTTTCATTAAGAGAATTAATGCCAGCCACAATGGGTCTACCAGTAAGGGGTGTGAGGCCCTTATGGAGTTTAGGCAAATGGTGAAAGACTGGGACAACGGGAAAAGAAGGTATAAACATATCTTTCTCTCTTTCAGTAAAGAGACCCATACAAACTGCACGATCCAACAAAGAGGACAGTTCAGCTTTAAAGGTGGTGGTGGGATTCCCACTGAGTTTAATGTAAGTAAGGGGGTCGGAAAGTTGTCTAATAGCCTCATTGCGATAAGAGGTGGCGTCCATAACGACTACCGAACCCCCCTTATCAGCATTTTTTATGACTAATTCACGATCAGCCCGTAATTTTTGAATGGACAATTTTTCATCTGGAGACAAATTATTAGCCACTTTGTTGGAGGTGTTGCGTGCCAGCGTAGTGAGGTCTCTCTCTACCAAGGTTTGATACATATCCATGTTTTTACCTCGAGAATTAATAGGATAAAAATCAGACCTCATCTTAAATGATACTGTACTATGGCAAGCATCACCATCCTCCAAAACCGGATTGGACTCACTTGCCAAATCAACAAGGTCATTAAAGGCACAAACATCTTTGAATGATATGAGAGGGGAAAGGGAAGGGGAAGGTAGGGGGGAAGAAGGAAGAGACTGGGAGGGAGAAAATGGTTTCACATTCTCAGATAAAACATTAGTAATGTCATCCAAAAACGGACTGGCATGTAAATCAGACTCACACTCACCGCTAGAAGGATTGTCAATAGATGAAACAACATTTAAATCAACATCGGTGAAAAAGTGTTTTTGTAAGGTTAAAGTCCTTGCTAGCTTATTAACGTCCAAAATAGTATCAAACAAATTGAAATGATTAGTAGGACAAAAGTTCAAGCCTCTTGATAGTAGCGCAGTTTCAGATAGGGATAAAGATTTCTGCGATAGATTAACTACATTGAGGTTAGCGTTTATTTGCGATCCCGCAGCTGATAGCGACCCTCGCTGATGTCGTTTGTTTCTTTGACCTCCCCTCCTCGTTTTGCCTTTTTTCTCCTGAAGCCTCTGTTGTGTCCAGTGCTGCCCGAGTTTAAAGACAGAGTTCTCTCTGGATGTGTATGGCTTGAATTAGATCTCGTATCCGGTGAAGAATCAGAAGCAGTGATGGCAGTAGTGTCATGGAGAGACTCACCCTCCGTATCAGAGAAGCTGACTCTTTTCTTAGAGGAGGATCTCGGCCTACGGCCAGAGCGGAAAGCAGGTTTTTTCCAGGTGTAAACCTGGTTGGTGTCATAATCAATTTGGTCGCGAAGTTTTTTATCTTTCTTAGTTGAAATAACATTGCGTTCTAGTTTATCCAATTTTTTATTTAGCAGTTCATCAAGCTCCACAAAACAAGGAGAATTTTGTGAATTAGTAAGCTCGTTTTGAATAAAAGACATCTCGCTTTGTATGCGATTTAACTCTTTGGTCCTTGATTCAATGATGATTTTCATGAGACTAAACGAACAGGTGGTAAGTGTGTTAGTCCATAGAAGTTTGGTTTCTTCATCTGGGAAATCAAAGGTGGGAAATTTCTTTATGCGGAGACCCCGTGGGATTTGCTCCAATGCTAAATATTCAGTGAGAGAATGAATATCCCAAAACACTTTGATCTCCTTTGCCATCAAACTCTCAAGTTTTCTAAAAGTCTTTTTTAGGATAAAGTCATTAGTATCTGCTTTAAGCAGAGAGGGAGTTTGCTGGCTTAGACGTAAGGGGTTGTGTGAAGGGTCCTTCAGGGTACGGCTGTAGCTTGTATCTTGGCTGAGAGAAGCAATACTATTTTCGGATGTAGTAGTCCCAGAAGCCATGACAGGTAAGAGGGTGACAGTGGTGTGAAATAAACCACTAGATAATAAACAAAAAAGCACAAGACGAGCAGGTATGATGAGAAGAGCAAAAATCCAGGTTTGAGAGATAAGAATATAAATACCGCTCTGAGTCTGGAGGCAAAGTGATGTCCACCCTGATTCGGTACAGCTGGTGCAGGCTCTGCTCACAACAGAGAGGAAAAAGGGAAGTCTGGATGGCCGCACTTCAGCAAAAACTTCTTTATTAGGCAAAAGATAAAATCCAAAGTAGTGACATCTCATGCGATACAGCAAAACAGCAACAGTAGCTTACGCGTTTCACGCCTCAAAGGCGCTTAGTCATAGCTAAAGATAGAATGCAAAAAACAAAACATATATAGCTAAAGTCAGGTGACCAACATTGACTAAACAGCCAATCAGGGCACTACAGCTTGATCATTCTGGTGATTGCATTCAAAAGATCTCACCTGGCTGCAGCAGCCCACACCCAAATCCCAAAAGAAAAAAACATTGGAATAAAGGTATGGGTGGGACAGCCAGGATAAAGACCAACAACAAATTACATGCCAATAAAATGTATATAAATGTGTGGTTAGTACAAAAATACAGAAAAAATACATACAAAGAGAATAAGTATGTGTACAAAAACGTAGGTGTCAACATTGTGGTCCACTGTATAAAGGCTGCAAAGACAAGGGTATATGCACAATTCAAAAAAAGAAAAACATAATTAAATCTGAAGAATATGTACATAACATCCAAGATGGGAATGGGTAAAAGATGATACAAAAGAGACCGGCACAAACTTCCAATATGAAAAAACGGGATACCGTATACAATGAAGAACAACCCACGTAGATGTTTGAGGTAAAACCAAAAATGGCAAAATTCCAAAATGCAGCACAACACAAAATCGCATTAGGAGTGTAAAAGAAAGAACCCACATCTGTCACCGCAATAAGATTTAAAATGGCGGTAGATGAGGATCTATATAACCATTCAGGCTGTGCTGTGGCATATGGAACATAGCATGTAAAAAGTAAAAAATATATGTAAGAATATATACACGCATAGAATATATATAAAAATACATATATATAGGTACCCTGAAGGAATTCAAAATATGATAATAACACTACATTAATTTGAATTGAAACCCCAAATAAACCTATATAATGAAACCTGCGAGTCTGTATGGATGAACTGTGTATATGACACAGAATGCAATGAATGTAATAAAAAGGAACGGGATGTACATACAGCGATTCAATGTGAATCGCAAGCAAATATGTGACCAAAAAATATATATGTATATGATCAGGAAATATATGTATATAAGGAGTTCCCGTGTTATTAGCGACACATGAATGTAAAAAATGCAAAAAAATGCAAAAAAATGCAAAAGATGCAAAAAAATGCAAAAAACGCAAAAAATGCAAGAAATCTGAGCAAATAGAAACCCCGTGTTTATGGCACTGAAATGAAACCTAAAGAGAGAAAGTCCAATGTAAAATATACTGTGTAATAAAGTATATAATATATAGAAGTCTACAGAATAGACCTCCATTTATAATATAAAATCAGTAAAGCCCAATAGTAAATGGAGGAAATGGATGTCAAAGCTGGACTATAGAACAGCAGTAGAGCCTTATTAATACTATAAATCTAGAACAGATCACAAGATCGTGGTCCATAGATGTATATAGCTTGTGTAGCTAAACATTTTTATATTAATCTCTCTCTTCGGTGGGATGACTTTAGCTATATATGTTTTGTTTTTTGCATTCTATCTTTAGCTATGACTAAGCGCCTTTGAGGCGTGAAACGCGTAAGCTACTGTTGCTGTTTTGCTGTATCGCATGAGATGTCACTACTTTGGATTTTATCTTTTGCCTAATAAAGAAGTTTTTGCTGAAGTGCGGCCATCCAGACTTCCCTTTTTCCTCTCTGTTGTGAGCAGAGCCTGCACCAGCTGTACCGAATCAGGGTGGACATCACTTTGCCTCCAGACTCAGAGCGGTATTTATATTCTTATCTCTCAAACCTGGATTTTTGCTCTTCTCATCATACCTGCTCGTCTTGTGCTTTTTTGTTTATTATCTAGTGGTTTATTTCACACCACTGTCACCCTCTTACCTGTCATGGCTTCTGGGACTACTACATCCGAAAATAGTATTGCTTCTCTCAGCCAAGATACAAGCTACAGCCGTACCCTGAAGGACCCTTCACACAACCCCTTACGTCTAAGCCAGCAAACTCCCTCTCTGCTTAAAGCAGATACTAATGACTTTATCCTAAAAAAGACTTTTAGAAAACTTGAGAGTTTGATGGCAAAGGAGATCAAAGTGTTTTGGGATATTCATTCTCTCACTGAATATTTAGCATTGGAGCAAATCCCACGGGGTCTCCGCATAAAGAAATTTCCCACCTTTGATTTCCCAGATGAAGAAACCAAACTTCTATGGACTAACACACTTACCACCTGTTCGTTTAGTCTCATGAAAATCATCATTGAATCAAGGACCAAAGAGTTAAATCGCATACAAAGCGAGATGTCTTTTATTCAAAACGAGCTTACTAATTCACAAAATTCTCCTTGTTTTGTGGAGCTTGATGAACTGCTAAATAAAAAATTGGATAAACTAGAACGCAATGTTATTTCAACTAAGAAAGATAAAAAACTTCGCGACCAAATTGATTATGACACCAACCAGGTTTACACCTGGAAAAAACCTGCTTTCCGCTCTGGCCGTAGGCCGAGATCCTCCTCTAAGAAAAGAGTCAGCTTCTCTGATACGGAGGGTGAGTCTCTTCATGACACTACTGCCATCACTGCTTCTGATTCTTCACCGGATACGAGATCTAATTCAAGCCATACACATCCAGAGAGAACTCTGTCTTTAAACTCGGGCAGCACTGGACACAACAGAGGCTTCAGGAGAAAAAAGGCAAAACGAGGAGGGGAGGTCAAAGAAACAAACGACATCAGCGAGGGTCGCTATCAGCTGCGGGATCGCAAATAAACGCTAACCTCAATGTAGTTAATCTATCGCAGAAATCTTTATCCCTATCTGAAACTGCGCTACTATCAAGAGGCTTGAACTTTTGTCCTACTAATCATTTCAATTTGTTTGATACTATTTTGGACGTTAATAAGCTAGCAAGGACTTTAACCTTACAAAAACACTTTTTCACCGATGTTGATTTAAATGTTGTTTCATCTATTGACAATCCTTCTAGCGGTGAGTGTGAGTCTGATTTACATGCCAGTCCGTTTTTGGATGACATTACTAATGTTTTATCTGAGAATGTGAAACCATTTTCTCCCTCCCAGTCTCTTCCTTCTTCCCCCCTACCTTCCCCTTCCCTTTCCCCTCTCATATCATTCAAAGATGTTTGTGCCTTTAATGACCTTGTTGATTTGGCAAGTGAGTCCAATCCGGTTTTGGAGGATGGTGATGCTTGCCATAGTACAGTATCATTTAAGATGAGGTCTGATTTTTATCCTATTAATTCTCGAGGTAAAAACATGGATATGTATCAAACCTTGGTAGAGAGAGACCTCACTACGCTGGCACGCAACACCTCCAACAAAGTGGCTAATAATTTGTCTCCAGATGAAAAATTGTCCATTCAAAAATTACGGGCTGATCGTGAATTAGTCATAAAAAATGCTGATAAGGGGGGTTCGGTAGTCGTTATGGACGCCACCTCTTATCGCAATGAGGCTATTAGACAACTTTCCGACCCCCTTACTTACATTAAACTCAGTGGGAATCCCACCACCACCTTTAAAGCTGAACTGTCCTCTTTGTTGGATCGTGCAGTTTGTATGGGTCTCTTTACTGAAAGAGAGAAAGATATGTTTATACCTTCTTTTCCCGTTGTCCCAGTCTTTCACCATTTGCCTAAACTCCATAAGGGCCTCACACCCCTTACTGGTAGACCCATTGTGGCTGGCATTAATTCTCTTAATGAAAGACTGGGACAATGGGTTGACCAACAATTACAACCCTTGGTGGTGGAGCTACCCGGATACCTACGTGACACTAAACATTTGTTGTCCAGACTTGATGGCATGGCTTGGGGAGAGGGTTACAGCTGGATTACTTGTGATGTGTCTAGTTTGTATTCTTCCATACCTCACCATCTAGGTCTACGAGCAGTTTCCTTTTTTCTTAAAAAGTCGGGCAGATTTTCCCTAGCTACACAGGAATTCATCGTTTTATGTTTGGAGTATCTTTTAACACATAATTTTTTTATGTTCGACGGGGACTTTTACCTCCAGAAATGCGGGGCCTCTATGGGAGCCAAATTTTCACCCTCCCTAGCCAACCTATACATGGGATGGTGGGAGAGGTCCTGCATTTTTGGACCTGAAAGTCCCCGTCGAGCAGACACAGAGTTTTATTGTCGTTACATTGACGACCTCCTGTTTATCGTCTCTGACCCTCACATCACTTTGGAACAATGGTTAATTTACATGAATGACAACCAATTGAATCTAAAATTTACGGGACATCATGATCCTGTCACCATTGATTTTTTGGATGTGAGGCTCTTGGGAGATAACCATGAGATCGTGAGTAGCTTATATAGAAAACCCACAGCTGGGAATACTCTATTGTCTGCCAGTTCTAGCCATCCGCCACACACCATTAAAAGCATACCGGTAGGCCAATTTTTACGGCTTCGCCGTTTATGCACTAGACAGGATGTATATGTCCGGGAGGCTCGCCTAATGACAGAGAGGTTTCTAGCTAGAGGATATTCCAAGTCCATTATCGATCGTGCTTCTCGCATTGCCAGTCAGGCATCCAGGGCGGAGCTTTTGGCTGACAAACCGGTTTTATGTAACAGTAAGGATAAATCTCAATCCATCCCTACTTTTTCTACCCCATATAGTTTGGAATTTCAAAAAATAGGTAGAATTGTAACTAAATACCTTCCAATTTTGTCCAATGACCCAATTTATTCTAAAATCCTCACTAAAGGCATACGTACGGTCTCTAGGAGAGCACCGTCCTTAGGCAGTCTTTTGTCCCCTAGCTACTTTTGCAGCAAAAATCCCCCTTCCCATTGGATGCATTTTAAGGGTACCTTTAGATGTGGAGGCAATTCCTGTGTATACTGTCCCTTTATTAAGGGTGGTGACACCGTCACCTCCTCCTCTACAGGCAAAACCTTTAAAATTGGATCCTTTATTAATTGTAATACACGCTATCTCATTTATGTGATTACCTGTCTTACATGTTCAACTCAATATGTTGGCAGAACTATCCGTAGATTAAAGGACCGCTTATATGATCATCTTTATGACATTGACAAAGAACACGGTACCAATGTAGCCCGACATTGGAATGAGTTTCATTCAGGTGACACATCTAGTTTGCGCATTCAGGGCGTTGATAAAATCATACAACCACCTAGAGGAGGGGACAAATTTGGGCTCTTGTGTAAGCAAGAGGTTAAATGGATTTTTAATTTAAACACTAGACAGCCTGCAGGAATGAACTTTGAGTGGGATGTTTCCCACTTTTACGAATAGCACCAATTCTTTTGGGGTCCCTCTGCCCACTATATCTTTTTATGTAACAACTTTCCTTGCTTCCTATCACTGCATTTTCTTTATTCATTTTTTTTTTTTTTTTTTTTTTTATTATTTATTTATTTTATTTTATTTATTTTTTTTTTTTTTTCCCCTTCACTACTATTCTTTCTTTCTTCTTTCTGTTTCCTTCCTTGTTGGCACTGACAATCATAATGACATTTTTTGCAATTAGCACTTGTCATTATTATCCTTCCAGTAAAAACACCTTTCTTTAGTCGCATGTTGCATGTCGCATGTCACATGACATCACCGTTGATTCAATAGGTACTTTAACGGTTCGCCATGCATCCCACCGAAGAGAGAGATTAATATAAAAATGTTTAGCTACACAAGCTATATACATCTATGGACCACGATCTTGTGATCTGTTCTAGATTTATAGTATTAATAAGGCTCTACTGCTGTTCTATAGTCCAGCTTTGACATCCATTTCCTCCATTTACTATTGGGCTTTACTGATTTTATATTATAAATGGAGGTCTATTCTGTAGACTTCTATATATTATATACTTTATTACACAGTATATTTTACATTGGACTTTCTCTCTTTAGGTTTCATTTCAGTGCCATAAACACGGGGTTTCTATTTGCTCAGATTTCTTGCATTTTTTGCGTTTTTTGCATTTTTTTGCATCTTTTGCATTTTTTTGCATTTTTTTGCATTTTTTACATTCATGTGTCGCTAATAACACGGGAACTCCTTATATACATATATTTCCTGATCATATACATATATATTTTTTGGTCACATATTTGCTTGCGATTCACATTGAATCGCTGTATGTACATCCCGTTCCTTTTTATTACATTCATTGCATTCTGTGTCATATACACAGTTCATCCATACAGACTCGCAGGTTTCATTATATAGGTTTATTTGGGGTTTCAATTCAAATTAATGTAGTGTTATTATCATATTTTGAATTCCTTCAGGGTACCTATATATATGTATTTTTATATATATTCTATGCGTGTATATATTCTTACATATATTTTTTACTTTTTACATGCTATGTTCCATATGCCACAGCACAGCCTGAATGGTTATATAGATCCTCATCTACCGCCATTTTAAATCTTATTGCGGTGACAGATGTGGGTTCTTTCTTTTACACTCCTAATGCGATTTTGTGTTGTGCTGCATTTTGGAATTTTGCCATTTTTGGTTTTACCTCAAACATCTACGTGGGTTGTTCTTCATTGTATACGGTATCCCGTTTTTTCATATTGGAAGTTTGTGCCGGTCTCTTTTGTATCATCTTTTACCCATTCCCATCTTGGATGTTATGTACATATTCTTCAGATTTAATTATGTTTTTCTTTTTTTGAATTGTGCATATACCCTTGTCTTTGCAGCCTTTATACAGTGGACCACAATGTTGACACCTACGTTTTTGTACACATACTTATTCTCTTTGTATGTATTTTTTCTGTATTTTTGTACTAACCACACATTTATATACATTTTATTGGCATGTAATTTGTTGTTGGTCTTTATCCTGGCTGTCCCACCCATACCTTTATTCCAATGTTTTTTTCTTTTGGGATTTGGGTGTGGGCTGCTGCAGCCAGGTGAGATCTTTTGAATGCAATCACCAGAATGATCAAGCTGTAGTGCCCTGATTGGCTGTTTAGTCAATGTTGGTCACCTGACTTTAGCTATATATGTTTTGTTTTTTGCATTCTATCTTTAGCTATGACTAAGCGCCTTTGAGGCGTGAAACGCGTAAGCTACTGTTGCTGTTTTGCTGTATCGCATGAGATGTCACTACTTTGGATTTTATCTTTTGCCTAATAAAGAAGTTTTTGCTGAAGTGCGGCCATCCAGACTTCCCTTTTTCCTCTCTGTTGTGAGCAGAGCCTGCACCAGCTGTACCGAATCAGGGTGGACATCACTTTGCCTCCAGACTCAGAGCGGTATTTATATTCTTATCTCTCAAGTGGCACATGGGGGAGGAAAGATCATGAGCTTGATTTTGGATAGGTTGAGTTTGAGGAAGTGATGTGACATCCAGGCTGATATGTCTGTTAGTATGTTGGTGATGCGTGAGGAGACAGATGGAGAGAGCTGGGGGGTGGAGAGATAGATTTGGGTATCATCAGCGTAGAGTTGATATTGAAAGCCATGGGAGGCAATCAAATGACCCAGGGAGGTGGTGTAGACTGAGAAGAGGAGAGGTCCAAGAATAGAACCTTGCGGGACTCCGATGGAGAAAGGAAGAGGAGAGGATGAAGTTGAGTTGTAAGTTACAGTCATGGAGACCAAAGGAGTGGAGTTTTTTTTTTTTGAGGAGGGGGTGGTCCACTGTGTCAAAGGCAGCAGAGAGGTCCAGGAGAAGTAGTACAGAATAGTGCCAGTTGGTTTTAGCCGTAAGTAGGTAATTTGTGAGTTTAAGGAGAGCAGTTTCCATGGAGTGTTGAGGGCGAAATCCAGACTGAAGGGGATCGAGAAGTTTGTTCATGGTCAGATGGTCGCTCAGTCGGTTGTAGACCAGTCTTTCAAGAAGTTTGCAGGAGAAGGCGAGTAAGGAGATGGGGCGCAGGTTGTTAAGATTGGTGGGGTCCAGTGAGGGCTTTTTAAGTATGGGGGTGACTAGTGCATGTTTTAGAGAGTTTGGGAAGATGTCACAAGAGAGGGAGAGGTTGAAAATGTGAGTTAAATAGTGTAGAATAAAGTCAGAGGGTGAGTGTAGCATTTGCAAGGGAGCAGGATCCAGGGGGCAGGTGGTTAAATGGGTGTTAGATAAAAGATTAGCAACCTTGTTAATACTAGCAGGGTTGAATGAGGGAATTAATGATTGTCTCTGTGGACATGGGATGTTGAGTGGGGGAGGTTTCTGCACAATGGAGATCTCCTCATGAATTGTATCAATCTTATTTTTGAATTAAGAAAAATTTGAATTTTGGCGATCTCCTGGGCAGTGAGTGAATTAGAGGGTGGAGGCAGTGGAGGACAGAGTAGAGTGTTAAAGGTAGAGAAGAGTTGATGTGGACTGGTTGAGAAGGTGTTAATGAGGTGGATAAAATAGGTCTGTTTGGCAGTGTGGAGGCAGTAATAGTATTTTAGGAGTGCAGATTTATATTGTTTGAAGTCTTCCTGGAACTTAGTCTTATGCCACAGACACTCGACACAGAACGCGGCTACGTTTTCTGAAACTTCTGGTGTCGTCTGTTTGCCAGGGTTGTAGCGGTCGGGGGCCTGAGTCTGCGTGGAGTGAGGGAGGCAAGCTTGTCTATGGAGGAAGACAGTAAGCTTCTGTAGATGGAAGTGGCTAGGTTGGGGCAGGATGGGGGTGAAATTTTGCCATAGAGGTGATCAGTAGCAGAGTAGAGAAGAAAAGGGTTAAGGTGGCGAAGGTTTCTACGGGTAACTGTTAGGCGGTTGCAGGGAGAGGATGTGGAAGACAGGGAGAGAGCAAAACTAATATCTTGGCTTCTTGAAGCTGACCGCCAGGCAATATGCTGAATGGACAGCTGATATATCTATAGAATTAGTATTTCTGTTTGGCCAGTCTTCCAGGTGGCCTGAGATCACCTTTCCCTTACACAATCTGGTACTATTATTATTATTATTATTATACAGGATTTATATAGCACCAACAGTTTGAGCAACACTTTAAAAAATGAAGGCAGACATTACAGTTACAATACAATTTGGTACAAGAGGAACCAGAGGGCACTGCTCGTTAGAGCTTACAATCTAAGAGAGAAGGTCAAGTGATACAAAAGGTAATAAAAAACGCCCACCTCAAAGTGGAAGCCAGGTGCAGGCTCAGTACGAGCAATATTGAAGAAATGGATTCTGGACTCTGATAAAAGCCTTTATTGTAAAGAATAGTCAACGTTAATGTGACAACAGAAGCAGGACAAACAGTTAATGCGTTTCACAACATCATTGTTGCTTAGTCATAGCTAAATGACCACATATTGTTTGATAAATATATACCAGATTCAAAAATGTCACATGATGCATTCAATGATTTTAAAGTGCAAACACATGTGGCCAAAAAAGGGGTGGGGAGAAAGAGATACATACATACATGCAAGGCCCCTGAGAAAACATGGAAAAAATAAAAAACATGGAAATAGACCACAAAACGAGATGGTTAACATAAACAAAGAAAGAAAAATAAATTGCTATGTATACATGTACATATCAAAGATACACATATATAAGAAAATCCAATATCTCGAAATAGTCAAAAAAGTAAAAACATAATAAAGACATAGTAAACCATCACCATGTATAATACAGGGGAAACGCATGAAAACATGAAATCTTAACAATAAAAACTAGATACATTTTTAAAAAAAAGTACATGTGCAAATTGTTGCGAATCTACCAAAACATGTTGGAACGTACCATGTTTATATGTAGGAACTTCTGTTCACGGGGTGCCACTAAGGAATAAGGGCACAAATACAAAGTGGCGGTGTGATGATGTCTAGTAAATAGTTAAAAAATTCTATTAATTAGTGATTAGAGTTGAGCGGACACCTGGATGTTCGGGTTCGGCGGGTTCGGCCAAACTTCGGAAAAAAGTCCGGGTTCGGGACCGAACTTGACCCGAACTTGGCCATGAACTCCGAACCCCATTGAAGTCAATGGGACCCGGACTTTTGAACACTAAAATGGCTGTAAAAAGGTCATGGAAAGGGCTAGAGGGCTGCAAATGGCAACAAAATGTTGTTAAGAGCATGGCAAGTGATCTGCAAACAAATGTGGATAGGGAAATAACTTAAAATAACATAAAAAAAAAATAAATAAAAATAAAATGCTGGAGGCCCCCTTCTCAGCAGAAGAGGTACAGGAAGTCATTAAAAACCTCAGAAACTCAACGGCACAATGCCGCACATATGGTGGGAATACCCCAGAATACGCACTTTCTGGAAAAAATTATTAACTTTCATCAGGAGACTGGGTGGGAGACAATGTGAAGGAACCGGAGGCACTGTCAGCAACCCAATCTACTATCGCCTGTACTTGTCCTGGCCTCAACATTCATACAGCCTCATTAGGCGCGCCAAAATACCGCTGCAGGCTCTGTCGCCTACTCGCACCTGAGGAAGGTGTTTCACTAGTGCGTGTAGCTGGCACAGATCGACCACGTCCTCTCCCTGCAACAGGAGCGCCACCAGCAGCACCACGACCCGGGCCACGTCCCCTTTTTGATGATCTGCTCATATTTTCAAAATGTATGATCTCGCCCTAAATGGGTGTTTTTGTCAATAGCAGAATACACGTACAGTGTCTAAAGGGTTTATGAACACGCAGAAAATGCTATTGGGAAGAAAAAAAAAAAACGCAAAATTTAATTTTTTTGCAATGTTTTTCCAATATCAGAATACACGGATAGTGTCTAAAGCGTTTATGAAAACGCAGAAAATGCTATTGGGAAGAAAAAAAACACTGCAAAATTTAATTTTTTTGCAATGTTTTTCCAATATCAGAATACACGGACATACTGTCCGTGTATTCTGATATTGGAAAAACATTGCAAAAAAAGCGTTTATGAAAATGCGTTTATGAAAATGCTGAAAATGCTGAAATTGAGGAAAAAAAAACACTGCAAAATGAAATTTTTTTGCAATGTTTTTCCAATATCAGAATACACGGACAGTATGTAAAGCATTTATGAAAACGCAGAAAATGCTATTGGGGAAAAAAAACACTGCAAAATTAAATTTTTTTGCAATGTTTTTCCAATATCAGAATACATGGACAGTATGTAAAGCGTTTATGAAAACGCAGAAAATGCTATTGGGGAAAAAAAACACTGCAAAATTTAATTTTTTTGCAATGTTTTTCCAATATCAGAATACACGGACAGTATGTAAAGCGTTTATGAAAACGCAGAAAATGCTATTGGGAAAAAAAAAACACAGCAAAATAAATTTTTTTTTGCAATATCAGAATACACGGATAGTGTCTACAGCAAGTATGTATGAAAACGCAGAAAATGCTATTGGGGAAAAAAAAACACTGCAAAATGAAATTTTTTTGCAATGTTTTTCCAATATCAGAATACACGGACAGTATGTAAAGCATTTATGAAAACGCAGAAAATGCTATTGGGGAAAAAAAACACTGCAAAATTAATTTTTTTTGCAATGTTTTTCCAATATCAGAATACATGGACAGTATGTAAAGCGTTTATGAAAACGCAGAAAATGCTATTGGGGAAAAAAAACACTGCAAAATTAAATTTTTTTGCACTGTTTTTCCAATATCAGAATACACGGACAGTATGTAAAGCGTTTATGAAAACGCAGAAAATGTATTGGGAAAAAAAAACACAGCAAAATTATTTTTTTATGCAATGTTTTTCCAATAGCAGAATACACACAGACTATGGTGTATCTCTTAGTATATGCAGTGTTGGTCCTAATGGTGCACTGTGCTTGCAGGTAAAACTTTTATATTTTGTCTGGCACTGGCCTCATGGCACTGTTAAAAGACTGTGCACTGCACCCCAGCCAGGGTACAATTGATTTAGGAATCTCTTCAATAATTCTCTCTGTCTCTTTCTCTTCCTTACTAAAGAAACTCCCTACTCTACTCTAGCTATGTTGATCGCTCACTGATCTAACTAATTAGAAGCAAAGTTAAGGAATGCTGACTGCCTGACTGACTGAATCACACTAACTCCTAAAATCCTCTCAGCAGCACAGGAACCTGTCTATAGCAGAATGACGCTGTGTGCTGTGTGTCTGGACTATATATAGAGGCTGGGTCACATGCTGCACTGCCCAATCACAGCCATGCCATTAGTAGGCATGGCTGTGATGGCTTCTAAGGGCACACTAGTGAAATGATCGTTGATTGGCTGCCCTGCAGCTGTTAAAAAGGCGCCAATACAGCGCCGAACACCGGACCCGAACCCGAACTTACAACCAATAGTTCGGGTTCGGGTCCGGGTCCCGAACACCCAAAAGTCCGGTACGGACCCGACTTTACAGTTCGGGTTCGCTCAACCCTATTAGTGATGACTACATCAAAGAACCACAAGAACATGCAAAAATATGTAAAAATAATATTTAGTAGAACCCCTTCAAATATCTAAATCTCGGGAGACCCGAAGGCTAATTGGGATATATAATCACCAGCAAAACAGCAGGAAAGCAGCAAAAAAAAACCCAGAAAAAACTCAGGAAAAAAACAGAAAATACGCAAAAAAAAAAAATAAATAAATAAAAAGACGAACCAAAAAAACATGCAGGAAAAACCCCATATAAAACATCAGTTTAAACATAAAAAACGTATCTATGAAAAAAATGTTTGCAATGTTTTTCCAATATCAGAATACACGGACATTATGTAAAGCATTTATGAAAACGCAGAAAATGCTATTGGGGGAAAAAAACACAGCAAAATACATTTTTTTTGCAATGTTTTTCCAATATCAGAATACACGGACAGTATGTAAAGCGTTTATGAAAACGCAGAAAATGCTATTGGGAAAAAAAAACACTGCAAAATTACAATTTTTTGCAATGTTTTTGCAATATCAGAATACACGGATAGTGTCTGCAGCGTGTATGTATGAACACGCAGAAAATGCTATTGGGAAAAAAAAAAAAACACAGCAAAATTAAAGTTTTTTGCAATGTTTTTGCAATATCAGAATACACGGATAGTGTCTACAGCGTGTATGTATGATGTATGTATGAACACGCAGAAAATGCTATTGGGAAAAAAAAAAAAAAAAAAGCTAAATTAAATTTTTTTGCAATGTTTTTCCAATAGCAGAATACACACAGACTATGGTGTATCTCTTAGTATATGCAGTGTTGGTCCTAATGGTGCACTGAGCTTGCAGGTAAAACTTTTATATTTTGTCTGGCACTGGCTTCATGGCACTGTTAAAAGACTGTGCACTGCACCCCAGCCAGGGTACAATTGATTTAGGAATCTCTTCAATAATTCTCTCTGCCTCTTTCTCTTCCTTACTAAAGAAACTCCCTACTCTACTCTAGCTATGTTGATCGCTCACTGATCTAACTAATTAGAAGCAAAGTTAAGGAATGCTGACTGCCTGACTGACTGAATCACACTAACTCCTAAAATCCTCTCAGCAGCACAGGAACCTGTCTATAGCAGAATGACGCTGTGTGCTGTGTGTCTGGACTATATATAGAGGCTGGGTCACATGCTGCACTGCCCAATCACAGCCATGCCATTAGTAGGCATGGCTGTGATGGCTTCTAAGGGCACACTAGTGAAATGATCGTTGATTGGCTGCCCTGCAGCTGTTAAAAAGGCGCCAATACAGCGCCAAACACCGGACCCGAACCCGAACTTACAACCAATAGTTCGGGTTCGGGTCCGGGTCCCGAACACCCAAAAGTCCGGTACGGACCCGACTTTACAGTTCGGGTTCGCTCAACCCTATTAGTGATGACTACATCAAAGAACCACAAAACCGCAAAAATATGTAAAAATAATATTTAGTAGAACCCCTTCAAATATCTAAATCTCGGGAGACCCGAAGGCTAATTGGGATATATAATCACCAGCAAAACAGCAGGAAAGCAGCAAAAAAAACCCCAGAAAAAACTCAGGAAAAAAACAGAAAATACGCAAAAAAAATAAATAAATAAATAAAAAGACGAACCAAAAAAACATGCAGGAAAAACCCCATATAAAACATCAGTTTAAACATAAAAAACGTATCTATGAAAAAAAATTTTTTTTTTCAAACTGAATAGAGTTAATCATAATAATATGAGAAAGCCCACTCAAAATGTAATCCTGCTGGTTTCCTGGTATTGAGGGAAAAAATATAGTAAACTTCCCATTTGCAAAACTCTCTAAAATTAATCTATCGCCTGAATAAATAAACTGGAGACATCCTTGTTATGGACTATGTTCCAATGTTTGGCTACATTCGTGGAGTTGTTTTTCTCAATGTCTCTTAAATGATCATAGAGACGATCCTTCAGTCTGCGTGTCGTGCGACCCACATACAGGATGCTGCATAAATTGCATGTAACTACATATACCAGAAACCTGGTGTTGCAGTTAATAAATGAAGAAACAACAAAACTTCTACCAGTAGTAGTAGAACAGACTGAAGGACCCCTCTTGATATGACAACAATAAGCACATCCTCGTATTCCACATTTGAAATTGCCTTTAAACTTTGCATGTATGTTTGTATGTATCTCTTCCTCCCCTCCCCCTTTTTTTGGCCACATGTGTTTGCAATTTAAAATCCTTGAATGCATCATGTGACATGTTTGCATCTGGTATATATTTGTCAAACAATATGTAGTCATTTAGCTATGACTAAGCAACAATGATGTTGTGAAACGCATCAGATGTTTGTCCTGCTTCTGTTGTCACAAGAACGTTGACTATTCATTACAATAAAGGCTTTTATCGGAGTGCGGCTCTCCAGAATCCATTTCTTCTATAATAGATTAGGAGATAGTCGGACAGATTGGGGTAGGGAGTTCCAAAGGAAGTGACAAGCTTAGGAGAAATCTTGGAGGCGAGCATGGAAGAAGGTGACATCGGAGCTAGAGAGCAGGAGATCTTGGGAGGACTGAAGAGAATGGTTTGGTAGATATTTTGAGATCAGGTTGGTGATGTAGCTGGGGGCAGAGTTGTGGATGGTTTTGTAAGTTGTTGTTAGTACTTTGAATTTTATTCATTGGGTGAATCCAGTGGAGGGATTGGCAGAGAGGGGTAGCAGACACTGAGAGGTTGGTAAGGTGGATAAGTCTGGCAGCAACATTCATGATGGATTGAAAGGGATAGCAGGGCTCGAGTCCGGCAGGAACGCATGGGAACGGCGTTCCTGTACTTTTTCCACAGGAGGAGCTCTTTTCCCATTACCAGTCGCATCCTGCAGGACTGGGCACAAGTTTGCAAGCTGTGGCAGGCAGTGTGGGTGTGCGGGAAGGGAGTACGTGTCAATGGGGGCGGTCTGCCACACAATGGGGGGTGTTATCCCGGCGCGCCAATCCTCCTCTCCCTTGGTCCTCCTCCTCCTGTGGCCACTGTAACAAAGTCCCACCTCCAGTGATAGGCGGAACACTGATCCAATGCTGGCAAATTTAATCAGTGTGACATGTATTATAAGAGCCGGTCTAGGAGGTGGGACATTGTTACAGCACGCGCTGAAGGAGGAGGACCGAGGGAGGGGAGGACGGGCACTGGTAAGGCTGCATTGCTGGGCATTGGTAAGGCTGCATTGCTGGGCAGTGATCTGGCTGCATTGCTGGGCACTGGTAAGGTTGCATTGCTGGGCACTGATCAGGCTGCATTGCTGGGCACTGGCAAGGCTGCATTGCTGGTCACTGATCAGAGTGCATTGCTGGGCACTGGTAAAGCTGCATTGCTGGGCACTGATCAGGCTGCATTGCTGGGCACTGGTAAGGCTGCATTGCTGGGCACTGGTAAGGCTGCATTTCTGGGCAATGGTAAGGTTGCATTGCTGGGCACTAAAGAGGCTGCATTTGCTGGGCACTGGTGAGGCTGCATTGATGGGCACTGGTAAGGGTGCATTTGATGGGCACTGGTAAGGCTGCATTTGGTGGGCACTGGTAAGGCTGCATTGCTGGGCAATGGCAAGGCTGTATTGATGGGCACTGATAAGGCTGAATTTGCTGGGCACTGGTAAGGCTGCATTTAAGAGCACTGGTAAGGCTGCATTGATGAGCACTGGTCAGGCTGCGTTGATGAGCACTGGTAAGGCTGCATTGATGGGCACTGGTAAGGCTGCATTGATGGGCAATGATAAGGCTGCATTTGCTGGGTACTGGTAAGGCTGCATTGATGGGCACTGGTAAGGCTGCATTTCTGGGCACTGGTAAGGATGCATTTAATGGGCACTGATCAGGCTGCAATGATGGGCACTGGTAAGGCTGCATTGCTGGGCACTGATAAGGCTGCATTTGATGGGCACTGATCAGGCTGCATTTGATGGGCACTGATCAGGCTGCATTTGATGGGCAATTATGAGGCTGCATTTGATGGGCACTGGCAAGGCTGCATTTGATGGGCACTGGCAAAGCGGCATTTGATGAGCACTGATCAGGCTGCATTTGATGGGCACTGAGGAGTGAGTAGCCGGGCCGGCCCACTTAGCACCCCCGGTATTTGGTTTTGAAGAAGGGTGTTATCTGTGTTAGCCCGAAACTGTTACCATGAATACCATGTATTTTCTATTGCTTTATTAAAGTAATGTTTGTGCAGTAATCCCACCTCTTTTTTCTATATTGTGGGAAGGCCTGATTGCATTTGCACATATTTTTATGACCGACGTGCACCTCACCCTTGAAATTTTCACCTTCTCAGCAAGCCTTCTGTGTTGGTTAACCGGTACAAACTATATATGTG
Organism: Lithobates sylvaticus; assembly: GCA_028564925.1. Taxonomy (NCBI): domain Eukaryota; kingdom Metazoa; phylum Chordata; class Amphibia; order Anura; family Ranidae; genus Lithobates; species Lithobates sylvaticus. The sequence goes on from CM053026.1 coordinate 119,250,476, forward strand.
AATATATACGTGAATGGCTTCCAGAGCTGCTACTTCCTCTTCCAGTCTGAGTGGTTCTTTGTAAGAGATTATGAGTTATTATTTTAACAGATTCAGGTATGTATGTTGGTTGTACGTAAACATAATTTTTAAGGTTTTTAATTAATCTATAACAGTATTAAATAGTTTTTTTTAATGTCTGCCTGGAGTTCAGCTATAAAACTGCATGTTGGCTCTAAATTTAAATTAGCTGTGTCCTGAATTTTACATTTATTTGATCATCCCAAGGTTAACTTAGTTGTTGCATTTGCATGAATCTGTTTTTTAAACTGTTCTTTATTTTCCTATGATTGAAAAATGTTATGAGCAATGTTCACTATATTACATGCCATGCGGACATTATTCTTCCACATGATCAGTATTTCACAGAGACAGTAAAGCTACATTTTATTTGTATCTGTTCTTTTATTCTATTATTTAATTTTATACTTTTTATACAGCTCACAATCTGGTGTCTTTTCCTTGAGGACCATAAACTGGTTGGTGGGAAGTAAAACCGAATGGCTGTGCCAGTATTGTGGCGTTGTTAAATGTTAGCAATTTCAGTGAATGGATCCAGAGCCGCACATCATGTTTTACAGTCAACTGTATTTTTTCATAGATGAAAAGCAGATGGCAGAACCCAGCTGAGACCTTTATGATCAATATCCTTACTGCAAAATTCAACCTAAGCAATTTAATCCAGCTGCAAACACTCATTTTGTTCATAGGGTCATGTCATTACAAGTAAACTGTGTATAGTGATTTCATAAGCCGTGTTCTTGACATCTTTTCCCAACCTGACCAACTGCTAAGTATAGAACACAAACAACTTTCAGTTGTTTTAACATGAACATGTGCTTTGCCCATGTAGAGTAAAACTACAGGTTCACTTACCTGTTTCCCTCCCCAGTTGTACAAAATGACCATTGTATTACTCCCCCACCTCTCCTTTTGACGGGAGTGAGGAAAGAAAACCCTATGTAAGTTCCAGGACTCCACATTGAGCTTACAGAGTGCTGAGGACTTCCTCTATGATAGGCCACTTGTCAAGCACCAGAGCTATCAAGTAGCAAAGGAAAGGAGTCACATGCTTCCCATATCTGGTGCCTGAAAAATGTGATGGTGCAAAGGGAATGTAAGTATGTGGGGTAGAACTGCCATTATATTTAACCTTTTGTCCCCTGGACCTGCGGTGAGCGGTAGGGAGGGAGGTGTTGAACGTTCTCATCAGAAGATGATACTGTCCTGTTGTAGTCTGTTGAAGGAACACATTTTTGGGTGACAACACAGACACTATATGAAATGCAGTGTATTAAAAAAACAAATACAAAAGCAAGGGTACAAATAATAATAATAAAACACACTAAGTATAATAAGTAACGTCTGAAAATTTTAACTTTTTTTGTGAGATTTTACTTTTTTTGTGATTGCTATTAATATCCATAGCAGCTTGTGTTTAGTAACAGACACTATGATGTTACATAATGCATGATTAAGCTAGATAGACATCCAGTGTCTGCAGCGCTCTTCCAGATACTGGAAACAGCTTAATCACAGACCTTATGTGAGAAAACAAGCCAACTGCAGAGTCCCACTGCTATTAGAACCATATAATGTTTCAGCATTTTGTGGCCACTTCCTATTGGTGTTGCTTATAAATGTTCAGTGGGGATAAATTAATGTATATTTTAATATAAAAAGTAGTTTGGTTTTCTACTATTATTACATTATCTTCCTGTTTCATTACAGAAGAAAAATGTTGAATGCAGGAAAGCCATATTATGCTTTACATCTGCTAAAAGCCACTGCTGATTAACAAATACTGTTATGTGATGAGGGAAATTGGTGAAACTAACAACTGAGTGCATTGGAATTGTTTATGGCCTTCTGTTTCTAGAAGGTAATGGAAAGAACTCTGGATAGCCGCACACCGAAATTGATTTCTTGTGTTGTTTATTCCAAAAACAAAGATCACATCAAATCATTCACAACAAACGGGTGTTACAAGAATAGTTGACGCGTTTCACACTGACTTCAGTGCTTATTCATTGGTGAAACTAACAAGTGAGTGCATTGGAATTGTTTATGGCCTTCTGTTTCTCTCTGTAAATATACAAGGATATACCATCACTCCCTATACTGCCTATAGGTGTCCCAAAGGCAGAATTAACCCTTCTCAGCATCACAGGGGGAGCACCCCGCATTCCGCATCATAGAAGCTCATAGGGGGAGCACTTCCCATTCTGCATCCTATGAGGAGTACTCCCTCATCTTCCTCATAAGGACAGCACTTCCCATTCTGCCTCATGGGCACAACCCTCCCCATGCAAACCTATAAACAGTGTACTATTCATTCTACCACTCAAATGTATAAACTCCCATTCTGTATCATAGACAGAATACACCCCATTCCTCTGTCAATTCAAATGTTTACTCATACATGGCCCAATATTTGCAAGTTTTGTAAATATCATAATACATCAGTGTAGGGTTAATAACCAAATGAAAATGTGTTGCTGTCTCATGGGATTTCCAAGTAGTCTTCATTATTAAACCTCTGTGGAAGGAAGCATATTTAGGCCATTTGGCACTTGGAATATTTAAGACAATTTCTAACATCTAGATACAGTTATTAGTACAGTCCTTGAGAATGTAAAGATTTTCAGCTGAGTAATTATCCTAATGACATCTATACTGATGAAAAATTCAGGTCTAGATCCTATAATATTGCTGAAAGTCAACTGAAAGTTTTTAATGATCCAACAATTATAGAAATTCAGGCACTTCATCTCTTCTGGTTCTGTTAAATCCCAATATAGTAAATAAAAAGATTTTGTTAGACAGGTTACACATTTGGTAATGTACTTCTTTTGCAAAAATAAAACAGTCTTCCATTTATTCTACACACGCTTACCTCACTCTCCTCATTGCTATTCAAAAACACTTATCCGTTACTTCTGCCTTACTTCCTGGACATTCCTGGGCATTCCATAGCCGTGGTCCTTGAACAGCGAATCTTCGTTCCCCTTTTGATTTGTAGCGAGATTTGGGAATGAGGAGGAGGTTTTGGTTAGATGATCGAAGACTGCGATTGGGTGTGTAGTGTTTTATTTTCTCGAGAAGGTATTGAGGAGCGTCTCCGTGGACGCATTTGTGGGTGAGGCAGAGGGTCTTAAAAATGACCCGATTCTTTACGGTTAGCCAATGTAGGCTTCTCAGGGAAGGGGAGATGGATTCCCACGTTTTTTTTCCTGTTATCAGCCTTGCCGCCGTGTTTTGGATGAGTTGTAAGTGCGCAAGTTGATATTGGGGTAATCCTATGTAAAGGGAGTTTGCATAGTCAAGTCGTGAATTAATGACTGTTCCAACTACCACGGCTTTGACCTCCTTTGGAGCGAAGGGGATGAGTCTGCGTAGCAGGCGAAGGAGATGGTGAGATCCGCTAACTACCGATCCTATTTGTGCATCCATTGACATTTCTGAGTCAAAGATGACTCCGAGGCTCTTGGCCTTGGTCCTTGGGGAGATGGTCTGTCCAAAGATGGTAGGAGGTGTCCAAGGGATCTTGGTTCGGGAGTTTTGGTTTGCATGTAGAATAATAAGTTCTGTTTTTGATTCGTTGAGTTTAAGAGAGCTGGCAGTCATCCAGTCGTCTATCAGAGTTAGGCAGTTTTCTAATTGCTGATGATGGTCTTTTTGTCCGGTGATCCGAAAATATAATTGGGTGTCATCAGCGTATGAGTGGAAGCAGAGGTCTGATCTTCTGATGATTTTGAGGAGTGGGCGGATGTATATGTTGAAGAGCACTGGCGACAAGGGTGATCCTTGAGGGACTCCACAAGAAATTGCCTGTGTTTCAGAGGTGAAAGCTCCTAGTTTCACTGTCTGAGAGCGATTTCCTAAGAAGGATGCGAACCATTGTAGATCTGCGTCTGTGACTCCTGCTACTTCTGTAAGGCGGATGAGTAGAGTATTGTGGTCCACAGTATCAAACGCTGCACTGAGGTCCAACAGTACCAGGAGACATGATTCTCCGTCATCTGCTGCTTCGAGGGCGTCGTCCCAAATCTTCAGGAGTGACGTTTCTGTACCATGGCCTGTAGGAAGAACAAAAGGTGGGTAACTTGGACAACATGCTGTCCCAGCTTAGAGCTGCGGCTGTGGCCATAGGTCCTGGGTGGCTACAAGAAAAACTATCAGACTTATTGCAGGAGCCCAGGGAGGTCTTTTCTGGGCCCTCTTCTAGTTACCCTCGTGCTAGGAGGTCTAGGCCTTTTGAGTGCTTCATTCCTGAGGTGACATCTCAGGTTCAGTGGCATTCTGGGAGCCCCTCAAGGGACCCTCTGACCCCACCAGCCAAGCGCATGCCTGCTTCCCCCGGTATGTGAGTTGGGAGGAATCTCCATCTATGGCGAACCCAGGGAGAGAGTTTTTTCATCTGGCACCCACTTCCCTGCCCTCACACCTTGCAGTGTGGATGGTGCAGCTGGCTATACAGGCTCCCTGCCTGTGTCCAGTGTGGCTCAGAGTGGGAGTGGCAGAGCGCTGGGTGCCGGCCAAGTTCTGGGATCGGCTGGGGCCCCCAGTGACAGAAGATGCGGGTGGCAGCTTTCCCCTGTGTCTTGGCATCGCAGAGCATGCACTGCGGATGGAAGGAGCTGGACGTTGGCTGGTGAGGCTTCCTCCATCCCTCACAGAGCCCAGTGTGGGAGTAGGAGAGGGAGCGCTCGGGGTTCTGGTGTGGTGGCAGCTGATGACATGATCAGCGAGCGCTGCTGGGGTCTGGTTTTTTTCACGGTTTCGACTAAATCTTCTGGGAGTTTGGTTTATGCGTGCAGGTGGATCTCGACTCCAGTTTAGGGTGGTGTTCAGGAAATGCCTGTTGTCTGCTGGTTGGAGTGCAGACAACTATTCTTCTCATTACTTTCGGATTGGAGCAACAATGAAAGCGGTCCGATGGGGACTTAATGACCAGGTCATTCAGCGCTTTGGGCGTTGGGAATCAGTCAGATTTTGGTAATATATGAGCCCTCATTTATTGTAACTTATAAGGTTTGCTATCTGTTGGGTCTGGCTAAGTTGTGTGGTCCGATATAGTTGCCAGGTCTGAGTGGCGTATGGTTCGCTCTGTTGAAAAGATCAACAAAGCCAGGATAAAGGTGAACTAGGAGGTAGCAAGCTTTTTTGTCCAAAATGGGGACCTGGCAATACATCATCGAGAGCTTGAGGATGAGACCTGGTTATATCTGAAAAGAGATGGCGTGCATCTGAATGCCATCGGCATTGATTTATGACATCTGGGATTGCAGGAGGGTATTCAGGGGGCCTTCCGGTTTGGGGGGAAACACGTGTGCTTTGGCAGGGGTCTATTGGGTCTTTGAAGGAGATGCTGCTTAAATAATTGTGGAAAATTGTGGGTTGGGCCCATCTGAGGTATGGGTTTTCCTTCCTAACAACAGTGGTAACATTGGGGTATTAATTAGGTTGAATCTGGTAGTACGTAAGTGGTTAATTGTCCCTGAGCCAGTGTAGTTGCGGCTGGGGGCCTTTGATTGGGTGGCAGATACAATCGGTTAATCGAGTATATAAGCCTTCAAAGACCATAGACCAGGCATAAGCTGATGTCGGTTTATTTGTTATGTATTGACTGTATTATATGCATTAAACTTGTTTTCTTGTGAATGTTGTATTTAATGGTTTGTAATAAAAGTCTGCTATGGCCATTCGACTCCAAATAAAATGTGTTGTCTTGTCATTTTGGAAGGAGGGATTGGTCAAGTCTTTAATGTTTTATAAATAATCAGAGCCTCTGCATTCTGCAGGTCCCTCAGTCAGGAAGGAATTGACCAGCTGACCTCATTAGCACACACCCTGCATCATCTACTCTTAGCTGGTCAACTCCTTCCTGTGTCGTGAAGTCTGTCCAGGAGGTAAAGCAGAAATAATGGGTAAGTGTTTTTGAACAGCCATGAAGAGAGGGAGGTTGGTGTGTGTAGAATAAATGGAAAGCTGTTAGAATTTTTGTAAAAGAAGTATATTAATGCTATATTAGTACATAGGGGACCTGGAGTTTAGAAGAAAAAAAAGGTGAACAAGCATGAACTTAGCCTTTAAAATGGTAGTAAAGACCATTTGTTTATGTTTTACCTACAGGTAAACCTACAATAAGGCTTACCTATAGGTACTGTAAATATCTCCTAAATGCGCAACGGCAAGGCCACCAGCCCATGCGTCTGAAGGAACGACATAACCATGCCGTTCCTTCAGTGCCCTGTGCCACAAACAGTGACTCCTGCACACATGGAAGCCCTGTCAGCGGTGACAGCGCTCTGCTGAAGGGCTTTGTTTTAAGGTAAGTTTAATATACTTTAATGTGCTAGTTTGAGATGAATACTAGCACATTATAACATTGCCTTGCAGGAGGAAAAGTGTTTTTTTTTGTTGTTTTATTACAGCTTTATCTTTTACACTATTTTCTACACTGGAAAAAACCCATGCAAAGAACTACCTGGGCTCTTGCCTCCAAAACTCATCATACTAACAGGTAGTACATAAGACTTAAGTTCTTCTGTGCCAACCAGTGGCAGTGCGTCCATAAGGGCACATGGGCGCCGGCCCCTCTCCCCAGCCCCCCCCTCTATGACCAATGGATAGATTCATGCATAGCATGAATATATATATGGCTGCCACTGCCCCCCCCCCCCCATTTAGGCACCTGGTCCCTTTTCGGGCGCCGGGCACCTGAATTACAGCAACGGGTGGTCTTCTTGAAGCACCTTATTGGAGCCATAGACTCTAATAGGCGTCAAAATAGGTGAACTGCGAACGCCATGCTTGGCGCTTGCAGTCCACCCAGGTGTGTTAGAAAAGCGAATGAATATTCGTTTCCTAACACTAAACCGCCTCGCCACCAATCAGGTGCTCGGGTCTGTTACCCATCACCCAATTGGCTGAAACGACAGGCGCTGTGATTGGACACCTATCAGGAGGAGAGGACGGGGAGACGCATGAAGGACACAGTGGTGGGGGGGAGGTCACAGTGGTGGCATTCGATGGCACAGTGGCAGCATTTGATGGCACAGTGATGGCATTTGATGGCACAGTGGCAGCATTTGATGGCACAGTGGCAGCATTTGATGGGCACAGTGGCAGTATTTGATGGGCACAGTGGCAGTATTTGATGGGCACAGTGGCTGCATTTGATGGGCACAGTGGCTGCATTTGATGGGCACAGTGGCAGCGTTTGATGGGCAAAGTGACAGCGTTTGATGGGCAAAGTGACAGCGTTTGATGGGCACAGTGGCTGCGTTTGATGGCACAGTGGCTGCGTTTGATGGCACAGTGGCTACAATTGATGGGCACAGTGAGGCTGCAATTGATGTTTTTTTTTTTTTCATAATTTTTCAGTTTGTTTGCACCCCCCCCCCCCCCCAAAAAAAAAAAATTGGAGCACCAGCCGCCACCGGTGCCAACAGGCCCCTGAAGGAAATCCAGCCTTGAATTTATAGAAAAGTGTAATTGTAGAAGTAGATGTAATTATGTTGAAGGATTGTAAAGAGTTCAGTGTATTCATTTTATAAACTGCAATGGGATACAGCGGATTCACAAATTACAGTTAGCGAAGTTCATGTTTTTTTGTTGTGTCAGCTGTGGCCTCTTTGTGAATCATGGCTCAGAGTTCCCAAAGGGAAAGGAAGGCAGGTATGGTCCTGCAGGAAACCTTAGATCAGCTATGAAATAAAAGAAAATTGAAGTGCTTGATCTTTCAAAGGGCAACTTTAAAGCACAAGTAAGCATGAAATGGGATGCTTGACCCATAGTAAAAGGGCCAGAAAAGTGAGACTGTTCTCATTAAACAGAGATTGCTCATGACAAATGAAAGAAATATACAAGACAGGAGCAAAATGAAAACGCATTGTGCTTTATTAAAAAGCAAATCCACATGAAATAAGATACACTTCCTAGGTGTGCCTTTATTTAAATACATTTAAAAATTGGGGTTTGTTTCCAAATACTGCACAAAACAGCATCCGATTCCAACATTTCGCCAAGCGTTAGAAACTGTACCTGCTATACATACATATAAATGCGCACTAATATGCATTGTAGATTTTTCACACTTTTTCAATGCTATAAGACAACTCAGCTTGTTCAGTAATGCAGTACAAAAGGAGAATGCTGAAATACAAAGAATAGCAACCGATAAAGGTTAGGTTTAAAGTAGAATGAAAAATTGCTTATGGTGGCTTCCTCTGCTTTGTACATCAATACTGTTTACATTGCCTCCTAGCTTAAAGTTATGGTGAAACTGTAACTTGTAAAACAGCCCATTGAATTTAAAATAGAAATGCAGGGCAAAACATTTGTGTTTATGTATACTTTAACGTGGCCATTACGGCCAGAGACAGCGTCGTGTCAACATCGAAAGGAAGAAGAAGAAGAAGAGAAGAAGGAGAAGAAGAGAAGAAGGAGAAGAAGGCGGCGGCGACACAAGCCCAGGCCACCGCTAGTAAAAGAGCTATAAGAAGATAGCGGAGGCCCGGCAAGAAGAACCGAAGAGCGGGACAGGACACCGAAGTCGGAAGAAGATCCCGGACGGTGGCGGCGGCGAAGAAGAAAGCCGTGCTCCTCAGCTAGTAAAAGAGCTAGCAGAAGATAGCGGAGGAGTCTGGCGAGAAGACCCCCCAAGACGGAAGAAGACCCCCGGAGCTGTGTAATAAAGTATTTTAAAAACTTGTGTTGTGTTTTTATTTACACTTTTTTTCCACCAGGTGAATGGGTAGGGGTACATTGTACCCCATACTCATTCACATAGGGCGGGGGGCCGGTATCTGGGGGCCCCCTTATTAAAGGGGGCTCCCAGATTCCGATAAGCCCACAGACCCCGACAACGAACGGCCAGGGTTGTCGGGAAGAGGCCCTTGTCCTCATCAACATGGGGACAAGGTGCTTTGGGGGGGGCCTGGTACGACTCAGGAGGGGGGGCGCTCGCTCGTTCCCACCCCCTTTCCTGACCGGCCGGGCTGCGTGCATGGATAAGGGTCTGATATGGATTTGGGGGGGACCCCCACGCCGTTTTTTTCGGCTCAGGGATTCCACTTTAAATCCATACCAGGTGACAGGGCTATAGAGGTGTCAGTCTCGCTGATCGAGGTGGCGGCATTGACTTCCTTCGCTAGTCCCATCTACCTGGAGTCCCGTTCTAAATGAGTCCGTTCATTTCAAAAGTCCCGCGGACTTCTGCCAAAACTCCGCCGGAAAAGTCCGGGCGTGTGTGGGCAAGTCCACATGTTCGGAAAGTCCGGCAGACCTCCGCTGGAAAGTCCGGCAGACTGCCAGATAGTCCGGCCGAAAAGACTGATCGTGTGTACGTGGCATAAGACTTTGCTCACCATTTGTTTTGATGCACTGGCACTGATAGGTGGCACTGATAGGTGGCACTGATAGGCAGCAATGATGGGCACTGCTGAGACTGCACTGATAATCAGGGCACCGATTATAAGTTTAAATCTGTCCTGTCTGACATGCCAGTTACCGGCTCTCCTTACCTCATGCTGTGACAGTGCGCGAGGAAAGAAATGCTGATAACCAGCAAGTTTGTTTACATGTGATCAGCTGTGATTGGACACAGCAGATAAAATGGTAAAGGGCCGCTGTGATTAGCTCTTTAGCCCAAGCTCTGATGAGCTGTGTCCGAACGGAGGCATGGTTCTGGGAGAACGTCCATGGATGCCCTCCCAGAACTGGATGACCGCACTGCAGTTGCTTTTGGCTATAGCACGGTCAGGAAGTAGTTATTAAATAAACCTTAGTATCTCTTTTCTGTCATAAATTCTTCTTCCTGCATGTCAGCATTTTTTTCCTCTGCAGGTGTCATTGTGGCCCTGCGATCACAATGGCTGAAAACTATAAACACGGGAAGAATGGTGGGTAAAGGTCAGGCCCAGACTTAGACAAAAAAAATAGGCCTGGGCAATTTAGACTGAGCTGTCAATTTTTTCAGGGACCCAGGGGGGGGGGGGGTTTGCTGGGGCAATTGGTGACAGCATATTAACGGAGTCAGTGATGTAAAGGGGCACTGTGATATAAAGAAGACCGCACTGTAAAGGGGCATTGTATGATTACAGTGCCCCTTTACAGTGCCATCATCTTTATGTCACAGTGACTCTAGCATTTACAGCCCCCAATCACAGTGCCCCTTCCAGTCATGCCCCACTCCCCACTTTTCTCTCTAATTACAGTGCCCCCTTTTACTCTCTGCTTCCCCTACACAGTCCTACCTTTGACAGAGACAGGATTCAGCCTGTGTGTCCTTTACAGGGTCTCCCGCCCCACTGAAGAAGTCATCCTATCAGCAGGGCAGGGGGCAGAATGAGCTGCAGATCTGGATCATATTAACAAGCGGGTGATTACCTTGTTAATACTTGCTAATATGAAAAGACTCCCACTCTCTGTGAAGATCTCCAGCTCCTTCCTGCTCCCTGCTCTGCTGATAGGATGATATTGTTGATGGGGAGGGAGAACCGGGAGAAGAAACACAAGCATGGCTGTATAGCAGGAGGTGAGCAGCGACCGCAGTCTGTGTTTGCCCTGTCTGGACCACGGTTACTGCTTACCTCCCGCTGTGAGGCTCGGTCATCAACAGGCCAGGGACTGGTACCAGTCTGTGGCCTGGGAGTTGGGCACCCCTTCATTAGCCAGCTCTTGATGGGTGGGAGAAGAAACACACTCATGGCCGCATGGCAGGAGGTGGGCAGCAACCACAGTCTGGGTTTGCTCTGTCCGGACCACGGTTGCTGCTTACCTCCCGCTGTGAGGCTGGGTCATCAACAGGCCAGGGACTGGTACCGGTCTGTGGCCTGGGAGTTGGGGACCCCTGCATTAGCCGGCTCTTGGAATGTGGCCCCAGCCCACTTGGCAAATGCCCGCTGTGCTCTACAGCCAGTCCGGGCCTGGTGAAGATGAAAGTGCAGCAAGGAGTGGTACCACAGCTTTTGCATCACCAGACAAAGACATTTGCAGGTTAAAAGTGTTATAACGGGCAAATACATTGAGCATACTTACGCATTATGGCAAAAGCTTCTGGGTGCCTCAACATTCCTAATGGGTTTAGGTTTTATACTCTCCAACAAGATGTTTCAGCATTGATAACAGGAATAAGATAGAAAGAATGAGACCCTTTTGAATGCATTCTTGTGTACATATTTTTATCATTTGTATTATGCAAATGTGCTGCAGGTTGTATATGCGATACAGGTCTGCCTGGGTTTTTTTTTTTTTAAGGTAAGCAGATGTGTATATAATTAAACTACTTTCCATAGAACTTTATTTTACAGTATTCCTTTTAAAATACTTTCAAGCAATTTAATTGCTGACAGGATGTAAGGTTTATGTTCTAGGCCTGCCCATCACTAAGCAGTAAATTAGTATAACACCTTACACTTATCTAGAAAGTGAAAATTGACCACCATGGAAATAAAAATCAGAACAATATACATGGATATGGAATTTGGATTTAATTTCCTCAATTAAATGGATAGTATTTGTGAATACCCCATTGTAGTACCTAGCCATAGAAAAAGCTTTGATGTAATTAACGTAGGACTGTAAAACTCAGTGTAGAAGGATGGATGAAAGCCTTATAAATTGTAGTTTGCTTTGAAAAAGCAGTGTCCCTACAGTGTGGACCTCCTGATAGAGAGATGAATAGGATTGGGAATAAGCAGTAAATTGCTGTTTGCTTCTCTGGCTGAAACTGAATACACCTTTATGGGAGCAATAAAAGTCTCATCATCCTCTGTTTTAAACACTTCCTGTCAAACGATACTGTTATGTAAAAAATCACATATGAAAATCTGCTTTTAATTACTACCGACCTGTGTGTATATGTTTTTAGGAAAACGTATATTCTTCTTCTCTAAATATATGTTATATGTATATAGTGTGTGTGTGTGTGTATATATATATATGGTAAACCGTTGAGCAAACTGTTGGCACTATATAAATCCTATTTAATAATAATAAGAATTAGATAGGTATAGCTTATATATAGCATCACCAGCCAGTTCTAACAACTGCAAATATCAAATATTCCCATGTTCAAGTAATTTTATATTTCAAATATACACAAATTACAATATGTTTAAAAGCCATAAACAGTCTCGGGATTGTTTTACTTTTACCACTACCATGTTCCATTAGATTTGCCAAAGATTCTGCAACATTTTCTTATTACTGCACACTTTTGGATCCCTTTTTACTGGTGCTCATCACAAAAATTCACCCTTTCAGTGTGGGGTTTGGAATTAGACTTCATCTCCCAAATAGAACTCAGCCTAGCCTAGAAAAATGATAATCAGGACTCAAACACTAAGATTTGGGCCACTTGGAATATCCTGGGAACTCACAGGAATTCTTTAACTGCCTAAATCCACAATCTCCAACACTGGGCATGGTGATGCTGGCAGTGAGACCTCTTATACTATTCTTCCTACTACCTCTGCACCCATCTTCCCCCTCTCCCCCCTATTCTACACCACCCTTTCTCTACTAAAACCATCATTTTGCCAATCCCCATGTCATTCTCTCTCTCTCTCTCCTCCAAGTCCTCACCCTTGGCCACGTATTGCAAAAGAGATCGTTAAATAGTCATGGGCACAAAACCCATCAAAAATGATATTGTTACAAGTGCACTTGATAATCCCTCTCCTTTATTTCAATATATATGATTATTTAAAAATGTTCATGCACCTTGAGAAATATAGACATCTTGGTAATATAACAACTCCTAAAGGGTCCTGTTATGATCTGGAACCTCGTGCTGATGTTGACATGTGTTACACCTGTACTGTGCTTCATATATCCTCTTCTCCAGTGTTAATTTTGTTGTCAAAACTATTTTTGTCTACTAAATTAACACTATTTTAGTTGACTAAAATACTACTAAAAACTAAAACAATTCAGATGACTAAAATACGACAAAGACTAGAATGGCATTTTAGTCAAAAGTCTATGAATAAAACTAAATGGAAATTTGACATAAAAATTAACACTGCATTACCTACCACATAGAAATAAGTAAGGGCATCTACTAAGCTGCTGAAATGTAAAAAAAAAAAGAAGAAAAAGGCTTTTCTTGTTTTTTTCTTAATATTTAATGTTGGTAAAATATTCAGGTAATATGTGCAATGGCATTACAGCCAATAGAGTTTATAGTTTTTTTTGTTTTTTTTTTTATATTTTAAAGTTGCACTTCTGTTTGTCAAAAAGCAATATTTTTGTTTATGAGACTTTTTGTTTAAAAAAAGATGATATATATCACAATGGCTAAATCTGTGTCTGTAGTGCCTGTTCAAACCTTAATACCATAAATAATAACATATTAGATTTTTACCCAAGGAGTATAAAATAAGCTTGGCTATTTGAGTATATAATGAGTTAATTTTTAGAGAAATTCTTAACCACTTCAGCCCTGGAAGGATTTACCCCCTTCCTGACCAGATCGTTTTTTTGCGATTCGGCACTGCGTCACTTTAACTGACAATTGCGCGGTCGTGCGACGTGGCTCCCAAACAAAATTGACGTCCTTTTTTCCCCATAAATAGAGCTTTCTGTTGGTGGTATTTGATCACCTCTGATGTTTTCATTTTTGCGCTATAAACAAAAAAAGACCAACAATTTTGAAAAAAAAAAACGCATTATTTTTTACTTTTAATATATAAATATATTAAAAATATATAATAAAAATGTTTTTTGCTCAGTTTAGGCTGATACGTATTCTTCTACATATTTTTGGTAAAAAAAATCGCAATAAGCATTTAATGATTAGTTTTCGCAAAAGTTATAGCGTTTACAAAATAGGGGATAGTTTTATGGCATTTTTATTAAAAAAATTTTTTTTTTTTTTACTAGTAATGGCGGAGATCAGCGATTTTTATCATGACTGCAACATTATGGTGGACACATCGGACAATTTTGACACATTTTTGCGTGCAGGCACGGCGGGAAATTCAAAGTAACGTACCGGTGCGTTACTTTGCCCAGCCGTGCCATTCTGCCGACGTATATGTACAGGAGCCGGTTGGCAACCGGTTAAATAATGGATTACAATTTAACTAAACCCATTCAATTTTAACCTACGTAAATGTAGGGGATTTTAGTAAACTAAAATGTACTGGATATTTTAGTTGACTAAAATACAACTAAAACTAAAACAATTCTGATGACTAAAATACGGATAAAACTAAAATTGCATTTTACAGTTTGCAATACAGAAGAGCAACATTTAAAAAAAATATTTTGACATGATATGCAAGCACTGACTTGATATACGAGCAGTACAATCCATGTAGTAAAGCCGGTGGTGTATGCAGTACTGCATGTGGCAAGAGTTCTGGGGGCGCTGGTGGCTACCAGCGATTCGTGGAAAACTTGGAGATGCTCGGAGACACTTGGAGACACTCCCAGCTGGGTGAGGCGGGCGTAACGTGCGTCGGAGGACCCAAAAGTGTCAAAAGTTCCCAAATGTCTCCAAGTGTCTTCAAGCATCTCCGAGTTCTCCAGGAAGCGATGGGAGCCACCAGCGCCCTGCACCTCTGGCCACATACAGTACTGCATACACCAGCGCCCCCCGCACCTCTGACCAAATACAGTACTGCATACACCAGCAGTGGTTGTGGAATAAATCATCTGAGTTTCCATTATTTCTCTTGGGGATATTCTCATTTGATATACGAGTGCTTTGGATTACAAGCATGCTTCTGGAACAAATTATGCTCATAATCCAAGGTATTACTGTAGACTAAAACAAAAATGGCATTTTAGTCAAAAGACTATGACTTAAAATAATCAAAATTTGACGTCAAAGCTAACACTGCTTTTCTCCCTTCTATTCCTTACATTCTGTATTTACCATTTACCAAAAAACATAAAGTAACATTTTTTGTGCTGTTTAAACCCATATATCATCTGAATATATAGGATGACCTAAAAACATATATACAAAATATCATGCACTTCCTGATAAGAAACCTTATATCCAATACAGTGAAAATGAATGTAAATAAATACATGCAAATTGTTAATTCATGTGAATATATACAAATAGATACGGTAAGTAATATTAAATGAGAGATGTCATGTAAATATATACACAAAAATGATAAATCACAAATGTGTTAAGGAAAAAGACGTGAAAAACTCTATTACTTGTTGCCCAGTAAATTGGTTTATCAGGAGAACAGTTGTTTTTGGGACATGGCAAAGTCCTTGTACTGTAAAACAAGTAAAAACTGTGCCCTCCAAAATTATGGATGTTACCCTCTTGGACAGTGGCCTGCATGGCATTTCTCAGTGTGTTTCCTGATGCTGACACCAGTAGGCCGTGCTTATGTGCCTTGTATTCTCTATTGATAGCCCATGTGACAGGATGAAAATTTAGGAGCACCATTAGAAGGCAGGTTCAGAACATTGTCACTCTATAAAAGCTGCAGATTTGAAACAAATTAAAAGTATTTTAAAATGACATTAGAACTGAACTTTGGGATACATAATGTTGCCTAAATAAGAGGCATTGGTATTCTTATTTGAATCTTTGTGTATTTCTTTCAGATCTATGCAGTAGTCCAGCTGTCACGTACCTGACTGTTGAGCCTGAGATAACAAGGGTGGACCCCTCCACAATTCCTGTCGAAGCACCCCTAGTGGTGAACAAAGGGACTTCTAGGGTAGTAGAAGAGCACAGGTGCCAGGAAGCTGGAGCAGTGAACTTGAATTTGGAATCACAGGGATCTACCAGGTGGCAGTATGGAGTCAAGTGACAAGATATGTTAAGCAGCAGTCAGGCAGATAGTGAAAAACTCTATTATATTTTGCCCACTTCTTCAGTAAATTGGGTTATCAGGAGCACAGTACAGATAGGTACAGCATTAGGATCAGGTTCAATGTTGGGGACAGGCAGCAACATGCTGGCAATGAGGTACAAAGTCAGGAGGTAGAGTCTTGGTCAGAATTTAAAGCCAGATTCCATAACACAGATAAGCAGCAGACATATCAGGCAATGGAAATTCGAAGAGAAGCATCAGACATAGCTGGGTCAGTGGCAAGATCAGCATGTTTTTAGGAACACAGAAGACAGGGATCAGTCCTGAAAACAATCCAGCAATGAGGCAAAGCAGACCTCAGGTTTAAATAGGTTACCGGACAGCCAGGATCTGGGCAGACCTGTGAGTGCATATGTGCGCCATGGTTCATGCATGCTCATTTACACATTCTTGTTCTTGCATGTGTTGTTAAGCTCCTATCCCTGTACAAAAATGAGCACTTGCTGCACAAGCTTTCCGACACCAGCATTAAACTTTGCCTCTGCGCGGAAGCTTTCTATAATAAAGACCGGTCACTACTGCTCTTTCTCCTTGTGCAGGGTGACTGTTCTTGTGTCCGCCCCTCCTGTAGTTTTCTGCAGACAACCTGTAGTGGGTAAGGCTGATGTTCCCCCCTGGTGATGGTGAAACTGTTACAAGGAAATAACTTGGTTAGCAAAATCATCTGTGGCACGCAAAGTGGATTTTTTATCCTTTATGGTTATTAAGACAACATTTTAATGAAAGTATTTGTGCCTGCAGTTCAGCTTTAACATACAATACAAACATTTTAGTAATATAATTCATATATAGTTCAATAACTAATATTATAACTGCAATAACATAAGATCTGTCTTTTTTGTTCTATAGCCAGTAATAACATTCATATTTTAACCTCCATAAGTAATTTTCTAATGTACTATATGTTTATATCTGATTGGTTCCTTTGGGACAATATAGTTATAAATTTGTGCACATTGATGGATGAGGCCACTAGTATTACTACACATTGCTTCATTTATTAAAACATTTAAGTTCCATTTCCTGACCAAAGCCAGAAATCTGATTGAATGAGGATTGAGTAACATCTCTCTTTTCCTACGGTGTTTATGTATTCAATTCATTTTTGTTTTTTGTCATTGTCCACAACAAGGTCACATTTGAATTACTGCAGTTTTGTTTCTCAGAATAAGAGAGCATACTAGTTCCAACTTTTTATTATTATTTCTGTTATGTCCTTTTTACACACAATTTTGTCCTCATTCCAACTAAATGTCAAATAAAAATACTTTATATCTTTTTCCTCCTGCATGCAACAAAAGAATATTCTAGCTGCCAGCTACCATATTGTACTATCAATTCTGCTCATTAACCAGGGACTTTAAGAAATGCTATAAAGATGAAAGAATTAATGCGGTCAAATACTCCTATGGAGGGTTTGCTAATAGAATGTATTGTTACATAGTGGAAAGTCTTTACATTTCGAGGAAAAATTGAGCAAGATGCAGATTATATAAAACTAGAAAAAGTGCACTTGCTTGGGAACGGAACAGTCTCTGTGGCAATGAATGCAATCAGCTCTCCAGTGAGAGGGGACAACACTAAGGTACAGGGTATATTATATAGTAGGATAAGTGTGGAGTATGTAGAGTATAGCAGAGTGTATAATGTGAAGCCATGTTGAGTACAGTATAGTGTGGAGTGCTGTGAAGAATATGTTGTTCAGGACAGTGTACCGAGTGGTGTGAACAGGGCCGGCCCTACCATGGGTCCCACTTGGTTCATTGGACCCAGGCAGCAAATTGAAGCCCACGATTTTATTTCCAGCAGTTTTGTGTATCATCCAGGGGCGGACTGGACCAGGGGGGGGGGGGGCAGCGTGACAACTGCCCCCTGGGCCACTCCACAGAATTGTAAAAAGGCCACCCTGCTGCCCTTAATATAATTGCTGGGTGCAAGGGTTCTCGCACACAGTCTAACACTGACTGTTAAACACATGAAGAGCTCAGATGTGTGTGTGCTGCCAGAGGGGTACCTAGAGGAGACAGAGAGAAATGAAAGATCCCTTCTCCACTGGCTCCGCCAGCAGCCGATGTTCAGGGGCAGCTTGCAAGGCTTGCATTTCTATTGGGTGCGACTGAAGGAAGGGGTGCAGCTGGCCTCCCACCTGACCCGCCATCTTCTGCTCTGGTGCATGGGTGAGGCTAGGCACTGAAGACTGTGGAAGCAGTGAGAGAGAGCAACAGAGAGGTAATATAAGTTAGTTCTGTGTGACAGGACACAAATTGTGTCCATCATTTTTTCTAGTAGTGGCTGCTGATCTGCTGAATGGCCAAATATTGCATAGCAAGTCATGCTCAAAAATAACTATTCAGCCCTATCTTGCCATTATACTACCCTAGCCTGCCCCTATACTACCCTAGCCTGCCCCTATATAGCCCTAACCTGTCTATATACTACCCTAGCCTGTCTATATACTACTCCAGCCTGTCTATATACTACCCTAGTCCGCCCATATATAGTGCCCTAGCCTGCCCCTATACTGCCCTAGCCTGTCTATATACTACCCTGGTCTACCCCTATACTGTGAGAAAAAAGTTGCGCTATCCAGGTGTGTAAAGCTGCTGCTCGAAATGTTATACTACATAAAACAGAATTAGATATGAAAAGGAGCTGCGCTAAAAATTGAAAATATCACCAAAAGATGTGGTGTATAATAATGTGCTAATAAAGTGAATATAAGTGAGAGTTGCCTATGTGACTAGTGCGTTTCTCATGAGTGTTTACCCAAAAAAGAGGCTGTGTAAAAACCGCCTCTGTTGGTGTACCGTATGTATGAGAAAAGTGAATAAATAAACACCCGGCTGGGCTCTTCAAATTTGAGTGAAAATTTGAAAGTGACGACACCAAACTGAGTCACTATCAAGACAACTAAGTTGTAATGTGAAATAAAATAAAAATAAAAAAATCTTATTTAGACAAAGTGAACAATATTACTGCCTAAAGTTGTGTAAATTAGCAAACAACTGACAGAGCATCTAGTGACACATTAACCGATTCGACAGTAGAAAATGTGAGCAAAAGTAAAAACTATATAGCTATAAATATGCAGTTAGTGAACCCCTGTTCAGGAGACTAAGCAAACAGAAACAAATAATGCAAACAATAAATGCAAACACATATATGCAAGTAAACAGCAATGCAAACACCCTCCAGAGCATCCAGCATTATACCGATGCCATAGCAGACAATGTAAGGTTGCCAAAGATAAAGCTCTCAGCACAATAAATGAGTCCCGTATTTGTAACAGTCTCTGGCACACTTGTCTCCTTACCGGAACTGGATGGTCCCTTTTTAGGGGGACCGTTCACACAGGTGGCTTTTCAACCCTAGCCAAGGGTAAACTGTAGGGGACACCCGAAATTCTGCCGACCTGGATGGCTCCTTTAGGATATCTCTAAATTTAGGATCCTCCAAGGGTCTCCGCTCAGGGCCAGTCACAGTGGTTGCAAGCGTATTGGAACCAAGGGAAATCAAGAAAAAGCTCCCATAGCATAAAATCCAAGGGTATTTATTTGTATAAAAACAGAAAAAACACTTACAGTGTATCGATCAGTAAAGGCATAAAGCGAGCCGGCCGGTCTCGCATAAACAGCCCGTGGTAACGGGATCACGTCGTGCTGCGGTGGCGTCAAGACGTAGCTCCTCCTCCCTACGCGTTTCGTCATCAAAGGACGTCGTCACAGTGCCCCGTGATGACGTCCTTTGATGACGAAACGCGTAGGGAGGAGGAGCTACGTCTTGACGCCACCGCAGCACGACGTGATCCAGTTTCCACGGGCTGTTTATGCGAGACCGGCCGGCTCGCTTTATGCCTTTACTGATCGATACACTGTAAGTGTTTTTTCTGTTTTTATACAAATAAATACCCTTGGATTTTATGCTATGGGAGCTTTTTCTTGATTTCCCTTGGTTCCAATACGCTTGCGACCACTGTGACTGGCCCTGAGCGGAGACCCTTGGAGGATCCTAAATTTAGAGATATCCTAAAGGAGCCATCCAGGTCGGCAGAATTTCGGGTGTCCCCTACAGTTTACCCTTGGCTAGGGTTGAAAAGCCACCTGTGTGAACGGTCCCCCTAAAAAGGGACCATCCAGTTCCGGTAAGGAGACAAGTGTGCCCTATGGTGGAGGTCTCTACACTTTTTCTGTGGTGTCATACAAGTCACGTTTATACGAATTATTCAGAGCTGTCACAGAGACTGTTACAAATACGGGACTCATTTATTGTGCTGAGAGCTTTATCTTTGGCAACCTTACATTGTCTGCTATGGCATCGGTATAATGCTGGATGCTCTGGAGGGTGTTTGCATTGCTGTTTACTTGCATATACAGTGGTGTGAAAAAGGGTTTGCCCCCTTCCTCATTTCCTGTTCCTTTGCATGTTTGTCACACTTAAGTGTTTCGGAACATCAAACCAATTTAAACAATAGTCAAGGACAACACAAGTAAACACAAAATGCAATTTGTAAATGAAGGTGTTTATTATTAAAGGTGAAAAAAAATCAAAACCATCATGGCCCTGTGTGAAAAAGTGATTGCCCCCTAAACCTAATAACTGGTTGGGCCACCCTTAGCAGCAACAACTGCAACCAAGCGTTTGCGATAACGTGCAATGAGGCTTTTACAGCGTCCTGGAGGAATTTTGGCCCACTCATCTTTGCAGAATTGTCCTAATTCAGTTACATTAGAGGGTTTTCGAGCATGAACGGCCTTTTTAAGGTCATACCACAACATCTCAATAGGATTCAGGTCAGGACTTTGGCTAGGCCACTCCAAAGTCTTCATTTTGTTTTTCTTCAGCCATTCGGTGGTGGACTTGCTGGTGTGTTTAGGATCATTGTCCTGCTGCAGAACCCAAGTTCGTTTCAGCTTGAGTACACGAACAGATGGTCGGACATTCTCCTTCAGGATCTCTTGGTAGACAGCAGAATTCATAGTTCCTTTTATCACGGCAAGTCTTCCAGGTCCTGAAGCAGCAAAACAGCCCCAGACCATCACACTACCACCACCATATTTTACTGTTGGTATAATGTTCTTTTTCTGAAATGCAGTGTTCCTTCTACGCCAGATATACTTGGACACACACCTTCCAAAGAGTTCCACTTTTGTCTCATCGGTCCACAGAATGTTGTCCCAAAAGTCTTGGGGATCATCAAGATGTGTTGTGGAGAAATTGAGACGAGCTTTGATGTTCTTTTTGCTCAGCAGTGGTTTTCTCCTTGGAACTCTGCCATGCAGGCCATTTTTGCCCAGTCTTTTCCTGATGGTGGAGGCATGAACGCTGACCTTAACTGAGGCAAGTGAGGCCTGCAGTTCCTTGGACGTTGTTGTGGGGTCTTTTGTGACCTCTTGGATGAGTCGTCGCTGCGCTCTTGGGCTAATTTTGGGCGGCCGGCCACTCCTGGGAAGGTTCACCACTGTTCTATGTCTTCGCCATTTGTGGATAATGGCTCTCACTGTGGTTCGCTGGATTCCCAAAGCTTTGGAAATGGCTTTATAACCCTTTCCAGACTGATAGATCTCAATTACTTTCTTTCTCAATTGTTCCTGAATTTCTTTGGGTCTCGGCATGATGTGTAGCTTTTAAGGATCTTCTGGTGGACCTTACTGTGTCAAGCAGCTCCTATTTAAGTGATGCCTTGATTGTGAACAGGTGTGGCAATAATCAGGCCTGGGTGTGGCTAGAGAAATTGAACTCAGGTGTGGACAACCACAGTTATAGTATGTTTTAACAAGGGGGGCAATCACTTTTTCACACAGGGCCATGATGGTTTGGATTTTTTTTCACCTTTAATAATAAACACCTTCATTTACAAATTGCATTTTGTGTTTACTTGTGTTGTCCTTGACTATTGTTTAAATTGGTTTGATGTTCCGAAACACTTAAGTGTGACAAACATGCAAAGGAACAGGAAATGAGGAAGGGGGCAAACACTTTTTCACACCACTGTATGTGTTTGCATTTATTGTTTGCATTATTTGTTTCTGTTTGCTTAGTCTCCTGCACAGGGGTTCACTAACTGCATATTTATAGCTATATAGTTTTTACTTTTGCTCACATTTTCTACTGTCGAATCGGTTAATGTGTCACTAGATGCTCTGTCAGTTGTTGGCTAATTTACACAACTTTAGGCAGTAATATTGTTCACTTTGTCTAAATAAGATTTTTTTATTTTTATTTTATTTCACATCACAACTTAGTTGTCTTGATAGTGACTCAGTTTGGTGTCGTCACTTTCAAATTTTCACTCAAATTTGAAGAGCCCAGCCGGGTGTTTATTTATTCACTTTTCTCATACATACGGTACACCAACAGAGGCGGTTTTTACACAGCCTCTTTTTTGGGTACACACTCATGAGAAACGCACTAGTCACATAGGCAACTCTCACTTATATTCACTTTATTAGCACATTATTATACACCACATCTTTTGGTGATATTTTCAATTTTTAGCGCAGCTCCTTTTCATATCTACCCCTATACTGCCCTAGCCTTTCTATATAATACCCTAGCCTTCCTATATGCTACCCTAGCCTGTCCACATACCACCCTAGCCTGCCCATATACTACGCTAGGCTGTAGATATAATACGGTAGCCTGTCCATATACTACTCTAGCCAGTCCATATACTACCCTAGCCTGTCCATATACTACCCTAGTCTGCCCCTATACTACCCTAGCCTGTCCATATATTAACCTAGCCTGCACCATACTAGCCGAACCTACCCCTATACTGCCCTAGCCTACCCCTATAATACCCTAGCCTGTCTATATGCTACCCTAGCCTGTCAATATACTACCCTAGCTTATCCATATACTACCCTAGCCTGTCTACAGTATATACTACCCTAGCTGGCCCCTATACTACTCTAGCCTGTCAATATACTACCCTAGTAGGGATGAGCCGAACACCTCCCGGTTCGGTTCGCACCAGAACCAGCGAACAGACCTAAACTTTGCGTGAACTTTAGAACCCTATTAAAGTCTATGGGACTCGAACGTTCAAAATCAAAAGTGATAATTTTAAAGGCTAATATGCAAGTTATTGTCCTAAAAAGTGTTTGGGACCCGGGGCCTGGAGCAGTGATTTTAATAATGCTTAAAGTGAAACAATAAAAGTGTAATATTCCTTTAAATTTCGTACCTGGGGGGGGGGGGGTGTATAGTATGCCTGTAAAGGGGCGCATGTTTCCCATGCTTAGAACTGTCCCTGCACAAAGTGTCATTTCTGCAGGAAAAAAAGTAATTTAAAAGCACTCGCGGCTATAATGAATTGTCGGCTCCCCGTAATACAGAGAACAGTCATTGAAAGTCATTGATAAAAAAAAAAAAAAAATGCGTGGGGTTTCCCCCAAATTCAATTACCAGGCCCTTCAGGTCTGGTATTTATTTTAAGGGGAACTCCACGCCAAGTTTAAAAAAAAATAGCGTGGACTTCCCCCCAAAAATCTATACCTGACTCTTTATCCGAGCACGCAACCTAGCAGGCCGCAGGAAAAGAGGGGCTGTTGAGAGAGAGCCTCCCCTTCTGAACCGTACCAGGCCACATGCCCTCAACATTGGGAGGATGCTTTGGGGGTCTGTGACCCCTCAAAGCACCATGTCCCCATGTTGATGGGGACAAGGGCCTCATCCCCACAACCCTGGCCGGTGGTTGTGGGGGTCTGCAGGCGGGGGGCTTATCTGAATCTGGAAGCCCCATTTAACAAGGAGACCCCCAGATCCCGCCCCCACTGTTTGAAATGGTAAGGGGGTACAAAAGTACAAATAAAGTGTAAAAAATGTTAAAAAACACACAGACACCGTTGGGAAAAGTCCTTTATTAAAAATAAAAAAATAAAAAAAAGATTCCAACGGTGGTAATCCACTCTTGCTATCCAGCGATGGCTGATCTCTTCTCCGGGGTCCAGCGATGGGTGATCTCTCCCGATGGTGCAGCGCATCCTGTCTCCACCTGAGACACTGTGGGAATCCCGACAGCCTGATAAGGTCTTAGCTGAGGAGGACGGGGACACCCATCACCTGACCCCGCCTCCCTCTGACGCAAGGGGAAACCCAGGCTTCCCCAGTGATATACGGGTGACCCGGCCCCCCTCTGATGTAACGCAGGTTTCCATTACATCAGAGGGGGGCGGGGTCACCCAGACGTCATTGGGGAAGCCTGGGATCCCCCTTGCATCAGAGGGGCGGGGTCAGGTGATGGGTGGCCCTGTCCCCCTCAGCTAAGACCTTATCAGGCTGTCGGGATTCCCACAGTGTCTCAGTGGAGACAGGATGCGCTGTGCGGATCACCCATCGCTGGACCCCGGAGTAGAGATCAGCCATCGCTGGATAGAAAGATACCACCGCTGGAATCTTTTTTTTTTTTTAATAAAGGACTTTTCCCAACGGTGTCAGTGTGTTTTTTAACATTTTTTATCACTTTCTTTGTGAAATGGTAGGCCATTTCAAACAGGGGGGGCAGGATCTGGGGGTCCGCCCACAGACCCCCACAACCACCGGCCAGGGTTGTGGGGATGAGGCCCTTGTCCCCATCAACATCAACACCAACGCATCCTCCCAATGTTGAGGGCATGTGGCCTGGTACGGTTCAGGAGGGGGGGTGCTCCCTCGTCCCCCCCTATTTTCCTGCGGCCTGCCAGGTTGCGTGCTCGGATAAAGGGTCTGGTATGAATTTTTGGGGGAACTCCACGCCATTTTTTTTTTATTTGGCGTGCAGTTCCCCTTAAAATCCATACCGAACCTGAAGGGTCTGGTATGCATATTTGGGGGGAACCCCACGTCATTTTTTTCTAAAATTTGACCCGGGGTACCCCTTAATATCCATACCAGACTTGAAGGGCCTGGTAATTGAATTTGGGGGGAACCCCACGCATTTTTTTTTTTTAATCAATGACTTTCAATGACTGTTCTCTGTATTATGGGGAGCCAACAATTCAATATAGCCGCGAGTGCTTTTAAATGACTTTCAGAAATTACACTTTGTGCAGGGACAGTTCTAAGCACGGGAAACATGCGCCCCTTTACAGGAATACTATACACACCCCCCAGGTATGAAATTTAAAGGAATATTACACTTTTATTGTTTCACTTTAAGCACTGCTCCCGAAAAAACGTCTGTTTTTAAAACTTTTTTTTGCATTGATACGTGTCCCCTGGGGCAGGACCCAGGTCCCCAAACACTTTTTATGACAATAACTTGCATATAAGCCTTTAAAATTAGCACTTTAGATTTCTCCCATAGAATTTTACAGGGTGTTCCGCGGCTTTTCGAATTTGCCGCGAACACCCCAAATTGTTCGCTGTTCGGTGAACAGGCGAACAGGCAATGTTCGAGTTGAACATGAGTTTGACTTGAACTCGAAGCTCATCCCTATACCCTAGCCTGCCCCTATACTACCCTAGCCTGCCCATATACTACTCTAGCCTGCCCCTTGGAATTGAACATAATGGTATGTCATATCATTTTGGATACAGACAAGGTCTTGTTGCATGTAAATCTCACTTCCTAATCAATTAAACTTTGGTTTTAATTATTATGATATAAAAAAAGTTTTGTTTTGGGGAAGGGGCAGCATTTCATCCTTGGACCCAGGCAGCACAATATCTTGGGCCAGTCCTGGGTGTGGAGTATATGTTGTACAGGACAGCGTACAGAGTGGTGTGGAGAATATGTTGCACAGGTCTACAGGACAGTGTACATAGTAGTGTGGAATATCTGTTGCACAGTGTACAGAGTTCTGTACATCTTGTGCAGAACATTGGACAGAGTGGAGCAGTGTGAAAAATAGTTTACAGCATAATGTGTAGTGTGGTATACTGTATATTACACAGCACAGCATAAAGCAGTGTGGAGTATATACAGTATAAAAATTGGAGCACTGTGGAGTATAATTTACAGTATGTTGTATAGTGGTGTGGAGTATAGTTTATACCAACGTGTACAGATTATAGTGGTGTGTAGTACAGTGTATAGAATAGTGTACAGAGTGGAGTTGGATAGGACGATATATTTATGTAGCACAGTGTACAGAATATAGTGGTGTATTTTGTACAAGAGTTCAGCGTATGGAATATACAACACCGTGCACAAAGTGGAGCTTTGTGGAATATACAACACGCAGGCCAGTATGAAGGATGGACTTTGGTTCTACGGAGAATACATTATCCTTCAGCAGAATATTAATGGGACAATAATTGTGCTCTTTGCAAAATGTGAAGTGACAGATCTACAGTACAAAAAGTAAAATTTTTTAAATAAACCGGCTATGGGTATGCGAGGCAACTAGAACAGTTGGAGACAGGCATGAGTGAGTGACATCTTGGTAAGAAAGCAGATTTTATGATGAGCTGTCACTACCATCAGCATAAGTCTTGTTGTACCTATCCTGCAGCTTTTTTTCCAGGTCTCTTTTGGTTTCCAGGTCTATCTGACCAGTCAATACTGCTTGTTTTCCTTATATCAAGTAGGTCTGGCAGGAATTTTTGCTATGCCAGGTGCACATCTTTATCAATTTACAAAATGCAAAGTGGGCGAACAGAAGAAAAATGTAAATCAAATCAATATTTGGTGTGACTACCCTTTGGCTTCAAACCAGAATCAATTCTTTTAGATAGACACAGAACGTGTGCACACAGATTTTGAAGGAACTTGGTAGGTACGTTATTCTAAACATCTTCGAGAACTAACCACAGATCTTCTGTGGATGTAGACTGCTTCAAATTCTTCTGTCTCTTCACGTAATCCCAGACAGACTCGATGATGTTGAGATCAGGGCTCTGTGGGGGCCAAACCATCACTTCCAGGACTCCTTGTTTTTCTGCTGTTCAAGCTCTTTTAACCACCTCAATACAGGGCATTTTCACCCCCCCTTCCTGCCCAAGCCATTTTTCAGCTTTCAGTGCTGTCACACTTTGAATGAAAATTGCGTGGTCATACAACACTGTACCCAGATGAAATTGTTTTGCGCTATAAACAAAAGAAGAGTGACAAGTTTAAAAAAAAAAAAAAAACAATATTTTTTACTTTTTGCTATACTAAATATCCCCAAAAAATGTATAAAAAAAACATTTTTTTCCTCAGTTTAGGCCGATACGTATTCTTCTACATATTTTTGGTAAAAAAAATGGCAATAAGCGTATATTGATTGGTTTGCACAAAAGTTATAGCGCCTACAAAATAGAGGATAGATTTATAGCATTTTTATTTTATTATATTTATTTTTAACTAGTAATGGCGGCGATCTGCGATTTTTATCGTGACTGCGATATTGCGGCGGACATATCGGACACTTTTGACACATTTTTGGGACCATTCACATTTATACAGTGATCTGTGCTATAAAAATGCATTGATTACTGTGTAAATGTGACTGGCAGGGAAGGGTTAACACTAGGGGGCGCTGAAGGGGTTAATATGTTCCCTGGGAGTGATTCTAATGCAGCGTACACACGGTCGGAATTTCCGATGGAAACAGTCCGATGGGAGCTTTTCATCGGATTTTCCTACCGTGTGTATGCCCAACGGTCTTTTTCTGTCAGAATTTCCGACGGACTTTGAATTAAGAACCTGTTTTTCAATTTTTCAGATGGAAAACCTTTCTATCGGATTTTTCGATCGTGTGTATGCAATTCCGACACGCAAAATTCCGACGCATGCTCGGAAACGATTCGACGCATGCTCGGAAGCATTAAACTTCCCTTTTATAGTGCTGTCGAACGTGTATTATGCCGCTGTGTTATTGACCATCGGAATTTGGTGTGACCGTGTGTAGGCAACACAGCTTGAGCGGAATTTCGTCGGAATTCCGTCGGAAAAACCGTCAGAGTTTTTTCCGACGAGAATTCCGATCGTGTGTACGCGGCATAACTGTAGGGGAAGGGGATTCACAAGGGGAGGAGACCGATCTGTGTTTCTCTGTACTGAGAACACCATCGGTCTCCTCTCCTCTGACAGGACCGTAGATCTGTGTGTTTACGCACACAGATCCACGGTCCTGCTGTGCTACTGGGCAATCGTGGGTGCCCGGCGGACATCGCGGCCGCCGGGCACGCGCAGCGGGTGCCCAGTGACATGGCGGCGCGAGCGCTCTCCCTGGAGGACCGGGAAGGGGAGGACATCATATGATGCCCTCCCGCCACAAGAGCTGCGCTGCCTGGCCATCAATTGACAGCCGGCGGTCGCAAGGAAGTTAAAGAAGCACAAAGACCAGGCCCCTTTTTGCGATTCGGCACTGCGTCGATTTAACTGACAATTGCGCGGTCGTGCGAAGTGGCTTCCAAACAAAATTGGCGTCCTTTTTTTCCCACAAATAGAGCTTACTTTTGGTGGTATTTGATCGCCCCTGCGGTTTTTATTTTTTGCGCTATAAACAAAAATAGAGCAACAATTTTGAAAAAAATTCAATATTTTTTACTTTTTGCTATAATAAATATCCCCAAAAAATATATAAAAAACATTTTTTTTCCTCAGTTTAGGCCGATACGTATTCTTCTACATATTTTTGGTAAAAAAAAATCGCAATTAGAGATTATTGATTGGTTTGCGCAAAAGTTATATCGTTTACAAAATAGGGGATAGTTTTATAGCATTTTTATTAATATTTATTTTTTTTACTAGTAATGGCGGCGATCAGCGATTTTTATTGTGACTGCGACATTATGGCGGACACATCGGACATTTTTGACACATTTTTGGGACCCTTGTCATTTATACAAAAATCTGTGCTATTTAAATGCACTGATTCCTATGTAAATGTCAGTGGCAGTGAAGGACTTAACCACTAGGGGGCGTTTTTTTCACAGTAGGGGGCGTAGCTGAAGTCTGACGTTGCTGATCGGCTTTCCCGATGACAGGGAACAGCCGATCAGTGACAGGCAGTGTAGGAAGCGCGGGGAGAGGTTTGTTTACACAGACCTCTCCCCGTTCTTCAGCTCTGTGACCCGATCGCGGGACACCAGCGTCGATCGGGTCCGCTGGTCCCGCGGCCACGGTCATGGAGCTCCCGACCAGGTTGCGATCGCGCTGCCGGCGCGCGCGCACGCGACCCCACGGCTAGGCAATTAAAGGGGACGTACCTGTACTTGCTTTTGCCTAGCCGTGCCATTCTGCCGTCGTAAATGTAGAGGAGGCGGTCGGGAAGCGGTTAATAAATGACGCTGCTATTGCTTTATGGTAAATACTCTAAAAGGTGTAGGAGATATTTGCATAAATAGCGGCACCGCTGTCTAAGGCGCATGCAGCGCACTGAGCGTGCCGTTGCTATCGGCGATCATGCCGTTAGTGGCGGCACCAGCACGCATGCATGGGAGTGACGTCATCGTGGCGCCAGAGCCACGATACCCGGAAGTCACTCCGGGATAGATGACGGCATTGTGGAGGGGAACGAGGACCACTTCGGGGTCTTTAAACTCAGCTAAGTAATTCATAATGAGAAGAGGGCGTGACCTAGACATGGCGGCGTGAGGACTTGCTCATCTTGAGCTCTACTCTCCCTCTGGTGAAAAAGTGACCTACGGATTGGATCAGAAACGGCATGTGCCCAGCTAAGAATAGGAAAGACCAGATACCTGCAATAGCTGCAGCCACAGCCCGCTCAGAGATTAAACACTACTTCCCGGGAGTCCAGACACGCAGTGCACGGACGCGAATGGCGGAGCCGCGTGGTGATGAGGACGAGTCCATACCTCAGAAGGAGCCGACTGTATCCACAGTCCTAACGGACACAGGCGTTGTGAGCCCTGGACACTCCGGACACCTAAAAGGGGCGGTTCTTCATATCTCAGCTGGCAGCCCACAGCGTCTCCATCGAGAAGAATCAGAGATCAGAGAGATCAGGGAGCTGCTACGAGCGCTGCCTACGAAGGCAGATATTGAAGCTATGCTTCTCAAATTGACGGAGACACAGCAACAAGAGATGCAGGAGGTGCGGGCTGATATCCAGAAGCTTACGGTGTGTATATCAGAAGGGGAAGCATCGACTCTGGGAGTGCTAAGGAGGATAACAATAGTGGAACAGGAACAGGTATGTCAGATAGAACAATCATTGGCTTTACAGTTACATATTGAGGACCTGGAGGACAGAAGTCGCCGTCATAACGTGAGGTTAAGGGGTCTCCCGGAAACTATTGAACCGGAGAAACTGAAAGATAGTGACAGCCATATTTTATCAGGTCTTGGACATGACAGTAACAGAACCAATAGAATTAGATCAGGTGCATAGGGCAAGTGGCCCAAGACCAACCGACCTGAATAGACCCGAGACATTATTTGCCGTCTGCACAGATATACTCACAAAGAAGACATTATACGTAAAGCATGGACAATGGGAACCATAGATTATGAGGGAGTAAATATTAAAATCTTACCAGACCTATCCAGGGCAACATTACAGCAGCGTGCTTTGCTACGACCACTATTGGAAAAAGTGAGAAAGATGGGACATACATACCGATGGAGATTCCCGTTTGCACTGACTGTCAGGAAGGGAACATCTTCCTTTACTCTGCACCGGACCGGGGACCTTCCAGAGCTGTTCACTTTACTGGAAATCCCACCAATGGTGATACCAGATTGGCTGCAACCATTGCAAAACCGTTTCCAACAACCAGAGCCCCGGATATAACAAGAGAGACCACATCCCCAACCAGATAGAATTAGACGCAAATTTCGACCCCCTTATAGGAAGGATGGGGTAATACCTGAAGGAAGTAAATCCAGCCCTTCTGAACTTATTCCTTCAGCCCCCCCCCCTTTTTTTTTTGGTATAAGAGGGAAAGACTACTTAAATGACTAATATCAGAGACTTTGCTTAAAAAGTAAAACATGACGGAGGACCCTAAATCCCCCCCCCCTTTGTTTTTTTGCCCCCTTTTTATTTTTTTTATTTTTTAGGGGGATTTAGTAATGATAGACTATATGGAAGGTTAATATATAGGACATACTAAGTTTGAATTAATATCCAAATACCTCACATTTATATATATATATATATATATATATATATATATATATATATATATATATATATACAGTGCCTTGTGAAAGTATTCGGCCCCCTTGAACTTTTCAACCTTTTGCCACATTTCAGGCTTCAAACATAAAGATATAAAATTTAAATTTTTTGTGAAGAATCACCAACAAGTGGGACACAATTGTGAAGTGGAGCGAAATCTATTGGATTGTTGAAACTTTTTTAACTAATAAAAAAATGAAAAGTGGGGCGTGCAAAATTATTCAGCCCCCTTGCGTTAATACTTTGTAGAGCCACCTTTTGCTGCGATTACAGCTGCAAGTCGCTTGGGGTATTTCTCTATCAGTTTTGCACATCGAGAGACTGAAATTCTTGCCCATTCTTCCTTGCAAAACAGCTCGAGCTCAGTGAGGTTGGATGGAGAGCGTTTGTGAACAGCAGTTTTCAGCTCTTTCCACAGATTCTCGATTGGATTCAGGTCTGGACTTTGACTTGGCCATTCTAACATCTGGATACGTTTATTTGTGAACCATTCCTTTGTAGATTTTGCTGTATGTTTGGGATCATTGTCTTGTTGGAAGATAAATCTCCGTCCCCCTTTCAGGTCTTTTGCAGACTCCAACAGGTTTTCATCCAGAATGGTCCTGTATTTGGCTGCATCCATCTTCCCCTCAATTTTAACCATCTTCCCTGTCCCTGCTGAAGAAAAGCAGGCCCAAACCATGATGCTGCCACCACCATGTTTGACAGTGGGGATGGTGTGTTGAGGGTGATGAGCTGTGTTGCTTTTACACCAAACATATCGTTTTGCATTGTGGCCAAAAAGTTCGATTTTGGTTTCATCGGACCAGAGCACCTTCTTCCACATGTTTGGTGTGTCTCCCAGGTGGCTTGTGGCAAAGTTTAGACAAGACTTTTTATGGATATCTTTGAGAAATGGCTTTCTTCTTGCCACTCTTCCATAAAGGCCAGATTTGTGCAGTGTACGACTGATTGTTGTCCTATGGACAAACTCTCCCACCTTAGCTGTAGTTCTCTGCAGTTCATCCAGAGTAATCATGGGCCTCTTGGCTGCATCTCTGATCAGTCTTCTCCTTGTCTGATCTGAAAGTTTAGAGGGACAGCCAGGTCTTGGTAGATTTGCAGTGGTCTGATACTCCTTCCATTTCAAAATGATCGCTTGCACAGTGCTCCTTGGGATGTTTAAAGCTTGGGAAATCTTTTTGTATCCAAATCCGGCTTTAAACTTCTCCACAACAGTATTACGGACCTGCCTGGTGTGTTCCTTGGTCTTCGTGATGCTCTCTGTGCTTTTAACAGAACCCTAAGTGCTGGTTCACACTGGGGCAACACGACTTACAGCGCGACTTAGCAAGGCAACTTGGACGTGACTTGGACGTGACTTGGACGTGACTTTGAGTTATTTACAACACAACTTCAAGTCATCCCCAGGCCAGGCGACTTTGGCAGTGGCCAATCACATAATAATCAGCTCTGTGGGAGGGAGGGGTTTGCCTAGAAAACTATTTATACTTCCTGGAAAGTTGCTTCAGTTAAGACAGGGCATCCGACTTGGAGGCAACTTCTATTGAAATCAATGGGTACAAGTCGCCTAGAAGTCGGATTGAAGTAGTACAGGAACCTTTTCTGAAGTCGGAGCGACTTCAGTAGTGTTCATTAAGACGACTCTCATTCACTTGCATGTAATTTCTGATGTCAAGTGACTTGGGGCGACTTGCAGTCTGACAAGTCGCCCCCCAAGTCACGGTAGTGTGAACGGGCTCTGAGACTATCACAGAGCAGGTGCATTTATACAGAGACTTGATTACACACAGGTGGATTCTATTTATCACCATCAGTCATTTAGGACAACATTGGATCATTTAGAGATCCTCGCTGAACTTCTGGAGTGAGTTTGCTGCACTGAAAGTAAAGGGGCCGAATAATTTTGCACGCACCACTTTTCAGTTTTTATTTGCTAAAAAAGTTTAAAATATCCAATAGATTTTGTTCCACTTCACAATTGTGTCCCACTTGTTGGTGATTCTTCACAAAAAAAATTAAATTTTATATCTTTATGTTTGAAGCCTGAAATGTGGCAAAAGGTTGAAAAGTTCAAGGGGGGCGAATACTTTCGCAAGGCACTGTATATGTATATATATATATATATATATATATATATATATATATATATATATATATATTTTTTTTTTTTACCTTAGATGGTTCCAAGGTCTAGACTAGGGATGGGCCCAGTGCTCGATGCGAACCCACGTTCGCATCGAGCACCGGGCATTCGCTCGCTCGGCGAGCCGGCGCAGTGCATTGCTGGCTGATGATTGGCCAAGCATGCACTGTGACCCCGCATGCTTGGCCAATCACAGCGCCGGAAACTCGGAGAGCAATAATTGGCTACAGGCAGGACGCCTGTAGCCAATTAAAGCTCAGGGGCTTTAGTACATGCCCCACCATTTAAAAGGCCGCCACGCCGTCGGCGCCGGTCACATGAGTTCCGGCTTTAGGAGAGATCAGGCTGATTCTGTGTCTTTGTGGATATGTGTCCCTCGCGCTACTTGGAGTATATATAATAGTCAAAATAAATAAATAAGTAGTGCTCTGCTGCAAAATGTGGTGTGTTCACAAATACACAAAATAGTAATATATATAAAAGAATTTCGCGCAATATATAGCTAAAATTAAAGTGCAATAAGGAATACTCCAATAGTAATACCACTACTACTGGAAAAATAAATAAATGCTACAGTACTAGTAAACATCAATGTCTACATACAGTAGTACATAAAGTGACAGGTGCATATGTGCAAAACCATTAAAGGTACCATATAAAGTGCTGTGAGATACAAATAAAAATAAATTCAAACAATCAAATAAATTCAAACAATCACAGTGCATTCAAGTGCTATGCAATTAAAGTGCTGTGCCATTAGACGCTTAATAAAAAAGCCTCAAATAATGGATGAGTAATCAATAACAGGTGAATGGTTATCAGATGCTAATGGAAAAAATATTAAACAAATAAGTAAATAAGTAATAAATATATATAGTCCCAGGTTGGATAAAATATATATGAATGAGCAGTGTCCAAGTTAATCCATCCGGTCCTGATGGTGTATTTAGTCAGGTACCGTATTCGCTTTAATTAAGCAGTAATTAAATATTCCATTCATTCAGGTTATCAGCATTAACTGCATGATATAAATATTAAATCCTGTATGTTTTCTGCAGCGGGTACTTGGTCCTGATTTTCATAAAATTCAATCCAATCACTAGTCTCTCAAAACTCTCACCTCAAATCTGAAAGATTGTAGCTTTTCGGGCATATCCTATAGCCCCATGGATTGTGGATACAAGTTGTTCAGCATAAAACTGGTAAGAGTAAAAAACTTCTCCTTTAAGGGCGTTTAAAATCTTGATTCCTGCAGTGCTCAGTGTCAAGACAAGACAAAGGGCAAAGAAACAAGAAAGGGAAGCCTCCACTAGTGTAGTATCTTAATTAAATATAGGCAAGTTTATTAAGGTACATTGGGTGGACTCTTACATTAAAATCAAGGTATAAAAGCAAGAAACGGCATAGACATATATAGAAATGAATAACTCCTAGGCGTTCTCAGCGCCTTCTCACGTCTCACGTCTCCTCTGCCGTAGGCAGAGGAGACGTGAGACGTGAGAAGGCGCTGAGAACGCCTAGGAGTTATTCATTTCTATATATGTCTATGCCGTTTCTTGCTTTTATACCTTGATTTTAATGTAAGAGTCCACCCAATGTACCTTAATAAACTTGCCTATATTTAATTAAGATACTACACTAGTGGAGGCTTCCCTTTCTTGTTTCTTTGCCCTTTGTCTTGTCTTGACACTGAGCACTGCAGGAATCAAGATTTTAAACGCCCTTAAAGGAGAAGTTTTTTACTCTTACCAGTTTTATGCTGAACAACTTGTATCCACAATCCATGGGGCTATAGGATATGCCCGAAAAGCTACAATCTTTCAGATTTGAGGTGAGAGTTTTGAGAGACTAGTGATTGGATTGAATTTTATGAAAATCAGGACCAAGTACCCGCTGCAGAAAACATACAGGATTTAATATTTATATCATGCAGTTAATGCTGATAACCTGAATGAATGGAATATTTAATTACTGCTTAATTAAAGCGAATACGGTACCTGACTAAATACACCATCAGGACCGGATGGATTAACTTGGACACTGCTCATTCATATATATTTTATCCAACCTGGGACTATATATATTTATTACTTATTTACTTATTTGTTTAATATTTTTTCCATTAGCATCTGATAACCATTCACCTGTTATTGATTACTCATCCATTATTTGAGGCTTTTTTATTAAGCGTCTAATGGCACAGCACTTTAATTGCATAGCACTTGAATGCACTGTGATTGTTTGAATTTATTTGATTGTTTGAATTTATTTTTATTTGTATCTCACAGCACTTTATATGGTACCTTTAATGGTTTTGCACATATGCACCTGTCACTTTATGTACTACTGTATGTAGACATTGATGTTTACTAGTACTGTAGCATTTATTTATTTTTCCAGTAGTAGTGGTATTACTATTGGAGTATTCCTTATTGCACTTTAATTTTAGCTATATATTGCGCGAAATTCTTTTATATATATTTTGATTCTGTGTCTTTGCTTGATTCATTGCTACAGAAAGATTTGCTCTTCTTTGCTAAACCATTGGCTATTTATTTGCTAAACCATTGCTACCTGTCATTGATCGTCCATTGCTGCTGGTTAGTGTGTTATTAGCTGCTGCTGGGGATTAGTCTGGTGCGTGTTTTACTGTTAGTACAGTATTTCAGTAGTACCAACCGCAGTGCTGTTAGCACAGCATTGCACCCCAAAAGCACCCATAGGACTTCTAGTGTGTTAGTGGCAGCAAACAGAGCTCCTATATTTTCTTCCCAGAAGCACCCATAGGACTTCTAGTGTGTTAGTGGCATCACACAGAGCTCCCATATTTTCTTCCCAGAAGCACCCATAGGACTTCTAGTGTGTTAGTGGCATCACACAGAGCTCCCATATTTTCTTCCCAGAAGCACCCATAGGACTTCTAGTGTGTTAGTGGCATCACACAGAGCTCCCATATTTTCTTCCCAGAAGCACCCATAGGACTTCTAGTGTGTTAGTGGCATCACACAGAGCTCCCATATTTTCTTCCCAGAAGCACCCATAGGACTTCTAGTGTGTTAGTGGCATCACACAGAGCTCCCATATTTTCTTCCCAGAAGCACCCATAGGACTTCTAGTGTGTTAGTGGCATCACACAGAGCTCCCATATTTTCTTCCCAGAAGCACCCATAAGACTTCTAGTGTGTTAGTGGCATCACACAGAGCTCCCATATTTTCTTCCCAGAAGCACCCATAGGACTTCTAGTGTGTTAGTGGCATCACACAGAGCTCCCATATTTTCTTCCCAGAAGCACACATAGGACTTCTAGTGTGTTAGTGGCATCACACAGAGCTCCCATATTTTCTTCCCAGAAGCACCCATAGGACTTCTAGTGTGTTAGTGGCATCACACAGAGCTCCCATATTTTCTTCCCAGAAGCACCCATAGGACTTCTAGTGTGTTAGTGGCATCACACAGAGCTCCCATATTTTCTTCCCAGAAGCACCCATAGGACTTTTAGTGTGTTAGTGGCATCACACAGAGCTCCCATATTTTCTTCCCAGAAGCACCCATAGGACTTCTAGTGTGTTAGTGGCATCACACAGAGCTCCTATATTTTCTTCTAAGCAGCACCCACAGGACTTCTAGTGTGTTAGTGGCATCACACAGAGCTCCTATATTTTCTTCGCAGAAGCACCCATAGGACTTCTAGTGTGTTAGTGGCATCACACAGGGCTCCTATATTTTCTTCGCAGAAGCACCCATAGGACTTCTAGTGTGTTAGTGGCAGCAAACAGAGCTCCTATATTTTCTTGTCAGCAGCACACATAGTACCTATAGTGTGTTAGTGTCAGCACCCATAGGACCTACAGTGTGTTGTGAGCACACATAGGAGCTCTATTTTTTATACTATATACACTACCGACTACAATGGCTGGAAGACCGCCAAGGAGAGGCAGAGCGTGCAGAGGCAAGAACACAGGGCAGGCAGGCTCTGTTTCTAGAGACAACAGTGCTGGCCGTGGACGTGGTCGTGCATCGTCATCAGCACGTGGCCATGGGACACGCTTGTCTTTGTTTTCGGCAGCTGGACATGTGGAGCCGCATCATGCTGAAGGCTTGGTAGAATGGATGACCAAGCCCTCCTCATCCTCCTCATCCTCTCTCACCCAGGCTCAGGGTACTGGCAGAGCACCTGCCAACGCGTACTCAATGGTCTCATCAGCCACCCCTTCCCTAGACCCACCATGTCCTCCTGAGGAGTCCCCCGAACTCTTTGAGCACAGTGTTGGGTACATGCTCCAGGAGGATGCCCAACGATTCGAAGGCTCGGATGATGATACCCAGCTTGAGGAAGTCAGTAGTGTGCGCGCAGAGAGAGGGGATGCTGAAGGACAGCAATCTGGCAGTACTGTTCCACCAGCTGCAGCTTACTGCCAGGTTTTCTCTAGTGGTGAAGAGGGAGGGGATGATGAGGTCACTGACTCCACGTGGGTGCCTGAAGGGAGAGAGGAGGATGCGGCGTCACATGTCCAACGAGTCAGGATGCCCCCTGGAGGCCAGCTAGAGGCCAGCACAGCAACTGTATCACACCGCAGAGCTCCGCCTGTGCAGGGCGCTGCCTCTGCACGTTATCAGAAAAGTTCTTTGGTGTGGGCCTTTTTTGAGACGAGTGCATCAGATCGCACCACTGCTATTTGCAATATTTGTCTCAAGCGTATCTCGCGTGGCCAAAACATCAGCCGCTTGGGCACCACAAGCATGAGCAGACATATGTCGACCTGCCATGCAGCTTGTTGGCAAGCACACATAAAAGACCCACACCAAAGAACAAAGCGGACCTCTCCTTGCTCCTCATCAGCTAGTATCTCCATCCCCACTACATCTTCAGTCCTCTCTGAAAGCTGCTCTGAGAGGACTGAAGGTGTAGAATTAGGTGTGTCACAACCAAGTACTTGCAGTACACCGACGTCCGATTGTAGCAGGCAAATTTCCCTGCCCCAGCTGCTGGACCGTCGAAAGAAGTACACTCCCAGCCATCCACATGCCCAGCGGTTGAATGCTAGCTTGGCTAAATTGCTAGCACTTCAACTGCTGCCTTTTCAGTTGGTAGACTCGGGCCCCTTCCGTGAGTTTGTTCAATGTGCGGTTCCTCATTGGCAGGTTCCCAAACGCCACTTTTTCTCACGGAAGGCGATTCCGTCTCTCTACCGGCATGTGGAAGGCAATGTCCATGCCTCGCTGGACAGGGCGGTCAGCGGTAAGGTGCATATTACCACTGACTCATGGTCCAGCAGGCATGAACAGGGACGTTATCTTTCTTTCACGGCCCATTGGGTCACTCTATTGGCAGCTGGGAGGGATGCAGGACAAGGTGCAGTAGTGTTGGAGGTTGTTCCGCCACCACGCCTCCAAAATGCTACTACTGCTACTGGTTGTGACACACCTCTCTCCTCCACCCCCTCCTCTTCTTCTTCCTCCAGTGCTCTGTCCTCGGAACCAGCGGTGCTCCGTAGGCATACAAGGGGCTACGCAAGTACGCAGGCAAAAAGATGCCATGCCGTGCTTGTGCTAGTGTGTTTGGGGGACAGGAGCCACACTGGGCCAGAGGTTCTGGCAGCTCTGCAGGGGCAGGCCGAGAGGTGGTTGATGCCACGCCAGCTTAAGCCAGGAATGGTCGTTTCTGACAATGGCACCAACCTCCTCTCCGCCCTGCGACAGGGGCAGCCCACCCATGTGCCCTGTATGGCTCACATCCTCAACCTGGTGGTGCAGCGGTTCTTGGGCAGGTTCCCAGGCTTACAGGATGTCCTGAGGCAGGCCAGGAAAGTCTGTGTGCATTTCCGCCGATCTTATAATGCCAGTGCTCGGCTGACTGAGCTGCAAAAGGAGCTGAACCTGCCCAAGAACCGCCTAATATGTGACATGCCCACCAGGTGGAACTCAACGTTGGCCATGCTGCAGCGACTGCACACGCAGCAGAGGGCCATCAATGAGTACCTTTGCGACTACGGCACCAGGACAGGGTCAGGGGAGCTTGGCTTTTTTTCCCCACGCCAGTGGAGCATGATCAGGGATGCATGCACTGTCCTCTCACCATTTGAGGAGGTCACGAGGATGGTGAGCAGTGACAGTGCATGCATCAGTGACACTGTACCTCTTGTCCACCTGTTGGAGCATATGCTGCGTGGGATAATGGACAGGGCAATTGAGGGAGAACAGAGGCAGGAAGAGGAGGACTTCCTTGCCTCTCAAGGCCCCCTTTATCTGGACAGTGTTCCTTCTGTCCCACCCATCACACAGGAAGAGGATGAGGAGGAGGAGGAGGAGGAGGAGGATTGTGTGAGCATGGAGGTGGAGCCTGGCACTCAGCATCAGCAGCAGCAGTCTTTTAGGGATGATGTACAGTCCCAACAAACCAGTGGACTTGTACGTGGCTGGGAGGAGGTGGCTGGCGATCATGTCATCCTCAGTGACCCAGAAGACTCCGGACCGAATGCCTCAGCTAACCTACGCTGCATGGCCTCCCTGATCCTGCAAAGCCTGCGGAAGGATCCTCGTGTTCTTCGGATCAAGGAGAGGGACCATTACTGGCTGGCCACTCTCCTTGATCCATGGTACAAGGGTAAGGTTGCGGACCTTATCTTGCCATTGCAGAGGGAGCAGAGGATGAGACATCTTAGGGAGGCCTTGCAGAAAGGTCTGTGCAACGCGTTCCCAGAAACTGGGAGGTTACAAACTCCTGGTCCTGGACGACGAGTTGCTGAGGCTTCGGTCAGTAGCAGAAGGAGCGGTGGGGAAGGTGGACGTCTGACCGATGCTTTCAGACAATTTTTTAGTCCGCAGCCCCAAGGTATGATCGGTTCCAGCAACCATCGCCAGCGTCTGATATACATGGTGCAGGAATACCTAGGGGCAAGGTCAGACTTGGACACCTTTCCCACCGAAAATCCTCTGGCTTACTGGGTCCTGAGGATGGATCACTGGCCAGAGCTTGCACAGTATGCAATTGAGCTACTGGCCTGTCCTGCCTCCAGCGTTCTTTCCGAACGCACATTCAGTGCTGCGGAGGATTTGTCACCGATCATAGGGTGCGCCTGTCCACTGACTCGGTTGATCGACTGACCTTCATAAAAATGAATCAGTCTTGGATCACCACCAGCTACCAGGCACCTGAAGCGGATATAACGGAATCATTTATAATGTCACATCCCTTCAAGACTGCCTATGCTGATGCTGAGTGACTGTCCTGTTATGTTCACTGACTATCCTCTTCCTCCTCCTCAATGATCCATGCCACCACACCAGTGCCTAAGGCACAATTTTTCAGCCCCTGTATAACAGGGGCGTGTACTTACAATTTTTTTAAAAAATGCTTCGCAACACGTGTGACTGCTGTGCTCCAAGTACAGCATCTGTGAGGGGTTGCAGTGTTGTGGCACCAGCACCAGTGCCTAAGGCACAATTTTTCAGCCCCTGTTGGGGCGTGTAATTACAATTTTTAGGCAATGCTTTGCAACAGGTCTCATTGCTGTGCTAAGAGTACAGTGTCTGTGAGGGGTTGCAGTGCTGTGGCACCAGCACCAATGCCTAAGGCACAATTTTTCAGCCCCTGTTTAACAGGGGCGTGTAATTACAAATCTTGATCTAATAGTTCACAGCAGGGCCCATTCCTGCGCCCACCAAGAGTAACTATGAGGGCCTACAGTCTTGTGGCAACACCGTCCACCACCACCACTGCCAAAGGCCCAATTTTTCTGCCCTGTTCAACAGGTGCATGCAATTACAAATCTTGATCTAATAACTCACAGCAGGGCCCATTCCTGCGCCCACCAAGAGTAACTGTGAGGGCTTACAGTCTTGTGGCAACACCGTCCACCACCACCACCACCACCAAAGGCCCAATTTTTCTGCCCGGTTCAACAGGTGCATGCAAGTACAAATATTGATCTATTAACTCACAGCAGGGCCCATTCCTGTGCCCACCAGTCTTGTGGCTACACCAACATCTAATAGGGCAAATTTCTGCAGAGTATATACGGCAGGCCCCTACTTTCAAACATCCGACTTACAAACGACTCCTACTTGCAAACGGAAAGAGAAAACAGGAAGTGAGAGGAAATCTACCCCTAGGAAGGGAAATTCTATCATGTTAGATTTAATTTGGGAAAAAGGTATCTCCTCTCTACTGATGCTTTATCACCAATCCTTGTTTCAATTAAAACCCCACTTTTCCAAAAACATTTGTCATTGGGACGGAAAGTGAGGTGACATGTTCTGAACAGATGTGCAAAGACAGCAAATGTTACAGGGGTGATAACCCCTCCCTATGTTCTCCAAAAAGCTTAAAAATAGATTTTTTTGGGATGGAGCTACACTTCATAATGTACCTGTTTAGATTCTACTTAAGAACAAACCTACAGTTCGTGTCTTGTTTGCACCACCTATATACTGCTGTTCAGAGTATATAGGGTTGTAGGTATAGGGTTTTATTTTGGGTGCGGGGTCCCCCTTAATATCCATACAAGACCCAAAGGGGCTGGGGTGGGGGGGGGGGGGGATGATGGGGTAGCCATGCCATTTTTCTCAAGGATTTTCAGCCATATGGCGGCCAGGACAAGACATGACATTAAAGCCGCAAGTGGTTTTAAATGGCTTCTTTTTTTCCTTTACAAATGTCATTTTGTGCAAGGACAGTTCTAAACACGGGAAACACATGCCACTTCACAGGCATACTTTAGACACCCCCCAGGTACCATATTTAAAGGAAAATTTCCCTTTTTTTTTTTCACTTTATGCATCATTAAAATGACTGCTCCCGAAAAAACGATAGTTTTTAAAAGTTCTTTTTGCATTGATATATGTCCCCTGGGGCAGAACCCGGGTCCCCAAACCTGTTTTATGACATTAACATGCATATTGGCCGTTGTAATTAGCAATTTTGATTTTGAACGTTCGCGTCCATTATAACGAATAGGGTTCGAAAATTCGCGCGAACTTTCGGTCAGTTCGAAGGTTCTGGTGCGAGCCGAACCCGGGGTGTTCGGCTCATCCCTAGTCTAGACATACAGTAAACAAACAGTGGATCTATCTTTGAATTTGAACTAGAGTTGTATCCAAGATAAAATGACAAAATGTGTTTTCTTTTTTCTTTATTTTTATTTTTTTGTTGTTTTGTTCACTATGCCGCAATGTCGAAATAGGTTTCTTTTACATGCAGCATGGGATATAGACGGTGACAGGAGGAGGAGTGGGGGGATGTCTTTCTTGAGATACCAAAGGGAGGTTGATGGCAGTGAGTAAGGATGGGGAGGTGAGTCTCAGTGCGGAGCTGAGGCAGGAATGGAGACACCAGATGCAGGGGGTGGTATAGGAATTCTTTTCTTTCTTTTTTTTGAGCTTTAGTCTGAAGTTCACTATCACTATATATATAATTAATTTATAAATAAGTAGATCACTGTATATATTTATATATAATGTATATATAAATACACGTAATCACATAACACAAAATTGGCACTAGGATAATATGGTATTCCGATACCCCTATAATGGGAGATTCTCACTTCATTTTTTTTTTATTATTTTGATTTGAAGTGAATGATAGATGTGTTTTTTTATTTATTTATTTTTATTTTTTGTGTGTTCCACACCTAGACTACTAACGCCCTTCACCAGGACCTCCTGGCTCCTGAGGGCTCGGCACTGTGAACACTCCGACGGCAATATATTTAGTGAGATCACCCTGACCTGATTTAGATGGAGAAGAAAACTTTTTTTTTATGTTTTTTTGATAATTGTTTTTTTTCTTTTTAAGGGGGGAAGAGAGAGAGAAGGAACCAACGTGGGGCAAAGGCGTTATATCTGTAGAATGCAACTACCTCGGGATTTCATCTGGCTCTATGGGAAGGTGGCAAGTAGCATCTTTGTTCCTCATAGACTGTGTTATTATCCATGTGAAATATGTGGGGGAAGAAACAACGTGTCTCATTGCTCATGGGAGAGTGTTGGCCTGGTCTTTTGTCACTTTGCACCAGCGCCACAGGGGTTAAGGCAGACTCCATTAAAGTTTTGGCCAGCCGTGAGAGGTAAGGGGGAGGGCGCTGAAGTTCTCAGAGAACATGTGCACCAATCCATTGTCAGGGGGAGGAGATACTGCTCTGCAGAGGAGGAGAAGGAAGTGCTGCCACGTGCACCACCATTGCTCCCTCTAGAGTTGCGTACGGTTGCTGTATTGAAGATGTTTCAGTTTGGAGCCTCCATGGTGGATTGGAAGGTCTGTGTTCTGGGTGCCTGCAAGGGAGATGAAGTTAAACTGTCAACAGTTGTTAGCTTTAAGTGCAATTTACTCCCGGCCGAAGAGTGCTCCACCATCTCTGATTCAGATAATCCATCTGATTGAATTTCTGAGTTGTTTTCAGACACATTGTCATGGCCTGATAGGTGGACTGACAGTGATAAGGAGCAACCTTGTGATACGGAGGGGGATAATGTCCTCCCTGCCAAGCCCTCAAATGTAAAGATTGAACTGTCCACCAGTACTATACCTTGTCTATACCTGACCCGCTTGTTCAAAGAAGAGCAGTGGGCACATTGGCTTTCGGATTCTAAATCAAAACCATTTTTGTCAACCAAGCTTCTGAGTAAACTTGACACTGTTGTTGGGCATAGGATTCCTCGTGCACCAGACGCACAAGTCCTACCAGGATGTGGGGACCCAAAAACCCTGCCCAGGCTGTCCAAGTTGCAACAAGTGGTTATCAGGAAAGTTGCTGAAGAATATGACTACTTGTACCCATACATACCCACTCATCTGGAAGAGGAGATTCAAGGGAAAAAAGTACAGTGGGTTGACAAAGCTATCCAAAGTTTTCTAAAAATATCACAACAGGCTGAATTGAAAAGGTTGTCACCATGGCATGCTGAGCGGTATGCCCATGTTTCTTATACCTGGGATTATGGCGGTAGCATCTACCCGGACTGTGTGATCATTCTCAGGCCTAATCAAAAGAATCTTCAAGATTACATTACCACCGTGGATGCAAGTGGGAAACCTTTACAGCTACCTGACCCCAGGTATTATTGGTAATACTGATGAACTGTGATTAGTTACCTGAATCGTTGTGGATTACAAAAATGTGCTTGGAGGAGTTGGGTTGTTTTGTTGACAATTACTCCACCCCTGAAGTAAAGTTGCCGCAGGGACACTCCTGCCGGTGCTGTTCTGCTGGACTGTGCTTCTGAATCCCAGCAGTTGCATGGCGTGCCCCAAAATCGAGTCATGCTGGCCTGTGTTGGAATTGCCAGTGTGCCTCCCTCAGAAGTGACATGTTGATCTATGTTGCAGAAGTTCAGCATGTCCTGTTCCTTCATTGCAGAGGGAAATCATCCCCAGTCCCCGACTGAGTCAAGGCCAGACTGGGATATCGTCAAAATGCAAAGGGACCTGGACGACCTGGACGACGTAGAAGATGAACAGTTCTTCAAAATGTATGGTCCCTTGAATAGTAGCATGGCTAAAGTGCTGTTTGTATACAGCCATGCACCCTGCCCCCAGAGTTGTCCCTATGAAGAAGGGAAACTGCTGGGAAAAGTTGTTGTGTTACTGCAT
This sequence comes from Lithobates sylvaticus, assembly GCA_028564925.1. Lineage (NCBI taxonomy): Eukaryota > Metazoa > Chordata > Amphibia > Anura > Ranidae > Lithobates > Lithobates sylvaticus. The sequence continues at coordinate 119,295,171 of CM053026.1, forward strand.
CTCCAGTGGGAAGATTGATTGACTTTGGGGCTCCAATTGAATCCATTGAACTGAAAGTTACACAAGGACTGTTCTCTATATCGACCACTAGGTGGTGTGAGAGTGCTAGCCTGAGTGAGTCTTGATCTAAGTTTACTCATGTGTCAATGTAGATTGATATGTAAAAGTTATTTTCTAGGCTTGATATGGAAAAGGGGTGGCACCGTCAAGGAGGTGGGGCCCAATTTCAACTGTAAAGTATAGTTGTTGCTAAAATATATATGTAGATTGAGATATATTACTGTGTTTACTTTGCACTACTTTGTTGCTTGTTGTTAGGGTAAACAAAATTCCACTTATGTACATATTGCACAGTGTTACTATAGGAATAGGATGTGTTTCTATGCTGTCTGTTTCTTCTCTTTCAGGTGTTCCAGCACCCATGGCGTCTTCCTTGGCTAGGGAGAGACAATGACTACCTCTTGTGCAACAATGCTAAAATGTTCTATTTTTTTTACAGGTGTAGATAGATAGTTAGGATATAAGGCAATTATTTTTATAGTTTTCATGGTTGTTCGGGTGCGAGTTCAGGTACGCCACACGTAAAACTGTAAATACAGTCCTCTATTTATCTGCCCTTGTGTGAGATGCCACTTGCCTATGTACATATGTTATGTATACCTACTTCATGTGGTACGCCACACGTATTGTTATTTTGTTCATTCTTCCCTGTTACTCCTCCCACCCAAGTTTTTGCCTGGAAATCCACTCTCAGGCTTGAGAGTACTTTTTTTTATTTTTTTGCAAACTCCGAGACGTAGTTTCTTTGGCAGGGGAAGAATGTAGCACCCTGGTCTTAGGCAGGGTTGCTGACAAATTTAGTTTTCTAGGTGGTACCCAGCCTGGCTGATTGTTAAGGGAGATCCACTTACCTTTCCCTAAATCTGGGTTTCATGCACCTTTCTCTTCTGTCACTAGGTGGCGTTGTCCCCTGTGACATTAGAGGGACAAGAGCATAGTAAATCCAGACTAGAAGTTGATGGGTTGTCTCAGCCAATTGGCAGGGGTTTCTTTGCCCTTGGCCTGCTGGGAGAGCCTATTTATTCTGGAGGAGTCAGGTGATCAGGGGTTTCTTTGCCACCTGGGTGGCTGTCTTGGTGGACGTGTGTTGAAAAGCTCCCGGCTGCTAGGCCAGAAACCTGAGGCCTATCCGGGAGTACCTGGCTGCTAGGCGGTCTGAGGCCGATCCAGGTTGGAAGCAAGAAGCACGCGGTTGGGGCTTCAGGCTTAGAGCCCAACCAAGTTGCAGGGGTTCTGCCAACCAGAGAACTAAGTAGTTGCAACAGGTGAAGGAAAGCATTTGCTGTCAGAGATGACCACTCTTGTCGCCAGAGGCAAGCCAGAACCAGAGTCAGAGATAAAGGGGACACAGTCGCCAGCAAGGGACAATCTCTCCTGTTATCAGAGGCCAGGTTTTGACTGAAGAAGTACCAGATCAGCCTTTTTCACTAGCCGGGGATGGTGAAGAAGTTGGGAAAGCTTCAGCAGAGTCAAGCTAGGTACCCAGCGGAACAGTGTGGGTGATGCTTGCAAAGGATTCAGTAGGTCAGCTGAAGAGCCAAGTCAGGGACCCAGTGGAACAGTGTGGGTGTCAGGTGATGCTTGCAAAGGATTCATCAGGTTAGCTGAGGAGCCAAGTCAGGGACCCATCGGTGTGGGTGACACTTGGAAGCTACAGCGGGATAGTGGAGGAGGAGCTAAAGGGATCCAGTGGAGGCTGGGATCTGAAGAGTCTAGTGAAAGGAACTTACTCTATCTACACCACCCCCACTATGCCTCGTAACCCACACTGTGAAGATGGATGTTATATATGTTGTATACACACTATATTACCAAGTATTAGGGTGCCTGCCTTTACACGCACAGGAACTTTAATGGCATCAAAGTCTTAGTAAGTAGGGTTCAATATTGAGTTTGCCCACCCTTTGCAGCTATAACAGCTTCAACTCTTCTGGGAAGGTTGTCCACAAGGTTTAGAAGTGTGTCTATGGGAATGTTTGACCATTCTCACAGAAGCGCATTTGTGAGGTCAGGCACTGATGTGGACAAGAAGACTGTCTCGCAGTCTCCGCTCTAATTCATCCAAAAGAGGTTCTGTCGGGTTGAGGTCACGACTGGTTGGATGTCAGTTGAATTCCTCAACACCAAACTCACTTATCCATGTCTTTATGGACCTGCTTTGTGCATTGGTCCAAATCATTTGGTGGATGGGGGATTAAGGCATGGGGTTGTTTTTCAGGGGTTGGGCTTGGCCCCTTAGTTCCAGTGAAGGGAACTCTTAAGGCATCAGCATACGGAGACATATTGGGCAATTTCAAGCTCCCAACTTTGTGGGAACAGTTTGTGGATGGCCCCTTCCTGTTCCAACGTAACTGCGTACCACTGCACAAAGAAAGGTCCATAAAAACAGGGATGAGCAAGTTTGGGGTGTAGGAATTTGACTGACCTGCAAAGAGTCCTGAGTTCAACCTGATAGAACACCTGATAGAACACCTTTGGGATGAATTAGAGTGGAGACTGCGAACCAGGCCTTCTCCACATAAGTGCCTGACCTCACAAATGCGCGTCTGGAAGAATGGTCAAACATTCCCATAGACACACTCCTAATCCTTGTGGACAGCCTTCCCAGAGATATTGAACCCTACGGTCTAAGATGCCCATAAAGCTCTAGTGTGTGTGTAAAGGCAGGCGTCCCAATACTTTTGGTAATATAGTGTGTGTGTGTATATATATATATATATATATATATATATATATATAGACACATACTGTATAAAACAAGAGGAGGATTTGTTTTTTAACAAGTCTGGAGTTTGGCGTTGTGTATTGACATGATTATGTATCACTTACTTCAGGAAGATGTCATTTAACAGCTTGTACCAGATCAGCTAAATTTTTTTGTAATTTATTTAAAGCTGAGGTCAAAACAGCACAGCAAAATAGCACTAATCTAAATTGTAAATGTGGTCATTAAAACTTTAAATGTAGTCAAGTGTCTAATAAATTCAGGAATTAAATTTCTACTTTCACCCTAATAATTTGGCCCCATATCACTCAAAGTCTCTGTTCTAGTACAGCGCATAGATCCACAATGAGGAGGTGATTTGAATAGTAATCAGTGGCAGAACTATAGGGGTTTCTGTAGTCGCCGACTGGGCCCTGTCGTTCTGCCGCTGTGGGGGGACCCAAGACCCGGCGTCTCCCTCTGCACCCCTGGCTGTCCGTTTAACATGGGAGGTGGCAATCGGCAGCTGTATGGTGCCCGCGAGCCGCATGATCTCCCTGGAGCTTGTAGTTCTCTCTCCGAATGTATACAGTGGAGAAGGGAGGGGCCTCTGACCCAGGCATGTATCGGCTTCACTCTTCAGTAAGTAGCGCTGCTTCTACGCTCTTGATGATACATGCTCGGGTCAAAGGCCCCTGCCCTCTCCAGTGGATACAGTCGGAGAGAGAGAACTACAAGCCCCAGGGAGATCACTGCCTCCCACCTCCCCCCAAGTGGGGGGTACAAGAATGTGCTGGGGGTTGGAGGTGCACAGACAGCGGAGACCAGCCAGGTACAGGGGGGACCTCTGGAAGGGGGAGTGACTGTCTGGGGACACTGATATAAGGAGGGGCCCTCTGGGGACCCTGATGTAAGGAGGGGCCCTCTGGGGACCCTGATGTAAGGGGGGCTCCCTGGGGTCCCTGATATAAGGGGGGGCTCTCTGGGGACCCTGATGTAAGGGGGATCTCTGGGGACCCTGAAGTAAGGGGGGCTCTCTGGGGACCCTGATGTAAGGGGGGGCTCTCTGGGGACCCTGATATAAGGGGGGCTCTCTGGGGACCCTGATGTAAGGGGGGCTCTCTGGGGACCCTGATGTAAGGAGAGGCTCTCTGGGGACCCAGATGTAAGGTGGGGGGGCTCTCTGTGAAACCTGATGTAAGGAGAGGCTCTCTGGGGACCCAGATGTAAGGTGGGGGGGCTCTCTGTGGACCCTGATGTAAGGGGGGTGCTCCTTGGGGACCCTGATGTAAGGGGGGCTCTCTGGGGACCCTGATGTAAGGGGAGGCTCTCTGGAGACCCTGCTGTAAGGAGGACCTCTCTAGGGACCCTGGTGTAAGGAGGGGCCCTCTGGGGACCCTGATGTAAGGGGGGCTCTCTGGGGACCCTGATGTAAGAAAGAGGCTCTCTGGAGACCCTGATGTAAGGAGGGGCCCTCTGGGGACCCTGATGTAAAGGGGGCTCTCTGGGGACCCTGAAGTAAGGAAGGGGCTCTCTGGGGACCCTGATGTAAGAGGAGGCTCTCTGGGGACCCTGATATAAGGAAGGCTCTCTGGGGACCCTGATATAAGGAAGGCTCTCTGGGGACCCTGATGTAAGGAGGAGCTCTCTGGGGACCCTGTTGTAAGGAGGGGCTCTCTGGGGACCCTGATGTAAGGAAGGGGCTCTCTGGGGATCCTTATGTAAGGAAGGGGCTCTCTGGGGACCCTGGTGTAAGAGGGGGTCTCTCTGGGGACCCTGATGCAAAGGCAGGCTTTCTGGGAACCCTGATGTAAGGGGGAGCTCTCGGGGGACACTGATGTAAGGAGGGGCTCTCTGAGGACCCCGATGTGCGGGGTGGCTCTCTGGGGACCCTGATGTATGGGGGGGCTCTCTGGGGACCCTGATGTAAGGGTACCCAGAGATGTGTATTATATAGATATATCTATATATAGATATATATTATATAGATCTATACATATATATATATATATATATATATATATATATATATATATATATATATACACACACACACACACACAACCATACACACACACACGTCTATGCCCACCCAAGCGTATATGACTTTCTTTACTTCGCTGCTATGGGCTCTAGCCCGAGATCTTTTGTAGACCTAGCAACGCCCCTGGTGGGGGTCACTTCATGGTTTCTTGCACCGGGGCCCTGAAGATTCTAGCGTTGCTTCTGATAATCAGGTAATCAGGTTTGTGGAATTCCATGTCACTGCTTTCTGAGCAGATGAAAATCCATTAAAAGGAGCTGGGAAGTTCCCATCTTTGCAGGCGTAACAGCCCTGCAGATGGTTGTGTTATGACATGCTGACATATTTTTACAGATCACTAGTGTGGATCTCATGAAATCTAGAGGATGAATGCAGGATATTACAATGCTATTGAACAAATAGCACAAACTACATCTATAACACAGCTGGGGGGGTTTCACAGCAGATATGAGAGTAAGCAGCCCACCCATGAGTTATGTAGTTTGGCCTGCTGTGGTTATTTTGTAACAATCTAAAGAGGCCGTTATACCAAAATTACAAAAGGAGGAAATGTGGAACTGTTGCCCCGTGTGACTGAGGCTCTAGGCTCGATCTAACATGTTTTTAATTTTCTCCTTATGTCCTGTTAATAAAGTGCAGGCCTGGAACGGGATGCCTAGCATTAAGAGGAAGGCCTACACGATTGTGTTTGCAGTCTAGGCTGCAATTTATTTTTCTACATTTTGGCGTGGGGTTCCCCTTAACCACTTCAATGCACTGTGTTATATATACTACATTGCCTGCACTGACTGAATATAGAGTCTACACTGAATATCTAGTCTACATTAAATGCAGAATATATACAGTATATATATATATATATATATATATATAATAAAGTTTGGGGAACCGGCTAGATCGCAGGACACAGGCTTTTCAGTCAAAAGAAGGTTTATTAAACTTAAATAGCTTCACAGCAGCAAAAACAAAAGAAAGAGATTTCAGTCTGACTGACTTGCAGAATCCAGAACTGCTATCGCAGTTAAACAGTCCTTGGTTTTTGTCGCAAGTCTTTTCCCCTGCCAGGAGGCGTCCAGGCAGGACACTGCCGTTCACTTTTATCACTGTACAGAAAACCACCATCCACCATCTCCTCTACACTCCTCCACACCCACCTACAACCTGTCTTGTTTTAAACCCACTTCCTCTGAGAGGTGAGTTAACCCTTTTTGTTCCCTTAAAGGGACCACAGTCCAAACAGAGGGGAAATATAGCGTCCTTCCAGGACCCAGCCATGGCGTCCTGTACATATCCTTCCCCCTGTGCCCCAGCGCCAAGGAGGTGGAGGCAACAGTGGAGCTAAAACAATGGACTTGGGAGAGGGCATCTGCATTTTGATGCAGTCTCCTGGGCCTATGCTCCACTACAAATTTAAATTCCTGGAATGCCAGGAACCACCGAGTAATCCTGGCATTAGTCCCTTTACCTTGTCTCATTCATGTTAAAGGGGCATAGTCAGAAATCAGCCTAAACTTCCTCCCCAAGAGGTAATATCTGAGGGATTCCAGAGCCTACTTAATGGACAGACACTCTCGTTCAATTATAGCGTAGTTTTTCTCTGCTGGTGTCAAATTCCTTTGACTCCTGGTTCCGTGATAATATCATGCTCTATGACACTAGTGAGCCCTGGCAAGTCTGAAAATGTTTTCTTTATTTCTCTGCAAGAACTCCTTTGCCTGCTGACTTTTATACAGGGTATTTGGTACTTGGACACTCTCCACCCCAATCCGAGGCTCAAGTCTTGCACTAGCCAGGGAGGTCACCGGTTCCCTGTCTGTCCAGGGCTTTAACAAGTTTACATGATGTATCTGATATGGTTTCCTCTTGCCTGGCTGGTGGACTCTACAATTTACCTCTCCCACTTTTTCCACAACTTCAAAGGGGCCTTGCCATCTGGCCAAGAATTTACGTTCCACAGTGGGAATCAACACTGCTACTCGATCCCCCACTTGGAAGTGTCTTATTTTAGCAGCCCTATTATAGACCCATCGTTAAGCCTCCTGGGCTTTTTGCAAATGTTCCTTGACTAGTGGCATCACGGTTAGGATTCTCTCCTGCATTTGGGAGACATATTCATGAATAGGTTCACTTTCCCATTCCTCTTTAACAAAGTCCAGTAGTCCACGAGATCTCCGCCCATATACCAACTCAAAGAGCGAAAACCCAGTGGAGGCCTGGGGGCACTTCCCGGATAGCAAATAGGAGAGCTGGTAACAGGCAGTCCCAGGCTTTCCCCTCCCTTTGTACAACTCTCTTTAGCATAGACTTAAGGGTCTTATTAAAGCGTTCTACCAACCCATCCGTTTGGGGATGGTAGACCGATGTGCGTAGCTGTTAAATCTGGAACAGATTGCATACATCGGCCATAACCCTCAACATAAAGGGGTGCCCTGGTCCATAAGTATTTCCTTGGGAAAACCAGTCCGTGTAAACAACTGGAATAATTCTGGGCAACTTAGAGAAGGTATTCTGCAGGGTTAGAGCCTCAGGATATCAGGTGGCATAATCGAGGATCACCAGTATGTAGGAGTGACCTCGAGCCGACTTTAACAAGGGACCCACTAGATCCATGGCTATCCTCTTGAATGGGACCTCAATTATGGGCAGAGGGACCAAAGGGCCAAGGAAGTGGGTCACCGGAGAGGTCAACTGACAGGTGGGACAAGAGTTACAGTATCTCCTTACCTCTGCCTTCAGAACTGGCCAGTAAAACCGGTCGGTGATCCGTGCCTCCGTCTTTTCAACTCCCAGGTGTCCCCCTAAAACATCGTCATGGGCCAGGTCCAGGACCTTGCGTCTATACTGTTGGGGTACCAATAATTGTTCTACCACATTTTCTCTCACTTTGGTAATCTGATAAAGAAATTCATTACATATTGCGAAGGGTGGCCACTGCTCATTTGCACCTGGCTCTTGGGGAACCCCATTTACTATTACAACCTGTTCCTGTGCACGGGCCAAAGTGGGGTCCTGCATCTTGGCAGTACCAAATGCCCCCTGGGGAGCACCCAAATCCGGCAAGGCAGGGGTAGAGGCCACTTCCTCATCCTCTTCCCCCAGCATTACCTGAAGTGGGGAAGGTCCCCCCCAAGTGTTCAGGTAGGTCTGTGAACCACACATCTTGACATCCATAGTTACATAGTTAGCTAGGCCGAAAAAAGACCATCCAGTTCAACCATAAAAAAAAATAATAAATAAAAATAAAAAATATTGTACAATCCAATATACCCCATTCTATACCCACAATTGATCCAGAGGAAGGCAAAAAAAAACTCAAAAGAGCATGCTCCAATCTGCTACAGCAGGGGAAAAAAATCACTTCCTGATCCCCCTAGAGGCAATCGGATTTTCCCTGGATCAACTTTACCTATAAATGTTAGTACCCAGTTATATTATGTACATTTAGGAAAGTATCCAGGCCTTTCTTAAAGCAATCTACTGAGTTAGCCAGAACCACCTCTGGAGGGAGTCTATTCCACATTTTCACAGCTCTTACTGTGAAGAAACCTTTCCGTATTTGGAGATGAAATCTCTTTTCCTCTAGACGTAAAAAGTGCCCCCTTGTCCTCTGTGTTGACCGTAAAGTGAATAACTCAACACCAAGTTCACTATATGGACCCCTTATATATTTGTACATGTTGATCATATCCCCCCTTATTCTCCTCTTCTCAAGAATGAATAAATTCAGTTCCTCTAATCTTTCCTCATAGCTGCGCTCCTCCATGCCTTTTATAAGTTTGCTTGCCCTTCTCTGCACTTTCTCCAGTTCCCCAATATCCTTTTTGAGAACTGGTGCCCAAAACTGAACTGCATATTCCAGATGAGGTCTTACTAATGATTTGAACAGGGGCAAAATTATATCTCTCTCTCTGGAGTCCATACCTCTCTTAATACAAGAAAGAACTTTGCTTGCTTTGGAAACCGCAGCTTGACATTGCATGCTATTATTGAGCTTATGATCTACCAAAACCCCCAGATCCTTCTCCACTACGGATTCCCCCAGTTGTACCCCCCTTAGCATGTATGATGCATGCATATTCTTAGCCCCCAAGTGCATAACTTTACATTTATCAACATTAAACCTCATCTGCCACATAGTCGCCCAATTAGACAAAGCATTGATGTCGGCTTGTAAATTGGAGACCTCCTGTAAGGACATTATTCCACTGCATAGCTGGGTGTCATCAGCAAAGATAGAAATGTTACTTTTGATCCCAGACCCAATATCATTTATAAACAGTATCAACACTACTTTCATCACCATTAACCAAATCATTAGCATTTTCATCAACTGGATCCGCATTAAGAACATTTGCCATTTCAGGGTTATCCCCCTCAACAGCTTCTCCCATGTCTCTGGGCCGTTCAGGTAGTTCTACTTGTCCCCACAGTTTTGAAAATAATGGACAGTCTCGTCCTATTATAACATCATGTACCAAGTTCTTTACCACCCCCACCTCTTGAGTACCAGTGCCATATGCTGTGGAGATGGACACCGAGATGACAGGGTACTCTCCAGTGTCCCCGTGAATGCACACAACCCGTAAAGTTTTGCTTACCGGACCGATCTTCCCAATTACTCTAGGATAAACCAGGGTTACCATGCTTGTGGAGTCCAACAGGGAGGTGGTTCACTTGGACTTCACATTTCAACTTCCCCTCCCCAACCCGGGGGGGGTTGGTTCCAGGGCTCCGTGGGACATCCTTTCGAAGGAGTCGATCGAATAGGCAATGGCAGACTGGGCCCTTGGCGCTTGGTAGGGCCAAGCAGATCCTCCACCACTGTATATAGTTCCACCATGTCGACAAGGAGGTTCACATTTTTGGGGTCTCCATGGCTGACCCACTGTTGAAGGTCACCTGGCAGTGGCCTTAGGTATTGGTCCAGCATGACCCACTCCACGATTTGGGGGCCAGACAACACTTTGGGCTGCAGCTATTTTTTTATCAGTTGCACCAGGTCATGCATTTGAGACCGGGGTGGCCGATCTGGACGATACTTTCATTGGTGCACTTGTTGGGCTCGAACAGCCGTAGCCCCCCCAGACGAGCCAGTATTTCTGCCTTTAGTTTTTGATAATCTTTAGCGTCATCCGATGGCAGGTAAAAGTAGCCTTCTTGAGAATCTCCGGTGAGAAAAGGAGCAATTAGGCTGGCCCACTGGTCCTGGGGCCACCCTTCTCTCTCTGCCATCCTCTCAAACGTAGCAAGAAATGCCTCTACATCATCACTCAGGGACAACTTCTGCAAAAAATGGCTTGCCCTCATGGCACCTGGTTACCAGTGGCCCTGAGAAAGCTGCTGCACTGCTTCTTTTAAGGCAGTCACCTGAGCCTGCATAGCCCCTTGCTGGGTCACTTGCTGGGCTGCCAACTGGGCCAACAACAGGCGAGTATTTTCTTGCTGCAGTGCCAGCGCCTCTTTGTGGTAAGTTTGTTGTACCTCCAGCTGGGTTGCTAAGCGCTGATTAGCTTCCTCATGGCGAGTCTGCACTTGCATATTAGCCAGGGACAGCTGTTTAATTAGCTTCTCCATTGCTTCAGCTTTCAGGGTTTGTGCAGCTTTAACCCAGGACATAAATCCAATGTATTGTCCCTTTAAATGTCAGTTTAAGTCCAATGCCAAAACAGTACGAAAAATGCTTGTTAGTCTGTCCTGCCCGCATTCTCCACCAGTTGAAAAGTTTGGGGAACCAGCTAGATCGCAGGACATGGGCTTTTCAGTCAAAAGGAGGTTTATTAAACTTAAATAGCTTCACAGCAACAAAAACAAAATAAAGAGATTTCAGTCTCACCGACTTGCAGAGTCCAGAACTGCTATCGCAGTTAAACAGTCCTTGGGTTTTGTCGCAAGTAACTTCCCCATCCAGTCTCCTCTACACTCCTCCACACCCACCTACAACTTCCTGTCTTGTTTTAAACCCACTTCCTCTGACAGGTGAGTTAACCCTTTGTGTTCTCTTAAAAGGACCACAGTCCAAACAGAGGGGAAATATAGCATCCTTCAGGACCCAGCCACGGCGTTCTGTACATAATATATATATATATATATATATATATATATATATATATATACAGCCCTCAAAAATTACACTCGCACACTCGCATTTTGCAAGTGATTATTGAGGGCTGGCGAGAAGGGCTGCCTGGGAGCCGGGGGTTGGGGGGTGAGCACCGCCGATCCCAGAGGGGAAAATAAGAGAGCCACCACTGGATGATCAGAACAGGGAACATCACAGCTTTTGTTTCAATAGCGCTGCGCGCCGTCACATAAGCCCCTCCTTTTTTTCCGGGACTTTGATAGACAGATCACCAGTCCAATCCTAGGATGGGTGACATGTATCAAAGTTCCCCGGACAAGGGGAGGGGCTTATGTGACGCTGCGATGCGGGGGAACACACAGCTATTGAAACAAAAGCTGTGATGTTCCCTGTTCTAATCATCCAGTGGTGGATCTCTTATCTTCCTCTCCACTGGTAGACACAGGCTGCACATGGGACACAGGCTGCACATGGGACACAGGCTGCACATGGGACACAGGCTGCACATGGGACACAGGCTGCACATGGCACATGGGACACAGGCTGCATATGGGACACAGGTTGCACATGGGACACAGGCTGCACATGGGACACAGGCTGCACATGGCACAAAGGCTGCACATGGCACACAGGCTGCATATGGGACACAGGCTGCACATGGGACACAGGCTGCATGGTGGACACAGGCTGCACATGGGACACAGGCTGCACATGGCACACAGGCTGCACATGGCACACAGGCTGCACATGGCACACAGGCTGCACACGGCACACAGGCTGCACATGGGACACATGCTGAACATGGGACACATGCTGAACATGGGACACAGGCTGCACATGGGACACAGGCTGCATGGTGGACACAGGCTGCATGGTGGACACAGGCTTAACATGGCACACAGGCTGCATATGGGACATATGGTGCACAAGGGACACAGGCTGCACATGGCACACAGGCTGCACACGGGACACAGGCTGCACATGGGACACAGGCTGCATGGTGGGCACAGGCTGCATGGTGGGCACAGGCTGCACATGGGGGACCCACCATGCAGGCTGCACATGGGGGACACAGGCTGCACATGGGGGACACAGGCTGCACTGTGAGACACAGGCTGCACGGTGGACACAGGCTGCATTGGCGGGCATGGATAAAGTTGCTAATATTTTTATAACTTAATTGCATAAAACATTAAAGTGTCATTTCATGAGATAATTTTTTGAGGGCGGGTTTAGGGGCGGGGAAGGGTAGGGGTTGGGTGGGGCAACTGGTGGCGAGTAACCCTTGAGGCCTGGCTAGTAGCTCAGGACTTGAAATTGACTGGCTGGTGTCTTAAGCCCCATACACACGCTCGGATTATCCGAGGACCAGGTCCGTCGGATCATGTCCGTCGTACTTTGTCCGATGTTGGTTTTGCGTACACACGGTCGGACAACGTTGTCAGAAAATCCGATCATTCTGAACGTGGTGACGTTTGTTGCGTACGACGGGACTACGTAGAGGCTAGTAGCCAATAGCTTTGGTCTTGTAATGTGATCTGAGCATGCGTAGCACTTTGTCCGTCGGAATTCGCTACACACGATCGGATTTGGTGTGATCGGACTTTGTTGTCAAAAAATCTATCCAGCAGGAGATAGGACTTTGTCCGTCGGACAATCCGATGTAAACTGTCCGATGGTGCCTACACACTTTCGGAATTTCCGACAACATTGTCCGATAGGACAGAATCCATCGGAAAATCCGACCGTGTGTATGGGGCTTTAGATCAGTGTACTCTAATGCTGGAAAACCAGCATCTGATTAGCGCTCACAGCCAATGGCTGATCAGTGTAGGGGGGGGGGCAGTTCCACAGTGTCAGAGTACAAAGGTACATCATGGGAGATTGCTTCACTTACATTGCTTATGTTAGTACAGAGATCTGTCGGGTTCATTTTTCATTCAGTTTACTGGGTTGAACAAAACAAAAAACGTTACAAGTATACCAGGCTTAAGACTCCAGTCCAGTGTTTATTTTCACATATGGGCTGTAAAAGGATAGCTCTTCTCCATGTTACCATATGGGCAGGGCCACATAAAGTGATAGTAAAGTCTTACCTTGTAAATACAGTAAATATCTCCTAAACGTGCACTGTTTAAAGTTTTACTTTAGAAGCAGCTGGTGATGTCACCGGCGCACACACACCGCATTATAAATGGTCGGAGCTGTCCATTCAGAGCTCTGTACTGCGGCCATGACTCCTGTACAAGAGTGGCATCACCGCAGCTCGGCCATTCAAACTGCTGAAGACCGTGAACCTGGAAGGAAGACTGTGTAAAGACGGAAGCCCTGACTGCAGTGATGCATACTAGCAGATTATGACATTATCCTGCAGGAGCCCAACTTTTTTTTTTGTGGTTTACTACTGCTTTCGACTGGGTTCACACTATTGCAAATTGGATGCGGTTTCCCCACATCCAGTTCGCATAGCAAGAGATCGTGACTGGCTCTCTATGGACTACATTAACTGCACATGAGTCCTGTGTGTCTTTTGGTCCAAATTCAGCCACAAATTCGGGCTGAAATTGGACCTGAAACGGTGAATGGAGACGCACCAGACCCCTGCCATGAGCCTCTCCGTGTTCCAGTCTGGACCCATCTTAAAAGAAAAGTATTTACTTTTTTCTTAACATTCCCATAATGGCAAACCTACTGTGGCAATTGGGTAGCAGTGGTTGCTAGTAAAGTTGGCCAAACAGAAAGCCATATGGGTGAACTTTATTACATAAAGTATGCAGACATAAAGGTCCAGTTGTTGTCCAGCCAAACATTACCATAAGAAGATGTGTGGTCTAAGTGCCTTTGGTGCTATTTTGCGTCTCTCTAAAAACTGTTGACATCCTTGGATTTTATGAACTATACTATCTATAATATTATACTATAATTTACAGAGAACTGTACAAAAAGCATCCAGTTCCATCCAGTTAGAATCAGCCGAAATGAGAACCACACCACCTTATCTGCTGGCCAATGACAATTTGAATCTGAAACTACTACCATCCCATCAAAAAACCATAAGCCATACTGCTCTCCCTGTAGGCATTTGTTTTGGGGAGAGTAAAGACAGAGAGTGGATCTTCCTAAACACAAAATTGCTGCACCCAGCAAGAATAGAAAACGTGAATGTAAAACCACAATCCCCTCAAAAACCAATAAGCCACACTGCTTACGTAAAAAAACATATTCATTATTTAATGCAGCAGTGTGAAAAAGACATATCACTCTAACCTTTTCATTATTTTGAGGGGTTTGGTCAGTGCCGATCCTGACCTCCCTGGGGCCCTAAGCAAAATTCTGCTGAGGGGCCCTCTACCTGACCCGTGATGCTGTGAGCTATGTAAACCATTTGCCATTGCTACACAGTCACACCTGACACTTCAGCGCTCCCAATACAATCCTCCCTCCTTTAAACAAAACAGTCAAAGAATAAGTACAACAATATAGAACAGACATGTATACAATATATATATATTTACATATCTGAGTGTGGATCCCCCACTTACATCAGGGTCCCCAGAGAGCCACCCCTTACATCAGGATCCCCAGAGAGCCCCCCCTTACACCAGGGTCCCCAGAGAGCCCCCCCCCTTACACCAGGGTCCCCCCCCTTTACACCAGGGTCCCCAGAGAGCCTCCCCTTACACCAGGGTCCCCAGAGAGCCTCCCCTTACACCACACCAGTGTCCCCAGAGAGCCTCCCCCTTACACCAGGGTCCACAGAGAGCCTCCCTCTTACACCAGGGTCCCCAGAGAGCACCCCCCTTACATCAGGGTCCCCAGAGAGCACCCCCCTTACATCAGGGTCCCCAGAGAGCACCCCCCTTACATCAGGGTCCCCAGAGAGCACCCCCTTACATCAGGGTCCCCAGAGAGCACCCCCCTTACATCAGGGTCCCCAGAGAGCACCCCCTTACATCAGGGTCCCCAGAGAGCACCCCCCTTACATCAGGGTCCCCAGAGTGCATCCCTATAAAGCCCCTCCTTACATCGGGGTCATTGCCCTTTACATCAGAGTTCCCCCTTGCACTGTAAGGTGGAATCCTGCATACTATGATGTAAAGGGGAACTCTGGGACTGTGGGGAGGACTCTGGTGACCAGAGAAAGAAAACACTAAGATAAGGGGGTTTACTGATAAGGGGGAAACCTTTATATCAGTGCCCCCTTACAATATTGTATTGACCCCCCTAGACTGGTCTAGCGGTGCTGTCACTGACCTCCTCTCAGGTGCATCGTGCAGGGCTCAGTCAGTCGGCTCCAGCTTGGTGGCTCTGGTTTTATCCCATAGTTTCCTCACCGCAGTCCATACATGTCTGACTTCTCCCATGACCCCCATCCTGGCAGCACTCCCTCTCTTGACTCAGGGGAGGTCAGAGGCTGCGGATGGGACAGGGGAGGTCAGAGGCTGTGGGGGGAGGGCAACAGGAGAGGTCAGAGGCTGCGGGGGAGGGCAACAGGAGAGGTCAGAGGCTGCGGGGGAGGGCAACAGGAGAGGTCAGAGGCTGCGGGGGGGGCAACAGGAGAGGTCAGAGGCTGCGGGGGGGCAACAGGAGAGGTCAGAGGCTGTGGGAGGCTGTGGGGGGCAACAGGAGAGGTCAGAGGCTGCGAAGGGGGGGGACAGGAGGTCAGAGGCTGCGAAGGGGGGGGACAGGAGGTCAGAGGCTGCGAAGGGGGGGGGGGGACAGGAGGTCAGAGGCTGCAAGGGGGGGACTGGAGGTCAGACGCTGCAAGGGGGGGGACAGGAGGTCAGAGGCTGCAAGGGGGGGGGCAGGAGGTCAGAGGCTGCAAGGGGGAGACTGGAGGCCAGACGCTGCAAGGGGGGGGACAGGAGGTCAGACGCTGCAAGGGGGGGGACAGGAGGTCAGAGGCTGCAAGGGGGGGGACAGGAGGTCAGAGGCTGCAAGGGGGGGGACAGGAGGTCCGAGGCTGCGAGGGGGGGCAGGAGGTCAGAGGCTGCGAAGGGGGGGGGGCAGGAGGTCAGAGGCTGTGAAGGGGGGGGGACAGGAGGTCCGAGGCTGCGAAGGGGGGGGACAGGAGGTCAGAGGCTGCGAAGGGGGGGGACAGGAGGTCAGAGGCTGCAGGGGGGGGACAGGAGGTCCGAGGCTGCGAGGGGGGGGCAGGAGGTCTGAGGCTGCGAGGGGGGGGACAGGAGGTCTGAGGCTGCGAGGGGGGGACAGGAGGTCTGAGGCTGCGAGGGGGGGGGGGGAAAGGAGGTCCGAGGCTGCGAGGGGGGGGGCAGGAAGTCCGAGGCTGCGAAGGGGGTGGGAAAGGAGGTCCGAGGCTGCGAGGGGGGGACAGGAGGTCCGAGGCTGCGAGGGGGGGACAGGAGGTCAGAGGCTGCAGGGGGGGGACAGGAGGTCAGAGGCTGCGAGGGGGGGGGGCAGGAGGTCAGAGGCTGCAAGGGGGGCAGGAGGTCAGAGGCTGCGAAGGGGGGGCAGGAGGTCAGAGGCTGAGGAAGGGGGGGGCAGGAGGTCAGAGGCTTTGAGGGGGAGGGGGGACAGGAGGTCAGAGGCTGCGAGGGGGGGGGGCCCAGGAGGTACGAGGCTGCGAGGGGGAGGGGGCCCAGGAGGTAAGAGGGTGCGGAGGGGACGTTTTATTTTTAAAAATGGCGCCACTTGGCGCCATCGTGTCACTGGTGCCGCTGCCGCCACTGTGAGGGCAGCGGCGCCTGAAAAAAAGATCGCCGCGGGGGCGACATGCAACTGCGCATGCGCCCGCCTTTCCGAAAATTGCCGAGCAGCGGCAACAGCGCTGGCGCATGCGCAGTTGCATGTCGGGCTACTGCGCATGCGCCAGCGCTGTTGCCGCTGCTCGGCAGTTTTCGGAAAGGCGGGCGCATGCGCAGTTGCATGTCGCCCCCGCGGCGATCTTTTTTTCAGGCGCCGCTGCCCTCACAGTGGCGGCAGCGGCCCCAGGGGCCCCCGAGCAGAGCCGATCCGCCGCGGGGCCCTACGCAGCTTGCGTAGTCCGCGTATAGGGCGGATCGGCTCTGGGTTTGGTTGATATGTATTCATACTGCTGTACTAAACAAACATTATGTCCTATTACAGAAATGCAAATAACTGTTTTTTAGGAGGTTATAGCTAGAGAACAGCCAGAGTTTTTTTAAGCTGTATAAAAGTCTACATAGCTGTATAAAAGTCTACAGATGCTCAAAAAAGCCATGTATTCCCAGGGCCAGATTTCCCACAAGGCCACGAGGCCAGGCAACTTCTCAGCTGCCCCAGCACTAACATAGCCCCCGGCGCCATTTTCGCCGCTGTGTGAAAAATTTCTTTGATTGGACCTCCCGGCTGCTTGTTCTCATGGTGATTGGCTGCAGCTCATGGCAATCATCCTCCTGTATTTGCGACTCACTCTGTGCATGGGGGCGGGGTCAGTTGCCAATCTGTGCTGAAGAGGAGGGCTTTCCAATGGAGGAGACTGCAGGTCAGTGTGTGATAGGAAAGTTGCTGTAGTGTCAGCTGCAGTGTCCTGGCAGATGACAGACAGATTTCTTGTGAAACAGTAAATAAAGCCGCGCTAATTAAACAAATAGGTGATAGGTGACCTATACCTTGGTGTAAAATAAATCCTCAAGCAACAATGTGATAAATGCAAAGGAAAAACAACAAATTGTATATCAAACAATATGTGTGCACATTTCCCAATACACCCAAACAATAAAGTCCAGTGACATAAAAGATGAATATAAAATGAAAAAAGTGAAACAAATTTGTGATAAATAAAAAAATAGTTCATAAATGTGATGATGTGAACTTGGACTTCTGGTGACAATAAAAATCGAAAACACCGTGATCCACCACCAATATAAGATTGCGCTTACCAGAAGGCAAGCTTAAAAAAGCCTGTAGTGTGATGTAAACGGGACAGATATGGACCTTCGGACATCAGCAGCAATCTGGATCTCCTCAGACAAGTTAGACCAGGGATAGAGATTCCAATGATGTTTTACCGCTTGGATCAATCAGAAATGGACACACTCTCCAAACAAAGGCATCGACCCCAGAGTCATTCAGCAGCCAATATGGAATACAGGAAGAAAAGGGGATGCTCCCATAGTGTGATACCAAATATTACGTTTATTAAAAGAAAAAGGAATCCTACTTACACAAAACGAAAAGCATATAAGCAGGACAAGTAAAATACGCCGGCCGGCTTGCAATACACCCGCTCACAACGCGGAACACGATGACGTCAGTGCGTCAGCCTCCCTACGTCCGTTTCGACCAATAGTCGTCTTCTGGGGAACGGGCGACGCACTGAATCATCGCAGCTATATAGACAGTGGTAAACACAACCTGGTGAGAACCTTCAATGGCGGGAAAAACTAAATTGACCTTGAGTTTAACCCTATATGTATATAATTTAAAAACTAAAAATTGCACTAAAAAAGGGCCCCATCTTGTGGACAAATAACAGAACACAGCTAGATGAACTAACCATGTGATAAGTTACAAGTGGAAAATTACCACAGCTCGCTCCACAAAATGGAGCTCTAACAGTGGCAAATAGCCCAATGAGAATGTATATATAATATCTCAACTGATAAATTAAAAATTAAATGATAAGCATATTGGGAGATGTAAATATGATCAAACACATTATACATCAATAGTTGCAGAAAAAGAGAAGAAAAAGACCCCCAAAAAAACTCTCTTTCCTTACAAAGTAAATGGGTAACAAAAACAGAAATTCAGAAAAGATCAAAAATCACAAAATGGCCATTGATGTTTCTCACCTCACATTATTATACATCACAATATATATAGTGTGAGCATAAATCGGATGTCTTAATTTTAAAATTACATCGTAAGTGTGGTACGGCAATTAAACTCCCATAATGACCATACGGGTCCCCAAATTGGAACTAGGAGACTCAGGAATTGTCAATGAAAGCGTTGACATCAATGTCAACGTTTAACCCAAACGGGGTATAACTTTTAATCTTATGTATCCATGACATCTCCAATCTGGAGATGCCGCGCACAAGAGAACCCCCTCTCCACGGTGCCGTATATTTGTCGATCCCCAGAAAGATTGTCTTTGAGGGGTTCTTCATATGGGCCTCTAAATAATGTCGGGAAACTGGATGTTTAGGGAACCCACCCAGGATATTGGTGACATGTTCGTTTAGCCTCACCTTCAGGGGGCGCTTTGTCCTACCGACATATTGGAGCCCACATGGGCACTGGAGTAGATAGACCACCCTCTCGGTGGCACAGGTGATGAAAGGTTTAATTTCGAATTCCACACCTGTACTTGTAGAAGTGAATTTATGTGTCCTCCTATGGCTACAGCCACTAAGAGAGCAGATCCTACACTTCCTACATTGATAAAAACCCGTGAGGTTATCAAAGAAACATGTTTTAGCAGTGGGCGGATCTAAGACATTAGGTGCTATTCTGTCTTTCAGCGAAGGGACTCCCTTAAATACAATCTGAGGTGTCTGTGGAAGAACTGCATTAAGGGTAGTGTCACTGGTGAGAATGTGCCAGTGTTTTTTGATCATTTTACCTATGTTCCTATGTTGAATGGAATAGGAAGTGATAAAAGGGACCATAGCTAAACCCCTATCTTTAGCAGGCTTCTCTTTGAGTAGATCTGCTCTATCAGTACTAGACACCTCATGGAGCACAGCCATAAGGGAGGAGATGTTATAGCCCTTCTCAAGGAACCGCTTGGTAAGAATATCCGCCTGAGAAGAAAATTCAGTAGAATCTGAACAATTCCTTTTTAATCTCAGGTATTGGCTCTTGGGTACGGACTTGAGCCAAGATTCATGGTGGCAACTTCCTATGGGGATGTATGAGTTGCGGTCTGTATCCTTAAAATGGGTTGCAGTGGTAATTATGCCGCTGTTAACCCTTATCACCAGATCTAAAACGTTAATGGAGCTTTGACTGGCCTCATAATTAAGGGCAATACCCCTCTGGTTAACGTTTAACTCAGCAAGGAAGGTATCTAGATCTTCCTTGTTGCCATCCCACAGGAGGAGGATGTCGTCTATATATCTTGCCCATAGAACCACCTGTGGTCTATGTTGGGCATAGACGACATCCTCCTCCCATAGGGCCATGAAGAGATTTGCTAAGCTAGGGGCATATTTTGCCCCCATAGCAACTCCACGGTCTTGTCGATAGAAGGTACCCCCAAACCAAAAATAGCTGCTGGACGCAGCAAATTTTAGTAGTTGTAAGATAAAAAATATCTGTTCGTCAAATAAACCAGAGTCACGCCTAAGATAATGTTCCACTGCTAATATACCCAGATGATGGGGTATGACCGTATATAGTGAGGTGACGTCTGCTGTCACCAACCATAGACCGGATATGGGAGTAATTGCACCCAACATGTTGATAACAGAGCGAGAATCTTTGACGTAGGATGGCATATTTTTAACAAGGGGCTGAAGAAAATAATCAATATATCTGCCCACCCGGGACGTGACAGAGTCGATGCCACTGACTATAGGGCGTCCCGGGGGGCAGGTAGGATGTTTGTGAATCTTGGGCAAATAATATATAGTGGGAGACCTGGGAACTAAATACAGTGACTCCTTTTTGTTCAAAATCCCACATTCCAACCCACTCTGAACAAGCAACCTCAATTCAGATAGATATTGTGACTTAGGGTTGGAATGTGGGATTTTGAACAAAAAGGAGTCACTGTATTTAGTTCCCAGGTCTCCCCGCACACCCACTATATATTATTTGCCCAAGATTCACAAACATCCTACCTGCCCCCCGGGACGCCCTATAGTCAGTGGCATCGACTCTGTCACGTCCCGGGTGGGCAGATATATTGATTATTTTCTTCAGCCCCTTGTTAAAAATATGCCATCCTACGTCAAAGATTCTCGCTCTGTTATCAACATGTTGGGTGCAATTACTCCCATATCCGGTCTATGGTTGGTGACAGCAGACGTCACCTCACTATATACGGTCATACCCCATCATCTGGGTATATTAGCAGTGGAACATTATCTTAGGCGTGACTCTGGTTTATTTGACGAACAGATATTTTTTATCTTACAACTACTAAAATTTGCTGCGTCCAGCAGCTATTTTTGGTTTGGGGGTACCTTCTATCGACAAGACCGTGGAGTTGCTATGGGGGCAAAATATGCCCCTAGCTTAGCAAATCTCTTCATGGCCCTATGGGAGGAGGATGTCGTCTATGCCCAACATAGACCACAGGTGGTTCTATGGGCAAGATATATAGACGACATCCTCCTCCTGTGGGATGGCAACAAGGAAGATCTAGATACCTTCCTTGCTGAGTTAAACGTTAACCAGAGGGGTATTGCCCTTAATTATGAGGCCAGTCAAAGCTCCATTAACTTTTTAGATCTGGTGATAAGGGTTAACAGCGGCATAATTACCACTGCAACCCATTTTAAGGATACAGACCGCAACTCATACATCCCCATAGGAAGTTGCCACCATGAATCTTGGCTCAAGTCCGTACCCAAGAGCCAATACCTGAGATTAAAAAGGAATTGTTCAGATTCTACTGAATTTTCTTCTCAGGCGGATATTCTTACCAAGCGGTTCCTTGAGAAGGGCTATAACATCTCCTCCCTTATGGCTGTGCTCCATGAGGTGTCTAGTACTGATAGAGCAGATCTACTCAAAGAGAAGCCTGCTAAAGATAGGGGTTTAGCTATGGTCCCTTTTATCACTTCCTATTCCATTCAACATAGGAACATAGGTAAAATGATCAAAAAACACTGGCACATTCTCACCAGTGACACTACCCTTAATGCAGTTCTTCCACAGACACCTCAGATTGTATTTAAGGGAGTCCCTTCGCTGAAAGACAGAATAGCACCTAATGTCTTAGATCCGCCCACTGCTAAAACATGTTTCTTTGATAACCTCACGGGTTTTTATCAATGTAGGAAGTGTAGGATCTGCTCTCTTAGTGGCTGTAGCCATAGGAGGACACATAAATTCACTTCTACAAGTACAGGTGTGGAATTCGAAATTAAACCTTTCATCACCTGTGCCACCGAGAGGGTGGTCTATCTACTCCAGTGCCCATGTGGGCTCCAATATGTCGGTAGGACAAAGCGCCCCCTGAAGGTGAGGCTAAACGAACATGTCACCAATATCCTGGGTGGGTTCCCTAAACATCCAGTTTCCCGACATTATTTAGAGGCCCATATGAAGAACCCCTCAAAGACAATCTTTCTGGGGATCGACAAATATACGGCACCGTGGAGAGGGGGTTCTCTTGTGCGCGGCATCTCCAGATTGGAGATGTCATGGATACATAAGATTAAAAGTTATACCCCGTTTGGGTTAAACGTTGACATTGATGTCAACGCTTTCATTGACAATTCCTGAGTCTCCTAGTTCCAATTTGGGGACCCGTATGGTCATTATGGGAGTTTAATTGCTGTACCACCCTTACGATGTAATTTTAAAATTAAGACATCCGATTTATGCTCACACTATATATATTGTGATGTATAATAATGTGAGGTGAGAAACATCAATGGCCATTTTGTGATTTTTGATCTTTTCTGAATTTTTGTTTTTGTTACCCATTTACTTTGTAAGGAAAGAGAGTTTTTTTTGGGGGTCTTTTTCTTCTCTTTTTCTGCAACTATTGATGTATAATGTGTTTGATCATATTTACATCTCCCAATATGCTTATCATTTAATTTTTAATTTATCAGTTGAGATATTACATATACATTCTCATTGGGCTATTTGCCACTGTTAGAGCTCCATTTTGTGGAGCGAGCTGTGGTAATTTTCCACTTGTAACTTATCACATGGTTAGTTCATCTAGCTGTGTTCTGTTATTTGTCCACAAGATGGGGCCCTTTTTTAGTGCAATTTTTAGTTTTTAAATTATATACATATAGGGTTAAACTCAAGGTCAATTTAGTTTTTCCCGCCATTGAAGGTTCTCACCAGGTTGTGTTTACCACTGTCTATATAGCTGCGATGATTCAGTGCGTCGCCCGTTCCCCAGAAGACGACTATTGGTCGAAACGGACGTAGGGAGGCTGACGCACTGACGTCATCGTGTTCCGCGTTGTGAGCGGGTGTATTGCAAGCCGGCCGGCGTATTTTACTTGTCCTGCTTATATGCTTTTCGTTTTGTGTAAGTAGGATTCCTTTTTCTTTTAATAAACGTAATATTTGGTATCACACTATGGGAGCATCCCCTTTTCTTCCTGTATTCCATATTGGCTGCTGAATGACTCTGGGGTCGATGCCTTTGTTTGGAGAGTGTGTCCATTTCTGATTGATCCAAGCGGTAAAACATCATTGGAATCTCTATCCCTGGTCTAACTTGTCTGAGGAGATCCAGATTGCTGCTGATGTCCGAAGGTCCATATCTGTCCCGTTTACATCACACTACAGGCTTTTTTAAGCTTGCCTTCTGGTAAGCGCAATCTTATATTGGTGGTGGATCACAGTGTTTTCGATTTTTATTGTCACCAGAAGTCCAAGTTCACATCATCACATTTATGAACTATTTTTTTATTTATCACAAATTTGTTTCACTTTTTTCATTTTATATTCATCTTTTATGTCACTGGACTTTATTGTTTGGGTGTATTGGGAAATGTGCACACATATTGTTTGATATACAATTTGTTGTTTTTCCTTTGCATTTATCACATTGTTGCTTGAGGATTTATTTTACACCAAGGTATAGGTCACCTATCACCTATTTGTTTAATTAGCGCGGCTTTATTTACTGTTTTATCTTGTTTATGTGTGTATCCACATTTTTTTTTGCTGCTGCTACCTATGTACACTTCATTTTATGTCACTTTTTAGCCCTAATATTTGCTGTATTGGGGCATTTCAATATTTTTGCATTTACTAGCGCGGTGTTTTGCTACATTTTTTACAGATTTCTTGTGAAGCCTGTGCCCAGAATCTTATCAGATCATTGGAAGACAGAAGCTGGGCTCAGGCTGCACACACAGAGCACCACTGGTTCTGTCTGCTTCATCTGTACAGGACTCTGCAGCAGGAGATAAGGACAGTGTGTGCTGAGAACGGGGGAAGTGATCTGAGTGTGTCTCAATCTGAATTGCACTGTTTATGCTACTCTCCTGAGCTCTCTGTCCACCCCCATTCATCCTGAGGTCTTTCTGTCCACCCCCCCATCCCATCCTGTGATCTTCCCGTCCCACCCTGCGATCTCCCAGTCCCACCCTGCGATCTCCCGGTGCCACCCTGCGATCTCCCCGTCCCACCCTGCAATCTCCCAGTCCCACCCTGCGATCTCCCAGTCCCATCCTGTCATCTCCCCGTCCCACCCTGCGATCTCCCAGTCCCATCCTGCGATCTCCCCATCCCATCCAAGTCTGAAACGAGTAAAGAATTATTTACGATCATCTATGGGTCAAGACAGACTGAACAGTTTAGCTTTACTTGCCATTGAGTCAGAACTTTTAAATACATTGTCCTACGAAGATATTATCGATGAATTTGCTAAAAAATTGTAGGGCACTTCTTACTGCTATAATCTTTAAAAGGCATTTTCTGCATTACAGAGTATTTTCAGTCCGTGCAATTAAAGCCAGTTATTTTTAGTGTTCTCGTGTGTGGAGATATGTTTTTAATTGAGCTATTGTAGCAATCATCGATAAAGGACGAGAATGGTGGTGTGTGTGTGGGGGAGGGGGCAACATTGAAGGACCCGGCCTTGGGGCGGCAAAGGGAGTAAATCCGGGCCTGTGTATTCCAAACAAAGAAGAGGATGAGCTATAGCAGCAGAAAACGATTCCAACATTCATTCATATCAGCTAAGGACAGGAAAATAAGGCCAGCACAGCAATAATTAGACAGCTTAAGAAAGAAAAAGAAATGTTCCCTGGTCTGATGTATTTCTCTTATCCTACTGCCATATTCAGATGGTAGGGTCAATATTTGGCATACTCAAGATGAATCCATGGATCCATTTTGTCTTTTGCAAACAATTTAGGCTGGTGTTGGTGTAATGGGGTGCGGAACGTTTTCTGGACACAAGGTCCTTTTATTAAAAGCTGAGCTTCATTTGATGATGATCATGTGCACCCAACACTGTGGTGCACTCTACCCATTTCCCAATGACTACTTCTAGCAGGGTGTGCTATGTCTGCAAACATGAACTCAAGCTGGTCCCATGATCATGACAGTGACTTCAGTGTACATGCCACAAATCTCAGTCAATACATTAGCTGGGGGTCAAGGTGGAATAGGAGATTTACAGGCATACATGTATTACTGGCCACCTTACTAAAACCAGACCATGAAGAATCCAGGTCATTCTGAGGATAAAATAGGCCCCACCTACATAGGTAAACCTAAAGCTGAACTTTAGGTAGATATAAAGAACACAGCAAGTAATGCAGTTAATTGTTCATGTAGCAGAATCTCTGAACTCTTCCAGCCTAATGAGAACCTTCAAGGCCAAAGATAGCTGACATCCTTCAATATGTGGTGGGTTGTGAGGCATAGTGGGTGCAAAGGTGGTAAAAGTCATTGGGCGCCAGATACATCTTGGATGTAAGAGGTTTCATTTCTTTGACAGTCCTTTTTATATTTTGCAAGAGAAAGAGGGTTAGGGCCAGGACACCCTTAAGTAGTTGCAATTTCAAATGGCAGACGCCGAGACTTCAACAGGAGGACAGCCGTACAGGGAAAGGCCCCAGCAAGGTTCCACTTCTGCATGTGCAGGCTTGCTGTCTCCTATGGTAACAGTACTTAAACGATTCCTAACTCTAAGTAACAGTTCTCTCTGCTGTTCTATAACCTTTTCTTGTAATTCTTCAGCGTCTTGAGCTCCTGGTCTCTCTCTAGACCCCCTGATTTACTAACTCTGAATCCTGTGAGCTCCTCAAGGCCTTTGCATGTTATCTCCCTCAAGCATCACCCATACTTCCCTGCTGGGTCCCTAGCTTGGCACTTCGGATACCTTCAAGCTTCACCCCTGCTGACTGTCTCGGTCCCTAGCTTGGCACACAAGGCTGCTCTGCAAGCATCACCTCCGCTGGTTGGGTCCCCGATTTGATCACCGCCTGAAGTTTCCCGATTCTCCACCGTGCCCGTTCAGTGAGAATACTGCTCCGGTACTTGATTAGGTTACACACTGTGGTCCCTAGTAAAGGCGATTGGTCGCTTAGTGGCAACAGCTTCCTTTCTGCCTCCGAGCATGACAGGTTCTCTGGCCTGCAGTCTGGGTGGCACACAAGAATCTCGATCAGCTGACCTCACCCGAATATATAGGCAAGTGATGGCGAACCTTGGCACTCCAGATGTTTTGGAACTACATTTCCCATGATGCTCAACTACACTGCAGTACATGAGCATCATGGGAAATGTAGTTACAAAACATCTGGGGTGCCAAGGTTTGTCATCACTGATATAGGCGTTTCCAGCAGGCCAAGGGATTCAACAAAATCCCTGCCCATTGGCTGAGATACCCCATATATCCATAACCCGACCTTGAGTTGCCCTTCTCAATCTAATACCTCCAAGTGCATGGCCCCCTGGTGGTAGAAGAGGAAAGTACAACCAGGTCAAACTTAGTGAAAAGTCAATGGATCCCTAATAATTAACTACACAGTTCCTACTGACAAAGAATTTGGCGAGGAGCTCCCTGTCTAAACCCCAGGGCGCTACATTCATTAAGAAACCTTTAATTTTTAATTGAAACTAGTGTAAGCACCTGTATTTAACTTGGTATCAGCTTCTTGCAATGCCCTGTACAGCAGCATTCAGACTGGGAGGGGGAGGGACAGAATTAGGAAACAATCAGGTCTGCTGCAGTGTACATGTGATGATAAGCAACAGATGACAGTCGTAATGAGCAGAGGGATAAGCTCATCAGTCTGCTGCTGCTCCATCAGTGTCCTTTTAGCAGGCAAGGATCAGGGAGGTAACCTGATTGTATTGTATTAGCTGCAGTGGAGAAAATAAGGTCACTGCCCTGGTTCTGCTGTATGGCAGGGCTGTGTAAGGCCACATTCACACTTGTGAATGGGCTCAACATCAATTACATGCATGAACCCCAGTGGGGGTTCCCGGAGATCAGCTGCAGAGGGCAGCCCTATTGAAAGCAATGGGATGCTGCTGGCTCCCACATCTTATTGTGACCGGTCACATAGCTACATAGTAGGTGAGGTTGAAAAAAAAAAACAAGTCTAACCTCTGTGGCAGACTGCCAGACACTTCTTGGATGCAAAAGAAATATTTCTCTTAACAAACCTTTTTTTGGGGGAGAGAGGCTTAGGGCCAGGACACCCTTAGGTAGTTGCAATATTAAGTGGGAGATTCAGAGACTTCAACAGGAGGACAGCCATGCAGGGAAAGGCATCCAGCAGGACACCACATCTGCATGTGTAGGAATCCTGTCTCTTATGGCAACAGTCTTTAACAGTTCCTTCACTTTCACTACAATCTCTCTTTGTAGTTCTTTAGCACACAGAGCTCCCGGTCCCCCACTAGACCCACTGATTCACAGCCACCACTGAATCCCTTGAGCTCCTCCAATCTTCACAGTGGTATCTTCCTCAAGTGTCACCCCGCTTCTCTGCTGGATCCCTAGCTTGGCACTCTAGATACCTCTCAAGCTTCACCCACGATGGCCTGCTTGGTCCCTAGCTTGACACACAAGGCTGCTCTGCAAGCATCATCTCTGCTGGCTGGATCCCGGGCTTGATTCCCACTGAAGTTTCCCGATTCTTCACCATCCCCATCTGGTGAGAATGCTGCTCCTGTACTTGCTTCAGTTACTCACTGTGGTCCCTGGTAATTAGGCGGATAGTCCTTTACTGGCGACAGCTTCCCCTCTACCTTCGACCATGACAGGTTCTCCGGCCGACCGAACCGTCACTTTTGGATGGATTGCAAGCTGCAGTCCCAACCCTGTGCTGCTCTCTTGCTCCTGGATAGGCCCCCAGACAGCCTAGCAGCCTGATGTGTCTGGGAGAGGCCCCATCTCCGACCTAGCAGCCCGGGGCAGATGACACCCGTCCACCCAGAAGGCCATCCAGGTGGCACAGAACACTGATCAACTGACTCCACCTGAATATATAGGCTCTCCCAGCAGGCAAAGGCATTCAAGAAAACCCTATTGGCTGAGATACCCCATATACCCATAACCTGACCTTGCGTAGCACTTCTCGTGTCTAGTACCACCAAGTACCCATCCACCTAGTGGTAGAAGAGAAAAGTGCAACAAGGCCAAACTTAGGGAGAAATCAATAGATCTCTAGCAATTAACCAGGGTAACTACTCCTGGCAAGTACATTTTTGAGGAGCAACCCTGCCTAAACTCCAGGGTGCTACACAGCGATCACCCGATCAGCACTGGACATGAACAGTCTCTCACATGTAATCGGTGGCTGATAAGAAATACATATTTTTTGACAGGTAAAACACTCCCTGTTTGCCTGGAGGTCATCTTTAATAAAGTAGTTACTGAGCACAATATATGTATTTAATGGCAGTTCCCGCGTTACATACATCCGGCTTACATACGGCATACTTACAAACAGGGGAGACAACAGGAAGTGAGAGGAAATCTACCCCTATGAAGGGAAAATCACTTCTGTAAGAGTTATCATGGGGAAAATGTGTCTCCACTGAAGCTTTAATACCAATCCTTGTTTCCACGACAACCCAACATTTTCAAAATCCAATTGTCACAGAAAGGGAGGGTAAATCTCCTGAACAAAAGAACAGACAGCAAAACAGTTGTTACAGGGGTGTTAACCCTTCCCTATGCTATCCAAAACGTAAAAAACTTTTTTTGGGCTGGATATACATATAAAAAATTGAACCGTTCCAACTAACATACAAATTCATCTTAAGAACAAACCTATAGAACCTATCTTGTTTATAACCCGGGGACTCCCTTTACATTGGCTTCCTCTCCATAACCTGCTAGTTTTTGTAATATACCTTCTACAGCAGTCTTATCAAACCATTTTACCCCAGAGGTACCCTTTAAATAATTTCCAGGTCTCAGGAAACCCCTGTTAAGACTAGTTCATTGAGATCTTTGGATCAGTGAGAAAAATGCCCACCTGACAGCGGTGGTCAGATTGACAACTCTGCAGTTATGCTGATAGCTCTGCCAAGTGGTGTTGGACCTGGAATTATGTAGACACCATCAAATGGAAGGTCAACTAGAAACAGCTCAAGGAACCCCTAGCAATCTGTTGGCCAACCCTAGGGTTCCACAGAAGCCTGGTTGGGAATGGCTGTTCTAGAGGAATGTGCAGTATTGTTATCATCAAAGGATATTCAGATAAAACTTTAGTAAAACTCAAACATGACGATAAAATAGCTATTTCCTTCTCACTAAAGTAATTGCTACTCTGATTTACTTGAGACTACAAACTATTGAAATGGGGTTATACTGTATAAATAAAGTCAACTAGCATTTCAAATCCACCTTCAGAAAACAGGTCCGGTTTCGGTTGAATGAAAATGGGACAGGTGCTAGATTTGTTCACACCTCAACTTCAAAGTTATTTTATCTTGGTAACTGGGATTATTGGATTATAATTTAGCAGCACAGTGTTTCTGCATTTACTCATGTAGAAGATAAAGCTAAGTCAATGAAACATTTTGTCTAAAGGTAATAAACTAAAGAAAATAACTTGTGTTCTGATAATGTATCTTATTTGTAATCTCCTGTATACTGTAATACTATCTACTTCCCTCTATGACAAATGTTAATGTTTGCATTACATGTTGGACAAAATATTTTCCACTGTACCAGAGAGATAAGAAATATAATTATCCAATCAATGTAGATGGTCAGAAAAAAGCATGCTGTGCTAAATGTTATTAAAGCTAATTTTATTACTTTAAACATAGGGTGGGAGACCAGATATAAGGGAAAACAACACCCAGGTGTTATATGGAGCATACAGGGGTCAAAATGTGATCATTGATCTCCACCGGGTGATTGTCATACTCTGCAGTAAAAGAGGGAGGTAAACACATGGGCAAAGTTCTTGGTCATCAAAAACGTTACTGATGTTAAAACCCAACATGAGCTAAAACATTTGTATTTTGTTTTGGATTAGGTAGGAAAGGGTTAAACATAGCATGAATTTCAGCTAGTTCCTGATGAACCTGATGGAATTTGAGCCATAGTTGGTCCTGTTGGCACCCTCCTGCTTGATCGGAAGATCAAAAAAGTTGGGCAGAAAATTGTTGGCCCAACAGCGGCTGCTTCCAATCAGATGCAATAGGTGTTGGCTGTCAGAACAAAATAGCTGACAAGAGATATTCCTTCATCCACGCCGTTTAGCATGAAGTTAGGAATTGATAGAGTTTGCTTGTTCAGCCGCTGGGTTTAAGGAAAGAAATCTTAGTGTATGGCCAGCTTTAGCCCCTCTCAGGTTTTTTTTATGCCATCTGTCCGCCTAATGGGGAGATTTCCCCTTGGTATCTGTGAGAATAAAAATGTATTCTTTAGTTAGAATTTCATTTTTCTGTTGTCTGTGCCTTTCTTTCCTGGTGATGTCTGCTAATTCTGATCTTGGTAACACAGGGACAAGAAGTTATAGAAAATCTCTCTAAACAAAGAAATAAATAGCGTTGCATGCTATCAAAACGAACGAAAAAATAAAAAAGAGTAAAGCTAGGTATACAATAGTAGATTTTCGTTAGAAATTTGTTTGTGCTAAGAATGTTCATTCTAATCATTATTGGAGTCAAAGCAATGCTCATTTTTGACCATACTGATGAAACAATAAGAAAAGAAGCAGAATGGAAAACTTTTTCTCGAATGTACAAACTTTTAGCAGTGTATGCGGCTTTTGTTCAGGAAAAACCATTCACTCAAAAATTGAATGTTAATAGCAAACAAGCTTTTGAACTGTATGAAACAACACTCGTGAAGCCATCTACTGAGAATTCTCTTATGAACGTTCGTATGATTAGAAAATTTAACAGTGTATAGGCTTAAAATGATGATAACTACTGGAAAAGTCCACACAGTGATGAAATGCATAGAACAGGGCAAGTGATATCACGCTGTTCTACTCTTGGAAGCCCAGAAGAGTGCTAGCTGTGTAAATAATAGATACAGGAGCTTTGACATTTTTAATAAAAATGATTTAATACTATGTGGCACTTTCTTTTCTTTGTCATAGATAATGATGATATTTGGACTTAAACCATTGCCAGGAGAAGGTGGAATATAAAATTAGCTTTAGAAATCTTGGAGTACATGCATAGCGTTATTTGACCTGTAAATGAGAGGTTAATACAGTAAACCTTTGGGATTTGGGAGATCACAAAGGTGGTTTGTACATGGATAAGAAAAGGGATCATTGATTTGGAGCCACAAACACAGAGCTGATTTACGAACTGTTTTGATGGTGACAAACTGTTCATTGGAGCACTAATGGTTTACTGATGAACTGATCTTTTTGATCTCATTGTTTGTTGCACTAAGCAATTTCTCAGTACTGTATACATAGTTCCCAACTGTCCCTGATTACGAGGGACTGTCCCTGATTTGGAACAATGTCCCTCTGTCCATCTTTTCTCCTCATTTGTCTCTCATTTTGGTCTGATCTGTATAGTTGTATAAAAAATTCACTATTTATCTATCAAAAAATGTTTCACAGTGCTAAACCTTTCATCCAATTTCTAAATTGCTACATTTGTAAATGTCAAAAGCCAGTATAGAGCAATAATAGTGGTAAAAAAATCACTTGTGGGTTTAAGTAATCTTTTTTTTTTTTTTGTATAATATGGTGGCATAATTGTGCACTCGTTTTTGATGTATATGTAATGAGTTTGTTTATGGGTAACTATATGTTTTAGCGCTGCATCTAGTCATTAAAATCATGTTGGTGGTGACCCATCCATAAGGGGCACAGGTGCGCTGTCCCCCTAATCCATGCGCCCGGCCCCTAATCTACCTGCAGGGCCCTGGTCGCATTGATTTCAGTGGGGTTTTTATTAATTTTTTTAAGCACATGATTAGAGCCTGAGGCTATAATTGGCTTCAAATAAAAGGTGGGCTTGGGGCGCAGAGCACTGTGAACTGAGCCCACCTAGTTTTGTGACAATAGCAAATTAATATTCGCTATTGTCTTCCTGATTCTTCCTGATACTGCCTTCCCGTCCATCTTGCGCGCGCGCGCGGGGGGGGGGGGATCGCCGCCTTCCCGCCGTCTGCCGCGGGAGTGTGTGTGTGGCGTTAGTGAGAGTAAGGGGGGCAGAATTGTTTTCCGCCTCCCCCCCAAAAATTGCCTTTTGGAGGATCAGGAAGGAATTTTTTTCCCCCCACTGGAGCAAATTGGATCATGCTCTATTGGGTTCTTTTTGTCTTCCTCTGGATCAACAGTGGGTATAGAATAGTGTATATTGAGGTTTTCATCTTGTATGTGTGATTTTTTTTTTCTCTGTTGATTGAACTGGATGGACTTGTGTCTTTTTTCAACCAGATTAACGATGTAACAGTATTGAATCAACATGTGAGCAAGGTGAAGCATGGTGTGACAGGCAATAAATACAGAGTCCAAGTCAGGCAATAAAGTTTTATTATAGAAAGGTTAAACACAACTTATTCAGGCTCGGCGGGTAGGCACACCCGTCCAGAGCCAATTATGAACCATAACATCGGTTTCAAAACTTGAAGATGTCGACAGTGTCTGCAATGAGGAATGGATTGTGGCCTGGCCCTGTCCACAGCCAAAGGGGAGGCTTCCTGAAGAAGGGTAGTCGTAGTCCCTGCACTGTCCCTACTTCTGTGGAAACTTTTCCTACCTCTAAGCACTGTTCCTGCCATACATTAAACATATCCCTATGCAATTCACTTGCATTAAGGGTGCCAAACCTAGGAGCCGGAGTCTCAAGGAGGCTCTGCCTGTCCCATATGGAGTGCCAGCATCCTGTCGGCAGCTGTCTTCCTGTGACCGCAGGAAGTCATAGAGGAACCAAGTTCAGTTGAGCATCACCTGCAGTGGGCAGTACATGCTGCACCTGCCTACTCCCCCCCCCCCCCCCCCCCCCCCCTTTGATAAATGTTGTCTTCGACATCGCAGCACAGTAAAAATGCAGGAAACATAATTAGGGCAATAACAGTAGCATTTCAAACAACACAATCTGAGTACTTTGCAGGGCATGACCTGTCCTCTGCGGAATCACCTTCAAAACTGTCATGTTCTGATGGGGGCCCTGGGCTCTTGAAGGTCAAAGAGGCCAGTTTAACTCTGTTCATCTGGGCTGGAGGCTGCACCCTAAGAACAGTCCAAAGAATTAGTAGGGCTGACAGCATCTACCTCTGGGCGGCCCATAGATGCATTGGGGGTACTCCCCTCCTTAGGATCACTTGAGGCCAAGAGGCCTGGGTTGAATGGGTCGCAGATAACACTGAAAAGGGACTTCCTGGGTAGATGGTTCATCCTCGGGTTCTTCATCTCTTCTGGTTATCGTCGTTTTGGTAAAACAGTCCCAACAGAACTCTATTCTAGGGTACCTTGGCATAGTGATTATATTGTTAAGCGTACTGTATTTAAACCTACCTTCTCTGTGTTCATTTATGCTCAACTACTATTTATTCTAAACCATACGAATACATTAAAGTGGTTGTTATCCCAAAGTTCACAAGTCACACTATCCCCTCTGTTTAATAATGTAATCTGCCCTGTGTCTGTGTTTTATAAAAGAAAATGCAGCTATATACCTCATTTCAGAGTGCCGCTTGGCACTATATGACCCGCGCCTCTCTCTTCTCCCTGTCTGACAGCTGCAGTGGGCAGGGCCGAGATCCCCCCGCTGACATCAGTCAGGGGGGGGAGGAGGGGAGGAGGAGAGAGGTGGCGGGTCACGTGAGCACCCGGTGCTCTGAAATCAGGTATATAGCTGCATTTTTTTTTATAAAACACAGACACAGGGCAGATTACATTATTAAACAGAGAGTATAGTGTGACTTGTAAACTGTAATTTTAGCTGCAGGAGGGGAGGGGGTGGGCACAAACATGGAGCTGACAGGCAGGGAGGGAGAGGAGGACAGAGGACGGGAGACACAGTGGATGATGGAGGCACGTAAACGGACCACAGTGTCAAGGTGTGGTCAGTTTACAAAGAAGAGGGCAGATCCAGGCAGGATCAGCCAGGTATTTCAGGTGATACAGAGGGCCAAATTACACAGCATAAGCACTGTGCTGTATAACATGCTTTAATGGAACAGGATCCATTTTTCTTTTTTTAGGGTAACAAACGCTTTAAGTTCATTTACTTGTGTCTATTTCCTGCTGCTAATTCACAGCTGAGGTAAAGGTATCTCTACTTGTGTTCTAATAAGTGCTTGCAGTAGCTTTCATTCAACCAGGTCTGTCAGAGGGGCTGAGGGTGTTCTTGAAATCGGGGGAACAGAGAGACAAAATTACCAAGCAGCTCCTATGGGGCAGCGCTACATAAATAGAAAACCACCATATACATAATCCTATACCCAGACTTTATCCGGAGGAAGGCAAATCCATGATCCATGTGTCAGTTTTAACAGAACAGTATTAGGTAAAACATTCAAAGGAAGTTTGCTACAGTTTTCTGTAGAACCTGGAATGGATTCCTTTTTTTCTCAGCAAAAGTTGAGTTACACTTTAAAAGTCAGTACAGATATAGACGAGTTGATCTACCAAAGGTGTAGAGATCATTTACCTTGCAAGTGAATGTTCACCTACTGCAGGGGTGTCAAACAATTTCATCGTGGGCCACATCAGCATTATGATTGTCCTTAAGGGCCAGTTGTATCTGTAAGATTAGATGTCCATCCCCTCCCTTAACATGAGATGTCAAGAGCCACCCCACCATCACCAAGTTGAGTTCCCTACTCTCCCTAACATCACAGTGCACCCCCTTTCCTTATGCTGCTGCTGGGAAGAAGCTGGATGCACTGCTTGAAAGCAGAAAGTAGGAGTCTGGAGGAGGACTAGAGGAGGGCTGGATTCGCTGAGGTGTGAGGGCCACATGAAATGGCCCGGAGGGCCGGATTCGGCCCGCGGGCCTTGTGTTTGACACCGTGACCTAGTGTATCTTAGTGAATAAGGCATGGCTATTTTCACTTGGAAAACCCAATTATGTACAGGCAAAATGCAAGCATTGATTGGCCATTTGAAGTGAATAATGCTTCACCTTTTTTACCAATCTAGGTCTGCATGCAGTTTCTAAAGTGGACATTCTCCCCTCCTCCTTTAATAAATCATCACTATAGATTCAATTTTGTATTGTACATCCCATTCGCTAGCAAGATGTGAATAACATATGTTTGCACTGGTAGTAAAAAAATATCTTTCAGCAGTCAGATGACTTCCTTATGACCATCCGCTGTGTAATGTCTGTAATAACTGCTGGTGACAGGGACAGCTAGGATGGGAAACACTTAAACCTTTGGATGTGATCCTCATCATTGGAAAGCCCTACATGTTCAATTCAGTGTATTCAAAATCACAACTACTACATATTAATATTTATCCCCCCCATGCTGGTACTGACAGGTAAGCAATTCACATATGCTTGGAGAATAATTGAAATAACTGCAAGAGGTGAGTCTGGAATTTCTCTCACTGAAATTATAATTGCAAGAAGGTTCATAGAAGCCTTCCTTCAAGTCTCCTTGTGTTGATATGCCTATAATGAATAATACAGCTGCAATAAATGCTATTAACTTAGAAGGTAAATATATCCACCTGTAAGTGAAAACATACAAAAAAGATTGAAATGTTCCACTTTGAGAGCGCTAGAGGCAAAATAAAAAATAGTAACATATATGTCCAAAACTTTAGCTTTTGTTTTTGTAGGAAATGTTTGGAAGCCTAGGTTTGTGCACCCCAAAGCTCAAACACACATGCGTATATATATATATATATATATATATATATATATATATATATATATATATATATATATATATATATATATATATATATATATATATATATATACACACACAGTGTATATACACAAATGTACACACTCATAAACAGGGGCGGACTGACAATTCATGGGGCCCCCGGGCAATAGGAGATTATGGGGCCCCCAGGTAATATGAGATTATGGGGCCACACAGTATACACACACACACAGTATACACATACATGTACACACAGTATACACAGACATGTTTCTATTGGCTGAGAAGGTACTGGAGAGGTGGGGCAGCTATAATCTCTGGATTTTTAGACCAAAAGGATGTCGGTAAGGGACATTTCAGAAACAGATGTAAAAAAAACACAGATTTTTACATACTGTCCCTGGTTTTACTGAGGCTGGCAACCCTGATGGGGCCCCCTAGTGGCCCGGGGGCCCTCGGGAAGTGCCCGAGTGGCCGAATGGTCAGTCTGCCCTGCTCATAAATGAATGTAAACAAACATGTTTTAAAAAACAAATATATTAACACATGGACGCTGTCGGTAGGGAAGTGGATGGTGTCAGTAGGGCAGAGGTTGGTGTCAGTCAGTAGAGCAGCAGACGTGTCAGTAGGGCAGAGGCTGGATTCAGTAGGACAGTGGAGGGTGTCAGTGTTTTTTTTATTTTTTTTTATTTTAGTGTTGTTTTTTTTTTTAATAGTTTTTTACAATATTATTTTTATCTTTACAATATATATATACAGTAATTATTGAAGTTTTGAAGACAATGCTATAAAAAACAGTAAGCAAAAGAGAGGTCAGTATCATAGCAAATTGGTCAGTATCATAGCAACAGCATATATATCAAGTACAACCAGAACATGAGAGCGCAGTTGAGTGGAAAACTGCCTGAACTCGTGGTGTCTGCACCTTATATGTGATCGGCACCACCTACAACCCAAGGGGGAGGTGGTCCAGGCCCAAAAACAAAAATACAGCAAGTTGGGAGAAGAAAAGAGAGAAAATAATGGATAAGTGAAGAGGAGAGGAAGGGTGGGGAAGGGGTTCCATCAGGGTACAACCACACATCCACAGCTGACAACTAAGTTAGAATCATCAAGTTCAAAGCAAAAAATCCAGGTTTAAATTGTTGATTATATACGATCCACGGTTCCCAAACCTTCAGATATTGAGGTCTTTTAGAATGGAGCTGAGCTTCTCGTGCACCATAGTCCCCATGAGTTGATGTTTGAGCTCTGCATATATTGGTACCGATCCCCTGTATTTTTCCTTCTGTGACAGCTGAATTCTGGTGGGAGGGAGAGGAGGAGAAGGCTTTCAGCTGATGCAGATCGATTCCAGTAAATGCTGCCCCTCCTATCAAGGTTCCAGGGGTTGGCAAGGAAGGATTGTCACCTTCCCACGATTGATGGGTTGCTGACCCCCAAATTAGGTTGAGCCCAGGCACATCCGTCACACCCTGTGTGCCCACCTATGTTTGGAAGAAAATATGATTATGGGAATTTATCAAAATTGGAGCATCTAGAATCTTGAGAAGTCTTGTAGGGCAACCAACCAGCTTCTAGCTTTCATTTTCAAAGCTTAACTGGCCAAGCTGAAGACAGAAGCTGATTGCTTGCCGTGCACAACTGCTCTAAATTCTGGCTGCTTCAGCTTTGATAAATTCCCCTCAAATGTCCCTAAAAAGTTGGGTTTGTACCTGGAAAGAGGCCTGACTATGTGGTACATTAGATTTAAGTGCTGATCTGAGATGGGTGCTTACACAGATCTCCCTTCACAGGTAGTGATGCCCTACTCTAAGCCCCAACACATGCATTAACCCTCTTTGCAACCCTAAATGAAACACTAGCATTAATTTATGTAAGCTTACAATGTCCCATTGTTGGTGTCCATTGGAGGAAGAATGGTGCACCCAAGCGGAGAATGACCCACCCTCGGTGTCAGCGTGAGAAAAAAAATATCACATCCTTGGCAATTTGTCATATCCTTGGTGTCAGTAGAAGGGAAAATCCCCCATCCTTGGTGTCAGTGGGAGGGAGAATGGCATACCCTGGGTGTCTGTGAGAGGAAGAACAGGTATCAATGAAAGAAAGAATGCCGTATCATTATATCATTGACATGAGTTATCTGAGGAGATGCTTCATGTACCATGCTGTTGCCTGTGAGTGTCAGGTCAGGAACAGAATTATGTAGGTACTGTTGGGCAGCAGATTACCTTGTGTTCCTGCACCTAATGCCAATGGGAGATGGAGGCTCTTGATACTTGCTCAGTGGCAGATTATAAGTTGGGCCATCCAGGTAGCTATGGGCCTAACTGAGAATCTGATCTCAAAATGCAAGAGATAACGCTTTCTGTAGCTGGACTCTATCTTACTGATGGGGGTATCACTTCTGGTACCCAAACAAATGCCTACATCAGATATACGTACAGTATAAGGTAGCTGGATCAGTATAAGCACAATTTTACAATTTCTACATGCAATTTATACATGCGACCATCTTGAGTAAGGGCAGATGATTCATGCAGCATTTACTTCTGGAACTCATCTCCCCTTAGCTTGGGCTTGC
The DNA here is from genome assembly GCA_028564925.1 of Lithobates sylvaticus. Taxonomy (NCBI): domain Eukaryota; kingdom Metazoa; phylum Chordata; class Amphibia; order Anura; family Ranidae; genus Lithobates; species Lithobates sylvaticus. Next base: position 119,333,528 of record CM053026.1, read on the forward strand.
AGGCAGGATGTGCTTAGCTGAGAAAGCACCTCCACCCCTCCCAGATGTAATAAAATACAATACCCATGAAAACTCCTGGGATGGATGACATCATTTTGGCCTAGGCCAGAGACCAGAAAGCAACTGAAGAAATAAAAAAAAATATATATATATACAGTAGTATACTTTCCTATTTACTAATGCTAGCAGCATGAGGTTTAAAACAGTAAGGATTTAGGGATTTAATAAAACTGGAGTGAGCAAAATCTGGTGCAGCTCTGCATAGAGACCAATCAGCTTCTAATTTTTATTGTCAAAGCTTACCTGAACAAGTTGAAGATAGAAGCTGATTGGCTACAACGCACAGTTGCACCAGATTCAGAGTGCTCCAGTTTTAGTAAATCAACCCCTTAATGTTGATTGAGTGAGTTTAGTTCAGCTTTAATGTGGATCAGTTTGTATAGGGGTACATTATTACTGCACCCGTTTACTAACAGATCCAGAGGGCTCTACTCTCTAGAAATGTTTGGTTAATTAGAGCAGTAAAATCTCTATGTACTGTACATGGTAAGCTTGCACAATGGAAGATAGGCGTTGCTGGATACATATACTGTATGCTTTTTGATCAGGGTAACATGACCTTGCTGAGTATTTACACAATTACCCACCCAAGCCCTTTACGTGCATAATGTTTAAAGGTCTTTTATGCTGATTGCAGTGTACACTGTAATAAATGCAACATTCCTGTTTTTTTTTAAATCAACTTGTAACATGTGTTAACCTAAAAATAAAGTCAATTATGGTGTAGGTGGATAGCATCAAAAATTGCTTCTTAAACATGTCTACCATACAAATATAAGGGCTGACACTCACACATGTCCCACCTTGGACACACTGAAATGTGACAAGTTTGTATAAATGTTTTGTTTCTAAATAAGAGCTTAGTGATTGAGATGTTCATCCCAATTGTCAGTGATTAATATGACATGACTGGTATTTCAGGCTTACTTCAGGTGTAAAAGGTTGCAAACGTTGACAACTTTAAATGGCTGTTAAGTTGACCTATATACAGGCACAGTGCAACACGTTTGTCCCACAGGGAAAGCATTCAGATACCAGAAAATGGGCACTAACTAACCCACTTGATTTAGTAATACCTTGTTTGCTTAGTGTTATGTGACAACCCAGAGCTCATTTTTCTTTTTCACCTCGTAAGAAAGGAAAACGTTTTTATTTGCTAATCAAACAATCGTACCTTTGTGGTTCATTGAGAGCAGCAGAAATCTTTTTAGAATGGAATGTTAATGTTATTGTAAAGTTATTTGTAGGAACACAAAGGAGCAATAAAAACTAAATGGGCAAGTGCAGTTCATCAGGTCTTTGGGATATTCTATGACTGTTGTTTTATACTTGCTGACTAGACAGGAAAACTTTGAATAACGCTACAACATGCTGTACAGTCCTGTATAGTCCAAGGAAGGTTAGCCATTGACATTGCACAGAGGTAGGCCTAAAGGATAATTTGAGCCAATCCTTAACAGATGTCCTGCCCACCTGATACCCATTTTGATGTACACACTCATACCCATGCATGAGTACATACAGGTACATTTATTTGGAAAACAGACAACAAGCCAAAAATTTCTTACATTGTCAGTAGCCTCTTCTCCCAGTAGACTTCTGCTAAAGATGTCTGCTAAGGTTGAGGTACATAATGACTTCTTGATTATCATCTAACTGTTTACATTGTAGGTTTAGACAATGATCACCTAATATTTATGACGAGGCTAAAAATTTCAAGTCCTGAGCTACTAGCCAGGCCTCAAGGGTTACTTACCACCAGTTGTCCCGCCCAACCCCTACCCTGCCCCGCCCCGCCCTCAATTTCACCCCTAAACACGCCCTCATAAATTATCTCATGAAATTACAATTAAATGTTTTATGTAGAATTAAGTTATAAAAATAAATATTAACAACAACTTTATCCTTGCCCAAAAATGCAGCTTGCCGTGTCCACCAATGCAGCCTGTACCCGCCAGTGCAGCCTGTGTCCCCAATGCAGCCTGTGTCCCCAATGCAGCCTGTGTCACCAATGCAGCCTATGTCTGCCAGTGCAGCCTGTGTCCCCATGCAGCCTGTGTCCCCAATGCAGCCTGTGTCCCCAATGCAGCCTGTGTCTGCTAGTGCAGCCTGTGTCAACAATGCAGCCTGTTCCCACCAGTGCAGCCTGTGTCCACCAGTGCAGCCTGTGTCCACCAGTGCAGCCTGTGACACCAGTGCAGCCTGTGTCACCAATGCAACCTGTGTCCCCAGTGCAGCCTGTGTCCCTATTGCAGCCTGTGTCCCCCGTGCAGCCCGTGTCCCCCGTGCAGCCTGTGTCCCCAGTACAGCCCGTGTCCCCAGTGCAGCTTGTGTCCCCAGTGCAGCTTGTGTCCCCAGTGCAGCCTGTGTCCCAAGTGCAGTCTGTGTCCCAAGTGCAGTCTGTGTCCCAAGTGCAGTTTGTGTCCCAAGTGCAGCCTGTGTCCCCAGCACAGCCTGTGTCCCCAGTGCAGCCTACCTACCCGGGTGATCTGTCTATAAAAGTGCCCAGACAAAGAGGAGGGGCTGCATATGACGGCGTGCGGCGGGGAACACACAGCTATTTAAATGAAAGCTTTTATGTTCCCCGGCGCTCTGATAAACCAGGTGGCGGCAGTGGCTCTCCTCTCACTTCCCCTATGATCGCTGGAAGAATGGCTTCCATACAACCCAGGCTTCCGGCGGTGCTCGCCCCCCCCCCCCCCCGCTTCCAGGCAGCCCACACTCAAAATCCACTCGCAAAATGCGAGCAGGCGAGTGGAATTTTTGAGGGATGTTTATGACCTTACATAAAACCCATGAATATAACGTTTTGAAGCCTTATGATTAATGATAGATAGCTCCAGTCTGTAGGCCAGCTTTGGTCCATCAATACCCCAAACCCCTGGTTGTTCTGTAATACAAAGCATCAGTGGTTGCTGCTTTTACTCTGCCCTTTACCACCCTCATTTTGACCCAGGACTGTAAAGGACAGCCTCCACAACCAACAGTAACAAACATCTAGCAGAGAAAGCCTGGCAAAACCTGCCCAGTTTCTGGGGCTGAGAGATCGTGTGGAGGCAACTGGCTGTGTTGGATGTTTAAGGTTATTGTGGATATATAGCCTTTTTTAATCACAGGTGCACACACAATCTGCCACGATCAGTGGTCAAGCTTGAAGACCAGTTGCTATAGCAGTTGTATGACTACCACCAACCAGCTGGATAGGTACACAGGCAGTCACCCTGGCAGATGATGCAGGCTCACCTGAGGTGAGGAATCTAAGTACTAACTGGTGTTCACTAGAGCTCCTGATGGTGGAGATGGATTTTGCGGCATGTTAGTACCGGGTTGTGGTTCTCAGGATCCCCTCACCAGGAGGTGAGCAAACCAGGGTCTAGTAGTGGATAATCAGGTAAGGATCAAACAGAAGCGTAGTCAGTAAAACAAGCCAAAGGTCAGTAATGAGTAGTTGCAGGTTGGTATCAGGCAGAAGCTTAGGCATGGAACAAGCCAAGGGTCGATAACGAATGGTAGCAAAATATGGACGCAGCAGGGAAGACAAGAGCGAGATACTGGCTGAAGAGAGCACAATAATCTGGAAAACAGGAAGTGCAGAGACATGGCTTAAATCAGGAAGTTCATGGGAGGAGCAAAGGGTTCAAGGTTCAGCAGAAGTCAAGGCACAAGGCGGGGTTGTCTAATGGATCAGACAAGGCCATGTCCAGAATCTCAGGTAGAGAAGAGAAGAGTCATCGCCAGACACAGCAGAGGTCCCAGGTTCAAGTCCAGGCCCTGACAATACCAGTCCTTACCAGCCCTTTTCAACCAGTATACTCAGGCACCCTGGGGAGCTTTCAGGGGTGACTTTTCAAAATGCCTAAACATTTTATCATGTGGATCAAGTTTAATTTGAAATTTAGTTACACAAAGTCATGGGTTTTTATTCTGCACCATTAAAATTTTCCAGCTGCGGACATCCAAACAACCAATGGCATCATTGGTTGATAAGGAGGACATTGTGCCCCTGCACAGATTCCTTGTTTGCCCCTCTCCTGCCCTTCTCCGACAGCACTGGGGTCACATTAGCTGAGTGAGGGAGGGAAACTGAGGGAAAATAAAAACATTGGAACGCTAGTCATTACCAGTGTGCAAACGTGTATTTGCTTAGAAGGAATAAATCATCTCTAATGTTGGGTGTCCTACATGTGTGGATGTTGCTGCGTTATATAAAACTATTTGTTTAGCTTTTAACATTCTAGAATTAGGTGCCTTGAGATTGTGCAGAAATTTAAAGGGTGCCTTGACTTAAAAAAACTGTCAGGTTTATTGAGAGATTATTAACAAAGAAATAACAAATGGTTTACATACCCTGGCAGAATTTACGATTTCTTGGCCATTTTCTCAGAGAATATGAATGATAACACAAAAAATTTTCTTTCACTCATGGTTAGTGTTTGACTGAAGCCATTTATTATCAATCAACTGTGTTTACTCTTTTTAAATCATAATCACAACAGAAACTACCCAAATGACTCAAAAGTTTACATACCCCAGTTCTTAATACCGTGTATTGCCCCCTTTAACATCAATGACAGCTTTAAGTCTTTTGTAGTATTTGTGGATGAGGCTCTTTATCTTCTCAGATGGTAAAGCTGCCCATTCCTCTTGGGAAAAAGCCTCCAGTTCCTGTAAATTCTTGGGCTGTCTTGCATGAACTGCACATTTGAGATCTCCCCAGAGTGGCTCAATGATATTGAGATCAGGAGACTAAGATGGTCACTCCAGAACCTTCCCTTTATTCTGCTGCAGCCAATGACAGGTCGAATTGGCTTGTGTTTTGGATCATTATCATGTTGGAATGTCCAAATACATCCCATGTGCAGCTTCCTGGCTGATTAATGCAAATGTTCCTCCATTATTTTTGGATAACATACTGCATTCATCTTGCCATCAATTTTTACCAAATTTCCTGTGCCCTTGTAGCCACACATCCCCAAAACATCAGAGATCCACCTTGTGTTTCACAGTAGAAATTATGTACCCTTCATCATAGGCCTTGTTGACTCCTCTGCAGTGTTTAGGGTTGTGGCCAAAAAGCTAAATTTTGGTCTCATCACTCCAAATGACTTTGTGCCAGAAGTTATGAGGCTTGTCTCTGTGCTGTTTGGCATATTATAAGCGGGATACTTTGTGGCATTTGCGTAGTAATGGCTTTCTTCTGGCGACTGGACCATGCAGCCCATCTTTCTTCAAGTGCCTCCTTATTGTTGCGTCTTGAAACAGCCACACCACATGTTTTCAGAAAGTCCTGTATTTCACCTGAAGCTATTTGTGGGTTTTTTTGCATCTTGAACAATTTTCCTGGCAGTTGTGACTGCAATTTTAGTTGGTCTACCTGACCATGGTTTGGTTTCAACAGAACCCCTCATTTTCCACTTCTTGATTAGAGTTTGAACACTGCTGATTGGCATTCTCAATTCCTTGGATATCTTTTTATATCCCTAAACTACTTTTTCCTGCAGATCCTTTGACAATTCTTTTGCTTTCAAAATAAACTGGTATGAAAATCGCTCGCCCTCCTACTATTCCACACCACCACTGCGCACAAAGAAAAATTAGTTAAACACCTATGTGTATAGAAATGAAACTAATCAGCTACTTAAATAGATAAATAATGTAAAGTGATTTTAAATGAATAAAACAGTAGCGCTAATAATCACAGTGTCTGTGAATAAACTAAATATTTAACCTGTGTAAACAATACTGAAAAATATGTATAAACAGTGCTAAAAAAACAACAACAACACAATTAATCACCTATATACAAAAAGTGAAAAATTAAAGTGAAGTGTGATTATATATTTTTTGCAGGTGTCCAAAAAAGGAAAACAAATCCAAACAAAAGTCCATAAACTGTTAATTGTAGTGATAATGTTTCAAAAAGTGACAGAAAAGTGAATGAAAAATCCTGAAGCAAATAAAGTTTTGAAGTGTCTTTAACCACTTGCCGACCGGCGCACGACGATATACGTCGACAGAATGGCACGTACAGGCAGGAGGGCGTATATATACGTCCCTCCTTTAGCCTGTCCGTGCCATCGGGAGCGCGCCGGGAGCGGCACGCTCCCGCGCCGGTCGGGACCCCCGTGAGTCCGGCCGCGGTCCCCGCGGACTCGATCGCCGCGGGGACTCCCGCGATCGTCTCACGGAGCGGCTAAACGGGGAGATGCCGAGATAAACAGCATCTCCCGTTCTGCCTAGCAACTAGTGACGCCGATCTCTGCTCCCTGTGATTGGAGCAGAGATCAGCATTCACTAGCTGACAGCCACGCCCCCCCACAGTAAAAAAAAAACACCCCTAGGCCTACTTAACCCCTACACTGCCACCTTGTGGTTAACTCCTAAACTGCCAGTGTCATTTATACAGAAATCAATGCATTTAAATGCATTAATTGCTGTAAAAATGACAATGGTCCCAAAAATGTGTCAAAAATGTCCGATGTGTCCGCCATAATGTCGCAGTCACAAAAAAAATCGCAGATCTCCGCCATTAATAATAAAAAAAAAATTATTAATAAAAATGCTATAAAACTATCCCCTATCTTGTAAACGCTATAACTTCTGCGCAAACCGATCAATAATCGCTTATTGCGATTTTTTTTACCAAAAATATGTAGAAGAATACGTATCGGCCTAAACTGAGGAAAAAAAATGTTTTTTTATATATTTTTGGGGGATATTTATTATAGCAAAAAATAAAAAATAATGCATTTTTTTCAAAATTGTCGCTCTATTTTTGTTTATAGCGCAAAAAATAAAAACCGCAGGGGCGATCAAATACCACCAAAAGAAAGCTCTATTTGTGGGAAAAAAAGGACGTCAATTTTGTTTGGGAGCCACGTCGCACGACCGCGCAATTGTCAGTTAAAGCGACGCAGTGCCGAATCGCAAAAAGGGGCCTGGTCCTTTGGCTGCAAATTGGTCCGGTCTGAAAGTGGTTAAACAAAGTTCTTGAAGTGACTTGAAAAAATATATCTTCCACCACACCACCTGTGTTCAGTGCTACCGCACCCTAAGGAATCACACTCACCAGCAGAATATGCCTTGCACTCTCATGCTCGGCCAACTCGCTTAATAGCTCCACATGGGTCACAGATGGATCCAGACAGAATGTTAGATAATTGCACTCCACATATAAGGAAAAAAGAGATGCTTCCAATAGTGAAGTAGAGTAAACCATTTATTTCAACAGCACACAAAATTCCTCAACCATTGTACTCACATCCTTCATATAAAAAAAGGGCACTTCAGCATAACTTTTCAACAGGAAACAAGGACCCAGCAGTGGTGACCCGATATATTATGGTCTCGGCGGACCCGGCGTTAATACCAATATGTCTCACCCTCCACGCTGTCTCCTTTCTCTTTCACTTCACACAGCACAGCACACCCAGTAACTGGAACGTTGAATGTTAAATGCTCCTCACAGTTGCCATGTAACTATACCCAGACATGTTTCACCGAAGTGGCTTAATCATTCAATCAAATACTTTATTTGCTTCAGGATTTTTCATTCACTTTTCTGTCACTTTTTGAAACATTATCACTACAAGTAACAGTTTATGGACTTTTGTTTGGATTTGTTTTCCTTTTTTGGACACCTGCAAAAAATATATAATCACACTTCACTTTAATTTTTCACTTTATGTATATAGGTGATTAATTGTGTTGTTGTTTTTTTTTTAGCACTGTTTATACATATTTTTCAGTATTGTTTACACAGGTTAAATATTTAGTTTATTCACAGACACTGTGATTATTAGCGCTACTGTTTTATTCATTTAAAATCAATTCTTTTGCTTTCCCCGTGACTCGGAATCCAGAAACGTCAGTGCAGCACTGGATGAAAGATGCAAGGGTCTGTCAGGAGTCCAGGAACTCATTGACCTTTAATACACACACATGAATTACAAGCAAACAGATCACAGGTGAGGATGGTTACCTTTATTAGCCATTCAAACCCTTTTGTGTCAACTTGTGTGCATGTTATCAAGCCCAAAATAACCAGGGTATGCAAACTTTTGATCAGGGTCATTTGGGTAGTTTCTGTTGTCATTATGATTTAAGAAGAGTAAACACAGTTGATTGATAATAAATGGCTTCAGCCAAACGCTAATCATGAGTGAAAGACGTTTTTTTGTGTTATCATTCATATTCTCTGAAAAATGGCCAAAAATTCATAAATTCTGCCAGGGTATGGAAACTTATGAGCACAACTGTATGTCGAACATAGTTTTAAACTCAACAGGATTGCATACATTTAGTGCTTGTAGTCACTCCTCGTGTTTGAGGTCCTCCAGTTCCCTTATTAATTATAGTTGACCTTCTTTGGACTCTCTCCAGCTCCAGCACATGCCTTTTGAAGGACTGGTGACCAGAACTGGATGGAATACTCCAGATATGGCCAGACCAGAGTTTTATAAAGTGGCAGGATTATAGTTTTATCTCTGGAGTATATCCCCTTTTTTATGCATGCTAATATTCTGCTGGCTTGAAAAGAGGGATGTGGGTGTACCAATGAAGGTTGTTAATTTTGGAGCTGGCTGCTCACCCCGGATAAATTTATAGAAAAATATTCTGCCGGCTTTGGTAGCTGCAGCTTAACATTGCATGCTTTTGCACAGTCTGTCCTCCACTAGGACCCCCAGATCTGTCTCTGTCTTTGACTCCCCCAGAGGTTCTCCCCCCAGTAAGTAGTTTGCATTTATGTTTTTAGCCCCCAAGTGCATTATTTTAAATGTTTCCACATTAAACCTAATTTCCCATGTAGTTGCCCACTCCATTATTTTGTTCAGGTCTTTCTGTAAAATTTCTATATCCTGCTATGAAGTTATTGCCCTACTTATTTTTGTATCATCTCCAAAAACTGGACGCGCCCCTATAACCAGTTTTCTATCCAAGAACAAACCTTATGGTCCATGCCTGCAGATCTCAGCTTGTGTATTAATTGTTTATGGGGAACTGTATTGAATGCTTTTGCAAAATCCAGATACACCACATCCACAAGCCTTCCCCTATCTAGATGGCAGCTCACTTCCTCATAGAATGTTAACAGATTGGTCTGGCAAGAACAACCCTTCGTAAGCCCATGCTGATTACTACTAATGATACTGTTTTTAGCATATTCTTGGATATAGTCCCTTATCACCCCCTCCAATAATTTAACTACTATTGATGTTAAGCTGACCGGCCTGTAGTTCCCCAGAATATTGAAATTTAAAGCACACTAATATGGAACTTGAGACATGAACACCTAAATCATTATTACTAATACATAGGATTTATATAGTGCCAACAGCACTTTGCAACATGAAGGCAGATAATACAGTTACAATACTATATAATACAGGAGGAATCAGAGGGCCTTGCTCATTAGAGCCTACAGTCTAAAAGGGACAGGGGTCAAGTCATACAAAAGAGTTCTAGAAGATGGGAGAGGCTCTGCATAAGTCCTAGAGCTGAACATGGGAGGAAATATTAAACCAAAAACCGAAATTTTAATATATTGCAGCTTACCAAGCTTTGGTAGATTTGGTGACTGCATTAGTTTTCTCCCCCCCCCCCACCCCCTCTAATTTCACTTGGTGATCTGGCCAGTGGCCAATAATACACTTCCTGTATTAAAGTGACCCCAGTTAGATAGCAGCATTGTTAATCTGAAGGGAGGGGAGGGTGAGATTCACTAGCAGATTTAAATGCACGAAACTCCAGCTCACACTTTATAAGCAATTACAGAAAACTGTTTTTCTTCTTTTGGGATAAATGTTCTACATAAATAATTAAAGGATAATCATGGTAAGCGCTCATGTCCAACAGAAACAGTTTGTCCTAACCCTCTAACTCTAACAGCAGGATTCTTCTGTTGAAAAACACCAGACTTTTTGGCTGGATCACTAGGTGAAAACATGAGCAAAAAAGCCTAACCCTAGGTTCACACTTGTGAATAGGCTGGTGTGCCTTGCACCTTTTTAAAAATGCGGATGCAGAGAAATTGCATGGTGCTTTTGCACCATGCAATTTCCCTGCGGTTCCCACAGCCGCAAACAGCTTGAAGGTTGAGATGCATGGGGGTGAAGAATGAATGGCAGCCCTGCATGTCTCTAAAGAGCAGTGCATTTTGGCTGCAGGTGGCTGCGGGCCCGCAAGCACTCCACACAGTGTGAACTTAAGCCTAAATAAGAAAAAAATGCAGCAAAAACATCTAAGAGTTGGTATGCTGCAATATAATACATATTTGCTTTTGCATTTATTACTGCTTTAAGCCAGTTCCTCCCATATCCTAGACCTCATTATTGTACTCTACGGCCATTCATAACAGCTATGGACCAGTTTGATGATCCAGAGAATGGCATTGACATAAATAAGTCACATCTGCTCTCTGAGTCCTTAACCACATACAGACCGGACCAATTTGCAGCCAAAGGACCAGGCCCCTTTTTGCGATTCGGCACTGCGTCGCTTTAACTGACAATTGCGCGGTCGTGCGACGTGGCTCCCAAACAAAATTGACGTCCTTTTCTTCCCACAAATAGAGCTTTCTTTTGGTGGTATTTGATCTCCCCTGCGGTTTTTATTTTTTGCGCTATAAACAAAAAAGAGCGACAATTTTGAAAAAAAAACACATTTTTTATATTTTTTGCTATAATAAATATCCCCCAAAAATATATAAAAAAACGTTTTTTTTCCTCAGTTTAGGCCGATACGTATTCTTCTACATATTTTTGGTAAAAATAAGCGATTATTGATTGGTTTGCACAGAAGTTATAGCGTTTACAAGATAGGGGATAGTTTTATAGCATTTTTATTAATAATTTTTTTTTTATTAGTAATGGCGGCGATCAGCGATTTTTATTGTGACACATTTTTGGGACCATTGTCATTTATACAGCAATCAATGCTATTTAAAGCGGAAGTAAACCCTTTGATTTAAATAGTTAAAAAAAAATGGCATGCCGGAAATGCTACCTGTCACATTGACTATGCTTTCAACCAAACTGTTAAACCATCCAATGGCTGGTGTCATAACTGATCACATGTGCAGCATCATGGCAGTTGAAGATTGAACAGAGGCCAAGATGGCAGCTTCCTTGGCTGAAGACGATAGGAGGGTTTACTTCCACTTTAAATGCATTGATTCCTGTATAAATGACACTGGTAATGAAGGGGTTAACCACTAGGTGGCAGTGTAGGGGTTAAGTATGCCTAGGGGTGTGTTTCTTACTGTGGGGGGGGGGGGCGTGGCTGTCAGCTAGTGAATGCTGATCTCTGCTCCAATCACAGGGAGCAGAGATCGGCGTCACTAGTTGCTAGGCAGAACGGGGAGATGCTGTTTATTTCCGCATCTCCCCGTTCAGACTTCCCATGAGACGATCGCGGGTGTCCCCACGGCGATCGAGTCCTGCGACCGGCCTCACGGGGGTCCCGGCACGCTCCCGATGGCACGGCGGCATTTAAAAAGGGACTTATATATACGCCCTTATGCCTGTCCGTGCCATACTGCCGTCGTACATCGGCGTGCGCCGGTCAGGAAGCGGTTAACAAGGAGCTGCAGGCTCCCCCCAAAAAATTCAAAGTCAGCAGCTACAAATATACAAATACTGTAGCTCCTGACTTTTAATATAAGGACACTTACCTGTCCAGGGATCCAGTGATGTCCTCACCTGAGCCAATTCTTCAATTGGCTTCTGGTGCAGGCGGCGGCATTGTAAGTAGGGGAAACAGGCAGTGAAGCCATGTGGCTTCACAGCTGGTTTCCTACTCCGCATAAGCGAGTCGAGCTGCAATTTGTGAATGGTCATGTAGTCTTCTGGGACCTTTGATGTTTCCCAGAGGGCTGTGGGGAAAGAAGGGGGGGGGGGCGAACTTCCAAACTAGGTACCTGCTCCCCCCCCCCCAAAAAGTGCCAAAAAAGGTAGAAGGCTGTGCTACATATGACTGAACGAAAACATCTGGAAATATAAATAACTAATAAAATAATGAGAAGCATCAAGAGGGTTGGGTAGGCGTTGTTATGTTTTTTTTTTCTCAATTGTGTGTAAGGAATGTTAATGGCTAGTAATCAAAGAGATAAAGGTTTAAGTATACTATACAAAAATCATGTTAGTGATTTCATAACATCAAAGCAGGGTCCCTCCCTAACTATCCGGTAAAACATTAGCCAGTTGATACCAGAACCCTTTGAAGGTATCAACAGAAATAAGATGTTTCTTTAGATGACAGATTCATGTTTAAATATTTTTTTTCCCCTCTTTCTAACTGTTATTTATTGTCTCATCAGCTACATAGGAGAGCAAGTGCAGCCAAGATGTCATAGAGGGGGAAAGAACTTTGAAATGTGATTGCCATCTGTTATCTGTAATAGAGTAATTAAGAGGTTCAGTGACACACAGCAAGACAAATGAGACAATAGACCTCCCGCAGAGTTGTTTTCTTTGTAGAAATGGCCAAGCCTCTGTGGTAAATGTATATTTCATGCATAATAAAAGACGATAAAATTGCATGGGCATGGTGAGTTTTTCTTTTTACGCCTTGAAACAAATATGAACAAAAACATTAAGTTTAACATGTAAAATTTTAATTTTAAAGCTAAACTAAGGCCTCCAGTATGTTAATGTGTAGGCCCTTGTGTTTACCTATGAAGCGCAAACCCCAAATTCAGAACCAGAGTTGCAGTTTCAACAAACAACACTATTCTATATATACAGTATCTCAAAAAATAAAGAGAAGCCATCCTTCATACTCTCTGTAATTTTATTGTGCAAAATACACAGCTAGAAAAACCATTGTAAGATTAAAATATCCCACAAGGTTGTTGTCTCCCTAATTGCTTAGCTGTCACCAAAATGGAGGAAAATACTATATGACACATATGTGGTTATTTAGTTTTAGAATAATTAAATTCAGGATGGATAACCCCACAACACTAAATTGATTTATGGCACCACGGTCACTTCACTATACACACTTTTTTTACACCTGCCTCTAGGGCCGAGCCTTTTGGCTAGGACCAGAGGAATTTTTTATTCCTGGCTGGAGGGCCGGCCATTGTATTGCACAATGGTCACTTTCACTCTTTCCCACTTCCTTCTCCCCCACTTTCTTTTTATTTATTCCCTATGTTTGTCACTTTTTTGTATTTTTTTGTTTGGTGTGTATACATTTTGTCACTGTGTGATGAGTAGGGTGTGGGTCCTCGGGCCAACCCTGAAAGTCTTGGGATGGGGGTGGACATGGCCTTCTGGCTTAGTTCACCTTCTCTCATGGGGTCTCCCTTCGGGGGAGCCCCACCTAGTACTTGGGCAGAGAAAGGGGTCCGTCTGGTTTCGGCCAGATGGACCAAGTGAAGTACCTCAGTCCCCTGTCTGGAGTCTAACGCCCCAGGGGATCAGGGTAAGGTCCTTCCCTAGTGGAGGACAGTGTAACACCCGTTACACGTTTTGTGTTTCATTTTTTATGTGTGTGCACTTTTTTTGGCACTGGGTGGAGTTTTTTGGTGTGTTTCACACGCCACTGGCTTTTAAAAAAAAAACAAAAACCACACAACACAAAAAATGACCAGTAGATGGTATCTACTATGACAGTGTTTTCGAACCTTCTTTTTTAGCCCTGACACCCTTTAAAAGTATACAAATACTTGAGGCACCACTGATGAATTGCAAATGTCTGAGCTGCGATTTATAATACTGTGTCGGTAGAGTTGCTGCTTCATACATATAATTTATTTTAGTATTTTCTGTAATACACAAGTGCAGTTTTTGCACAAATGTATACCCCTGGTGAATTAAATATATTTTTTTCAGGACAAATTTGCCCTTCATTTTATGGTAAATATTAATATGTATCTTCAGATTTTTTTTTATCATAGGAAAACAGACCCAAAAAATATAAACAAATAATTTTTTTTAAAACGTTAGTTGTATATTTTATGCCATTATCATGACCTACCACCTGACGTACATGAGGATACCACCTAATCGCGCATTATTTGTTGTTTCTTCTCGTAGTAGGGTAAAGAAACACTAGTGCACATTTAGTTTTTTTCCTACCAAAATACATTGACATTAAATTAAAAACTGACTTTTGCTATTTAAAACACACAGACCCTGACACTAAATAAAGCTGTTCACAGGTAGAAATTCGAACAAAAATTCCTAAAAAATAAAAAGGAGATTTGCTCTAATCATTAGAGGGTCCATTTGACATTTGTTTTTAATTGCAGTGATGATAAAATTTCAAGGAACAGGATGGAATACTTTTTTTTTTTGAACGGACAAATTTCCAACAGTTCAAAAAGGAGTAGTGTACTGTATGTGGTTTTCATTAAAGTGGTTGTATACCCTTATTTTTACAGGTAAGCCTATAATAAGGCTTACCTGTAGGTAAAATTAATATCTCATAAACCTGTACGGTTTAGGAGATATTCACTTTGCATGCAGCCGCTGATGTCAGCGGCGCATGCGCTATGAGTGCCTGACTGAAGGTCTGGCAGACGTTGGTGGACTTTGCAGGGAAGAAGACTCCCGCGCGCATGCACGGGAGTGACGCCATCGCAGCTCCGGCCACTCACAGCGCAACCCGGAAGAAACGCAGAGGGCAAAATGTCAGCTCCCTCGAGGTGGACGGGCTGCGATATGGGGACCTCGTTCTAAGGTATTTCATAATGAGCTAGTATGCAGTGCCTTACAGGGGTTTTTTTTTTTTTTTTTTTTTTTTTTTTTTTTTTTTACATGTGCAGGTATACAGCCGCTTTAAAGTCCATTAAAGTGTTACTAAGCCCAGGACCCTGCATTCACTATTTCTGGTCTCACACGGTACACAGAACATGGAAATGTAATCGTTTTAGCAAAAATAAACTGCTAAATACCTTTTTTCATTAGCAGTTAGAGCATTCTTGTGACATCTATCAGTGTCTGGTTAAAGCTAGGACGAGTTTTCATTCTGCTCTGACTGTCCTATAAGGCTGCAGGACCCCTGACCCTCTGTCTGGACAGTGCTAATTAGCCCTGTGCTGATCACATGCACTCTCCCAAAGAAAAAAAAAAAAACTCTCTACACAAAACTGAGCATGGGCAGCTTGTCCCTTGGCTCTGTATTATCAGGAGATGGTTTGGGGACTGTGGAAGAAGGAGAGGAACAGAAAAGACAGGATCCAACAGCCTTTTTACACAATACAGAGGAATAACCCCCTTAGGTTCCACAGTGAGTATAACAAGCATGATTTATGGCATATACAGACTGATTTTACCGTTGTAGGTTTTAGAACACTTTAAGTCTAAAATCAAATGTTAAAAGCAAACAAAGTCTTTTGAATGACATTCAAACCTGCTGAGGATGTTCTGAATATATTCATAGAAATTTTCCTAAGACTTTTCCTAAGAATTTTCATTTGAAATTCTATCCATCTATGACCAGCTTAACTGACACTAATATATCACGTTCCTTGTCTAACTATTTCATCTTTATTTCTTTTTTTCAGCAGTTATTTTTTACACAGACTACTTTTCTAGCAAGTGGCTATCACAGTGATCATGAGCCAGTTTTACCAGCAATCCTACTCTTAGACCAGGAGCAGTTTGGTTTGGGGGGTACCTGATTGAGCATGCTCTCCGCACAAACACATGCCACATGTATGTAGCTCGACAGAAAAAAGACCACTTCTGTGACGCTGTATATGTGTGTTACACTGTCATTAGGAGTGCCGTAGTTTGAGGGCTGAAGAATGAACCCATATGGCACCCTGGTTAAGAAAGGCTGCACTATGACAGTAACCTAATTAAAGTCCCTATTTGCTAGACAAGTCAGTAATCAAAACTCCTGTATGTCAAAAATATCCAAATGTATACCAATAGGTAACCACCAACCCATAGGTGATAGAGTTGTAACGGTTAAACGCTGAAGGTATCTGCCAAAAATGACCTAATTGGGTACTGCTGTCAGAATAAGAACTGCAACAAGGAGGGCACTGGAAGACACACTGGCCTAGTTCAACTATTCAGCTCAGAGTGCTTTTTCATTTATCATTTTCTTTAGAAAACAAAGAAAACTCATCGGAAAAGCAGCACTGAAGCTACAGCCTGTAGTGATAATCAAGCATGGAAATTCTGGCGAAACTCAGATAAATTCTCTTTTACAAACGCTCATTCAGTGGTCAGATGGTTTGCAAGAGAGAAGACCATGTACTCATATATACAGTTGTGCTCATAAGTTTACATACCCTGGCAGA
Organism: Lithobates sylvaticus; assembly: GCA_028564925.1. Lineage (NCBI taxonomy): Eukaryota > Metazoa > Chordata > Amphibia > Anura > Ranidae > Lithobates > Lithobates sylvaticus. The sequence continues at coordinate 119,349,849 of CM053026.1, forward strand.
ATTTATGATTTCTTGGCCATTTTTCAGAAAATACGAATGATAACACAAAAACTTTTCTTTCACTCATGGTTAGTGTTTGGCTGAAGCCATTTATTATCAATCAACTGTGTTTACTCTTTTTAAATCATCATGACAACAGAAACTACCCAAATGACCCTGATCAAAAGTTTACATACCCCAGTTCTTAATACCGTGTGCCCCCTTTAACATCAATGACAGCTTGAAGTCTTTTGTGGTATTTGTGGATGAGGCTCTTTATCTGCAAGGGTCTGTCAGGAGTCCAGAAACTCATTGACCTTTTATACATACACACTAATTACAAGCTAACAGATCACAGGTGAGAATGGTTACCTTTAATAGCCATTCAAACCCCTTTCTGTCAACTTGTGTGCATGTTATCAGGTCAAAATCACCAGGGTATGTAAACTTTTGATCAGGGTCATTTGGGTTTCTGTTGCCATTAAACATGTAAACACAGCTGATTGATAATAAATGGCTTCATCCAAACACTAACCATGAGTGAAAGAAATGTTTTTGTGTTATCATTCATATTCTCTGAAAAATGGCCAAGAAATCATAAATTCTGCCAGGGTATGTAAACTTATGAGCACAACTGTATGACCATTTACAGAAAGGCTTCATAATGTGCTATGAATCATGTCAAATTTTACAGTTCAGGGATAAAACTAACTAGAGATTAGCCTACGTAATCTTATTGTGTATAATTTGAGCAGCCCATACTATAGAAGTCCTCAGCTTCTCTGTTCCCAGAGGTGCAGTTTTTTTCCCTATAGCAAAAAGAGCACTATAATATAATTTTCTTGATGCAGTAAATCCTGATAAAATTAATTGGAACAATGGAATTTCAGGAAACAGCACTAGAGTGAGTTATGGTTTGTTTGGGAACATAAACTCCCTTTTCTTTTGGCGTTTATCTGAGTGCTGTGTTATCTCATGAAAAACACATTGCATTTTGGGGCAACCACAAGTCAGTTTGCTCTCTTAGGTGATTTATTATAAAGTATTTACTGTAAAGTCTAGACAAGCCGTGAGTAATTGAGAAATGTTTTCAAATCACAACCATCTTGAAGGTAGTTTCACTCGCACTTCTACATCAAGAGGTCAGTACAAATGAAAAAATATTTTTTATCTTAGCTAACACAGGAGGAAAAAAAAAAATGTATTTTATGGTTAAAATGGAAAGGGCACCTGTTTTTTATGCCTTGAAAAGCTGACTTTTTCAGTTGTAGCTTCCATACAAATTTTTTAAAACATTTATTTTAAAAGGTAGAAGCTAATAAGTAAGAATTATGCAAATCTCAAAAGCTCTGATATAAAATATGACTCTCCAATATATCATATTTTTATTGCTGTGGCAACTCTATTAAAATAAAGAGAAGTAAAATGTGTATCCATTGACAGATTGCATATTGACAATGATGGGTAAAAAGATGTGCTTGTTGTTGATATCTTAGTCCCATATCTGATGAATATGTTTAACCAAGTAGCAAATACTAAACTATTCCCCAAAGAGTTGCTTGAAGCTATAATTATTACTATACCAAAAAGACCAAAAAAGACCCCTCATCCCCCTTGAACTATAGACCCATATCATTACTAAATTCTGACCTGAAAATGTATGCTAAAATCTTGGTTAATCAATTAATAACCATAACATCCTCTCAAGTAGGTTTTAGCAAGGGAAGACAAGCCCCAGATAGCACCAGACGAATGGTGAATCTAATCAACCAAAATGGATACCAATCGAGCGCCTTCTCTTCTTCTGCATTCGATAGAATGCACTGGGAACAAATTTCCAAGACACTAACAAAATTCAGATTTGAGGGCTTTATTCACTCGCCCATAATGACACTTTACACGCAACCCTCTGCAAAAGTATTTACATCAGGCATAATCTCCAGGAGCTTAACCTAACAAATGGAACCAGACAAGGATGTCCATTATCACCTTACATTTTTTCCTTAGCAATAGAACCATTAGCAGAATATATACGCTCAAATAGGCCAATATCAACAAAAAATTGGTTTATTTGCGGATGATATTATACTTACATTAACCAATCCTACTTATTCGCTACCCGCAGTCCAAAAACTACTAAAAAAAATATGGGGAAGTGTCATACTACAAAGTAGACCTATGAATTTCCCTAATGAACGCTCGAACAGTCTGCGTATAAAATAGGGCTACAATTGGGATGCAGACTCTATAACATATCTAGACAGAGGTGGCTCTAGGCTTTGTGAGGCCTTAGGCAAAACTTAGACATGAGGCCCCACTCACTCCTATAATGGGAAAAATAATTCAAGCAATGAAAATTAACTGTATTAGAAGGGTATAGTATAGGGGAGTGGACAGTACAGGGCGCAGGAGGAAACAGTACAGGGGGTAGGTAAGTGGGCACAGTACAGCGGGCATGAGGATACTGTATAGGGGCAGTAAGGAATAATAAAGATATGTTCTCCTTAAGCAGAGCTGCGCAGGGAAGCTGCTCTCACAGATCCTACCTATTCTGGCAGGCTGTCACAGAAAGAGAGAAATAAAGGGGGATGGAGAAAGAAGGAAGGAAAGAGAAAGAAAGATGGAAGGAAAGAATGATAGAAAGAAAGAAAGGGGGTGGATGAAGAAAGAAAGAGAAAAGAACGAAAGAAGGAAAGAAAGAAAAAGAATGAAAAGAAAGAAAGGATGGAAAGAAAGAAGGAAAGAAAGGATGGAAAGATGGAAAGAAAGAAAGCGCCCACACATCCCCTTCTCTGAGGCAGAACAGAGAACACTGCAGAGGAGGGTTGGGCGGGGCAGACACAGGAGGAGAGGGTGGAAGGGGGAGGAGCAGAAGCTCTCTCTCCACTCCTGTCTGGCTGTGCGGGCAGCAGGGGGAGGGGGAGATCTGTCAGAGCTGACACTGCTGAGCAGCTCTCCCTGTCTGTGATCTGGAGTTGTACGTGAGCTCCGATCACACGGTAACTTGGTCTCACTCGCAGCCTGCATCTCTCTCTGTAGCAGAGTGATGGCGGAGATATCTGCTGCTGGAAGAGCTGGCTCTCTAATTAGGTAATATAGGTGGCCGTGAGGCCCCTGTGAGTACAAGGCCTGAGGTGACCACCTAATTTGCCTAATGAGAGAGCCTCTGTATCTCGGGATATAACTTACTTATCCACCTTCCAAATTATATCAGGGTTATTTTCCCAATCTTTTAGACCAAGTCAACAAAGACCTCCAAATTATGCAGAAAACACAGCTTTTGTGGGTTGGGAAAATTACTGCATTTAAGATGCAAACCCTTCCCAAAAATATCTATTATTTCCGGTCCCTGCCTATCTCGATCCCTTCCAAATTTTTTATGCAAATAAATGCAAAATTGTAAAATTTCATTTAGAATGGAAAGAAAATAGAGTGGCGTTCTTAGTACTTACTACTACTAAATATGCAGGGGGCATAGGTCTACCAGGCATTAAAGAATATTATTATGCCTCTTTACTGGTGATGAAGTTCTGGTTTTCCTTCCCTGAAGACAAACTTTGGCTAAACATTGAAAAAGAGGCCACTATAGGCCATGATTTGAGTGCCTTATCGATTGCTAGCTATGTACTTCCCAGGATTAGCAAACCTAATCTATTAAGCATTAGATTCACACTAATAGCATGGAAACACATACTATCTAAAATCAAAGACAAGAAAAATGGGACCAGGGTACAGATCCCAAAAGAGTAGTAGATTACTGCAAAAAAAAATTCTCAGTGGAAGACTGGATTTAACAGGGTCACCATTTTTACAAAGGTCTATCTATTCAATATAAGAACATAGTCTTGAGTAAAATCATTAAGTATCCCCGTCTAAAGGAATTCAATCCCAACAACACCATATCATTTCTTCTAGAAATTTGACAATTTCTTACCAATTATAATGACCAAAAGAGGAAAGGAATTTCCCTTATTTACGGGCTATTAGCATTCCACTCAAAGTAAAATAAAAACTTTCATATGATCAAATGGGAGAAAGATTTAGCTTAAGAATTCTCTATGGACCAATGGAAGAAAGCTATACTAATATCTAGTAAAGCTTCCCCATGTATCGAACATTGGGACAATATACAACATTTTTTAAATAGATGTACTTGACTCCGTACAAACTATTAAAAATATTCCCTTCCACTTCCCCTATATGTTGGAGACGCAACAAACAAATTGGCAACCGTCATCATATTTTATCGAGTTGCAAAAACTTGCAAAGTTTTTGGAAATCTGTATCCTCCTTCATAGCTACTCTTACAGGTCATCTAACTAAACTTACTCTTGCTATGGCTTTATTGGGCATAAATCTTAATAATTACCCCTTATTATATAAAATGATTGTGGCTCATATATTAACAGCGGCAAGGCTTACTATAACCAGTCTGTGTAAATCCACTGATGCACCTAACCTATAGAACATAATCTCTTAATTAATTCCTCAAGCACAATACAAACTAATGCCAGCATATAAGAACTATTCCACTAGTACCTTTAAAAAAAAAAAAAAAAAAATGGCAAGCCTGGTTATCCCACCCTAAAGATTTTAAATCAAGGGTAGGCAACCTTTTGAGCACAGTTTGCCGAAAAATGTTTTCAAGGAAATGAAACCGATTTTATAACAAAAAACTTCACACTTTCAATCACGAAAAGGATTTTTTATAAAGTAAATGCTGTGAACTACTTTAGTAGTGAGAAATTAACATCCTGCACTCTCATACCTCAGATCATCCCCAATTCCTGCAACTCCACACCTACGATCAGCCCCATTTCATGCACCTTCACATCTCAGATCACTGTCCCTCCTGCAAATCTGTTTCACCACTGTACCCCCCCCCTGCTCATCTGTCCCATCACTGTACCACCCTGCTCTTCTGTCCCACCACTGTACCACCCTGCTCTTCATTCCCACCACTGTACCACCCTGCTCTTCTGTTCCACCACTGTACCACCCTGCTCTTCTGTTCCACCACTGTACCACCCTGCTCTTCTGTTCCACCACTGTACCACCCTGCTCTTCTGTCCCACCACTGTACCACCCTGCACTTCTGTTCCACCACTTTAACCCTCTTTCTCATCTGCCCCACCACTCTACCTCCCTGCACATCTGCTCCACCGCCGTATCCCCATGCTCTTCTGTCTCTCTACTGAATCACCTTCTCATCTGTCCTAACACTGAACTTATCTGCTCATCTGCCCCACCACTGTAACCCCCTTTCTCATCTGCCCCACCAATGTACCTCCTGCACATCTGTCCCTCTACTGTACCCCCTGCTCTTCTGCCCCACCACTGTAACCCCCTGCTCATGTGTTCCACTGATGTACCGCCTTTTTCTTCTGTACCCCCCTGCTCCTCTGCCCCACCACTGTAACCCCCTGCTCATCTTTCCCACCAATGTACCTCCTTTCTCCTCTGCCCCAACACTGAACCCCCCCTGCTCATCTTTCCACTTTAACCCTGTCAGAAACCATGAATCAGACTGAGACAGAAGTACAGTTAAATCACACTTTTTTAATAATAAAAAAAGATAAACAGAGTAAACTTGGTCAAAACATAGCCAGAGTTCAGGAACCGGAACGTATAGTCAGACAAGCCAAAACGTCAGGGAGCCAGAATGAATCTCAGCTAAGCAAGTCTTTAACAGGAACACAGGAGGGCGTCTCTAGAGATGTGACCAAGGCGAAGGCAGAGATCATCTAGACTGGATGGCTTAAGTAGGCAGGACCGACGAGCAGGATCATCAACAGGTGAGTCCCTATGGAGCGATAGGAGCTGGCAATTAGCCGACAGCTCAGTGGCCAGCTCAGAGAATGAAGGGCTGTGCCCAGCCCTGACAAACCCTCTTTTTATCTGGCCCAACACTGAACCACCCCCAGCTCATTTGCCCCATCACTGTACCTCACTGCTTTTCTGTCCCACCGCTGAACCCCCTTCTCATTCCTCCCACCATTTTACCTCCTGCACATCTGCCCTACCACTGTACCCCCTTGCTCTTCTGTCCAACCATTGTACCCCCCTGCTTATCTGCCCCATCAATGTACCCCCTTTTCTCATCTGACCCATCAATGTACCCCCTTTTCTCATCTGACCCATCAATGTACCCCCTTTTCTCATCTGCCCCCCGCTGTACCTCTCTGCACATCTGCTCCACCACCGTATTCCCACGCTCTTCTGTCTCACTACTGAATCACCTTCTCATCTGTCCTAACACTGAACCCATCTGCTCATCTGCCCCACTACTGAAACATCTGTCTCACCTCTGTACCCCCCTGCTCTTCTACCCCACCTCTGTCCCCCCTGCTCTTCTGCCCCACCTCTGTAACCCCCTGCTCATCTGTCCCACCAATACACCTCCTTTCACATCTGCCCCACTGCTCTATCCCCCTGCTTTTCTGGCCCACCACTGAACCCCCCTGCTCATCTGGCCCACCACTGGACCCCCTGCTCATCTGGCCCAATACTGAACCCCCCTGCTCATCTGGCCCAACACTGAACCCCCCTGCTCATCTGGCCCAACGTTGAACCCCCCTGCTCATCTGGCCCAACACTGTACCCCCCTGATCTTCAATCCCACTGCTGAACCCCCTTCTCACCTCTTCCACCACTGTACCTCCTTGCACAACTGACCCACCACTGTACCCTCCTGCTCATTTCCCCCCTACCGATGTACCCTCCTGCTCATCTGCGACACCGCTGTACCCTCTTCTAAGATATGCGTGATATGCAGAGTGGTGAAAGGAAGCGGAGATGAGATGCATCTACCTGTCCTGGCACACTCATCCGGCTGATCCACCTCTTGTATCCAGCCCACATGCTTGTATGTGATGTATGTGATATCACATACAAGCATCTGGAATGGATGCGCAATGATGAGCTCAGGTCAGGAGCATTTTCTGAAAGCAGTGGGCCTGTGTGCAGGATCATAAGTTGGGCCCCCGAAGCTGAGAAAAAGTGTGGCGTTCTGCGCCACAGGAAAAGTTGGGTGTGATTGCGCTGAATACTGGCTGTGGCTTAAAGGGACACAGAGTGCAGGGTTCAGTAGTAAGTGATGCAAAGGTTCAGGAATAATTCCAACAAAGTTCCCAGATGCTCAACAGTAATTCCACAAACTGTCACCTGATTGTGGTTTTCTCAATCACAGTAAAATCTCTTCTTTCTGAGATTGGTAGTGGCAACCAAGTGAGTCATCTTCCTCCAGATGGTGGATGGGGCTAGCAGGATTGTGATTGGCTTTAGCAGTGGCCAATGTCAGTCCTCCGTCTCCTCCTGTAAACAGGGACCACCCCGCCCTAGCAGAACTGCACCCAATCTCTTCCCCATCACAAAAGCTGACAAACACAACTACAGCAAAGTTAGAGAACCAAACAATGTTTCACATCTTTTACAATGTGTGGGGGCACAGTGCCTCCCCCTCAGTGTAGGTGCAACTTGGGGAACTCTGAAATTGGAATGTATTATTGTCTCAATGACACTTCCCTGCGCTGCTCTGCTGATGGGGAAGGAGTCGAACACCGGCAAAAGAAGTTTCGTGTACCTCCTGCGGCACCAGTGCTGGGGGTTGCCTACACCTGTTCTAAATACTTAAAGGAGTGTAACTTTATTCGTAATTTTGATACATCTATCTTTATAACATGAGATCCTTGGTGTAGTTCATCAACTAACACACTACTATCTTTGCTCCTTGTTAACATTTTGAATTTGTTGTCCAATCCCTGCTTACAGCTTGATCCCATCTAAGTGGGCGGGATCTGACTAACAAGAAATATATCATTAGTTGTTATCCTTTCCTTCTGTTGTATTCTGTTTGTATATGTTGGATTACTACTATGACCAAATCTTTACCGTTATGTCTAATATTGCTGATTATCTGTAATGATACTCATTATAAATAAATACAAACTTGTTTAAAAAAAAAAAAAAAAGATGTGCTTGTTATGTTCCTTATTTTCCCATTACTGGACCCTCTGCTGCTTGTCTAATTTGCTCAGACAGCCTTAAAGTGACACTACATGCCGATTAAGAAAAAATATATGTCTCCAAACTTTTTTTTTTTTTTCATTCTAAACAAGTCGAAGTGAAAGGAGAAAGAAGGTTTGGGAGCTCATGGAGGATTACAAGGAGGCAAAAAACATGGTAAGAAATAATTTCACAAAAAATAGATATCAAGGCCATTACGTTTGGATTATTTTTGGAGAATATACATATATTTTAGTGACACGTTAAAGTGTATTTCCACCTTTGCAGTCAAATTTAGGAACCCCTCACCCACTATATGTTTATTATGTGTTTCCATTCACACAGCATACCTACAAAAAAAAAAAAAAAATTTACGTTTCTGGTTGCTTCTTAGGAGTAGGTTTATATATAGAACTTTAAAGGTAGCTTCTATTGTTCAGAACAGCTTGTAAAGTGCAATTAGGGGACAGATTTAAGCCATACATGGATCAAAATGTTTCCAGTTCAGCAGGGATCCGTTGAATTTCGAACCATGTCAGGGCACCCTGGTTGTAAAGAAGTTGATCTAATGCCCCGTACACACGGTCGGACATTCGGACCACAAAATCCGTCGGATTTTTTCAGACAGATTTTGTCCGAAACTTGTCTTGCATACACACGGTCGCACAAAGTTGTCGGAAAATCCGATCGTTTGGAACGAGGTGACGTACAAATAGTACGACGGGACTATGTAGAGGCCAGTAGCCAATAGCATCCGTCTACAAATTTTTTCTGAGCATGCGTGGCACTTTGTGCGTCGGAATTCTCTACACACGATTGGAAAAAGTCTGATCGGATTTTGTTGTCGGAAAATTTTAGATCCAGCTCTGAAACTTTTTCCGTTGGAAATTCCAACGGAAAAAGTCCGATAGAGCCCACACACGATCTGATTTTTCGACAACATAATCCGATCGGACTATTTCCGTCAGAATGTATTACCGCATGTACGGGTCATTACTATTGAATTCTGTACAACCAGCCTGTTGGGTTTTTCCTGATCAAGCAGTGCATATAGCCGGCAGCACTGATCATTGTATTCTGACTGCGGGAAAGGCTGTGCTCTAGAGTAGCACAGCAGGAGGATGGGGCAATTGGCTATTTTTTTTTGGGTCAAACCCACTGGTTGAAGGAAAAAAAATTATGAATTTATGGGAATGTATGGCCATACATAGGTCAAAATTCAGCTGGTTCAGCAGGGAGAGTCTGAATTACGATCCATGTATGGGCTAGCTGGTTGTACACAAGTGGATTTTATTGAGCGACTGTTGGGTTTTTCCTGAACGATCATTGCAGCCGGATATAGCCAACAACACTGATCATTGTATTCTGGGGAGCAGAATACAATAGCGCAGCAGGATTTCCTCATCCACATCAAATGTGTAAATGGGGCAATCAGCTCATTTTTTTTTTTTTTTTTCATTCATCATTCATCATTCGTTAGTACAGTGATCTCCCCTGCTGTTCTATTGTGTTTTGACAGGCAGACAGCCCCCCTGCCAGAACACTCCGGTCAGCGCTCTAAGCCATTGGCTGGGATTGCTGATCAGGAGCTGGTCAGTGCCCCTTCAACAGAGGCCGGCTGAATGGACCAGCTGCAGTACACAAGGGCCAAATGCTTGGCAGTTTCTATTGAACTGCGGCTTGACATTTAGCCCGTGTGTGCGGAGCTTCAGAACCATTTTTTTTTTTTTATGTTTGAAAATTTTTATTAAGGTTTTACATACTTAATAAAAGTACAACAAGTGCAACCGCACAAAAATTTAAATTATACAGGCATGTCTTGTAACAGAAACAGTAATACAAATACATTCGTTCAGCAAAGTGACCATGTAAGTCACATCAAGCCTCAGGTACCTGTCACTTCCGTACAGGGTGCAACAGATCCTGTTACAGCAGCCTACCTGCAGAAAAGACCCATGCCAGGGAGAATCTGTGAACCCCGAGTACCCAGGAGCCCCAAATGGGATCCTGCTGCAGCCCAGGAGTCGGGGAGCCAGAGTCATCCCACTGTATATATAACTCAGCGTAACGTCAGAACAGAAGTGGCAGTACAAAAGTCTCTGTATACCGGTATAGAAAATTCAAATGTCAGTTATCAAACTGATATGGTAATGTGCAGGATATAGAACTATGCCAAGAGAGGCGACATTTTAAGTACATTAACATACAATGTACCACCCCTGTTTGAGATCTTTAACCCTTTGTTAATAGAGACAACGGGCACATCTAGTTTACACCTAATAAATAAGATCTGCCAGCATAGCACAGGGTTGATTGTAGTAAACTTTCAAGCTCAACCTTTAACTATTCCCTGCAACAGAACATCAGGCTCAATGTGAGATTGCCAGCACTGTACACTACGGAGGCTTTTTTAAATTACAAAGAACTGTGATCCTGGCTAAGGGGGGGTACAATTAGGACCCCACCGACTTGAGACGGTGGCCACACACCTATATAGGAATATAGCTGCAGTTTTCAGGTAACCAATAGGAAGCTTTGGACGTTTCTGGAGATGTGGTGAGGTTATTTAAGCACCGCTGCTCTGGGGCTTATTCCTTTTCCCCTGGACCAGAGCAGCAGCACAGGAGCTTTGAGCTTTGCAGGTGAAACCCCTCCTTTTTCTACCTTAACTGCTTGACTTATCTGGACAATGGAGGACTTAGTGAGGCAGTTCTAAGAGAGGGCTGGGAGCGCCAGGGGAGAGGAATGGCTGCGCCGCTGTCTGGCGTTAGCTGAAGACACAGGGGTGGAGCAGTATGGACTGTGTGAGGGTGGAGAGGAGGCAGTACTAGCCACAGAACAGTGGGAGGGCTTGTGCCAAAATGAAGAGGAGCTCCATGTGAGTGACAGGCCGCGGCACTCCCCCTGAGAGACAGAGCGCAGCGGAGGACACAGCAGATGGACAGAGCGAAGCAGCGGCATATGGTGGCGGTCCGGCCGTTCGGGGGCCGCCGTGCCTGCAGGAAGAAGAGGCCTTTTTCTCCCTCACCAGCTAGAAGGAACAAGCGGGGCAAGGCAGTACAGCCCGCACATCAGGAAGGCAGGGGGCGGCCTCCTCAACCATGGCCAGCGGTGGCACAGCAACAGGTGTCCCAGATAATGCAGGCTTCACAAGAACAGGAGACAAGTGGGCGGCTGGAGGAGATGGTGCAGCAGGGACAGCCTCCAGCAGCTGGTGAGCCAGTTTCTAGGCTTGCTTTAAAAGACTTATTATTATTTCTGTCCTCTATAGTGAAACGCTTTTCTCCTAAGTTAAATGCATCTGCAGCTCCTTCACCTACTGTTTCTCTTACAGCTCCTGCTTTATCTAACAGCTATCCTTTACATTCTTTTTCACAAAATGTAATGTTTAATGGGCATAGCAAGATTTTACACCCTGAACCTGTAATTGCTGCTGCGCCTGCGAGGAGTAATGTCCCCAATACATGCATGAAAGAGGTGTTGCCTTGCAAAGTTTCTCCCTTAGGCTATCATCTGAGTCAGGAGGTGAAAGAAAAAATTTGGAGGAGAGAGTTTATAGAAATGTTGTCACTCCTGCCGGGGAATAAAGATGGTACGTTTAAAACTGACCATAAAGGGGAGGAGCGGTTGAATGAGGACAGACGCAGGCAAATTCCTAGGTCATTCCACAACTGGCTACAGGCTTTTTGTGTGTATGCTGGTGTGATGGCGGAACGGTACCCGGAATTATGCGGGGACATGTTCCAGCATTTGGATCACATATTGGAAGCGTATAAGAGTTTTGATGGCCTAGGGTGGTATGGTTATGACGAGTCGTTTAGACAAAAGCTCTCTGTTCATCCTACGCTCAGATGGGGCATGAAGGATGTGGGACTGAGGTTAAATTTAATTTCACCGCAGAGGCCGATAGCACCGAAGAAAGGTTCAGTTAACCCCTTGCAGTCGGCTTACAAAAGAGGGTTTTGTTTTGCGTTTAATGAGAGCCAATGCCGATGGAACACAGCTTGTAAGTACAAGCATGAATGTGCCTTTTGCGCAGGAGCACACCCACTGGTCAGGTGTTTTAAAAAGAATTTGAGTGCTGGGTCTCATACTGCGCAAAAAATATATTTAAAAAAAAAATGCCAGTGAGGCTGGAAGACATGCGTCCTTGGTTGGACAGGTACCCAAACAGGGTGAAGGCGGTTTTTCTACTTAGAGGTTTTGAGGAAGGTTTGAGCGGATGAGCTGGGTACCAGGTGCCCAGAGGGCCTGTGGCGGATAATATGAAGCTGGTGTCGGAGGCCTATACGTGGTTCAATCGCTCCTAGGACTTGGGCGAGCTATTCTGCTGCCTGGAAGAGTTGGTTGTCCTTTAATACTGATAGGGGCTGGGTTGCTGTTAGGCCTTCGGAAAGTAGTGTGTTGGCTTTTATAAATTCTTTAATGTTTCAGCGTTGCTCGTGTAGCCACTTAGTTAAGACGTTAGCGGGCCTTTCTTTTTACATTCGTATCAGAGGTTTACCTGCCTGTATGTCATATTTTTTAGTAAAACAAGCGGTCAAGGGTTACAGACGGTTGACCAGGGTGCCTGACGACAGGAGGCCTATCTCTCTGGAAATGCTGGGGGATTTGGGTTTGGCTACTCGATCAGTTTGTGCTTCGGCATACAAAGCCGTGCTGTTTAAGACTGCATTTTATCTCGCATTTTTTGGGGCTTTTCGTATATTGGAGCTAGTCCCGGGTTCCAAGACGGGGATTCCGGGTATCCGTTATGAAGATATTTTCATAGAACAATCAGCAGTTCACATTTGGTTACAACGCTCTAAAACGGACCCTGGAGGTCGGGTTCTTGGGTTAAGTTACAGGCTTGGGTTAATGAGTCGGTGTGCCCTTTATTGGTAGTTTGGGAATTTGTTGGGTGTAGGCCCCCTGTTCCAGGGCTTTTTCTTATCCATTTGAAACTCACCCCAGTAACGAAATATCAGTTTAATTTTATTTTACATAAATGCCTCAGCCTAATGGGTTTACATGGGTTTAAGTTTTCTTCACATTCCTTTAGAATTGGCGCAGCTTCAGAGGCGGCCAGGTGGGGTTGGGAAGAGCCAGCCATTAAAACGATGGGGAGGTGGAAGTCAAATTGCTATCAATTATTAGACATGTGCACAACAAAAAAATGTGTTTATTTTCGTTTCGTTTCCGAAAAAAAATCGTTTTTTTTCGTTTCGTTTTCGTTTCCGTTGATTCGTAAAGATTCGTACATTCGTAAGTCGTCGTTGTTCGTATTCGTAACGATTCGTACATTCGGAAGTCGTCGTTGTTCGTATTCGTAACGATTTGTACATTCGGAAGAGTTATTTTTCGTTAGTTTAATTTTCGTTCATTAGTTTTTTCGAAATTCGGACGCATTCGTAGTTATTCGTACATTCGTAACATTTGTAACTATTCGTATATTCGTAATCGGAGCATAATACATAATTTTATGTAATGTGTATGCTATTATTACATTTTAATAATTTACGAATCGAAAAAAAAAAAAGTTACGAATCGAAAAAAAAAAGTTACGAATCGGAAAAAAAGTTACGAATCGAAAAAAAAAGTTACGAATCGAAAAAAAAAGTTACGAATGTACAAATTTTTTTGTTCAATCCATTCATTACGAATCAAAAAAAAAAAGAAGTTACGAATCGAAAAAAAAAAGTTACAAATCGAAAAAAAAAGTTACGAATCGAAAAAAAAAGTTACGAATGTACGAATTTTTTTGTTCAATCCATTCGAAGCACGCTAAGCAGCACCATTGAAAGGGACACGGAAAATTACCAATTCAACAAAAGAAAAAGTTACGAATGTATGAATTTTTTCGTTAATTTTCGTTGTTCCTTTTTTGGTTTTTCGGATTTTCGTTGTTTGGATTTTCGTTGCTTTTCGGATTCGTTCGATTCGAACGATTCGTTATTCGGATTCGTTCGATTCGAACGATTCGTTCATTCGTACGAAAAAGTACGAACGAAAAAAACAAAAAAAAACGAAAAACGAAAAAAAACTAAACGAATTGCACATGTCTATCAATTATATGTGAGGCCTAACCTGTTTGTTTGATTTTCAGATGCTCATCGTATTATATGGATTCTGGGACATTCTTTTATTTACTGGGCGCAAAAGAGAGCGGATTAACGTATCTATTCAGTTAATTTATCATTGAATCCGGAATCCTTTAATGTTTTTTGGAAAGGTATAAGAGGTCTTCAATGGCACCAGTTGTTTTTCCATTTATCCAGGTTATTACAGGTTTGGCACCCTCTATTTTAGTTGTACATTTAGGGGGTAATGATTTAGGTAAAGTGGGAACGCTGGATTTACTGTTCAGAATGAAGCAGGATCTCCACCGTTTCACGTTGGTCTCCCCAGGTACTACCATCGTTTTTCTGAGATCGTTCCGCACCTTGCTTGGCTGGACTCTCCCCAGTGAAGGGTGATGGAAAAGATGAGAAAAAGAATAAATAGGGCGATTGAAAAATACATGCATTTGATAGGTGGTTTGTCATATCGGCATACAGACCTGGAAGGTGGGATTGCCGGCCTGTATAGGCAGGAGGGGGTACACCTCTCAGATGTGGGGGTCGATATATTTAACCTTGGTCTGCAATATGGGATTGAAATGGCCGCGGTGTTGGGGGTGGGCCGGGCATGATTTCTTGCCCGGCTTGTGGGGACTTTTATTTGGTAATGGTACATTATTGATGCATTGCAAGTGTTACAGTTGAGTGTGGCCTTCAGTCTCATGGCTAAGGGGGGGTACAATTAGGACCCCACCGACTTGAGATGGTGGCCACACACCTGTCATTTTTATATAGGGTTAATACATTGATTTTAGTTAACCTGGTTATGAAGGGTACTGTCCCTTTAAGGAATATAGCTGGAGTTTTCAGGTAACCAATAGGAAGCTTTGGAAGTTTCTGGAGCTGTGGTGAGGCTATTTAACCACTTGCCCATTTTTCAGCTTTCAGCGCTGTCGCATTTTGAATGACAATTGCGCGGTCATGCAACGCTGTACCCAAATAAATTTTTTTTAATTTTTTCCCCACAGATAGAGCTTTATTTTGGTGGTTTTTGATCACCTCTGTGGTTTTTATTTCTTGCGCTATAAACAAAAGAAGAGGGACAAGTTTGAAAAAACATAATATTTTTTACTTTTTATTATAATAAATATCCAATTTATTATTTTTTTTAAACAAATTTTTTCCTCAGTTTAGGCCGATACGTATTCTTCTACATATTTTTGGTAAAAAAAATCACAATAAGCGTATATTGATTGGTTTGCGCAAAAGTTATAGCGTCTACAAAATAGGGGATAGATTTATAGCATTTTTATTATTATTTTTTTTTTACTAGTAATGGTGGTGATCTGCGATTTTTATCATGACTGCGACATTGCGGCGGGAGCGCTGCAGGGGTTAATATGTTAGTGATTCTAACTGTGGGGGGAGGGTACTGACTGGGGGAGGGGACCGATCGGTGTCGCTATGTACAAGGGACACACCATTGGTCTCCTCTCCAGTGACAGGACGTGGATCTGTGTGTTTACATACACAGATCCACGTCCTGCTCAGTTACTGGGCAATCGCGGGTGCCCGGCGGACATCGCGGCGGCCGGGCACGCGCATCGGGTCCCCATCGACGCGGCAGGCACGTGCGTGCGCCTTCTAGTGGCCAAAATGTTAGCGCCGTCATATGACGGCGGCCCGCCACAAGAGCCGAACCGCTCTGCCGTCAATTGACAGTGGGCGGTCGGCAACAGGTTAAGCACCGCTGCTCTGGGGCTTATTCCTTTTCCCCTGGACCAGAGCAGCAGCACAGGAGCTCCCTCCCTCCCTAGTCGCTGGCGCTTTATGTGGTTGGGTCACCCTGGATTTCTAGGGGGGGCTTTTATTTGGTAATGGTACATTATTGATGCATTGCTGCTCGAGTTCTAATAACTGGGCAGTTTAATATGGTTTGGTTTTTTATCAAGTGATGATATAATTTATTATTTGAAATAAAATAATTTATGGTATTTATTTTAAAACCAATAATGTTGTCGCGGCCATTATTTGCCAATATAAGTGCCAGTGTGTTGATTTTATGGATGGTATCTGGGGAATAAAGGTGTTACAGGTGAGTGTGGCCTTCAGTCTCATAGATTTAAACTTTAAGTGAGGAAGAGGGTTAAGGAAGGTCTTTGTTGATGGGATCCAAAATAATTGATGGCAAGGTAGCTATGTTTGAGAACTAATCTTGCAAACTCTTTGCATGCCATTTCTATGCAGCAGTGGTATGTTTGTTCAGGATGTCATATCGATATAACAATTATAGCAAATAGACGAGGGGTCCCTCTTTTGAGTAACACAATACCATAGGAATTTATAGAATTAGGAAAATCTCAATTTCACTTTACTGTTTTGAACATTGACCTTACTATATTTGCTTTCTGTAGGTTTTCTTGACCAGAGTCGTGTCATGCTGGAAAAGGCTGAGCAGTTCAAACAACCAAATGATGGAAATCAGATTGAGGTGAACATCATTATTTAGCATCAGCCCAGCAGTGATGTTTGTTCCACTTTATTGATGAAAGCTGAACAACTCTTGCTTGGAAATAAAGAACATGTTCATTTAAGAAAATGAATATTCCAGGTTAGAATTTTGATAATCATATACCAGGTGTGGAACAGACACAACAGCTGAATGGAAGGGGAGGACCATTATAGAATATATGTCATTCCAGTAGCAGACACCTGCTCACTTCTCTGGGCCCATCTGCGAATATGCTAACTACTTTTTTGTTTCTATGCCATTACTGCTGGAAACCTAAGCTTCAGGGAAGGAGCCCTTTATTCACTAATTCTCCATCATTTTTTGTAGAAGAGATGATAAATTAGTCTTTTTTATATGAAAGTGCTCTCTCAATGTGTCCAAGCCAGCTGCACTGAAGTCCAGATTGAGGAAGGAACACATCACCATTATTCATTTTCACATAATTTTCTTGGAGGGCTGGGACCCTTCTAACATTTTCTCACTTTATCTTAGCAACACACATGGTATTTCATATACTTCTATTTATAATTCTATCTTAATTTCCCAGAGGTTAAATTTGTTGTTTCCATACATACTGATTTTTGATTTAGGGTATTTTATTCTTCTTTGAAATGAATATTT
Organism: Lithobates sylvaticus; assembly: GCA_028564925.1. Lineage (NCBI taxonomy): Eukaryota > Metazoa > Chordata > Amphibia > Anura > Ranidae > Lithobates > Lithobates sylvaticus. The sequence continues at coordinate 119,367,003 of CM053026.1, forward strand.
CACCATGGCTGGATCATCTAGCATGCAAGGCTGGTCAGTCACTGCTGCATGGTAATGTATAAATATATATGGGCTCCAAAATTTTTCTTGATCAATGTATTTTATTAAAGTTTTCAATACAGAGCAGAAAGTGTATACCATCATACATATCATGTTTCCAAACCATTACATGATTAGAAGGGCCATATCATGAAAAGATGCAGTCCAAATAACTGCTGTCCTGTATATGAAACACAGATAGTATATTAAACTAAAAAGGACTGAATGATTCATTGCATACTATATATAAAGGCAGTCATAGGTGTGCACAGCCTATTGCATTAGGGTGTGCACACCAAAGCTCAAACACACATGTATGTATATATATATATATATTTCAAAATCCAATTGTCATAGGGACAGAAGGTGAGGTGAAATCTTCTGAACAGGGGCACAGACAGCAAAACAAATGTTACAGGAGTGATAACCCTTCCCTATGTTATCTAAAAAATGTAAAAATAGATTTTTTGGCTGGAGCTACACTTAAAAAATGTACCTGTTCCGACTTACAAACAGATTCAACTTAAGAACAAACCTACAGTCCCTATCTTGTTTGTAACCCGGGGACCCCCTGTACACATGTTTATTTAACAAAGCCTCAATTGAGAACTGTATGTATTAGGAAGTGCACTAAAGCCCCTGTGCCTTATGGCACATCCACCATATATGTAACTTAGACCCTTCATGTCCACAGCCCTGGTAGCAAAGGGAAGAGTAACTAAGAACATATTTGGAAATCTGGGAAGGAGTCAAATACCAATGCATTAAGACTTTTTACGAAATTTCCACTGCTGAAATGTTTAGAGAGCTGTGGAAGAGCAAACGTCTTTCCAGTTCTCCTCTGGGATTCTTTAACTTTTCTTCCCAGTGAAGCATGTATTTCACTTTATGGATTACTTTGGAGGAATTGAAGGATGCTTATATGAGAGAACAAAGGCCAGGGGAATGGGGATCAGTTCAGCATTTACTCTTGAAGCTCGTAAGGACTAACGGAGGTGTTATATTTGGCAGGAAAGAGTTAACATGGTGTTGAATTTGTATATAGCGGAAGAGTTCTTGTGAAGTTATTACATATTTTTCTCCAAAATAGTTAAACGATTTGATGCTGTGTGAAGTGAGGAAGGAATAGATGTTGGTGAAGCTTTTGCTAATCCTCCATGTAAACCTGGAAGGAGTTTAATTTCCAGGGGAGAATAACAGACATTTTATTAGTCTGAGACTCTAAGGGAATACACTCATTAAAATTCTTACAGTTCAGTGAGGACTAGCTGAATTTGTGGGCAGTCCTCGTGCGATTGGTTGCTTTTTAGGTTGATTTACTTCTGTCAAAAGTTCAAAAGTTACTTCAAGTTTTCCCTGATTGGTGGCTGCAGCCCATCAGCTGCAGCCACTGATCAGTGTAAAAATGTCATACCAAATAATTAAAATTGCCACCTTTTAAGAATAAATGCTCTGTCTTCAAAAGAATAAATACCTAATGATCTTAATTCTGGTGAATTCATTGCAGCATTGTCACCCTACCCCTCCCCGCAGAGCTGATGAAGAAAAAAGGAAGGGGATTTACAGATGTGCGGTGAACACAGACTCATTAAAAGTATGACAACTTTGTCAAAACAATATAAAAACAACAAAGGAAGCCGTGGCTGCACACATCACAATCACCATAAACAGACATCATGTACTGAGATTTCTAATATGATATCCAAGGGGATAATTCCTAATAAATCCAGTTAATCAGTAGAGGTCATGCACCTGGTGTACTGGGTCGGTGGATGATTAGACTGCTGATCATGGGAGTGAATATTTCATCACTTCAACAGAGTCTTTACTAGTATGAGGTCCAAACATTTATCACTAGTTAGTGATCAGGCAGGAGGAGGTAACAAAGGACAGCTTATGGTGAAATATTCCTGTTCATTTGATAAAGTGCATATAGATTTAAGGCAACATCACTGATATATAAACAGTTAATAATCGGGGGAGTACGCAGAGCGGAGAAAACACTTCCAATTGAATAGAGATGCCGGAAAGAATATTGATACTCTTACCACCTCCGCTGTGTCGAACATCCACCCTTCAAACACATTCCTCTACCCCTGAGCGCTTCAAGACCAAAGTTGCTTTCCGTGCTGTTCGTGTCACCAAATGCCTGTTTACGAACAGGAAGGGAATTTCCACACTGTGAAGCCGAGACCTTCCAAACGTGCCTACCGTCCTCCGAAGAGAGTATAAGCCATCAGCTGTTGAACTTCATGCAGACACTCAGAATCAAACAGCGCGCGGTCCCGCTGTGATGTGCTGACGTCACGCTGCTGACGCGTTTCACCAACCAATAGCCGTTGTTTTCTTCAGAGCAAGGAGGGATCAGAAAGGACAAGTTTAAATAGGCCGTCCATAGTGTAATTACTATCTTTGGCCACCAGATGTCATCCAGATCACCTCTCAAAGCAAACATTCAGCAAACACTCAGAAATTGTAATACAGAAAAATATCAATGGCAGCTAGTGGAGAAAATAGCTGAGACTGCAAAGTTAGGAAATGATAATAATAACAAGTTCCCAATATGGAAACAGCAAAAAGGATATAAGGGAAAGAATTAGATAAATGTACCGGCAGCAGAGTACCTAACGTACACAGAGTAATACCGGTCCCCCAGACATAACTGATAGTAATTACTGTATTATCGGAGTTACTTTTCTAAGAAAGGCTGTAAACTACACTCCATATTTATCCCCTTGGGAACCAGAGAGTCCAAATAGTATGTCCACATCTTCTCTTTTTGGAGAAGTATCAAAGTCTCCCCTTCTATGGGTTAAATTTAACACATAGATTCCCTTCACTATAAGGTCCCTTGGATCACCATTATGATATTTAGCAAAATGTAAGGGAATCAGACGGTCATCATCCTTTTTCTTAATACTACTGATGTGCTCACCAATCCTTATGCGGAGTTGGCCCGCCGGCGAACATCGAGTTTGTGGGACCCGCGGGCATGCTCCCGCCGGCTAGGTGGCACATTCAAAGGGACGTACGGGTATGCCCTTTTGCCTGCCTGTGACATTCTGCCGACGTAAATCAGAATGTGGTGTGGTTAAAGTGCTTCAAAGGAAAAAACCTTTGTGTGCCGAAGCAGCCCCCCCAATACTTACCTGAGCCCCATCGCGATCCAGCGATGTGCAAAAGAGCCTCGGCTCTCTGGCGTCTTTGCCTCCTCATTGGCTGAGCAGCGGGAGCCATTGCTGCTGCTGTCAGTCACAGGCAGTGAGCTAATGAGAAGAGAGAGGGGACAGTGCCAAGCTGAACCTCTGCTGCTGAATGGACACACAGAACAGTGATCCCGGAGTGAGCCTGCTTGGGTGCCCCTACAGCAAACTGCTTGGTCTGGGGGCACTTGGCAGAAGGGTGGGGCCAGGAGCACCGACGGGGACCCAAGAAGAGGAGGTTCAGGGCTAACTTGTTTGTTATTAAAGAAAAACAAACTTGCCTTTTTGCCTTTAATATCACTTTAAAGTAAATAAATAAAAAATAAGCCTTCAGTCCAAACAAAGTCACTTCTGGTTTCAGTGGAATGCACGCTGGATGCAGCATTTCCTGGATTTTATCCCTGCATTGCTATATGCCCATATGTCTTTTTTGTCCTGTAAGTACTAACTTGTATTTGCTCAATAAATACCAGCCTTACTGTGCTTCATTATCAGTGCCTTCTTTTCATTTTTAATCTACTAACTTGTGACTATCACGCTGGGGGAGATCGCTATTGGACCTTCTGTGAGTCACCATTCCTGGCCAGTTATACAGCTTATTTGACCCCTAGACTGAAAAGCTAGGGGTCCATTTCATCTGGTCCATTTCATCTGGTGAGTGGGGACACAGGAGGGGTGTGTGTCACACAAAGGAATGAAAGTTTGGTGCACTAAAGCACTTTTTTGTGGATTGGAGCACTCAGGTATTTTTTTTTTGGGACATTTTGCAATATTTCAACATGAATATTTAGTTGATTAGTTTTATTTTGGAAGATTTCTTATTGAAACGATTTATGCACTATTGCGAGCGCTGTAATTATTTTATTTTATTTAACATAACCTATATGGCAAAAAGAGTGTCCTGAAGGTGCAATGAATTTAAACAGAATCTCACTTCACAGATGAATTGCAAGGGTTTATATTTCTGTGCTACAGGAAGATTAATCGTTTTACACATAATATTTCCCCGGCGAAGTGAGAATGGGAAATGTGTAACTGTGAAAAACTTTCCACTATTAAATTAGTGAGGGAAAAAAAAAAACATCGACATGGAAAGGCAAACCCTCAGTGTAAGCACAATTTATCATGTAAAATTCATCAATTCAGCTTTATTGAGATACAAGTCTCTTATGTGTAGATTCCGAAAATGAAAATCTAGAAATTAAACTCTATAGAGATTTTGAAAAATTAACATTTTTGGTCTAGCTCTTTGTCAAGATTTATTGCAGGCAGCATGTCGTATTTGTTTCCATAGAAGTTTTTTTTTTTTAAGAAATCCAATAGCTATGACCCAGTTAGTGAAGCATTATAAAAACAATCACAATAGGTAACACTAATGCCACGTACACATGACCGGACTTTTTGACAGCAAAGGTCCGATGGAACGAATCCGTCGGACAATTCGATTGTGTGTGGGCTTCATCGGACCTTTGCTGTCCAAAAATCTGAAGGACTTTAGAAATGTTTTAAATTTTCCTGCCGGTACTCCGTCCGGACCCAGTTTCTATCGGCGAACCAGTTCGTCTGTATGCTGGTCCGACGGACCAAATACGACACAAGGGCAGCTACAGCACCTGCCGCGAGAATGTTTCCAACGCGATCCTATCGCACTGGTTTTCGGCTGCAGGATACTGTACATCTCGCGCTCGCTGCAATAGGAAAAACACATTTTCCTATAGCAGCTCACGCGCTAGAGAGGCGACAATGTCACTTAGGTCTGGTATGGATTTTAAGGGGAACCCCCTATGCCGAAAAAATGGCGTGGGGTGTCCCCCCAAGATCCATACCAGACCCTTATCCGAGCACGCAGCCTGGCCGGTCAGGAAAGGGGGTGGGGACCAGCGAGTGCCCCCTCTCCTGAACCGTACCAGGCCGCAGGCCCTCAACATGGGGAGGGTGGGTGCTTTGGGGAAGGGGGGCGACCTGCAGCCCCCCCCACCCCAAAGCACCTTGTCCCCATGTTGATGAGGACAAGGGCTTCTTCCCGACAACCCTGGCCATTGGTTGTCAGGGTCTGCAGGTGGTGGGCTTATCGGAATCCAGGAGCCCCCTTTAATAAGGGGGCCCCCAAATCCCGGCCCCCCACCCTATGTGAATGAGTATGGGGTACATCATACGCCTACCCATTCACCTAGGGAAAAAAAGTGTCAATAAAAAAAACACACTAGACAGGTTTTTAAAGTAATTTATTAGGCAGCTCCGGGGGTCTTCCTCCCACCCCCTTTCCTGACCGGCCGGGCTGCGTGCTCGGATAAGGGTCTGGTATGGACTTTAGGGGGACCCCCATGCTGTTATTTTCGGCGTAGGGGTACCCCTTAAAATCCATACCAGGCAACGGGGCTCACAAGGTGTCAATCTCGCCAAAGTGGAGAGATTGACTTCCTTTTATAGTCCCGTAGTACCTGGAGTCACGTTCAAAATGAACGGACTTTAGTCCGTGAGTGGGCAAGTCCATTCATTCGGAAGTCTGTTGTAACTGCGTCGAAAGTCCGTCAGGAAGTCCGTCAGACCTAGTCTGCCGGAAAGTCTGTTTGTGTGTGTGCAAGTCCGCTCGTTCGGAAAGTCCATCGGAACTCTGCCGAAAGTCCGTCGGGAAAACCGTCAGACCTAGTCTGCTGGAAAGTCCGGTCGTGTGTACGTGGCATTAATGGTTTGTGTTTATGAACAGGCCCGTCGCAACAGGACAGGTAAAACAAGCAATTTCTTGGGGCCCCGAGCTGGCCTGCTGCTTGTCACTGTCCTGGATTGCCTGCACGGTGCACCCGCCCTGGGTCGATCGAATGCATCTGACTGTCTGTCACTGTCTCAGACTCAGCCCTTGGACCCCTAGCTGGCACTGTGCCCAAACTGGTTGCTACCTGCCGCCCGCTTGGCGTGTAGCAACGAGTGACGTCACAAGCAGAGCAGGAGAGAGACAGAGTGGTGCCTATCACAGCGGAGGAGATCTAGCTCCACCCACCTCCTCCCTCCCTGTATGTTCTGGTCCTCGAGTCCAGCCAGGCAGCGGAATGCTGCTGCAAAAGAAACACTTGAGACAGAGAGACAGATTGCAGTGCTGTGTTAGTGTAACAGTAGAAAGGCAAGTAAAATGCATTGCTCACCAACATCAGCATAAGGGTGGGCAGGAGCAGGAGAGGACACACAGACACATCGTTAGATAGTAGGGCAGGGAGGGTTCATGCTGGGACTTGAAATCCTTCACTTTTGGGGGATGATCATGTGACCCCCCCAAAAGTGAAGAACTACAGGTCCCATCATGAACCCCTCAGAGCTGAAGATGTTTCCTGCATCACTGCACACATGTTGATGACTCCTCACACCCAGCCCTTCTGTCCAGCTGTTCACTGTCTCTTCTCTCCCACTACTTGTTTGCCTCTCACTACACAGTCAGCAGCCCCCCCACTGTCCCCCTGTCCATCCCACGGCCCCCCTGTCCATCCCACGGCCCCCCTGTCCATCCCACGGTCCCCCTGTCCATCCCGCTGTCCCCCTCTCCATCCCACGGTCCCCTGTCCATCCCACCATGCCATGGTCCCCCTGTCCATCCCACTGTCCCCCTGTCCATCCCACTGTCCCCCTGTCCATCCCACGGTCCCCCTGTCCATCCCACTGTCCCCCTGTCCATCCCACGGTCCCCCCTGTCCATCCCACGGTCCCCCATGTCCATCCCACTGTCGCCCTGTCCATCCCACGGTCCCCCTGTCCATCCCATAGTCCCCCTGTCCATCCCACTGTTGTTGAAAATTTTCAAATTTTATGCACATTATATGCACCAGCAGTATTTGCACTGTAAACCTTTTTTATTTATATAATGTGTTGGTGAACTTAAACTGTATCGCTATGCTGTGATTCCTGTAGGCTTTGCATGTGTGCGGGGGGAGGGGGGGGGGCTCCATGTCCATTTTGCTTGGGCCCCCAAATTCCTTCAAACAGCCCTGTTTATGAAGCCTACTTAAGCACAGATACGACATGCACAGATAGTGCTCCTGAATACTATCTATTTCTACTAACAATTTATTTTTGTTATTTAATATTTATTGGGAAAAGGGCACCAGTTTCAAGAAAATAGCACACTATAATATGAAACTAGCACATAAGACAGTAAAACAACATAGAAACCTGTTTGTTCAAATTTTATCTATGCTGGAGCAAATCTTAAGGTTTGCTTTTATTATTACTATAGGTCAGTAGAAAATAGGGAGATAAAAAGCTAGATACAAAACATAATTCATTAAAAAAGGTTTTGTACTAGGAAGGGAACCCAGATATAAAGGATAACTTGTCAAAAATGTGTGGCAGTGTTAAATTGTAAGTCTGTTAGCTTGCTGCACATTTTAACTGGCAAGTTGTACACTTGAAGCAAAAGTTCTAATTGACACTTTTCCAATTTGTAGAAATTGTGAGTGACAAGTCTCTAGCAAGAGCAAAGTTGCAGTGGTGAGTCTACAGCAAGAGCTCTGCAAGTCTACAGCATGAAAATTCAGTCACAGCGACCCCTGTGCAGCAGACTTGCAGAAGAAGTTTAGAAAGAAAGTTGATCTGGAGTCATGCAATGCAGACTTGCTGCAATTGTGCAACACATTTATGAAGCCTGGCTAGTGTAGCAATAGCTTAGCAGATCATTTTCAAACATGCAGCACAATTGCTTGCTATCTTGGAAGTTGCCAGAGCTTAGTGAATGTGGTACAATTTCACTTTTGCAAAGAATACCCAATCACATGCAAGGAAAAAAAACTGTATTTTTTCATGTACATGATTGGAAGGTAGAAGTTAGCAGAGCTTCAGCTCAACTTACTACGCTCTAGGAAAAATTCACTTGCGATGTGACCCTTGCAAAGTGAACAGTCTATTTGCCTTTAGTAAATTGAAGATCAGATGTTTTGTCAAACTTAAATTCTGAAGAGGCCAGAAATACTATACAACGTGGCAATATAAAATCAAACTTGTCATAAGTAGCTGTTATTGTCATAATTGTTTTTCAGAAAGAAGGGGTACCACTAGGCTCACGTGCTCACTTAAAAAAAAAGGAAATAAATGGTTTGCTTATATTATAGAGAGTAATTCATTACTCTGTAGCTAGACATTAAAGCAAAAACACTTAAAGAGTGACTCCACTTTTTTGGAGAACAAAAAAAAAACAATCCCCTCTGGGTGATCAATGTACATTGCAAGGATTTTAACCACATGCCGACCGGCGCACAACGATATACGTCGACAGAATGGCACGTACAGGCAGGAGGGCGTATATATACGTCCCTCCTTTCGCCTGTCCGTGCCATCGGGAGCGCGCCGGGAGCGGCGCGCTCCCGCGCCGGTCGGGACCCCCGTGAGTCCGGCCGCGGTCCCCGCGGACTCGATCGCCGCGGGGACTCCCGCGATCGTCTCACGGAGCGGCTGAACGGGGAGATGCCGAGATAAACAGCATCTCCCTGTTCTGCCTAGCAACTAGTGACGCCGATCTCTGCTCCCTGTGATTGGAACAGAGATCAGCATTCACTAGCTGACAGCCACGCCCCCCCACAGTAAAAAAACACACCCCTAGGCCTACTTAACCCCTACACTGCCACCTTGTGGTTAACCCCTAAACTGCTAGTGTCATTTATACAGAAATCAATGCATTTAAATGCATTAATTGCTGTAAAAATGACAATGGTCCCAAAAATGTGTCAAAAATGTCCGATGTGTCCGCCATAATGTCGCAGTCACAAAAAAAATCGCAGATCTCCGCCATTAATAATAAAAAAAAAATTATTAATAAAAATGCTATAAAACTATCCCCTATCTTGTAAACGCTATAACTTCTGCGCAAACCGATCAATAATCGCTTATTGCGATTTTTTTTACCAAAAATATGTAGAAGAATACGTATCGGCCTAAACTGAGGAAAAAAAATGTTTTTTTATATATTTTTTGGGGATATTTATTATAGCAAAAAATAAAAAATAATGCATTTTTTTCAAAATTGTCGCTCTATTTTTGTTTATAGCGCAAAAAATAAAAACCGCAGGGGCGATCAAATACCACCAAAAGAAAGCTCTATTTGTGGGAAAAAAAGGACGTCAATTTTGTTTGGGAGCCACGTCGCACGACCGCGCAATTGTCAGTTAAAGCGACGCAGTGCCGAATCGCAAAAAGGGGCCTGGTCCTTTGGCTGCAAATTGGTCCGGTCTGAAAGTGGTTAAAGTGGTTCTAATGTCAGAAGGTTTTTTATCCTAAGGCATTCTAAGATAAAAAACCTTTGGTGTGCAGCAGCCCCCCTCAGCCCCCCTAATACTTACCTGAGCCCACCTCGGTCCAGCAATGTTGTGCGAGAGTCTCAGCTGCCTAGGACTCTCCCTTCTCATTGGCTGAGAAAGCTGCAGGGCGCCATTGTCAATCAAAGTCAGTGAACCAATAAGGAGAGAGAGGAGGCGTGGCCGAATTGCGGCTTTGTGTCTGAATGGACACACAGAGCAGCAGCTCAGCTCAGGTGCTCCATTGCAAGCTGCTTGCTGCAGGGGCACTCAGCAGGAGGGAAGGGGCCAGGAGCACCAGCGAGGGACCAGAGAAGAGGAGGATCTGGGCTGCTCAGTGCAAAACCACTGCACAGAGCAGGTAAGTATAATATGTTTGTTATTTTTAAATGAAAAAAATATTTGACTCAAATATCACTTTAACAAACGTTCAACTGTTGCAACCTGTTTCAGCTATGAAGAAATAGGTGTTTGTTCCACCATACCTTTTAGATAATGTAAAGGAAATTTGTAAATTCTGTATACAAAGCTCATTGGTTTATATGCAGAAGTGTGCCTGATTTTGCATTTTCCAGCTTTAGTAAATAAACCCCATTGTGTACTTAAAATTGGGGTATGCCTGTATAATTGTAATCTATTGTAATAATTGTATTCTATTTTGTATGTGTAGCACTGACCCCCGAAGGAGCTGGTGGGCTTACCGTTACCTCACCTGTTCACTGTATCCATCTTAGGGGTCCCGTTGTAGAGTTGGTTAAAGAATATTGGCTCCGACACTTAGTCCCTTTTTCAAAGCTTTATTAATAGAACATCAATTTTGCAACAGAGGGATAGAGGGTTAAGGGGAATTCAGGTACCTTGTAATGTGCGGGTTAGAGGTATTTCCTTGATCCAGAGGACAGGCAATCTGACACTTGTAGTGATACCCCCAGAGAACATCCTGGGCCCCATAGCAGACTGCATTCCTGGCATTCTGAACATGGCGGCAACAAACAGATCCTTCCCTCTGAATGCTTAGACACACACACGCGGTATCTCATGCAGCAAGTAGACGGAAGACTCCTCCCACTGGCTCCTCTGGTCACGTTACTTCCGGGCTTTCTTGACTCTGCTCACGGCTCACGGGCCAGGCATTGACCCGCAATTAACCCCTTGTGGAAAAAATATGGCACAGTCCAGAACCCTCTATTGCAGTTATGGCGAACCTTGGCACCCCAGATGTTTTGGAACTACATTTCCCATGATGCTCATGCAGTCTGCAGTGTAGTTGAGCATCATGGGAAATGTAGTTCCAAAACATCTGGGGTGCCAAGGTTCGCCATCACTGCTCTATTGCATAAGTTCCCAGTGAATAATTTCCTTGAGTTGCGAGAGGTAACGGCAAGTCCCGGACTCAAGCCCCCACATGTAGCACTGACCCACGAAGGAGCTGCTGGTTTTTGTTGGGCTTACCGTTACCTCACCTGTTCACTGTTTCCGTCTTAGGGGTCCCGTTGTAGAGTTGGTTAAAGAATATTGGCTCCGACACTTAGTCCCTTTTTTAAAGCTTTATTTAAAGAACATCAATTTTGCAATATAGGGATAGAGGGTTAAGGGGAATTCAGGTACCTTGTAATTTGCGGGTTAGAGGTATTTCCTTGATCCAGAGGACAAACAGCTTCCACAGACTAGATCCAGCAACCACCGTATAGGCCTCTCTCACTGACCTAGCAGCCGATGAGATGCTCGGTCAAAGTTTCTGCCACAGACTTGTCAATTTAACGGAATCGTTGTGCAATCCTCTGCCACAGGAAGGCACAACCAGCAGCTTGTTGCAAGACTAAAGAACTGTCACACAGTACCAGTTTCTTTCAGCCAATCCGGCGGGTACTGTGTGGTATGTGACCCGGAATGCGTCCTCCAACTGAGTCTCCAGGCTCTTCCAGAGATATCAGCCTTGTTGCTTGGTCCTCTCCTGAAAAAGTCCTCCCCTGGATCCTCCAGTTGCGTGGCTTCTCCCCGCAGGCAAGACAGCACAGGACCACCCCTGGATCAGTAGGCCCCAGGGCTCCTGGGCCTATCCTTCAGTTGCGAGGCCTCTGGCCAGCCGGCCCCGAGACATAGGGTAAGGCAGCACTCACCTTAGGCCAGGAGGGCCATGAGGTAGGGATAATGAACCCCAAAAAATGGCGCCTGTACCTTAAATACATGTGCACCATGTCCTTACTAATGCCAAATTCCTCCACCATCAATCGTAGAGTCAATCGCCCATCTCGTGTCAGCATTTGTCGCACGTGTTCGATCATATCTAGGGTTCTGCTTGTCAACGGCCGAGTCAAATGTGGCTCATCCTCAGTCATTTTCTTCCAGTCTGGAAAGCGATTGAACCAATCGTAAACACATTTTCTGCTCACGGCTTCTGTCCCGTACACTTGTACCAACATTTATTTAATTGCGTGCGTCTCCATTGCCGTTCTCCCCAATTTGTAGCAGAACTTGGTGTTCACTCATTGCTCCATTGCACTGTGACCCTACCTCTCACACTGACTATGTTTGACTGCCCACGGTGGTTTTACCCTGATGGTCACGTGTAGTCCACCCTAGGTGGCGCTTCTCGACGTGCCCCTGAATAGCCATGTGCATGCGCACGCACCTGGCCCATGTTGCCATTGAGATATCGGACCATTCACCACTTTACACTACAGCAACCTGATGCAAAAATGGTCACCTCTCAGGGAACCTCTGCTCTACTTTTCATGGTACATAAATGTGTTCAGTAGGTTTTAGATATAGAAGTAAATAAAAAAAATGGAGAATTTGGCAACCCGGAGTATCTGACACCCCAGGCAGAAGATTTTACAGCATCTCCCACTTTAAATTCCTTTTTTTTTTTTATTAAATAAAAACCTGTGGAATATGTCTGTATGCTATGGTGGTCACTGCAGCTTGAAGATTAATTCCGTACTACTAAAGGAACCTCTAGAAGACTTTGGAGGGACCTTAGGGAGCCACAGAACCCTAGTTGAGAAAGGCTGTTGTAGGCACTGGAAAATTTATGAATGCATTTTTGGGAATGACATTTTCTGTACTTTTACACGAAGGCAACATAAATGTAGATTATTGTTACATAACATCCAGGATGTGCCAGATAGATCAGGCAGAGAATAACCAAATGTAATATTATATTATATTTACAGTTGTATGCCAGGGATATTTTGCTTTTATTTTTAAGAAGCATAGAGCAGTAAAGAAGATGCAGCACACATCCAGCTCTTGAATGAGGTCCTCATTTTCATCACTGAGGAGGTTATAATGATGAGTGGCAGTTCATCTGAAACTCATTGGGAGGCCACTTTCCTGTGCAAATGCATTAAACGAAGGTGTGAGACATCAGCAAACCCTCTCAGTAAAGCATCTTAATAGATTAAGTGTTATGCACCAGTTCTTGCAATTGCTTTTAACTCGCCAGGATTCATGCACTATTACATATGAATTCATGATTTAATTCTATTGGCCGCTGGTCAATACATTTAAGTGAAACAATTTAAGGTAGAAGAAGCATCTCACTTAGAATTTAAGAAGAAAATTAAAGTTATCTTTTAACTCAAAAGTATTTCTACATGCCTTGGTAGAAGAGGAGAGGGGGAGGTTGTTTTAAATTTAAAATGTTTCACCTTTCACCCTAAATAACTTATACTGTATATCTAAAGTCCCAATGGCAATGACTACCAGTAACAATAGAAAGGGTGAATCTTCCAAGCAGGGGCACAAACTGCAATAAAAAGCTAATAGGGGCTCTAATTTTTCCCTACTCTATCCAAAACTAAAAAGTTTTGGTTTTAGATACACAGCAGAAGAGGTTAAGATTGCAAAGATCCACAGAATGGATAAAGCAATAAAGCAGAAGCAGGGGGATCCTTGCACTGCATGTCCTTGGGTGCAGCTTGCTCTCCAGCAAGAACAGTGATTAGCACAGTAGTTACATTAGACAGAGGAAGCAGTGTCTTATATTATATAGTTACATAGTTACATAGTAGGAGAGTCCATCAAGTCCAACCTACAGTATGTGTGTGATTATATGTCAGTATTACATTGTATATCCCTGTATGTTGCGGTCGTTCAGGTGCTTATCTAATAGTTTCTTGAAATTCTTGAATTCCACATCCTTGCCGCTATTACAGTAAAGAACCCTCTATGTAGTTTAAGGTTAAACCTATTTTCTTCTCATTTTAATGAGTTGCCATGAGTCTTGTTAAACTCCCTTCTGCAAAAAAGTTTTATTCCTATTGTGGGGTCACCAGTATGGTATTTGTATATTAAAATCATATCCCCTCTCAAGCTTCTCTTCTCCAGAGAGAATAAGTTCTGTGCTCGCAACCTTTCCTCATAACTAAAATCCTCCAGACCCTTTATTATCTTTTTTGCCCTTCTTTATACTCAGTCCATTTCCAGTACATCCTTCCTGAGGACTTGTGCCCAGAACTGGACAGGCCAGACCAGAGTCTTGTAGAGCGGGAGAATTATCGTTTTATCTCTGGAATTAATCCCCTTTTTAATGCATGCCAATATTCTGTTTGCTTTGTTAGCAGCAGCTTGGCATTGCATGCCATTGCTGAGCCTATCATTTACTAGGACCCCCAGGTCCTTTTCCATCCTAGATTCCACAAGAGGCTCTCCCCCAATGTATAGATTGCATTCATATTTTTGCCCCCCAAATGCATTAAAAATTTTCTACATTTAACCACATTTGCCATGTAGTTGCCCACCCCATTAATTTGTTCAGATCTTTTTGCATCCTTCAGGTCGTTTATGAACAAATTAAACATGATTAGTCTCAGCACAGAACCCTGGGGGATCCCACTACCCACCCCTGACCATTTCAAGTACTTCCCATTTATCACCACCCTCTGAACTTGCCCTTGTAGACAGTTTTCAATTAAGTAAGTTCAAGTAAACATCAGTGTCCGATGTGAAATAAATAAATAAATAAATAATTCTCCAACAGTCTCAATCCGTGTTCAAAAATATATAAATAAATAAATAAATAAATCCACATAAAAATGAATAAATAAATAAATAAATAAATAGTTCTCCAGCAGTGAAAGGTAAAAAAGATGTGTGAAACAGTTCTATGCAGTTGTTATGTAGTCAATCTGAGCCATCCACCAAAGACTTCACCACGTGTGATGATCGTCCCCTTTTGGGGTACAATCACCAGATACACAAAAATTACAAGCCTGTAGTCATCATCAGTATATCCACCTCTCCTCCAACATCACCACACCAGTTCTCCAAATGCGCGAATATTGGTCATATATGGAAAAGAATATTGGGCCACATAGTGTGATACTGAATATAAATGTATTTATTAAAAATTCTCCCCCCTAAACAAAAGTTCCCTCAGTAAGTTCCGCGTACCATAGAAAAATAATTACGGGCAAATGTAAAGCAGTGTACTGTGCCTGAGCTTCTCTCCCCGCCAGAAATGCAATGGAGACAGTTCCGCTGTGTACAGCAGCAGCGTTCTTCCTGTTCGGGCCTGTGGAGCGCAAGCTTGGACCGCACACATCACTACGTCACTTCCGGTTGACCTACGCCCTGACGTGTTTCGTCACTTCCGACTTCGTCTCGAGGACGCCCTCGAGACGAAGTCGGAAGTGACGAAACGTGTCAGAGCATAATTCCCAGGGATGTATTTTTGGCCCTTTTTAAATATTGGTGCTATATTGGCTTTTCTCCAATCAGCTGATACCATTCCAGTCAGTAGACTGTCAGTAAAAATTAGGAACAATTGTCTGGCAATTACTTGACTGAGTTCCCTAAGTACCCTCAGGTGCAAGCCATCTGGTCCCGGTGATTTATTAATGTTAAGCTTCCCAAGTCTAATTTTAATTCTGTCCTCTGTTAACCATGGAGGTGCTTCCTGTGATGTGTCATGAGAATAAACACTGCAGTTTTGGTAACTGAAGCCCCTCGATTTCCTAGTGAAGACTGAGGAGAAGAATAAATTCAATACCTTCACCATCTCCCCATCCTTTGTAACCAGATGTCCTTCCTCATTCTTTATGGGGCCAATATGGTCTGTCCTCCTTTTTTACTGTTTACATACTTAACCACTTCCCGACCGCCCCATGTACATATACGTCAACAGAATGGCACGTACAGGCAAAAGGACGTACCTGTACGTGCCATTCTTCAGGCGGTTGGGGGGTCCGATCGGACCCCCTCCGCCGGCGGGGATGGTCGGGATCGTGTCAGGAGCGATCCGGGACGAGGGGACGGCCAGTGGTTTCTGGCCACCCCCTCGCGATCGCTCCTGGCGAATGAGAAGCTTCCCCTTCCTGTCTATTGTATAGACAGGAAGGCGGAAGTGATGTCACGCTCGGTGCGCCGGTCTATGTGACCGGAACGCCGAGGAGAGAACATGTACAGGTTAGTGCACAAACAGTACACTGACACCAGTACACATAGGCACACAATCCACCCCCCTGTCACCCCCAGATCACCCCCCAGATCACCCCCTCCCCCCCCAGTCACAGTGTCACTAATTGCAGTGATCATTTATTTACTGATCACTGCATTTAGTGTCAGTGTGACTGTAATAACTGTCAGGGCAGTTAGTTTTAGGTCCAAGGTAGCCCCCTACCCCCCCTAATAAAGGTTTAACCCCCTGATTGCCCCTAGTTAACCCCTTCACCCCCTTTTGCCAGTGTCACTAAGCGATCGTTTTTCTGATCGCTGCATTAGTGTCGCTAGGTGACCATTTTTTTTTTTTTTTTTAACCGCCATGTTTATATAGGTTCATAAATAGGTTTATAGGTCAGGTACCCCCATATTACAACCTAAATAAAGGTTTTAACCCCCTGATTGCCCCTAGAGTTAACCCTTTCACCAGTGATCACCGTATAAGTGTCACTGGTGACGCTGGTTAGCCAGTTAGTTATTTCGTTATTTAGGTTCCCCGTCAGGTTTTTATATAGCGTCAGGTACCCCCATATATTACCTAATAAAGGTTTTAACCCCCTGATTGCCCCTAGTTAACCCTTTCACCCCCTTTTGCCAGTGTCACTAAGCGATCGTTTTTCTGATCGCTGCATTAGTGTCGCTAGGTAACCAGTTTTTTTTTAGGTTAACCGCCATGTTTATATAGGTTCATAAATAGGTTTATAGGTCAGGTACCCCCATATTACAACCTAAAGGTTTTAACCCCCTGATTGCCCCTAGAGTTAACCCTTTCACCAGTGATCACCGTATAACTGTCACTGCTGACGCTGGTTAGCCAGTTAGTTATTTCGTTATTTAGGTTCCCCGTCAGGTTTTTATATAGCGTCAGGTACCCCCATATATTACCTAATAAAGGTTTAACCCCCTGATTGCCCCTAGTTAACCCTTTCACCCCCTTTTGCCAGTGTCACTAAGCGATTGTTTTTCTGATCGCTGCATTAGTGTCACTGGTGCCGCTAGGTAGCCAGTTTTTTTTTTGTATTACTGTTACGGGTGACGCTGGTTAGTTAGCTTGTTTTTTATACTGTCAGGGCACCCGCCATTTATTACCCAATAACGGTTTAACCCCCTGATCGCCCGGCGGGTGATATCAATTAGGTTTTAGGGTCAAATAAGGTCTGCGTCGCCCCAGGTTAGTGCCAGTACCGCAAACACCCACGCGCAAAGCATACACCTCCCTTAGTGGTATAGTATCTGAACAGATCAATATCTGATCTGATCAGATCTATACTAGCATCCCAGCAGTTTAGGGTTCCAAAAAAAACGCATTGTTAGCGGGATCAGCCCAGATACCTGCTAGCACCTGCGTTTTCCCCCTCCGCCCAGCCCAGCCCAGCCCACCCAAGTGCAGTATCGATCGATCACTGTCACTTACAAAACACTAAGCACACATAACTGCAGCGTTCGCAGAGTCAGGCCTGATCCCTGCGATCGCTAACAGTTTTTTTGTGGTAGCGCTTTGATTCAGTCGCTTCAGTCAGGAGCTTTTTTATCTGTGAATCTCAAAAAAATAAAAAAAAAAAAAAATAGTTGTCGTTTTATTATTCTCTCTCTCTCTCTATTCTCTCTCTATTGTTGCTCTTTTTTTACTCCATTCTATTCTGCAATGTTTTATTATGTTTTATCATGCTTGCTTTTCAGGTATGTAATTTTGTTTACTGTGTTTCAGTGTTAAGCATTTTTTTGTTTTCAGGTGCGCCATTCAGTTGCAACGCGGATTTATTTATCTTGACAGCAACAGCGTTTGCTCCCACGATACATAAAGCCGCGACTCCAACGCTGTAGGAGGTGATTTCACCACCACAGTTAAAAAAAAGAGCATATATGCCGAAGCATGGGGGCAGCAGGGGGGGGGGAGGAGCGATTGGCTCCTAATGCCACGTACATACGGTCGAAATTCCGACCGTGTGTACACGGCATAACTTTTGCGGGAGGATGCCCCCATGCATCGGCATATATAAATGGTGCATGTATGCCCATCATTAGAAGTGGGTGGATGAAGGGAGGTATTCTAATGGTGGGCATACCCACCAATCAATCTCTTTTTTTCGTTCAGCCAAGAGGCTGCATGAAAAAAAAAAAGATTACAATATATGTCCAGTATGTTGCTGGACTTTGAATGGTTATACCAGAATGATGCCTGCAGGTTTAGGTATCATCTTGGTATCATTCTTTTCAGCCAGTGATCGGCTTTCATGTAAAAGCAATTCTAGCGGGTAATTAGCCTCTAGATTGCTTTTACAAGCAGTGGGAGGGAATGTCCCCCCTCCCGGATATAAACCGCGCCATTGGGAAATTGGGAAAGCATTTTATCACACCAATCTTGGTGTGGTCAGATGCTTTGAGGGCAGAGGAAAGATCTAGGGTCTAATAGACCCCAATTTTTTCAAAAAAAGAGTACCTGTCACTGCCTATTGCTATCATAGGGGATATTTACATTCCCTGAGATAACAATAAAAATCATAACAAAGAAAAAAAATGGAAGGAACAGTTTAAAAATAAAATAAAAAAGCTAAATAAATAAAAAAAAAAAAAAAAAAAAAAAAAAAAAAAAGCACCCCTGCCCCCCCTTCTCTTGCGCAAAGGCGTACCCAAGCGTTGGTCTGGCGTCATATGTAAACAGCAATTGCACCATGCATGTGAGGTATCACCGCGAAGGTCAGATCGAGGGCAGTCATTTTAGCAGTAGACCTCCTCCGTGAATCTAATGTGGTATCATGTAAAGGCTTTTAAAGGCTTTTAAAAATGTATGTAGTTTGTCGCCACTGCGTGTTTGTGCGCAATTTTAAAGCATGTCGTGTTTGGTATCCATGTACTCGGCCTAAGATCATATTTTTTTATTTCATCAAAAATTTGAGCAATATAGTGTGTTTTAGTGCATTAAAATAAAAAAAAGTGTATTTTTTCCACAAAAAATGCGTTTGAAAAATCGCTGCGCAAATACTGTGTGGAAAAAAAAATGCAACACCCACCATTTTAATCTGTAGGGCCTTTGCTTTAACAATATATATAGTGTTTGGGGGTTCAACGTAATTTTCTTGCAAAAAAAAAATATGTTTTCATGTAAACAAAAAGTGTCAGAAAGGGCTTTGTCTTCAAGTGGTTAGAAGAGTGGGTGACGTGTGACATAGGCTTCTAAATGTTGTGCATAAAATGCCAGGACAGTTCAAACCCCCCCCCCCAAATGACCCCATTTTGGAAAGTAGACACCCCAAGCTATTTGATGAGAGCAATGTTGAGCCCATTAAATATTTTTTTTTTTTGTCCCAAGAGATTGAATAATGAAAAAAAATATATATATATATTTTTTTTTACAAAAAGTTGTCACTAAATGATATATTGCTCAAACATGCCATGGGCATATGTGGAAATACACCCCAAAATACATTCTGTTGCTTCTCCTGAGTACGGGGATACCACATGTGTGGGACTTTTTGGGAGCCTAGCTGCGTACGGAACCCCAAAAACCAATCACCGCCTTCAGGCTTTCTAAGGGTGTAATTTTTTTATTTCACTTCTCACTGCCAATCACAGTTTCGGAGGCCATGGAATGCCCAGATGGCATAAAACCCCCCAAAATGACCCCATTTTGGAAAGTAGACACTCATAGGTAGTGAGGAGTGAAATCAAAAATTTGCACCCTTAGAAATCCTGAAGGCGGTGCTTGGGTTTCGGGGCCCCGTACGCGGCTAGGCTCCCAAAAAGTCCCACACATGTGGTATCCCCATACTCAGGAGAAGCAGCAAAATGTATTTTGGGGTGCAATTCCACATATAACTATGGCATGTGTGAGCAATATATCATTTAGTGACAACTTTTTGAAAAAAAAAAAAAAAATCTTTTTTATTTTTGTCTTTATTCAATCACTTGGGACTAAAAAAAAAAATATTCAATGGGCTCAACATGCCTCTCAACAAATAGCTTGGGGTGTCTACTTTCCAAAATGGGGTCATTTGGGGGGGGTTTTGTACTTCTCTGCCATTTTAGCACCTCAAGAAATGAAATAGGCAGTCATAAATTAAAAGCGGTGTAAATTCCAGAAAATGTACTCTAGTTTGTAGACGCTATAACTTTTGCGCAAACCAATAAATATACGCTTATTGGCATTTTTTTTACTAAAGACATGTGGCTGAATACATTTTGGCCCAAATGTTTGACTAAAATTGAGTTTATTAGATTTTTTTTATAACAAAAAGTAGAAAATCTCTTTTTTTTTCAAAATTTTCGCTCTTTTTCCATTTATATCGCAAAAAATAAAAATCACAGAGGCAATCAAATACCATCAAAAGAAAGCTCTATTTGTGGGAAGAAAAGGACGCAAATTTCGTTTGGTTACAAAATTGCATGACCGCGCAATTACCAGTTAAAGTAGTGCAGTGCGAAATTGAAAAAAGACCTCTGGTCCTTTGGCTGCCAAATGGTCCGGGGCTGAAGTGGTTAAAGAAGATCCGCTATGTGTCTTTCATGTTCTATCTTAGCCGTCCTTATTGCACCCTTACATTTCTTGTTGAACTCTTTATAAAGTCTGAATGCTGATGATGATTCCTCAACCCTGTATTTTTTGAAGGCCTTCTCCTTTGCTTTTATATGCATTTTTACATTGGAGTTAAGCCATCCAGGACTTTTGTGCGTTCTTTTAAATGAATTACCCAATGGGATGCATTGGCTAATGCCCTTATTTAATATGCTCTTAAAGCAAACCCATCTCTCCTTCGTGTTCTTTGTTCCTAAGATTTTATCCCAGTTTTTTGCCTTCTAGCAAGGTTTGTAGTTTAGGGAATTTGGCTCTTTTGAAATTCAGTGTCTTTGTATTCCCCTTATGTTTCCTATTTGTGTGATTTATACTGAAGCCAATTGACCTGTGATTACTGTTACCTAAATTGCCCCGTATTTCCACATCCGTGATCAGGTCTGTATTGTTGGTAATCAGTAGATCCAGTAAAGCTTTATTTCTAGTTGGTGCGTCTACCATCTGACCCATAAAATTTTCCTACAAGACATTTAGGAACTGGCGAGCCTTAGATGAATGTGTGGTTCCCTCCGCCCAGTTTATGTCTGGATAATTAAAATCCCCCATTATGATAACACTTTCCATCCTTGCTGCTAATCCAAATTGTGATCGGAGATCTGTCTCCCCTTCCTCCCTCAGGTTAGGACCTATAGCATACCCCCAGTATTATTTTCCCCTTAGCTTAATCCCTTTGGAGCTCTACCCATAAGGATTCCACCTCCTCCCTAGCTCCCTTAGTGATGTCATCTCCCACATTCACTTGTACATTATTCTTGATATATAGGCATACCCCTCCCCCTTTTTTACCCTCTTTATCCTTGCGATAAAGGGTATACCCTTGAATGGTTGCCAACATACACTGCAGATGAACAGCCAGTGAGGTTCAAGGCACTACAAGAGTACTGTTGTCTCTTCAGAAGTAATTCAAAATAAAAGGATATTTTTTTTGGGCACTGCTTAGACACAATTCAATTTACCCTTTGGAGTTCAGGTCCACATTAAGTACTTGATATTTTAAGTAATATGTTAACTTTATGCCACTGTTGTATATTTAACTATTTTGTATTGTTTCGTTTATCAGTGCTGGGTGCCCAGTGGTCAGTCACATCACCTTTACAGATAAAAATAATAAATTAACATGTTTTTGCAGAAAAAAAATTTGTATTTATTATTATTTATTATTTTTTCCATCAGTAGACTGGAAAGAATTGTATCCATGATCATTAGATCATGGATGCAATGTGGGTTCCTGCAGACATGTCCTCTCAAGCACCCATCATCGCCTTCGCAGCACATTAACTATAAGTCCATCTGCCACAGGGGTTTAGTCTTTTTTGTTTGCCTGCAGATAAAATAATTAGTGCAACAGCAATTAGATACACTTTAATATTTTTACTTATTTAGTCTGTGTATCTATTGAATAAGAATTTTTTGCATTCAGCAAGAAAACGAGAACCCTCTCTGGAGTGCTGAACCAGCAGCTGTTTTATAGCTGGGAACAAGCACTTCTGAGTCTGCTGGAATGCATGAAGAAGCTCAACTATTTTCTCTTTGACTGAGCTCAGCTCTGTGCTCCACCAGCATCATATCACAAAAGGTCAAAGCTGGTCAACATCATCATTATCACCAGTGAAGAGTTTTTTTCCCCAAATCTTTTAAAATGAATAGCATAATTCAGCATTCTATATATAAGCAATATAGAATTAAAAAAATGCAAAATGTTCACACTGCTTGCAAGAACACAGGACTGGTGATAAGTCGAACAGCCCTGGGTTTGGTTTGGCATCAGTTCATGGAACTTAAAAGAAGTTTGGATGCTGAACCCAAGTCCCTTTGAAATCACATGGACACATGCTCTCAACATGGGAGGGGGGGGGGGGGGTCTTGATAAGGACTAGAGCCTCTTCCCCACAACCCTTCCTAGGTGGTTGTGGAGGTCTGGCGGCAAGCGAGTTAGCAGAGTCTGGAAGCCCCCAATAATACTAAGCGGGCCACCAAATACTGCCCCCCCCCCCCATGTGAATAAGTACTCTTTCACAAAAAAAGTTGAAGCTTAGAAATAAAGACCCCCAAAAGTCCTTTATTAAAAAAATAAAGCTGTCATCGGCAATATAAAGGAAGGGGAGGGGCTAGTGGTGACATCATTGCCCAAATATGGCCATGGCCATATTTAGGCATTGATTTAAGGCTCTTTTGCCCGCCCATTTGTTTAGGTGTCCAGGGATTGCCAGCCGTGCGCTGGGTGATGTCAGTGGTTGATAAGGATGTTGGCGCCTTCCAGCAGCCACTGCTTCATTAACTACCATTTACAGCATTGCTTAAATATGGCTGTGTAGCCATATTTAGGCAATGATGTAGCCCACTCTATTCCCATCACATTCCATTTACAGAAGACATCAAGTCAGGTGCCCATGACGCAACACGTAGGGCGTGAGTGGAGGCAGATGTGGACCGGAAGTGACGCAGGAGGAAGCGAATCCCGGGATATTGTATGTGATTTTTCAGTGCTTTTACAAGTTTTAACATTGCAAGTGCAATTTTAATTTAATAAATTGGTGCTTATCAATCTACTACACTATGGGAGGACTTTTTGTATCCTTTTCCATCCTGAGTAAGGCAAATATAGCCACATGAATAATTTAAAGTCTGAAAGGGATCACACCTTGTATATTGCTGGAGCCATTGAGAAACAAAGAAGGAGAGTCCCTAGTGGGCAGGAGGCTTTCTGAGTGTACAAGAATCTGAGAAAGACCCTGAGGATTTCCCATATAAATTTGTGTTCATATTGAATGGAGGTGAGATTTATGAGAGCATAGTGATTACACGTGTGTTTGTATCATAGAAGCATGTTTCGATTATTGGTATTGGATATCAAAATCCGGTAATAAAGGATATATCATTATCACTGGATGTAATGGAAGGCTAAGAAGAGTTGGATTCTAATATATTACACAGTGTTCATCATTTAATTTAGGAATTTATGTTTATTATATATCTACTTGTGGAATACTATATACATTTCTTTGGGATTTTATGTTAATGTATTTGGTTTATATCACATACTTACCTGTGAAGTGTCATATATACTTTCTTTGGGATTCTATGCTTATGTATTTACTCATATGAGTCACTTACCTGTGGAGCATTGTTTAGGAGTCTGTGCTTATGAGTATGTGCTTACTAGTTACATACATCATACACAAATTATCGGTATCCTATTAATTTCTTTATTATTTATGTTTGTTAGCAATGCTGCACCCTTTCTTTTGTCACATTGTCTACAAGGCCTTGTTCAATGAGTGTATTCAAGACAGTTATGATGGGTCTGCCAACATATGAAGTGACCTGGAAAATACAGTCAGTGCTGGGAACCCCAGCAAGGTCTCATTCTTGCACTATTCCAGATAACAGGTTCTTCAAACTCTTGTTAAATACTGGTGTATTTTGGTATCTGTGTAAAGGTAACTTTTGTTTTAGTTGGGATTTCCCCTCACTTTGTGTAGATTTCCACCTTTGGATTTATATCAGCCGGCCAGTAGATGCGCTCCAATGACATAAATGGGATTGCTTTCTGTAAAAGACTTGTATTCAACCATACTCAAGACATAATTTCTGGGGAAGTTAATCAAGTACTGACCATTATAGCCCATAAATAGTTTAACTGACCATTCAAGGTCATACCCCTCTATTTATCATCACTGTGCTTGTCTATATAATATGCGTTCATTGTCCGAGATGATATCCAAATCTTGTGAGCTTGTTACAAGCCATCCTAATATTTCTCCCCTATATGTCTGTTGGACTGCTCATTTTGAGGAATTGATCCTCGGGCCGTTGTGTATATACATACTTACCATGGTAAAAAATATTGATAAGCTCCTGAAGAAGTGTCATATCGCAAAACATCTGGAGCTTGCATCCATAAAACTTTATCCTGCTCCCACTCTGCTGAGGAATTATAGTAGTGGTTGTCACACTTACCGACCCAGGTCCATCGGTTAGAGTTGGATGTGCTGATTATCGTTTACATGAGTGTGTATTCCTTTTACATGCTTTTATTAAGGATTTTTGTATATTTGCTATGAATAAAAATAGTTATTTTAATACTGGTGCCTGTAAAGTCCATGAACTTTCCTATATGCACAAACCTTAGTTAATAGGATTTAGCACTTTTTACCATTACCTATACAGCCACAGTACCATCCAGTGGTGGTTTAATTTGCTAGTTTATCAGATTTTCACTTATGTCTTATCATGCTTTTGGAACAGGACAGGGACAACCCGACAGAAAACCAGTTTGTACAAAAATCTTGCAAAGATTCTAAGCTATTGCCCTTCTATCCGACGGTAAAAAAACTTTGTAAATGGAAGATGACTGTTATTTTGCACACATTAAAAGTTAAGATTACAGGGATTTCTCTGCAGATGTGACAAATAAATGTCATAACATAAAAGCGTAACAAAGTTTTATTTTATAATTCCCTGTAGCCACATTTACCATGCTTTTTATTGAGTGCTTCAGGACCAGACTGCAGCTTTTGTCCTATCATGTGCAGAGCAATCTTGTACTGTAAAAACTTTGGAGGGCAGTGTTTGGAACCTGGAAACACCTAGGGTAGGTTGACTAGACATCCCCAGTTTCTGGCGACAGTCCCTGATTTTTTTAGTCTAAAAATAGTGTCTCTGATTTGGTCCCTGGTTCTAAAAATGGCATCCCTGAGCCTTATATAATTTAGTTATTGGCTGCCTAAATCTGGAGGAAGAGAAAGGAGGGGAAGGGTGGGCCTGCATTAGCTCCCGGAACCCTGTGCCCTGCCACACCCACTACTCAGCAGGTAAGTAGCAAATCAGAACTGTTTAGCAGATAAGCATTTTCTGAGTGAGTTTAAGGGCAAACGTGTAACATTTGGAAGAAGTATAACTTAAAGGGTATGTATAGCTAAAACTGTTATGTTACTTTTGAATAGAGCAGAGAAGGATTATAACCCCTGTAAAAGGTGTATTACTGTCTGTGTCTCTGCTGGGGGTATTCACCCTCACTATTAGTCTTAGTGACCACTGTCACATGGAGAAAAAATTAAGAGAAATCCAAAATTCTACTGTTGTCACCAGTAAAAGAAAATTAAAAAGTGGTAGACATGTTCCATTGACAACTGCAGGGAATTCCACAAATTTTGTAGAGATATCATCTCACTTCCTTTTTCATCTGTAGAGTCCTTTCCTGCTCTATAGAAAACTTTAAAAAAGTTTACAGTTTTTGCTTTGCATAGTCTTATGTGTACAAGGAACATCCTACAACATCCTTTGCCTACAAAGGAACCTCGGGCAGTAAATGTTAGGCTAACAACCATTTTATCAAATATATTATTAACAATAGCTCATGGAGGCCTAATATTCTTGCAATACATGTGATCTCCTTTTAGATAAACATTTTCAACCTTTTCATTTGGCAGCAAAGAAGAAATAATGAGGAGTTTCCAGGACAACAAGCTGCTTCCTTCCGACAAAACTGACTAGACAGAATGGAACGGTGGTAATAATGTCTGTTCCCCATGTACATAAACAACTATAATAACATGCCATTCTGCTAATTTGTAAATATCAGTCTAACATTTGGTTCCTAGCTGATGCCTCCATGTAAATTATTTGTGTTGTACAAATCCAATTTGTATTGATTGTTTTTATTCTAGTGAAAGGGCTTATTTTTATGGTAGCTGTCTTTCTGCCCCTGGCTGGGGTAGACAGCTTAAATTGAGGCATTTTCTTCTGGTAGCAAGAGTCATTAGGACCTTTTTATTTTCAATTTGTCCTCCACCAGTTTTTTTGCGTTTCCAGCATTAAACGGACAGGTAGCTTTTTCAGCATTTAAACATCTTAGATAGTGAAGGTGATTTACTAAAGTAGTTAAGAAGGTTCACACAATAAAATGTGTGAAGTTACACTTAAAGCAGGCACGTCCTGCTTAGGGGTGAACATGTTCCTGTCCCTGCTAGATGGGTCTGAAAACCCCAGGCTGGAGGGCTTTAATATTCCTTTGTTTCCAGAAAGTGCAGAGAGAATGGGACCTCGTGATCTTTCATGTAGGAGGTTCTGCTGCTGTTCTCTGTATTGTATTTCATTTAGACCAGGAACAAAGTAGAGACAGCTAGGCAGGTTTAACCCCTTCACGCCTAAGGGTAAAACAAATCTAAATTTTGCAATTTTTACATGTGTTAGTAAAACCGTACTATCACAACTACATTGTGCATCCAGGTGGATTATACCTTTTTTCAGGATAAATTGGGCTTTATTTTGGTAGTAAATGGTTACGGATATCTCCCGATTTTTCTCTTATTATCAAAGGAAAACTGGCCCAAAATAGTAAACAAAATTTAGCTGTATATTTCATGTTACTACCATAACTTACCACCAAAGAACAACCCAAAGTAAATTCTCTTGCTCCAGACGATGCCCAATATGTGTATGTTATTTGTTTGTATTGTTTGAACCCATAGTACAGCCCAGGAAATACCACATTTTAGGCCTACTGTAGGAAACAAAGTGAAATAATTTCCCCCGTTCATCAGCCAACTTCTCCTCCATAGTTAAATAGTTAAACTAAATATAAGTGATTATTATATTAAACCAATGCAGGATAAATCCTGGTTGTCATGAGGAGTAAAACATGCTGTCTGGTGACCTGGTCAGTGATAGTGCGCATTTTGCTTTTTTTTTTTTTTTAAAGCTAATTAAAAATCTTGGCCAAAATATAATGACCCTGACCTTTGACCCTGAGCTTGACCCAAACACTAACCCTGACACTAACTTAGATCAAACCTTGATCTTGGTATTTTTCTTTTTTTTTTTTGTTCTATTTTTTATTATATATTTATTTTTAATTTTTTTACCAAAATTAAAATTTTTCTCTGCAAATAAAGAGAAAGATACATTGCATCTTTCCTCTCCCTTCACAGAAAGAGAAAAACACAGGGGCGGGCTTCACAGTGACTGATCACTGTGGTAGCCAATCAGAGGCTGTCAGAGTGTTCGGGTGACCTCGGGAGATCCGAGTCCCGAATGTTAGTACAGGGCCAGGGGCTCTCGGTGAGACCCTGGTCTCTGTGCTGGGAGTGTGCTGCACTGCATGCTCCCAGCACAGAGGCCGAGGTCTCACGGGAGCCCTGGGCCTTGTACTAACAATCAGGACCCAGATACGCATATACAGTTAAATCCATATATATTTGGACACAGGAACAATTTTTGATTTTTTCAGGTATTTACCAAAAGATATTCAAGCTATAGTTATATTTTGGATATGGGCTGAAAGCACACTCTCATGTTTAATTTGAGGGTATGTACATCCAAATAGGAGGAAGGGTTTAGGAATTACAGCTCTTAAGAATAGCCATCCCCCTTTTTCAAGGGACCAAAAGTAATTGGACAATTGAATCAAAAGCTGTTTCATGGCCAGGTGTGGGCTACTCCTTCATTATTTCTTCATCAATTAAGCAGGTAAAGGGTCTGGAGTTGATTCTAAGTGTGGTATTTGCAAATTTGGAATCTATTGCTGTGAACCTACATCATGCGTTCAAAGGAGCTGTCCATGCAAGTGAAACAGGCCATTGTAAGGCTTCAAAAACAAAACAAATCCATCAGAGAGATAGCAGCAATTAGGAGTAGCTAAATCAATAGTTACATGGTACATTCTAAGGAAAGAAGAATGCACTGGTGAGCTCAGCAACATAAAAAGGCCAGGACGTCCATGGAAGACAACAGTGGTGGATGATCACAGGATCCTCTCTATAGTAAAGAAAAACCCATTCACAACATCCAGACAAGTGAAGGACACTCTCCAGGAGGTGGGTTTATCATTGTAAAAGTCTACAATCAAGAAAAGACTTTATTTATGATTATATTAATTTGTCCAATTACATTTGAGAACCTAAAAATGGGGGGACATAAAAATGGTTGTAGTTCCTAAAGTTTGTACTTGATATTTATCTTCAACCCCTTGAATTAAAGCTGAAAGTCTGCACTTCAGATTCATTTGAATTGTTTCATTTACATTTTATTCTGGTGGCATACAAAGCCAAACGTATGAAAATTGTGCCTGTCTGCAAATATATATGGACCTAACTATATGTGGGAGATACGCATATATGCGACCCCATGGAAAAAAGCCCCATTCCCTGAGGCCGCGTACAGTATATGTGTTACATCGGAGTTAAGGGATTAAGTATTGCTGTGCTTAGCTTCTGTGTGTATCTGAAGTCTAACAACAGAAGTATCCAATGGTTAATATCTCTCTCGCATTCGCAGTGCAAGGTAGCCAGGTGTGTGCTACTGTATATGTGTAGTGATCACCTTGCAGTATATTATTAGGTGAACCTATTTATTAAAATAAAGTTTATATGCAGCGAATTTTACTTTAAGTAACTGTCATCTCTTCTGATATGGGATTCGCTAGTTAGTGAGGCTTAGCTCAGGGCTCAGTAAACAGCATAGGGATGAGACAAAAAGGCAGTAGACAAACATCTCAGTCTGGCTGGAGGATCTCCTCATCATTATCACTGACATAGTATTTAACTCTTTAAAAACAGAATGGATGCTGCACTTGCGATCATCCATCCAGCGGCACCTACAACTGGACTCAGAAATATCTTCACAACATAACTGTATATACCTGGGTAAATGTGAACAAATCAACTATTCAGCTTTCCATGGCTAAAGACACAGTCTCATTGGGCTACATTGGCTAGACATTGAATCTTTATGTTACCTTAATATCTGAGTTTTGGTGGCATCTCAGTTTAGGACAGGACTGCAATGGAGTGGTTCCCATGTTTTTCCTACTCACAAGTCTCTCTCCGCCTTTATGGGGGGAACTTCCACAGTCTGCATCCTAAGGCCTAAAAGCAAGACTCCTCTCAGGGGGTATCCTTGGAGAGAGCTCTCCCAGCATGCACAGCAACCCCCCAAGCCTGCTGATTGGTCAGGTACCCACTTGGCATGCTGTATAAACTGTATGTAGCATCAACTATATACAGTGTACAGCACTATGTTCCAGCAGCGGAATGAAAGCTTTCTGTCCCACTCCTGGAACAAAATAGAGTCTAAGTGAATGCTGCTCAGACATTCACAGAAGAAATTGTATTTCAGCAATGAATACAAAGCTTCCCCTGATTGCCTGAAGTAGAGATAGTGGGTCATCTGCCCACCTCTCCACCTCAGCCAATCAGAGGAAGCCCTGTATTCCATGAGGACATACAATGTCTCCTATGAATTGCAGCGCTCAGCCCAACTTGAGTTTGTTCTGGGAGCAGAATGGGAAGCCCTTACCTGACTGCTGCAACACAGCACTGTATACTGTATGTAGCTGATGCTACATACAGTTTATACAGCACTTCCAGTGAGTGCATCTCTCAGTGAAGAAAATAGCTAATAAAATCACAAGAAATCTGAAGTTAGGCTTTAACATACTGTAAGAGAAGAGGGGAGGGAAAGAGAGGCGCCAAGCGGGCTATGGTGTAGCACAGTTTAATATAAAAAAAGTTAAATGAACAACAAATTGCATTCACAAGATAAGAGCCAGGGGGAAAAGCTGTCACTTCAAAGGACCAGACAAGGGCAAGCCGAGGCCAGGGAAGCCGGGCAACACCATAGCCTGCTTGCCACCTCTCTTTCCTTGCCCTCTTCTCTTGCAGCTTTTGATCCCCCTGTCTATCATGAGTTAGCAGCCTTGCACAAGCAGTGTCAGCCAGTGACAATTTCAAAAGTATCTTTTTCCCCAACCTCTGGGAATATATTTTTCTTATTCTTTTTAAATACAAACGTTGGGAAAACATCCCGTGATATATTAGGTTTTTACCTATGGTATTGGTATAAGGGTAGCGCTCAGTGGCGACCCGTCCATTAGGGCGCATGGGTGCCCCCCTATCCATGCGCACGGCCCCCTGATCTACATACAGGGATGCCGGACCAGGGATTCCAGCAGGGAGCAGAGCAGAGAGATGATGACTGACAGTCACCAGCTCTCTGCTCAGGGAGCCCTGAGAACCGAGCAATCGGTGGTGTTTCTACAATTTGCAGTAGGAGACAATCACTTCCAGTTTGTCACACTGCTAGTTGGCCTATCCTCTGCTCACAAAGGTCCGTGCACCTGTCCTTGCAATTCTAGGAACTCCGAGCATGCACGTCACAGGTTATCTAGACAACCTTCTTCTGAAGGAGTCATCTGCCTTCCACCTATGTGCAAGTGTCCACAGTCCAATTCGGATGCTTCATGACTTTGGCTGGGTGATCAACTTCCATAAATCTGCTCTCCAACCTTTTCTTTGCCTAGACACACCCCAAGCAAAGGTCTTCCTTCCAGAGTAGAAACTGCTTTCTCTCAGAGCTTTGCCATCTGGGTCCCATTAAGGAGATTCCTTTCTATTCCTGTCCCATAGCCAAAACAGAAAATGAGAGGAAATCCCTCCAAAATTAGGGGATCCCAGTGTATCACCAGAGTCACCAGAAATAATGTGCCCATTGGCAGATTTCCTCTCTTAGTGCTCTGATGTCAACCCAAAATGTGCGATATTCTTTTACGTTTGATGATAATGTTAAGCAGGGCAAAGAGAGGGCGAATCTCCCTAATGGGGACACAGAGAGCAATAAAAACTGGACAGGTGTTCTTAGCCCTCTCCGATCTGTCCTAAACGAAAAAAAAAAAGTTTTGCCTTTTTTTTTTTGTTTTGCAGCAAAAGTCTCTCTGGGATTCTCCATGAGAGTTTTGGGACTCATGATAGCCTTCCTATTAGGTTCCATTTACCCAATTTAATTTGAGACCTCTCCAAAACAATGGGGTTGGTTTATAAAAGGCAAATAGACTGTGCACTTTGCAAAGTGCAGTTGTACTCTGCAAGTGCAGTTGTACTCTGCAAGTGCAGTTGCCCCAGAACTTAGTAAATGAGGTAAAGCTGCAATTTGCAAAAAATAACCAATCAGAAGCAAGAAAAAAAAATGGATTTTTGCTTGCACATGATTGAATGATGGTAGTCAGCACTGCAATTTGCAGAGTGCACAGTCTGTTTGCCTGTAGTAAATCAACACCAATATCTTATTGGCTTGAAACAAGCATGCTCCTTCTCTCAACCTACCCATGCTCCTGTCCAGCCAAGCAAGGAGTTCCCTAGTTTGGTGGTTTTCCAGCCTGAATGTACGAGCGTATAATCCCTTGTTTATAAAAACTCCTAGGTGTGCACAGCCTATTGCATTAGGGTGTGCGCCTCAAAGCTCAAATGCATATGTGTGTGCGCATGTGTATATTTACTGACGGTGTCAGTAGAGCAGTGAATGGTGTCAGCAGTTTTTATTTGTATTATTCAATTTTTTATACATTTGTACAATTTTATTATCCACTTTGTGCACTGGCGAAAACAGTCCGATGAGAGGCAAGCTGGAGTTGTTGTCTGCAGCCGGGAGTGGCTCTTGTTTTGGGAGATCTAGGACATTTTGTGCCCCTCTAAGGATTCCATGCCGATGCTGTTGGGTCTTGGGTTCATATTCCTGGAGGAGTCCCATACACAGACCAGTTCCGATAAGAATTACTGCCCTGATTTTCATCTTGAGGCCATTCATACCTGGTGAAATCCGGATCATGTGGTGAGGTCCTGCGGTCCAGGGTACATCCAGTACCATCTTCACACAGGCTTGGTTTAAGCTTGCCTCCGGTAAGCTTAATGTTAGAGTGGTGGTGGATCACATTTATTGGTGGAATCTATCTTGAGTTTTGGTTGCACTAGCTGGACATCACATTGATACATAGCTTTCATTACTTTGGACACTCACTGTTGCAAATTTTTTATAAATTTTGGACTTTTATTGCACTAGGATACTGTGTTTTACTGTATTAATATGGTTTAATACTCATATGTGCTTACGCACAACCACATTTTTTGTACGATATTTTGACATCTCTTGTGATTTCACAGTCATTTTGTGTTCACTTAAGTTGTTTATAGTAATTTTTATAGCGCGGCTTTTTGTTTATTATTGTTCTGTTAATGTGTATATCTCACATTTTTTAGCTGCAGCTTTGGTTCAATTTTTTTTAATTCGTTTATATAACATACACTTATTATTTAGGGTCTAGCGCGGTGTTAGTCTTACTATTTTTACTGTACAATTTTATTATTATTATTTTTTTTAACATTTTTTTTAGGAGCCCTGTTAGGGGGCTTTGGTGAAATATCAGGGGTTTTAACAGGGGGAATCTGCGCACACCCTGTGCAAACGCCTATGCATTCCGTATAGTACTCAAATTTCTTCTTTTTATTGAGAGAAGAATGGTGTGGTCTCCTAACTATAGTTACATCAAGAATAAAAGAAGAGACTTCTCTCATCCTAGGATACTACCATGAGGTTGTAGCATTAGTGGTGAATGGATTCCTAAAAGAGGGTGAAGGTAGCTACTTGTGTAGGCAAATGAATGAATGAAGTTTTGTTCACAAAGGAATTCATTCTAGAGGTGTTCTGTTTAGTTTTCCCTCGTTCCCCTGAGTGCTGAATGTGAGCTTGGGATTTAAATGTGCTTTATGGCTTTAAATTTAAACCAACCACTGAGATATCTCATTGCCTGAGAGCTATAAGAAAGTTTCAGGTAATTTATTTCCAAAAACGGAAATATTATTTTTGTGACAGCTGATTTTATAATTATTAAGTGCTGTTATAATTTGTTCCTTATGAAACCTTTCACACTTGACATTTTTTTCCCCATCATCTATTGTTATCACATGAATTACAGTAAAATAACTAAATCAGTTTTTAAGGAAATACAAAACTGGAGTAATAATTATTTTCCCAACATCTGTTTCTAACATAAAGCTAGGTAAATGTCCAGTAAAATCAATTAGGGGATTACAAAATGAAATAAAAGGAAAATTCACAGACATATCAAAGTTATAATTAAATATGTATGGCAATGAGAATGACTTTCCTTCTTAAACGTAACTTATGATATGGAACATATGGAAATATGTCTCTGTGTGTGTGTGTGTGTGTGTATGTGTGTGCATATATGTGTTTGAGTTCATTCGTTTAGTTTCAAAAAATCATTTAATCAGTTTGATTATTTATAAGTAAAGTTTATCTTTCCTTGTTTCGCTTTCTGATGACATCTGCCACTAACTTGGCAAGCATTGCTTGAGATTGGAAAAGGCTGTCATAGTCTCAGGTTGATAGTGCCAGCGTCATGTGTGATACACCATCAAAGGGCACCCAGCTGATCATTGTGTGCTTAATGAGATATGCCCAATTATGCGCAGCTGCCACCAGACCACTTGCAAAATATTATGATGCTTCCTCTATGGAACATTAAGCAGTTACAGTAGCTTCTGACAGCACGTTTGCCAGATACACACTGACCATGCCAAGTTCGAGCGCAAATAAATTGCAAGTTAAACAGATGGCTGAAGTGTGTGGCTGGTAGAAAAAGGAAGGCTATAGAAACCTAATCAAATTTGCTGAATTGAACTCATGTGACTGAGCTGTGCGTTTCCTAATGGGCAAAAAATAAAGAAAAAAGCCTAAGGCTTTGTACACACGATATGTAGGCTTTCAGCACTGGGAGTCCAGTGTAACTGATCTCAGGCTATCAGCACTAAAAACAAATGTGAAAAAAAGATACCACCTGAACCGCTCCCCTAAGCCTATCACAAACACCTAACCCTATCCCTCCCTGTAACCATAACTCTTAAAATGACTGTTAAAATTAACTATCACCTAACAATAATAATAGAAATGAATACTATATTAATACTTATAATATAAAAGCTTAACTCCGGGTTTTTCATTTTATTTATATGCTTTGCCTGGTTTAAAAATAAAAGGTTTTTAAAGCACTACTTAATATGTTCCATGTTCCAACTCTGCAATGTCCTCCTCAGATCCTACTAGATTGTGTTCTTTTGGGTTAAATGATGGGACAAAAACTGGAATTGAGCTTTAATGCTAAAGCCTCGTACACACTATCGGACTTTCCGACAGGACATGACAGGCTGTTGGCGGTAAATCCGACCGTTTGTACGCTCCACCGGACAATTGTTGTCGGATTTTCCGCAGACAAATGTTGGATAGCAGGTTTTAAAATTTTCCTTGGACAAACGTGTGTTGTCGGATTTTCCGAACATGTGTACACAAGTCCGTCGGACAAAAGTCCAAAGTATAAACACGCATGCTCAGAAGCAAGGACGAGCCAGAAGTGGTCGGTCTTGTAAACTAGCGTTCGGAATGGAGAATTAACATTTGTGACGTGGCAAATTATGAAATCTCGAAATACAGCGCACATTCTCTACTTCTAAAGCCCCATACACACGGTCGGACTTTTTCATGGATTCTGTCCGATCGGACAAGGTTGTTGAAAAATCAGACCGTGTGTATGCACCATCGGACAGTGTTCGTCGGTTTGGCCGACGGACAAAGTCTTATCTCCTGCTGGAAAGATTTGCCGTCAACACGGTCTGATCACACCAAATCCGAGCGTGTGTACGGTTGTCCGACCGGACAAAGTGCCACGCATGCTCAGATCACATTACAAGACCAAAGCTATTGGCTACTAGCCTCTACGTAGTCCCGTCGTAGGCAACAAACGTCACCACGTTCAGAATGATCGGATTTTCCGACAACTTTGTCCGACCGTGTGTACGCAAAACCAACATCGGACAAAGTATGACGGACATGGTCCGACGGACCTGGTCCACGGATTGTCCGACCGTGTGTATGGGGCTTTAATGGGATAATAATGAAGCTGCTTTTCTGTTGATACTGATGGAGTTATTGCAAACGAATTTTCAAAGGCTTTATTTTTCTAGTGATATCAAGAATAATATTATTATGCTTTTTTTTTGGGCAAGTTACCACAACACTATTATCCCCTATTTTTTAACCACTTCAATACAGGGCACTTAAACACCTTCCTGCCTAGACCAATTTTGAGCTTTCAGCACTGTCACACTGTGAATGACAATTGCGCGGTCATGCTTCACTGTACCCAAATTAAATTACATTTTATAATTTTTTTCCCCAGAAATAGAGCTTTCTTTTGGGGGTATTTGATCACCTCTACGTTTTTTTTTTTTTTTGCTAAACAAATAAAAAAAGCCCAAAATTTTTTAAAAAATAAATGTTTTTCAGTTTCAAAACTTTGTAAATAAGTACGTTTTCTCCTTCACTGATGGGCACTGATGGGGCTGCACTGACGGGCACTGATAAGGCGGCACTGATGGGCACTGATGAGGTGGCACCAATGAAGTGGCACTGATGAGGTGGCATTAATGGGCACTGATATGTGGCACTGACAGGCGGCACTGATAGGTGGCACCGATGGGCGACACAGATGGGCACTGATAGGTGGCACAAATTGTCACTGATAGCTGGCACGGATTGGCATGGATAGACGGCATGGATGGGCATGGATAGGCGGCACAGATGGGCATGGATAGGCGGTACGGATGAGCATGGATGGGCACTGATAGGCGGCATGGATGGGCACTGATAGGTGGCACGGATGGGCACTGATAGGTGGCACGGATGGGCACTGATAGACGGCATTGTATTGTATTGTTTTGTACTGATGGATGCCAATCAGTGCCAAACAATAATGCATGCCAATCAGTGATGCCCATTGTGGGCACTGATTGGCATCCATTGTGGGCACTGATTGGCATCCATTGTGGGCACTGACTGGCATCCCTGGTGGTCTAGGGTGGCATACCTGGTGCTGGACATCCCTGGTGGTCTGGTGGCATCCCTGGTGGTCCAGTGTGGGCATCCTGGGGGGGGGGCTGTGCTGATAATCGATCAGCACAGACCCCCCCTGTCAGAGGAGCAGCCGATCGGCTCTCCTCTACTCGTGTCTGACAGATACGAGTGAGGAAAAGCCGATCAACGGCTCTTCCCATTTACACTGTGATCAGCCGTGATTGGACACGGCTGATCACGTGGTAAAGAGTCTCCGCCGGAGACTCTTTACCGAGATCGTAGTTGCGGGGTGTCAGACTGACACCCCGCAACAACGATCACCACGATGCGTGCCACCGGGGGTGCACAGCTGCTCAAAATCCTGAGAACGCCATATGACACCCGGTCAGGATTTTGAAACCACTTTGCAGCCATCATTCGCCTATAGGGTGGGCGGCAAGTGGTTAAGATCAAAGATATAACTATGTTGGTGTCCCTTGTCAATTTTACATTGTATTTTTTTTATGTAACTGCCTACTCCCAAACTGCCGTTTGAAGTAAAACACATAGCCAAGTATTATTCTCCACAATTTTTTTATTGTGCAACAAAAAAAGAAAACAAATACAATTAGACATGCTATCTGCCAATAGAACTTAACCAAAAAGTGCATTCTATGCATCCAAAAATATAGAAAATATACCAAATCAAATCATTATTCAAATGAGTAACTGTGAGGGCTTACAGTGTTCTGGTACCACCAACACCCAATTCCCAATTTTCTGCAGAGTATATAGGGCAGGCTGTATAGTATATATACTGCTGTTAAGAGTATATAGTGCCTGTGGGACACCCATGCCATTTTTTTTAACATTTTGGTGAGGGGTTCCCCTTAATATCCATACCAGACCTGAAGGGCCTTGTATGGGCATTTTTTGGGGTATTTTTGGTATTATTATCTATATTGCTGGGATCCGACAATACATTACAGCCGCGAGCAGTTTTAAATTAACTTTTTTCCTTTAGAAATGTCATTTTGCTTATAAACATGGGAAAGATGTGCTAATTTACAGGCATACTAAGGACACCCCCCAGGCACGATATCTAAAGGAATATTTCATTTTTATCGTTTCACTTTAACCATTATTAAAATTACTGCTCCCCAAAAAAAAATATGTTTTTGCATTGATACATGTCCCCTGGGGCAGGACCCGGGTCCCCAAACA
Source organism: Lithobates sylvaticus (assembly GCA_028564925.1). NCBI lineage: Eukaryota > Metazoa > Chordata > Amphibia > Anura > Ranidae > Lithobates > Lithobates sylvaticus. The sequence continues at coordinate 119,404,433 of CM053026.1, forward strand.
CTTTTTATGGCAATAACTTGCATATAAGCCTTAAGAATTTGCACTTTTGATTTTTCACATTCGCGCTCCAAAGACTTTAATGGTGTTCAAATAAATTGTTTGCCTGTTCGCATGTTCTGCTGCGAACCGAAGTGGGTGGGGGGGGGGGGGGGGGGGGGGGGGGGGGTTTCAGCTCATCCCTAGTGCTCATAAGTGCTGCCTATCGGTGAACATCAGTGCAGCCTCTTCAGCACACATCAATAAAGGAGAAAAATGACCTGTTTGCAAAATTTCTTTAGTTTGTTAAGCAAAATAAATAAATAAAGCCCAGTGGTGAATAAATTCAACCAAAAGAGCTCTATTTGTGTCCAAAATTATAAAAATGTAATTTGGGTGCAGTGTTGCATGACTGCGCAATTGTCAAGTGGTTAATCTGACACATACACTTAACATGCTCTTGGTAATGTATCTTGGGCAAATTTATTTTAATCTGTTTTCTAATAAAAATAGTTTTTAACCGCTTCCCGACCGCCTCCTGCACATATACGTCGGCAGAATGGCACGGCTAGGCAAAAGCACATGCAGGTACGTCCCCTTTAATTGCCTAGCCATGGGGTCGCGCGCCGCCGGCGGCGCTCTCGCGACCCGGTCGGGAGCTCCGTGACCGCGGCCGCGGGACCAGCGGACCTGATCGCCGCTGGTGTCCCGCGATCGGGTCACAGAGCTGAAGAACGGGGAGAGGTCTGTGTAAACAAACCTCTCCCTGCGCTTCCTACACTGCCTGTCACTGATTGGCTGTTCCCTGTCATCGGAAAAGCCGATCAGTGACGTCAGCCATGCCCCCTACTGTAAAAAAAAACACACACGTCACACTAACTCCTCCCCGCCCCCTAGTGGTTAACTCCTTCACTGCCACTGTCATTTACATAGGAATCAGTGCATTTAAATAGCACTGATTTCTGTATAAATGACAATGGTCCCAAAAATGTGTCAAAAATGTCCGATGTGTTCGCCATAATGTCGCAGTCACAATAAAAATCGCTGATCGCCGCCATTACTAGTAAAAAAAAAATATTAATAAAAATGCTATAAAACTATCCCCTATTTTGTAAACGCTATAACTTTTACGCAAACCAATCAATAATCGCTAATTGTGATTTTTTTACCAAAAATATGTGTAGAAGAATACGTATCGGCCTAAACTGAGGAAAAAAAATTTTTTTTTTTATATATATTTTTGGGGGATATTTATTATAGCAAAAAGTAAAAAATATTGCATTTTTTTCAAGATTGTCGCTCTATTTTTGTTTATAGCGCACAAAATAAAAACCGCAGGGGCGATCAAATACCACCAAAAGAAAGCTCTATTTGTGGGAAAAAAAAAGGACGCCAATTTTGTTTGGGAGCCACGTCGCACGACCGCGCAATTGTAAGTTAAAGCGACGCAGTGCAGAATCGCAAAAAGGGGCCTGGTCCTTTGGCTGCAAATTGGTCCGGGGCTGAAGTGGTTAAAGTGATGTTTTATATTTCAATATTTAAAGTTTTGACTCATCAGTTCAGGGCACATGCTGTAATTTTTCTGCATCCTAGTTCCTAAATTTTTGTGCACAGTGGAGTCACTTAGCCTTCTTTCCATGTCCTATGCATGAACGCATAGGGACTGTGATGCAGAAAATGGACTAATGAGTCAAATAATGAAATATTTGGCTGTAGCAGGAGGCAGTTTGTTGGCGAAGGGCTGGGGAGCAGTACAATAATGAGTGTCTGCAGGCAACTGTGAAGCTTGGTGGAGGTTCCTTGCATACCATCAGGGAGGCATGTAATTGGTCCCAAATTTATTTTGCAGCATGACAACAACCCCAAACATACAGCCAATGTTTTTAACCGGTTCCCGACCAGCGCACGACGATATACGTCAGGCAGAATGGCACGCACAGGCAAATGGGCTAATGTAAACAAGCATCTTCCGTTCTGCCTAGTGACAGTGTCACTGATCAGCTCTCCCTGTGATGGGGAGCGCTAATCAGTGATGTGTCACAGCTAGCCCATCCCCCTACAGTTAGAAACATTCCCCAGGACACACTTAACCCCTACAGCGCCACCTAGTGTTAACCCCTTCACTGCCAGTCACATTTACACAGTAATCAATGTAATTTTAATCACACTGATCGCTGTATAAATGTGAATGGTCCCAAAATTGCACCAAAATTGTCCGACGTGTCCGCCATAATGTCGCAGTCACGATAAAAATTGCTGATCACCACCATTGCTAATAAAAAAAATATTATTAAAAATGCCATAAAACTAACCCCTATATTGCAGACACTATAACTTTTGCGCAAACCAATCAATAAACGCATTTTGTGATTTTTTTTTACAAAAATATGTAGAAGAATACGTATCGGCCTAAACTGATATTTTCAAAATTGTTGAACTTTTTTGGTTTATAGCGCAAAAAATTAAAACCGCAGAGGTGATCAAATACCACCAAAAGAAAGCTCTATTTGTGGGAAAAAAATATGTAAATTTTGTTTGGGAGCCACGTTGCACGACCGCAGTTTTTAGCAGTTGTATACATCAATAATTTTTGAATGAAAGTGGAGTTTTCCTTTACACAACATAGGGAATTTTAATTAAAAATATTGTAATTTGATGCCATTACAAAGTTTTCTTTTTTTGGATACAGTAAAGAGAATCAAAATCACTTTTTGATCATGACATTTTTTTCATTTAAACTCATTGTACAATATTCAAATGTTTTTGTTGTAACTACCAGACCCTGGTATTAGTGTAGTTATTTTCATTGTCCTTGCCTTAAAGTGTTACTAAACCCACAACAGTAAAATCAGTCTGTATATGCAGTACAGCATGCTTGTTATACTCACTGTGGAAATTAAGGGGTTAATCCTCCACATTGTGTAAAATGGCCATTTGATCCTGTCTTCTCTGATCCTCCCCTTTTTCTACTGTCCCCAATCCCTTTCCTGATAAGGCAGAGCCTTTGGAGTCACTCTGCACATGCTCAGTTTGGTGTGTATTGCTAGAGAGCTTTTTTTTTCTTGGTAGGGTGCATGTGATTAGCACAGGTCCAATCAGCGCTGTCCAGACAGAGAGTTAGGGGTCCTGCAGCCTCAAAGGACAGTCAGAGTAGAATAAAAATTTCTCCCCTACAAGCTTTAACCAGACAATGATACTGCTGATTAGAAAAGGTATTTAGCAGTTTATTTCCATGTTTTGTGCACTGTTGGAGACCAGATATAGTGAATGCAGAATCCTGGGTTTAGTAACACTTTAACTTGTAATGATGGACTCCCACGTTATAGCTGCAATTTGTGGTGTCCTGGCTGATCAATACCTCTATGTACATGTTTGGCTGATAAATACCCTATGTCCCTATGCGCCAAAAGAACAGGCAATTTCCTGTTAGGGGTCACACAGCAACCGGTGCATTCCTTGTCTTCCACTCTGTGTTGCATCACAATTGTAGGAGTGTAATGTAATTTAAAAAAAATGTTTGGCTGCATGGTAAGCTCTCTTTTTGTCTGTGAATACTCTGCCTCTTTGTGTCTGTGTCAGATCTAATTACTGTGAAGCTTTCACCTACAGAACACTAGACTAAAAGAACCAGGGATTGTGGGATTTGTAGTTTCTTACAGGAAGTGCCGATTCTCACACTACAGACAGAGGTCATAAATTAACCTGTTTAGTGCCATTCTGAGGGCCTCGTATTTTGACATAAACAGAAACTGCTGACCCCAAAATTGAGGATTTACACTACTATAGGCTGTGCGTACAGGGGCACAAATCACACTATGAAGCTATATGATCAATGCACATCTTATGCAGGTGAAAAACACAAGGCGCATGTAAAAAGGTTTTTGTGCCTTTAACCACTTGCCGACTGGGCCATAGCCGAATGATGGCTACAGCGTGGTCGGATAACTCGGGGAGGGCGTACTATGAAGTCATACAAGAATCCTGCTTGCGGGCGCCCCCTGGGGCACTCACCCAGGAATGTCCATGTCTCCCAGACCCGGCACGTCACGGATTGTGGTAAAAGGCCAATTACACGTGATCACACCGTCCAATGATGGCGTGAACAAACCGGAGCATGTCCTGTTCGGCTCCTCCTCTCTCCTCACGCTGATCAGTACAGCGCGTGAGGAGGGGGGAGTCGGTGCAGCAGCGCTGTGGGCTGGATCTGAAGTTCCCATAGCTCTGATCTGTGCTCATACATGTCTCATCCATCTATGGTTCATCCATGCTCCATCCATGGCTCATCCATGCTCCATCCATGGCTCATCCATCCTTCCATGCTCCATCCATAGCTCATCCATCCATCCAGGGCTCATCCATGCTCCATCCATGTCTCATTCATGACTCATCCAGGCTCCATCCATGACTCATCCATGCTCCATCCATGGCTCTTTCATCCCCATCCATGGCTCATCCATTCCTATCCATGGCTCATTCATGTTCACCCATCCCCGTCCATGGCTCATTCATCGCTCATCCATGTCATATCAGTGATCATCTGCGCCACACCAGTGATCATCCGTGCCACATCTATGCCACACCCATGTCACATCAGTGATCATCCATGCCACATCAGTGATCATCCGTGCCACATCCATGTCACATCAGTTCTCATCCATGCCACATCAGTTCTCATCTGTGCTACATCCATGCCACATCCGTGCCGCATCAGTGCTCATCCATGCCACATCAGTTCTCATCCATGCCACATCCATGCCACATCAGATCTCATCCGTGCCACAACCATGCCACATCAGTGTTCATCCATGCCACATCAGTGCTCATCGGTGCCACATCAGTACTCATCCGTGCCACATCCATACCATATCCATGCCCCATCAGTGCTAATCTGTGCCACATCCATGACACATCAGTGCTCACCCATGCCACATCCATGCCACATCTATGCCCCCTCAATGCCACATCAGTGCTCACCCATGCCACACCAGTGCTCATCCATGCCACATCCATGCCACATCAGTTCTCATCCATGCCACATCCATGCCACTACAGTGCCCATCAGTGCCTCACAAAAGTGTAATAGGTAGTCAAATTAGATTTGAAATGTATGTCCCTAGAACGCCTGATGATGCTCCTTGCATGCTGGGCCTCTGTATGTGGCCAGGCTGTGTAAAAGTCTCACACGTGGTATCGCCATACTCTGGATGAGAAGCAGAATGTATTTTGGGGTGTCATTTTTGCTATGTACATGCTCTGTGTTGGATATATCTTGTGAGAGCCATTGGCTCCTACTCCTGTCAATTAAATCTTCAAATTCTACGAGCAGGGTATGGGGCTGATCCATGATGTGGTGTCTATGGACACACACAGCCCAGCTCAGCTTGGGTTGAGCCCGAATATCTGCCCCCATTTCAAGTGGCTTGATTTGGGGCCAAGACAGAAGATGAGGAACAGACAGTGCAGGCAGGGGACCCCAGAAGAGGAGGTTAGGGGCCACTATGTGCAATACCATTGCACAAAGCAGGTAAGTATAACATGTTTATTATTTTCATTTAAAAGAAGCCTCTAGAAATGCTTTAAAACAGGAAATCAGATCAAATTCTGCAGATAACAAATAGCCCCTAATGTATTTTGTAGTTTACTTTAAATCTCCTTCCAGATACATTGACTTTGCAACATTGCACAGAGGTAGCTTTGGACTTGTATGGAAAGAGCATATTTTAAGTGACAGGTTTCTTTTCTATGCAAAAGAGATTTGAAGGGGAGATTTTAAAGTAAAACTTGTCTATAACAGAAATGATCACTGTGGTCCAAATATATTTGGCTTGATATGCATGGATTGAATGCTTAGCTCAGCGTCTGTATATAATGGAACTTTCCTTCAAAGTATAGACTTGGAGTAGTTGGGATCAGGCATGAGGGAATCTGCTTGGGTTTTTCTGGGTTTGGTTTGCTAAAAATTTTACAAAGCTTGCTCAATGTTGCAGCGAACACTTTATAAAATCTTTGGGTGTAGGGCTGGGAATCTTGCTTTTCAATACTAGGCATTTCTAGGGCTTAAAAGCAAGCCATTGTCAAACAAAAGGCATAGGAAGCGTAGCTTTATCAAAGGGGACATATATCAATACTAAAACTAAAATGAAAAAGAAAAAAATAGTATCACTCAATACACAAAATTATCAGTTCTGCCTAACAGGTCTAACACACACTGACAATATGACTGCTGTGAGCCCACCCTTTTATGCCCCATACACACGGTCGGATTTTCCGATGGATTCTGTCCTATCGGACAATGTTGTCGGAAATTCCGACCGTGTGTAGGCACCATCGGACAGTTTCCATCGGATTGTCCGACGGACAAAGTTCTATCTCCTGCTCTATAAATTTTCCGACAACAAAGTCCGATCACACCAATTTCGATCGTGTGTAGCAATTCCGACGGACAAAGTGCCACGCATGCTCAGATCACATTACAAGACCAAAGCTATTGGCTACTAGCCTCTACGTAGTCCCGTCGTACGCAACAAACGTCACCACGTTCAGAATGATCGGATTTTCCGACAACTTTGTCCGACCGTGTGTATGCAACACCAGTGTCGGACTAAATCCGTCGGACCAAATCCGATGGATTTGGTGGTCGGATTTTCCGACCGTGTGTATGGGGCTTTATAGAACGTGGGTGGGCTATCCATTTATTTAAATTATCGTCTCCCATGACTCAGGGGCAAAGGCTACGAAATGCATTATAGACTATTCTGTATTTCTGTCGGTTTGCTACCTACAAAGTTTTTAATTAAAATTTCATACATTGCTGAAGAAATGCTGCTATCACCAAAGCTCATCTTTGAGAGAAAGCGGTATTGTATTGTAATCAATGTCTAAGGAGCTGAATTCTTAAATGATTTTATAATTTTTTTTCATTTAAATGTTGACTTTTGCTGAATCCTTACCCATAAAAATCATTTTAGTATTACACCAAAATGTGACAACAGTGGGCAAATACAAGCTCCCTGAAACTCGTTCTGTATTGAAGCGTGGATATTGTTAGTGCAGAAATGATTGTCAGAATGGAAACATTTGCCTCATGCTGGGAGGGATAATGAAACAAGGGAGCCTGGGAAACATGCATTGACTAAGTCATATGATAGGATCATTTTCATTGACTTTTGTTACACGGTTTGAATTAATGAGATTAGTGTTAGGTCTGACAGAAGGGGAAAATGAAAATGAAATCTGTCAACCTGTGCTTCGTACCAGAAATTTTATTACAGCTTATTTGTGCATGTCGTTATAAGAGTACGCATTTCATAATACTGACAGCTGGATAACATAGACATATCATTGTGGTTCAGCAACCAATCACTAAAGTTTCCTTGCTCTACATTTTATGATCCCAAGTGTATCTCAAGTCAAATTTAGAAAGCCAATTTGTTATTTCTAAACCAGAGAAAATATTTTCTTCAAGAACAAAACTTATAATGTTTAGCTGGCCATAGGCCCCAGCTTCCTGGCCCTAGGAAAAGCAAGGAGTAGGGACATGGCTGATCATAACCCACAAGAAAGACAGGACCTAAGGTCTCCTGACAGAAGTGCACACATGGTATGTTAGATTCTTTACTCCTCTCCACAAAAGATTAGGATCCATTTGCCAGGAAATGTTCTAACATGCTAGAAAATCTTTGTGTGCAATTACAAGCACCTCAAACAATAAATTGTAGCATAGACATGTCCAACTCCAGCCCACAATCAGTTTAAATTGAATGAAGCCCTATCAGTTCTCCAGTTGATAGGTTAATAAGCTGCAGCTGAATGATTCAATATCTTTCCCTGTTTCCTGCTTTCAGCTACTCAGCATCTGACGAGGCAGAAGTGGCTGGGCATGTGATCTACAGCCAGATTTATGGTTCTTCTTTCTTAGTCCTGGCATGTGGGCAGTCAAACAGGAGCCCAATAGCACACAGCTTCCATGGAAGACCCAACCACTGTGGAGGGCATGTCTCCAATTTCTACCAGGTACTGTGCTTCAAGTGAAGTTACTCTGTGTTCCCAGCTGCTCACCTGTATTACCAGCCCTGAAAATACTCCAGCTGCTTGCCTGTGTTACCAGCCTTGAGATGCATCCAGCTGTTCATCTGTGTTACCGGACCTAGCCTGGAATTCACTGTGAGGGACACTGTGTCATGGTCAGGGGTCAGGCTCAATGACCAGTAGCTATTGCAGCAGGGGGCTCCCACTGGTCAGGTGGATAAATACACAAGCAGTTCTCCCTTGTGGGGGCATGAACTCACCCAAGGTCCGGGGTCTAAGCACTTTCTGGTATTCACCAGAGCTCCTGATGGAAGAGATGGGTTTTATTGTGTATTAGTAACAGGTTTACGGTCCTTAGGATCACTCCACTAGGAGGTGAGCAAAGAGGGCTCCAGTAGCAGATATAGCAGGTAGGGTTTAAGCAGAAGCATAGTCAGTAAATTACTTACTAAAAGTTGATAACGAGTGGTAGTGGGGAAATGGACAGCTTCAGGTAGGCAAAGGAGCAAGATATCAGCGGCAGAGAGCACACTATTCTGGTAAACAGGAAGTGCAAAGGCATGGCTTAAAGTGTTACTAAACCAAGGCCCTGAATTCACTAAATCTGATCTCCCACAGTACACAGATCATGGAAACGCAATTATTTTAGTGAATATAAACTGCTAAATACCTTTTCTCATCAGCAGTTACAGCAGTCTTGTGACTTCTATCAGTGCCTGGTTAAAGCTTGTAGGGGGAGTTTTCATTCTCCCCTGACTGTCCTATGAGGCTGCATGACCCCTGACCCTCTGTCTGGACAGTGTTGATTGGCCCTGTGCTGATCACATGCACTCTCCAAAGAAGATACAAAGAAGCAATACACACCAAACTGAACATGCGCAGCTTGCCCCCAAGGCTATGTTCTATCAGGAGATGGTTTGGGGACTCTGGAAGAAGGGGAGGATCAGAGAAGACAGGATCAATGTAGGACGATGGTGTGTACTATATTGATTTTTCGCTAGTTCCTGTTACTATAGAGAATGTGTTGTGCTGTTACCTAGTGCCCTGTTTGAACCAGGGAGACATTGCTTTGAGGAACTTCTGTTTGTACAGGTATTTAACCACTTGACCACTGGGCACTTAAACCCCCTTCCTAACCAGACCAATTTTCAGCTTTCTGTGCTCTCACACTTTGAATGACAATTACTTAGTCATGCAACATCGGCACATCACGGATCTGGTGGACAGATTACTGGGAGGGGCTGGGGAAGACCCGGCTGTCATGGTGCACGTTGGCACCAATGACAAAGTCAGAGGCAGATGGAGTGTCCTAATAAACGATTTTAGGGAATTGGGAGCTAAATTGAGGAAAAGGACCTCCAAGGTAGTATTCTCAGGAATACTACCGGTACATCGAGCCACACCAGAAAGGCAGAGGGAGATTAGGGAAGTAAACAAGTGGCTGAAGAGCTGGTGTAGAAAGGAGGGGTTTGGGTTCCTGGAGGACTGGGACGACTTCTCAGTCGATAACCGGTACTATAGAAGGGACGGACTGCACCTAAATGAGGAGGGTGCAGATCAGCTGGGAATAAGGATGGCCAAAAAGTTAGAGGGGTTTTTAAACTAGGCGATGGGGGGGAGGGGCCAGAGATAGGAATAGTCAGCGTGGAACATATTCCAGAGGGTAATATTAGGGGCATTAGTGGTAGGGTAACTAAAGCACATAAACCCAAGGTAAATATAGTAGAAAGTCCTAGTTGCAATCTCGGAACACCCAAGATGGTAGTATGTGACTGGTCAAAATATAGTAATGCATTAAAGTGTTTGTTCACCAATGCCAGAAGTCTGCCAAGCAAAATAGGTGAGTTGGAAGCTCTGGTGCATCAGGAGAGCTATGATGTAATCGGTATTGCTGAAACTTGGCTGCAGTCCTCACATGACTGGGCTATAAATATTCCTGGCTTTGCACTCTTTCGGAAAGACAGAGTTAAAAGGAAAGGTGGAGGGGTCTGTCTGTATGTGAGAAGTGATCTCAAAGCGAGTGTGAAAGAGGACCTGGGGGATGGAGAGTGTGATGAGTCTGAAGCATTATGGGTGGAACTGCATACAGATGTGCGTAGTTCAAAGTTAATCATTGGAGTTTGTTATAGACCACCCAATGTTAATGAGGAGGTGGATACTCAGCTCCATGCTCAAATAGAAAGGGCTGCAAGGGCTGGGACAGTGATAATAATGGGGGATTTTAACTACCCAGAAATTGACTGGAATAATGGCACTGCTGGGACAGTTAAAGGACTAAAATTTATAAACCTATTACAGGACAATTTTATGGTCCAGTTCATTGAGGCCCCAACCAGGAATGATGCTCTGCTGGATCTGGTAATCTCAAACCATGCAGAGCATATTACTAATGTTCAGATAAAGGAGCATCTGGGTAGCAGTGACCATAACATGATTTCATTTGATGTTAGCTGTAAGCAAAAATCACATACAGGAAAGATAAAAACACTTAATTTCAAGAGGGCAAATTTTCCAAGGATGAGGGCTGCTCTCCAGAACTTAGACTGGGAGAGAATATTGGCAACAATGGGCACAGAACAGAAATGGGGATTCTTCAAAAAGACTGTTTGTGAACTCACTGCAAAGTATATTCCCATGGGCAATAAATTTAAAAGGCTAAAAATAAAACCTATGTGGCTCACGGCCAAAGTTAAAAAAGCTATAAACTATAAGAAAAGAGCTTTTAAAAAATATAAAAATGAAGGATCACTAGTGTCATTTAAATGTTACAAAGAACATAACAGAATATGTAAAAAGGAAATCAAGGATGCAAAAATTCAAAACGAAAGACAGATTGCAAAAGATAGTAGGACAAACCCCAAAAAATTCTTCAAATATATTAATAGTAAAAAGGTCAAGTCTGAGCATGTAGGCCCTTTACAAAATAATCTAGAGTGGGTGACTGGGGACAAAGAGAAGGCTAATTTATTAAATACTTTCTTCAGCTCTGTGTATACAAAGGAGCATGGGGGAGCTCATGTCCACAATGGGGGTGGTAGTGACACAGCCCTAAATCCACAATGGCTCAAAAGTGATATGGTCCAGAAATATTTAGACAGAATAAAGGTGGATAAAGCACCTGGACCTGATGGCATCCACCCACGGATCCTAAAAGAATTGAGCTCTGTAATTTCAAAGCCATTGTATCTAATTTTTAGGGAATCATTAATGACAGGAATAGTACCACTGGATTGGCGCAGGGCGAACGTGGTGCCTATATTTAAAAAGGGAACAAAGTCTTTACCAAGTAACTATAGACCTGTTAGTTTAACTTCTATAGTTGGGAAGATACTGGAGAGATTATTAAAAGACCACATAGACGAGTTCTTGCAGGAAAAAAATATTTTAAGCAACAGACAGCATGGGTTCATGAAAGACAGAAGTTGTCAGACAAACCTCATTTCTTTTTATGAGGTGGTAAGTAAAACCTTGGACAGAGGCGTGGCTGTGGACGTGGTATACTTGGATTTTGCAAAAGCGTTCGATACAGTTCCCCACACACGGCTCATGTGTAAGGTAAGGTCTACAGGTTTGGAAATATCAGTTTGTAAATGGATAGAAAACTGGCTAAAAGACAGAATTCAGAGAGTCGTGGTTAATGATTCTTACTCTGAATGGGCTAAGGTTATCAGTGGTGTACCCCAAGGTTCAGTGCTGGGACCCTTACTTTTTAATATCTTTATAAATGATATTGGGTCTGGGATCAAAAGTAACATTTCTGTCTTTGCAGATGACACCAAGCTATGCAGTGGAATAACGTCCTTACAGGAGGTCTCCAATTTACAAGCCGACCTCAATGCTCTGTCAAATTGGGCGACTATGTGGCAGATGAGGTTTAATGTTGATAAATGTAAAGTTATGCACTTGGGGGCTAAGAATATGCATGCATCATACATGCTAGGGGGGAGTACAACTGGGGGAATCCGTAGTGGAGAAGGATCTGGGGGTTTTGGTAGATCATAAACTCAATAATAGCATGCAATGCCAAGCTGCGGTTTCCAAAGCGAGCAAAGTCCTTTCTTGTATTAAGAGAGGTATGGACTCCAGAGAGAGAGATATCATTTTGCCCCTGTTCAAATCATTAGTAAGACCTCATCTGGAATATGCAGTTCAGTTTTGGGCACCAGTTCTCAAAAAGGATATTGGGGAACTGGAGAAAGTGCAGAGAAGGGCAACCAAACTGATAAGAGGCATGGAGGAGCTCAGCTATGAGGAAAGATTAGAGGAACTGAATTTATTCACCCTTGATAAGAGGAGATTAAGGGGGGATATGATCAACATGTATAAATATATAAGGGGTCCATATAGTGAACTTGGTGTTGAGTTATTCACTTTACGGTCAACAACGAGGACAAGGGGGCACTCTTTACGTCTAGAGGAGAAGAGATTTCATCTCCAAATAAGGAAAGGTTTCTTCACAGTAAGAGCTGTGAAAATGTGGAATAGACTCCCTGCAGAGGTGGTTCTAGCCAGCTCAGTAGATTGCTTTAAGAAAGGCCTGGATACTTTCCTAAATGTACATAATATAACTGGGTACTGACATTTATAGGTAAAGTTGATCCAGGGAAAATCCGATTGCCCCTCGGGGGATCAGGAAGGAATTTTTTTTCCCCTGCTTTAGCAAATTGGAGAATGCTCTGCTGGGGTTTTTTTTTGCCTTCCTCTGGATCAACTGTGGGTATAGAATGGGGTATATGGGATTGTATGATATGTATATGTATATATATATATATATATATATGTGTATATATATATATATATATGTGTATATGTATATGTATATATGTGTATATATTTTGTTTAATTTGTGGTTGAACTGGATGGACTTGTGTCTTTTTTCAGCCTAACTAACTATGTAACTATGTAACTATGTAACTATGTAACTATGTAACAACACTGTACCTAAATTAATTTTTTTGTCCTTTTTTTTCCACACAAATAGAGCTTTCTTTTGGTGGCATTTAATCACCGCTGGGTTTTTTATTTTTTGCGCTATAAATCAAAAAAAAAAAATTTGGTAAAAAAAAAAAAAAAAATTCTTGGTTTCTATTAAAATTTATTGAAGAGTATTGGCGAGTATTTGCAGAGTATTGGCGAGTATTAGCAGAGTATAGGCGAGTATTGCAGTGTTGCAGAGTATTGCACAGTGTTGGCAGAGTATTGCAGTGTTGGCAGACTATTGCACAGTGTTGGCAGACTATTGCACAGTGTTGGCAGACTATTGCAGTGTTGGCAGAGTATTGCGCAGTGTTGGCAGACTATTGCAGTGTTGGCAGACTATTGCACAGTATTGCAGTGTTGGCAGACTATTGCACAGTGTTTCACTGTCATTGAGCAGCGCTGTGGACACTACACATCCAGCCCACAGCGCTGCTGACATCTCTCCCCCTCTCCGCTTCTCCCCTCTCACTGTACCAATCGGTACAGAGAGGGGAGGGAGGAACCGGCGTCATGACGTGACGCCGGTTTGTTTACATGTGATCGCTCCGTCATTTGGCGGAGCGATCACATGGTAAACGGCCGCGGTCACGGATGTTCCCAAGTGCGCACCCCAGGGAGCGCAGGGGAGCAAGATTCTGGGAGGACGTCCTACGGACGTCCACACAAAATAAGCCGACCACGCTGTAGCCGTCTTTCGGCTATGGCCCGGTCAGCAAGTGGTTAATCACTTACCTTTGTTCTTTACTGTATGCATCTTTTTTGACATTCCGGCCATGTTTGCGTTGTCAATGCCTATTTAGGCATTGTCTGAGCCTATTTAGTGAACTTCAAGTTAAGGTTACCCTCTGTCTGATCATTTGGCTTTTTACTCAGTTACATTTCTACATAATTGGTTTCTTAAAGTGTTACTAAAAAAAAAATCTGGTTATTTTTTGGGGACAGTGAAAGAAGAGAAGGATCAGAGAGACAGGATCAAACAGCCTTTATACACAATGCAAATGATTAACCCTGTAGGTTCCGCAGTGAGTAAAACAAGCATGCTTTACTGCAAATTTGGACTGATTTTACTGTTGTGGGTTTAGTAAAGGCTCGTACACACTATAGGAAAAGCGGACGAACATTTTCATCCAAAGAATTTTCATACGATTTTCGTATAGTGTGTACACAACTTTTGACAGCCGATTCCTGAATATTTGTATGAACATTCCGGAATGGATAAACTCCAAAATTTTGCTCGTACGGGAACAGAATAAACGATTTTCGTTTAATATGTACTGTTTTTGTACGATTTTCGTACAAGAAAAATCTGAAAAGAAAGACTGCGCATGATCACAAACAATGAACACCAAAAAAAGCCTTTGTTGTACGAGAATGTTCGTAAGAAAGTTCGTATGATTCTTCTTTCATCGGTTCCAATTTTCTGTGAAACATCGAGAAAAATTGGACGAACGTTCTGAATGTTTAGGTCAATATATAATGCGATGTAATCATATTTGGTTAGGAAAGGCGGTACCACCACATAGAATCAGCAACACTGAACACAATCACCAGAGTGGAAGCAGTGCAGTCTTTTTTTGTTTTGTTTTTTGTTATAGGTGTAAAAGTTACCTAAATAAAAGCCCAAAGACATTATTAGATGACTACATTGCATCATGAGCGGATGGATCATTGTAAGCAAAATACTAAAGCACATCCACTGACTTTCATTATATTCTAAACTCCAAACATATATTAGAGGGTGTTTAGCTTTGTAAACTGCTTTTATCTGGGGTGCCAAACATGGTGGGTTAAACATGTATATAAAAAGAAAAAACTGCTTTCTTTAATTTGTATTATTATTATACAGGATTTATATAGTGCCAACAGTTTGTGCAGCACTTTACAACGCTAGGGCAAACTGTACAGTTACAATACAGGAGGAATCAGAGGGCCCTGCTCATTAGAGAAACAGTTCCCCATTGAAAACGTCATTTATGACGAAACGTCGTATGGGAAGGCACGCAGCGACGCCACCACGCAGACTTGGAACAGGGGACGGCTTACCACTGACCGGCCGGCAGTGTTTTATTGTGATCGCACACTTCTTATGTGTCAAACCAGCAGGATCTTTCTTGGTGGAGTGGACAGTGCTAAGGTCTCTTGCTTTTTTTGGATGATCGCTTCTGGGTGGATCAGTCTTACCAGCCATCATCTGTCTAGAAAGCTGTTTATATTTTCAGTGCCTTATTAATCCAGCCATCTGGTAAGCGTTCAATTTATCAGGTGGTCGGGTCTGAACAACCTCTGCATGTCACAGTGTGAGAACGCAGGATAGTCACTGTGGTGTTTTTATTCTTGTTCTTCAATTCTGTTTATTACTGGCAACTAGAATTCAGGACTTAACAAGAATATGGTGCAAAGAACATAAGGATTTCTGATTTGGACTGTTTTAGCCACCACTGAACTCTATTTTATAGTTAATTTCTATGTGCTCCTCCGTGGCCATAGATTACTGTATATTAATTGTCATCTGGGTTATCTAACCTCTTGTATCATTATTGTATTGCATTTGTATTGGCACAGCTTTATCTAATTTCCTTAACATTTATGTGTGAGTATCCCACTTCTAGCAGCCGTTTTTAGTTAGGTTCCCCCTTTCCCTCTCCCCCCCATTTTCTCCCTTCTTTTTAGCGCGGGTAAACATATATTTTCATTCACCCTGCTCGTTAGAGCTTACAATCTAATGCTGCGTACACACGAGTGGAATTTCTGTCGGAAAAATCTTGAATGTTTTTTCCGACGGAATTCCGCTCAAGCTTGACTTGCATACACGCGGTCACACAAAAGTTCGCTGAACTTTCGACTGTCAAGAACGCAGTGACGTACAACACTACGACGAGCCGAGAAAATGAAGTTCAATGCTTCCGAGCATGCATCAAATTGTTTCCGAGCATGTGTAGGAATTTTGCGCGTCAGAATTGGTACAGGCGATCAGAATTTTCGATCTGAACTTTTTCTGACAGTAAAATTGAGAACCTGCTCTCAATCTTTTGCTGGCAGGAATTCCGCCAGCAAAAGTCTGATGGAGCATACACACGGTCGCATTTTTGGACCAAAAGCTCTCATCTGACTTTTGCTGGCGGAATTTCTGCTCGTGTGTACGGGGCATAAATGTTTTTGGACAGATTGGTGAGGGATTTCTTCCCTTGTCAGATCTGTATTGCTATCTTTATACTACTGACAGTCACTCTGTTTGTCCTGCTGGCTTTTGTCCCTGGGACTGAAACTGAAGAAAAATCAAAAAACTGGAATATAGGAGAAATCTTCCAATGGCAATATTTATTTTGGTGACAACTATCGAAGAAGGGATTTTTTCCACTTTGGAAATATTTCCTCCCATTTTCTTTTGTGTCAACAGGAAAGGAAGTAAGGGGAAAACGCTCAAATGGGAGACAGATGACAAAAAATCTGACAGGGATTTTAACCCTTTCTTACTTTCCTCATACTAAAGAGCCCATGAGCTCTATTTTTATGGGTTAAATTTTCCATTCTCTGTGCACAGAGATCCTTATTGTCTGTAACCTTAAATTAATTCTCCTTGAAACTTCAGATTGTAATCTTTCAATCATGGCTGTATGCTTTGTACATCCTCGGTGGAGCTGCCCACACCATCCCGCCATCTTCTATTGTTGTGAATGTCTCTCTATTATGATATTCCTTTCTTCTCTTTTTCTGTTCACCTACACAGCTCTTATCTTTCGTGTGCACCATTTCCCTATTATGTTCAGTCCAAGGCAGTCTATTGTCCATGCCATTTAGCTTTATAACTGTCTCTCACATAAAACCTATCCATAGAATTTAACTATGCCTACCTCTGCCATTCATTACCTCTTTATGCCTGGCAGACTCTCACAGCTATTGTAAAACATATCTCAAGCTAATGTCTGCAGAAAATGTTCACTATTTCTCATAGCAGATACATTACAGCCTACTGGGCTTTTGTCAGTGATTCCTATAATAAAAATGAATTGGTGCAACTCTGTAGAACTTATTATACTGTATAAATGGAAAAATGTTCTATAGTTACTATATCTAAAGGATACCCTGAATCAGCAACACTGAACACAATCACCAGAGTGGAAGCATGTTCATGAACCTGGCATTCAGGTGATCTAATGTGTGTGGCCAAACTTTGCTATTACTCAAAAGAGTTGATTTTGTGCTTATACAGCATAATATACTCAGAATGCAGATTGAGTTGGCATTGCAGTGGCATTTTCCGACTGTCCAGTAAAAAGTTAAACTTAAAGGGTATCTATTTCAGTTATTTCTAGCCTACTGCTAACAATTTGAACAACATTGAAGTTTGGAAACCTACGTTGTGTAAAATCCCACACATTTACTTCCTTAAATTATCTGACGTATATTTATAAAGCCCTGTGAGTTGACACTGCTGTCACACATTTCACAGAGTTTGCCTTCTGAATTGCAGGGGTGCTGAGTGGAGGAGTTTCAAGAGGCTGAGTCAGTACAGGGATCACAACTTGCACACAGAAAGGTACCATGGGATATGTAGTCCTTAGAAATTAACCCAAAGGAAGAAGCAGAAGAGAAGCTGCAAAGCATGCAAGAAATCCAGAAAGTTGCAGAAAGCAATGGCCAGCAGACAGGCAGTACTCAAAACATGAAAGAAGATTTTTTTCAAGTGTAGCATCCTGTCCTAAAGAGGGAATGTTACCAAAATTTTGTTATGTTGGGTGGTAGTCAGCCCAGACTGATTTTGTAGTTTAGTTCTTCACTTGGTCTTTTACTAAACTCAGTGGAGCTGTGATTTTTCACTGCAAAAAGTAGGTGTCCCCAGTACTGTTGGCATCAGTATGAGATTTCACAAAAGTGAACTGAGTTTACAACTGAGTTGTAAATATTTATAATTTCCTCTAGCCAAACCAGTAGAAGGTTCATGACCACTGGTGTATGCTGGGGGAAGATATTCCAAGATGGTTTCAAGAACCTTGGCCCCTCTAACACACCAGATTAACAATGGAAATAAAAAAAATTTGTATACAAAGTAATTAACAGTAAGGACTAGGCGTAAGAGCACATTTGGCATCTAGGTCAGCATAAACAGTAGCAACCTCAAGTGCAGCAGTGAGTAGTAGTAAAGTTTAATCTAGCAAATGCTGGAACTATACTGCCAAAATGCATTTATGGTGGCAATGCTAGTCCTAGACTTACTTGGTATGCACTGTCAAAAAGAAAAGGAGAATGCTAGAGGAGGGGGCAGGGAACAAAGGAAACTTGCAGAATATTTATTACGGGAGGGACAGTCCTTTGAAATGTTGTTTTGCCAGATACTTTGAGACCCTTCAAGAGTGTTGGTGCACTTAACGACAGTTTGAGTTAACCTACATGCAGTATGGGGACAGTATAGGTATGGTATAGTCTTGGCACAGGTGCAATGTAGATGTAGCTCAAATGCGGTAAAAGTTTGGTATATTGCAGTATAGGGTTGGTAAAGGTGCAGTCTAGGTTTGGAATAAGTGTGGTATAGTGTGCAAGTATTGGTGCAGTATGGATTGGGTATATTTGGTGTCCTGCTTTCAGTGGCTCAGTCTCTGCTAGCAGTCTCAGCAATTGGCAAGGGCTAATAGCCCTCTCACCAGTCCTCGGGATGCTGTGCTAACCTCTCTCTGCAAAGGAAGGGCCCCCTCAATTTCTCCACAGAATGCCACTGTGATCAGCAGTGGGAAGTAGCAGGTGAGAGGATACTGTGTTCTCCATGCAGCAGCAGTGCAGATGTGATTGCTGTGGCCTGTGCCTAGTTGACCTTGGTGTCTGCCTCTAGGTCTCCCCATGGATTATTGATGTGAAGTGAACCAGGTCTGATGTGCACACCTTGGCTTCCGTGCCAAGTGGAAGAGGTTTTTCTGGTAAAAGCTGTTATACCACTCCCCTTCCTCCTCAATGTCCTATGGGAACTGTATTGTAAAAGTCCCATTCTGTTCAGGCTACAATTCTCATAATCCTCAGGGTCTATAGCAGTGATTCTCAACCAGGGTTCCTCCAAAGGTTGCTAGGGGTTCCTTCAGCATTGGGCAATTTCTGCCTATCAGATACGTTCCCACTGACACCAATGATCTTTTTAGCTATCTGTAAGGAGGTAATTCTTCCCAATGACCACAAGTGTAAGGACCATTCTTCCCACTGACCATCACACTATTGTATCGTGAGTTGTAGATTTCTAATTTTTAGCAGGGGTTCCCCGAGACCAGATAACTATTTCAAGGGTTCCTCTGTGTTGAAAAGGTTGAGAAAGGCTGGTCTATAGCATCTCCTGGCTATAGTTCTCTCTCTGCTGACTGGAGGAGATAATGCAACACAACAGTCAGCATACCAGCAGAAAGTAAAAGTAAACTGATTGTAAAGAGGAAAATGTCTCCTTCTCTATGTTTCTGTAGTCTAGCACCTGGCTACACATATGTCAGTTGAACATGTGCCATTTTAAATGTGCTGCAAGATACCTACAATGATGCATGCCATATTCTCCTTTAAGACAATGCACCACAATGCACAGATTATTCACAACTGTGCATTGTGGTGCCTTGCAAAGAAGGTGCACTGCAGTGCATTGAGTTTGTGCATTGGGGTGCTATTCAAAATCAATTTTCAGTTGGATACTGCAATGCACCAGTTTGAATCAGACCCAAGGCATTCATGGCAATTCTACTTTTGTGATCATACATCTTTTTTGTTGGTAATATTGTCAGCTGTGTTTCAATTGCATTTTCCTGCTACAGGAATATCTTAAACTGCCTGATATTTATTTCCAAGAAGTGTTAGAAGAGATCACTGCAATTTAATCAGTAATAACATGTTTTTTTACGAGGCTGTGAGCTAAAGTGCAGATTGTCCTCAGAGATCCTATGACAACGGAGAGGTTAAATTACAGTTATCAGTGGAGAGGATGATCTGACACCCTGTGTGCTATAATTGTACACCTTCCCTAATATCTACCCTGCACAATAAAACGTGCAGAAGATGAAACTAATAATATGCTGAGAATGGATGAGAGGATTATGATACGTTGCATGACTGATGTGTAGGCTAAAAGGGGATGTTGTAATTATTAATGAAGCTAATAGGTTTGTAGAGCGATGTGCTGTATTTGAGAGATCATTTGTGAGATAAAACTAGGACACTTGAGGGATTCTTTGTTCGAAGGTTATTGCTTAGTTAATCTTAAAGTAGATGTATTCCACAATTTTCCACTAATTGGCCACTGTGGACCCTGTTACTTGGAAGCTTATGGCTGATGCTGAATTTTATCTTAACTAAGCAGTTAGTACTACCATGTATTACTTAATGCAGCTATGCAAACAAATAAGGCATTATGCATGCATTTCCCTGTTGCCATTTAAGCATTTTACTAAATGCATGGATCTATCATTCTGTGTGTTTCAGTTACACAGTCATATCATTGGTCACTGTTGGTTATTAAAAGCTAAACTGGCTCACCATCTAGCTTATATATCTCCCTGGAGCCTTAGTAGCAATATGTCCATATTAGAGTTCCTGCTCATTGTTAATCCAAAGAGTGAATGGCTCACTCCACTAGCTGCATTTTCCATGAAGTGAAATAAATTGAAGGTACAGCAACAAAAGAAAACACTTTTACCCCTTCCCACCCACCTACGGCATCCCTGTAACTGGACTTTTTTGCCCAGAGGCATGGTAATTTCTGCCCAATTAAATGACCACTGTGATTGGTTGTCACAGTGGATATATGATCTAGATCTGGTCTGCCATTTCTGGAGACCAGAAGATATAGCTGACAGCTTGGTCACTGTGCTTGAAGCGTGCCGTGAGCACATTCTCAACACAAAAACCTCTGCCGCCAATGGATGCATACAGTGCCTGGACAAAGTATTCATACCCATTTAAATTTTCCACATTCATTCATGTTACAAACAAAAATGTAAATTTATTTTATTGGGATTTTAGGTGATAGACCAACACATAATTGTGAAATGGAAGGAAAATGATAAATGGTTTTCAACATTTTTTTTAAAATAAATATTTGAAAAATATGGCCTGCATTTGTATTCAGCCCCTTTACTTTGATACCTCTAACTACAATCTAGTGGAACCAACTGCCTTCAGAAGTAATCTAATTACTAAATAGAGCCCACCTGTGTGTCATTTAATCTCAGTTTAAATACAGCTGTTCTGTGAAGCCCTCAGACGTTTTTTAGAGAACCTTGGTGAACAAACATCATCATGAAGGCCAAGGAACACACCAGACAGGTCAGGGATAAAGTTGTGGAGAAGTTTAAAGCAGGGTTAGGTTATAAAAAAATATCCCAAGCTTTGAACATCCCATGGAGCACAGTTCAATCCATCATCCAAAAATGGAAAGAGTATGGCACAACTGTAAACCTACCAAGACTCACGGTTTTGTTGTCAGAAAATCCTATCGTGTGTACATAGCCTATGTGTGGTCAGTGGGCGTTAAAGCCCACCCTATTTGTCACTGCACATATGCATTATATGGGCAGCAACAGGTTAAAGAAAACGTATGACAGGTATAGGGGCTCCAACTGTAAGTGTCTATTTGAAATTACCAGTTGCTTGGCTGTTTTTGCCTTCATTACTTTCTGAGACACTTACCTGGACCAAGTGTTCAAATCACGAAAGTCATTGTGAAGTCTCAGTATCTGATCTGCATTCTGGTTTCAGGTCAGAAATTACTCTACCAAAATAGATAATTGGCCAAATTATCAGACAGAAAGTAACTGTAACTTGCTTGTGTAAATTTAGAAGCAAACATGCAAAACAGGGTCCAGATGGCAAAAAAACATGCATACACTGCATTATAATTAAAGCTGCAGGAACATATGAAAGCTGCACAAAACTCTTTACAGCAATGTCTCTGTGACTGAGAATAATGCAACAAAAATTGAAAATGAAACACTACACCTATGCTAAGAGGTCAAGATACAGCTTTATCCCAATAAAGTCAGGGGGGTGGGGGGGGATCCAAAAGTAGACAATTTGGGGGGTTCGAAAGCACTCCTTTCATTAGGGCTAGAAAGAACATAAGGACATCACCACACCAATTCATTATCAATACAATATCCCCTTCTTAATGTCATATTTGAAACCAAATAACATGACAGCTAGGTTACAAGTACCTGCAGAAGAAGAATCTAGCAGTCTTCAAACCTCCTTAACACTTTTCCTTTAAAGGATAAGTTCACCTTTTGGAACATATTACATGTTCCACCCATATTTAGGGTGGATGTTCCATCAGCTGAAACCATTCCCCCTCCCCTCCCCAGTGACAGCGGGCATCTTCTTTGGGCTTGGGCTCCGCCCGCCCAGGGACCTCATTTATTCACAGTCCTCTGTTTATGGTGGCTTGTAGTTCACAATGAACTACCTCAGCGCTGTTGAGTGCTGTGCTAGTTCATTCATTCTTCCTGTCGGTGGGTATCTGCTTGCCCATACGAGGTACGAGCACACAGATACACTGACAGGTCTGCAGGAGTCTTGCATGGTACCAACGATCTGCTGACCGCTGGTGCAATGCTTTACAGGCTCCCAAAATAGTAAATGCACATTTTTTTACCTGCAAACACATTTATTATTTTTTGTTAAACAGTGAACTGATCCTTTAATTAATTCTACTATGGAGCCTACAGCTCAAAGTCATGCAAACTAAGCATACTTATTCAAACAACACATGCTGCCACAAGCAGCCTGTATTATTAATGATTATTGCAATGTTTGTGCCTTGGCATATCCCACTATTTCCATTTCCTGCTATGTGGTTAGTTAGACCAGCCTTTAGCTTTCCCTCCTTGCTCTGCCATGTAGAACGTTTGCTTTTAGCTTCAGCCTTTAGAAGAAAAGGCTTTTAAAATGAAATGTCTTACCAACTCTAAGGAAGATGAAGAATCACACTCTTTGTACAAGCAACCCCGCGACTACATTGGATCCTACTCTGAGTCTTTTTGGAGAGTGCCTAGGGATTGTGTTGAGTCAGAAAATTGCCATACTGTCTGTACAGGCTGGGTCCCTGGAGGTATGTTTTGTACAGAATGACATTTGAGACAGAATACTATAATTGACTAAATAATCATATCCCAGAAGTTATGCTATATCAGATAAGAATAAAAACAAACATGTATTGAAGTAAAAAAATATTCCCCACCTGGGCCCCCCCATCTCTACACCAGATTTCTCAACCAGGGATCAGTGGAACCATGGGGTTCCTCCAAAGGTTGCTAGGGATTATTTAGCAATGAACAATGACCAACTGACCACCTGCCTACATTGCCCACCAATGCAAAAGTGCATGTCTACACTGACCAATAATTTTAGGGAACATCACTAATTTTTCTGTAGTCATTCTTTCTGTTTTTATTATTCGTATAATTTGAAAATTATTCCTAGAGCAGGGCAATATAAAAATGATCTTCCAGGGTGCCACATATGCTAAGCATACTATAATATGTATTCTTATATTTAAAAGATTCTACAGTTTAGTATTCATGTTAACATATTGCTAACTGTAGACATAATTATTTTAAGCAGAGCCTCTAATTACTGCTTCCTAGCTGACTGCTGAATGGCAACAAAACGGATGGTGATATTGACTGATGCTGTTATTCACATATGGATCCCCTGGCTGCTTTGATCACAAACAGCACTAGTTTTTCTTTTAAAAGTCATATTTGCTGTATTACATCATATAGGTGTGTTATATTCCATGCAGATTTAAGGTATCCCCCAAGCATATTATTTGAAAGCAATTTTTTGTTGCCCTTCAAAGTAGAACTAAATGAGAAACGTTTTACTTAATTTTAAGGGTTTTTAAAGGTGCATATTCTACAATCAGTCCAAGACTTGTTTTTGAAAAAGTAAAAACA
This sequence comes from Lithobates sylvaticus, assembly GCA_028564925.1. Classification (NCBI taxonomy): domain Eukaryota; kingdom Metazoa; phylum Chordata; class Amphibia; order Anura; family Ranidae; genus Lithobates; species Lithobates sylvaticus. The sequence continues at coordinate 119,428,327 of CM053026.1, forward strand.
TTAACATTTTATTAATATCTTACATTTTTTAAATATCAATAAAAACATTATTCATATGACACGGTCATCATTTCAGAGCGGTAACAGTGATGTGGTTCCCAGCATGTTTTGGCCAAGTAGGCTTCTTCAGAAGCCTGCACTAGTTGCAGTTACTGATGTTTTTCCCCCTGCAATGACACACAGAAAACAATTGTTTTCTGTGTGTCATCTTCAGACCAGTAAGCAGTGTTACACTGCATTCCAGAGTGGAGTTAAATAATGCAGCATTTTTGCATATTATCGCACCATTTTGCTTGGTCTCTCATGTCAATACACAGAAACACAATGCATTGCGCTTCTGTGCAGTGTTATGAATGAAGTGTTTGCTTGTACACTTCACATAAAGTTTGTTTAAAAAATGGAGCGGTGTGATGCCATAAATTGCACACTGCTCCCCTGTTGCACTGCTCTGCAGCCCAAAAGGCTTTGCATGTAGCAGTGGTTTGGGCTGCAGATCAGTCTGAATGGTCCCCTGTCAAGTTTTTTTTTTTTTACATCTGTGTCCCATGGGAGAGATTTCTTTTCACTTCCTGTTCCATAGCCAAAACAGGAAGTGAGAGGAAATCCCTCCAAAGCGACTGAATCCATGATCAGGAAACTGGTCATCAGAACTGGTGTCCCCATTGTAAGATTTCTCCTCTATTCCTGTTCTGGAGACAACCAAAAATGTGGGAGCTTCTTTTACCTTTGCTCTCATTGATAATGGTAAACAGAACAAACAGAGAGAGAACATCTCCCTAACCAGGCACTTAAAACCTTACAGGCGATCTAATCCATGCCTACACTAAAATTAAAAAATTGTTGCCATTATTTATATTTTAAGCAATAAATAAAAGAGCGGATGTCCTGAATGATGACTGAACAGTTTTTTTTTTAAAGTCTTAAATACATGTCTTTCATGGCAGTGTCCAGTAAACCGTGCCTTTTGTTTGACAATCCTTCATCTATTCGCCTCAAAATGGGCAGAACCAATTCTCAACATTTATACCCCTTGACTTTAATAGGGTTGGGATTAGGTTTGAAATGGGCAAATTTTACAATGAGTTCAAAGAATGACCCACCAGTCAAACCCAAGTCTGTTCCCTCATCACTGCCAAAGAGGAAAAAAGTGAGATGTTTGAGAAGCATCGTAAACCTAGAACCCTTTGAGACATGTCTGATCAGCCCACCTGCCATTTTGCAGGAGGACCTGATTGCGAGTTCCTTGAAGGTCTATGGGCAGGTGGGTGTAAACCGACTTGTGTCCATCGAGGTCCAGCAAAATGTTATGGTACAAGACTGTTTAGATTCAACATAGGTTTGCCACAGTCCGCTATCAAAATGGGTACCAAAAAAAAAAACTCAGCAGGGGATCTGCTCACAAATCTTATGCTAAATAGAAAGGACACATCCCATGTGAAAGGATCCTAGTAAATGTTTTCATATTGAAGTGGGGAGTTTGTTATTAAAAGAGTCTGGAAAGGAAGTGGGGTATTTTGAAGAGGAGAAAAGTAAGGAGTTTGAGGAGCAATATGATCTTATGAAACTGGAAACTTTGCAGATTAAACAGCAAACTAAAATTGAATTGAGGAGCTGTTAGCTAAAATATGCAAAAAGTGTCAAATTATCATACTTCACCATAATAAATAGACTACATAAACTTCAGTTATAGCTGACCTTCTAATAAACAAGAGAAGTTCAAAACTATTTAGAAAACACTTGGCATGTCAATATAGCAATCCAAATTTACAAGGAAGCTTCTCCATTATCAACAGATCAATGTCCACTAGTCAAACAGCTAATATCGAGACAAATCCATCAATTTGTTGATGTTTGGAGAGAATGGCAAAGTTTGATCCCAAAATCAATGTAAGAGGCTCAGTCTAACATGTCAGTCATTATAAATGTATATTTTACTTTGTTGTAGTCGCTCAGATATTATATACAAAACATGTAATACACAAAAATGTGTGTAGTACAAAATATACAATCCTGTTAGTATGAGGCTATGGAAAATTAGTGTAGAAATTAGACTGATTCTGCAACAGATAACTTTTCTTAAATTAAAACCCTATAGCAATATTTATAATACATTAAAGGGTTATTTCAACTTTTCAAAAAAAAAAAAATGAAATGGTGAGCTCATCATGAATGGAGGTAAGTACAGCGGGGCCATGAGTTTGGAAAGGGTGTAGGGTTAGTTCACCTTTTTGTTTTTCTGAAAAGGTGAACTTACACTTTAATTTTTAATATGGCTTTTTTAAGCACTTTGGGCTCCCAGAGAGCTGACTTCAGCATGTACACAGACTGCAGTGTCGTCACACCCAGAAGTATTGCCAGCGAAGGACACAAATGGTGAGTATAAAGTTGCTTCAGAAGGTACATTTTAAAAAGTGGTCAATGCATATGAGGCTGGTGTTGGGGGTGGGGTTTAACCACTTTTTGACTGGCCAAAGACCAGAGCACTTTTTACAATCCGGCACTGCTTCACTTTAACTGACAATTGCGCGGTCGTGCAACGTGGTTCCCAAACAAAGCCGACGTCCTTTTTTTCCCACAAATAGAGCTTTCTTTTGGTGGTATTTGATCACCTCTGTGTTTTTTATTTTTTCCGCTATAAACAAAAAAATTGTGACAATTTTGAAAAAAAAAAAACACATTATTTTTTACTTTTTACTATAATAAATATCCCCAAAAATATATAAAAAAAAATGTTTTCCTCAGTTTAAGCCGATATGTATTCTTCCACATATTTTTGATAAAAAAATCGCAATAAGTGTTTGTTGATTGGTTTGCGCAAAAGTTATAGCGTCTACAAAATAGGGGATAGTTTTATGGCATTTTTATTAATAATTTTATTTTTTTACTAGTAATATCAGCGATCAGTGGTGTAGTGGGTAGCACTCTCACCTAGCAGTAAAAAGGGTTGCTGGTTCGAATCCCAACCATGACACTACCTGCCTGGACTTTGCATGTTCTCCCTGTGCCTGTGTGGGTTTCGTCTGGGTACTCCGGTTTCCTCCCACACTCCAAAGACATGCTGGTAGGTTAATTGGCTTCTGTCTAAATTGGCCCTAGTATATGAATGTGAGTTAGGGACCTTAGATTGTAAGCTCCTTGAGGGTAGGGACCGATGTAGATATAATGTGCTGCGTAAATTGACGGCGCTATACAAGTACCTTAAATAATAATCCTCTGATCCGCCTAGCACAAGACAGGTCCCTGTGGCTCCCACTGGTCTCCACATCATGGAGTCTGTCTGGGATTACATGAAGAGACAGAAGGGTTTGAGGCAGCTTACATCCACAGAAGATCTGTGGTTAGTTCACAAAGATGTTTAGAACAATCTACCTGCAGAGTTCCTTCAAAAACTGTGTGCAAGTATACTGAGAAGAATTGGTGCTGTTTTGAAGGCAATGGGTGGTCACACCAAATATTACTATATATATATATATATATCACAGTATGCGAGGTGGGGTCATCTATAATCGATATATTTCACCTCACATGTGTTCTATTGTCAGACACTGAACCGGAATCTGGCCCGGATTTTTCCAGCCTCTGTGGCAGGCTTGGTTCCGGTCCTGGTCTTGTGGTCCACTTGAGTCCATGCTCAGGTGAACTTTAACCACTTGCTTACTGGGCACTAAAACACCCTTCCTGCCCAGACCAATTTTCAGCTTTCGGTGCTCTCACACTTTGAATGACAATTACTCAGTCATGCAACACTGTACCCAAATGAATTTTTTGTCATTTTTTTCCCACAAATAGAGCTTTCTTTTGGTGGTATTTGATCACCTCTGGGATTTTTATTTTTTGCGCTATAAATGAAAAAGGACCAAAAATTTTGAAAAAAAACACATTTTTCTTTGTTTCTGTGAAAAAATTTTGCAAATTATAAATTTTTCTTCATAAATTTTGGCCACAATTTATACTGCTACATATCTTTGGTAAAAATAACCCAAATTGGTGGATATTATTTGGTCTTTGTGAAAGTTAGAGAGTCTACAAGCTGTGGTGCAAATCATACAGAATTGATCACATCTGTACTGGTGGCCTATCTCATTTCTTGTGACCCGAACAAGCCAGGAAAGTACAAATACCCCCCAAATGACCCCTTTTTTGAAAGTAGACATTCCAAGGTATTTAGTAAGAGGCATGGTAAGGTTTTTGATGTTGTCATTTTTTCCCACAATTCTTTGCAATATGAATTTATTTTTTATTTTATTTTTTTCCCCACAAAATTGTCATTGTAATAGGTTATTTCTCTCACATGGCATGTGTATACCACAAATGACACCCCAAAATAAATTCTGCTACTTCTCCTGAGTATTACGATACCACATATGTGGGACTTTTTCACAGCTTGGCCACTTAGAGAGGCCCAACATGCAGGGAGCGCCATCACGTGTTCTAGGAGCATAAATTACACATCTAACTTGTTGACTACCTATTACACTTTTGAAGGCCCTGGAGTACCAGGACAATGACACTGACGTGGCACTGATGACAGATGGCACTGATACGTGGCAATGATGACACGTCACACTGATGTGGCACTGATGACAGATGCCACTAATACGGGGCACTGATGACACATGACACTGATGACAGATGGCACTAATATGTGGCACTGATGACAGATGGCACTTGTACGTGGCACTGATATCATGTGGCACTAATACGTGGCACTGATGAGAGATGGCACTAATACGTGGTACTGATGACAGATGGCACTAATACGTGGCACTGATGACACGTGACACTGATGACAGATGGCACTGATACGTGGCATTGATGACACGTGACACTGATAACAGATGGCACATGACACTGACAGGTGGCACTGATGACAGATGCCACTGATACGTGGCACTGATGACAGATGGCACTAATATGTGGCACTGATGACACGTGACACTGATATGGCACTGATGACAGATGGCACTATGTGGCACTGATGACAGATGGCACTTATACATGGCACTGGGGACAGGTGGCACTGGGGACAGGTGGCACTGGGGACAGATGGCACTGGAGACAGGTGGCACTGACAGATGGCACTGGGGACAGGTGGAACTGACAGATGGCACTGGGGACAGGTGGCAGTGGGGACAGATGGCAGCAGGGACAGATGGCACATTTAGTTTGGTTCTTTTTTTTTTTTTTAAACTTACGGCCGCTGCAGCCGTTCATCTCTCCCTCCTAACACGCTGTCTGTGTGAGGAGGGAGAGCGGCGCTGAGAGATGATCATCTCTCATTGGACACGCCGATCGCGCTGTAAACGGCTGCTGTGATTGGCCGTTTACAGCGATCTGTGACTGGCGGTGTCCGAGGGACACGGCCAGCACAGAACTTACCCGATGCGCGTTCTCAGGAGCGCGCATTGCGGAAGTAAACAGGAGGATGTCCTGAAGCCGTGTTTCGGCTATAGCGCGGGCGCGAAGAGGTTAAATGACCAGGAAGAGAGCACAACAGTGCTCTGGCCTGAGACTCAGAAGGGAATCTGTGAGAGAGGAGCCCTGTTTGTTTGAATTGAAAACAAAGGTTTGCTTTACCTCATGTTTTGTGGGTGACGGGGGCCAACCCCACACCTTATAGAGAGCAGTGTACTGTTTAGTTTAGCGCTGAATGGCAAGGATTTGTTTTTACAGTTTTTTTTATTTTTATGACTTTGTAAATAAAGCTGGCAACCCGCCAGATTTTAAAGAAACTGCGTGTATGCTGACCTTCATTTTGAGAAAAGGTGATCCCCACAAGCTAATCGCCCCACACGTGGTGGATTCAGCTGAAGATGGAGGAAATGATAAAGGCCCTGCTACAGGCCAATGCAGCTCAGCGGGAAACCAACTGCCAAGTCGCAGAGGCCGCTGCAGCACAACAGGCCACCCAGCAGGAGTTGAACCGACAGTTTGCAGAGGCTCTAGTAGAACTGAAAAAGGGGTCCGCAACTCCTGTGCCAGTGGAACCAAAGATGGTACGTGCCTCCTACCACCTCCAGAAAATGACACCTGCCGATGATGTCGAGGCATACCTTGCGACTTTTGAGAGAGATGCTGTCCATGATTGATGGCCAAAAGAACAAACCTCAAAAGGCCTATTTTGATCTGAAACCGGATAAGGCCCAGGACTTTGAGACTCTGAAGACAGAGATACTCGCACACTTGAGTGTCATTTTGGCAGTGGGGGCCCAGCGCGTGCATCAGTGGACCTACTCCAGCAACCAGCCACCCCATTCTCAAATGTTTGACCTGATCCACCTCACCAGGAACTGGTTGCAGCTGGAGACCTTGACAGGCCCTCAGATCGTGGAGCGTGTGGGAATGGACCGGTACCTGCGTGCGCTCCCTGCTGCTCTGAGAAAGTGGGTCAGACAGGGGAAACCCAAAACTGCAACCTAGTTGGTGGACCTAGTGGAGAGGTACATCGCTACTGAGGACTTGGTAAGAAAAAAGAAAAAATAAGAAAAAGAAAAAACGACAAAAGAAAAAAAAAAAAAACGAGAAAGAGAAAAAAAAGGAAAAAGTAAAAAGAAGAAGACAAAAAGAAAAACAAAAAGAGAGTAAAAAAAATAAAAAAAACGTAAACAAAAGAAAAAAGAGAAGAAAACAAAAAAAAAAAGAAGAAAACTAAAAAAACAAAGCAAAAAAAAAAGAAAAAAAAAATAAAAACAAGACAAAAAAAAGAATAAAATGTAAATAAGAAAAAAGAAAAAAACAAAAAAAACTAAAAAAACAAGTAAAAAAAAAAAAAAATAAATAAGAAGAAAAAAAAAAAGTAAAAAAAAAAAAAAATACAAGTAGAAATTACAAAGAAGGAGAAAATGAAAATGGTAAAAAGAAACGTAAAAGAACAATGAAAAGAAAAAGAGATAAAGTACGAAACGAAATAGAAAGAACAAGGTGAAATAAAAAAGAGTAAAAAACAAAAAATAGTAAGGAAAAATATAAAAAGAGGAGTAAAAGCGAAAGACAAACAAGAAAGAGAAAGAAAAGTTAGAGTAAGAAAGGAAAAAAATAAAAAAGTAAGAAGTAAAAATAAAAACGCCGCAAGTTAAATAAAAAATGGAAAAAGGAGAGTAAAAAAAGGGGTTATAACTAAGAAAACAACAACCAAAAAGCACCAAGAACAAATAAAAAAAACAGAAAAGAAAAGAGGTACAGGAAGGAAAAAAGAAAAGACAAAGAAAGAAAGACAAACAAAGCGAACAAAAAAAAGTAAGAAGAGAAAAAAAAAACGAGAACAAAAATCTAAAAAAAAAAACAAAGTAAAGAGGTAATAAAAGATAGAGAAAGACAAAAGGAAGTAAAAAAAAGAAGAGAACAAAGAAAATGACAAAGAAAAACATAAAAGAAAAAGTAGAAAAGAGAGAAAGAAAAGGAATAAGAAAATAGAATAAGAGAAAAACATAAAAAGAAAAGTAAGGGTAAAAATGAGAAAAAGAGATCAAAAAAAAAGCGTGAAAAGAATAAAAAACGTAATACGAAGAAAACATAAACGATAAAAAAAAAAGAGAAAAAAAGAAAAGGAAGAGGTAGAAAAAAAAAAGAAAGAAAAAAAAAAGAAAACAGCAAAATAAGAAGAGCAGAAGTCGAAAGAGAAAAAAAAAGAAAAGAAAAAAAAAAAGAGAAAAAGAGGGCACGAGATTAAGAAAACAAAAAAGAAAGGAGTAAGAAAAAAAAAGAGAAAAAAGGAAAAAAAAAAGAGTAAAGATAAAAAAAAAAAGATAAAAAAAAGGAAAAAATGTAAAAGTACGAGAGGCATAAAAGTACTAGTAGAAGTAAGAATTAAAGTCAACTATAGAACATGAGCAGGTAAGAAAAAAAAAATGACCCAAAGCAAAAGAAAAGAAGACAAAAAGAAAAAAGAAAAGAAAAGTTAGTTAGGAAAAAAAAAGTAAAAAAAAAAAAAACGGATGATTATAAGAGTGCAAACCCCACAAAGAAGAAAGGAAAAAAATAGAGAGAAGGAAAAAAAAAAGTAAAAAAAGAGAGGAAAAAAAAATAAGGAAAAACGTAAAAAAAAAAAGTACACCCAAAAAAATAAGACGAGAAGAAAAGCAAAAAAACCAAAAACGTACCTTAAGAATTGGGGTAAAAGAAAAAATAATAAAGATGGAAAAAAGAAAAGAAAGAAGTAAAAAAAAAAAAAAATAAAAAAAAAAATAGAACCCATCGCTACTGAGGACTTGGTGAACCCATCTATGACCCACTTCGGTGTGTTTAGGGGTACAAGAACGCCCAGCCATTCTGGTAAGACTGTTCCGGGGTTCAAGAGCATGGGGAAGTTAGATAAGACTGTTACAGCTGATGAGACTGTGGGTCCTAGACCTGGAGACTGGCCAAAGAAGCCAGGAAGGTCTTTGGGACCGTTAAAAGGACTGGGGGTAGATCATATAGTGTTTTCGTTGCCATGCATTAGGGCATATTGCTGCAAACTGTCCTATAAATGATGAGCCTATGCAATGCGATTATACTTATATGAAAAGACGCATGTCTCTGTTTTCACAGGTCGCATGTACTACATCATGTCAGACTCGCATTGAAAAACAAATGTGTGTTATTTCAGTGGATGGGAAGCCACTCACAGCCCTGCTAGACTATGGTAGTGTGGTGACCCTAGTTAGGGATGATTGTGCAAACCCCACAAAACTACACCCCAGTCCTTTTGGGGTAATTGGCATCCATGGGGACACTCGGGACTACCAGACAGTGGTGGTTGAGGTTGATACCCCCTGGGGCAGTGTAACACATTCACTGGGGGTGGTACCTTCGCTGCTTCATGAAGCTTTAGTGGGGAGAGATTTTCCCCATTTTTGGAATTTATGGGAGAGCAATGGGAGGCTGGTAGGTAGAGATCCCCCTGCTGGGGAAGCACGGGAACTCCCACCCTTTTTGCCAAAAGGAAGGAGATGCTGTTGGTGGGATCCTCTTCCTTTCCCTGCCATGGCTGGGGAGCCGGAGGACCTGGAAGCTAGCTCCCAGCCCGGGGGTAATAAACAGGAGAACACCTCTGACCCTGACAATGAGAGTAGCCAGAAGGTGGTACCCGACTTAGAGGTCAGAAGAGAGGAATTCTATACCGAGCAACTCAGAGATACCACCCTAATGAGAGCCAGAGAAAACGTTAAGATGGTGGATGGGGAACCGGTGGATCCTAATTGGGGGGTGTCCCTCCCCTACATGGCCCTTAAAAAACATTCACTGTATCAGGTGGTAAAACGGGGAAAGGATGTGGTAGAACAGCTACTGGTTCCCAAACCCTTCTGTAGGTTGGTGCTAGACCTGGTCCATAGTCATATAATGGGGGGACATCTTGGTATCGATAAGACCAAGGAGAGAATCGCCCAGAGATTTTTCTGGCCCAGGTTGTATGTAGATGTCAGCGAGTACTGTGAATTTGTGCCCCGAGTACCAAATGTCAGCACCGTCGCCACATTTTCACAGTCCCCTTGTTCCTCTACCAATAATCGAGGTCCTGTTTGAGAGAATTGGCATGGACCTGGTGGGGCCGGTAGTGAAGTCTGCCCGGGGTAACCAGCATATTTTGGTGATCCTGGACTATGCGTTGCGCTATCCTGAGGCCATTTCCTTGCGTAACACCTCAGCTAAGGCTATCGCCAAGGAGCTAGTCCAGGTGTTTAGTCTAGTGGGGATCCCAAAAGAGGTCTTAACTGATCAGGGCACCCCATTTATGTCCAGGGTTACCAAGTAACTGTGTAAGCTGTACAAAATCTCTCATCTCCATACCTCTGTCTACCACCCCCAAACAGATGGTTTTGTCGAAAGATTTAATAAAACTTTGAGAAGTATGCTGAAAAAGGTGGTCGAAAAGGTGGGAGAAACTGGGATTTTTAGCTACCTTGTCTCATGTTTGCCATATGTGAGGTTCCGCAGGCATCCACAGCCTATTCCCCCTTTGAGCTCTTGTATGGTAGACATCCCAGGGGGCTACTAGATGTCGCCAAAGAAATGTGGGAAGGAGAGGCCACCCCATATAGAAGCATCATAGATCATGTCTCCTTGATGCAGGATCGAATCGCAGCTGTCCTGCCCCTGGTACGAGAAAATATGGAGCAAGCCCAGGAGGCTCAGAGGAGGGTCTATGATTGGGGTGCCAAGGTCCGTACTTTCAGCCCAGGGGACAGAGTGTTGGTACTGTTGCCCACAGTGGAAAGCCAAGTGGCAGGGTCCCTTTGAGGTTGTCAAAAGGGTGGGGGAGGTAAACTACAAAGTCTACCAGCCAGGGAAAAAGAAACTACACCAAATTTATCATGTGAATCTCTTAAAGCCCTGGAAGGACAGAGACTTTACTGGCCGCATCGCCACTTCCCTCAGACCGGGTACCTGTGACAACAAACATCCCCATAACGGATTCCCTGTCCGTGGCACAACAAAGTGACGTTAGGACGTTTGTGTGCAAATATAGAGACTTTTTCTCCCCCTTACCCGGACTGACCAAAGAGATCCAGCATGACATAGTGACGGAACCTGGGGTTCACATAAATGTAAAGCCATATAGAATCCCAGAGGCCTGGCGAAAGGCAGTCGCGAAGGAAATCAAAAATATGTTAGAGTTGGACGTGATAGAGTCCCACTGTAAGTGGTCGAGCCCCATAGTGCTGGTCCCAAAACCTGATGGCACTATCAGGTTTTGTAACGACTTTATGAAACAAAACAGTGTGTCTAAGTTCGATGCATACCCGATGCCTTGGGTCGACGGACAGCTTGGGACAGGTTCGCTACATAACAACCCTAGACCCAATGAAAGGCTATTGGCAAATACCGCTAACTGAATCGGCCAAGGAGAAGACTGCCTTTTCCACTTCTGAGGGCTTGTTTCGGTACAAGCGGATGCCTTTTGGTCTGCATGGAGCCCCTACATCGAATGATGGACAAAACTTTGAGACCACATCGCCCGTATGCAGCTGCTTATTTGGACGATGTGGTCATCCACAGCCCAGATTGGGAATCGCACCTGCTCCGTGTACAATCGGTGATAGATTCCCTTAGGAAAGCAAGTCTCGCGGCCAACCCAAAAAAGTGTGCCATAGGCCTGGAGGAGGCCAAATACCTTGGGTATGTTATTGGCCGGGGACTGGTCAAGCTTCAGACCAATAAGGTTGAGGCAATTCAAAAATGGCCCCAACCAGTAAACCAAAAACAAGTTCGGGCCTTCCTGGGCATTATGGGGTATTGCAGACAGTTTATACCCAACTTTGCCACCATTGCCGCCCCTCTGACCGACCTGACGAAGGGTAGAGGGTCGGTCATGGTTAAATGGAATCCCGAAGCTGAGGAGGCGTTCCAGAAATTAAAGCATGCCCTTTGTGTACTACCGGTGCTAGTGACCCCGGACTTCACAAAGGAGTTTGTGGTACAGACGGACGCCTCTGAGGTGGGACTAGGGGCTGTACTATCCCAGAACAGATGGTGAGAAACACCCGGTTGTATACCTGAGCTGGAAACTGAACAAGCATGGAAAAAACTATGCCATTGTTGAAAAGTGTATCTCGCTATTAAATGGGCCTTAGACTCCCTGAAGTATTACTTGTTGGGGAGGTCATTTAAGCTGGTCACCGACCATGCTCCCCTAAAGTGGATGTGTGACAACAGAGAGAAAAAGGGCCGCGTGACAAGGTGATTCCTGTCTTTACAGCCCTTTAAATTTACAGTAGAGCATAGGCCGGGCAAGCAATACAGATGCCCTCTCCCGCATGCACTGTATGTTTGGGACAATAGCTCAGCCACAGGGGCTTGAGCAGAGGGTGAGGATATGTGACGGTATGAGAGGTAATGTCATCGATAATTGATATATTTCACCTCGCATTTGTTCTATTGTCAGACACTGAACTGGAATCCGGCCCGGATTTTTCCAGCCTCTGTGGCAGGCTTGGTTCCGGTCCGGGTCTTGTGGTCCACTTGAGTCCATGCTCAGGTGGACTTTAAATGACCAGGAAGAGAGCATAGCAGTGCTCTGGCCTGAGACTCAGAAGGGAATCTGAGAGAGAGGAGCCCTGTTTGTTTGGATTGAAAACAAAGGTTTGCTTTACCTCATGTTTTGTGGGTGACGGGGACCAGCCCCACACCGTATAGAGAGCAGTGTACTGTTATGTTTAGCACCGGACGGCAAAGATTTGTTTTACTGTTTTGTTTATTTTTATGACTTTGCAAACCATCTGTAAATAAATAAAGCTGGCAACCCGCTAGATTTTAAAGAAACTGCCTGTACGCTGACCTTCATTTCGAGAGAAAAGGTGATCCCCCACGGCCAATCGCACATATATATATATATATATACACAATATCTCACATAAGTGAGTACACCCCTGAAATTTTTGTATATATTTTATTATATCTTTTCATGTGACAACACTGAAGAAATTACACTTTGCTACATTGTAAAGTAGTGATTGTAAAGCTTGCATTACAGTGTAAATTTGCTGTCCCCTCAAAACAGCAACACACTGTCTAAACCGCTGGCTACAAAAATGAGTACATCCCTAAGTGAAAATGTTTGTCTAAATTGGGCCCAATTAGCCAGTTCCCTCCCCGGTGTCATGTGACACCTTTAAGTGTTGCAAGGTCTCAGGTGTGAATGGGGAGCAGGTGTGCTAAATTTGGTGTTATCGCTCTCTCTCTCGTACTGGTCACTGGAAGTTCAACATGGCCCCTCATGGCAAAGAACTCCCTAAGGATATGAAAAAAAGAATCGTTGCTCTACATAAAGATGGCCTAGGCTATAATAAGTTGGCAGAGACCCTGAAACTGAGCTGCAGCATGGTGGCCAAGACCATACAGTGTTTTAACAGGACAGGTTTCACTCAGAACAGGCCTTGCCATGGTCGACAAAAGAAGTTGAGTGCATGTGCTCAGCATCATATCCAGAGGTTGTCTTTAGGAAATAGATGTATGAGTAATGCCAGCATTGCTGCAGAGGTTGAAGGGGTGGGGGTCAGCCTGTCAGTGCTCAGACCATATGCCGCACACTGCATCAAATTGGTCTGCATGGCTGCCATCCCAGGAGGAAGCCTCTTCTAAAGATGATGCACAAGAAAGCCCACAAACAGTTTGAAGACAAGCAGACTAAGGACATTACTGGAACCATGTCCTGTGGTCTGATGAGACCAAGATAAACTTATTTGGTTCAGATGGTGTCAAGCGGGTGTGGCGACAACCAGGTTAAGAGTACAAAGACAAGTGTGTCTTGCCTACAGTCAAGCATGGTGGTGGGAGACTGGGAGTGTCATGGTCTGGGGCTGCATGAGTGCTGCCGCAACTGGGGAGCTACAGTTCATTGAGGGAACCATGAATGCCAACATGTACTGGCCAAGCATGTCTCCAGACCTAAACCCTATTGAGAATCTGTGGGGCATATTCAAACACAGTGGTGGCCTGTCCATAGCGGGTGCATGGGCGCTGCCCCCCCCCCCCCTCCAGGCAGTCACAAAAAAATAAAAATATTTTTTTTTTAAACTGGCCCTTTAAAAAAAATAAAAATACTAAAAAAAGGTCCTTAAGTGCACTGTGTTCAGGCGCCGGACACAGTGCCACGCCGGACACAGTGCACTTATGGGAAGCGCCACGTCTATGCAATCACGAGATTGCAGACACTGCGCTTCATTTGCGGGCTTTTATCCCACCTTGTGTAGCTTTCCGAAGCGCCAAGTAGCTTCCACCCGGCGCTCGTAGTATCTATTACTACAGCCGGGCGGTTTTATTGACATCTGAGTTTGATGTCACTTCCTGTTTTCTCTCGCCCATTGCGCCCGGGAGAGAGAAAACAGGAAGTATGAAAGGAGCGGACGGACCCCTCCATCGCCGCTGTGGAAGGAAACACTGCAGGAGAGGACAACACAGCAAGGCAAGTACTGCTGTGCTCCTGCGGAGAACGGGGGGGGGGGGGTTGATGTGACACAGGCAGGCTGCATTTGGTAGGACACAGGTTGTATTTGGTGGACACAGGCTGTATTTGGTGGATACAGGCTGCATTTGGTGGGACACAGGCTGCATTTGGTGGGACACAGGCTGTATTTGCATTTGGTGAGACACAGGCTGCATTTGGTGGGACACAGGCTGCATTTGGTGGGACACAGGCTGCATGTAAGGAAGGACTCCGTTGGGGGCACCTGATGTAAGGATGGACTCCGCTGGGGACACCTGATGGCATCTGGTGTCAGGCGACGTGGCTAGTGACACACTCAGGGCTCCCAATGATTCTGCATTATGGTGAGTTGAATCATTTCATTTTATATTACAATGTAATAATAGAAATAATGCGCTTCAATCATCCTGACACCATAACAACCATGGTTCCGGGATGATTGAAGTGCTAACACCAGGTGTTTGGAATATCTTTATCTGCTGATTGTTAAACTTTCTAGAATACACACATTTCTATTGTTGTGTAGGATCTGGGCCTGCTGTCCCTCCACCCCTCTCCCTCCATCCCTCGTTCATCTCAGACGCTAACCACACCACCTTAGAGCCACGCCCACTATTTCGCTGAAATCATGCCCATTTTCACCAAGTGGGAGGGGTCAAAACGGAAGGGCGGGGTCTGGCGCCCCCATCCTAAAACTTCATCAGCCGCCACTGCTCAAACAGAAGGTGGAGGAGCGCAAGTTCGCTAACATCCACCAGCTCCGTGATGTCGTCATGGAGGAGTGGAAGAGGACTCCAGTGGCAACCTGTGAAGCTCTGGTGAACTCCATGCCCAAAAGGGTTAAGGCAGTGCTGGAAAATAATGGTGGCCACACAAAATATTGACACTTTGGGCCCAATTTGGACATTTTCACTTAGGGGTGTACTCACTTTTGTTGCCTGCAGTTTAGACATTAAAGGCTGTGTGTTGAATTATTTTGAGGGGACAGCAAATTTACACTGTTATATATATATATATACACACACCTTGCCTTGCAAAAGTATTCATACCCCTTGACATTTTCCACATTTTGTCATGTCGCAAACAAAAAGGTAAATGGATTTTATTGGGATTTTATGTGATAGACTAACACAAAGTGGCACATAATTGTGACGTAGAAGGAAAATGATAAATGTTTTTCAACATTTTTTACAAATAAATAACCAAAAAGTGTGGCATGCATTTGTATTCAGTCCCCTTTACTCTCATACCCCTAACTAAACTCTAGTGGAGCCATTTTTTTAATTATGTCTTTATGATAATTTTACTTTGTTTTAAATCACACGGTGTATCATTCTATAAACATTCTGACCCAGCAATTTGAAGGTGAAAAGCTCCCAGTAAAGAGTAAAAGGGAAGGAAAGATGCAGAGTAGAGATCAGGGTGCATTAAAATGGGTCACAAGGAGTCAATGAATATTCTCTTTGGGGTGCTATTGATGGTAAAGTACATTATATAATACAATATACATGATATAATAGTAATAAAACAATACAGAAATAATACAATATTAACATCATTATTATAATTATTACAGTAATATTACAAAATACATAGTCTAATACTGTATACAGTACAATATTAGCTTGAAGTAGCATGGCCTTAATGATTTACTATTAAAAATAAAAAAAATACCATCTCCTTCTAACCTACAATACTATATGTTTAGTCAGAATTTGGAGGAAACGCATACAGCTAACAATTTAATTTTGAACTTTTAAAAGGTATTCTAGCCATTAATTGATCTAAGTCTGTTTCCAAATGTATGTGTTCTGTTACCTATGAAAAAGATTATGATTTCTTTGTAGGTCACCACTAAAGTAATCATCTCTGTGTAAATATAGTTCTTATTTTCTGAACTGTACAAAAATATATTGAAGAGCCACCTGCCCCTTTTTTATTCATTTTTTTTTTCATTTGTCCACCTTTTATTTGTTCCCTACGGAAACATCTACACCTGGCTTAAAATAAATATATAAATTGCATTGGCATCAATTAGGGTTCTGTTTCTTTTCCCATTGACCAACCCCTATTATTCTCCCTTTAATCCATAAAGAGCAAGAGCAGCTGCATGTGAAAATTGGACCCGTCTGTTTACAATTGCTATAGTTACAATCCATTAATAATTAACAATTTCATCCCCGTCAAATCCACCTTATCAGACATCTCCAATCGTGTAACCATTCTCATACTTCATTTCTTGATCCAAAGCTTATGGTAAATTATTTAAGAAGTCCCTGGAGATTTGTAGCTTTATGAAGTTTAGGCCTGGGCCCATATGCTGTGAATTAGGAAACAGAGCTGAAAGGTGATCTTCAATATGTTGGAGAAAAAAATAGAAGTTCACAGCAAAAACATATGGACAATATAATAAAATATTAAGGACTCAGTCATAGTAACAGGACCTAATAAAACAAACAGAACCCTTCACATGGCTCATTTATAATATGTCCCTAAAGGAATCTGCGGCAGTGCTATGTTTCCATCAGGGAGACTGAATGTGTTTGGCCCCGTTTAAATGGACACACTGCTTGTTAGTTCTATTACCTGAAGTGCATTTTGTTTACAGGATCCATATGGCTGACACTGTAGGCTGAAACGTATACATCAAGATTAAGGATACTTAAGAGCTGTATGTGCAACATACCCCCAACTTAGGAACTTCAGAAAGAGAAATGCTTGGTGATGGACAAGATGTGTGTCAAAAATGGACATGGTTAATTGTGCTGAATTTTACGGTTGGCTTAGAGCAGGGGTCTCCAAACTTTCTAAACAAGGGACCAGTTTACTGTCCTTCAGACTTTAGGGGGGCCAGACTGTGGCCATTGGGAGTAGAAAAGGTCCTGACAACAGTCTCTTATGCGCACATGCGCGTGCGAGTGCGCCCAGAGCGTAACAGCAGATCTCTTACAGTCAGTAGGTGTGGGACAGAAATCATTGACTCTCTGTCCGGCTGCCAGCGCTTCAGCTGGGTGGTCTTTACCATTCGATGGCTCGGTCTGTTGTTGGGCAGAGGGGACGACTGCCCCAGTTCCCTGAAACTGTCATTCTGGGGTGCCATCTGTTGCTGGGATGCCCTTTCTCTGGTATTGTCTCCCAGGTGCATGGATCCTTCTTGGAAGGAGAATGGCTGCTTCCCCTCCCTGCATCTCTAAAATCCACTGGGGAATAAGAACCACCCACTTCTCACCTCGGGCCTCCGAAACTGCCGCAGGTGTGGAGCAGGGGGCTGCAGTACTCTGTCCTGCTGCCAGCACTTCTGCTGGAGGTTCACTAGGTGGTTTCTCCTCTACAGAAATGACTAGTAAATACCCAGTCTCTGGATTTGCTGAAAAAACAAAAGAAAGGAGAGCGCCTCTAAGTAAAAGTGTTTAATCAATATAAAACAACACAAAAACATAGGCACTTAAATGTCAATACGGTAAGAAGCTCTACACGGGTCATCATATTAGTGAGGTTAGTATCAGTAGCAGGTTTACAAGAGTATCAAAGCATCAATATGCAATAGTCCATGGAAAGCCAAGTTTTTGCAGGAGAGGCTGGCAAGCAACTCGTGGAGACTGCGTGTGGCGTCAAAGCAATGAGAGAGGGAACACAACGTGTTTCTGAGCGTGCGCAAGGTCCGTGAGGCGCATGCACACACATTTTTCACTTGAAAAAGGAGTGCACATGCGCCTTCACGGACTGCTGGTATAGATAATATCATCTAAGTTCATTAGTGGACTTTAGTTGTAGTGTTAGCTTAAAAGTTTTGATCTAGTGTACTTATCAGAGTCTGCTTCCTTGACAGGAGGTTCTTGTGATTAACCAGAAAGGGGAAGACAGTACTAGATACAATACAATTATTCACAAATGACTAATGCCGCGTACACACGAGCGGACTTTCCCGCGGGATTGTCCGGTGGACTAGAGTCCACCGGACAGTCCGATCGTGTGTGGGCCTTCGACTGACTTTTTTCCCCAAAAGTCTGGCGGACTAGGTTTTAAGTTTTGTTTTAAAATTGTCCGCTGAACTTGGCAGTCCGGCGGACAATACGGCCGTCTGTATGATGGTCCGGCGGACCAAAAAGGACGCATGCTCAGTAGAAAGTATTTTTCTAGTATTTTTCTTTTTCTAGTCCCGTCGTACGTTCTGTACGTCATCGCGTGAACCGCCGGACTTTTTGCGTGATCGTGTGCGGTCAAGTCCGTTCGCTTTCAAGTCTGGCGAAGCCCCGCTGGAAGGTCCGGCGGTTTGTCCGCCGGACTAGGTCCGGCGGACATTCCCGCGGCAAAGTCCGATCGTGTGTACGAGGCATTACTGGACACTTTAGAGGCTCTACCTTTGATGAAAGCCTTGATGAGCCTTGTTATTCTTTCAGGTTATTCATCACATACTTCACAGGAATCTTGTTAGCCAAAGTCTGAACATTCCAATTTCCTATTGAAAATATTTCCAGAGTAAAGTTCCGATATGACACAACTCATAGCTTATAAATATTAATAGACTAAACCACCTTCTTTTAATATTTAAAACTATCTGACTGTGAACGGGTCATGTAATATTAATCACTTGGGAGCTATTAAAAAATAGTGTATCCAACCTAAAAAAAACATATGTTTAAGTGTACACTTTGTGTATGTAAACTAATCACTAATCTTTTTACAGACTTCCAAAACAACTGTATTTTTGCATAGGTTCACCAGATGTGTATGAATAACTCTATCCATAAAAACACAGACCACACAGTGTTGGAAAATAGTGTTTTTCCATTGGAGATAAATAATATTCCATCTGTACTCAGTTCCTTTTTTTTGTTTTTTAACAGTTTTGCTGCTTCTATTTTCATTATCATTTTTATAATATTGTTCTTGTATATTGTTTCATATTTTCATTACAAGTTTGCTTAGATTATATGTGCATTTGCTTACATTTTATTTTGCACTACAGTACAAAAGAGTAGGGTGTTATGGATCACCTCTACTTGAATGCTTGTAGCAAATTACAGAGCAGTATGTAATGGCTCCTTTTCTGTGGTCTGGATCAGGGTTGTAAGGCTATGAAAACCTCATACTGAAATTTCTATTCTATGACTCAAGGGCTCAGGATTAGCTCAGAGCGTTTGTGCCAGGGGTTGCACTGCTGCATGAATGAGCCAAGAACCAGCAGAACATTCTTAGTATAGTACCCTGTCAGACCTCACCCCATGAATAAAGTACTAGCAGGGTTTCAGAGCTCCAGGACCTAAGCTTTCGAGAACCCCTTTGTGCAATTTATAAAGACTGGGCCATACTCAGTACCTTGTTAGATTTTCTGCTGAAAGTCAAGTCTAAATTTCATTTCAATATAAAGTGGTTTCATCCAGTCTTTCCTGTTCCTGAAACTGAAGAGGAGAGGAAATTACGCACTTTGCATCTAAAAGAAAGAGGATGGCCTCAATAATCCAATTGGACAGATTCTTTGTCCTGCCAGGGTCAAGTAGCTTTATCAAGGACCATCGCAACTTGGCTTCTGCAAACCATCTCCTACAGCATCACTGTTATGGATCCTCCGGCAGGACTTGAGATGCAATCAACGAGGGGTGTGGCAGCATCGTGGCGAGAGTTATGGCTGTTGTCATCTGCAGAGCTGCAAGTTAGTCTTCTCAGATCACATTTGTCACCCATTATAAGCTGGATGTGGCAGCAGTTTCTCATTCTGATTTTGGTTCTAAGATTCTATCTTCTACAATTGTGCATGAGTACATTTTTATCCTTGGCAGCACCCACCTGTATTGTTGTTTTATTGCTACATATGTCCCAGATGGGGTGACCCGATGAGGTTCCTAGAAAATTGAAAATTCCTTTTAGATACTTACCAAAATGTTCTTTTCCTGGTGTCTCACTATGTTGGTTCTATTACCAACTCAGATATCGCTTTCTTGGACTGTTATTGGAACCTTGACTGCAGAGGAGGGTAGAAGCTTTATTGCTATTCAAAGGGGCTGTCCTGAGGGTCTGGAAGGTGGAGCTGACCCACTTGTAATGACATGGCAGGACGCTGGGGAAATTTCAGTAAGTATCTGATAGAAATGTTCAAATATACAGTTTAATTATATGAGTGCTGCAGTCAGCCTAATGCCGCGTACACACGAAGGGACAATCCCGCGGGATTATCCGCTGGACCGAAGTCGAGCGGATAATCCCCTCGTGTGTGGGCGCCGGCGGACTTTTTTTGGCCAAAGTACGGCGGACTAAAGTTTTAAGTTTTGTTTTAAAATTATCCGCTGGACTTGGCAGTCCAGCGGACAATCCGGCCGTGTGTAGTATGGTCCGGCGGACCAAAAAGGACGCATGCTCAGTAGCAAGTATTTTTCTAGTATTTTTCGTTTTCTAGTCCCGTCGTACGTGCTGTACGTCATCACGTGAACCGTCGGACTTTTTGCGTGATCGTGTGTGGTCAAGTCCGTTCGCTTTTTAGTCCAGCGGACCCAGCTGGAAAGTCCAGCGGATTGTCCGCTGGACTTAGGTCCGCCGGGAAAAGTCCCTTCGTGTGTACGCGGCATAAGAGCGGTATATGTATGAAAATGAGCTGTTCTGGGAACCAGACATGTACAATTAAAGTCTAAGTGCAGCCAAAATAAAAAACAAAAAAATCAGAACAAGGGACATAACTTACAGTCAGTAGGATGTGTCTCTTGTGCTGAGGTCTCTTCTTTTAGTTGAAATCCTCCTCTGTCTATGTATCTGTGAATATCTGTTCTAAAGATATCCACAGTTTGTTGTCTAAGAGAGAACCAGTCAACAACACTTTGCGGAATTGTTGGCTTATGATAACGTCCCATATGAAGTAAGTCTATTCCTCCATCCCTTTTGCGTGCCTTACTTATGTTCTGTTTTGTAGACATACTGGTGTGCAATTACAGATGTATCACAATAGTGTCATGTGGAGGGACTGATAGAAGAAACATGGTGCCATAACAGGGAGCATATGGAACAAATTGATAATGACATTCTGCCCAGCCAAGATGAGTAAGTTTAAACCATGATAAAAAAAAGCACTTCTGAGTACCTTGTAATAAGGGGAGGTAGTTTAGTGTATAACATTCATTGGTTCCAGCCTAAGTGTGCATGCCTTGATATAGAGTGTGAGGTCCAGCAAAAAGGAAGCACCAGCTGTAAATGTGAGCCCTATCATCTCTGAAGATGTCCAGTGCTTCTGATTTATAAACAATGATTTAAAATTTCTGAGAAGGCAAAATATCTTTACTTCACATAATAGTGATGGAAAAATAACCAAACTTTATGACTTTGGCCTCCAATGGTGATTTACAATGAACTGGGAAATTCAACCAGATACTCCATCACCAGGTTGTGAAAATATGAAGAAAGGGGGTAGCCCTAGCACGTGCCAGTTTGAATATAAACCTGGTCTGACAGTAGCAACCAAATACCTGTTCTACATTCAGCATTAGCAACAGTAGGGGACAAATGGCACTGGCTAGCATAGTTCTCTAAAGTGATTGTTGTCTCTGGCTTTTTGAAATGGGAAAACCTTTTTTGGTAAAGGTGGATATAAGGTGGTAATGGATTTGAGGCGTTAGCATGTTAGCTATACTTTTGCTGTACATTTTTAAATCAACATTAATAAATTAATTAGGGCAATAACTGAAACATTATGTAGCATCCTTTTGCGTCTTAGGAATTAAAGACATATGTGCCTCCTGCAATTGTCTAGGAAAAGGGCAAAAGTCAGATATACGATTAAAATTGTAATTCTCAAATGGAAGGAGTTATTCTTGAAATTGTTTGTACAAGGTGTCAGTGATTCATTCATGATGGGAAGGAGATTATTGTGGCCATGATTCATGGGATTGTGGCCAAGGGATTCATTCATGATGGAAAGGAGATTATTGTGGCCATGATCTCCTGATCCATGAAAGGTGCCACAGTGTCAGAAATGGCAGGATCTGGAAATAGGAGTCCAGTAGATGCAACTTAAGCTTGTAGATTACACTATCATACTGGTCTAGTGGAGGGATATTGTACAGATCAGCATAGTATCTATAAAATCTATATAAAATGTCAGTTATTTGTTTGAAGCTGTGCACTATCCCTCAGCACAGGCAGGCGATCCAGTGGATAAAATTGTGAGAATACTTTGCCCAAATAGGACATCTTACATACTTACTGCATTTGTTACCATATTCATACATGCTGCAAAGTGTACAGACTTTGTAATGACAGCTGGATTAATCCATAAGTTTAGGTAATTTGATTTGTTTTTGCAGCGGTAGTTGATAAGTAGGGATGGGCCCGGTGCTCGATGCGAACCCATGTTCGCATCGAGCACCGGGTGTTCGCTCGCTCGGCGAGCCCAGAACTATTTTGGCCGCTCGCATCACGTTCGTGTGATGCGAGCGGCCCCGCAATGCATTGCGGCCGGCGCGGCCGGCGCAGTGCATTGCTGGCTGATGATTGGCCAAGCATGCACTGTGACCCCGCATGCTTGGCCAATCACAGCGCCGGAAACTCGAAGAGCCATAATTGGCTACAGGCAGGACGCCTGTAGCCAATTACAGCTCAGGGGCTTTAGTACACGCCCCCCCTATAAAAGGCCGCCACGCCGTCTGCGCCGGTCACATGCTGTTCCGGCGTAGATAGAGCAGGATAGTTCTGTGACACTCTGCTGGATTTAGTTAGTTAGAGAGATTTACTTAGAGAGATTGAGTTAGATAGATTCATTTAGAAAGATTGATTTAGAAAGAGGGGCTTGTAGTGTGTTCGTGGCAGGCAGGCAGAGCTCCTATATTTTGTTCCCAGAAGCACCTATAGGACTTGTAGTGTGTTCGTGGCAGGCAGGCAGAGCTCCTATATGTTGTTCCCAGAAGCACCTATAGGACTTGTAGTGTGTTCGTGGCAGGCAGGCAGAGCTCCTATATTTTGTTCCCAGAAGCACCTATAGGACT
The DNA here is from genome assembly GCA_028564925.1 of Lithobates sylvaticus. Taxonomy (NCBI): domain Eukaryota; kingdom Metazoa; phylum Chordata; class Amphibia; order Anura; family Ranidae; genus Lithobates; species Lithobates sylvaticus. The sequence continues at coordinate 119,451,196 of CM053026.1, forward strand.
TGTAGTGTGTTCGTGGCAGGCAGGCAGAGCTCCTATATTTTGTTCCCAGAAGCACCTATAGGACTTGTAGTGTGTTCGTGGCAGGCAGGCAGAGCTCCTATATTTTGTTCCCAGAAGCACCTATAGGACTTGTAGTGTGTTCGTGGCAGGCAGGCAGAGCTCCTATATTTTGTTCCCAGAAGCACCTATAGGACTTGTAGTGTGTTCGTGGCAGGCAGGCAGAGCTCCTATATTTTGTTCCCAGAAGCACCTATAGGACTTGAAGTGTGTTAGTCCCATCAAACAGAGATCATATATTTTGTTCCCAGAAGCACCTATAGGACTTGAAGTGTGTTAGTCCCATCACACAGAGATCATATAGTTTGTTCCCAGAAGCACCTATAGGACTTGAAGTGTGTTAGTCCCATCACACAGAGATCATATATTTTGTTCCCAGAGGCACCTATAGGACTTGAAGTGTGTTAGTCCCATCACACAGACCTACATTTTCTTCCCAGAAGCACCCATAGGACTTGAAGTGTGTTAGTCCCATCACACCAGAGATCAAATATTTTGTTCCCAGAAGCACCTATAGGACTTGAAGTGTGTTAGTCCCATCACACAGACCTATATTTTCTTCCCAGAAGCACCTATAGGACTTGAAGTGTGTTAGTCCCATCACACAGAGATCATATATTTTGTTCCCAGAAGCACCTATAGGACTTGAAGTGTGTTAGTCCCATCACACAGACCTATATTTTCTTCCCAGAAGCACCTATAGGACTTGAAGTGTGTTAGTCCCATCACACAGAGATCTATATTTTGTTCCCAGAAGCACCTATAGGACTTGAAGTGTGTTAGTCCCATCACACAGAGATCCTATATTTTCTTCCCAGAAGCACCTATAGGACTTGAAGTGTGTTAGTCCCATCACACAGAGATCATATATTTTGTTCCCAGAAGCACCTATAGGACTTGAAGTGTGTTAGTCCCATCACACAGAGATCATATTTTTGTTCCCAGAAGCACCTATAGGACTTGAAGTGTGTTAGTCCCATCACACAGAGATCATATATTTTGTTCCCAGAAGCACCTATAGGACTTGAAGTGTGTTAGTCCCATCACACAGACCTATATTTTCTTCCCAGAAGCACCTATAGGACTTGAAGTGTGTTAGTCCCATCACACAGAGATCATATATTTTGTTCCCAGAAGCACCTATAGGACTTGAAGTGTGTTAGTCCCATCACACAGAGATCATATATTTTGTTCCCAGAAGCACCTATAGGACTTGAAGTGTGTTAGTCCCATCACACAGAGATCTATATTTTCTTCCCAGAAGCACCTATAGGACTTGAAGTGTGTTAGTCCCATCACACAGAGATATATATTTTGTTCCCAGAAGCACCTATAGGACTTGGAAGTGTGTTAGTCCCATCACACAGAGCTATATTTTCTTCCCAGAAGCACCTATAGGACTTGAAGTGTGTTAGTCCCATCACACAGAGCTATATTTTCTTCCCAGAAGCACCTATAGGACTTGAAGTGTGTTAGTCCCATCACACAGAGATCATATATTTTGTTCCCAGAAGCACCTATAGGACTTGAAGTGTGTTAGTCCCATCACACAGACCTATATTTTCTTCCCAGAAGCACCTATAGGACTTGAAGTGTGTTAGTCCCATCACACAGAGATCATATATTTTGTTCCCAGAAGCACCTATAGGACTTGAAGTGTGTTAGTCCCATCACACAGAGATCATATATTTTGTTCCCAGAAGCACCTATAGGACTTGAAGTGTGTTAGTCCCATCACACAGAGATCATATATTTTGTTCCCAGAAGCACCTATAGGACTTGAAGTGTGTTAGTCCCATCACACAGAGATCATATATTTTCTTCTCAGAAGCACCTATAGGACTTGAAGTGTGTTAGTCCCATCACACAGACCTATATTTTCTTCCCAGAAGCACCTATAGGACTTGAAGTGTGTTAGTCCCATCACACAGAGATCATATATTTTGTTCCCAGAAGCACCTATAGGACTTGAAGTGTGTTAGTCCCATCACACAGACCTATATTTTCTTCCCAGAAGCACCCATAGGACTTGAAGTGTGTTAGTCCCATCACACAGAGATCATATATTTTGTTCCCAGAAGCACCTAAAGGACTTGAAGTGTGTTAGTCCCATCACACAGACCTATATTTTCTTCCCAGAAGCACCTATAGGACTTGAAGTGTGTTAGTCCCATCACACAGAGATCATATATTTTGTTCCCAGAAGCACCTATAGGACTTGAAGTGTGTTAGTCCCATCACACAGAGCACTATATTTTCTTCCCAGAAGCAAGCACCTATAGGACTTGAAGTGTGTTAGTCCCATCACACAGATCATATATTTTGTTCCCAGAAGCACCTATAGGACTTGAAGTGTGTTAGTCCCATCACACAGAGATCATATATTTTCTTCCCAGAAGCACCTATAGGACTTGAAGTGTGTTAGTCCCATCACACAGAGATCATATATTTTGTTCCCAGAAGCACCTATAGGACTTGAAGTGTGTTAGTCCCATCACACAGAGATCTATATTTTCTTCCCAGAAGCACCTATAGGACTTGAAGTGTGTTAGTCCCATCACACAGAGATCATATATTTTGTTCCCAGAAGCACCTATAGGACTTGAAGTGTGTTAGTCCCATCACACAGAGATCTATATTTTCTTCCCAGAAGCACCTATAGGACTTGAAGTGTGTTAGTCCCATCACACAGAGCTATATTTTTTTCCCAGAAGCACCTATAGGACTTGAAGTGTGTTAGTCCCATCACACAGAGCTATATTTTCTTCCCAGAAGCACCTATAGGACTTGAAGTGTGTTAGTCCCATCACACAGAGATCATATATTTTGTTCCCAGAAGCACCTATAGGACTTGAAGTGTGTTAGTCCCATCACACAGACCTATATTTTCTTCCCAGAAGCACCCATAGGACTTGAAGTGTGTTAGTCCCATCACACAGAGATCATATATTTTGTTCCCAGAAGCACCTAAAGGACTTGAAGTGTGTTAGTCCCATCACACAGACCTATATTTTCTTCCCAGAAGCACCTATAGGACTTGAAGTGTGTTAGTCCCATCACACAGAGATCATATATTTTGTTCCCAGAAGCACCTATAGGACTTGAAGTGTGTTAGTCCCATCACGCAGAGCTATATTTTCTTCTCAGAAGCACCTATAGGACTTGAAGTGTGTTAGTCCCATCACACAGAGAGCTATATTTTCTTCCCAGAAGCACCTATAGGACTTGAAGTGTGTTAGTCCCATCACACAGAGATCATATATTTTGTTCCCAGAAGCACCTATAGGACTTGAAGTGTGTTAGTCCCATCACACAGACCTATATTTTCTTCCCAGAAGCACCCATAGGACTTGAAGTGTGTTAGTCCCATCACACAGAGATCATATATTTTGTTCCCAGAAGCACCTAAAGGACTTGAAGTGTGTTAGTCCCATCACACAGACCTATATTTTCTTCCCAGAAGCACCTCCTATAGGACTTGAAGTGTGTTAGTCCCATCACACAGAGATCATATATTTTCTTCTCAGAAGCACCTATAGGACTTGAAGTGTGTTAGTCCCATCACACAGAGCTATATTTTCTTCCCAGAAGCACCTATAGGACTTGAAGTGTGTTAGTCCCATCACACAGAGATCATATATTTTGTTCCCAGAAGCACCTATAGGACTTGAAGTGTGTTAGTCCCATCACACAGACCTATATTTTCTTCCCAGAAGCACCTATAGGACTTGAAGTGTGTTAGTCCCATCACACAGAGATCATATATTTTGTTCCCAGAAGCACCTAAAGGACTTGAAGTGTGTTAGTCCCATCACACAGACCTATATTTTCTTCCCAGAAGCACCTATAGGACTTGAAGTGTGTTAGTCCCATCACACAGAGATCATATATTTTGTTCCCAGAAGCACCTATAGGACTTGAAGTGTGTTAGTCCCATCACACAGACCTATATTTTCTTCCCAGAAGCACCTATAGGACTTGAAGTGTGTTAGTCCCATCACACAGAGATCATATATTTTGTTCCCAGAAGCACCTATAGGACTTGAAGTGTGTTAGTCCCATCACACAGAGATCATATATTTCTTCCCAGAAGCACCTATAGGACTTGAAGTGTGTTAGTCCCATCACACAGAGATCATATATTTTGTTCCCAGAAGCACCTATAGGACTTGAAGTGTGTTAGTCCCATCACACAGAGACCTATATTTTCTTCCCAGAAGCACCTATAGGACTTGAAGTGTGTTAGTCCCATCACACAGAGATCATATATTTTGTTCCCAGAAGCACCTATAGGACTTGAAGTGTGTTAGTCCCATCACACAGACCTATATTTTTCTTCCCAGAAGCACCTATAGGACTTGAAGTGTGTTAGTCCCATCACACAGAGATCATATATTTTGTTCCCAGAAGCACCTATAGGACTTGAAGTGTGTTAGTCCCATCACACAGAGATCTTATATTTTCTTCCCAGAAGCACCTATAGGACTTGAAGTGTGTTAGTCCCATCACACAGAGATCTATATTTTGTTCCCAGAAGCACCTATAGGACTTGAAGTGTGTTAGTCCCATCACACAGAGATCTATATTTTGTTCCCAGAAGCACCTATAGGACTTGAAGTGTGTTAGTCCCATAACTCAGACCTATATTTTCTTCCCAGAAGCACCTATAGGACTTGAAGTGTGTTAGTCCCATCACACAGAGATCATATATTTTGTTCCCAGAAGCACCTATAGGACTTGAAGTGTGTTAGTCCCATCACACAGAGATCCTATATTTTGTTCCCAGAAGCACCTATAGGACTTGAAGTGTGTTAGTCCCATCACACAGACCTACATTTTTTCCCCAGAAGCACCTATAGGACTTGAAGTGTGTTAGTCCCATCACACAGAGCTATATTTTCTTCCCAGAAGCACCTATAGGACTTGAAGTGTGTTAGTCCCATCACACAGAGCTATATTTTTTCTTCCCAGAAGCACCTATAGGACTTGAAGTGTGTTAGTCCCATCACACAGAGATCATATATTTTGTTCCCAGAAGCACCTATAGGACTTGAAGTGTGTTAGTCCCATCACACAGACCTATATTTTCTTCCCAGAAGCACCTATAGGACTTGAAGTGTGTTAGTCCCATCACACAGAGATCATATATTTTGTTCCCAGAAGCACCTAAAGGACTTGAAGTGTGTTAGTCCCATCACACAGACCTATATTTTTTCCCAGAAGCACCTATAGGACTTGAAGTGTGTTAGTCCCATCACACAGAGATCATATATTTTGTTCCCAGAAGCACCTATAGGACTTGAAGTGTGTTAGTCCCATCACGCAGAGCTATATTTTCTTCTCAGAAGCACCTATAGGACTTGAAGTGTGTTAGTCCCATCACACAGAGATCATATATTTTGTTCCCAGAAGCACCTATAGGACTTGAAGTGTGTTAGTCCCATCACACAGAGATCTATATTTTCTTCCCAGAAGCACCTATAGGACTTGAAGTGTGTTAGTCCCATCACACAGAGATCATATATTTTGTTCCCAGAAGCACCTATAGGACTTGAAGTGTGTTAGTCCCATCACACAGACCTATATTTTCTTCCCAGAAGCACCTATAGGACTTGAAGTGTGTTAGTCCCATCACACAGAGATCATATATTTTGTTCCCAGAAGCACCTATAGGACTTGAAGTGTGTTAGTCCCATCACACAGAGATCCTATATTTTGTTCCCAGAAGCACCTATAGGACTTGAAGTGTGTTAGTCCCATCACACAGAGATCATATATTTTGTTCCCAGAAGCACCTATAGGACTTGAAGTGTGTTAGTCCCATCACACAGAGATCTATATTTTCTTCCCAGAAGCACCTATAGGACTTGAAGTGTGTTAGTCCCATCACACAGAGATCTATATTTTCTTCCCAGAAGCACCTATAGGACTTGAAGTGTGTTAGTCCCATCACACAGAGATCTATATTTTGTTCCCAGAAGCACCTATAGGACTTGAAGTGTGTTAGTCCCATCACACAGAGATCATATATTTTGTTCCCAGAAGCACCTATAGGACTTGAAGTGTGTTAGTCCCATCACACAGAGATCATATATTTTCTTCCCAGAAGCACCTATAGGACTTGAAGTGTGTTAGTCCCATCACACAGAGATCAAATATTTTGTTCCCAGAAGCACCTATAGGACTTGAAGTGTGTTAGTCCCATCACACAGACCTATATTTTCTTCCCAGAAGCACCTATAGGACTTGAAGTGTGTTAGTCCCATCACACAGAGCCTATATTTTCTTCCCAGAAGCACCTATAGGACTTGAAGTGTGTTAGTCCCATCACACAGAGCTATATTTTCTTCCCAGAAGCACCTATAGGACTTGAAGTGTGTTAGTCCCATCACACAGAGATCATATATTTTGTTCCCAGAAGCACCTATAGGACTTGAAGTGTGTTAGTCCCATCACACAGACCTATATTTTCTTCCCAGAAGCACCCATAGGACTTGAAGTGTGTTAGTCCCATCACACAGAGATCATATATTTTGTTCCCAGAAGCACCTATAGGACTTGAAGTGTGTTAGTCCCATCACACAGACCTATATTTTCTTCCCAGAAGCACCTATAGGACTTGAAGTGTGTTAGTCCCATCACACAGAGATCATATATTTTGTTCCCAGAAGCACCTATAGGACTTGAAGTGTGTTAGTCCCATCACACAGAGCTATATTTTCTTCCCAGAAGCACCTATAGGACTTGAAGTGTGTTAGTCCCATCACACAGAGCTATATTTTCTTCCCAGAAGCACCTATAGGACTTGAAGTGTGTTAGTCCCATCACACAGAGATCCTATATTTTGTTCCCAGAAGCACCTATAGGACTTGAAGTGTGTTAGTCCCATCACACAGAGATCATATATTTTGTTCCCAGAAGCACCTATAGGACTTGAAGTGTGTTAGTCCCATCACACAGAGATCCTATATTTTCTTCCCAGAAGCACCTATAGGACTTGAAGTGTGTTAGTCCCATCACACAGAGATCATATATTTTGTTCCCAGAAGCACCTATAGGACTTGAAGTGTGTTAGTCCCATCACACAGACCTATATTTTCTTCCCAGAAGCACCTATAGGACTTGAAGTGTGTTAGTCCCATCACACAGAGATCCTATATTTTGTTCCCAGAAGCACCTATAGGACTTGAAGTGTGTTAGTCCCATCACACAGACCTATATTTTCTTCCCAGAAGCACCTATAGGACTTGAAGTGTGTTAGTCCCATCACACAGAGATCATATATTTTGTTCCCAGAAGCACCTATAGGACTTGAAGTGTGTTAGTCCCATCACACAGAGATCATATATTTTGTTCCCAGAAGCACCTATAGGACTTGAAGTGTGTTAGTCCCATCACACAGACCTATATTTTCTTCCCAGAAGCACCTATAGGACTTGAAGTGTGTTAGTCCCATCACACAGAGATCATATATTTTGTTCCCAGAAGCACCTATAGGACTTGAAGTGTGTTAGTCCCATCACACAGACCTATATTTTCTTCCCAGAAGCACCTATAGGACTTGAAGTGTGTTAGTCCCATCACACAGAGATCATATATTTTGTTCCAGAAGCACCTATAGGACTTGAAGTGTGTTAGTCCCATCACACAGACCTATATTTTCTTCCCAGAAGCACCTATAGGACTTGAAGTGTGTTAGTCCCATCACACAGAGATCATATATTTTGTTCCCAGAAGCACCTATAGGACTTGAAGTGTGTTAGTCCCATCACACAGACCTATATTTTTCTTCCCAGAAGCACCTATAGGACTTGAAGTGTGTTAGTCCCATCACACAGAGATCATATATTTTGTTCCCAGAAGCACCTATAGGACTTGAAGTGTGTTAGTCCCATCACACAGACCTATATTTTCTTCCCAGAAGCACCTATAGGACTTGAAGTGTGTTAGTCCCATCACACAGAGATCATATATTTTGTTCCCAGAAGCACCTATAGGACTTGAAGTGTGTTAGTCCCATCACACAGAGATCATATATTTTGTTCCCAGAAGCACCTATAGGACTTGAAGTGTGTTAGTCCCATCACACAGAGATCCTATATTTTCTTCCCAGAAGCACCTATAGGACTTGAAGTGTGTTAGTCCCATCACACAGAGATCATATATTTTGTTCCCAGAAGCACCTATAGGACTTGAAGTGTGTTAGTCCCATCACACAGAGATCATATATTTTGTTCCCAGAAGCACCTATAGGACTTGAAGTGTGTTAGTCCCATCACACAGACCTATATTTTCTTCCCAGAAGCACCTATAGGACTTGAAGTGTGTTAGTCCCATCACACAGAGATCATATATTTTGTTCCCAGAAGCACCTATAGGACTTGAAGTGTGTTAGTCCCATCACACAGACCTATATTTTCTTCCCAGAAGCACCTATAGGACTTGAAGTGTGTTAGTCCCATCACACAGAGATCATATATTTTGTTCCCAGAAGCACCTATAGGTCTCGAAGTGTGTTAGTCCCATCACACAGACCTAGATTTTCTTCCCAGAAGCACCTATAGGACTTGAAGTGTGTTAGTCCCATCACACAGAGATCATATATTTTGTTCCCAGAAGCACCTATAGGACTTGAAGTGTGTTAGTCCCATCACACAGAGATCCTATTTTGTTCCCAGAAGCACCTATAGGACTTGAAGTGTGTTAGTCCCATCACTCAGAGAGCCTATATTTTGTTCCCTGAAGCACCTAGAGGACTTGAAGTGTGTTAGTCCCATCACACAGAGATCATATTTTTTGTTCCCTGAAGCACCTATAGGACTTGAAGTGTGTTAGTCCCATCACACAGAGATCATATATTTTGTTCCCAGAAGCACCTATAGGACTTGAAGTGTGTTAGTCCCATCACACAGACCTATATTTTCTTCCCAGAAGCACCTATAGGACTTGAAGTGTGTTAGTCCCATCACACAGAGATCCTATATATTTTGTTCCCAGAAGCACCTATAGGACTTGAAGTGTGTTAGTCCCATCACACAGAGATCATATATTTTGTTCCCAGAAGCACCTATAGGACTTGAAGTGTGTTAGTCCCAACACACAGAGATCTATATTTTCTTCCCAGAAGCACCTATAGGACTTGAAGTGTGTTAGTCCCATCACACAGAGATCATATATTTTGTTCCCAGAAGCACCTATAGGACTTGAAGTGTGTTAGTCCCATCAAACAGAGATCATATATTTTGTTCCCAGAAGCACCTATAGGACTTGAAGTGTGTTAGTCCCATCACACAGACCTATATTTTCTTCCCAGAAGCACCCATAGGACTTGAAGTGTGTTAGTCCCATCACACAGAGATCATATATTTTGTTCCCAGAAGCACCTATAGGACTTGAAGTGTGTTAGTCCCATCACACAGACCTATATTTTCTTCCCAGAAGCACCTATAGGACTTGAAGTGTGTTAGTCCCATCACACAGAGATCTACTATTTTGTTCCCAGAAGCACCTTTACGACTTGAAGTGTGTTAGTCCCATCACTCAGACCTATATTTTCTTCCCAGAAGCACCTATAGGACTTGAAGTGTGTTAGTCCCATCACACAGAGATCTATATTTTCTTCCCAGAAGCACCTATAGGACTTGAAGTGTGTTAGTCCCATCACACAGAGATCATATATTTTTTGTTCCCAGAAGCACCTATAGGACTTGAAGTGTGTTAGTCCCATCACACAGAGATCATATATTTTCTTCCCAGAAGCACCTATAGGACTTGAAGTGTGTTAGTCCCATCACACAGAGATCATATATTTTGTTCCCAGAAGCACCTATAGGACTTGAAGTGTGTTAGTCCCATCACACAGACCTATATTTTCTTCCCAGAAGCACCTATAGGACTTGAAGTGTGTTAGTCCCATCACACAGAGATCATATATTTTGTTCCCAGAAGCACCTATAGGACTTGAAGTGTGTTAGTCCCATCACACAGAGATCTATATTTTGTTCCCAGAAGCACCTATAGGACTTGAAGTGTGTTAGTCCCATCACACAGAGATCATATATTTTGTTCCCAGAAGCACCTATAGGACTTGAAGTGTGTTAGTCCCATCACACAGAGATCTATATTTTGTTCCCAGAAGCACCTATAGGACTTGAAGTGTGTTAGTCCCATCACACAGAGATCTATATTTTCTTCCCAGAAGCACCTATAGGACTTGAAGTGTGTTAGTCCCATCACACAGAGATCTATATATTTTGTTCCCAGAAGCACCTATAGGACTTGAAGTGTGTTAGTCCCCATCACACAGAGATCATATATTTTGTTCCCAGAAGCACCTATAGGACTTGAAGTGTGTTAGTCCCATCACACAGAGATCTATATTTTCTTCCCAGAAGCACCTATAGGACTTGAAGTGTGTTAGTCCCATCACACAGAGATCATATATTTTGTTCCCAGAAGCACCTATAGGACTTGAAGTGTGTTAGTCCCATCACACAGACCTACATTTTCTTCCCAGAAGCACCTATAGGACTTGAAGTGTGTTAGTCCCATCACACAGAGATCATATATTTTGTTCCCAGAAGCACCTATAGGACTTGAAGTGTGTTAGTCCCATCACACAGAGCTATATTTTCTTCCCAGAAGCACCTATAGGACTTGAAGTGTGTTAGTCCCATCACACAGAGATCATATATTTTGTTCCCAGAAGCACCTATAGGACTTGAAGTGTGTTAGTCCCATCACACAGACCTATATTTTCTTCCCAGAAGCACCCATAGGACTTGAAGTGTGTTAGTCCCATCACACAGAGATCATATATTTTTTGTTCCCAGAAGCACCTATAGGACTTGAAGTGTGTTAGTCCCATCACACAGACCTATATTTTCTTCCCAGAAGCACCTATAGGACTTGAAGTGTGTTAGTCCCATCACACAGAGATCATATATTTTGTTCCCAGAAGCACCTATAGGACTTGAAGTGTGTTAGTCCCATCACACAGAGCTATATTTTCTTCCCAGAAGCACCTATAGGACTTGAAGTGTGTTAGTCCCATCACACAGAGATCTATATTTTCTTCCCAGAAGCACCTATAGGACTTGAAGTGTGTTAGTCCCATCACACAGAGATCATATATTTTGTTCCCAGAAGCACCTATAGGACTTGAAGTGTGTTAGTCCCATCACACAGAGATCATATATTTTGTTCCCAGAAGCACCTATAGGACTTGAAGTGTGTTAGTCCCATCACACAGACCTATATTTTCTTCCCAGAAGCACCTATAGGACTTGAAGTGTGTTAGTCCCATCACACAGAGATCATATATTTTGTTCCCAGAAGCACCTATAGGACTTGAAGTGTGTTAGTCCCATCACACAGACCTATATTTTCTTCCCAGAAGCACCTATAGGACTTGAAGTGTGTTAGTCCCATCACACAGAGATCCTATATTTTGTTCCCAGAAGCACCTATAGGACTTGAAGTGTGTTAGTCCCATCACACAGACCTATATTTTCTTCCCAGAAGCACCTATAGGACTTGAAGTGTGTTAGTCCCATCACACAGAGATCATATATTTTGTTCCCAGAAGCACCTATAGGACTTGAAGTGTGTTAGTCCCATCACACAGAGATCATATATTTTGTTCCCAGAAGCACCTATAGGACTTGAAGTGTGTTAGTCCCATCACACAGACCTATATTTTCTTCCCAGAAGCACCTATAGGACTTGGAAGTGTGTTAGTCCCATCACACAGAGATCATATATTTTGTTCCCAGAAGCACCTATAGGACTTGAAGTGTGTTAGTCCCATCACACAGACCTATATTTTCTTCCCAGAAGCACCCATAGGACTTGAAGTGTGTTAGTCCCATCACACAGAGATCATATATTTTGTTCCCAGAAGCACCTATAGGACTTGAAGTGTGTTAGTCCCATCACACAGACCTATATTTTCTTCCCAGAAGCACCTATAGGACTTGAAGTGTGTTAGTCCCATCACACAGAGATCATATATTTTGTTCCCAGAAGCACCTATAGGACTTGAAGTGTGTTAGTCCCATCACACAGACCTATATTTTCTTCCCAGAAGCACCTATAGGACTTGAAGTGTGTTAGTCCCATCACACAGAGATCATATATTTTGTTCCCAGAAGCACCTATAGGACTTGAAGTGTGTTAGTCCCATCACACAGACCTATATTTTCTTCCCAGAAGCACCTATAGGACTTGAAGTGTGTTAGTCCCATCACACAGAGATCATATATTTTGTTCCCAGAAGCACCTATAGGACTTGAAGTGTGTTAGTCCCATCACACAGAGATCATATATTTTCTTACAAGAAGCACCTATAGGACTTGAAGTGTGTTAGTCCCATCACACAGAGATCATATATTTTCTTCCCAGAAGCACCTATAGGACTTGAAGTGTGTTAGTCCCATCACACAGACCTATATTTTCTTCCCAGAAGCACCTATAGGACTTGAAGTGTGTTAGTCCCATCACACAGAGATCATATATTTTGTTCCCAGAAGCACCTATAGGACTTGAAGTGTGTTAGTCCCATCACACAGAGACCTATATTTTCTTCCCAGAAGCACCTATAGGACTTGAAGTGTGTTAGTCCCATCACACAGAGATCATATATTTTGTTCCCAGAAGCACCTATAGGACTTGAAGTGTGTTAGTCCCATCACACAGAGATCCTATATTTTCTTCCCAGAAGCACCTATAGGACTTGAAGTGTGTTAGTCCCATCACACAGAGATCATATATTTTGTTCCCAGAAGCACCTATAGGACTTGAAGTGTGTTAGTCCCATCACACAGACCTATATTTTCTTCCCAGAAGCACCTATAGGACTTGAAGTGTGTTAGTCCCATCACACAGAGATCATATATTTTGTTCCCAGAAGCACCTATAGGACTTGAAGTGTGTTAGTCCCATCACACAGAGATCATATATTTTTGTTCCCAGAAGCACCTATAGGACTTGAAGTGTGTTAGTCCCATCACACAGAGATCTATATTTTCTTCCCAGAAGCACCTATAGGACTTGAAGTGTGTTAGTCCCATCACACAGAGCTCATATATTTTGTTCCCAGAAGCACCTATAGGACTTGAAGTGTGTTAGTCCCATCACACAGAGATCATATATTTTGTTCCCAGAAGCACCTATAGGACTTGAAGTGTGTTAGTCCCATCACACAGAGATCCTATATTTTCTTCCCAGAAGCACCTATAGGACTTGAAGTGTGTTAGTCCCATCACACAGAGATCATATATTTTGTTCCCAGAAGCACCTATAGGACTTGAAGTGTGTTAGTCCCATCACACAGAGATCCTATATTTTGTTCCCAGAAGCACCTATAGGACTTGAAGTGTGTGTTAGTCCCATCACACAGAGATCCTATATTTTGTTCCCAGAAGCACCTATAGGACTTGAAGTGTGTTAGTCCCATCACACAGAGATCATATATTTTGTTCCCAGAAGCACCTATAGGACTTGAAGTGTGTTAGTCCCATCACACAGAGATCATATATTTTTTGTTCCCAGAAGCACCTATAGGACTTGAAGTGTGTTAGTCCCATCACACAGACCTATATTTTCTTCCCAGAAGCACCTATAGGACTTGAAGTGTGTTTAGTCCCATCACACAGAGATCATATATTTTGTTCCCAGAAGCACCTATAGGACTTGAAGTGTGTTAGTCCCATCACACAGACCTATATTTTCTTCCCAGAAGCACCTATAGGACTTGAAGTGTGTTAGTCCCATCACACAGAGATCATATATTTTGTTCCCAGAAGCACCTATAGGACTTGAAGTGTGTTAGTCCCATCACACAGACCTATATTTTCTTCCCAGAAGCACCTATAGGACTTGAAGTGTGTTAGTCCCATCACACAGAGATCATATATTTTGTTCCCAGAAGCACCTATAGGACTTGAAGTGTGTTAGTCCCATCACACAGAGATCATATATTTTGTTCCCAGAAGCACCTATAGGACTTGAAGTGTGTTAGTCCCATCACACAGACCTATTTTTTCTTCCAGAAGCACCTATAGGACTTGAAGTGTGTTAGTCCCATCACACAGAGATCATATATTTTGTTCCCAGAAGCACCTATAGGACTTGAAGTGTGTTAGTCCCATCACACAGACCTATATTTTCTTCCCAGAAGCACCTATAGGACTTGAAGTGTGTTAGTCCCATCACACAGAGATCATATATTTTGTTCCCAGAAGCACCTATAGGACTTGAAGTGTGTTAGTCCCATCACACAGAGCTATATTTTCTTCCCAGAAGCACCTATAGGACTTGAAGTGTGTTAGTCCCATCACACAGAGATCCTATATATTTTGTTCCCAGAACAGCACCTATAGCACCTATAGGACTTGAAGTGTGTTAGTCCCATCACACAGAGCTATATTTATTCCCAGAAGCACCTATAGGACTTGAAGTGTGTTAGTCCCATCACACAGAGATCATATATTTTGTTCCCAGAAGCACCTATAGGACTTGAAGTGTGTTAGTCCCATCACACAGACCTATATTTTCTTCCCAGAAGCACCTATAGGACTTGAAGTGTGTTAGTCCCATCACACAGAGATCATATATTTTGTTCCCAGAAGCACCTATAGGACTTGAAGTGTGTTAGTCCCATCACACAGACCTATATTTTCTTCCCAGAAGCACCTATAGGACTTGAAGTGTGTTAGTCCCATCACACAGAGATCATATATTTTGTTCCCAGAAGCACCTATAGGACTTGAAGTGTGTTAGTCCCATCACACAGACCTATATTTTCTTCCCAGAAGCACCTATAGGACTTGAAGTGTGTTAGTCCCATCACACAGAGATCATATATTTTGTTCCCAGAAGCACCTATAGGACTTGAAGTGTGTTAGTCCCATCACACAGAGCTATATTTTCTTCCCAGAAGCACCTATAGGACTTGAAGTGTGTTAGTCCCATCACACAGAGATCATATATTTTGTTCCCAGAAGCACCTATAGGACTTGAAGTGTGTTAGTCCCATCACACAGACCTATATTTTCTTCCCCGAAGCACCTATAGGACTTGAAGTGTGTTAGTCCCATCACACAGAGATCATATATTTTGTTCCCAGAAGCACCTATAGGACTTGAAGTGTGTTAGTCCCATCACACAGACCTATATTTTCTTCCCAGAAGCACCTATAGGACTTGAAGTGTGTTAGTCCCATCACACAGAGATCATATATTTTTGTTCCCAGAAGCACCTATAGGACTTGAAGTGTGTTAGTCCCATCACACAGAGCTATATTTTCTTCCCAGAAGCACCTATAGGACTTGAAGTGTGTTAGTCCCATCACACAGAGATCATATATTTTGTTCCCAGAAGCACCTATAGGACTTGAAGTGTGTTAGTCCCATCACACAGACCTATATTTTCTTCCCAGAAGCACCTATAGGACTTGAAGTGTGTTAGTCCCATCACACAGAGATCATATATTTTTGTTCCCAGAAGCACCTATAGGACTTGAAGTGTGTTAGTCCCATCACACAGACCTATATTTTCTTCCCAGAAGCACCTATAGGACTTGAAGTGTGTTAGTCCCATCACACAGAGATCATATATTTTGTTCCCAGAAGCACCTATAGGACTTGAAGTGTGTTAGTCCCATCACACAGACCTATATTTTCTTCCCAGAAGCACCTATAGGACTTGAAGTGTGTTAGTCCCATCACACAGAGATCATATATTTTGTTCCCAGAAGCACCTATAGGACTTGAAGTGTGTTAGTCCCATCACACAGAGATCTATATTTTCTTCCCAGAAGCACCTATAGGACTTGAAGTGTGTTAGTCCCATCACACAGAGCTCCTATATTTTCTTCCCAGAAGCACCCATAGGACTTGAAGTGTGTTAGTCCCATCACACAGAGATCCTATATTTTCTTCCCAGAAGCACCTATAGGACTTGAAGTGTGTTAGTCCCATCACACAGAGCTCCTATATTTTCTTCCCAGAAGCACCCATAGGACTTGAAGTGTGTTAGTCCCATCACACAGAGCTCCTATATTTTCTTCCCAGAAGCACCTATAGGACTTGAAGTGTGTTAGTGGCATCACACAGAGCTCCTATATTTTCTTCCAGAAGCACCCATAGGACTTGAAGTGTGTTAGTCCCATCACACAGAGCTCCTATATTTTCTTCGCAGAAGCACCTATAGGACTTCAAGTGTGTTAGTCCCATCACACAGAGCTCTATATTTTCTTCCCAGAAGCACCCATAGGACTTGAAGTGTGTTAGTCCCATCACACAGAGATCATATATTTTGTTCCCAGAAGCACCTATAGGACTTGAAGTGTGTTAGTCCCATCACACAGACCTATATTTTCTTCCCAGAAGCACCCATAGGACTTGAAGTGTGTTAGTCCCATCACACAGAGATCATA
Organism: Lithobates sylvaticus; assembly: GCA_028564925.1. NCBI lineage: Eukaryota > Metazoa > Chordata > Amphibia > Anura > Ranidae > Lithobates > Lithobates sylvaticus. The sequence goes on from CM053026.1 coordinate 119,467,691, forward strand.
TATTTTGTTCCCAGAAGCACCTAAAGGACTTGAAGTGTGTTAGTCCCATCACACAGACCTATATTTTCTTCCCAGAAGCACCTATAGGACTTGAAGTGTGTTAGTCCCATCACACAGAGATCATATATTTTGTTCCCAGAAGCACCTATAGGACTTGAAGTGTGTTAGTCCCATCACACAGAGCTATATTTTCTTCCCAGAAGCACCTATAGGACTTGAAGTGTGTTAGTCCCATCACACAGAGATCATATATTTTGTTCCCAGAAGCACCTATAGGACTTGAAGTGTGTTAGTCCCATCACACAGACCTATATTTTCTTCCCAGAAGCACCTATAGGACTTGAAGTGTGTTAGTCCCATCACACAGGGATCATATATTTTGTTCCCAGAAGCACCTAAAGGACTTGAAGTGTGTTAGTCCCATCACACAGACCTCCTATATTTCTTCCCAGAAGCACCTATAGGACTTGAAGTGTGTTAGTCCCATCACACAGAGATCATATATTTTGTTCCCAGAAGCACCTATAGGACTTGAAGTGTGTTAGTCCCATCACACAGAGATCCTATATTTTCTTCCCAGAAGCACCTATAGGACTTGAAGTGTGTTAGTCCCATCACACAGACCTATATTTCCTTCACAGAAGCACCTATAGGACTTGAAGTGTGTTTGTCCCATCACACAGAGATCTTATATTTTGTTCCCAGAATCACCTATAGGACTTGAAGTGTTGTAGTCCCATCACACAGAGATCATATATTTTGTTCCCAGAAGCACCTATAGGACTTGAAGTGTGTTAGTCCCATCACACAGAGATCATATATTTTGTTCCCAGAAGCACCTATAGGACTTGAAGTGTGTTAGTCCCATCACACAGAGATCATATATTTTGTTCCCAGAAGCACCTATAGGACTTGAAGTGTGTTAGTCCCATCACACAGAGATCATATATTTTCTTCCCAGAAGCACCTATAGGACTTGAAGTGTGTTAGTCCCATCACACAGAGATCATATATTTTGTTCCCAGAAGCACCTATAGGACTTGAAGTGTGTTAGTCCCATCACACAGACCTATATTTTGTTCCCAGAAGCACCTATAGGACTTGAAGTGTGTTAGTCCCATCACACAGAGATCATATATTTTGTTCCCAGAAGCACCTATAGGACTTGAAGTGTGTTAGTCCCATCACACAGACCTCATATATTTTCTTCCCAGAAGCACCTATAGGACTTGAAGTGTGTTAGTCCCATCACACAGAGATCATATATTTTGTTCCCAGAAGCACCTATAGGACTTGAAGTGTGTTAGTCCCATCACACAGACCTATATTTTCTTCCCAGAAGCACCTATAGGACTTGAAGTGTGTTAGTCCCATCACACAGAGATCATATATTTTTTCCCAGAAGCACCTATAGGACTTGAAGTGTGTTAGTCCCATCACACAGAGCTCATATATTTTGTTCCCAGAAGCACCTATAGGACTTGAAGTGTGTTAGTCCCATCACACAGAGATCATATATTTTGTTCCCAGAAGCACCTATAGGACTTGAAGTGTGTTAGTCCCATCACACAGAGATCCTATATTTTGTTCCCAGAAGCACCTATAGGACTTGAAGTGTGTTAGTCCCATCACACAGAGATCATATATTTTGTTCCCAGAAGCACCTATAGGACTTGAAGTGTGTTAGTCCCATCACACAGACCTATATTTTCTTCCCAGAAGCACCTATAGGACTTGAAGTGTGCTAGTCCCATCACACAGAGATCCTATATTTTGTTCCCAGAAGCACCTATAGGACTTGAAGTGTGTTAGTCCCATCACACAGAGCCTATATTTTCTTCCCAGAAGCACCTATAGGACTTGAAGTGTGTTAGTCCCATCACACAGAGATCCTATATTTTCTTCCAGAAGCACCTATAGGACTTGAAGTGTGTTAGTCCCATCACACAGAGCTCCTATATTTTCTTCTCAGCAGCACCCACAGGACTTGAAGTGTGTTAGTCCCATCACACAGAGCTCCTATATTTTCTTCCCAGAAGCACCTATAGGACTTGAAGTGTGTTAGTCCCATCACACAGAGCTCCTATATTTTCTTCCCAGAAGCACCCATAGGACTTGAAGTGTGTTAGTCCCATCACACAGAGATCCTCTATTTTCTTCCCAGAAGCACCTACAGGACTTCTAGTGTGTTAGTCCCATCACACAGAGCTCCTCTATTTTGTTTGCAGAAGCACCCATAGGACTTGAAGTGTGTTAGTGGCATCACACAGAGATCATATATTTTGTTCCCAGAAGCACCTATAGGACTTGAAGTGTGTTAGTCCCATCACACAGACCTATATTTTCTTCCCAGAAGCACCTATAGGACTTGAAGTGTGTTAGTCCCATCACACAGAGATCATATATTTTGTTCCCAGAAGCACCTATAGGACTTGAAGTGTGTTAGTCCCATCACACAGAGCCTATATTTTCTTCCCAGAAGCACCTATAGGACTTGAAGTGTGTTAGTCCCATCACACAGAGATCATATATTTTGTTCCCAGAAGCACCTATAGGACTTGAAGTGTGTTAGTCCCATCACACAGAGCCTATATTTTCTTCCCAGAAGCACCTATAGGACTTGAAGTGTGTTAGTCCCATCACACAGAGATCCTATATTTTGTTCCCAGAAGCACCTATAGGACTTGAAGTGTGTTAGTCCCATCACACAGAGATCTATATTTTCTTCCCAGAAGCACCTATAGGACTTGAAGTGTGTTAGTCCCATCACACAGAGATCATATATTTTGTTCCCAGAAGCACCTAAAGGACTTGAAGTGTGTTAGTCCCATCACACAGACCTATATTTTCTTCCCAGAAGCACCTATAGGACTTGAAGTGTGTTAGTCCCATCACACAGAGATCATATATTTTGTTCCCAGAAGCACCTATAGGACTTGAAGTGTGTTAGTCCCATCACACAGAGACCTATATTTTCTTCCCAGAAGCACCTATAGGACTTGAAGTGTGTTAGTCCCATCACACAGAGCTCATATATTTCTTCCCAGAAGCACCTATAGGACTTGAAGTGTGTTAGTCCCATCACACAGAGCTATATTTTTGTTCCCAGAAGCACCTATAGGACTTGAAGTGTGTTAGTCCCATCACACAGAGATCATATATTTTGTTCCCAGAAGCACCTATAGGACTTGAAGTGTGTTAGTCCCATCACACAGACCTATATTTTCTTCCCAGAAGCACCTATAGGACTTGAAGTGTGTTAGTCCCATCACACAGAGATCATATATTTTGTTCCCAGAAGCACCTAAAGGACTTGAAGTGTGTTAGTCCCATCACACAGACCTATATTTTCTTCCCAGAAGCACCTATAGGACTTGAAGTGTGTTAGTCCCATCACACAGAGATCATATATTTTTGTTCCCAGAAGCACCTATAGGACTTGAAGTGTGTTAGTCCCATCACACAGAGCTCATATATTTTCTTCTCAGAAGCACCTATAGGACTTGAAGTGTGTTAGTCCCATCACACAGAGATATATTTTCTTCCCAGAAGCACCTATAGGACTTGAAGTGTGTTAGTCCCATCACACAGAGATCATATATTTTGTTCCCAGAAGCACCTATAGGACTTGAAGTGTGTTAGTCCCATCACACAGAGATCTATATTTTCTTCCCAGAAGCACCTATAGGACTTGAAGTGTGTTAGTCCCATCACACAGAGATCATATATTTTGTTCCCAGAAGCACCTAAAGGACTTGAAGTGTGTTAGTCCCATCACATAGACCTATATTTTCTTCCCAGAAGCACCTATAGGACTTGAAGTGTGTTAGTCCCATCACACAGAGATCATATATTTTGTTCCCAGAAGCACCTATAGGACTTGAAGTGTGTTAGTCCCATCACACAGAGCTATATTTTCTTCCCAGAAGCACCTATAGGACTTGAAGTGTGTTAGTCCCATCACACAGAGATCATATATTTTGTTCCCAGAAGCACCTATAGGACTTGAAGTGTGTTAGTCCCATCACACAGACCTATATTTTCTTCCCAGAAGCACCCATAGGACTTGAAGTGTGTTAGTCCCATCACACAGAGATCATATATTTTGTTCCCAGAAGCACCTAAAGGACTTGAAGTGTGTTAGTCCCATCACACAGACCTATATTTTCTTCCCAGAAGCACCTATAGGACTTGAAGTGTGTTAGTCCCATCACACAGAGATCATATATTTTGTTCCCAGAAGCACCTATAGGACTTGAAGTGTGTTAGTCCCATCACACAGACCTACATTTTCTTCCCAGAAGCACCTATAGGACTTGAAGTGTGTTAGTCCCATCACACAGAGATCATATATTTTGTTCCCAGAAGCACCTATAGGACTTGAAGTGTGTTAGTCCCATCACACAGACCTCCATTTTCTTCCCAGAAGCACCTATAGGACTTGAAGTGTGTTAGTCCCATCACACAGAGATCCTATATTTTTTTCCCAGAAGCACCTATAGGACTTGAAGTGTGTTAGTCCCATCACACAGACCTATATTTTCTTCCCAGAAGCACCTATAGGACTTGAAGTGTGTTAGTCCCATCACACAGAGATCATATATTTTGTTCCCAGAAGCACCTATAGGACTTGAAGTGTGTTAGTCCCATCACACAGAGATCATATATTTTGTTCCCAGAAGCACCTATAGGACTTGAAGTGTGTTAGTCCCATCACACAGACCTATATTTTCTTCCCAGAAGCACCTATAGGACTTGAAGTGTGTTAGTCCCATCACACAGAGATCCTATATTTTCTTCCCAGAAGCACCTATAGGACTTGAAGTGTGTTAGTCCCATCACACAGATATCATATATTTTCTTCCCAGAAGCACCCATAGGACTTGAAGTGTGTTAGTCCCATCACACAGACCTATATTTTCTTCCAGAAGCACCTATAGGACTTGAAGTGTGTTAGTCCCATCACACAGAGATCATATATTTTGTTCCCAGAAGCACCTATAGGACTTGAAGTGTGTTAGTCCCATCACACAGACCTATATTTTCTTCCCAGAAGCACCCATAGGACTTGAAGTGTGCTAGTCCCATCACACAGAGATCCTATATTTTGTTCCCAGAAGCACCTATAGGACTTGAAGTGTGTTAGTCCCATCACACAGAGCTCCTATATTTTCTTCCCAGAAGCACCCATAGGACTTCTAGTGTGTTAGTGGCATCACACAGAGCTCCTCTATTTTCTTTGCAGAAGCACCCATAGGACTTCTGGTGTGTTAGTGGCATCACACAGAGCTCCTATATTTTCTTCTCAGCAGCACCCACAGGACTTCTAGTGTGTTAGTGGCATCACACAGAGCTCCTCTATTTTCTTTGCAGAAGCACCCATAGGACTTCTAGTGTGTTAGTGGCATCACACAGAGCTCCTATATTTTCTTCTCAGCAGCACCCACAGGACTTCTAGTGTGTTAGTGGCATCACACAGAGCTCCTCTATTTTCTTTGCAGAAGCACCCACAGGACTTCTAGTGTGTTAGTGGCATCACACAGAGCTCCTCTATTTTCTTTGCAGAAGCACCCATAGGACTTCTAGTGTGTTAGTGGCATCACACAGAGCTCCTATATTTTCTTCTCAGCAGCACCCACAGGACTTCTAGTGTGTTAGTGGCATCACACAGAGCTCCTCTATTTTCTTTGCAGAAGCACCCATAGGACTTCTAGTGTGTTAGTGGCATTACACAGAGCTCCTATATTTTCTTCTCAGCAGCACCCACAGGACTTCTAGTGTGTTAGTGGCATCACACAGAGCTCCTCTATTTTCTTTGCAGAAGCACCCATAGGACTTCTAGTGTGTTAGTGGCATCACACAGAGCTCCTATATATTCTTCTCAGCAGCACCCACAGGACTACCGACTACAATGGCTGGAAGACCGCCAAGGGGAGGCAGAGCGTGCAGAGCCAAGAACACAGGGCAGGCAGGCTCTGTTTCTAGTGGACGTGGCCGTGGCCGTGGCCGTGGACGTGGTCGTGCATCGTCATCAGCACGTGGCCATGGGACACGCGCGTCTTTGTTTTCGGCAGCTGGACATGTGGAGCCGCATCATGCTGAAGGCTTGGTAGAATGGATGACCAAGCCCTCCTCATCCTCCTCATCCTCTCTCACCCAGGCTCAGGGTACTGGCAGAGCATCATCAGCCACCCCTTCCCTAGACCCACCATGTCCTCCTGAGGAGTCCCCCGAACTCTTTGAGCACAGTGTTGGGTACATGCTCCAGGAGGATGCCCAACGATTCGAAGGCTCGGATGATGATACCCAGCTTGAGGAATCTGGCAGTACTGTTCCACCAGCTGCAGCTTACTGCCAGGTTTGCTCTAGTGGTGAAGAGGGAGGGGATGATGAGGTCACTGACTCCACGTGGGTGCCTGAAGGGAGACAGGATGAGGAGGAGGACGAGGAGGAGGAGGATGCGGCGTCACATGTCCAACGAGGCAGGATGCCCCCTGGAGGCCAGGTAGAGGCCAGCACAGCAACTGTACAACACCGCAGAGCTCCGCCTGTGCAGGGCGCTGCCTCTGCACGTTATCAGAAAAGTTCTTTGGTGTGGGCCTTTTTTGAGACGAGTGCATCAGATCGCACCACTGCTATTTGCAATATTTGTCTCAAGCGTATCTCGCGTGGCCAAAACATCAGCCGCTTGGGCACCACAAGCATGACCAGACATATGTCGACCTGCCATGCAGCTCGTTGGCATGCACACATAAAAGACCCACACCAAAGAACTAAGCGGACCTCTCCTTGCTCCTCATCAGCTGGGATCTCCATCCCCACTACACCTTCAATCCTCTCTGAAAGCTGCTCTGAGAGGACTGAAGGTGTAGAATTAGGTGTGTCACAAACAAGTACTTGCAGTACACCGACGTCCGATTGCAGCAGGCAAATTTCCCTGCCCCAGCTGCTGGACCGTAGAAAGAAGTACACTCCCAGCCATCCACATGCCCAGCGGTTGAATGCTAGCTTGGCTAAATTGCTAGCACTTCAACTGCTGCCTTTTCAGTTGGTAGACTCGGCCCCCTTCCGTGAGTTTGTTCAATGTGCGGTTCCTCAGTGGCAGGTTCCCAAACGCCACTTTTTCTCACGGAAGGCGATTCCGTCTCTCTACCGGCATGTGGAGGGCAATGTCCATGCCTCGCTGGACAGGGCGGTCAGCGGTAAGGTGCATATTACCGCTGACTCATGGTCCAGCAGGCATGGACAGGGACGGTACCTTTCTTTCACGGCCCATTGGGTCACTCTATTGGCAGCTGGGAGGGATGCAGGACAAGGTGCAGTAGTGTTGGAGGTTGTTCCGCCACCACGCCTCCAAAACGCTACTACTGCTACTGGTTGTGACACACCTCTCTCCTCCACCCCCTCCTCTTCTTCTTCCTCCAGTGCTCTGTCCTTGGAACCAGCGGTGCTCCGTAGGCGTACAAGGGGCTACGCAAGTACGCAGGCAAAAAGATGCCATGCCGTGCTTGCGCTGGTGTGTTTGGGGGACAGGAGCCACACTGGGCCAGAGGTTCTGGCAGCTCTGCAGGGGCAGGCCGAGAGGTGGTTGACGCCACGTCAGCTTAAGCCAGGAATGGTCGTTTCTGACAATGGCACCAACCTCCTCTCCGCCCTGCGACAGGGGCAGCTCACCCATGTGCCCTGCATGGCTCACGTCCTCAACCTGGTGGTGCAGCGGTTCTTGGGCAGGTTCCCAGGCTTACAGGATGTCCTGAGGCAGGCCAGAAAAGTCTGTGTGCATTTCCGCCGATCTTATAATGCCAGTGCTTGGCTGACTGAGCTGCAAAAGGAGCTGAACCTGCCCAAGAACCGCCTAATATGTGACATGCCCACCAGGTGGAACTCAACGTTGGCCATGCTGCAGCGACTGCACACGCAGCAGAGGGCCATCAATGAGTACCTTTGCGACTATGGCACCAGGACAGGGTCAGGGGAGCTTGGTTTTTTTTCCCCACGTCAGTGGAGCATGATCAGGGATGCATGCACTGTCCTCTCACCATTTGAGGAGGCCACGAGGATGGTGAGCAGTGACAGTGCATGCATCAGTGACACTGTCCCTCTTGTCCACCTGTTGGAGCATACGCTGCGTGGGATAATGGACAGGGCACTTGAGGCAGAACAGAGGCAGGAAGAGGAGGACTTCCTTGCCTCTCAAGGCCCCCTTTATCCGGACAGTGTTCCTTCTGTCCCACCCATCACACAGGAAGAGGATGAGGAGGAGGAGGAGGAGGAGGAGGATTGTGTGAGCATGGAGGTGGAGCCTGGCACTCAGCGTCAGCAGCAGCAGTCTTTTAGGGATGATGTACAGTCCCAACAAACCAGTGGACTTGTACGTGGCTGGGAGGAGGTGGCTGGCGATCATGTCATCCTCAGTGACCCAGAAGACTCCGGACCGAATGCCTCAGCTAACCTACGCTGCATGGCCTCCCTGATCCTGCAAAGCCTGCGGAAGGATCCTCGTGTTCTTCGGATCAAGGAGAGGGACCATTACTGGCTGGCCACTCTCCTTGATCCGTGGTACAAGGGTAAGGTTGCGGACCTTATCTTGCCGTCGCAGAGGGAGCAGAGGATGAGACATCTCAGGGAGGCCTTGCAGAAAGGTCTGTGCAACGCGTTCCCAGAAACTGGGAGGCTACAAACTCCTGGTCCTGGGCGACGAGTTGCTGAGGCTTCGGTCAGTAGCAGAAGGAGCGGTGGGAAGGTGGACGTCTGACCGATGCGTTCAGACAATTTTTTAGTCCGCAGCCCCAAGGTATGATCGGTTCCAGCAACCATCGCCAGCGTCTGATATACATGGTGCAGGAATACCTTGGGGCAAGGTCAGACTTGGACACCTTTCCCACCGAAAATCCTCTGGCTTACTGGGTCCTGAGGATGGATCACTGGCCAGAGCTTGCACAGTATGCAATTGAGCTACTGGCCTGTCCTGCCTCCAGCGTTCTTTCCGAACGCACATTCAGTGCTGCTGGAGGATTTGTCACCGATCATAGGGTGCGCCTGTCCACCGCCTCGGTTGATCGACTGACCTTCATCAAAATAAATCAGTCTTGGATCACCACCAGCTACCAGGCACCTGAGGCGGATATAACCGAATAATTTTTAATATCACATCCCTTCAAGACTGCCTATGCTGATGCTGAGTGACTGTCCTCTTATGTTCACTGACTATCCTCTTCCTCCTCCTCAATGATCCATGCCACCACACCAGTGCCTAAGGCACAATTTTTCAGCCCCTGTTTAACAGGGGCGTGTACATACAATTTTTATAAAAAAAAATGCTTCGCAACACGTGTGACTGCTGTGCTCCAAGTACAGTATCTGTGAGGGGTTGCAGTGTTGTGGCACCAGCACCAGTGCCTAAGGCAAATTTTTCAGCCCCTGTTTAACAGGGGCGTGTACTTACAATTTTTTTAAAAAATGCTTCGCAACACGTGTGACTGCTGTGCTCCAAGTACAGTATCTGTGAGGGGTTGCAGTGTTGTGGCACCAGCACCAGTGCCTAAGGCAAATTTTTCAGCCCCTGTTTAACAGGGGCGTGTACTTACAATTTTTTAAAAAAATGCTTCGCAACACGTGTGACTGCTGTGCTCCAAGTACAGTATCTGTGAGGGGTTGCAGTGTTGTGGCACCAGCACCAGTGCCTAAGGCAAATTTTTCAGCCCCTGTTTAACAGGGGCGTGTACTTACAATTTTTAAAAAAAATGCTTTGCAACACGTGTGACTGCTGTGCTCCAAGTACAGTATCTGTGAGGGGTTGCAGTGTTGTGGCACCAGCACCAGTGCCTAAGGCACAATTTTTCAGCCCCTGTTTAACAGGGGCGGGTAATTACAATTTTTTTAAAAAAAAAATGCTTTGCAACACGTGTGACTGCTGTGCTCCAAGTACAGTATCTGTGAGGGGTTGCAGTGTTGTGGCACCAGCACCAGTGCCTAAGGCACAATTTTTCAGCCCCTGTTTAACAGGGGCGGGTAATTACAATTTTTTTAAAAAATGCTTTGCAACACGTGTGACTGCTGTGCTCCAAGTACAGTATCTGTGAGGGGTTGCAGTGTTGTGGCACCAGCACCAGTGCCTAAGGCACAATTTTTCAGCCCCTGTTTAACAGGGGCGGGTAATTACAAATCTTGATCTAATAGTTCACAGCAGGGCCCATTCCTGCGCCCACCAAGAGTAACTATGAGGGCCTACAGTCTTGTGGCAACACCGTCCACCACCACCGCCAAAGGCCCAATTTTTCTGCCCTGTTCATCAGGTGCTTGCAATTACAAATCTTGATCTAATAACTCACAGCAGGGCCCATTCCTGCGCCCACCAAGAGTAACTATGAGGGCCTACAGTCTTGTGGCAACACCGTCCACCACCACCGCCAAAGGCCCAATTTTTCTGCCCTGTTCATCAGGTGCTTGCAATTACAAATCTTGATCTAATAACTCACAGCAGGGCCCATTCCTGCGCCCACCAAGAGTAACTGTGAGAGCTTACAGTCTTGTGGCAACACCGTCCACCACCACCACCACCACCCCCAATTTTTCTGCCCTGTTCAACAGGTGCATGCAATTACAAATCTTGATCTATTAACTCACAGCAGGGCCCATTCCTGTGCCCACCAGTCTTCTAATAGGGCAAATTTCTGCAGAGTATATACGCCAGGCCCCTACTTTCAAACATCCAACTTACAAACGACTCCTACTTGCAAATGGAAAGAGAAAACAGGAAGTGAGAGGAAATCTACCCCTAGGAAGGGAAATTCTATCCTGTTAGATTTAATTTGGGAAAAAGGTATCTCCTCTCTACTGATACTTTATCACCAATCCTTGTTTCAATTAAAACCCCACTTTTTCCAAAAACATTTGTCATTGGGACGGAAAGTTAGGTGACATGTTCTGAACAGATGTGCAAAGACAGCAAATGTTACAGGGGTGATAACCCCTCCCTATGTTCTCCAAAAAGCTTAAAAATAGATTTTTTTGGGATGGAGCTACACTTCATAATGTACCTGTTCAGATTCTACTTAAGAACAAACCTAAAGCCGCAAGTGGTTTTAAATGGCTTCTTTTTTTCCTTTACAAATGTCATTTTGTGCAAGGACAGTTCTAAACACGGGAAACACATGCCACTTCACAGGCATACTTTAGACACCCCCCAGGTACCATATTTAAAGGAAAATTTCACTTTTTTTTTTTCACTTTATGCATCATTAAAATGACTGCTCCCGAAAAAACGTTAGTTTTTAAAAGTTCTTTTTGCATTGATATATGTCCCCTGGGGCAGGACCCGGGTCCCCAAACCTGTTTTATGACATTAACATGCATATTGGCCGTTGTAATTAGCACTTTTGATTTCGAACGTTCGCGTCCATTATAACGTATAGGGTTCGAAAATTCGCGCGAACTTTCGGTCGGTTCGAAGGTTCTGGTGCGAACCGAACCCGGGGGTGTTCGGCTCATCCCTATTGATAAGTAGGTATGGGCCAAACGAACCCCTGTTCGGTTCGCACCAGAACTTTCGAACACAGCAGACCCGAATAACAAACACCATTAAAGTCAAAAATCGAAAGTGCCCATTTTGAAGGCTTATATGCAAGTAATTGGGCATACAATGGTTATAGGGGTCCAGGTCCTGCCCTGGGGGAAATGTATCAATAAAAAAAAAAGTTTGTGAAAAACACAAGTCCGTCACACAAATGTCCAAAGTACAAACACGCATGCTCGGAAGCAAGAACGTCTTGTAAACTAGCGTTTGTAATGAAGTTTTAACATTCGTGACGCAGCAAATTATGAATTGGCAAAATGAAGCGCACAAGTCTCTTCTTTAATGGGATAATAATGAAGCTGCTTTGGTGGTGATACTGATGGAGTTATGGCAAACCTATTTAAAAATTCTTTTGTTTTATAGTGATATCAAGAATAATATTATTACGCTTGTATTTTTTATTTATTTTTTGGCCAAGTTACCACAACACTATTATCCTGTAATTTTTAATCTCAAAGATACAACTATGTTGGTGTCCCTTGTTAATTTTACATTGTATTTTTTAAAATGTACTGGCCTACTCCCAAACTGTCATTTGAAGTAAAACAAATAGCCAAGTATTATTCTACACAATTTATTTATTGTGCATTAAAAAAAGAAAAAAAAATTAGACATGTTATCTGCCAATAGAACTTAACACATGCATGTGTCCTGCTTCTTAATATAGGGGTCAACAATGCCAAGAGTTGGTGAAAGCAGGGGTCCGTCATCCGGAGATAATTCCGAAAATCAACCGGATTATTCTCCTGGAGCTCCCACAGCAAAGGCATATGACATAATTGGTCATGATTAAGCAACCAATTTCTGGTCCAAGAAATCCTCCTCCTCCTGGACTGGACTTGGATCAAAGAAATAACTCCAAGGCCAATAATATCACGTTCTCTCCTTCGATTCCGCAACATGGCTGGTTGACGAACGGCCGTTCAGAAACAAACTGAAAAGCGCAAAATGAAAAGCTTGAATCAACACTCACCTACTGATAAGTAGTGTTGTTAACAGTATGTTTAAGGGTTTCTAAGGTTTGAAGCGCACTTAACAGTGTTAAGATTGTGGAAGGCCGCTAATTTTACCCATACTAATTGACTGCCACAGACAGCATGAAAGATTATTCCTGTGCCACACAGAAATTAGGACAGTGAAGAGATATGTCTATATCACAGCGTAATTAAACATGGAAACAAAATAGAGTGAAACATATAGAAGCAGATGAATCACAGTTTGAAAACATCCAACTCAAACTACATAGACCAATCTGTCACAAATTCTAATTTGCTTAGATCAATTATTGGAAAATATTACATTTGTCACCATGCTTAAAAAATAAAGTTGTGGTTGAACAAAAGAGAGGTTTTAAAATGTTTCCTTTATTTCATCTGGGTTTAATCTCAGGTTTATATATTTACCCCCAAAGCCATGCTTAGTGCATGTAATCCAAGTACTTTTTTCCTTCTTTTTTATGGGGTCCTATGGGTTTTTGGAAAAGTCTGCAAAAAGTCTCCAAAAACTCAGCACACATCTGAAAGCACAACATTTTTTACAGTCTTTAAAACTTTGAGCCTTGGGAAAAAACAGGAACTGACATCTTAAAAAGAAGAAGACCGTACTTACTGGCAAGGAAATCCCTAGCATCCGTATATCCAAAGTAACAGAGAACACCTGATTTTAATCTGTCTCGTTATTTACCAAACCATATAATCTTGCTTTTATGAAATACAGGCATATGGTGACCTTTCCCTGTGACCAAGTCTTGTATTCATCTCTTTGTTGAGCTGCCTAATTCAGGCATTAATAATTATAGCTATAACATCTGATATAGTAATCCCAAAGTATACTACTCCCTATAATAGGGTTAATGATCACTATATTGAGTGCTCCCTTGTTTTAGTGCCAATAAAAAATATCTTTATGTACCGTAAATATAAAGTAAACCTGTAAGTAGATGTAGTGTATGTGGAGCCTTGCTGGTTTTATTACAGTAGATTCACTTGAATGTGGAAGTATCCAGCTCTCGAAAGCTCATTTTGTATTTTGATGCTAAGTGTCTTATCGTTACCAGGTCCTAGTTTGCCCTATTCCCCATGCTAATGTGTTTCGGGCCTTGTAATGCTGGCCAATTCGTCTTCCTTTGCTTGACTAAATAGTCACATAATGAATTCGATTTTCTTCATATGGAGTTGCGTTTTCCCTTATTGAGGCTGTGAGTGTCACTTGTCATATGTGTTGGGTGTATTTTTATAAATGGAGGGATCGATAATTAAACGCTGGTGCAAAAATTGAGCTTTTGCTATAAATTCCTTGTTTTATACAAGAGATTGAGGCTAGGTTCACAGTACTGCGAATTGGATGCAGGTTTCACTGCATCCAATTTGCATGTCAGGAGACTGTGACCGGCTTTTAATGGAGCCAGTCCTGTGCCTCTTCTGTTCTGTTTAAGGTCCAAATTCAGCCAAAAATTCGGACCATAATCAGACCTGAAATAGTGAACAGGGACGCACTGGACCCCTACTGTGAGCCGCTCCACAGTGTGAACCCAGCCTAAAGCTGTTTGTATTAAGCAACTGCTAAAAAACTGCTATTGTGAATTGCCTTTTTTTAAAGGTTTTATTGAACTTAAATAGCTTTACAGCAGCAAAAACAAAAGAAAGAGATTTCAGTCTCACCGACGTGCAAAGTCCAGAATTGCTATCGCAGTCAAACAGTCCTTGGTTTCTGTTTCAGGTAGCTTCCCCTGCCAGGAGGCTTCCAGGCAGGACACTGCTGTTCACTTTTGTTGCTACAAACACAAAAACCATCCACCATCCCCAATCTCCTCTACACTCCTCCACACCCATCTACAACTTCCTGTCTTGTTTTAAACCCACTTCCTTTGACAGGTGAGTTAACCCTTTTTGTTCCGTTAAAAGGAAACATAGCATCCTTCCAGGACCCAGCTATGGCATCCTGTACAATATATATATATAATATATGACAATTTTAAAAAATTAGCCTTAATTATTAATGCTATTCTTATTCATGTTAGTCACAAGGAAAATGGCCACTGTACTAATACTATTAGTATCTTCAACAAAATGGTGTATGGGACAGTGTCTGCCCCTAGCACATTTTTGTTAGTTATTTGCCATAAATATCTAAATATATATACATAGCAATATTTCTAAAAAAAATGCTTTAATTATTAATGTTATTTTTATTTTTATTCATGTAAGTCATTAATTAGTCTATAGGAAAATGGTCGCTGTGATATGATCTTCAGTCAAATGGGCATTCAATTGATTACTTGATCCTCTATCATTAATAATACTGCATTAATCATAGAGAAAATGTCTGCCGTACTATTATTTGAATTATTTTCAATAAAATGGTGTCCAAGACACTTCCTGTCTCTAGCACCTAAATAGATTGAGACAACAGCCAATCCAGTTCTCCTGAAGAAGTCATGCGACGTTACATGTATGGTGTGACTGTAAGACGTAGCGGACCGGAAGTGATATGAGAGGCAGAAAAGCCAATGTTTTTATCTATTTGAGTGCTTTTTATTGTGCTTAGATGTAAGCAGATTATCACACTATTGGAGGCTTGTCTGTTTACTTCACCCTCACATGTGAGCCTGGATCTTCTGAATGAGAGACCAGCCTATCTCTATTGAATTTGCATGCAAGGCTCATGTTCTGTGGATATGAGGTGAGAGTTCCGTGAGCACTGAGGTGTTGGTGGCAGCGCATAGACTCTCTGGGAACTTTTTATATTGAGGATCGATCACCACATTGGAACAATTTAGTGAAGGATTGTACACTGATTATTGGAACACTTGACTTTTAGTCATCATTGGACTTCACCACTGTTATAATTTAATTTTGTACTAATATCACATTGTTTATATATATATATGGTTTATATGTATAGAGGATGAAATAGCACAAAACCAATTACCAATTTATTTATAGAGGAATATGCTTCATTCGTATTTCATGTCTGAGGTTTACATCCACTTTAAAGAAATACACAACTGCATTAAAGTGGAAGTAAACCCCCCTATCATTTTAAGCCAAGGAAGCTGCCATCTTTGCCTCTGTTTAATCTTCAACTGCCACAGTGCTGCACACGTGATCCGTTATGACACCAGCCATTGGATGGTTTGACTGTTTGGTTGAGAGTGCAGCCAATGTGCAGTTAGCATTCACAGCATGCCTTTTTTTTTTTAGACTGTTAAATCGATGGGTTTACTTCCGCTTTAAATGGTGTTTTTATCTCTTTGGCGTTCAACTTTAAAAGCCACATTCAACACAGACCAAATATTGGCACTGGTCATGTCTGATAATGTTATCACTAGGTTGTCAGTTGGGAGGTCAGATTTTCTGCCCGGCGTGATTAATGCCAAATCAATAATTGTTAGATGATCAATGCTAAGTAACCAAACTGACCTCTCTTTGCAAATCACTGCAAATATGGACTAAACGCTAATGGGTGTCAGTCCCTCCTCGAAAGAAAATATCCTCATTATGCAGAAACGAATAGGAAAATGCTATATGAGTGACATGTAAGCAGGATATACAGTTTGTCTATTTAATGATATTACAATGCCCCCCCTAATCAGCGTCTGGAGCCAACTCTGGATATGAATGTATTACGTCACACCGCAATCTTCATGATTGAATGGTGATAATGTCATATACAGACAGATATTGAAGATAAACTACAATGACTTCTAATTAAAGGATTCCCTTGGATGCAGCAGAACTGTCAGTGCAGAAGTGAATTTCAATCTCTTCCTGTTAGTATGCAGATATTCTGCCAGTTTCTCATTCTAAATTGATTTGCGTGAGAAATGAACAGGCATCAGGCGTGCATGAGTTGAATGATTCCAGCATGATCTCCTGTGTATAACCCTCCTATTGTTAATGTATTTGTGCAAATTGCTAGGTGCTTTCTCATACTGTGTTAAATAGCCTCTTCCACTGAACTAATGAGTTTGCAGCAAGCTTCACAAGGACACAGAAAATTCTGCTTATATTTCTTAGCATTTAGAAGAAATCTCTGGATTTCTATTAGAACTGATCATTCCACACTAGGCTAAATGTGAAATTGGATGTGAATTCAATAACATTGATAATAGAGGGAGGTGTTTTCCGGCCTATGGAGAAAACCTGCAATTAATTGTACATTATGAAAATTGTTCAATACTTCAGTCAGTCTATTTCTGGACATTGGCATTAAGATGTATTCCCCAGTTTGTCTGGGAAATCTTTTCCTTTCATTTGTCATAGTGTCTTATCTTCTATTGAACTTTGAGTCACCCATCTACATAATGGATGCAGAATGAGTAAGTGTTTAGGAGAAGCGCATTGATATTCTGGTTTATAATTGAATTTACACCATTCCTGTGTGTTTGAGATACACTATATAACAAAAAGTGTTGGGAAGTCTTCATTTACACGCAGATGAACTTTAATGGCATCCCAGCCTTAGTCACAGGGTTTAATATTGAGTTTGCTCACCCTTTGCAGCTATAACAGCTTCAAATCTTCTTGGAAGACTGTCCACAAAGTTTAGGAGTGTGTCTATGGAAATGTTTGACCATTCTTCCAAAAGCGCATTTGTGAAGTCAGGCACTGATGTAGATGAGAAGGCCTGGCTCGCAGTCTCCGCTCATCCCAAAGGTGTCCTGTCGGGTTTAGATCAGGACTCTGTGCAAGCCAATCAAGCTCCTCCACCCCAAACTCGCTCATCCATTTCTTTATGGACCTTGGCTTTGTGTACTGGTCCAAATCATTTGGTGGAGGGGGGGGGGCATGGTGTGGGGTTTGTTTTTCAGGGGTTGAGCTTGAGCCCCTCAGTTTCAGTGAAGGGAACTCTTAAGGCATCAGCATACCAAGACATTTTGGACAATTTCATGCTCCCAACTTTGTGGGAACAGTTTGGGGATGGCCCCTTCCTGTTCCAACATGACTGTGCACCAGTGCACAAAGCAAGGTCCATAAAGACATGGATGAGGGAGGGAACAGGCCGAGTCAGAGCTCCGTGTATCCTTTCAGACATGGAGCACTGACCTGACCCCGCTCCCTCTCTCCCCTGATTATCTGACTGACTTTGATTGACAGCCGTGGGAGCCAATGGTGCCGCTGCTCTGTCTCAGCCAATCAGAAGGAGTGTACTGGAGGGCTGAGGAGATCATGGAAATTGCTGGAGAGAGAAGGGGCTCAGGTAGGTAATTGTGGGGTACTGGACTACACACAGAAGGGTTTTTTATCTTAATGCATAGAATGCAGAATAGATTATCGGCTGAATGATCAGACAGAGAGTAACTGTAACTTGCAGTTCTCTTGCACCACTTGCCCACCACCCCTGGTAGTGGCGACAGGAGGTGTGAGGACACAAAGTGGCCTTAAAGCGGTAGTAAACCCGCTGACATATTTTTTATTTTGTATATACCTGTAAGGGAAAAGGCACAATGAGCTAGTATGCACCGCATACTAGCTCATTATGAAATACTTACCTTAGAACGAGGCGTCATGTTGCCTCGGCGTGTCTTCCGGGTATCGTGACTCCAGCGCTGTGAGTGGCTGGAGCCGCGATGTCGTCACTCCCGCGCATGCGCACGGGAGACTTCGTCCCGGCAGGGTTCGTATTCTGCCGGCCTTTCAGCCGAGAATCCCCCGTGCGCATGCGCCGCTGCAGTCAGCGGCGCATTGCACGGGGAATATCTCCTAAACCATACAGGTTTAAGAGATTTTTTTTTACCTACAGGTAAGCCTCATTATAGGTCAAAAGTCAAAAAATCGACTTTACTTCCACTTTAAGGGCAATGTAACAAGCAGTACCGGCTCTTGGTTGCAGGATACAGATGACTGTGGAACACCAGAGGTCAGAACAAGGTGACACTTGACCAGCAGACAGCATCAAAGCCAGGACACAAGCCAAAAGGTCTTAAACAGCCAAGCAGCGAGGTACAGGCCAAATTATAGTCAGCAAACAAGTCAGGATACAAGCCAAGGTCACAACCGGTAGTCAGGAATCCTAAGATCAGAGGCAAGCCGTGTCATGCACGAGAAGGCAAATATAGCAGGTCAGGGAACAGGTAAAGATGGAACTACCTGAAGACCACTCAGCAATCGAGCTTAAATAGGCCATTTGGTGCCACTGGCACTGTCGAGTTTTCACGTGTGCATATGTGCTGCTTAGCATGCTAATACCTTTGCTTGTGCACATATTGCATTGAAACTTCTCATTATGACAGTGGCAGCCCGTCCATTAGGGCCAGAGGCTCTAATAGGCTTCAAAAAAGGGTGGGCTCTGGGTGCAGAGCACTGCACTCCGAGTCTAACCAGTTATGTGACAATAGCAATTAAATATTCACTATTCTCACAGTAATCCTCTTCCTGGCCAGTCAGGAAGCGGCGATCCTATTGGACGTTTAGCACCTAGGAGGAAGAGAGAGGAGATGCATGGCGGAATCCACCATGCCGGAGGAGAGGACACAGGAACCGCCCACAGCCCACCTAGACGGGGTAAGTGCCAGACCGGCCGGCAGACAGTAAGCAAGCAAGCGGGTTTGGGGGGTTGATGAGAATTGGAGGAAGAGGGTCTCTAATTCTCTCCCACTCCTGTCCAATTGCACAACATGAAACTGTCTTAGATATAACATACACTACATTGCACAGTGAATCAGTCAGCAGCATGTAGAGTACAGTAAAGTGGTGCAATTGCCAGTATTTTACATACAAGGCACATTGTAGCAGTCAGCATTAGGTAATGTATAGCACAATGTGCAACAGTTAAATGTATGTAAGAGCTGCACTGTATACTGCTTCATTCAGTAAACCATGTTGTACCTTACATTTTCCACACCGCCCCTGTGGCTACCCGCTTTACTGCGCTTGCGCGGTGCCACCATATGTGTTGCTTCCAACACTGTTGTACCACAGGGCCCCTCGCAAGCTAGTTTTGCTCGCCGCGATTCGGGCACGGCCTCGCTTCGCTCTGCATAATTATAATCTAACTCTATGTCCACTTGGATGGTGGGGATTGAAGGGGTCTGGCCACAAAATTCTGCGCAGGCGCAGATCGCCACAGTGTTGGAACGCATAAAGCGGCGTCGCACATGCGCAGTCCAGCGGGTAGCCAAGTGTGATGGGTCGCCATATGTGACACTACACCCCGTTCTATACGCTATGCTGTATATAACTTATTCCACACCACCTCATTGTGTACACCCTGTTATTATTCCACACCACCACACTATGTATGCTGTGCTGTACATTATCTATGCCACACTACCCCACTTAGTATGCTATGCTGTACATAACCTATTTCATGCTATCTCATTCTGTACAGCCTGCTGTACACGACCTACTCCACACTGCCTCATTCTGTATGATATGCTGAACATTACCTATTCCACACTGACTGATTATGTATGCCATGCTGTAGATTGCCTATTTCATACGATCCTATTCTGTATGAATTGCTGTTGCTACATATCTACAAGTCCCAGTGTTTTAAATTCAGAGGCAGTGATGAGAGCCAATGGCAGTGCTGAAAGAATGTAGAGCAGGCACAGGTGAGAAAGCTGCAGGCCACTTGACATGAGCATCAATTCTAGCTGTAACAGGTAAGTTGTAGGGGCGCTTGGAGGAGTCTTCATTGAGGTAACGTCTGAGGCTTTCTGGGTGAATTTCAGGCTGTAAATCGCTGTTTCTTTTTTTTTTTTTGAAATAATGTGAAAAATACTTGTATACATGCCCCAACAAAATGTATATCTTATGTTGCATTTGGCCGCTAGTGACCCATTCAAGTGAATAGGGCTGCGATGCAACCGTGTGCAATGCAAGAGTTTGTGCCACGTGGATTGCTTTTCAGAGGAGCAGCAAGGGCTGCCATCTGTGTAAACATGCCCTAACAGCCTTGTATAATGTGCAAAATTGTCATTATATAATGTACTGTTGTGGTTTGATGTTATATAATGTGCAGCATATTGTGTAGGCCTGTCACCATCAAACCATGTTCCTCAAAAAAGGCAATATTTCCACCGCAGCTGTTTGCAGTGGAGTATTACACATCCTGCTTAAGGGGGGCCCTACCTCCCAATTCCTCTGGTGAGTACCAGGTTCCCCAGTCTGAGCATGGAAGTATGTGAATTAAAATTAAGCCTAAAAGGAATTATCTTGGCAGCAAAAAGGGTTGACGTTTAGATAGTTCAGCTGTGTAGTTAGGGGTTTGTCTGTTTTTTTCTTTTTTCTTTCCCTTCCTTAAAGATGACAGATGTTCTTTAAGCCTCTTTAAGTAACGGAGGCGTAATGTATTGAAGAGATAATTGTTCTACTTTGCTGCATGAAGAGCTGTGTCTGTTATAAACTTTTACAATATGTATAACACTTTTGAGGACATGAACTTCTTCAAGCAGGGGGGAAATGACACCATTCAGATACATTTTTAGGGCCCACACAAGGCTCTTAAACATATAAGTATGAACCAGAAACGTGATAGCTAAAACCAAAGCAATCATCTTCACACTATTCAATAATACAGCAAATCTCTTTCAATCTCACTCTGAATATTAAAACTGTAAATCAGCAAAATCCTTTTTTATGTAGAACCAGGAAAACATCAAAGATAATGTAGTAACAACAAGAAGTGATACCCCTTTTAGAGGGATTGTAAAATAATTTTAAGAAAAAAAGTTTTTTAATATTAAGCCTAATACTAGGTTGGGCATCCATTGGCCCTTTGGCATCACCACGTTTTTTTTAAAGTTTAGCATGCATAACCTTTTTAAGGTTTTTTTTTTTTTTTTTTGGTTGTTCACATGTATGTGTCCGGTTCCGTTTCATCTTCTGTTCTTCTCTGGTGGTGGAAGATCCTAAAGTCTCCAGAGAAATTACTTATGTAATGACGTGAGCAACATTTTCTGCAAAATACTCTTGTGAAGTGAACCCAGTGAAACTGGATGATGCCCTCCTAGGTGGTGGGTCTTTGAAACCTTAGCTCACAGAATTATATCAGCTGATGAACTTTTAGTATTCTGATGAGAAATGTTGCAATGTCTGTGTCCCATTAGAAGTTAGAAGTGATAATCTCACAAATAAATTAAATTCTTGTTTCAGAAGATGCTAAAATCTGACATGTATATTAGTTCAGTCTTTTGGGAAAATAAGCGAGCCAATCACACAACATTACATTTTTTAAGGTATTCTGTACACTAACCTCCAGGTTGCTATATTGCATTGTATTATACAGAAAAGTTCAGTGCTGTGGATTGAAATGGACAGGTATTTTTTCTTATTAATAAATACATACTGTAAATGAATTACAAAATAAATGACTACATTTGTAGCAATTGTTTATACCATATGTTGCGCTAGTCCCGCAGGAACCACTGGTAAATGAGATCCCCCACCCTGCACAGCCAGGCAAAACCACATTTTCCACAGCACACAGAGTCAGAAATAGTCCGAGCAGCTTTGTTTTTCATTTTATTAGGGGATTTAAACTTGGATGGGGAATATGGGATGCCCACTTGACTGTGGCAGAGGTGATGGGAGAGGATGGAGATGAGATCAGTGGCAGAGGTGATGGGGGGATAGGGATGAGACCTGTGGTGGTGGTGGGGGGGATGGAATCAGTAAGAGGCAGTGGTGGTAGAGGATGGGATTAGTTGCAAATACTGACTTACTTTGTCAGTCGATTCCCCCTCAGTATATCTCTTCATGCGCCTCCAGGGATGCCTCTGCTGACATGGGGTCTCCTTGCAGAGCGGAGAGCTCCTCCCCCGTCACTCTATTGGTCATCAGCTGACTTTCTCCTTCAGTTTCTGCCTCCCTACAGGGCTTCTCTCTGCGGCTATGGGTGGAGAGTATACCACAGTGACAGTGCTTAGCCTCCTTTCAGCAGCGAGCAGGCCCAGCCGCCCCCCATCCCCCGCTGGCGGAATGGAGGAGCAGGCCCACTCACAGTGGCAGAATGGGGCGGGGGTTAGGGGCCCCCTCAAAGTGGCAGAACGGGGGGGCGCTCACAGTGGCAGAAGGGGGGCAGGCGGGCCCCCTCACAGTGGCACGATAGGTAAGCCCCTCACATTGACAAAACAGGGGGCCCCTTATTTGGGTGGAGTCAGGTGATCAGGGTTCTGTGCCACATGGATGGCTGTCTGGGTGGACGTGTGTCGTATTGCCCCGGGCTGCTAGGCCAGAAACCTAAGGCCTATCCCGGGGACATCTGGCTGCTAGGCTAGCTGAGAGCCTATCCAGAAGTAATGCAGGGTTGGGACTGCAGTCTTGTAGTCCAACCAGAAGTAACAGTTCCAACGGCCAGAGTTAGAGGGGTAGCTGTTGCCACAAAGGGACCATCCACCTTACTACCAGAGATCATTGTGAGCAAGCTGAGGCCAGTACCAGAGCAGACTTCTCGCCAGCCGGGGACAGTGAAGAAGTGGGAAAGCATCAGCAAGTGTCAAGTCAGGGACCCAGTGGGACAGCAGAGGTGACGCTTGAGGAGTGCCAAGCCAGGGACCTAACGTGTCAGCAGGGGTGAAGCTTGAGGAGTATCTGTGAGTGCCAAGCCAGGAACCCAGCAGTGAAGCAGGGGTGACACTTGAGGAAGATACTGAGTGCTACAGTGAAATAGCTCAGGGGATCCAGTGGCTATTGGATCTGAAGTTTAGTGAGAGAGACTGGGAGCTCGTTAAGTGAAGACTCACAGTGAGTGAGTGTGGGATAAAGACGTCTGTTTGTGTTGCAGATAGTTGAATAACTTTACCATTAGTAACAGCTACAAGATTGTTGCCATAGGAGACAGCGGTCCTACCTATACAGAAGTGTTATCAGGCTGGAGGCCTTCACCTGTATAGCTGTCTACCTATAGAGGTCTCGGAGTCTGCCAATTAACATTGCATCTGCTTAAGTGTGTCCTGGCCCTAACCTTCTCTGGTATAGTTCTATTTAAGAGACAATAAATCTCTTTGCATTCAAAAAGTGTCTGGTGCCCACTAGTTCATCTTGCATTACATCCACCATGCCTTATAACCCACTCTACACTGAAGGATGTCAGCTCTCCCTAAATCTTGAGGTCACCATTAGGCTTCAGGGGCCCCGGGACTTTGCTAAACGCATTTTTTAGTTTGGTGCACATATAG
Source organism: Lithobates sylvaticus (assembly GCA_028564925.1). Lineage (NCBI taxonomy): Eukaryota > Metazoa > Chordata > Amphibia > Anura > Ranidae > Lithobates > Lithobates sylvaticus. The sequence goes on from CM053026.1 coordinate 119,491,390, forward strand.
GCAAAACTTACATAAGAGATTTTGGTGCCAAATTCAATACCATACCATGTACTGTAACAGTCACATTTAAATACCAGACATTGTAAGCAAATATAATATAACATTTATAAATTTGTATCTTTCTATGTTTTATTTTTAACAAACCTTAAGACAACTGACTGCAACTAATATTAAGAAACTGCATTTTGCTTATTTCTCCAATGGTAGTTTGCAACTGTTTATGACAAATGTATGCATGTCTATTTGTTAAAAAACAACAGAATATATTCAATTACCATTAATTTGCTGTTTCTATTGTATTGTGAGGATAAACTAACTATACAAGTACATGTTTAAAACATTTTATCTGCTGTGCAAAAGACAAAATGTGTTCTTTGCATTTAATGAATGTATCCTTGTGAATTCCTAATAGGATTTTCTAATATGAAATTCTAATATTCTGGCAAACAAAATGCCTGTCACTCACTGTTTCAAACTGTAGCATAGGGGGTTATTTATGAAAGGCAAATCCACTTTGCACTGAAAGTGGACTTGGAAGTGCAGTTGCTCTAAATCTAAGGGGTAGATCTGAAATGAGTGGAAGTTCTGCTGATTTTATCATCCAATCATGTGCAAGCTAAAATGCTGTTTTTTATTTCCCTTGCATGTCCCCCTCGCATCTACAGCGACTTTACTTCCAAGTGCACTTGCAGTGCAAAGTGGATTTTCCTTTAGTAAATAACCCCCATAGTACTTAAACTATAACTATTCTTACTATCCTCTATGGTCCAGTCACGTGATCCTGCAGCTCTGGCTCCCCTGTTTTAGTGAGCAACTTCTGCTAGGGAGAGGAGAGAGTTCAAACACATAGCTGTTGCCAAGTTCTCCCTTACAGAGAGCTGCAGGATCACGTGACCAGACCAAAGTGGACTGAAAATATGTAAGTACACAGATCTTTTTTATACAGGTTAGGTGGGATAGGTAGGAGGAGGGGGAGGGAACATTTTGAAGAATAATTATAGTTAGGGTTTTCTCCCACTTTAACCACTTGCCACCCGCCATATAGCAGAATGACGGCTGCAAAGTGGTTTCAATATCCTGACCGGACGTCATATGACGTGATCAGGATATTGAGCCGGGGGAATCGCGGCGATCGTTGTTGCGATGTGTCAGTCTGACACACTGCAACTACGATCTTGGTAAAGAGTCTCAGGTGGAGACTCTTTACCACGTGATCAGCCATGTCCAATCACGGCTGATCACAGTGTAAATAGGAAGAGCTGTTAATCAGCTTTTCCTCACTCGCATCTGTCAGACGCGAGTAGAGGAGAGCCGATCCTCTGACAGGGGGGGTCTGTGCTGATCAATTATCAGCGCAGCCCCTCCCGAGGATGCCCACACTGGACCACCAGGGACGCCACCAGACCACCAGGGATGGCCAGCACCAGGTATGCCACCCTACACCACCAGGGATGCCATTCAGTGCCCACAATGGATGCCAATCAGTGCCCACAATGGATGTCAATGCATTATTGTTTGGCACTGATTGGCATCCATCAGTACAATACATTACACTACAATGCCGCCTATCAGTGCCCATCCGTGCCGCCTATCAGTGCCCATCCGTGCCGCCTATCAGTGCCCATCCATCCTGCCTATCAGTGCCCATCCATGCTCATCCGTGCCACCTATACATGCCCATCCGTGCCACCTATCCATGCCCATCCATGCCGCCTATCCATGCCAATCTGTGCCACCTATCAGTGCCAATTTGTGCCACCTATCAATGCCTATCCGTGTCGCCCATCAGTGCCACCTATCAGTGCCCATCAGTGCCGCCTATCAGTGCCACATATCAGTGCCCATCAATGCCACCTCATCATTGCCACTTCATTGGTGCCACCACATCGGTGCCCATCAGTGCTGCCTTATCAGTGCCCGTCAGTGCAGCCCCATTAATGCCCATCAGTGAAGGAGAAAACTTACTTATTTACAAAGTTTTGAAACGGAAACAAAAAAAAACATTTTTTTTCAAAATTTGCGGTATTTTTTTATTTGTTTAGCAGAAAATAAAAATCCCAGAGGTGATCAAATACCACCAAAAGAAAGCTCTATTTGTGGGAAGAAAATGATAAAAAATGTTGTTTGGGTACAGTGTAGCATGACCGCACAATTGTCATTCAAAGTGCAACAGCGCTGAAAGCTGAAAATTGGTCTGGGCAGGAAGGTGTTTAAGTGCCCAGTATTGAAGTGGTTAAAGGAGAAGTCTCACATTTTTTTTTATACTTTTTCAATCCCACATAGGACCATGAGCATATAGGACTTAGCTCTGGTTCACACTATAACCTGCATGTAAATCACACAGGATCCACACCACATTCCTGTGCAATTCACATGCAATTCAGTCTAGGTTCACATCGCATGCAGATCACACAGGAATTGCACTGCATTCCTGTGCAAATCACATGAGATGTCTGTGCGGTGCGATTTGAGCCATTCATTTTGTATGGTTCAAATCATATTGCATCTGTACCAAATTGGTGCAGGGCCCTTTTTTTTGCCGCACCAGAGTCGGATCCCCGGTGATCCATTTAAGCCAATCACACTGCATTTTGCAGGCTGTTTTGGGGTGTCGTTGATTTAATATTAACACCTGCAGCAGAACGCACGAAGACTGTGTGATTTCAATGCGGTGCAGGAAACACACAGAATTCGCTGAATTTCCTGCATCGCACATATATGAATCATGGCTCAGTGTGGTGCGATTTGAGACTATTCATTTTGAAAGCACAGGCACCCTTTTTGGTACCACAACCACACTGCATGGTCATTTTGTACCATGCAATCTCGCTATCTGAGCATGCTTCTAACAAGGAGACAGGATTGCAAGTGACAGTTCTGGTCTTTGGCAACAAGGGCCACTCTGAAGACCAACCTGCTGAGCTGTGTGTTCTATCTGCAGTTGCTTGTAGATAGAAAGCCTGCTATATGGATTACACAGCCCTGCAGAGCTTCTTCTGTCCTCCTCCCATGAAGACGACAGGGCGGATCTTAAACAGGAAGGGGTATGGCCTTGACAGGAAGGGGTGGGTCATACTTAAATTAGGGGGTGCACAAGTTTAGTCAGGCCTAGGGCAGCACAAAACCTAAATACACCACTGGGACAGCATATAGTATTGCATATAGCAAGGACAACTATTTTGTGACAATTTTGCAAAAAAAGGTATGTTTGCATATACTGTACATTACAGAATTGCATAAAAACAATTAAAGATGAACTTCACTCTCTGACTTTTTTTTACATTTCTTTAGTTACTTCCTGAATTCCATGCCTATGCAATTGATGTCATACATCCCAGAAGTCTTCAGGATGGAAGGAGGGTTTATCTCACCTAAGCACAGTCTCTGCCTGCATGCCTGGGCAGATGGCATCTAGGATGTAAATGCTACATGAATCATCTGCCCTTGCTCAAGATGGCCCCCGCCAGAAATGCTAAGGGGGTGTTTTTCAAAGTGATTTCTCAGCAAAATAAAGCATGGAAACATAAATAGATGAGTGAGTTTGCTCTGAATATTAAAAAAAAACTAATTAAATATTGTTTTTGGTTTGTGGTGCTCAGATGCAGTGTGTTTCTGCTGTATTTCCCAAATCACACAGGTGTGTAACTATAAATTACAGGGTCCCATTGCAAAGTGTTGATAGTCTCCATATCAGTTGTAGGTGGTCTGTTGTGCACCCCTATTTATTTACTCCTTTTACATTGATTTATTGGTAGGCAGCTTATAATGAGTATATTTATATATATATATATTTATGCCACCTTGAAAATGGGGGCCTGAGGTCTGCACTCTGTAATGTTACACAATTTACAACCTCTGGCACTGGTGGTTAGGGTTTTGTGGGCTATAAGGGGGTCCTATTAATACCTCTTATATGTAGCACCCTGGTGTTTAGGTAGGGTTGCTAATAAATTTAGTTTGCCAGGCGGTAGTTGCCCTGGTTAATTGTTAGTAGATCCACTGATTCCTCTCAAGTTCTGGACTTGCTGCACCTTCCCTCTTCTGTCGCTAGGTGGCATTATGCTGGTGACATTAGCTAGACAAGGGCTTAGCAAGGTCAGGTTATGAATGGATGGGGTGTCTCAGCCAATTGGTGGGGGTTTTTTTAGTCCCTTGGCGTGCTGGGAGAGCCTAATTATTTGGGTGGAGTCAGGTGATCAGGGTTCTGTGCCACCTGGACGGCTGTCTGGGTGGACGTGTTATGCTGCCCTGGGCTGCTAGGCCAGAAGTCGGAGGCCTATCTTGGGGACATCTGGCTGCTAGGCTGTCTGAGTGCCTATCCAGAAGCAGCACAGGGTTGGGACTGCAGGATTGGAGTCCAACCAAAAGTAACGGTTCAGCTGGACGGGGGAAACAGTTGTGGTTGGAGGTAGAGGGGAAGCTGTCGCCACTAAAGGACCATCCACCTTGGTACCAGAGACTACTGTGAGTAAGCTGGAACCAGTACCAGAGCAGTCTTCTCACCAATTGGCGACAGTGGTAAAACTTCACCAATTGCCAAGCCAGGGACCTAGCGGGTCAAAAGGGGTGATGCTTGAGGAGTATCTGTGAGTGCCAGGCCAGGGACCCAGCAGGGAAGTGGGGGTGACACTCGAGGAAGATTAAGGGGAACCCAGCGGTGAAAAAAAAAAGGCGTAGGAGCCCCCCCAAAATACATACCGGACCCTTATCCGAGCACGCAACCTGACAGGCCGCAGGAAAAGAGAGGGGACGAGCAAGCGCCCCCCCCCTTAACCGTACCAGGCCACATGCCCTCAACATGGGGAGGATGCTTTGGGGTCCCCAAAGCACCTTGTCCCCATGTTGATGGGGATAAGGGCCTCATCCCCACAACCCTTGCCCGGTGGTTGTGGGGGTCCATGGGTGGGTGGCTTATCGGAATCTGGAAGCCCCCTTTAACAAGGGAAACCCCCAGATCCCGCCCCCCTATGTGAATTTGTAACGGGTACATTGTACCCCTACCGTTTCACAAAAAAAGTGTCAAAAACAGTAAAAAAGACAGGAGACACTTTGGGACGAATCCTTTATTAAAAAATAAAAATGTCCCTAGATGTAGATCCAACTCACGGCGTCAGACGAGCCGAAAAAATAAAAAAAAAGCCTCAACAGCTCCGCCTCTATAGGAGGCCCCGCCGAGTGACGCTTCTTCTCAGTGACAGCTGTTATATAGCTGAGGGCGGTGCCACCCGGTGACGTAAACAGGCGTTTATGTCAATGAATGGCCCTCAGCTATATAACAGCTGTCACCGAGAAGAATGGACATGCCGTTTTTTTCAATGAGTTTTATCTATATTGTTGAGATACGACAATTCATTGCAGCCGCTAGCAGTTTTAAATGAAATTTTTTCCTTTAGAAAAGTAATTTTGCTATGGTATTGTTCTAAACACGGGAAAACTGTGCCACTTTACAGGCATACTATAGACACCCCCCAGGCACAATATTTAAAGGAATATTACATTTTTATTGTTTCACTTTAAATATTATTAAAATCACTGCTTCTGAAAAAACTGAAATTTTAAAAACTTTTTTTTGCATTGGTACATGTCCCCTGGGGCAGGACCGGATCCCCAAACACTTTTTATGACAATAACTTGCATATAAGCTTTTAAAATGAGCACTTTCGATTTTTCATGTTCGTGTCCCATAGACTTTAACGGTGTTCGTCCCAAATTTTTTGCCTGTTCGCAAATTCTGGTGCAAACAAAACCGGGGGGGGGGGTGTTTGGCTCATCCTTACTTGCTACATATATAATAACAAACCTTTAAAGCAAATTAGAGCCACCCTCCTCCCCTTTGCTCTTCTCATCCCATATACTGTATACCCTAGACTACTCCTCCAAGATCAGTTATGCCTCGTTTCCACTGAGCGGATCGGTTCAGTACGGTTCGGTACGGTACGCTATTTTTTTTTTTTTTTTTTTTCCAAATATAAAGTTTTTATTAAGTTTTCAAAAACAGGAACAGAAAATGAGGTCCAGGCCTCAACAGAACATGCAATCACATAATAACAGTGAGGGTCGCAGCCCTCTGGCTTCTTATCACATTTATCAACAGTACATTATCACAACCCGTAAGTTTCCTGTATATCGCTCATGTACATTGTATCATTGTTGGTCTCTAGGTCGGAGAAGCTTCACTTTTATTGATCCAGGCCGGTAGGCTTAGTCTATGGGCAGCAGGATTGCATTGTAGAAGACGCAAAAGAAAGAGGAAAGAGAAAGAATAAGCGAAGATAGGGAGAGATGGGGAGGGTGAGAGGGGATGGGATGAGGAAGGGGGGGGGGGGGCCCCCGGGTCCGCGAGGCTCCAAAGTCTGGGAGCTATCTGTTCTTTGTTACACTAACCAGTGTAGTTTCCTTTTATCTCAAGATCCTAATAGGGCCTGCCCTTCATCTGAGAATATGAATGTGTTCCATAACGCCCATGTCTTCCTATAGGTTTCCAGTTTATCCTGTGAGGTCAGTATAAGGTCCTCCATCCTATTTATGTCTTCCACCTTCCGCAGCCACATTGCTGCGGTCGGCGGACACTGTTGTTTCCATAGCAGTGGTATGCAGGATTTAGCTGCGTTAGTGAGGTGTCTCAGGATTGATTTTTTGTATCTTTTGGGGGATAGGGAGGAAACATGCAGCAAGAAAAACGCTGGGTCCTCAGGTATCTGGAATTCCGTAAACTTCTGTGATGTGGTACGGACCACGGACCAGAAGGGTGTCAAGAGAGGGCAGGACCAGAATACATGCAGTAACGTTCCTCTCTCTCCCTGGCACCTCCAACACAGTTCTGAGGAGTCGGGGAAGATCTTGTGTAATCTGCTAGGCGTATAGTACCACCTGGTCAGAATCTTGAAATTAGTTTCTTGTACTTTGGTACATATGGAAGATTTGAGGGCAAAGTCTATCATAGTTTGCTTCTGGGCTTCCGTAAATGTCCGCTGTAACTCTATCTCCCATTTCCTGAAGCAGGGCAAATTAGGTTGTTGGGGGGGTGTGTTTAGCAGCGTGTACATACTTGATAGGACCTGTTTCAAGGGTTCCCTGCCGGCCACAAATTCCTCAAAAGAGGTCTTTGTCCTCGTATATAGATGGGGATCTGAGATGCTGTGGAGAAAATGGTGTATCTGGACCGCGTTCCAGAATGGCAGTTGGTATTCGCCACTCGGGTCCATCAGTTCCCCAATGTTGGGCCACCCATCCCGTGTCACGAAATGACTGGCTAGTGTTTTGTCCATGCTGCTAAGGGTCTGGAAGTTCGTCGGGGGGTTTCCTGGGGGGAAGTCAGGGTTTCCCAGAATTGGCGTCATGGGCGATGTCTTGGTTGTCTGTGCGTTTTGGAGAGTCGCTTGTCTACATTGTCTTAAAGTGTTCCCAATCATGGGGTGTGTCTTTATTTCGGGAGGCAATGAGTCGTAGCACCAGACTGCTGTTCCTAATGGCGTGTCTGTCTGACTTTGCTCTATTTGAGCCCACAGTTTTAGTTCCTGGTGTCGCTTCCAGTCTACTACTCTCCCCAGGTGAATGGCTTGGTAATATCTTCTTATGTCTGGGATTGCTAGCCCTCCGTGTTGTTTAGGTGCCGTCAGCAGAGTGCGTGGTAGTCGTGGCTTTTTATGTGCCCACACAAAGCGGGTGAATAGAGCTTGCACTTGCCGGAAGTATTTGGGGGGTATCCTGATTGGTAGAGCCTGAAAGAGATATAAGAACTTGGGAAGAATGCTCATTTTTATCAGATTACACCTCCCGAACCAGGAGTGTATGCCTTTGTGCCATTTGTCTAGTAAGGTCTTAGCTTTTGTCAGCAGTGGGGGAAAGTTAGTTTCATATACCTGGGACAGGTCTGATGGGATATTGGTGCCTAAGTATGACAGTGTGGACGTGGTCCAGCGGAATTTAAAGTTTGCTTGCGTGTTCAGGAGGTCTTGGGTCGTCATTGAGATTCCCATGGCTTCAGATTTGCTATAGTTGATTTTGAGATTGGATACCCTCCCAAATTTCTCTAATTCCATAAGGAGATTGGGCAGCGACGTCACTGGGTCGGTCAGTGAGAAAAGCATATCATCAGCATACGCTGATATTTTGTGGTACTGTCGCCCGTCCGAAACCCCATGGATATCTGTGTTAAGCCTCACTTTGGAGAGAAAAGGCTCTAGTGAGATGGCATACAATAGGGGGGACAGTGGGCAGCCTTGTCGCGTTCCATTGTTTATGGCGAAGGGTTCTGATAATAGTCCGTTCACCTTCACTTGGGCTGTCGGGTTCCTATATATGCCAGCTATTCTGTTAAGCATCTTCTCTCCTAGTCCTATCCTGCGCAAGACGGTGAACATATATGTCCAGTTGACCCTATCGAACGCCTTCTCGGCGTCCGTGTTTAGGAATACACACGGGGTTTTTTTGCTTTTGGCTATGTAGAGAAGGTTTAGTACCTTAGTCGTACTATCTCTGGCCTCTCTAGAGGGGATGAAGCCCACCTGATCTAAATGGATGAGGTGTTGTAAATGTAGTGCCAGTCGGGTAGCTATTATTTTAGTGTATAATTTGAGGTCAATGTTTAGCAGCGATATGGGTCTGTAGCTACCACATATCGCTGGGTCTTTACCCTCTTTCCGGATTACAGAAATGTGGGCCCTCAACGTGTCTCTGGCAAACGTTCCTCCTTCCCCGATTGCGTTGAAGGCTTTTAGAAGGTGGGGTCCCAGAATTGGGAGCAGTGTTCTATAGTACTGTAGCGTGTACCCGTCCGGGCCCGGTGCTTTCCCTGGCTTCATCTGTTTGATAGCCTGTTGTAGTTCTAGTAGAGTTATGGGGGCTTCTAGTTCAGTCTGGGTGTTTGTGGAGAGGGTCGGTAATTGGGCGGTGTGTACGTATTCGTCTAATTCCTGCTGTGACGCTGTCGATGTCGGTAAATTGTACAGTGTGGTATAGAAGGATTTGAATTCCTTAGTAATTTGCTTAGGGAGAGTTGCCCTTTCTCCGTCTTGTCTAGTGATATGTGGGATGTAGGTGGAAAGTCTGAGATCTTTAACGGACTGGGCCAGAAGTTTCCCGCATTTGTCACCAGATTCGTAGGTCGCTTTACGACATACCTGTATAGCTGCCTTGGCTCTGTACTGAAGTATATTATTTATTTGGTTCCTTATCGTCTCTAGTTCTATAGTCAGTGTCTGGGTCGGGGTATGTTTATGTCTGGCTTCCTTCGCTTTGAGGTCCTGTAATAGTTGGTCAAGTTTCTGGTTTCGTTCTCGCTTAATGCGTGCTCCATGTCTAATAAGAATCCCCCTTATCACCGTCTTGTGAGCTTCCCATAGAGTCCCCGGTTCGCAGTCTAATTGGTCGTTCTCTAAGAAATAGAAGCTTAGTTCTCTGGTGACTTCCGCAAGTATCTCTGGGGATTGGAGAAGGCTCTCGTTGAGTACGGTACGCTATTTTGACTGTTTCCATTATGAAAGAGGCCCATACAACCGAACCATACTTCACCATTCAGGGTCCTGCTTCAGATGTGGGGCCATAGAAAATGGTCCGGTACGGTTAGGGCGGAGCTACGATACATTCCACTGATTGGCGGACAGAAAAACGTCTGTCAATCAGTGTGACGCCAGGCTAGGCATTTTTTCGAAACACCGTATGGCCCCTGGTGGTCCGAATTGCAGTGGAAACGCTCACCTGCATAGGCTGGACCATTCTAACCCTTCCAAACTGTACCGACCCGAACCGATCCGCTCAGTGGAAACGAGGCATTAGCGATCCCTTCTACCAGCTTCAGCCTATGTTCTGGTCTTATTCCATAAGCCAGAATGGAGAAACTGTCTCCCCGCAGGCTTACAATTAGACATAATAGATTTAGGCTGGGCTCCATATGCCTCTCTGATACATAGCAGCTGCATGGACTGCTATGGTTGTAGGTAAGATAACGACATAGAATCTCAGTAGCTTTAAAATCCTTGCATCCTTGCCACCCAGTCCAAGAACATACCCTTCAGCTCATGCACCTGGATGGAAGAGATATTATCTTTGACATACCAGTGATGTCAATGCAGTATCTCCTTACTCCTCCATACCTTATACAGTACATTCTGGTAGTTTTTCATACATGGCTCATTGCATGGGTACTGAAATAATGATTGCAACTGGAATAAAATGTATTCTCACCTGCTATCAAACTGTTATGCTCCGTACACACGGTCGGAAATTCAGACGGAAAATGTCCGATCAGACCCTGTTGTCGGAAAAACCGCCCGTGTGTGGGCTCCATCGGACTTTTTCCCACTTGAGATCCTGCTCTCAAATTTTCCGACAACAAAATACGATCTGACCTTTTCCGATCGTGTGTCGAGAATTCCGACGGACAAAGTGCCACGCATGCTCAGATCAAATTATGAGACCAAAACTAGTGGCTACTAGCCTCTACGTAGTTCCGTCGTATGCACCACGTTCAGAATGATCGGATTTTCCGACAACTTTGTCTGACCGTGTGTATGCGTGTTGCATACACACGGTCGGACAAAGTTGTCGGAAAATTCGATCATTCTGAACGTGGTGACGGACAAAATCCGTCGAAAAAAATCCAACGGATTTTGTGGTCGGAATTTCCGACTGTGTGTACGGGGGCTTAGAAGGGTTTACAACTATGGTAACCTTTTCACAAAAAAAATGTAAATTCCTACCCAGAGTGTGAAATTTGTTTTACTTTTTTTTTATTAAAAAAAAATTGTAAAGAGTTCCCCCAAAGGCTACTAGCCAAGCACCCCAGGTGCACAGGCTAATATATCCATGGCTGCATTAAGCAGCAGGAAGTTTGTGCGTCCTTGCCATTCATATTTCATTTGATATACCCTTTGGCATTGGTTTGTAATTCAAGGGGGGTGCCCAAGAAAGGGTCATCCCTTGCAAAGCACCTCTGATGATGGGCGTCTGTGGAATCGGCATTGTGCAGGTTGATTTTTTGACTTTGTATGTTGTTTCACAGAGTTGACAGGGAAGGGGTAGAAACCTAGTAGATTGTTCCTAAACACTTCTGAAGTGTCTGGTGTCTGTCAGGCATCACTGCTGTAAGTGGCGTGCCCATTTCTTTGGACAGACAAAAGCTAGTAGATTAGTAGATATCCAAACCCCATGAAGCAGATTACTGGATTACTGCCAATGGATTTTAAAGTATACCTTAGCCTCTGGTTACCAGTTTAAACGTCTGTACCGTAAGGTGGGATTCATTAAAACAATAGCAAAAGTAGACTTTCACTATTTTATTTTGTGAAGCAATGAAACAAGGAATCCGATTGTCTGCTCAATAATGGGTCTGATTTTCTCCAATTATAAATCTTTCCTGTATAGTGGCCTAATATCTAAAGTCGTTATGTAACCCTAAGGGTGAACCGTCTGTACAATATCCCAGCGTACTTGTAATTATACATAATAATATATTTTTTAAATGGTTAAGTTATATTTCTATACCCAGCAAAATATAATGTTAAAATACTCTCATTAAAAATGAGCTATCACGTATATAATTTCAAACTGCAGTAGTTCAGCAAATATACAGTTTCAACAAATAGGCGTACTGTTGTTTAATTGCACCATTTATATAAGCTATTTAAGTACTTTGGCTGCAATAAAAGTACATATATATGAAGTTATTAAACCCAAGACACAATATTTATGTCTGCATGGAAAAGACACACAATATTTATTGGCGGAGTTCTTTCTCCAAATGGTATCTCCAGATTTAATGGCCAACACTTATCTGGCTGGAGACCAATGAGCAGTTTTACATTGACCCTGGAGGATAAATTAGCCACAGGAAAGTCTGACATTATACAGAAATGATACTTTACACGGAACCTCCACAATAGCTGGATAACTGAGCACATCAATTCGAATATAATAGTCCTCTCACATATTATAAAGCTTCGTGCAAGCTTAATTGTTTTATTTTATTTTATTATAGACTATCCTGTGATTTCCTTTCTTATTAACAAAGTACAAATATTAAAGTTCCTTGGAGTTCATGCTGGGACTTGTGTTTCCTTAACCACTTCAGCTCTGGAAGGTTTATCCCCCCTTCATGACCAGGCCATTTTTTGCGATACAGCACTACGTTACTTTAACTGACAGTTGCGTGGTTGTGCAACGCTGTACCCAAATAAAATGGATGTCCTTTTTTTCCCCACAAATAGAGCTTTATTTTGGTGGTATTTGATCACCTCTTTGCTTTTTTTTTTGTTGAGCTATAAACAAAAAAAGACTGAAATTTTTTTTTAAAAATTATATTTTTTACTTACTGCTATAAAACATATCCAATAAAAAATGTAAAAAGAATCAAATTACTTCAATTTAGGCCAATATGTATTCTGCTATATATTTTTGGTAAAAAAATCCCAAAGAGCGTGATTGATTGGTTTGCGCAAAAGTTATAGCGTCTACAAATTATTGGATATTTTAATGGAATTTTTTTACTAGTAATGACGGCAATCAGCGACCTATAGTGGGACTGTGACATTGCAGCAGACAAATTGGACACTAAGTGACACTTTTGACACTTTTTTGGAGACCAGTGACACTAAGCCCCCGTTCACACCTATGCGAATTAGACGCGGCTTAAACCGCATCCAATTCGCAGGACATTTCAAAATACATTAATATTAATGAGGCTGGTTCACATATCTGCGGTGCATTCGCACTCCACATTGCACAAAAAACGTGTGTGTTTTCTAGGCAGTGCGGTCCGGGTCAGGTGCGAATTCAGGCCCATTATCTTCTATAGGCACGCATCTGATTCGCAGATGTGTGAACAGGATAAAATACTGATGCAATTCTGAACTGATACTGTGGCAATCCTGAGCTGATACTGTGGCAATCCTGAGCTGATACTGTGGCAATCCTGAGCTGATACTGAGCAAAAACTGACATGAAACGCTGAACAACTGAGTTTTCTCTTCGCAGGGAAAACTGAGCTTCAATTTGCACCGCACATGTGTGAACCCAGGCTAATACAGTGATCAGCGCTAAAAATATGCACAGTCACTGTACTAATGACACTGGTAGGGAAGGGGTTAACAGGGGTGATCAAAGGGTTAAATGTGTTCCTAAAATGTGCTTATTCACTGTGTGGGATGTGCGTGTTCTATGGGAAGGCAGAGATCCGTGTTCCTGCTTAGCAGAAACACAGGATCACTACCTTCCCTATTTACAGAACAGTGATCTGCCTTGTTTACATAGGCAGACCATCGTTCTGCTTGGTGGACTTGCACAGCTGGAGCCATCGGCTACAGTATACGGTCGGCAAGCGGTTAATTTGCAGAATGCAGTGAAAACGAAACAAAAGTCCGGACAACCGCACTCCAAAAAATAGTAATTCCTTTATTAATGTAAAGCCATACAGCAGGGATAAAAACTGCTAATGTGTTTCACACCATCAAGACAGGTGCTTATTCATAGCTAATTTGCAGAATGCAAGGAGAAAGTCTCGCCTGATTTGAAGGGAAAAGGCTATTTACACTACACTAAGGATAACCAGTTACTTAAAGTGTCACTATAGGCAAATAGGTTTGTTTTTTTGTTTCAGAGAGAGATTAGAATGCTTGTCAGGCTTTATTGCTGTCTGTGCCCCCCGTTAGGGAGATGTACCCTCTCTATTTGTCCTGTTTACCATTATCATTGAAAGTGAAAGTAACAACCAATTTCACATTTTGGGTTGACATCAAAACAGGAATAGAGGGGAAATTTTCCAATGGGCACACTAGTTCTGGTGACCCTGGTGTCACCTCAGGATTTCTATCACTTTGGAGGGATTTTCTTTCACTTCTTGTTTTGGCTATGTGACTGGAAGTGAAGAGAAAGCTTCCCAATGGGACAAAGATGGGGAAAAAAAGACAGGGGTTTTAACCCTCCCTTCCGCTGTCCAAAATGAAAACAAAATGTTTTACCTCAAGTAACATGTTAAGATTGCAGTCTTAAAGTGTTACCATACCCACAGCAGTAAAATCAGTGTGTATATGCAGTAATGCATGCTTGTTATACTCACTGTGGAACCTAAGGGGTTAATCCTCCATATTGTATAAAAAGGCTGTTTCATCCTGTCTTCTCTAATCTACCCCTTCTTCCACTGTCCCCAATCCATCTCCTGATAGCAGAGTCTATGGAGTCAGGCTGCACATGCTTAGTTTGGTGTGTATTGCTAGAGAGGTTTTTCTTTTTTTCTTGGGAGAGTGCATGTGATCAGCACTGTCCAGACAGAGGGTCAGGGGTCTTGCAGCCTGATAAAACAGTCAGAAAACTCCTACAAGCTTTAACCAGTGCTTTGCTGGACACTGATAGAAGTCACAAGACTGCTCTAACCGCAGATGAGAAAAGGTATTTAGCAGTTTATATTTACTAAAATAATTGCATTTCCATGTGCTGTGTACTGTGGGAGACCAGATATAGTAAATACAGGGTCCTGGGTTTAGTAACACTTTAAGAGTTCTGCCATTATTTCGGTTGCTGTGTCCTGCCTGCCCTGACTGATGGTATCATCAGCCTGTTTCTTGTACGTCATTTTTGCGGTGCGCTTTTCGTGTGCCAGCGGGTTGGTTTTTTTAAGGTAACGTGACCTTAAAAAAAAGGAAAAAAGACCAGTTTTGCAGCACTTTCAAAGTGCTTTTAAGGTGCTTTGGAAGTGCTGCCCATTCATTTCAATGGGCGGGGGCATTTTGGAAGTGCTGTTGATATCGCTCCCAAAGATGCTGCTTGCCTGATTTTTTCTGACGTCCGCAAGCGCACTGCCTGAGTGTGAAAGCACATGTAGTGGTCTCCCCGACTTCCAAGGGCCTGATGAGAACTGAAATTCCTCCTCAGGGTGCAGGTTACTAGGCATAGTGGGTGTAGTGCAAGGTGGACAGATTGGACGCCAGTCCCTTTTTTGTAAAAATGAACAAAGAGAGTTTTATTTCTCTTAACAGGAAGAGTGGGGAGAGAGGGTTTAGAGCATAGGACACCCTTAGGCAAATGCAATAGCAATTAAGGCAAACTCTGCAGAGCAGACAAAAATATAAACTGGGCAGACAGCGATACAGAAAGAGGGCCTTTAAGCTGAATGCAGCAATCAGTAGACTTCTTGGACTCTTAGCCATCTGCTGGATTCCCAAGCTTTACCCACAGCTTACCGCTGTACTTAATCTTCAAGCTTTACTTACAGCTAGCTACCCACCGTACTCCTTCAAGCTTTACTCACAGCTACCCGCTACCTTCCTGGATGAGTCTCCACTGAAGCTTTCCCACTACTTCACTGTTCCCAGCTATTGAAGTGTCTGCTCTGGTACTCCTTCAGAACTTCATCCATTCCAAACTTGCCTCCGGTAACAGGAGTGGTTGTCCCTTTGTGGCAACTGCTTCTCCTTTACTTTCAATATGATCAGGCTTTCCTCTAACACATGCGGTTCTGCTCCAGGCTTAACCTTGGCTGCTACTCCTATGTGGAACCCAGAACTGCTAGATAGGCCTTAAGAGTACCTAGCAGGCAGCATGCCTCCTGGATAAGCCTGAGGCTTCAGGCCTAGCAACCAGGAGCTTCTCAACACACCCACCCAGGCCGCAGCCTCGGTCGGGAAGAATCCCCGATCACCTGACTCCTCCCAAATAAATAGCCTTTTCCAGCATACACAGCAGTCAAAGAAACTTCTGCTAATTGGCTGAGACAACCTAGTTACCCATTACCTGAATTTATGATAATCCACCATTCTAATGCCAAAAGCAAAAGTGCCACCTATTGACAGAAGAGAGAGACTACCCCAAACTCAGACTTAGGACAGGAATCAGTTGATCAACCTACCAAATAGCCAGGCTAATTACTACCTAGCACAACTAGATTTATTAGCAGCCCTGTTTAGGACCAGTGTGCTACACACACATTGCAATGAATGGGAGGCAGTTTTCAGATGACTTTCAGAGGCTATTTCTAGGGCTCCCACGCCCCCAATGTGTTTTTGGAACATGGGTGTTTGTTTTTTATGCTGCCGGCAAATTTTTAATTGAGCGAGTGGCGCTGGTCTCCGCTTTTTGTATTCGCTTTTCTACTACCAATAAACAAGTTTGTTATGATACTACATCATTGGAGTTATCTCTTATCTCCCACTTATGGTCCCGTTGGTGTTGGTGTTTGTTCGATCGTGACCTATTGGAATCCTGGTTCCTGTATTGTGGACTCCTATTGATGGACAAGTTCAGTGACCGGTTGGATATCCTACTTACCCGTGCAGAGGGTTATATCTGCTTTCTCTTCAGACCTCGCTATTTAGAGGGTCCATCCAATCTGGTAAGGTGCATACATCATTTTGACCTTTCCACATCTTGGCTTTCCACTTCCATCTCCCCTCCATCTACAGAGCTTGATGACGGCTTTCCTTTCAAATTTTGGATTTCCTGCTGGATAACACTGTGTCTTCATTCATTTTTTGATTTGGAATGTTGATGGACTTTGTTATCTTTCAATATATTTTACCTCACTTCATTTTTGTGCACATTATGCTTTTGTTTACATTTTATACTTGTTTCACAGAGCACACACTTATTGAAAATTTTCATTATATTTTATTTTACTGAGTACACATATATTTTGATTAAGTTTATTATATTTGTTTTGCATTCATATATGGTGTGTAGCATATGTCACTCTATTTTTATTTTTTCATGATATATGAGTTTTAGGGTGGTGATTTAATTAGCGCAATTTACATTTTTTATATTTGTGACACTATACCGGTATTTGTGGTTTTTATTGCAACTTTTTATTCACATAATTCATTTGTTTCACTTTTGAGCGCAGTTTTATTTCTCTGTTTATATATATTTCTATGGCTAAAAGGCCTGAAAACTGCCTCAGTGTGAAAGGGGTCTAAGATAGAGCGGACACTCTTCTCCTTAGTTACCACACAGGTGGCAGCACAAAACACTATAAGGGAGATTATGGGCTCTTTCACACGGACGGACCGTATGTCCGTTTTTCATCCATCCGTTTTCGGATGAAAAACGGACATACATGCATCCCTATGGGATAGCGGGTGTCAGCGGATGAGCATCCGCTGACACCCACTCTCGTCCGTGCCCGCTATGCTCCGTTTCTGCAGACGGAGGAAAACCCCATTTTTTCATCCGTCTGCAGAGCGGATCGGATGACGACGGACTCTACGGTCCGTCGTCACCCGATCTCCCATAGGGGAGAGCGGCGCTCTGACAGGTCCGTTCCTGCACGGAGTGCAGAGACGGACCTGTCATCTTCCTGCTCAGCGGAGATCGCTCCGGCGATCCCCGCTGAGCAAGCGGCTATCCACGGGGCGGATCTGCACTGATCCGCCTCGTGTGAAAGAGCCCTTACTAAAACTGGAGCACTCAGAATCTGGTGCAGCTATGCATGGTAGCCAATCAGCTTCTAACTTCAGATTGTTCAATTAAGCTTTAACAATAAAACCTAGAAGCTGATTGGTTTCTGTGCAGAGGTGCACCAGATTTTACATACTCCAGTTTTAGCAAATGCCTCCCTGTGGTTGTCCTATGATCTAATTACTCTAATTATCAGTCACCCCTTTGGTGTTCTGATCCTCGGTCAAACATTGCAAGGATACAGCCGTGTAAGGACACGCTAAAGAAGTTTAAATTATATCAGCCTGAGTACTGAGAATATTACTATCATCTTTCTTTGTGCAGTGTAATTCCATTTTTTAATTATGTAGCTCTTTGGGTAGCCTCATAAACATTGGTGTATTTTAGTTTTTACTTGCTTTTCCTTTATTACTTATACTTTATGTGTGATGATACAATCTCACAGTGGGATTTGGAATGACTGCACATTCCTTCATCTTTGCAAAACAGAATTACCATTTTAATGTCCATGTGAATAAAATTTCAGTGTGAAATAAAGAACTCAACATTTTTCACCTCAACGAGGAATCCAGCTTCAGCAAAAGATGGAGCTGATGTCTCAGAATATCCTCTTAATATTCAAATATTTCCTCACCCCTGAGCAATTTCCAGAATCATCAAATTACTTATTTTTCGCCCCTTCCTCAGATTAAGAAGTGATTATCAGTTTTATTATAGAAATAATATTACAGGATGATAAAGTGATATAGATTTAATTTTTCAGGGAGATTTCAAAACTGTTATGTTTTTTTTATTTTTATACTGACGGGTTCTAATAGCATTTAGTTGCGGTCCTTTCCAAGTTTATCAATCATATGGGATACTTTCTGCTAGACTTTTCAGACTGAAACATTTCTATTTAATTGAGAGCTGTGATTTGTTTCCACGCAGAGATGTGCTATAAATCTCATCATTTTGCTCCTAACCACAAAAGCAAATTCATATGTGTGTAGTCTGTTTGATATGTAATCATTACCAAGGCATTACACTTGAATTATTATATTCTCCAACTACATATTACGTTTGTGGGGGAAAAAATGAGCCACAGCTGGGAAGGTGTCAGAGAAAAAGCCTGACATAAAAGAAAAGTAGGTCAGTCTATAGCCCCCAGGAGCACAGGTGATGTGCCTATGTTTTCCAGTCATGTCAGCAGCACAACAACCTGCATCTACTTATTTATTTTTATGATCAGTTAGAGCTTGTTCACACCAATGCACATCATGCATACGTTTGTGCATTACTGGGCCATTTACCGTATATACTCGAGTATAGGCCGTCCCGAGTATAAGCCGCTGCCCCTAATTCACCACAAAAACATGGGAAAAATGCATTGACCCGTGTATAAGCCGAGGGTACAAAATGCAGCAGCTACTGTAAGTGGAAAAGAGGGTCAGCAATGCCCATCTGCAGCTGCCTGTCCCCTGTACAGACCCCCCCCCTGTGTCCCCATTGCAGCCTACCTGTGCCGATCTGCGGGTCCTCTGTCATCCGTCCTGTGCCCTCCGTCCTTGTGCCCTCCGTCCTGTGCCATCTGTCATCGGTCTTCGCTCTGTCCCCCCACAGCGTGTACGGCGCCATTCTAAAATGAAAAAGCCGCACCTCCTCCTCCTCCTCGTCCGTGATAGGAGGAACGCTGTTTTCCCAGCAGTCAGTGTGCAGTGTTCCGCCTATCACGGACATTCTCTCATCCTCGTCCATGAGATGAGAAGGACAGGACATCCGTGATAGGCGGAACACTGTACTGCTGGGAAAATAAGTGTCCACCTATCACGGACGGGCGGGAGGAGGCGGCGCGGCTTTTGAAAACTGCCGTCTGTCTGCATGACACGCTGTTCATGTAGGCAGACGGCGGTGACTCGAATATAAGCCGAGGGGGGGACTTTCAGCCCTAAAAAATGGGCTGAAAATCTCAGCTTATATTCGAGTATATACGGTATGTGGAATGACACCCCAATGGCACCCCACCAGAACGCACCTGTGCCGCAATGCACCACAACTCACTAAAATGCGGTAGGCACTACATTTTCATGCATAGAGGGGCATAACTGCATCCTGGTGTGAATGTGCCCTTTGTGATTTCAAAGACTTACTTTTTCCTAAACAGTAATGTGAAAAAATGGGAATATTAAGTGCAGCGCTAATTCATATTGTGTGTATATATTAGAAAATTGTGCAAGTATGCAAACAGTAAGTATAACACATTGACTGCACAAAATAAAATAAAGTGCTAGGTGTAAACAGCAATAAATGAATATAAATACATTCCATAGATTGAAAGCACTAATGAGTACATATATGTGAAATGGCATTGTGAATCTGTATTTATTGGCGTATAACATGCACCTTTTCACCCTGAAAACCAGGTGGAAATAGTGTGTGTGTGTTATACACTGATACTGCAATTTGGGCTGCCTAGGAGGGAACGGGGAGGGGGGTGGGACAAGAGCTGTCAGATTACATACAGGAGAATCTCCTGTCTACTCAGCAGCCTCTGTAATAGGAAGTCCCATCTCCTGGGCTGGCATTGGACCAGTGTTCTGTCTATCATAGAACTTTGTATTAAAGAGGCCACCGAGTAAACAGGAGATTCTTGCTGTATGTAATCTGACCGCGCTCGTCCCGCCTCCCTCCCTGTCCCCTCCGAGGCAGCAGTAATCTGAGGTGAGGCTGCAGATGGGCACTGATCAGGCTGCATTCATGACAATGGTCAGGCTGCATATGGGCAATGATCAAGCTGCAATGATGGGCCATTGTGAGGCAGTAGATGAGCATTGATTAGGCTGCATTGATGGGCAATTGTGAGGCTGCAGATAGCATTGATCAGGCTGCAGATGGGCAATAGTGATGCTGTATTGATGGGCACTGACCCTTATTTAAATAGTTCTTTATTTAAAAAAAAAAAAAAAAATCCTAAAACGTCCCTCCTAAAATGAAGGTGCGTGTTATTCGCCTGTGCGTGTTATATGCAGATAAATACGGTAAATAACCCATGAGGGAAAAAAACAGTCCAAACAGGTGAAATGAAATCACAAGTGTTTAGGTAGAAATCAATGTTGAAATTGAAGATATATCTGACCTCTGAAGAATAGGCCACCATCCAGTAAGAAATCACCAACGAATCAAATACTCTTACCGGACTCAGTGGACCCAATGCAAGCGGCATGGAGTTAAACAGGCATGGAACTGGGAACGTGGTCATACTCAGGAAACAACATGTGAGGTCAGCTTCCTTCAACCTTGTCACCGGACCCAATCTGCAACTGCTACCACTGGAATCAATTGCTTCAGGGTGTATTTCTTTAAAATATTTAGCTCTAGTTCACACTAGACATGTGCAATTCGTTTAGTTACGAATTTGTTTTCCGTTCAAATTCGTTATATTCGTTCATTCGTTATCGTACGAATGAACGAATGATTCGCTAAAAATTCTAACGAATAACGAACTATCGAAACGAACGAATATGAAAAACAACGAAAATACGAAATAATTAAATTAGAAACAACGAAACTACGAAAGAATGAAAATCTGAAAAACGAAAACAGAAACAACGAAAATCAAAATGAACGAAAAAATTCGTACATTCGTAACTTTTTTTTTGTTTGTTGATTCGTAATTTTCCATGTCTCTTACAATGGCGCTGCTTAACGTGCTTCGAATGGATTGAACGAAAAAATTCGTACATTCGTAACTTTTTTTTTTTTGTCTGTTGATTGGTAATTTTCCGTGTCTCTTACAATGGCGCTGCTTAACGTGCTTCGAATGGATTGAACAAAAAAATTCGTACATTCGTAGCTTTTTTTTTTGTTTGTCGATTCGCAATTTTCCGTGTCTCTCAATGGCGCTGCTTAACGTGCTTCGAATGGATTGAACGAAAAAATTTGTACATTCGTAACTTTTTTTTTTTGTTTGTCGATTCGTAATTTTCCGTGTCTCTCAATGGCGCTGCTTAACGTGCTTCGAATGGATTGAACGAAAAAATTCGTACATTTGTAACTTTTTTTTTTTTTGTTGATTCGTAATTTTCCGTGTCTCTTACAATGTTATAATAGCATACACATTACATAAAATTATGAATTATGCTCCGATTACGAATCTACAAAAACAATGTTACGAAAGCACGAATAAATCAATCTTACGAAAGTACGAATGTAACTAAATCTACGAAAATACGAATGCGTCCGAATACAAAATATAACGAAAATACGAAAATACGAATTTCGAATAAACGAAAATTAGACTAACGGAAAAACGAATCAACGAAAAAATAACTCTACGAAAATACGACCAAGTCCGAATACGAACACCGACGACTTACGAAATTACGAATCGTTACGAATCAACGGAAACGAACAGAAATGAAACGAAACTAAACAAATTTTTCTATTGTGCACATGTCTAGTTCACACCAATGCGATTTGTCATGCGATTTGACAGTTCAAAATCTCATGACAAGTCACACCCTTTTATTCAGGAACCGAAACATTTAAATTGTTGCGACTCAAGTCGCCGTGACTTTGAAAAAGGTTCCTGCGCTGCTTTTTTTGCAATTTCATTGCCACTTGCATTGACTTCTGGTAAATAAAGTTGCAAGTCGCAATGAAATCGGAGGTCCAAATCTGATCAGCGGCTTTGAAACTGCGCTGAAGTAGTAGTGCGATTTCAAAGCCACACTGGTGTGAACCAGGGCTAAGGGCACAGCACCTGTACAATTGCCTTAGGACCAGCGCATTTAAATACTATTCAAAATCAACTCTTCCAGTATCCTTTAATAAGTTGTCAGCCACAACAATATTTCAAAAATTATTTCTTTAGTACAAAAATAAACAACATACATTGGATTAAAGGCACCAGAAGTCCAACAGCAAATCGCCTATGAATATAGTAGAATAAAAATATGTTAATCCCAGTAATGGAATGTAATATTTCCCTCAGGATAATTCAGATCTGGATTGGTACCAGTATAATACAGAAACATGAGGTCATATCAAAGGCATAGTACAAAAGAAATGTCATCCAATCAGTATACAATTATCTGGCAATTCCTATGTTTGTATATTTTTTATTTCCTATACTGTATGTACCTCCTAATCACTAGCGTTCATATGTAGAAGGTGTTTGTAATACTAAATAACTGTTTTATTTTTATCCGTTGTTAACTGAACACACTTATTTGAATGAAGTGTAACAATGTTCCATTAATAAAGCTATACATATTGAAGTGAGATGAAATAATGAACAAAAAAAGAGAAATATATAAGCATGCTTGTTATACTCACTGTGGAGCCTAAGGATTTAACCTCTGCATTGTGTAAGAAGGCTGTTTGATCCTGTCTTCTCTGATCCTCCTCTTCTTCCACTGTCCCCAATCTACAGTATCTCACAAAAGTAAGTACACCCCTCACATTTTTGTAAATATTTTATTATATCTTTTCATGTGACAACACTGAAGAAATGACACTTTGCTACAATGTAAAGTAGTGAGTGTACAGCTTGTATAGCAGTGTAAATTTGCTGTCCCCTCAAAATAACTCAACACACAGCTATTAATGTCTAAACCGCTGGCAACAAAAGCGAGTACACCCCTAAGTGAAAATGTCCACCGTTATTTTCCTGCAGTGCCTCAACCCTCTTGGGCATGGAGTTCACCAGAGCTTCACAGGTTGAATGAATGAATGAATAACTTGTATAGCGCTACAATGCGAACTGAATCGCCTCAAGGCGCTGTATTGGCGTTTTGTTGTCGAGCTTCTAGAAGAGGTAGGTCTTGAGTTTCTTCCTGAAGGCCTGATGGATTTCTTCCATGCGGATGTCAGTTGGTAGAGCGTTCCATAGCCGTGGTCCTTGGACAGCGAATCTCCGTTCCCCCTTTGATTTGTAGCGGGATTTAGGAATGAGGAGGAGATTTTGATTAGCCGATCGAAGACTGCGATTCGGTGTGTAGTGTTTTATTTTCTCGAGAAGGTATTGCGGAGCGTTTCCATGTGTGCATTTGTGGGTGAGGCAGAGGGTCTTGAATGTGACCCGATTCCTTACGGTTAGCCAATGTAGGTTCCTCAGGGAAGGGGAGATGGATTCCCAGGGTTTTTTCCCTGTTATCAGTCTTGCCGCCGTGTTTTGGATAAGTTGTAAGCGCGCAAGTTGATATTGGGGTAATCCTATGTAGAGGGAGTTAGCGTAGTCCAGTCGAGAATTGATGACTGTTCCAACTACCACTGCTTTGTCCTCCTTTGGAATGAAGGGGATGAGTCTGCGTAGCAGGCGGAGCAGATGGTGAGAACCACTGACTACTGCTCCTATTTGGGCATCCATTGACATTTCTGAGTCAAAAATGACTCCGAGACTCTTGGCCTTGGTCCTAGGGGCGATGGTCTGTCCAAAGATGGTGGGTGGTGTCCAAGGGATCTGGGTTCGGGGGTTTTGATTGCCACTGGTGTCCTCTTCCACTTCTCCATGACGACATCACGGAGCTGGTGGATGTTAGAGACCTTGCTCTCCTCCACCTTCCGTTTGAGGATGTCCCACAGATGCTCAATAGGGTTTAGGTCCGGAGACATGCTTGGCCAGACCATCACCTTTACTCTCAGCTTCTTTAGCAAGGCAGTGGTTGTCTTGGAGGTGTGTTTGGGGTCCTTATCAAGTTGGAATACTGCCCTGCGGCACAGTTTTCAAAGGGAGGGGTGCATGCTGTGCTTCAGTATGTCACAGTACATGTCGGCATTCATGGTTCCCTCAATAAACTGTAACTCCCCAGTGTCGGCAGCACTCATGCAGCCCCAGACCATGACACTCCCACCAACATGCTTGACTGTAGACAAGACACACTTGTCTTTGTACTCCTCACCTGGTTGCCGCCACACACTCTTGACACCATCTGAACCAAATATGTTTATCTTGGTCTCATCAGACCACAGGACATGGTTCCAGTAATTCATGTCCTTAGTCTGCTTGTCTTAAGCAAACTGTTTTCAGGCTTTCTTGTGCATCATTTTTAGAAGAGGCTTCCTTCTGGGACGGCAGCCATGAAGACCAATTTGATTCAATGTGCTGCGTATGGTCTGAGCACTGACAGGCTGACCCCCCCACCCCTTCAACCTCTGCAGCAATGCTGGCAGCACTCATACGTCTATTTCCCAAAGACAACCTCTGAATATGACACTGAGCACGTTCACTGAACTTCTTTGGTTGACCATGGCAAGGCCTGTTCTGAGTGGAACCTGTCCTGTTAAACGGCTGTATGGTCTTGGCCACCATGCTGCAGTTCAGTTTCAGGATCTTGGCAATCTTCTTATAGCCTAGGCCATCTTTATGTAGAGCAACAATAATTTTTTTCAGATCCTCCGAGAGTTGTTTGCCATGAAGTGCCATGTTGAACTTCCAGTGACCAGTATGAGAGAGTAGGAGCAATAACAAAAAATGTAACACACCTGCTCCCCATTCACCCCTGAGACCGTGTAGCACTAATGCCGCGTACACATGATCAGACTTTTCGACGGACTTGGTCCGGCGGACAATCCGATGGACTTTGCAGCTGAGGTGCGCCGGACTTTCAAGCGAACGGACTTGGCCACACACAATCACTCCAAAAGTCCGACGGATTTGAACGTGATGACGTAGAATAAGGAAGTTTATAGCCAGTAGCCAATAGCTGCCCTAGCGTCAGTTTTAATCCGTCGTACTAGCACACACGACTGGACTTTTCCACCAGACTCCAGTCCGGTGGACAATTTGGAAGCCAGCCTTATTTCTAGGTCCACTGGACTTTTGGGAAGAAAAAGTCCGCTGGAGCCCACACGCGATCGAATTGTCCGCCGGACTCTGGTCCACCGGAAAGTCCGATCGTGTGTACGCGGCATAACAAGTCACATGATACCGGGGAGAGAAAATGTCTAATTGGGCCCAATTTGGACATTTTCACTTAGGGGTGTACTCACTTTTGTTGCCAGCGGTTTAATAGCTGTGTGTTGAGTTATTTTGAGGAGAGAGCAAATTTACACAGTTATACAAGCTGTACACTCACTACTTTACATTGTAGCAAAGTTTAATTTCTTCAGTGTTGTCACATGAAAAGATTTCAGAATTCATTTTTGTGAGATACTGTATCTCCAGATAAGACAGAGCCTTTCGAGTCACCCTGGACATGCTCAGTTTGATGTGTATTGCTAGAGAGTTTTTTTTTTTTTTGGGAGGGTGAATGTGAACAGCACAGGGCCAATCAGCACTGTCCAGATAGTGGGTCAGGGGTCCTGCAGCCTTATAGGACAATCAGGGGAGAATTAAAACTCCTCCTACAAGCTTTAACCAGACACTGCTAGAAGCCACACGACTGCTATATACTGTGGATGAAAAAAAGTATTTAGCAGTCTATATTTACTAAAATATTTGCATTTCCATGTTCTGTGTACTGTGAGAGACCAGATATAGTTAATGCAGGGTCCTCGGTTTAGTAACACTTTAAAATGTTACAAAAAATAAATACAATAAATTGTTATTAACTTTATATTTCCAGGGCAATAAAATATTTTCTCGTGTTGCCTATGACAATCTGTGAAACTGTGATTGTAGGATGCTATGGTCATGAATATTTGAAGTCTCATTGTAGTATGTCATAATTTAAAACCGATTGAGAAGCACTGCTCTAGTAAAATGAAGATTCCTCCTTCTGATAGGATCCATATGTTATCGCTGTATTCATAGACACTTGTGGAACATTTTTCTATTCTATATAATCCTTACCCTCCAATAAATAATCTTATTTATATAACCCAGATTATAAAAGAATGACAAGTTTGCCTAATGCCGCGTACACACGAAGGGACAATCCCGCGGGATTATCCGCTGGACCGAAGTCCAGCGGATAATCCCCTCGTGTGTGGGCGCCGGCGTACTTTTTTTGGCCAAAGTACGGCGGACTAAAGTTTCAGGTTTTGTTCTCAAATTATCCGCTGGACTTGGCAGTCCAGCGGATAATCCGGTCGTGTGTAGTATGGTCCGGCGTACCAAAAAGGACGCATGCTCAGTAGCTATTATGTCACGGACTCGCTCGGTCTGGTAAAACTAGCCTTCGTTTTGAAGCTCGCACAATCGTCACGCTGTTGTTTTTTTTTTTTTTTTTTTTGTTTCTGACAGCGGGATTTGTATGTTATCGTACTTGAAGAATGATTTTGCCTTGCTGCTTGTATATTCACGCAGAGTACTCCCGAACGTTTTTTCTTCAGCATTCTTTAGTGAAGTTATATATTTGTCTATATATATATATATATATATATATATATATATATATATATATATATATATATATATATATATATATATATATATATATATAGATATAGATATAGATATAGATATCCAAATCACCAAATGAAAAATATATCTATATTTCTCAATAAGGCCAAAAAAATATATATCGATATCTACATAGATATATATATAGATAAATATATATAGATATATAGATCTATACGTGTCTAAAAATAAAAAAATATATATATATATATATATATATATATATATATATCTATTATATATGTACATATATCTCTATATAGATATTTTTTAGGATTTGTTGGTTATCAAAAGGATTAGTTATTACACATGATACAATTGTGGAGTCAGCAGAGCTTGCCCTTAATTCAGATCTTAAACCTCACCTTTCCAGCGACAGCACTTGCAGTTCCCTTGAAGTTGCACTTTACACTTGTATTGTCAAATGAATGTTTAGACATGTACCTGCCTACTCCTAAAGAAACTATGTTTTTGAATATCAAGCACGTATATCATTATTTGATGAAAATAAAATGACCATTTATTCTGGTTAAAACAAACAAGGCAAAACAAAATAGGAAGGCAACACTGGAGCCACTTGTAGATTTTGTGAAGACTTTTTGCCCCAACGGCAGACACCAAGTTTGTGAAGCCAAAAATGAAGCTTGGGCACATTTCATACAATATAGGGAGCACAAGAAGATTGACCAGGAATCAGACAGACCAGGAACAGCAGCAGATGACATCTATGTCCCCAAGCTGTGGCACTACAACAGCCTGTGTCTTATGGGAGACCAGATTGAAGCCAGGCAATCACTTCCGACTCTTCGCACCACGCTTCCCTGCACTCTTCCCTGCAGTCTTCCCTGCACGCTTCCTTGGAGGCTGACTTGTGGTAGGAGGAGGAGTAGGAGGAGGAGGAGGAGGAGGAGGAGAGAAGGAAGACGAGGAGGAGGAGGAGGAGAAGTTGGTGTCGGGCCTTCATGGGTCAGGCGGGTGGATTCTCGTAATTCACCCCTCAAACCCCCCCTAATTGCCTCAGAAATTAGGCCCTCACACAGGTGCCGTTGGCCCCTCTCCATTTCCAGCAACCTGCTGGACACGTAGCTGGCATAGCCCTCTTCTGGAAGGGGGGGTTTGTCGAGAATCGCACTCGCCTTCCGAATCAGTTCCAGTGATTCCTCCTCCACAATGGTCATCCTCCTGGGCCTTCTTGGGGGTAAGGGCAGGGGTCGAGGTAGACTTCTTAATTGGGTCTGGCTGTCACTCTGGCTCGTGCTGGGCCCAGCCACCTCCTGGCTCTCGCTGGGCATGTCCTCCTCCTCCTCCATACCACTTGTCCCGGCATCATCCTGGGTCAGCTCATCCTGTGTGCAAATAAAAACAAAAATCAAACACCTGTTTTGTGGTTTCTGGCCTACTCAATCATCCAATTGTAAACTTAGGAACGAGCATCTAAATTTTCCAAAAGATCCAAAAGGCTATCATTTGGACCCCTGCATTTTCCAAGCAGATCACCAATGTTGTCTAACGCTTTTTTTTGCCACTACTGGATGTATGTATACACTATATATGTATCGATATGTTGCACCAACACTTTTTAGAAGTGTGCATAATTTTTGTCAGTTGTTTTCACAATTCTGAGTTCAGGGTGTTAATTGTTTCACATTTTAACGTTGACAGCATTAATATTCACACAATCACAATTTAGGCTACTAAATATATACCTGGCTCCAGCTGGGCGCATCAGCCTGCTCCAAGGTGGAGGGGTCTTCTCCTTCCGTGGAAGCCTCAGCTGGGGTGGAGGGAAGAGTGGAGGGAAGAGTGGAGGGAAGGGTGGAGGGAAGAGTCGACAGTGATTCCCTGGGTTCCATCTGGTCACCTATAAAAGTCAGTTGGTTGTAGTACCACAGCTTGGGTACATAAACATTCTCTGCTGCTGCTCCTGATCTGACTGATTCCTCAATCTTCTTGCGCTCCCGCTTGTACATGTGCCTTAAACTTGCAATTCTGGCTTCCACAAACTTGGTGTTTGCGTTGGGGACTTTAGTCTTCACAAAAGCCACAAGTGGCCCCAGTGTTGCCTTCCGGACATCCCTATTGCCATACAAAGGGTTCTTGAGCTGCCACAGGTTGGTATTTTTTCTGTACAGGGCAATGAATTCGGACATGAACTCCTGGTCCTTGAATGGATTCAACTGGGGTGCAGCCATGTTTGTTTCTGTTTTGTTAGTAATGGCAATACAAAAGACCAAAAACACAAATGTTACTTAAAAGGCACAACCAGTTTTTCTTAACAAACATTACACAACACACCCACACACAGGCAGCAACACATCCACACAGGCAGCAACCCCTACACACAGGCAGCAACCCCTACACACAGGCAGCAACACATCCACACAGGCAGCAACCCCTACACACAGGCAGCAACCCCTACACACAGGCAGCAACCCCTACACACAGGCAGCAAGCCCTACACACAGGCAGCAACCCCTACACACAGGCAGCAAGCCCTACACACAGGCAGCAACCCCTACACACAGGCAGCAACCCCTACACACAGGCAGCAACACATCCACACAGGCAGCAAACCCTACACACAGGCAGCAACCCCTACACACAGGCAGCAACACACACATATCCTTAAAAAATGCTGGCCCAAAACCCAAAAAAAAACACAGTAATGCATCCTAGAAAACACTTACCTTCGTACAGAGCGCTCGCTACTTCCGTTCGGGAACACGTGGGCCCCTCAAACAGCCTTATATACACTGCGCACGCGTCGAAGTCCGCCTGCGTCCTCCGCGTCGCCCGCCCATGACGTTCCTCATGACGAGTATTCCCCGCCCCGCTTCCCCTCGTTGCATTGTTGGTGAATTAATTGATGAATATGGCGGACACATTCTCAGCCAGTAGCGCGGAGGAAAGCCAAGAAGCCAACACATCTGCATCCAGCAGCAGATATAAGGCCACCAATATGGCCTTTGAAGAGATGGTGGAGATGGTGGACATCCTCCAAAGGGAAGATTACGACGGGGAAAATGGCCCGTACCCTCGTCCCAACTTGCGCAAGGACAAGATTCTCACTACAATCGTCAGCACCCTGGAGCAGAAATTCGGCGTACGAAGGGGCAAGGATCAACTGCGCAAACGATGGTCCGACATCAAATCCAGGGAGCACGATCAATACAGGAGAATTCGAAAAGCCATCAAAAAAAGTAAGTCAAGCACGTGCGCTACTATGGTTATACTTGATATGTCTAATCTTGCGCAGATGTTATTACCATTCGTCCGTGAAACTTGCGCAGATGTTATTACCATTCGTACCTGAAACTTGCGCAGATGTAATTACCATTCGTACGTGAAACTTGCGCAGATGTTATTACCATTCGTACCTGAAACTTGCGCAGATGTAATTACCATTCGTACGTGAAACTTGCGCAGATGTAATTACCATTCGTACGTGAAACTTGCGCAGATGTTATTACCATTCGTACGTGAAACTTGCGCAGATGTTATTACCATTCGTACCTGAAACTTGCGCAGATGTAATTACCATTCGTACGTGAAACTTGCGCAGATGTAATTACCATTCGTACGTGAAACTTGCGCAGATGTTATTACCATTCGTACCTGAAACTTGCGCAGATGTAATTACCATTCGTACGTGAAACTTGCGCAGATGTTATTACCATTCGTACCTGAAACTTGCGCAGATGTAATTACCATTCGTACGTGAAACTTGCGCAGATGTTATTACCATTCGTCCGTGAAACTTGCGCAGATGTAATTACCATTCGTCCGTGAAACTTGCGCAGATGTAATTACCATTCGTCCGTGAAACTTGCGCAGATGTTATTACCATTCGTCCGTGAAACTTGCGCAGATGTAATTACCATTCGTCCGTGAAACTTGCGCAGATGTTATTACCATTCGTACCTGAAACTTGCGCAGATGTAATTACCATTCGTACGTGAAACTTGCGCAGATGTTATTACCATTCGTACCTGAAACTTGCGCAGATGTAATTACCATTCGTACGTGAAACTTGCGCAGATGTTATTACCATTCGTCCGTGAAACTTGCGCAGATGTAATTACCATTCGTCCGTGAAACTTGCGCAGATGTTATTACCATTCGTACCTGAAACTTGCGCATATTTGATGAAAGTTCCGTTTG
This sequence comes from Lithobates sylvaticus, assembly GCA_028564925.1. Taxonomy (NCBI): domain Eukaryota; kingdom Metazoa; phylum Chordata; class Amphibia; order Anura; family Ranidae; genus Lithobates; species Lithobates sylvaticus. The sequence continues at coordinate 119,522,261 of CM053026.1, forward strand.
TCTTCATAACGTTTATTGAGTTTACCGGGCTTTGGGTTGTTGGAGTTGTAAGGTTGTTTATTATTGTCACTATCTATACAATTACTGCTGTAGTAAGGGTTTTAGGGGTAACTTACACAGGGACTCCAGAGGCTGTTTTGGGGGGGGGGGGGATAAATATGTTAAGCAGGGTCTCATGCTCACAATTCCCAAAAAATGCTCATCATCTCTAAATACTGTAGGTGGTGACTTTTCAAAGAAGTACACTCACCTGTCCCTTGGATGGTGCAGCTACAATCTCTGATCTTGCAATCATGAAATTAATGTTTGCGGCTTCACTTCCCGGGTCACTATTGGGCATGCGCCAGTTGCGCAATGCAATAGGACTGGTCCGCGCAAGCTCGGGGACCCCTGTGTGTCCCAGCAGACAGCACGGTGGGACGGGATGTGGCGTATACTTCTGTGGGAGTCTAGGGCCGGATGTGTGTGCAAATACCTGCCTTACACAGGTATCTGCAACCCATCCCCCCTAAAACGTTAAAAATAAGACACCACAGGGGTGCAGGGATCCAATGAGCGGAAGTTCAAATTTAGGGTTGAAGGGCGCTTTAAGTATTGGAGTTTCATTAGATAGACATTTCAATTCTGTCTTCAAGTAGGATCTTCTAACAAACTGCTAATAATTGGCAAGACTTTTAAACAATGTTTACTAATCCTATTTTGGCACTCAAATATCAGTGTGATTCAAAAGTGTACCTTTTTGTGTTCCATTACCATAGGGGGCAAAAGACTCAGACGTCAGTCCGAACCTACGAGGACCTCCCGGCATCACCAGACTAATTGGGCAGTTAGCCCAAGCCCACGCGTGGATGTGGCGGAACAGGTCGTTGAAGTCGATCAAATCTGCACCCCACCAAGTGAGTGTCTCAGAACACAGATTGAGCTAATAAATTAAGGTCTGCATGTTTTTTACACTTTTTTTCTTGTGTTTTATCTACCCAACTTTTAGGTGATGCTGATCTGTTTGTGGAACGACAAGCTGCGGAGCCATTTACCACTGACAGTGCCCACAGGCTTATTGGCCAGATCATGGCCTGGAATCTGCAGCTGGAAAACATGCAGAAGGAGATGGCCACCATGCAGCAGGGAATGAAGGACATGATTGATGTTTTGGGGAGAATCTAAAGACCCCTTTTACATTTCTTAACATCAATCATGTCCTTCATTCCCCTTTTGAAGCGCTGTTTAACTAATTTTAGAGGCCAAATTTTAAATATGCACACGGTATGTCAACATGTGCTATGTGCCATCAGGGGATCTCAATGGACGCATTTTGTGTTTGCAACCCCTAATGCTAGTAGGTGAGAGGGAAGGGGTTTCACACACAAAACACGTCCATTGATTCCCCATGATGGAACATAGCACATGTTGACATTACCCATTTTCCTGTTAAATTTGTGTGCATATTCAAAATTTGGCTTCTTCTGTTCATGGGTTACCTGTTGAACTTTGTAAGTTCTGGACTTTTACATTGTGTAAATAATTTTAAATGCTAAGCCAAAATGTAAAAAAAAATTTAAACATGTTTTTATGTTTGTTTTAAAAAAGCAATCCCAAAAAAAACAACAATATGTTGTGAGAAAAACACCAAAAAAATTAAAAAAAAAAAAAAAAAAAAAAAAAAAAAAAAAAAAAATTTAAAAAAAAAAAAAAAAAAAAAAAAAAAAAAAAAAAAAAAAAACCAAAAAACCAAAAAAAAAAAAAAAAAAAAAAAAAAAAAAAAAAAAAAAAAAAGGTTTTGGATGTGCACTATAATAAAAAAAAAAAATGTTTGCACAAATTCAAAAATGTGTGGCTTCTTCTTTTTAAATACTACCAGTTTGACAAAAACATGTTGTGGTTCATTGACAAAGGGGCTTATTTACTAAACGCTAAACAAGTTTCCCACTATTAAGATGTGCACTAGGACAACATATAAAACAGGCCAAATTAAAAGCAAAACAATACGAAACGACCAATATTTCAAACATAAATAACTGTATTTATTCATTGTAAATGAAAAAGATGGTTTAAGGGTCTGCTGCCATTTCAATGGCCCCCCTACCATTAAAATACTGTAAATAAAGGTCCCGCACTTGCTGGGCTGATTGTGGTGCGGAACCAAGAGGGCGGTTATCCAGCCCTGTCATGTTGCCTTCCACTCCGGCCTCAGGGCCAATTGGTAAGGAGTATGTTCCTGAATGTTTCCGCAAATAATTGTGCATGACACAGCATGCTAGAATAATAGTATTGAGTTTGTACTCTGCCAGATGTAGCGATGTAAGGAGCAATCTGAAACGGTTGGCCATAATACCAAAGGCATTTTCCACCACCCTTCTTGCTCTGGCCAACCGATAGTTAAAAATCCTCCTCTCAGGGGTGAGGGATCGTTGGGGAAATGGCCTCATCAGATGGTCACCCAGACCGAACGCCTCGTCGGCAATGAAGACGAACGGGAGTCCCTCCACATTATCTTCATCTGGTGGCAGCTCCAGCCCACCAGTTTGGAGACGATGACCGAACTCCGTGTGGTTGAAGACTCCTCCGTCCGACATCCGGCCGTTTTTCCCCCACATCCACATACAGAAATTCATAGTGTGCCGACACCACCGCCATCAACACGATACTATGGAACCCCTTATAATTCCAATAGTATGACCCCGAATGGGGTGGGGGCACAATTCGCACGTGTTTGCCGTCAATCGCCCCTCCGCAGTTGGGAAAGTCCCAACGGGCAGCAAACTGGGAAGCCACAGTCTGCCATTCCTGTGGCGTGGAGGGACACTGTGAAGTCAAACAGAAAGATACAATTTAAATTATAAACCAGGCAAAACACCAAACTAAATGCAACAAATTAAAAAACAATTTGGAAGAACATATGTATTTATTTTGTAAATCCTTGAAATAAAGCCAAAAGATTAAGGATAAAAGGGACAAATCTCTGATTGATGACCCCTCTGATGGACCAGAGAAGATAATAATGGGGATGTGGGTGGGGAGTATATAATGGTAAGGTCACACAATACACATGCAATTAATTAAAGGTGTGTGTGGGGGGGTGGGGCTAATTACAAGCTGACCAAAAACACATGATATTAATTATCAGGGGGTGTGGGGGGGGAGGGGCTAATTACAAGATGACCAAAAACACATGATATTAATTATCAGGGGGTGTGGGGGGGGAGGGGCTAATTACAAGCTGACCAAAAACACATGATATTAATTATCAGGGGGTGTGGGGGGGGGAGGGGATAATTACAAGCTGACCAAAAACACATGATATTAATTATCAGGGGGTGTGGGGGGGGGAGGGGCTAATTACAAGCTGACCAAAAACACATGATATTAATTATCAGGGGGTGTGGGGGGGGAGGGGCTAATTACAAGCTGACCAAAAACACATGATATTAATTATCAGGGGGTGTGGGGGGGGGAGGGGGATAATTACAAGCTGACCAAAAACACATGATATTAATTATCAGGGGGTGTGGGGGGGGAGGGGCTAATTACAAGCTGACCAAAAACACATGATATTAATTATCAGGGGGTGTGGGGGGGGAGGGGCTAATTACAAGCTGACCAAAAACACATGATATTAATTATCAGGGGGTGTGGGGGGGGAGGGGATAATTACAAGCTGACCAAAAACACATGATATTAATTATCAGGGGGTGTGGGGGGGGGGAGGGGATAATTACAAGCTGACCAAAAACACATGATATTAATTATCAGGGGGTGTGGGGGGGGGAGGGGCTAATTACAAGCTGACCAAAAACACATGATATTAATTATCAGGGGGTGTGGGGGGGGAGGGGCTAATTACAAGCTGACCAAAAACACATGATATTAATTATCAGGGGGTGTGGGGGGGGAGGGGATAATTACAAGCTGACCAAAAACACATGATATTAATTATCAGGGGGTGTGGGGGGGGAGGGGATAATTACAAGCTGACCAAAAACACATGCAATCAATTTAAAAATGAGGGTCAAGGGGGGTGAAAGGGGGGGTGAGTAAAGCTGTACAATGGAGCTGGTAATATACATTTTTAACCAAAGAAAGTGACTAGGCTAGGGGTGTTTAGGGGGCCAAGCTTCCATGCTGGGGAGGTTGGTGCAAGCAAATATGCATGTGACCCACTAAATAATACATTCTTAAAAATATTTCGATAACTCAAACATAAAATACTAGACAAAAAAAAAAAAAAACACCAAAAAAAAAAAGGAATAGGCGACAATCATAGAATAGTCCTATCATGGTAATTAGCTAATGATGACATTGATGCACTACATTAACAAACATACAAGACATAGGTAATTTTAAAAGAGAAGACTTACCTTAATGTATTCCTCCTGCAGGACGTGGATAATGGCAGAACAGGTCTCTGGAATAATGAGCCCCAGAGCCTGGGGGGAGATGCCTGTCGTGAACTTGAGGTCCTGCAAGCTTCTCCCCGTCGCCAAGTAACGCAACGTGGCGACTAGCCTCTGCTCCGCACTGATGGCTTGCCGCATGCAGGTATTCTGCCTGGTAATATAAGGGGACAGCGAAGCCAACAGACGGTGAAAAATGGGGTCCGTCATCCGGAGATAATTCCTGAAATCATCAGGATTATTCTCACGGATCTCACGGAGCAAAGGCATATGCGAGAATTGGTCACGCTGGCGCAACCAATTCTTGGTCCATGAACTCCTCCTCACCCTGTTCATGGACCGGGCTCGTGCCAAGGTGTTAACCGCAACACCGAGCCCCTGCACAGCACGAACTCGTTCCCGAGTACGTCCACACTCCATGGCTTCAAAACGGTCGGCTGATCAAACAAACAACTTAACAGAACGCACTGAAGAACAGCAAGGCCTATGAAGAACGACCTGAAAAACAGGAACGAGCGGACCAGAACGGCCTGAGAACAGGTAGGAACTGATCCACACGCACTGAAAGCCAGATACAAACCTCACAAGCACAAACTGAACGGCAGAAGCGAACGAATTAAGCAGAAGTCTGAGAAGCGCGAATCGTCTCTAACCAAACGTCAACTAACACGCGATACACACGAGATTAGCTGACGGGGCCCAAAGGGTGTCGTTTGGGATCTCGAGCTTCCTTTTTCTAGTCCCGTCGTACGTGCGTACGTCATCGCGTGAACCGCCGGACTTTTTGCGTGATCGTGTGTGGTCAAGTCCGTTCGCTTTTTAGTCCGGCGTACCTAGCGGGAAAGTCCAGCGGATTGTTCGCTGGACTTAGGTCCGCCGGCAAAAGTCCGTACGTGTGTACGCGGCATAAGTGTCACGTGATCAAGGAATGATCCACTGACACTTCTTTACTGACTAGTAGTAGAATGAAAGGCATAATTCTCCTAAGAGAGGCCTGGTTGGATATAGTCTGAAATATTGCTTGTTTTCTATGTTCACAGAAGAGAGCCGTCCACCAAACGGAAACACCTGTTGAACACTCTTGTCTTACTTTAACATCAGTTAGTATTTTTTTTTTCTTTCTTATTGTTCGTTTCCCATGTTCAAGATTATATTTGTTCCCATGGCGTTTGTTAATCCTACAAATGTGTGAATCATCATATTTTATGGCTTCCTGCTACATTCGGGAGACTGACCATACTTCTTTGCTCTGAGCCTAGTGACATTTATGGAGCATACAGGATAGGCTTCCTGCGGGGAAACAAACTACGGCCAAAACCGATGAGTGAGAGGCAGTAAATATGTCCCGCAATGACACGCTATGTGCTGCGCGCTGTACACATTGCCATCCAGCGTCTGCTAAAATGGAACAATAAAGTTGTAGTTTGGGTTTAATGTAGATGATGTGAGCCAATGGCAGATTGATGCTGGGTTACTACAGATTTATTATGTCTATGTATCACTTTCATTGGGGCATGCTTCGTCGGCTGTAAGGCAGAAAAATGCCAGTTTTATTGTGCATTAGTATGTCATGCACACAACACCTGATCTGAAAATGAACTGCAGACAAAATGTGAAATAGTTTGCTTTTTCTCAAGCTGATTACCCATTCAGGGTACAATAATGGTACCAGTGTTAGTAATCAGGGGAAAACTGGGGCTGGGGGTAGGGGGAGGTGGGCATTTGCCCCACATGCCAGAACTAACAGGAGATGTTGCTTGTGTCCAGGGCTGGGACAAGGTCATCTAGAGCTCAGGGCGAACATGCCAAACTGCACCCCCCCCCCCCCCAGATTTATGAGCATTATGTGTCAGCAGAAATCCCTCCACAAAAATATACTCTGCATGCTTACCCCCTAGGCTTAAATTCCCTTTCCTCCCAGTACAAATCCCCCCTCCTTCTGAAATCCCCCTTCTCAACACCATCTTTGTCCTCACATCCCCCAAATCCCCCAAGCTCAAATGTCCCGTCCCCCCCATACAAAAAATATTCACCCCTCCTAGCAAAAATTATTATTGTTATTATTATACGGGATTTATATAGCGCCAACAGTTTACGTAGCGCTTTACAACTTGGGGGTAGACAGTACAAATACAATACACTTTAATACAGTAGAAATCAGAGGGCCCTGCTCCTTATAGCTTACACAAACAAATCATCTACCTCTAAAATTTCCCTTCCTAGTACACATCTCCCCCCACTTCAAATCTCCCCCTCCCATCACAAATTTCCTCCAAATCCACCCTCCCAGCACTCCCCCATCCCTCTTCCCTACACAAATCCACCGAACACCCCCCCACACACAAATTTCCCCATATAGAATAATACTTAACCCCTGTTGCACCCCAAATTCCCTCTTCCAACACAAATCCCCTCCCCTTGTGCCACCCCCTACCTCACATGATAACACAGTGCCTAGAGCAGCCATCCCTCCTGCCCACCCCTTGTCCTGGGCCTGCTGGTGTCTCTAAGTGGAGAGACTTTACCATTCATAGCAGACGTTTCAGTCAGTGACATGTAATGGGCACTCCATTCATTAAATCTGACCTGGGCATGTGGTGGAGTGATTATGCTCTATGGAGCGAGAGGGGGGCACTTGTACTTGATAAGGTTAGGGTGGGGGTGGCTATTGGTGTTAAGGGAGGGCCATTGGTGTTCATTTTACTTATTTATCCATGTTCTTTGTCCCACGCTGCTGCCTCCCCTGCTGGAACTATAGATGTTGGGCAGGAGGTCACTGCGTCTAAAGAAGCAGCAAAGAAACCATAGCCCTGCACAGGAATAAGTGTTCCAGCATGTGGCCAGCAGTAGGACACCGTCCAGATCTGCAGGGCTCCAGGATTCTGTGAAATTCACAAGAAAGTCCGGTGAAACCCAGAACTGTTATGCCGTGTACACACGACCGGTTTTCACGCCACAATAAATTCTGACGGTCTTTACGACGGAGTTTCGACGGAGTTCCGCTGAAACAGACTTGCCTACACATGATCGCACCAAAGTCCATTCGTTTAGAACCTGGTGACGTACAACACGTATGACGTTACTAGAAAAAGGAAGTTCAATAGCCAGTAGCCAATAGCTGCCCTTGTGTCATTTTTTCGTCCGTCGGAATAGCATACAGGCGAATGGTTTTCCCGATAGGAATTGATTCCGTCGGAAAGATTTAAAACATATTCTATTTCTAGGTCCGTCAGAATTTTTGAAAAAAAAAAAGTCAAATGAAGCCCACACACGATCGGAATATCCGATGAAATTATTCCGTCTGACCTTTTCTGCCGGAAAGTCCGGTATGTGTACACAGCATTAGAATTAATGGGGTCTAGAACTTGACAAAGTTACATAAAATGATTTTTCCTTCTGTATAAGGGGAAACTCGCATGGCTGTAAGACAACACTTTGCATAATAACTAGATAGATCACACATTCACCATAACTGTAACTTGGCTTATTTAAATCAGAATGTAACGTTCTACCTTAACAAGGTGTACCAAATTTATTTAGGATTACAATATATTTTACATATGATTTTTTAACACATTTTTTTGTTTTACGGTACAACGTTATTGTACAGGAAAAACGTTTCTTAAACAATATGAAAAATGTAGTAATAATGGTTAATTTCCAATGCCAAAATCTCAGCACTTTCTTCTGTTGTGCCTGCACTTGACAAATGAGCATTGTCATTTCTGCATTGCCTGAGGAGCAGAGAAACTGTAGTGTAAGCTGCTTTGGACGTCTCCTGAATCCTCGCTGATGAATACAGAGAGTGCTATAAAACTTAACACAGGGAAAACAAGCAACATTCCTATTACCAAACCGCTCTGTCTGTTCATCACATTTACTAATCTTAAAACCTACTGGAAGGATCTGCTCTGTGTCTTACTAAACGTACATCTTGATTTGATTTACACTTAATAGTCTTACAACAGACCATCCCCTTAATGTCAATGTGTTTGACTACACGTTGTCAATGAGAAATGTTATGAAAATTTGTTAGCGCTTGCTGTTTTCATGATGCAAAGCTGATTAGCAAATAATATGTCATATGGTATCTCTCCCTGTGTCACTGGCACAGTAAATGAGTTTGAAAAGAAGCATGTGTCCGCGTTATTGAGCAAAATCAAAGAACCGCCTTCATGGTGTAAAAAAGAAAACTGCAATTCTTGCTGGCACAGAGTAGATTTTATTGTACTTGACAGCGAACAATTCCTATATACATTATCATACACAGTTTTCTGTATTTATATTTGGCAACTCTGTGTCAAGTTAATGTCTTTTGTCTTGTGAATAATACCAAATAAAAGGTTATTTTCCTCTGTTACAACAGCATATGACATTAATCATTTTGTTTTGTATATTGTACTGCAAAATGCTTTGATTCTCTATTAAGAGAAGTGTGGATGATTTAATCCTAACTTGCATTTATGTCGAAAAAAATGCAGATCAACTCTTGAAGAACACAAGTCACCCACTAAATGTATTTATTGATGATATTACATTAACCACTTGACCACTGGGCACTTAAACCCCCTTAATAACCAGACCAATTTTCAGCTTTCGGTGCTCTCACATTTTGAATGACAATTACTCAGTCATACAACACTGTACCTATTTGAAAATGTTGTCCTTTTTTTCACACAAATAGAGCTTTCTTTTGGTGGTATTTAATCACCTCTGGGTTTTTTTTTTTTGCGCTATAAAAGAAAAAAGACCGAAAATTCTGTAAAAAAATGCATTTTTCTTCGTTTGTGTTATAAAATTTTGCAAATTTAGTAATTTTTCTTCATATGTTTTGGCCAAGATTTATACCCCTACATATCTTTGATAAAAATAACCCAAATCGGTGTATATTATTTGATCTTTGTGAAAGTTATAGAGTCCACAAGCTATGGTGCCAATCTCTGAAATTTGATCACAATTGAAGTACTGACGGCCTATCTAATTTCTTGAGACCCTAACAAGCCAGGGAAGTGCAAATACCCCCCAAATGACCCCTTTTTGGAAAGTAGACATTTCAAGGTATTTAGTAAGATGCATGGTGAGTTTTTTTAAGTTGTAATTTTTTCCCACAATTCTTTGCAAAATCAAGATTTTCTTTTCTTTTTTCTTTTTTTTCACAAAATTGTTATATTAGCAGGTTATTTCTCACACACAGCATATGCATAGCACAAATTACACCCCCAAAACACATTCTACTACTCCTCCTGAGTATGGTGATACCACGTGTGAGACTTTTACACAGCGTGGCCACATACAGAGGCCCAACATGCAGGGAGTGCCATCAGGCATTCTTGGAGCATAAATTACACATATAATTTCTTGACTACCTCTTGCACTTTTGAAGGTCCTGGAGAACCAGGACAATGGAAACGCCCCAAAAATGACCCCATTTTGGAAAGAAAATAACCCAATGTATAATCTATGAGCCATATCGAGTCTTTTGAACGTGTCATTTTTTTACAAGTTTTTGGAAAATGTGTAAAGAAAATGAAACCACATTTTTTTTACACAACGTTGTCCATTTACACAATATTTCAAACACATAACATGTACATGGCAGAAATTACACCCCAAAATAGATTCTCCTACTCCTCCTGAGTACGTCGATACCACATGTGTGAGACTTTTCCACAGCGTGGCCACATACAGAGGACCAACATGCAGGGAGCGCCGTCAGGTGTTCTAGGGACATAAGTTTCAAATCTAATTCGACTACCTATTACACTTTTGTGAGGCACTGTAGTGGCATGAATGAGCATGAATGGGGATGGATGAGCCGTGGATGGGGATGGCTGAGCATGAATGAGTATGGCCGGGTACGGCTGAGTATGGATGGGTACAGCTGATTATGGATGGGTATAGATGGGATGGCCAGGTACGGCTGAGTATGGCTGGGTATGACTGAGTACAATTGAGTAGGACTGAGTATGGCTAATTATGGATGGGGGTTCATGGGATGACTGAGCATGGATGGATGGATGAGTATTGCTGAGGATGGATAGAGGAGTATGCCAAGTATGGATGAGGATGGATGGATGGGTATGCAGAGTATGGATGGATGGGTATTCAGAGTATGGCTGGATGGGTATGCAGAGTATGGCTGGATGGGTATGCATATTATGGCTGGGTATGCAGAGCATGGACGGGTATGCAGAGTATGGATGGGCGGGTATGCAGAGTATGGGCGGGTATGCAGAGTATGGGCGGGTATGGGCGGGTATGCAGAGTATGGGCGGGTATGCAGATTATGGGCGGGCATGCAGAGTATGGGCGGGTATGCAGAGTATGGACGGATATGCAGAGTATGGATGGGTATGCAGAGTATGGACGGGTATGCAGAGCATGCAGAGTATGGACGGGTATGCAGAGTATGGACGGGTATGCAGAGTATGGACGGGTATGCAGAGTATGCAGAGTATGGACGGGTATGCAGAGTATGGATGGGTATGCAGAGTATGCAGAATATGGACGGGTATGCAGAGTATGGACGGGTATGCAGAGTATGGACGGGTATGCAGAGTATGGATGGGTATGGCTGGGTATGCAGAGTATGGCTGGGTATGCAGAGTATGCAGAGCATGGCTAGGTATGCAGAGTATGGCTGGGTATGCAGAGTATGGCTGGGTATGCAGAGCATGGCTGGGTATGCAGAGTATGGACAGCATGGCTGGGATCAGTGAGCAGGGATGGATGGATCTCTCCCTGAGCAGGCTGTGGGCACAACACATGCAGCCCACAGCGCTGCTGCCACCGATCTCTCCCCTCTCCGCTCACACTGGACGGAGAGGGGAGGGAGGAACCGGAAATCACGCCGGTTTGTGTACATGTGATAGCGGCGTCATTTGACAGCGATCAGCGGCCGTTCACCGTGATCCGTGATGCGCCGCGTCCTCTGGACCCGGCGGTCACGGAAGTTCTCGAATGCGTGCCCCAGGGGGCGCGCGAGAGCGGAATTCTGGGAGGACATCACTGTACGCCCTCCCAGAGTTAACAAGCCACCCTGTAGCCGTCATTCAGCTATGGGCCGGTTGTTAACCGGTTAATAAACTATTTAAAGTGGTGTTTCCCCTAAAAAATTGCTTAAAATTCCTAAAAATATTTTAAAAAAAAAATAATTGAAAAAAAAAAAAAAAAAAAATAATTGGAAAAAAAAAAAAAAAAAAAAATGTAACTCACCTCTAAATGCCTGTTGCTAGGGGGTCCCTCGTAGTCTGCCTACTTCAGTGCCCGGGCACTGACATCACTTCCCCTCGGCGCAGTCAGTCATCTGGGACACGTGACAGGTCCCAGATGACTGTGCGGCGTATCAAGGCGCGTGGCGCTGCTCGCGCATGCGCAGTGGGTGCCCGGCTGTGAAGCCACAGCCGGGTGCCCACAGTAAGAATGCCGGCAGGGAACAAGGGGGGGCTTCGTTCCCCCGCATCGCTGGACCCTGGGACAGGTAAGTGTCCGATTAATAAAAGTCAGCAGCTGCAGTATTTATAGCTGCTGACTTTTAAAAAAAAATTTTTTAGGAGGCACCCCACTTTAAGCTGAACTCCAGTAAAAAAAAAAATGGGGCACACAGCACACAACACACAGCACCAGCACACAGCACCCATCTCAAAAGTTAATAAAGTTAATAAAGTGTCTGCTGACTGTCAGTTACTGTAAAAATCTGCCCTCCAATGACACTCTGGATGCTCCTCACAGCAGTGATTCTCTGGCACTGCGTGGATTAAGAGCAATGGCTGTGATTGTAGTTGGGCTGATTGCCATCCCCTTCCTGTTTCCTCATCTATTCACAAAACTTCTAGCATTCCTCTCCCAGAATGCAAGATGTTCTGATAAGGCATGGGCGATCCTGTCATTAACTTCAGCTTTAAAGTTTCCTTGTGTGCACCTGCTTATGTAGCTTTGAGTTGAGTTATAACGTTTAGAGCACAGGTGTCAAACACAAGCCCCCTCCAGGCCATTTCATGTGGCCCTAACACCTCTCCTGCAGCTGCAGGAGAGCTCCAGCCCATCTCTGGTCCTCCTCCAGACCCCTACTTTCTGCTTTCAAGCAATGCACCCAGCTTCTTCCCAGCAGCAGCATAAGGAAAGGGGGTGCACTGTGATGTTAGGTAGAGTAGGAGACTCAACTTCTGATGGTGGGGTGCCTCTTGACATCTAATGTAAGGGGATGGGATGCACTGGACATCTAATCTTACAGATACAACCAGCCCTTTTGAGGACAATCATAATGCTGATGTGGCCCACGATGAAATTGAGTTTGACACCCCTGCTTTAGAGTGTCAGTCCAGTTTTAAATTATCTTTGTGTTATATTGATTTCTTATCTTTTTCAATGTTCTCTGCTACTGGTTACCTGAACAGGAAGACAGAAGAAATCTCCCTACCAGAAACACAGACAGCAATAAAACCTTTTAAAGGTTCAAACTTCACACACAATGGGAGTTATTTACGAAAGGCAAATCCACTTTGCACTGCAAGTGCACTTGGAAGTGCAGTCGCTGTAAATCCGAGGGAGACATGCAAGGAAAATAAAAAACAGCATTTCAGCTTGCACGTGCTTGGATGATAAAATCAGCAGAGCTTTCCCTCATTTCAGATCTACCCCTTAGATTTACGCGACTGCACTTCCAAGTGCCCTTGTAGTGCAAAGTGGATTTGCCTTTTGTAAATAACCCCCAATGTCTCCTCTCTTATTCATCACTCTAAAATAAAAAGCGAGGACACATCTTACTAAATGAGACAACAACAATAAAATGTTGAGAGTTTCTAACCACCCTACACTTTTTCTAAACTGAAAAAAAGCTTTGATTGGGGTTGATCATATAATTATAGATGACCCCAGAGGAGTCTTTAAGGGCAGGAAACCATAGGAATGGACCACGGCTCCAGACCTGTTTAGCAACCTGGGGCTAACTATATGCGTTGCACAAAGTTCCAAGGGGAATGCCCATGCCTTCATGCCCTGAAGCAACATTACAGGCCACCCCCATGGCATGGGGTCAAGGTAAGGATCCTAAGGTTTTACCAAGGTTGCATTAGAAGGCAGTGAATAGTTGAATGAATAATTAAATACAAATTAATAAACTAGTTGCGCTAAGAGTGATTTAGCCATAAAGGAGAATAGGTCCATCACCTATAACCCAGGGTCTCTACTCAGCCAGTGTCCTGTACTGTATAATTAGAATAATCTTGTTCCCTTGCTGATGATAGAAGTGAAGAAAATGTCATCAGCACACCAAGGATTCCTCTAAATGGTCCAAAGATTTATTTTCGTGATCACATGATAAACATAGAGCAACATTTCGGAGCCACGCAGGGCCCCTTCGTCAGGCAAGAAATGATCATGTGGCCATGAAAGTAAAGCTTTGGACCCTTGTGAGGAATCCTTGGTGTGACGATGACATTTTCTGCACCCAGCATTACTAAATAGCCATTTTCTTGAATGTGTGCCTAGGGAATATTGTGTTTGGACTTGCTAATGATAGAGGCTGTTTGTGTGTTTTGAGTTGCTCCTGCTGAAATATGCAAAAGCTGGCTTATTGGGGTTTGGAAGTTAACCTATGATGAAATGTATTCACAGTTTCAACAAGAGCCTCTTTGTAGTCAACCATTCTGAAAGCAAGAAATATTTATGGTCGGAGCCCTCGGTTCTTAACGATGTGAAGGAGCAAACATAAACACGCCACAAGACAGACAACAAACTAGACCTGAAGTGTGCCCTGGTCTACCGTAAGGTAAGCCCTGGTGAGCTGCACCGTGAGGCCCTTTCTGCTAGTAGAGTAGTTAAGAAAAGGGCGCTTACCTGAGGAGTAATGGCTGTTTCTGTAGAGAAACGTGTTGGAGTGTTCTGAGAAGGGGAATGGGTGGGCGGGTACGGCGCGCTGGAACCGACACCGCCTCGTGGAGAGGTCTGGTATATATACCCTCCGGGCTCCTCCCATAATTGCAGGCCACCATGCTGGCCTTCCTATTTATGGTCGGAGCCCTCGGTTCTTAACGATGTGAAGGAGCAAACATAAACACGCCACAAGACAGACAACAACACTAGACCTGAAGTGTGCCCTGGTCTACCGTAAGGTAAGCCCTGGTGAGCTGCACCGTGAGGCCCTTTCTGCTAGTAGAGTAGTTAAGAAAAGGGCGCAAAGACTTGTTTTTAGGGAGGTAATGGTTTATTGTTTGGCAAAAGATTGTAAGACTGGTGGTGCCGTGAAGGTGGTGACTCAGACTAGGGTTAGTTGAGACCAGTGAGGGATGGCAGCCATGGTCGAATCGGCTCCGGGTTCCTGGGAAAAGAACAACGGGAAATTGAATCGGGACAGAGCGTCAGCTGAGGTGTTACACTTGCCCGGGATGTGGACGCAGAGGACCTTGAACTGGTGTAGCAGGGATAATTGTACCAGCCTGCGCAGGAAGGCCATAATGGTCAAGGACCTGGACCGGCCTTTGTTTATGATGTCAGCTGTGGCCTGATTGTCAGTGGAAAAAACCACCGTCTGGCCTGCCCAACTGCTTCCCCAGGTTTGTGCTGCTGCCACTATTGGGTATAGTTCGAATAGGGAGGAGGACTGGCTGAAACCGGGGATTGCCAAGATTTCTGGCGGCCATGGACCGGCAAACCAGTGGGGGCCAAAAATAGCTGCGAAGCCCGTGGAGGCAGCGGCGTCAGTGACAATCCGGGGAGAAGAGGGAGATGCTGCCGGAATGAACATGGAAATGCCATTCCAGTCAGCCAGGAAGTGGTCCCACATGGAAAGGTCGGCTATGGCTGCCTGATCAAGTCTGAAGATCTGGTCTGGGTCTTGACATCCTGTGAGGAAAACTAGGAGGCGGGAGACAAAGGATCGTCCCTGAGGGATGACTCTTACTGCGAAATTTAACATCCCGAGTAAGGACTGAAGTTGCCTCCTGGAGCACCCCTGGGTGGCCGTGAAGGAATGAATGACTTCCCTGATGCGAGTCAACTTGTCTGGTGGTAGGCTGGCCTGCATGGCCTGAGTGTCTAGTATGACGCCTAGGAAGGTGATGCGATGTGCTGGGCCTTCTATCTTCTTCTCCGCTATGGGGACATTGAGGTTGGAGAAGACCTCCCTTAGACTCATGAGGTCTACCGGGGGACGGTTGGGGTCTTCGATGAGCAGAAAGTCATCCAAGTAATGGATCACTTTCTGACAGGATGCGTGGTGCGAGAGAATCCAGGACAGGGACTGTGCGAACGTGTCAAAGAGCCATGGGCTGCTTTTGGATCCAAAGGTCAGTTTCGTGGCGAAGTAGTACTGACCTTTCCACCTGACTCCGTGCCAGCGCCACAGACACGGCTGGATTGGTAGCAGCTTGAAGGCGTCTGCGACGTCTGCTTTGGAGAGCCAGGCGCCCTCGCCTGTGTCTAGGATGGCCTGGATAGCAAGGTCGACAGAAGAGTATTTGAGAGAAAATTCTTGTGAGGGTATAAGGGAATTTAAGCTAGGTGTGTGAGAAGAATAAGGCGCGGACAAATCATAAATTAAACGGAGTTTATTTGAAAACTTCCCTTTTACGAGCCCGATAGGGCTAACTCTCCAAACGGAAAACGGTGGGTGAGAGAAGGGGCCGATCATGTACCCTCGGTCAAGTTCGTTTTGTAGTAGGGTACTGATGGCTTCCTCGTCGGTGGCTGCTGACAGCAGGTTTTTGCACTCGTGGGTGGTGTCGGGGAGTGTGATAAGCCCCGTGTGAAAGCCTGTGGTGAAGCCTTGTACCAGAAAGGCTGCTAGTGAGGGTGATGGGTGTGAGGTGAGGTAGGATTGCAGCCATCCGATATCAATACGGCTTAGTCAGGCTGAGCTGAGCTTATTGATCCCGCAGGTGATCCTGGGGTGGGCTTTGCGGCAAATGAGGCAGACGTGGAGGAGTCTGCAACGTGAGAAGTTGCAGATCCCCAAATTGAAATTATTGCATATCGGCGCCCCTCCTAAAGTTCGGACGGGCCGTCCGAGTCTGTCTTCCTGGGGGTGTGGTGGGGTTGCGTCTGAATACTGGGATGTGTGCGGGGCAGAGGGGAAGTTGGGGAGGCGTCTACCATCGGGTTCTGAACACCAATTGGCGGTGTGGGTGGAGGATTGGCAGTTAGTGCAAAGTGGGGAGCGGAGGCCAGCGAAATGGCGACAGAAGAGTTCGGTGTCGATGGCGCTCCAGTCCGTGGTTGCCTGAAACTGACTGAGCTTGGCTGCTGCCTTTGCTGAAAAGGAGCGATGGTAGTCGTAGAAGGCGCTGCCTCCGTACTTGTACCCTAAATCTGTGACAGCATGAAGGTAGAGGTCTAGTTCTTCCCTCCTGTCTGGTTTGATGGAACAGATGACATCCCGAAACATGCCGAAAGCAAGTACGAACTCCGTAACCGTGAGCTTTCGTGTAAGCCTGTGGTCTTTTGCCTTCAAGATAACGGAAACGTCGCCCCAAGCGTAGGCCTTGTTCTCTGTCACATCGTGTACCGAGATCAGAAGGGATGCCAGGTTGATGTCGCGGCCATCTAGTATTTCCTTCCTGATGTTTGCCGGGATGAGATGTGCGGGGAAAACAGAAAAACCGGCGTGAGGCGTAGCTGTGACGCATGATGCGGGGGTGGCGGGGGCGGCAGCTGGTGGAGTGGGGGTTCCTTGCTGGAGCTCCAAGGTCCCCACTCTGGCCTGGACATCAGAGATGGTAGTAGATAGAGAGGAGACCAGCGTGTGAAGCTGGGACACTGCCGAGGCAATTGTCTGTAGTGATGCCTGAGTGTCTGGTGGGGTTGGTGGGGATGGGCTGGGGAACAGTAGTCTGTACAGTTCGGCTTTCCTGGCCGTGATGGGGTAGGGGATATTCCTGCGCCTCAGCTCAGCTGAGAGTCTGGGGATGGTCCAAGCTCTGAAGGCTTGAGAGGAGTTGTCTGCCGGACCCGCTTCGGGTGGTGATGGGGCGGGGGTGAAATCGTCGCTGCTGGCCAGAGACATGGCGTCTGCTAGAATAAAAGAGGGGGGGGAAGGGAGGGGGGGGGGGCGGCAGGGTGAGGGGGGGGGGGAAGGGAGGGGGGGGCATGTTTGTCTCGGGTTTCTCTTTTTTTTTTTTATGTTTTGAAGGGCAGGAGAGCATATATATATGTATGTGGTTGTGGCAAAAAAGGGGGGGGGGGAGGGGGGGGCAGGGTGGGATACCTGTGTGACAGGTCTGGGAACAAATGGGTTGCGCGCGTGCGCTGAGTGGGATGTTCCATGGGCCTATATGTAAAACTCGGGGGGGGTGCGTGACACCTGAGGTGAGCCAGGAGGTGACTGGCCGGATGGTTGATGCTCGGGTGTCCGTCTGTGCTCGGCACGGACTGGTTAACCAGAGCCCCCCCAGGGCGGTACTGGGGGGAGTGGCTACTGGTTGATTTGCTAAGTAGGAAATGTTTCGATCTGTAGCATTTGACGTAGGTTCGGTCAGCTAATACTTGCACTGCCAGCAAGTCATGAGACTAGGTGACCTTGTCTGCGTAGTGAAGGCTTGTACTTCGAAAAATAGAGTGATATGCGTAGAAGTATGTGACAGTTACTAACGCCTGGAGATTTTATCAAAACTATGGTGTTCTGCTTGGATGGGGAGGGGAGATGTGTGAACGAAGCAAGATACCGTTCGACGGTATGGTAACAATCGGGGATGCGCGTGAGCGCTGGGTGAGTTTGTTTCTTTGGCCTGTGGAACTCAGAGAATGCGTGACAACCGAGGTAAGCCAGGAGGTGACTGACCAGGTAACCGGTGCTCGGGTGTCCGTCTGTGCTCGGCACGGACTAGTTCAACCAGAGCCCCACCAGGGCGGTACTGGGGGGAGTGGCTGCTGGTTGGTTGCTAAGTAGGGATGTTTCGATCTGTAGTAGTTTGACGTGGGTTCGGTCAGCTAATACTTGCACTGCCAGCAAGTCATGAGACTAGGTGACCTTGTCTGCGTAGTGAAGACTTGTGCTTCGAAAACAGAGTGACATGCATAGAAGTATGTGACAGTTTCTAACGCCAGGGTACTGAGCCAAATAAGTATGTGGGAGGGGGATATGTAGTGAAAAGGTGTGAAGAGAATGGAAAACTGAAACCAACAATAACTTACGCACCTGCTTGCTGCCCTAGTGATGGAGTCACTGTAGGGGTCAAAACCTGGTGGACCTGGTACCTACGGTAGGGTGACGTAAAAAAAAATATTAGTGAGAGGTGGGTTGCAAGAGCTGATTTGGGGCCGTAGTTGACCCCCTGGTGAAGAGATGCAAGCCCTCAAGACAAAAAAGGGGGTAGGTTATTGTATTTGTTTTTTTTTTTTTTTTTTTTTACCTGAAAAAGGAACGGGATGGTCTGATCCTGTTGTGTAGGAGACCAGGGGCGATTACTGACCTAAGGAAAAGGTGAAAAGGGATAGAGAAAGGCGTGAGTAGCTGAAGTTTGCTACTGGGGAAGTTGTGGCTGCGAGGCCAATGGAGGTCGAGCTGCAACGATTGCAGAGGTATGTGGGAGGGTGGATGTGGGAGCCGTGACACAAACCTGCGGTGAAGCAAGATGTGCGGGGGGCGGCTGTGCCTCACATTGGCTGGGTTGCCGTGGAAGGCAAGGAGTGGACTGTCTTGCTGAGGTTTGCAAGGTGTGGGGGCCCATTTACACGAACTTGCGGTGCCTGCAAGAAGTGCGTGGGGAGTGCAGTGACAGATGCTCTGGTAGGTGTGTGTGTGTTTTTTTTTTTTTTTTTTTTTTTTTTTTTTTTTTTTTTTTTTTGGGGGGGGGGGGTGTTGTGGTGGCCGTGTGAGTGAGGGGATGCTTGCACTGGGTAGCGGGCGTCACAACCAGTGGAAGTGGGGTGAATTGTGGGGTAGAAAATAAACAAACAATAGCATGGTAGTTGAAAATGACTCAGTGGAAAAACAGGGGTTTTCGACGTAGCGACGAAAAAGCATAAATCCTACCTGCGACGCTGAAGCGGAACGAACTGGGGGTGCGATCGGGAATCGAATCCGTAATCTGGAACGAGGAGCGTAGGACAACTCAGGAACGTGTACTGAGTTGTTTGTCGGCCTGGTGACGTGTAATACGGCGCGCTGGAACCGACACCGGCCTCGTGGAGAGGTCTGGTATATATACCCTCCGGGCTCCTCCCATAATTGCAGGCCACCATGCTGGCCTTCCTATTTGTCAGTCTTAAAAGTCGCAGAAGACTTTGCTACTTAATTTGCTTATTGCTTAACTACAGACAGTAAGAAAATTGGAAACGTTTATTTATTCATTTATATATTTTTTTATTATATTTTTCATATTATTTGGCTAGAGACAGTAAGAAAACCGGAAAGGCAAGCTTAAAATGTCTGTTATACATTTGCAAATCACTTGGCCTGGAAATGCAAAAAAGAAAAAAGGAGAAGTACATTTGTTTACATTATTAATTTGTCTTTGCTCAGTTACTGTCAAGTTACACATTTATACAGTAATGAGTTCAGATTAACCTGCGTTCACCTAGTTTTCAATATGGCAGGTGGAGGAGTGTTTGTTTATTTAAATAAGAATTTCAGACTAAAAATCCTTATTTGGTGTGTTGCAAATGGTGACTGGTGAGCAAGTGATAAAATCCTTCATTTGACAAACCAATCATTCATAGGTTACTAAATAAGCCCCTTAGTATCCGAAGCCTAGGCTCTCTTCATAGCCCAATTAAACTTTCAGTTTGAATCAGCTAAACACATGCATCAAAACAAAATCTTTGCAGAATCTTACAGCATTTTCTGTCTAAAGCTGCCACAGTCTCAGTAGAAAAGCATTTCCTCTGCAACAGCTGCGATGTGGGACTCTTCCTTTCTGTGAGGAAGCAGTGGTCTCTGTGCAGACCTGCAGTTCTCCAATCACCAAAGCTCAAGCTCCCTGCTGATTGGAGAGGCCTGGCTCTGACTCAGCAGGGGACGTGTTAGAGATCACTGCTTCCCTACAAAGAACAAGGGTTTTTCTGTGTATGTTATTAATAATAGAATCACTCCAATGCCACATCTATATATATATATATATATATATATATATATATATTATATATATATATATATATATATATATATATATATATATATATATATATATATATACATGTGTATATATATATATATATATGTATATAAGCAAGAAGAAAGTTAAGCCGGACTTTAAAGGCAAGTTT
Source organism: Lithobates sylvaticus (assembly GCA_028564925.1). Classification (NCBI taxonomy): domain Eukaryota; kingdom Metazoa; phylum Chordata; class Amphibia; order Anura; family Ranidae; genus Lithobates; species Lithobates sylvaticus. Next base: position 119,542,852 of record CM053026.1, read on the forward strand.
GGACACAAGATAATAAGAAACATATTTTTATTTATAAAAAAAGTTGGTAAAAGCATATAAAGTCCTATATCAATAAAAACGTGTATACACATATACAAGGCAAGAATCATCCACCAGTTTTATGTTTGGGTAAGTGAATACGTTTCTATGTACCAATGTGTTTCACTTGTCCGCTTACTCGGGACACACAGTTTGACAGAAACAGGATTCACTTGCCTGGAGGAGGGAGCACACATTGAGGAAGAGCTCCCTGGGTGGGCACTGGGGCAAAAGGAGAGACGATCATATCAGGCCCAGTAGTTGGAGTATATGGAGAAACAAAGTGATGTATTCACTTGTATTCCTATCTTAGCCATTGAGATTGATCCAGGGTCAAATAAACAGGTCACATGGCTCCAAGATGGACAGGAAGGGCAGATAATAACATGTTCCATTTTCATATACAGCACAAACGTTTTAAATAAGTAATGGGTGCTGGGGAGATTCCAGGTAAGGTCTTAATGTGAAGGGGGAAAGCATTCCTAAAAGACGTATCCAATCCCCGGCATACCCTCTGGTTACCAAGTCTGCCACTACCGACAGGAGCTCCTGGCTATGATAGGCATACAAGTGAATACATCACTTTGTTTATTCCATATACCCCAACTGCTGGGCCTGATATGATTGACTGCCTTTTGCCCCAGTGGCTGCCCAGGGAGCTCTTCCTCAATATGTGCTCCCTCTTCCAGGCAAGTGAATCCTGTTTCTGTCCAACTGTGTGTCCTGAGGAAGCAGACAAGTGAAACACAGACACGTATTCACTTACCCAAACATAAAACTGATGGATGATTGTTGCCTTGTTGTATATGTGTATACACATTTTTATTGATATATGACTTTATACACTTTTAACAAATGTTGTTATAAATAAAAATATATGTTTTTTATTATCTTGTGTCCAAAATTGCCTTTAAAGTCTGGCTTAACTTTCTTCTCTTTATATCTATCGATCTTTCTGTATAGTATTCTGGCATGACACATGCTTTTCTACTCAAGCTGCGGTTGCTTTTCAAATAAAACAAATTGTAAGATTTTGCACGCCTTTTGTTTTTATATACTTGGAATTTATTTAGCTACTCTTGTAAACAGAGTTCATTTGGGCTTTAAATGCAACTCGATGATCATCTTCATCTATATTATTACCGTTAGCTTTGGACCTCTCTATTATGTGATTCATCCTCCTCAGTGTATATTCACCTTCCAAAAAATACATTAGCGCGCATCAGCAAGAAAGAATTTTCCCACAGCTACAGATTCTGATAAGATGCATTATTTTCATGTTACCAAATTTTATAAAACAAGATCTCGTCAGTTAAATTATTTTGTGGTTGCCCCAATTTATCATTTCACAAACTTGTAAAAGTACAGTATATCTCTTCACCACACACAGACGTTGTGGTTATCCTTACTGTTAAATCTGTCTCCAGTGGGGATTTTAATAAGCACGTTTATCTGAAAAAGTCAGCTTACTTACATATTTTATTAGATAACTGTATATCTCTGCTATGTCCACATTTTGGATACATTTTTCTTAAATACATTCTTAAAACTCTGGAAGTTGTAGTCAGCTGTTACAGCAAACTGATGAAGTTAACCATAGAAGAGTGAGCTTCAGCAAAGGGCAGTCAGTCATTTAATGTGGCAAAAATGCCCATATACTGTACTAGACAATGGCAATAACTTTTTATCGATCAGTCAAGCCCATTAAAAAGGAGTTCTCAGCCTTTTTGATAAAGTAGGCCACTACCTATTTCACCAGACTGTTAAAATCATCATTAACACCAATTATAATAGATACCGCTACAACTTCAAAAGATGTCAATAGCTTGTTTTTTCCCTAAAATATGAGTAGCTAGGAACAGAACAGCTAAAAGGAAATTATAGCTGTCCATGATGTAGTTGTTATTTGTTTCTCACAACTAGGGATGAGCCGAACACCCCCCCGTTCGGCTCGCACCAGAACCCGCGAACGGACCTAAAGTCCGTGCGAGCTTTCGAACCCTATTAGTTATAATGGATGCGAACGTTCGAAATCAAAAGTGCTAATTTTAAAGGCTAATATGCATGTTATTATCATAAAAAGTGTTTGGGGACCTGGGTCCTGCCCCAGGGGACATGTATCAATGCAATTTTTTTTTTAAATCGGCCGTTTTTTCAGGAGCAGTGATTTTAATAATGCTTAAATTGAAACAATAAAAGTGTAATATTCCTTTAAATTTCGTACCTGGGAGGTGTCTATAGTATGCATGTAAAGGGGCACGTGTTTCCTGTGCTTAGAACTGTCCCTGCAAAAAGTGTCATTTTTGCAGGAAAGAAAGCTATTTAAAATCACTCGCGGCTAATGTTAATTGACGGCTCCCGGAACACAGAGAACAGTCATTCATTGAAAGTCATTCATAAAAAAAAAGTCATTGATAAAAAAATAAAAAAAACATTAAAAAAAAGCGTGGGGGTCCCCCCAAATTCAATAACCAGGCCCTTCAGGTCTGGGATGGATATTAAGGGGGACCCCAGCCAAAAAAAAAAAAAATGGCGTAGGGTCCCCTCAAAATCCATACCAGACCCTTGAGGTCTGGGATGGATTTTAAGGGGAATCCCAGCCAAAAAAAATGACGTGGGGTCCCCTTAAAATCCATACCAGACCCTTATCCGAGCACCCAACCTGGCAGGCCGCAGGAAAAGAGGGGGGGACGAGAGCGGCCCCCCCTCCCGCTTGAACCGTACCAGGCCACATGCCCTCAACATTGGGAGGATGCTTTGGGGGTCTGAGACCTCAAAGCACCTTGTCCCCATGTTGATGAGGACAAGGGCGTGCCCGGTGGTTGTGGGGGTCTGCGGGCGGGGGGCTTATCGGAATCTGGAAGCCTCCTTTAACAAGGGGACCCCCAGATCCCAGCCCCCCCCTGTGTGAAATGGTAAGGGGGTACAAAAGTACCCCTACCATTTCACCAAAAAAGTGTAAAAAATTGTAAAAATGACAGGAGACGGTCTTTGACAATTCCTTTATTAAAATCTTCTTTCTTCTTTCTTCATCCTTCGGTTTCTTCCTCTTCTCCTTCCGTAATTTTCTTCCATCTTCTTCCATTTTCTTCTTCCTCCGATCCGCTTCTTCTTGCGCTGGTCTTCTCGTCCTTCTCGTCCGGCATCTTCTTCCATGGCATCGGCATCTGTTCTTCTGTCGGGCCGCTCCTCGCAATGGGAGGCTCCCGCTGTGTGAGGCTTCGCTCCGTCTGACAGGTCTTTTATAACGGAGGGCACCTGGTGACCCCGCCCCCCTCTGACGTCATGGGGAAAGCCATAGGGAATTCCCCGTGCGTCAGAGGGGGTGGGGTCACCAGGTGCCCTCCATTATAAAAGACCTGTCAGAGGCAGCGAAGCCTCACATAGCGGGAGCCTCCCATTGCGAGGAGTGGCCCAAGAAGAGACACCGACACCGACGCCGACGCCATAGAAGAAGATGCCGGACGAGAAGGACGAGAAGGCCAGCGCAAGAAGAAGCGGATCGGAGGAAGAAGAAAATGGAAGAAGATGGAAGAAGATGACGGAAGGAGAAGATGAAGAAACCGAAGGATGAAGAAAGAAGAAAGAAGATTTTAATAAAGGAATTGTCAAAGACCGTCTCCTGTAATTTTTACAATTTTTGACACTTTTTTGGTGAAATGGTAGGGGTACTTTTGTACCCCCTTACCATTTCACACAGGGGGGGGTGGGATCTGGGGGTCCCCTTGTTAAAGGGGGCTTCCAGATTCCAATAAGCCCCCCGCCCGCAGACCCCCACAACCACCGGGCACGGTTGTGGGGATGAGGCCCTTGTCCTCATCAACATGGGGACAAGGTGCTTTGGGGATCTCAGACCCCCAAAGCATCCTCCCAATGTTGAGGGCATGTGGCCTGGTACGGTTCAGGCGGGAGGGGGGGCGCTCTCGTCCCCCCCTCTTTTCCTGCGGCCTGCCAGGTTGCGTGCTCGGATGAGGGTCTGGTATGGATTTTGTGGGGGACCCTACGCCATTTTTTTTTTTGGCTGGCCCACGCTTTTTTGTTTTTGTTTTTATCAATGAATGACAGTTCTCTGTGTTATGGGACCCATCAATTCATTAGCCGCGAGTGCTTTTAAATAGCTTTTTTCCTGCAAAAATGACACTTTTTGCAGGGACAGTTCTAAGCACAGGAAACCTGCCCCCCTTCACAGGCAACCTATAGACACCCCCAGATGTGATACTGCAATGCTGTACTAACAGCACGCACACACAAATCCCCAGAAATAGAGCACATAATGTCAGCAGTCAGCAACACACTGACAAGCTGACACTGAAACACAAAATGCGAGGCCGCCGCCGCCGCCGCCTCTTATACCGTGGGGCATGTACTAAAGCCCCTGAGCTATAATTGGCTACAGGCATCCTGCCTGTAGCCAATTATGGCTCTCCTCGCTGCGGCGCTGTGATTGGCCAAGCATGCGGGGTCACAGTGCATGCTTGGCCAATCATCAGCCAGCATTGCACTGCGACTGGCGCAATGCATTGCGGGCCGCTCACATCACACGAATTTGATGCGAGCGGCCCAAATAGTTCTGGGCTCGCCGAACGGGCGAACGCCCGATGTTCGATTCGAACATGGGTTCGAATCGAACACCGGGCCCATCCCTACTCACAACCATACATTATAAAGATTTTTGATAAATAAGAACAAGAGTGATAAAGCTATAAGAAAAATGGAAACTTTCATGGATATCAAATGATTATAAGTAAGACCTGTATACTGTATAGATAGTATGACACATGACAATAAAAGCGTCAAAAACATATCTCGTCTGAAAACCATTAACTCGTGAATGGAGTCATAAGCGTAAAACAAAATATGCAGTCCATGAGAAATATGAGATGTGGTTTTCATTTTTATGTTGCTGGATGAACAATATTTTTAGAAATATTTTGAGTCTATTAGTAGGTACAACTTAAAATTGACCATACATAGAGCCATAAACACAAATTTTGCTGTTGAGTTTTGTATCAATAGTGCTACCCCATAAGGAGCCGCTGAATTTTTTGGGTCCCCCTATAATCTACACAGCCGGGCAACATGCATTTACCAACTTGCATCCAAAGTCAGTAACCAGTCCATGGGATTCTTTTTGTTGTTTTATTTGGGGGTAAACAACTTGGATAGGGTCTAGGGGTATATGGGATGCCCAACTTGACTTGAAAAAAAAAACTTTGAGGACAAAACTTCCTATTTCTGTACAAAAAAATAAACAAATATGGATCCTGGACTTTCTACTTACTCCGGAGTGGCTTCTGTCTTTTAATGGATCAGTAACACAGTCTCTGTAAGGAGCACTTGGCCCCTTTTAAATGAACCTCTTCAGATCCCTTCTAGAAACTACCAGCCCACCTGGCTGCCTTGAATAGTATCCCAGAGCATAGGATTCCATAACAGACTTGAAACACTGTCCCAGTTAAAACTGGTTGGGTATAGCACCTAGCAGCCTTTTCTCTTGTAGGCCCTGTGGGTGTAGAGGTACTGACATTGTCCTGGTCCTGCAGCTGTAGGTGAAACTGCTTTCCGGCCTTTCGCTGGGCTCATTTCTTTCCTGGCTAACAGGCTGTCCTTCCCCAGTGGACTGCAGGGCAGTGAAGATCCCTCTGTCATCTTCCTTCTTTCTTCTAGCCTCCAGACTGGAGGCAGACCCCCACTCCTCCTGGGCCCCCTCCCCTACTACACACAGCAGCACTTCAACACTCCACCTTCCACCCAACTCCCCAGCTGGCCAGGCTCCACATTATTTATGGGCTGGTTCAGCTACCCTAACAGGCCTCCTGCCTGAAGATTGGCCAGATTCCCATAAATATTCATATCCCTGTCTCTATTCCCCCGCTCACTAGCTTCTAGAAGGTTCCATGAAACCTCCAGAGCCATTGGGAGGCGATAGAGGACTGGTCTGCAGAGTCTTTCAGCCTGACCTGAATCTGAACCCTGACCCATGCAGCTACTATGAGTCAAGTAAATTTCCCTACACCTATTCCAGCACTAGAGGGTACTACATATCTATCATGCCTTTGTGCAGTTAAGCCTCGTACACACAATCAGATTTTCCGACAGGAATTGTGTGATGACAGGCTGTTGGCGGAAAATCCGACCGTTTGTATGCTCCATCTGACAATTGTTGTCGGATTTTCCCCGGACAAATGTTGGATAGCAGGCTTTAACATTTTCCACGGACAACAGTCTGTTGTTGGATTTTCTGAACGTGTGTACACAAGTCTGTGGGACAAAAGTCCAAAGTACAAACACGCATGCTCGGAAGCAAGGACGAGCCAGAAGCGGTCGGTCTTGTAAACTAGCGCTCGTAATGGAGAATTAACATTTGTGACGTGGCAGATTATGAAATCTCGAAATGCAGCGCACATTCCCTTCTTTTTTAATGGGATAATAATGAACCTGCTTTGCTGGTGATACTGATGGAGTTATTGCAAACAAATTTTCAAAGGCTTTTTTTTTCTAGTGATATCAAGAATAATATTATTATGCTTTTTTTTTTTTTTTACAACTATGTTGGTGTCCCTTGTCAATTTTACATTGTATTTTTTAAAATGTAACGGCTTACTCCCAAACTGCCATTTGAAGTAAAACATATAGCCAAGTATTATTCTCCACAATTTTTTTATTGTGCATTAAAAAAAGAAAACTAAAAGCATCTTGCATGTGTCCTGCTTCTTAATATAGGGGGTCAACAATGCTAAGAGCTGGTGAAAGCAGGGGTCCATAATCCGGAGATAATTCCTAAAATCATCCGGATTATTCTCCTGGAGCTCCCACAGCAAAGGCATATGACATAATTGATCACGATTAATAAAGCAACCAATTTTTGGTCCAAGAACTCCTCCCCCTCCTGTTCCTGGACTGGACTTGGGTCAAAGCAATAACTCCATGGGCAATAATAAATAACACTTTATCTCCCCTATTCCGCAACATGTCTGGTTGACGAGCGGCCATTCAGAAACAAACTGAAAAGCACAAAATGAAAAGTGCAAACTGAGAATGTGAAATGAAAAGCGCGAATCAATACTCACCAAACTTCTACTAACACGAAATTAGCAGAAGGAGCCCAAAGGGTGGTGCTAATGAGCTGAAAAACCACGTAGTACGTCACTACGTTTGTGTTTGTTGGCCACAATTCCTTGCCGTTTGTATGCAAGACAAAATCCAGGCACACACCTTCGGACAAAAGTCAGGGTTTTTTTCTGCGGAAAATCGATCGTGTGTACAAGGCTTTAGACTCTCCATTTGGCATATTATGGCACATTTATCTAGCTCACTCAGCTATACATGGGTGTACACTGGATTTTGAATGATTTAGAATTACCACATGGGAGAACTATTCGGAGAAAGAACTGCAGAAGCCCCTTCTTAATACAAACAAAATAGATTTGGGAGAAATAAGAGGTGACTTGGTGGAATATAAAAAAGACATCCTTCCAAAAAATCTGTGAGGACAATTTCACCATATATCACATATAGTGACCTTCTCCCCTTCACACCTCCAACAGGTATCTGGAATGGAGTAAATCAGTTTATGTAATGAAGAACACCTATCCTTCTCTGAGCCAAAGAACCTAGAGTAAGTTCATAGTAGAAGTAAAGTAGAAAGCTATACAACAATGAGATTGCATGAGCTGGCCCATCTGATTGTTGTCATAGCATCTCCAAAGGGGTCAGTCAACGAGGCTTTGTGACACAGTGTGAAGCAGAAGTCATGGAGTTGACAGTAATGCAATGGCTTCCTATGGACAAGGACTGAGATAAATCTAGGACATGTAGGGAATCTAAAGTTTTAATTTTCCAGCCTCCAAAGCAGAAGGTATAGGGGAAGGATTCTGGGAGTCCCGCAGGAATAGTATATTATATTCAATGTCAGGATTCCTTGTAATTTAAATCACAAAGGTAAAAAGACACAAAAGAGCAGAATATTATTTTCCCTATAAAATGGGTCATGTGAAAGGGTCTGACATGAGGGGTTTGTAGTATGCCAATCAAGAAGGCCATCAATTGATTCTTGCCCTGGACCTCAGTTTATCCAAAACAGACTGGGAGAAGGGCAACGATGGAATCTGATAGGGCATTTGAAAATGAGTTGTTGACTCATTTTGATCTGTTGGCTCCTGCCTCCTCACTGTCCTATCAGCAGGTTGCAGGTAATAAGGTGACACCACTGTTATCCTTAAAGTGGTACTGAAGTGGTACTGAAGCCAAAATCAAAAATTACATGATACAGTCTGTCACTTGCATTAATAAACCAGTCCCCTCTGTAACTTTTTTTTCCCTGTTGGTCCTACTAATATTTTTCAACTTCCTTTAACAGACTACGCAACAAAAAAAAAAAGTTAGAGGGTTGAGACAAACCACATAACACTGATAGGGTTACTTATCATGACCAGCTTTTATTCATTTAGTTAAAACTTTTATCTCAAAAGAAAAACAAAAACTATTTGTGTAGCTGCTTAAAAAGCATACCGGGAATTTAAATTCTTAATTTGTTTGGGCTTTAATTTGTTAGTCACTTACATTTACCCTTGGACAAACAAAGTTGTTGTCCAAGGGTGTCTCCATTGCTCCTCCATTGACAAAGGAGCAACCTCAAGACAGGAAGTGAAATACTGGCAGGATCACCAGTTGAAAAAAAAGGGGAAAAACAACTAAAAACAAATGCAGCCACATAAAATTTTTGGGTTTAGATATACTTTAACTCTAACAAAGAAAAAGGTGACACCTTACTGGCTGGCAGAGGGGATAAATCACAGAAGTAGCTGGACAGAATTACAAATCCCTTTGCAGATAAGCTAGTTCCCATATGTCTACCTCACATACATTTCTTATATAGCTATTACTATATCTCTACACATGTGAGCCTAAACACAAAATGACTGTGCCTTGGAAATAAGAATACATTCACAGAGGTCTGACTGTTTATTGAAGTAATTGTTAGTCATGGAACATTTTTTTCCTTTTTTTAATATCAAGCATTACATGATTCACATCTCTTTCTGGTGTCTGTGTATTAACTCACATTTCCCTCCATCTGCTTTATTTCCCGTCAAGTCATTTGAAGAGATGACCCACACAGAAATAAAATGCTCTGACCTCTGCCTTTCCTGTCTGCTGGCTGACGAAGTAAAAGACAGCAAATCTGGAAACAGTTTTCGGTGGAAGATCCAACATGCAGCCAGTTATCAGGGGACAGTAGATCTGAACAGTACAGTTCTCCAGTCTCCACACTTCTTCACCCCAGAAGGACACTTAAGTCCATCACACTTTCCTGTACATCTTCTTTGACAAGTAACATACGCTTATGCTCAGTAAAATAGCATGTCTTCTAGAGCAGAGTGATTAGCCTTGAATCACATCCTGTATGTCTGCTTCCCTCAGTATAATCCACAGACTAAACAGATGAAAGTTGCAGCCAGCTCAGTTCCGTTAAAGGAACTCTAGGCCAATGATTTCCCCTTGAGAAATAAACAAGGAACATGTTGTGTAGGAAGTTGAAGACTTTTGATTAACATAACGGGAATTAATATAAGCCAACCAAGTCATTAGTGCTAAGAAACTGCGTGAACCGGTGTGGTGTCTGCAGTCTGAATATAATTTTTTTTAAGATGTGTTGGAATTCGTGTTTTTATTACTACATAGATTAAAATATTGGTTATACATGAATATTAATGAAACTTTGCAAAAAATGATAGAAATCAGAGGACTAAGGCCCCTTTCACACTGGGGCGGTGGGGGCATTGGCGGTAAAGCAGCGCTATATTTAGCGCTGCTTTACCATTGTTTTAGCAGCGGTATTCGCCCGCTAGCGGGGCGGTTTTAACCCCCGCTAGCGGCCGAAAAAGGATTAAAACCGGGTTAAAACCTCCCGCAAAGCGGCGCTACAGCGCCGCTTTGCCGGCGGTATAGCCGCGCTGCCCCATTGATTTCAATGGGTAGGAGCGGTATAGGAGCGGTGAATACACCGCTCCTTCACCGCTCCAAAGATGCTGCTAGCAGGACTTTTTTTTTACCGTCTTGCTAGCGCACCGCTCCAGTGTGAAAGCCCTCCGGCTTTCACACTGGAGTGAAAGGACACGCTTTTTTCAGGCGCTATACAGGCGCAATTTTTAGCGCTGTAGCGCCTGAAAAACGCTTCAGTGTGAAAGGGGCCTAACTAAGCTGTTACAATTACATACAACCTGAATCATAGACCACTTACCCTAAACCAGTGTTTCTTACCCTTTTTTCAGTCAAGGCATCCTTTAAAATTTCAGACACTCTCAAGGCACCCTTTAAAATTATGGACGGTCTCGAGGCACCCCATACTAAAATGTAAAAAAACTATTCTAATAGTTTTACACAATGCAGCGACAGCCACACGTGGGACACCCAATGTTCGGGTGATGTATTCTTCCAAAGCAAATACACTTTTGCACACTGGTACTGTCTAGTATTCCATTGTTTCTCTTCTCACTAAATTTCTCAAGGGTCAAACAAGGATGCTGTAGAGCAACAGTCATCCTCCTTATCAACTGATGACATCATTGGTTGTTAAGAAGCCAGCGTCTAGAATGTTGTAATGGTGCAAACCTGTGGCTTTGTGTAACTAAAAGGCAGGCTTGATCCACCTACTGGCTTGTATCCAATTTTTAGGCATTTCGCCAAGGCACCCCTGAAGTAACCTCAAGGCACTCCAGGGTGAAAAGGCTGCCTAAACTATAATAAAAAATATTCAATTGATGGATCAAGTGTGATGTACATAGTTACATATTTAGTCAGGTTGAAAAAAGTCCATCTAGTTCAACCAATAATACAAATTAAAAAAAATAAAAAAATAAATAAATAGAAAACTCCATATATAGAAGCAGATAATCATAAATGATCCAGAGGAAGGCAAAATAAAAAAGACTATAAATAACTGTTCAATTTGCTCCAGCGGTAAAACAATAAAAAATCCTCCCCGATCCTCCAAAAATCATCAGATATTCCCTGGATCAACAATCTTTTTTACAAACTAATAAATTCTACTTTTTGCTTTTCTTCTTTTTTTTTTTTATTATTTTTTACATTTAAAAATGTTTAATTCAAAAGTAAGCATGGATACAGACAATAAAGCATTTGTATAAACCTTACAGGAGCATCTGAGATCTGGCATCCTGACCTTTCCTTGGATTTTGTGGGTGGGGTCTAAACAACAAGCAGATCTTGCATTTTGATGCAAGGTATGCTTTAAGTTTTCACATCTTTTTTAAGAATATGAAACCAAAAATATATGCTTGTATATTGTTTGTTAAGTGGCTCCCTGCTATGCAGATACCAGTTCACATGCCTACTTGCTTTTGGAAGAAAATAAAAATTACACCTGGCTCTCTAGCTCCCCCAGAGCCCTTGATAGGGGAATACAGTTTAGGGAGGTTTAGGTGTATTGGAAAAGGTATTTTTCAAAGTCCTTACCCATTCACCAGATTGTTTATTATATGTAAAAGTAAACACCAACACAGCTATTTTAAATATAACGATTAGATAATTTAGCACCATTGTCTACTCTATGTTTAATGTCAGGTCTAGTCTTTAGCAAAACTCCAGCCAGGTTCCTAAAAGAAGCTGAGCAGTGAGGAGAACCTAGGCCGAAATATGGTTTTAAAGATTCAGGGCTCTCTGGAGAGGTGACTTCCCTGGTACCCCTATGATATCACTAGCTCTAACATCAAAATACCTATTGTGGTGAACAATGTAATGCAGAAGTACCATGGAATGGGTGCTTCTTTTTTGGAGTCCTCCCTCTACAATCCCTAGCCACTACATCGTAGGTTAAAATAGAACATCACTGAAACTATAATCAGATCATGCAATTTAAGATCATAATGTTAACCAAAGGAAATACGCATTAATATACTCACACTATGAGGTGGTTAGCTGGGAACTGCATCAAGGCTTTGCTATATGTTCTGTCTCCAGTGAAAGAAGGGTCACCTAATTACCTGGAAGGGCTTTTATCCCATTATTTTACAAGCATTAGCACAATCCAAGATTGCAGTCCCATAAAGTTGCATATTTCCCATACAATCCATTATATGTTTATAATGCTAGTGATTGGTTGTACAGATAGATTTAGAAGAGTGTAAGCATGCCTTGAAAGCTTTGGGGTATGGAAGAATCATTAATAATTTGGGTCTCTCTGAAACCATAACAATGTTGATGTATTTGGCATCTTAATGTAGATACTGTACATATACCGTATTTATCGGCGTATAACACGCACCGGCGTATAACACGCACCCCAAGTATGGAGGGCATTTTAAGGAAAAAAAGTTTTAGGAGGGAAGTTTAGGGAAAAAAAAAAAACATACATTTAAGCATCATTTGCAGCCTGCCCAGTGTCATTTGCAGCTTGCCCAGCGTCGTTTGCAGCCTTACCTAGCGTCGTTTGCAGCCTTGCCCAGCGTCGTTTGCAGCCTTGCCCAGCGTCATTGCAGCCTTGCCCAGCGTCATTGCAGCCTTGCCCAGCATCATTGCAGCCTTGCCCAGCGTCATTGCAGCCTTGCCCAGCGTCATTGCAGCCTTGCCCACCGTCATTGCAGCCATGCCCAGCGTCATTGCAGCCTTGCCCAGCGTCATTGCAGCCTTGCCCAGGGTCATTGCAGCCATGCCCAGCGTCATTGCAGCCATGCCCAGCGTCATTGTACCTTACCAGCGTCATTTGAAGTCCGGTCCGGGTTTAAATTTCCCGCCGCCGAGACTCTCTGTCGCACGCGCCGCCGAAAAAGACCGAGGCGCGGCCGAAAAAGACCGAAGCGGCCCCGGAAAAGTCCGAGCCGACTGTTCAGCTCCGCTCGCGGTCCCGCCTCCCTGCTGTTTCTGGAGCAAGCGCAGGGAGGCGGGACTCCGAGCAGAGCCGAACAGTCTGCTCGGTCTATTCCGGCGCGGCTTCAGGTTTTTTCGGCCGCAATTCGCACGAACAGTCTGCTCGGTCTATTCGCTTCAAGCTCTGATTGCACAGCGTGCAAACCACTCGTGTCATCAGGACATTGTCTGAAGAACTGCCACGCTAGGGAACTCCTTGGACCTGCATTTATATCTAGGGGACGGACGCTCCGCTTTTGCACCCTGCTCCCTCTTCTGCTGCAGCAGGTCACCTGCATGACGTTGATTCCATGTGGGGTCAAGGACCTCATCGTCATCATCCGAGACGTGCTGCGTTGGTCCTCCCATGTACTCATCATGAAACATAAGTGGTTGGGCTTCGGTGCACACAATCTCTTCCACTTCTGAGGCAGGGCTAGGTGGATGGCCCTGGGAAACCCTGCTAACTGAGTCATCAAAAAGCAGAAGAGACTGCTGCATGATTTGGGGCTCAGACTGATTGGCTGATTTGCAAGGGGGTGAGGTGAAAGACTGATGGACATCGGCTGCAGGTGCCAACTCTGAACTTTCATCAGGAGACTGGGTGGAAGACAATGTGAAGGAACCGGAGGCACTGTCAGCAGCAACCCAATCTACTATCGCCTGTACTTGTCCTGGCCTCGACATTCGTACAGCCTCATTAGGCGCGCCAAAATACTGCTGCAGGCTCTGTCGCCTACTCGCACCTGCGGAAGGTGTTTCACTAGTGCGTGTAGCTGGCACAGATCGACCACGTCCTCTCCCTGCAACAGGAGCGCCACCAGCAGCACCACGACCCGGGCCACGTCCCCTTTTTGATGATCTCCTCATAGTTTCAAAATTTATGATCTCGCCCTAAATGGGTGTTTTTGTATATAGCAGAATACACGTACAGTGTCTAAAGCGTTTATGAAAACGCAGAAAATGCTATTGGGAAGAAAAAAAACACTGCAAAATTAAATTTTTTTGCAATGTTTTTACAATATCAGAATAAACGGATAGTGTCCAAAGCGTTTATGAAAACGCAAAAAATGCTATTGGAAAAAAAAAAAACACCTTAAAATTAATTTTTATTGCAATGTTTTTGCAATATCAGAATACACGGACAGTATGTAAAGCGTTTATGAAAATGCAGAAAATGCTATTGGGAAGAAAAAAAACACCGCAAAATTTTTTTTTTTGCAATGTTTTTGCAATATCAGACTACACGGACAGTATGTAAAGCGTTTATGAAAACGCAGAAAATGCTATTGGGAAGAAAAAAAAACACTGCAAAATTTTATTTTTTTGCAATGTTTTTGCAATATCAGACTACAAGGACAGTATGTAAAGCGTTTATGAAAACGCAGAAAATGCTATTGGGAAGAAAAAAAAACACTGCAAAATTTTATTTTTTTGCAATGTTTTTGCAATATCAGACTACACGGACAATATGTAAAGCGTTTATGAAAACGCAGAAAATGCTAATGGAAAAAAAAAACACCTTAAAATTAATTTTTATTGCAATGTTTTTGCAATATCAGAATACACGGACATACTGTCCGTGTATTCTGATATTGCAAAATCATTGCAATAAAAATTAATTTTAAGGTGTTTTTTTTTTTTACATACTGTAAAAAACTTTACATACTGCGCCTACTCGCACCTGCGGAAGGTGTTTCACTAGTGCGTGTAGCTGGCACAGATCGACCACGTCCTCTCCCTGCAACAGGAGCGCCACCAGCAGCACCACGACCCGGGCCACGTCCCCTTTTGATGATCTCCTCATATTTTCAAAATTTATGATCTCGCCCTAAATGGGTGTTTTTGTATATAGCAGAATACACGTACAGTGTCTAAAGCGTTTATGAAAACGCAGAAAATGCTATTGGGAAGAAAAAAAACACTGCAAAATTAAATTTTTTTGCAATGTTTTTACAATATCAGAATAAACGGATAGTGTCCAAAGCGTTTATGAAAACGCAGAAAATGCTATTGGAAAAAAAAAAAAACACCTTAAAATGTATTTTTATTGCAATGTTTTTGCAATATCAGAATACACGCACAGTATGTAAAGCGTTTATGAAAACGCAGAAAATGCTATTGGGAAGAAAAAAAAACACCGCAAATTTTTTTTTTTTGCAATGTTTTTGCAATATCAGACTACACGGATAGTATGTAAAGCGTTTATGAAAACGCAGAAAATGCTATTGGGAAGAAAAAAAAACACTGCAAAATTTTATTTTTTTGCAATGTTTTTGCAATATCAGACTACACGGATAGTATGTAAAGCGTTTATGAAAACGCAGAAAATGCTATTGGGAAGAAAAAAAAAAAACTGCAAACTTTTATTTTTTTGCAATGTTTTTGCAATATCAGACTACACGGACAGTATGTAAAGCGTTTATGAAAACGCAGAAAATGCTATTGGAAAAAAAAAACACCTTAAAATTTATTTTTATTGCAATGTTTTTGCAATATCAGAATACACGGACATACTGTCCGTGTATTCTGATATTGCAAAATCATTGCAATAAAAATTAATTTTAAGGTGTTTTTTTTTACATACTGTAAAAAACTTTACATACTGTAAAGCGTTTATGAAAACGCAGAAAATGCTATTGGGAAGAACAAAAAAACACTGCAAATTTTTATTTTTTTGCAATGTTTTTGCAATATCAGACTACACGGACAGTATGTAAAGCATTTATGAAAATGCAGAAAATGCTATTGGGAAGAAAAAAAAACACTGCAAAATTAATTATTTTGCTTTTTTATTTTTTTGCAATGTTTTTGCAATATCAGACTACACGGACAGTATGTAAAGCATTTATGAAAACGCAGAAAATGGTATTGGGAAGAAAAAAAAACACTGCAAAATTATTTTTTTGCAATGTTTTAGCAATATCAGAAAACACGGACAGTATGTAAAAAAAAATAAAAAGCAGAAAATGCTATTGGGATGCAAAAAAAACACTGCAAAATTTTATTTTTTCATGGCACTGTTACTGTGACTGTGCAATGCACCCCAGCCAGGGTACAGTTGATTTAGGAATCTCTTCAATAATTATGTCTGAAAATGCTATTGGGTTGAAAAAAAAACACTGCCCTCCTCTATTTTTGACACAGCCATGCCATTTTTTGGCATTTTTTTTTTTTGGGGGGTATCGGCGTATAACACGCACCCACGACTTCCCCCCGATTTTTAGGGGGAAAAAGTCCGTGTTATACGCCGATAAATACGCTAAGTGTAAAAAACTGTGCTATAACCATCTGTCCCTAAGAAAATGAGCAGCAATTCCCTTGTGTAACACAATCACAAAACAATAAATACAAGTAATAGGAATCGTGCCAAATTATAAAGTCCATGTGAATAAATTGATCTAAGCAAAATAAGTCCACAAGTAATGTTATAGTGGATCAAATCTCCTTATTAGCAGTGTCCATCCATCACCAAAACCGCAGCTTCTCTTCTCTATGGTTAACCGCGCACATCACCTTCCCCTTTTTCTCAGTCCCGCCCTTTCCCCCATCACCACTCTGTCCCTCCCCCTACTTAGGGTATATTTTCCCCTAACTAAGATAGCCCCTGATACAGCCTGCTCCGAAGCGCCGCCCACCTAACCCCGTTCCCGGAAGTGTTCACAGCACGGTACAGCGGAGCATCATAGAACGTCCATTGTCTTTACTCCAGCCACCCTGGAAGCGCTGGGCACCCACAGCGCCACTGGAGAGCCGTGAGAAAAGGACACAGGACCCCCTCCACCAGCTCATGAGACCCACAGCATTTGGGAGAAAAACGGATGAACCCAGCCATTTTACACATGCTTGATTTTACAGCTCATTTGTGAGTGTTTTTAATCTACTTGCAATAAATGTTTTAATATATGCTGCACTTAGAGGGCGCCGTCTTTTTTTCACTCCATCAAGCACTTAGCACAGACAATGCGTGTTCTCACTTGACTCTTCCCTTCCTGTACCTCGTGACCATGCCATAAATCTCTGTAATGCGGGTTCGGGTCCAGTTGCTATTGGATACTGACAGCTAGGGAGGGAGCCAGAACCTCGACCCCCTGCTACTTACCAGGTACCATGCTTAACAAATGGTTGCTTGTAGATTATTCTTGTAATTGGTTACTCATAACAACTACGCTCCTCTTCTTGTCTTGCCAAGTTAACCCTTATGTAATGGTGTTACTTCATACCCCGTAGTGCTTTACAGACCGATGTTCTCAAAATGGGTAATATAACTTCACTAGAGAGATGCAGCATAACAGTTTAATATGAACAACGTCCTCTTCCTAATCCTAACTAGAGTAATGTAGTGGCCCAGACATGCCTCCATAAGGTGAGAATCCATTATGGCATTCCCCATGGCTTGGATGTCTTCCGAGAACCCCACTTTCTTTGGTAGTGCCAATGACTGTGCTCACAGGTGATGCTGGAACTTTCTGGTTACACTGCAACCCACCTTTTTCACCTGCCCCCCTTTTTATAGTAAAGGTGGGCTGGCTAGGACCAAAAGCCTGGGAAATGAGCAAGAAACACTTAACCCTTTTCTCATCCCTGGCCAGCTGCTAGCCAACAGCCTTATTCCAAAATGGATTAAATTTATTATTTTCCTCAAAATTCTACAAACAATCCCCCATAATGAAAATGTGAAAGAAGTTTGTTTGAAATCTTTGCAAATGTATTAAAAATAAAAATAAAGCACATGTACATAAGTATTCACTTCCATGGCACTCAAAATTGAGCTCAGGTGCATCCTGTTTCCACTGATCATTCTTGAGATGTTTTTACAACTTGATTGGAGTCCACCTGTGTTAAATATAGCTTATTGGACATGATTTGGAAAGGCACATACCTGTCTATATAAGATCCCACAGTTATCAGTGCATGTCAGAGCACAAACCAAGCCTGTAGACCTCTGAGACAGGATTATATCGAGGCACAGATCTAGGAAAGGGTACAGAAATATTGCTGCAGCATTGAAAGTCCCAATGAGCACAATGGCCTGCATCATCTGTAAATGGAAGAAGCTTGGAACCACTAGGACTCTTCCTAGAGCGCACCTCCCGGCCAAACTGAGTGATCTCTGGAGAAAGGCCTTAGCCAGGGAGGTGACAAAGAACCTGATGGTCACACTGACAGAGCTCCAGCATTTCTCTGTGGAGAGAGGAGAACTGTCAGGAAGGCAATGTCAGAAAACAGTATAACTGCAGAAGAATCCCTGTTCCCTGAATGCCTGGAAGAAGAGGAGTGTTATGCGCATTCACGGAAATGCGACCATATGCAAATGCATATGCGCATAGGTGTGCGGCGCATTCCGTGACAGATAAGGGCGGCAAATTGGATATTTAAGCTGGAGCAGCACCCAGGATCAGTGCTGTCTCGTCTACAGCATTCTGTGAGTATCCTGGTTCCTGACTATTCCTGTTTTCCACCTGCATCGACCCCAGCTTGTCCTTTGACTATTCTCCTGCCTCCGCATCTGTACTTGATCTGATCATTTTTGTGTATGACCTGGCTTGTCTGACCATGCTTACGTTCCAGTCCCTCCAGAGCTACCAAGTTGCTAGCACCTGTCCAGCTACCTTTGGAGCCTGCTCTTCGGCTAAATACGAGCCTGTTCCTGCCCACAAAGACCCACTGCCATCTGGCGGACTACTGGATCAGCAGCCCAACAGCAAGCACGTTTACTGGCACTCGTGCAACTCTGCACTCCTGTGCTACCTGTATACTCTACCAGGGGCCCAGAGTCAGAGGTGGCCTTCCTCTGCATAAATAAAGTTCTACCCATCAGGGACATGACAAGAACCTTCCAGAAGAACAACCATCTCTGCAGAACTCCACCAATCAGGCCTGTATGATAGAGTGGCCATACAGAAGCCACTCCTTAGTAAAATGCACATGACAGCACACCTAGAGTTTGCCAAAAGGCACCTGAAGCACTCTCAGACCATGAGAAACAAAATGATCTGGTCTGATGAAAGAAACATTGAACTCTTTGCCTGAATGGCAAACGTCAAACCGCTCATCACCTGGCCAATACCATGCTTACAGTGAAGCATGGTATATGGCAGCATCATGCTGTGGGGATGTTTTGTCAGCAGCAGGAACTGGGAGATTGGTCAGGATCATAGTAAAGATGAATGCAGCAATGTACAGAGACATTCTTGATGAAAAGCTGCTCCAAAGTGCTCTGGACCTCAGACTGAGGTGAAGGTTCATCTTCCAACAGGACAACAACCCTAAGCACTTAGCCAAGATAACAAAGAAGTGGCTATAGGACAACTCTGTGAATGTCCTTGAGTGGCCCAGCCAGAGCCCAGGCTTGAACCTGATTGACCATCTCTGGAGAGATCTGAAAATGTCTGTGCACCAATGCTCCCAATCCAACCTGATGGAACTTGAGAGGTCCTACAAAGAAGAATGGGAGAAACTGCCCACAAATTTGTGTGCCAAGCTTGTAGCATCATACTGAAAAATACTTGAGGTTGTAGTTGGTGCCAAAGGTGCTTCAAGAAAGTATTGAGCAAAGGCTGTGAATACTAATGTACATGGGATTTTTTTAATAGATTTGCAAAGATTTCAAACAGACTTCTTTCACGTTATCATTATGGGGTATTGTTTGTAGAATTTTGAGGAAAATAAGGAATTAATCAATTTTGGAATAAGGTTATAACATAACAAAATGTGGAAAAAGTGAAGCATTGTAAATACTTTCAGGATGCACTGTAAGTATCTATAATAATGTGGCTACAGCCTGATGCTCTGTACTTACAACCCTATAGTTTGCAAAGCAGTATCTATTATGCATTTCCTGTAGGACTAGTTTATGTTAATTGCTAGATCGCTGCTGCTTGCCAGCCTGGTTCCTTAGGGGACACTTACCATTGCATTTGTTAATAAATGATCAGTCTGGACAAAATTCCTGATGATTCTACCACATATATATAGACACAATCTGTCTCTAGAAACCTTAATTAATATTCCACATCCAGAAAGCTTGATACTGATGCTGTCTCCTGACACCCACTGCTTGCCTGTGACTTCATTTATAAATTGAAAATGTCAACAACTTTCCTACAAAGCTTTCCAGTATTTAGTAATCCCCATAGACCTATGGCTCCTTGTAATTGTCAAAAATAGAACGATGATTCACATTTATTGAACAAGTTCACTTATTATTAGCACTCTAGAATTTTATTGAAAATTATTAAAAGTTGTAAAATCCAGTTTTAATATCTTTGCTTTTATTAAATACGATTATTGCTTAGAACTTTTGTTTTTATTTGGCAAGAGGTTTATTTTTCATCAGTTAGGTAGAGCGTTCCATAGCCGTGGTCCTTGGACTGCAAATCTTCGTTCTCCCCTTGACTTGTACCGGGATTTGGGGAAAAAAAACTACCACTGATACATATTTTCAGCTGTCAATTTCTCAGTGTCCAATAAGAATATTTATGGAGCGATTATTAGAGAAGGGCTGTTCAAAGTTGGTTTACCCTGGGCAATGTAATTGTTCAATGACATATAATTACATGATGCAATCAAAATTATAAAAAGCCACACAAGAATCTCTAGAGAATGATGTAAAGTACAAGGAACAAAACCGTTTTAATGACTGTTTAAAGAGAACTGCATCTGCTAAAGTAAGAAATGTGAATTAACAAAATGAGCATCGTGTCCCGGATGTAACCAAATTTTATGAAGGTCTGACTTTTTGTTTCTGGATGACTGCAGCCTTGGAATTAATAGTACTGTATATATTCGAGTATAAGCCGACCCGAATATAAGCCGAGGCACCTAATTTTACCACAAAAAATGGGAAAATGTATTGAGTCGAGTATAAGCCTAGGATGAGAAATGCGCAGCTACTATAAGTGGAAAAGAGGGTCAACAATGCCCATTTGCAGCCTCACTGTGCCCATTTGCATGCCTCACTGTGCCCATTTGCAGCCATAGGTCCCCCGAACTTCAAACTTGGTAGTTAAGGGTTCCTAGATTTCCCCCACCTGAAATGACATTGCTGCAGATGGACACAGTTGACCGATTTGGGGTCCCGTATCTTGGGTCCACATGGTGCTAGGAACCTCAATTGCTATTGGGGTTGCTATCACCAAGTGGCCCCGAGATACAGGGCCCCAAAGTCAGTTCAGAAAATGTCAAGCACTTTTCTGCAGCAGAGAATGACATTTTCCAAACCGACCGTATCTCTGGGCCACTTGGTGCTAGGAACTCCATCTTTGGATATGTTGGGCCCCAAAGTGGGGTATTCAACTTGTATACTGATATTGTTCAACAGTGTTATTTGAAGCACTGCAGCTGTACTTTGATGAATAACAGAAGCCTTGGTAAGATAGGATATTTTAAATAAATGCTTTTAAATAGAATGTTCTGTTTTTTATCTAATATATATATATTTTTTTTATTATTATTATGGTCAGGGCTAAATTATTATTTTTTAAGTCAGGCAGAGCCTTAAGCTCCTTCACACATTTTCAAGGATCCCATGTACCTGAAAACTCATCAAACTCATTTATCAGATGGTTCAGTCTGAATTTTCAATTAAAGGGGTTGTAAACCCTTGTGCTTTTTCACATTAATATATCCTATGCATTAAGATTAAAAAACTTCTCACACTGACCAGCCCCCCTGCTTTACTCACCTGAGCCCGTTCATTCCCACGGCAGAGACTACCTCTCTGCCCATTTTCTAGGCTCTTGATTGGATAGATTGATAGCAGTGCAGCCATTGGCTCACGCTGCTGTCAATTAAATGCAATGACGCAGATGCGGGGGGGCAGGGCCGAGACTGGCATTCTGTTCTATGGACTCAAATGTTGGACTCAGTAGTGTGCCCGCGCGGGAACCCCCAGGGAGAGTGCTTCTTCTAGGGGGTTTACCGATGCGGGGAGGAGTTGATAGCGCCACCGGGGGACCCCATAACAGGTGGATCGGAGCCACTCTGTGCAAAATGAACTGCACAGTGGAGGTAAGTATAACATGTTTGTTATTTAAAAATAACAAAAAACAAGGGTTTACAACCTCTTTAAAGAAAAGTGAGGCAGCTATTACTATGCTGTCTCTTTAGCTAACTCATAGTGCTTTGGGATGCCTTCTTCATGTGTTAAAGGTTAATCTGTTAAACAATGCTTGACAGTGAAGACACGGATATAATACAACAGTTGAAAAAAACTATAAACCTTAAAAATTAAATATATAAAATTAACACAAAACATAGTTACATAGTAGGTGAGGTTGAAAAAAGACACAAGTCCATCAAATCCAAACTATGTGTGTGATTATATGTCAGTATTACATTGTATATTCCTGTATGTTGCGGTCCTTCAGGTGCTTATCTAATAGTTTCTTGAAACTATCAATGCCCCCTGCTGAGACCACCGCCTGTGGAAGGGAATTCCACATCCTTGCCGCTCTTACAGTAAAGAACCCTCTACGTAGTTTAAGGTTAAACCTCTTTTCTTCTAATTTTAATGAGTGACCACGAGTCTTGTTAAACTCCCTTCTGCTAAAAAGTTTTATTCCTATTGAGGGGTCACCAGTATGGTATTTCTATATTGAAATCATATCCCTTCTCAAGCGTCTCTTCTCCAGAGAGAATAAGTTCAGTGCTTGCAACCTTCCCATAACCAATAGTCTCCAGACCCTTTATTAGCTTTATTGCCCTTCTTTGTACTCGCTCCATTTCCAGTACATCTTTCCTGAGGACTGGTGCCCAGAACTGGACAGCATACTACAGGTGCGGCCAGACCAGAATCTTGTAGAGCGGGAGAATTATCGCTTTATCTCCTTTTTAAGGCATGCCAATATTTGGTTTGCTTTGTTAGCAGCAGATTGCATGCCATTGCTGAGCCTATCATCTACTAGGACCCCAGGTCCTTAAAATTTCCTATTTAGTCTTTGTCTGAGTAGGCCACACAAGTGATACTAAACACACACTGAGTTTGATTTACTAAAACTGCAGATTGCACATTCTGCAGCCAGTGTAATTTTTGGAAAATGCAGTGCAATATGGCTGCCTGGAGTTGTTCTATACACAGAATGTGTACTGACCACCCCCAGAAAAATAATTTCCTGCATGTGTGATTAGCTCACTAATTTTCCCAGAAGTCTGCACTAAGATACAAGTCAGATTTCAGGCATCCCCTGCAACAAAAATGTAATTTTTGGTGAGATACTTCCAATAGGAACGCGTCAGAGAAAAGAGCCATGGTGACGTCACTTCCGGTCGCAGCTGAGATCGGAAGCTTGCTGTTTATCTGTTACAACAACTGTAAGTTACTATTAATTATATTAAAAATGTTATCAAAATACTGCACCATGGAGCCCTCCTCTTCCTTTTCCATGTCACTGAGCTTGATTTTGATTGTTCCTGAGTAACCGGGGAATCGATCTGCCAGGGACCGATCAGCCAGTGTGGATTGTTCAAGTTTGGCTTATTTATTTGATATATGAGGTGAGAGGCTGGGGGAAACTTTATCACCCTCACTGGATGGAGGATTCTAGTTGGATTGTGGCACATTCACTTTACATCGGATGAATTGTCCCACATGTCTGGATTCAGCACCTTATTTGGATTTTGTTACACTTTATAAGAGATTGTTTTTACACATTGGACTTTACATTTACTTGCACAAAGAACCTTTTGCCACTATTGGAAGTCCTGGACTGTTATTTGTACTTTATTTTGCCATTATTGCACAAGTATTGCACAATTGGTATTTGCACATATATTTGTTTGCTAGTTTTTTTTGCACTATTTTTGTACTTTATTTGCCTAGTTGCTATTGTTGCACCCTTTTTCTGCACAGTCACTATTAGTGGATATTTTATACTGTATCTGCAACTACTGTTTAATGTGATTCTTAATATGAATGTTTATTCTAGTTCTTAGATTAGTAAGCGCCACATTCCCATTATCTTTAATTTATACTTAGTGTGGCTTAGTGTGTGAACACCTTTTTTTGTTGGCAGCTTTATTCGTTTTAGATTATTTCACCCTTTGTGGTTTGCGCATTAGTATTCCCTATACACAGAGCTACAAATAACCATTACAACCTTCTAGCTGCTGGTATCCTAACCACCAATGGCATAATCAGTTGATAAGGAGGATGTAAGTTGCCTGCATAGCATCCTTGTTTGACCCTCCCCGGCCCCTCTCCATCAGTTCCCGAGGTCACAGTGATGGGGAAAAAAACTGAGGGAGCAGAAAAACATTGGAATACTAGTCAGTGCCAGTTTGCAAAAGCGTATTTGCTTTGAAAGAATAAATCACTTTTAACTTTTGGTGTCCTACTTGGACTTGTGGATGTTGCTGCATTATGTAAAGCTATTAGAATAGCTTTTGCATTTTAGAATGGGGTGCTTCGAGACTGTCCATCATTTTTAGAGGGTGCCTTGACTGAAAAAAGATTGAGAAACACTGCTCTATAATACTTACCATTACTTATATTCGCTGTGAATATACTACACCGTTTTGTTTTTTTTGGATACTTTGGAACCTTTTTACTTTTGACACGCTACCCTGAGGACCACCATCCCCCAGACATAACCCAGTTATACTGTACACTAAAGAGTAGCTGGTCTATAAATTCCTTTATAATTAGGGACACATATAAAACTGTAAACCCATTGAGCAGTAGGATGTGTTAAGGTTGACCTGTCTGGCTACTGTGTGTAAATGTAGCTAGTGTTTGTATGATTTCACTGTGGTATTCTATGTTACCAGGCATGTTTGCACAACCACAATCAACAGCATAATAGGTTCTAATTAGAAAAGTTTACCTTTCCATCTTGATCAACTGAACACCAAATAAACACAAAAAAATAACCCAGCCTAGCAGTTAGCAATGTCCTTATTTCCACATTGTAAGATGACCTCCAATTTCTGCCCTACACTTGCAGCAAAGAGCAGAACCACTTTGATATATGAGCCAGAAAGCTTGCTGTCATTAAAGTCTACAGTATGTAGCACAATCCATTCCAGTCCATTTATCATCTACCACTGAGTTATATGTGTTTTGCTGAGTACAATTGAAGTGGTATGGACAAAATAACTTTGAATCACATGTGAATGTTTGCTGTTCTATTATGAAATACGTTCATTGCTGTTTTTCTGTTTAAAAGGTTCCACAGTTGATTGAATTCTGGAACTTCTTAGCATTGTTGAAAGTTTTGATATTGTTGTTAATATTTTGGATGCCTGTGATGTCATTCAGGGAGTTAGGTCCATAGGTGGGGAGCTGGGGAATAGTTCTTAGGTACCAGGGTCCTTGTAGACCAACCTAACGTAAAGTGACCCCTACCACTGATGTGTGGGGGGTCTGAAATGAATGTTGTGCTAAAATGAAAAAGAAAGCAGGTGCTTCTAAGAATATTATTAAAGCAGTTGTAAAGGTGATACACTTACCTGGTATATTAAAATCAAATAAAGTATTTGGGATTAGGAAAGCAGCAGCGTGCTAAACTTCAGCCCACTCTGCAAAAGAATAGTTTTAGGAAAGAGACATTTTTACTACATATAATTGGAGCTGAACAGTATAATGGCCGTGCATCCTCTTCCACTCCTCCACGACGACATCACAGAGCTGGTGGATGTTGGAGACCTTGCGCTCCTCCACCTTCCATTTGAGGATGCCCCACAAATGCTCAATAGGGTTTAGGTCTAAAGACATGCTTGGCCAGTCCTGCACCTTTACCCTCAGCTTCTTTAGCAAGGCAGTGGTTGTCTTGGAGGTGTGTTTGGGGTTGTTATCATGTTGGAATACTGCCCTGCAGCCTAGTCTCCGAAGGGAGGGGATCATGCTCTGCTTGAGTATGTCACAGTACATGTCGGCATTCATGGTTCCCTCAATGAACTGTAGCTCCCCAGTGCCAGCAACACTCATGCAGCCCCAGACCATGACACTCGCACTGTCATGCTTGACTGAAGGCAAGACACATTTGTCTTTGTACTCCTCACCTGGTTGCCACCACACATACTTGACACCATCTGAACCAAATGAGTTTATCTTGGTATCATCAGACCACAGGATATGGTTCCAGTAATCCATGTCCTTAGTCTGCTTGTCTTCAGCAAACTGTTTGCAGACTTTCTTGTGCATCATCTTTAGAAGAGGCTTCTTATTGGGAAGGCAGCCATGCAGACCAATTTGATGCAGTGTGCGGCGTATGGTCTGAGCACTGACAGGCTGACCCCCCCCAAATCCTTCAACCTCTGCAGCAATGCTGGCAGCGCTCATATATCTATTTTCCAAAGACAACCTCTGGATATGAAGCTGAGCATGTGCACTCAACTTCTTTGGTCAACCAAGGCAAGGCCTGTTCTGAGTGGAACCTGTCCTGTTAAACCACTGTATGGTCTTGGCCACCATGCTGCAGCTCAGTTTCAGGGTCTTGGCAATATTCTTATAGTCTAGGCCATCTTTATGTAGAGCAACAATCATTTTTTTTAGATCCTCAGAGAGTTCTTTGCCATGAGGTGCCATGTTAAACTTCCAGTGACCAGTATGAGAGAATGAGAGAGATAACACCAAATTTAACACACCTGCTCCCCATTCACACCTGAGACGAAAATGACTAATTGGGCCCGATTTGGACATTTTCACTTAGGGGTGTACTCACTTTTGTTGCCAGCGGTTTAGACATTAATGGCTGTGTGTGGAGTTATTGTGAGGGTACAACAAATTTCCACTGTTATACAAGCTATACACTCACTACTTTACATTGTAGCAATTGTCACTTCTTCAGTGTTGCCACATGAAAAGATTTAATAAAATATTTACAAAAATGTGAGGGGTGTACTCACTTTGTGCGATACTGTATACTACACTGACTGCACTATATTCTCTACACTATATTATATATACTACACTGACTGCACTATATACTCTGAACTATATTATTTAAATGTAGCGCTCTGGGGTTTAGTCAGGGAGCTCCTTGCCATTTTCCTTGTCAGGACTAGCTACTGTAGTTAATTATTAGGGATCCATTGACTTCTCCCTAAGTTTGGCCTGGTTGCACTTTCCTCTTCTACCACCAGGTGGCTGGGCATTTGGAGGTATTAGATTGAGAAGGACAACTCAAGGTCAGGTTATGGGTATATGGGGTATCTCAGCCAATGGGTAGGTATTTTTTTGAATCCCTTGGCCTGCTGGGAGAGCCTATGTATTCGGGTGAAGTCAGATTCTTGTGTGCCACCCAGACCGCTGTCTGGTGGACGTGTGTCATCTGCCCCGGGCTACTAGGCCAAAGATTGGGCCTATCCCGGGGGTATCAGGCTGCCAGGCTGTGTGAGGGCCTATCCAGAAGTAAGAGGGCAGCGCAGGGTTGGGACTGTGACTTGCAGTCCATCCAAAAGTGATGGTCCTACTGGCTGGAGAACCTGTCGTGGTTGGAGGTACTAAGGGACCAATCGCCTTTACCAGGGACCACAGTGATCAACTGAAGCAAGTACTGGAGCAGTATTCTCACCGAACGGGCACGGTGGAGAATCAGGAAACTTCAGGTGGTGATCAAGTCAGGGACCCAACCAGCGGAGGTGACGTTTGCAGAGCAGCCTTGTGTGCCAAGCTAGGGACCGTGGGAACTTCCCACAAGCGCCCCATATGTTTGTTTGTGCTAAGAAATACCAATGTTCGAATCAAACTTACATTTGGCTCTCCAACTTCTGCCTTTCAGCCTGGTGGATTCTGCCCCATTCCATGAATTTGCACAATGTGCTGTACCACAATCGCAGATTCCCAGTCGCTACTACTTTTCACGTAAGGCCATTCCATCTCTCTACCATCACGTGAAAGGGAATGTTCTGGCATCGTTGGGCAAGGCAGTCAGCCGTAAAATCCACCTTACTGCTGACACATGGTCCAGCAAGCATGGGCAGGGATGATATATTTTGTTCACAGCACACTGGGTAACGCTGCTTGCAACTCGAAAGGATGCAGGACAGGGCTCAGTGCTGCAGCTTGTTGTGCCCCCACGTCTCCATACAGCTGGTGGTGATGATGCCAGACCTGTGAGCTCCTCCTCCACCTCCTCCATGCCCTCCTTTGCAGAATTGTCCTATGAACATCAGGTTCCCCCTAAGCGTTCAAAGGGCTATTCCCAGAGTCAGGCTAAAAGGGGCCATGCAGTGCTTCAGCTGGTGTGTTTAGGGGACAGGAACGACACCAGAACAGAGATTCTTGCAGCTCTGCAGGGACAGACCCAGAGGTGGTTCACACCAAGCTAGCTGGAGGCGGGAATGGTGGTGTCTGATAATGGCTCAAACCTCCTGTCTGCCCTTAGACAGGGAATGTTGACACATGTCCTGTCACGTCTTAAATTTGGTAGTGCAGTGTTTCTTAAGTACCTACCCAGGGTTTCAAGATGTACTAAAGCAGGCCAGAAGAGTCTGTAGCCGTTTCAGGTGGTCATACACAGCCAGTGCTTGGTTGGCTGAAATTCAGAGGGAATTCCACCTGCCCGTAACGTAAACCGCCTGATTTGTGACATGCCCACCGGGTGGAACTCAACTTTGGGAATGCCGCAGCGACTATACATGCAGCAGAGGGCCATCATCAGTATTAACCGACGACAGGCCGCCTCAGCTTTTTTTCCCCATGCCAATGGCTGATCATTAAGGATTAGGGATGAGCTGAACACCCCCGGGTTCGGTTCGCACCAGAACCTTCGAACCGACCGAAAGTTCGCGCGAATTTTCGAACCCTATACGTTATAATGGACGCGAACGTTCGAAATCAAAAGTGCTAATTACAACGGCCAATATGCATGTTAATGTCATAAAACAGGTTTGGGGACCCGGGTCCTGCCCCAGGGGACATATATCAATGCAAAAAGAACTTTTAAAAACTAAAGTTTTTTCGGGAGCAGTCATTTTAATGATGCATAAAGTGAAAAAAAAAAGGTGAAATTTTCCTTTAAATATGGTACCTGGGGGGGGTGTCTAAAGTATGCCTGTGAAGTGGCATGTGTTTCCCGTGTTTAGAACTGTCCTTGCACAAAATTACATTTGTAAAGGAAAAAAAGAAGCCATTTAAAACCACTTGCGGCTTTAATGTCATGTCTTGTCCTGGCCGCCATATGGCTGAAAATCCTTGAGAAAAATGGCATGGCTACCCCATAAGCCCCTTTGGGTCTTGTATGGATATTAAGGGGGACCCCGCACCCAAAATAAAACCCTATACCTACAACCCTATATACTCTGAACAGCAGTATATAGGTGGTGCAAACAAGACACGGACTGTAGGTTTGTTCTTAAGTAGAATCTGAACAGGTACATTATCAAGTGTAGCTCCATCCCAAAAAAATCTATTTTTAAGCTTTTTGGAGAACATAGGGAGGGGTTATCACCCCTGTAACATTTGCTGTCTTTGCACATCTGTTCAGAACATGTCACCTCACTTTCCGTCCCAATGACAAATGTTTTTGGAAAAGTGGGGTTTGAATTGAAACAAGGATTGGTGATAAAGCATCAGTAGAGAGGAGATACCTTTTTCCCAAATTAAATCTAACAGGATAGAATTTCCCTTCCTAGGGGTAGATTTCCTCTCACTTTCTGTTTTCTCTTTCCGTTTGCAAGTAGGAGTCGTTTGTAAGTTGGATGTTTGAAAGTAGGGGCCTGCCGTATATACTCTGCAGAAATTTGCCCTATTAGATGTTGGTGTAGCCACAAGACTGGTGGGCACAGGAATGGGCCCTGCTGTGAGTTAATAGATCAAGATTTGTACTTGCATGCACCTGTTGAACCGGGCAGAAAAATTGGGCCTTTGGTGGTGGTGGTGGTGGTGGTGGACGGTGTTGCCACAAGACTGTAAGCCCTCACAGTTACTCTTGGTGGGTGCAGGAATGGTCCCTGCTGTGAGTTATTAGATCAAGATTTGTAATTGCATGCACCTGTTGAACAGGGCAGAAAAATTGGGCCTTTGGTGGTGGTGGTGGTGGTGGTGGACGGTGTTGCCACAAGACTGTAAGCCCTCACAGTTACTCTTGGTGGGCGCAGGAATGGGCCCTGCTGTGAGTTATTAGATCAAGATTTGTAATTGCATGCACCTGTTTAACAGGGCAGAAAAATTGGGCCTTTGGTGGTGGTGGTGGTGGTGGTGGACGGTGTTGCCACAAGACTGTAAGCCCTCATAGTTACTCTTGGTGGGTGCAGGAATGGGCCCTGCTGTGAGTTATTAGATCAAGATTTGTAATTGCATGCACCTGTTGAACAGGGCAGAAAAATTGGGCCTTTGGTGGTGGTGGTGGTGGTGG
Source organism: Lithobates sylvaticus (assembly GCA_028564925.1). Lineage (NCBI taxonomy): Eukaryota > Metazoa > Chordata > Amphibia > Anura > Ranidae > Lithobates > Lithobates sylvaticus. The sequence goes on from CM053026.1 coordinate 119,573,058, forward strand.
TGGTGGTGGATGGTGTTGCCACAAGACTGTAAGCCCTCACAGTTACTCTTGGTGGGCGCAGGAATGGGCCCTGCTGTGAGTTATTAGATCAAGATTTGTAATTGCATGCACCTGTTGAACAGGGCAGAAAAATTGGGCCTTTGGTGGTGGTGGTGGTGGTGGTGGACGGTGTTGCCACAAGACTGTAAGCCCTCACAGTTACTCTTGGTGGGCGCAGGAATGGGCCCTGCTGTGAGTTATTAGATCAAGATTTGTAATTGCATGCACCTGTTGAACAGGGCAGAAAAATTGGGCCTTTGGTGGTGGTGGTGGTGGTGGTGGTGGTGGACGGTGTTGCCACAAGACTGTAAGCCCTCACAGTTACTCTTGGTGGGCGCAGGAATGGGCCCTGCTGTGAACTATTAGATCAAGATTTGTAATTACAAGCACCTGTTGAACAGGGCAGAAAAATTGTGCCTTTGGCGGTGCTGGTGGACGGTGTTGCCACAAGACTGTAGGCCCTCATAGTTACTCTTGGTGGGCCAGGAATGGGCCCTGCTGTGAACTATTAGATCAAGATTTTTAATTACACGCCCCTGTTAAACAGGGGCTGAAAAATTGTGCCTTAGGCATTGGTGCTGGTGCCACAACACTGCAACCCCTCACAGATACTGTACTCTTAGCACAGCAATGAGACCTGTTGCAAAGCAGTGCCTAAAAATTGTAATTACACGCCCCAACAGGGGCTGAAAAATTGTGCCTTAGGCACTGGTGCCACAACACTGCAACCCCTCACAGATACTGTACTTGGAGCACAGCAGTCACACCTGTTGCGAAGCATCTTTTTATAAAATTGTAATTACACGCCCCTGTTAAACAGGGGCTGAAAAATTGTGAATTAGGCATTGGTGCTGGTGCCACAACACTGCACCCCCTCACAGACACTGTACTCTTAGCACAGCAATGACACCTGTTGCAAAGCATTTTTTAAAAAAAAATTGTAATTACACGCCCCTGTTATACAGGGGCTGAAAAATTTGTGCCTTAGGCACTGGTGCTGGTGCCACAACACTGCAACCCCTCACAGATACTGTACTTGGAGCACAGCAGTCACACGAGTTGCGAAGCATTTTTTTAAAAAAGTTGTAATTACATGCCCCTGTTAAACAGGGGCTGAAAAATTGTGCCTTAGGGCATTGGTGCTGGTGCCACAAAACTGCAACCCCTCACAGATACTGTATTTGGAGCACAGCAGTCACACGTGTTGCGAAGCATTTTTTTAAAAATTTGTAAGTACACGCCCCTGTTATACAGGGGCTGAAAAAGGCACTGGTGTGGTGGCATGGATCATTGAGGAGGAGGAAAAAGGATAGTCAGTGAACATAAGAGGACAGTCACTCAGCATCAGCATAGGCAGTCTTGAAGGGATGTGACATTATAAATTATTCCGTTATATCCGCTTCAGGTGCCTGGTAGCTGGTGGTGATCCAAGACTGATTCATTTTGATGAAGGTCAGTCGATCAACCGAGTCGGTGGACAGGCGCACCCTATGATCGGTGACAAATCCTCCAGCAGCACTGAATGTGCGTTCGGAAAGAACGCTGGAGGCAGGACAGGCCAGTAGCTCAATTGCATACTGTGCAAGCTCTGGCCAGTGATCCATCCTCAGGACCCAGTAAGCCAGAGGAAAGGTGTCCAAGTCTGACCTTGCCCCAAGGTATTCCTGCACCATGTATATCAGACGCTGGCGATGGTTGCTGGAACCGATCATACCTTGGGGCTGCGGACTAAAAAATTGTCTGAACGCATCGGTCAGACGTCCACCTTCCCCACCGCTCCTTCTGCTACTGATCGAAGCCTCAGCAACTCGTCGTCCAGGACCAGGAGTTTGTAACCTCCCAGTTTCTGGGAACGCGTTGCACAGACCTTTCTGCAAGGCCTCCCTGAGATGTCTCATCCTCTGCTCCCTCTGCGACGGCAAGATAAGGTCCGCAACCTTACCCTTGTACCGTGGATCAAGGAGAGTGGCCAGACAGTAATGGTCGCTCTCCTTGATCCGAAGAACACGAGGATCCTTCCGCAGGCTTTTCAGGATCAGGGAGGCCATGCAGCGTAGGTTTGCTGAGGCATTCGGTCCGGAGTCTTCTGGGTCACTGAGGATGACATGATCGCCAGCCACCTCCTCCCAGCCACGTACAAGTCCACTGGTTTGTTGGGACTGTACATCATCCCTAAAAGACTGCTGCTGCTGATGCTGAGTGCCAGGTTCCACCTCCATGCTCACACAATCCTCCTCCTCCTCCTCCTCCTCATCCTCATCCTCTTCCTGTGTGATGGGTGGGACCGAAGGAACACTGTCCGGATAAAGGGGGCCTTGAGAGGCAAGGAAGTCCTCCTCTTCCTGCCTCTGTTCTGCCTCAAGTGCCCTGTCCATTATCCCATGCAGCGTATGCTCCAACAGGTGGACAAGAGGTACAGTGTCACTGATGCATGCACTGTCACTGCTCACCATCCTCGTGGCCTCCTCAAATGGTGAGAGGACAGTGCATGCATCCCTGATCATGCTCCACTGACGTGGGGAAAAAAAACAAGCTCCCCTGACCCTGTCCTGGGGCCGTAGTCGCAAAGGTACTCATTGATGGCCCTCTGCTGCGTGTGCAGTCGCTGCAGCATGGCCAACGTTGAGTTCCACCTGGTGGGCATGTCACATATTAGGCGGTTCTTGGGCAGGTTCAGCTCCTTTTGCAGTTCAGTCAGCCGAGCACTGGCATTATAAGATCGGCGGAAATGCACACAGACTTTCCTGGCCTGCCTCAGGACATCCTGTAAGCCTGGGAACCTGCCCAAGAACCGCTGCACCACCAGGTTGAGGACGTGAGCCATACAGGGCACATGGGTGAGCTGCCCGTGTCGCAGGGCGGAGAGGAGGTTGGTGCCATTGTCAGAAACCACCATTCCTGGCTTAAGCTGGCGTGGCGTCAACCACCTCTCGGCCTGCTTCTGCAGAGCTGCCAGAACCTCTGGCCCAGTGTGGCTCCTGTCTAAGGATGAGCCCGGTGTTCGATTCGAACCCATGTTCGAATCGAGCACCGGGTGTTCGCTCGCTCGGCGAGCCCAGAACTATTGGGGCCGCTCGCATCAAATTCGTGTGTGGCGAGCGGCCCCGCAATGCATTGCGGCACGCGCAGTGCAATGCTGGCTGATGATTGGCCAAGCATGCACTGTGACCCCGCATGCTTGGCCAATCACAGCGCCGGCAGCGAGGAGAGCCATAATTGGCTACAGGCAGGATGCCTGTAGCCAATTATAGCTCAGGGGCTTTAGTACACGGCCCACAGTATAAGAGGCCGCCGCGCCGGCGGCCTCGCATATTATGTTTCAGTCAGTGTCAGCGTGTCAGTGTGCTGCTGACTGCTGACAACAATATGTGCTCTATTTCTGGGGATATGTGTGTGCATGCTGTTAGAACAGCATTGCAGTATCACATCTGGGGGGTGTCTATAGGTGGCCTGTGAAGGGGGCAGGTTTCCTGTGCTTAGAACTTTCCCTGCAAAAAAGTGTCATTTTTGCAGGAAAAAAGCTATTTAAAATCACTCGCGGCTAATGAATTGATGGCTCCTGTAACACAGAGAACTGTCATTCATTAATAAAAAACAAAAAAAAAAAGCGTAGGGGTCCCCCCAAATTCAATAACCCGGCCCTTCAGGTCTGGGATGGATATTAAGGGGAACCCCAGCCAAAAAAAAAAAAAAAAATGGCGTAGGGTCCCCCTCAAAATCCATACCAGACCCTTGAGGTCTGGTATGGATTTTAAGGGGAACCCTAGCCAAAAAAAAATGGCGTGGGGTCCCCCTCAAAATCCATACCAGACCCTTATCCGAGCACGCAACCTGGCAGGCTGCAGGAAAAGAGGGGGGGACGAGAGTGGCCCCCCCTCTCGCCTGAACCGTACCAGGCCACATGCCCTCAACATTGGGAGGATGCTTTGGGGGTCTAAGACCCCTAAAGCACCTTGTCCCCATGTTGATGAGGACAAGGGCCTCTTCCCCACAACCGTGCCCGGTGGTTGTGGGGGTCTGCGGGCGGGGGGCTTATCGGAATCTGGAAGCCCCCTTTAACAAGGGGACCCCCAGATCCCGCCCCCCCCCCCCCCCGTGTGAAATGGTAAGGGGGTACAAAAGTACCCCTACCATTTCACCAAAAAAGTGGCAAAAATGGTAAAAATGACAGGAGACAGTCTTTGACAATTCCTTTATTAAAATCTTCTTTCTTCTTTCTTCATCCTTTGGTTTCTTCATCTTCTCCTTCCTTCATCTTCTTCCATCTTCTTCTTCCATTTTCTTCTTCCTCCGATCCGCTTCTTCTTGTGCTGGTCTTCTCGTCCTTCTCGTCCGGCATCTTCTTCCGTCGGCGTCGGTGTCTTCTTGGGCCGCTCCGCGCAATGGGAGGCTCCCGCTGTGTGAGGCTCCGCTCCGTCTGACAGGTCTTTTATAATGGAGGGCACCTGGTGACCCCGCCCCCTCTGACGCACAGGGACGTCATGGGGAATTCCATGATGGCTTTCCCCATGACGTCAGAGGGGGGCGGGGTCACCAGGTGCCCTCCGTTTTAAAAGACCTGTCAGATGGAGCGGAGCCTCACACAGCGGGAGCCTCCCATTGCGCGGAGCGGCCCAAGAAGACACCGACACCGACGCCGACGGAAGAAGATGCCGGACGAGAAGGACGAGAAGACCAGCGCAAGAAGAAGCGGATCGGAGGAAGAAGAAAATGGAAGAAGAAGATGGAAGAAGATGAAGGAAGGAGAAGATGAAGAAACTGAAAGATGAAGAAAGAAGAAAGAAGATTTTAATAAAGGAATTGTCAAAGACTGTCTCCTGTCATTTTTACCATTTTTGCCACTTTTTTGGTGAAATGGTAGGGGTACAAAAGCACCCCCTTACCATTTCACACAGGGGGGGGGCCGGGATCTGGGGGTCCCCTTGTTAAAGGGGGCTTCCAGATTCCGATAAGCCCCCCGCCCGCAGACCCCCACAACCACCGGGCACGGTTGTGGGGAAGAGGCCCTTGTCCTCATCAACATGGGGACAAGGTGCTTTAGGGGTCTTAGACCCCCAAAGCATCCTCCCAATGTTGAGGGCATGTGGCCTGGTACGGTTCAGGCGAGAGGGGGGGCCGCTCTCGTCCCCCCTCTTTTCCTGCGGCCTGCCAGGTTGCGTGCTCGGATAAGGGTCTGGTATGGATTTTGAGGGGGACCCCACGCCATTTTTTTTGGCTAGGGTTCCCCTTAAAATCCATACCAGACCTCAAGGGTCTGGTATGGATTTTGAGGGGGACCCTACGCCATTTTTTTTTTTTTTTTTTGGCTGGGATCCCCCTTAATATCCATCCCAGACCTGAAGGGCCTGGTTATTGAATTTGGGGGGACCCCTACGCTTTTTTTTTTTCATTTTTTTTATTTTTTATCAATGACTTTTTTTTATGAATGAGTTTCAATGAATCACTGTTCTCTGTGTTACGGGAGCCGTGAATTAACATTAGCCGCGAGTGATTTTAAATAGCTTTTTTACTTTCAAAAATGACACTTTGCGCAGAGACAGTTCTAAACACGGGAAACATGCGCCCCTTCACAGGCATACTATAGACACCCCCCAGGTACGAAATTTAAAGGAATATTACACTTTTATTGTTTCAATTTAAGCATTATTAAAATCACTGCTCCTGAAAAAACGGCCGTTTTTAAAAAAAAAATTTGCATTGATACATGTCCCCTGGGGCAGGACCCAGGTCCCCAAACACTTTTTATGACATTAACATGCATATTAGCCTTTAAAATGAGCACTTTTAATTTCGAACGTTCGCATCCATTATAACTAATAGGGTTCTAAAGCTCGCACGGACTTTAGGTCCGTTCGCGGGTTCTGGTGCGAGCCGAACGGGGGGGTGTTCGGCTCATCCCTACTCCTGTCCCCCAAACACACCAGCGCAAGCACGGCATGGCATCTTTTTGCCTGCGTACTTGCGTAGCCCCTTGAACGCCTACGAAGCACCGCTGGTTCCGAGGACAGAGCACTGGAGGAAGAAGAAGAGGAGGGGGTGGAGGAGAGAGGTGTGTCACAACCAGTAGCAGTAGTAGCACTTTGGAGGCGTGGTGGCGGAACAACCTCCAACACTACTGCACCTTGTCCTGCATCCCTCCCAGCTGCCAATAGAGTGACCCAATGGGCCGTGAAAGAAAGGTAACGTCCCTGTCCATGCCTGCTGGACCATGAGTCAGCGGTAATATGCACCTTACCGCTGACCGCCCTGTCCAGCGAGGCATGGACATTGCCTTCCACATGCCGGTAGAGAGACGGAATCGCCTTCCGTGAGAAAAAGTGGCGTTTGGGAACCTGCCACTGAGGAACCGCACATTGAACAAACTCATGGAAGGGGGCCGAGTCTACCAACTGAAAAGGCAGCAGTTGAAGTGCTAGCAATTTAGCCAAGCTAGCATTCAACCGCTGGGCATGTGGATGGCTGGGAGTGTATTTCTTTCGACGGTCCAGCAGCTGCGGCAGGGAAATTTGCCTGGTAGAATCGGACGTCGGTGTACTGCAAGTACTTGGTTGTGACACACCTAATTCTACACCTTCAGTCCTCTCAGAGTAGCTTTCAGAGAGGACTGAAGATGTAGTGGGGATGGAGATCCCAGCTGATGAGGAGCAAGGAGAGGTCCACTTAGTTCTTTGGTGTGGGTCTTTTATGTGTGCTTGCCAACGAGCTGCATGGCAGGTCGACATATGTCTGCTCATGCTTGTGGTGCCCAAGCGGCTGATGTTTTGGCCACGCGAGATACGCTTGAGACAAATATTGCAAATAGCAGTGGTGCGATCTGATGCACTCGTCTCAAAAAAGGCCCACACCAAAGAACTTTTCTGATAACGTGCAGAGGCAGCGCCCTGCACAGGCGGAGCTCTGCGGTGTTGTACAGTTGCTGTGCTGACCTCTAGCTGGCCTCCAGGGGGCATCCTGCCTCGTTGGACATGTGACGCCGCATCCTCCTCCTCCTCGTCCTCCTCCTCATCCTCTCTCCCTTCAGGCACCCACGTGGAGTCAGTGACCTCATCATCCCCTCCCTCTTCACCACTAGAGCAAACCTGGCAGTAAGCTGCAGCTGGTGGAACAGTACTGCCAGATTGCTGTCCTTCAGCATCCCCTCTCTCTGCGCGCACACTACTGACTTCCTCAAGCTGGGTATCATCATCCGAGCCTTCCAATCGTTGGTCATCCTCCTGGAGCATGTACCCAACACTGTGCTCAAAGAGTTCGGGGGACTCCTCAGGAGGACATGGTGGGTCTAGGGAAGGGGTGGCTGATGATGCCATTGAGTATGCGTTGGCAGCTGCTCTGCCAGTACCCTGAGCCTGGGTGAGAGAGGATGAGGAGGATGAGGAGGGCTTGGTCATCCATTCTACCAAGCCTTCAGCATGATGCGGCTCCACATGTCCAGCTGCCGAAAACAAAGACACGCGTGTCCCATGGCCACGTGCTGATGACGATGCACGACCACGTCCACGTCCACGGCCACGTCCACTAGAAACAGAGCCTGCCTGCCCTGTGTTCTTGCCTCTGCACGCTCTGCCTCCCCTTGGCGGTCTTCCAGCCATTGTAGTCGGTAGTCCTGTGGGTGCTGCTGAGAAGAAAATATAGGAGCTCTGTGTGATGCCACTAACACACTAGAAGTCCTATGGGTGCTTCTGCAAAGAAAATATAGGAGCTCTGTGTGATGCCACTAACACACTAGAAGACCTGTGGGTGCTGCTGAGAAGAAAATATAGGACCTCTGTGTGATGCCACTAACACACTAGAAGTCCTATGGGTGCTTCTGCAAAGAAAATATAGGAGCTCTGTGTGATGCCACTAACACACTAGAAGTCCTGTGGGTGCTGCTGAGAAGAAAATATAGGAGCTCTGTGTGATGCCACTAACACACTAGAAGTCCTGTGGGTGCTGCTGAGAAGAAAATATAGGAGCTCTGTGTGATGCCACTAACACACTAGAAGTCCTATGGGTGCTTCTGCAAAGAAAATATAGGAGCTCTGTGTGATGCCACTAACACACTAGAAGTCCTGTGGGTGCTGCTGAGAAGAAAATATAGGAGCTCTGTGTGATGCCACTAACACACTAGAAGTCCTATGGGTGCTTCTGGGAAGAAAATATAGGAACTCTGTGTGATGCCACTAACACAGTACAAGTCCTATTGGTGCTTCTGGGAAGAAAATATAGGAACTCTGTGTGATGCCACTAACACAGTACAAGTCCTATGGGTGCTTCTGGGAAGAAAATATAGGAACTCTGTGTGATGCCACTAACACAGTACAAGTCCTATGGGTGCTTCTGGGAAGAAAATATAGGAACTCTGTGTGATGCCACTAACACACTAGAAGTCCTATGGGTGCTTCTGGGAAGAAAATATAGGAACTCTGTGTGATGCCACTAACACAGTACAAGTCCTATGGGTGCTTCTGGGAAGAAAATATGGGAGCTCTGTGTGATGCCACTAACACACTAGAAGTCCTATGGGTGCTTCTGGGAAGAAAATATGGGAGCTCTGTGTGATGCCACTAACACACTAGAAGTCCTGTGGGTGCTTCTGGGAAGAAAATATGGGAGCTCTGTGTGATGCCACTAACACACTAGAAGTCCTATGGGTGCTTCTGGGAAGAAAATATAGGAACTCTGTGTGATGCCACTAACACACTACAAGTCCTATGGGTGCTTCTGGGAAGAAAATATAGGAACTCTGTGTGATGCCACTAACACAGTACAAGTCCTATGGGTGCTTCTGGGAAGAAAATATAGGAACTCTGTGTGATGCCACTAACACAGTACAAGTCCTATGGGTGCTTCTGGGAAGAAAATATAGGAACTCTGTGTGATGCCACTAACACAGTACAAGTCCTATGGGTGCTTCTGGGAAGAAAATATAGGAACTCTGTGTGATGCCACTAACACAGTACAAGTCCTATGGGTGCTTCTGGGAAGAAAATATAGGAACTCTGTGTGATGCCACTAACACAGTACAAGTCCTATGGGTGCTTCTGGGAAGAAAATATAGGAACTCTGTGTGATGCCACTAACACAGTAGAAGTCCTATGGGTGCTTCTGGGAAGAAAATATAGGAACTCTGTGTGCTGCCACTAACACACTAGAAGTCCTATGGGTGCTTTTGGGGTGCAATGCTGTGCTAACAGCACTGCGGTTGGTACTACTGAAATACTGTACTAACAGTAAAACACGCACCAGACTAATCCCCAGCAGCAGCTAAAAACACACTAACCAGCAGCAATGGACGATCAATGACAGGTAGCAATGGTTTAGCAAATAAATAGCCAATGGTTTAGCAAAGTAGAGCAAATCTTTCTATCTGAATGAATCTAGCAAAGACAGAATCAGCCTGATCTCTCCTAAAGCCGGAACTCATGTGACCGGCGCCGACGGCGTGGCGGCCTTTTAAATGGTGGGGCGTGTACTAAAGCCCCTGAGCTGTAATTGGCTACAGGCGTCCTGCCTGTAGCCAATTATGGCTCTCCGAGTTTCCGGCGCTGTGATGCGGGGTCACAGTGCATGCTTGGCCAATCATCAGCCAGCAATGCACTGCGCCGGCCGCGCCGGCCGCAATGCATTGCGGGGCCGCTCGCATCACACGAATGTGATGCGAGCGGCCAAAATTGTTCTGGGCTCGCCGAGCGAGCGAACGCCCGGTGCTCGATGCGAACATGGGTTCGCATCGAGCACCGGGCCCATCCCTATTAAGGATGCATGCACTGTATTGTCTGTCTCCATTTGAAAAGGCCACAAGGATGGTGAGCAGTGACAGTGCATGCATCAGTGACACAATCCCTGTTTTGTTCCTGCTGGAGCAGACTCTGCGTGGCATTATGGACAGGGCACTGGAGGCAGAGCAGCAGGAGGAAGAGGAGGACTTAATTTGCTCTCAAGGCCCACTTTATCCAGACACCATCATTCCTATGTTACAGAACACACAGGAGGAGAGAGGGGAGGAGGATGAGGAGGACGATTCTGGCACTTTCATAGGCTTCAAAGAAGAGGAAGACATGCGTCAATCTGTAAGTGATGGCTTTCCAACCCCAGGACCATTGGGAGTAGTACGTGGCTGGGAGGAGGAAGTTCCAGATGCTGTCATCCTGAGTGACCCCGAGGAGTCTGCTTCTCAAGCCTCTGCAAATTTGAGGCGCATGGGCAACCTCATGCTTCAAAGCTTGTTAAAGGACCAAAGAATACATGGCATAAAGGAGAAGGATGATTACTGGTTGGCAACCCTCCTTGACCACCGTTATAAGGGGAAGGTCTCAAAACTCATCCCGTCCCCACAGAGAGTGCAGGGGTGATAGTCTTGTACTGATACAAGCGGGTTATAGCCCTCAGGAAGCCGCCGGTGTCCCGGTGTCGGATGGAGCTACAGCTTCAGGCAGCCATTCCGCTCTGTGCCGTGCATGTGCCCCCAAACACTGTGCTATTTTAAGCGCTAATTGTGCTGTCATGCAACGCTGTACACAAACTACATTTTTATTATTTCTTTTCACACAAATAGAGCTTTATTTTGGTTGTATTTGATCACCACTGGGTTTTACATTTTTTTGCGATATAAACAAAAAAGACAGAAAATTTTGAAAGAAAAACAATATTTTTTAACTTTCTGCTATAAGACATCTAATAAAAAAATTGTAAAAATCAAATTTCTTCATCAATTTTGGCCAAAATGTATTCTGCTACATATCTTCCCGATAAGTGTATATTGATTGGTTTGTGTGAAAGGTATAGCGCCTACAAACTATGGCTGGGGTTTTTATTTACTTTTTGTACTACAAATGTACAAATGTACTACAAATGACGGTGATCTGCGACTTATAATGGGACTTCGAAAGTACAGCGGGAAATCTGACACTAACTGATGCTAGGGGGGAACTGACTAACTGCCATTGACATTACTAGGGACATTAATACAGTGATCAGCAATAATATTATACACTGTCACTGTACTAATAACACAGACTGGGAAGGGGTTAACATGTAGGGTGATCAAGGGGTTAAATGTGTGCCTAACTATGTGTAATGTGTGTAAAGTGTGCTACTTTTGCTATTAGATCCCCAATTTTCTCATCCCTGCAAAACAGAGAAATCATTCTCTCTGCACAGAGCTCTGTGTTAATTGTCAGATGTTGATTGTTGGGCTGTGATGGTAGACAGCTGATCAGCAGGTCCTTGCTGTGCATCATTGGCTGGGTCTTGCTGACAGGCTACAACTGTGTACAATCACAGGGGGTGCCGGCCGGGGCCATGCATGCATACATGGGCCGCCCATCCGGAGTACATTGCAGACGGGAAGTGGTTAATATTGATGGTATTTAGAGAAAGAAAAGAATAAACACAAACACCTTCTAACATACTCTTTTTCTAACTATGTATTCCTCGTAATAGAATTGGAACTTCCATAAACAACATTTGTCTGTTTTACAGAAAAAATATATATAATATAAATTATTAAATTATATTTTGGTTTTGTTAAGTGTTCATAACCCCAATTATTGGTAAATAGTATTTGGAAGAGTTATGTCAAGAAGAGTTATCATCCATGTCCTTCAAAAGGCATACATGTTGACATAGAATCACAAATAATGTATTTTAGATAAATGTACTTGGTGTAAATGTGCCTTTAGATTTTTGTATTCTCTTTTATGTGTTTATTGATCCTAACTGCAAGAAGTTACAGGCCACAAAGAACTACTATATTATTCAATGAGAAAATTAGGAACAATATAAAGTAGATATACACATATATGCTGTACCTATAATATGATGTGGACATAATATTCAAATTCAGCTAAGGAGATGTACATTATGCCTCAAGAATATGTTTAGTAAACTATAATCCACATATTGTCCAGATTTACCTTTTAAAGTTAATATGCCTTGTACTAAAAGATAGACATCAGATGGCTAATTCACAGATTCTACTTTCAATGCAACTGTTGATATTTTATCACATGCCTCAATATGGTTGGTGATCCCCAATCTTAATCTTAAATAGTAAGATAGCTTACCACCGCTCTTCTGAATTTTCCTTACAGGCAAATGACTAAAAACACAATCCATTATCTAATTTTACTAAAATTACGTGAACTTATATTGCTATGATAAAATACTCTAAATGTTCTATGTTGAAGAACAGGCCCCATAAGGTATTAAAGAATACCTTTGACTTGCTCCTGCTTTGCTCTTGCTCATACCACTGCTTTCTCAATTCCTACTCAAACAAAAATTTTGTGGAAGTATTAGTATAAGCTTGGGAATGGGAACACCCTCTGCCAACCATATGGCAGTACTCAGTCCTGGACATTGGTTGCACGTCCCAATTTCTAGAAGTTTGAGTCGTTCAACTAGCTCCTGCAGCACTCAGCAAGCAAATTAAAGGGCCTTCTATTCAATGCCTGCCATTCTTACTTAGTACATCAACAGTTTCAACTTCTTTCCTAAGGGGATCAAAAACACAAGCTTCTAATCATTTCATTAGAGGTGTGTTTTTTAATTGGACAGTATATGTTAGACTAGCTGCTATGTATAGCTTATCTCTCGCTCAAAAGAAATAAAGGGCTGCACACCAATGAAGCCACATCTTCATAAAAACTTTGTTGAGCCAACCAAGGACATACTGATGTCCCTGTCTTAAGACAACCTCTCTCTAGCATGTTTCACCCTTGCATGCTAGTCATAGAGAGGAGTGAGGATGGACTCCTTGATGAGCCCTGAGACACCATTTGGTTGGATAGAGGTGTAGCAGTGATAATTTTAGTTTCGAGCAGTGATAGTTTTTATTGACTTACTAGTTTATCTCTGCTTACTAAGTAGGGAAGAATAAAAACGTATCGGACAGTGCTTAAAGTGGAGGGCCACCCTAAAAAAAAAAAAAAAAAAGAGCATTAATATTCTGGAAAAAAATAAAAATAAAAAATAAAAAATTAAATTTTTTTTTTACCTGATCAGAAATCCCTGTTGCTAGGCAGTCTTCCTAATCTGCCTCCTTCCTACTCCGCGGTGATCTTCGGTCTTCTGTCCTCCGCCACGCTGTCTTCTGGGTAATGGGTCGCACTGTGTTCTGGGAACTGTGTGTTCCCTAACACAGCCATGTTTGCATTTGCAGAACACCTGACCTCAGTATTTGGATATGCATTGTAATTCATGTAGATTAAACAAATGTGGTACCTAAAAACTGCTGATTTAATCCGTGGAGAAAGGTTTCACGATTGCTGAAAATGAAACTAGTATATGGGTTAAATGATATACAAATTGCATAGTTCTTCAAATGATGGTTTAAACTGGCATTAGAAAATATAATCCTTTGTGTTGTTTCTGAAAATCAGACCTTTTTGTTTCCAACTAACTCAGATAAATTGTATATTTGAAAATCCAATATATCTGTACAAACTGGAGGTGCAGTCAATCTCTGGCTAAAAGCCGAGTATCCTTTCCAGACCAGTTAACCAAGTAATTTGCATTTTCACAAGTGAGATGGGAGAGCTCCGCAAAGAAGAGTTTTGTCATTCTAGCCCCTGGCAAATAAGTTAATGAATGTTTGACAAGGCACAGTGTACTCCCCATAACTTAAATGAGAACGTCTGAACCAGCGCTGCAAGCTAGTTTACTTTAATACAATAAATCAATTGTTTCTTTTCAAGCAGTTAGCATTGAAGTTGCTCTATTTTGTATTTCCATTGGGAAATTAAGAGCAAAGCTTAGCTGTGCGTATGTCTTGCTGAAGGGATTTTGAATTTTACTTTTTATTCTACCAACGACTTTCCCATCATTTATTAAAAAGTATATTATGCAAAATGAAAGAGATAAGATAGCTTAAATTAGTACCTAGAAGAAGCTCATTAAACAGATCAGAAAAATATAAGCACCATTATAAGAAGAATGGGTATTTGCTACAACTACATCCATGGTGGCCTCACTTCCACTTTAATGCATGCTAATTGTGTTATTTAATGGCAGTGAAACTCTGTGCTGCATTGGCAAATCAAGTAATCACCCAAAAAGCCTAGGTTAACTCGGTAATCATTAACAGGCTGACCATCAATATCACATTTTACTGATTAGCTAAGAGAAAACATTGCAACGTGGTGCTAGTTACCTTACAAGTGGCAATAAACGCTAATAGCTAGTAGGTAAAAACAATTCAATCATTATAAAAATCCAGTCTGAATACACCTGACCTGGCCAGTCTCCAGAGTCGATCATACATAAGCAGGCCATACTGATCAGCACTAGAAGAATCATGCTTCAACTTGGATTATGTACAGTATATACGTTTCTAGTGACTTTGTGATTGTTCAATTAGCAGGATCCTTTATAATGTCATTAAAGCAGAACTTTACCTATAACAGTTTGATAACAATTATTGCTCTTTACATAAAGAACATATATTCCATAATAATAATTACGCTACCAAAATGAGTGTGTGCTGTAAATTGTCTCCAGCATAACTCCTCTTGCTGGAGGCCATCGTTTTATTGAAGCCCAGAGCAGTCACTTCCTTATTGAAAGCTCTCCCCATCTTCTTGGTATCAAAAACTATATGCCATTTTCTGTAAATAAAATATGTGCATTTTCAGCCTTAATTGTATGTCTTGGCTCATCTAGAGGGGATGACTAACAGAAGCTGTACATTACTGAGGTTAACAGGCTGCCTGAGCTAGAAAGGAAAGAATGGGCTCTATTCACAGAATGACCATGCATGAGATATTTAGGTGTCAGGAAAATGATTGGTAAATATTGCATGAACAGATTTAAAATCCATTCACAGAAAACAATAATAATCAAATGCATGCAGAAATTAAGTAGTGTCCAGGCACGGCGGTATTTGTGGAATGTGTACGGCCACCTGCTCCTTAATAACCAGTAAATACCATGGTTGTTACCAACCGAGTGATCAGCTGCCAGTGTGGTTCCCCGGCAGGTCAGGAAAGGGAGGGGACTTCCTGAACCATATCAGGCCACATGCCCTCAACATTGGGGGGGGGGGGGTGCTTCGGGGCAGGGGAGGCTCTGCCCCCCAAAGCACTTTGTCCTCATGTTGATAGGGACAAGGGCCTCTTCCTGACAACCCTGGCCGATGGTTGTGGGGGTCTGTGTAAAGGGGGCTTATCATAATCTGGAAGCCCCCTTAACAAGGGGGCCCCAGATCCCCCCCCCCATGTGAATGAGTATGGGGTACATAGTACATAGTACAATCTGTGTTCCCTCAGCATAATCTGTGTCATTCCTGTTTACCAACCCCCTCCCCCCTTCATTACTAATAAATCTTTAGGCCGTCAGCTGATTGGCCCCTAGTGGCTCTGATTTTAGAGGTTATTACATCTTTATTGATTTACATGAAAATAAAAATTAACAGTTTTAGGGATATCCCCAAAGTTCAGAGTTATGACACATACGGGTTGGCCTAAAACAGGCAAGAGCCAGAACAGCTGAGTTTACATTACAAAGTATATATTCCAACAGCCAATAGCATCTCAGTATGGAAATGTGTCAAATATAAAGGGCAAGACAAATGGAGATCATAAAGTAAAAGGAAAAAGAAAAGGAAAAGGAAAGAAAGAGTCCAGGAAAAGAAATAGAGATGGAGAGAAAGAGATCATCAGCATTCTATGTGTCCATGTAGGTTTATATTCACAGATACGGGACTGGATTCAAACTAAAGAGTTATAGCATAGCTTTAAGGGCATCAGAAGTGGAAAAATCAATCCAAACATACCATAAGATTTTAAACTTCTCGAAGGAGTCATTGTCCATTGCCAGCATCTCTTCCATCTGCATAATATCATTGACCGTAGAAACCCACAAGGCCAAAGAAGGAGGCACATCTGACTTCCAAAACAGGGGGATCAATTGTCTAGCTGCTGAAAGAAAGAAAGCAGCAAAGCAAATGTCTTTTTGAGAAGCTATCAAGCCCAGGAGTCAGACAGAAGTATTGCTTCAGGTGAAGGCTGTAGAGATGCATTATATATTGAGTTCTAGATGGTGAAAATTTGTGACCAAAAAGGTTGTAGCCTGCTGCACTCCCACCAGATGTGCATGTAATTCCCCTCTACTGAACCTCAACTCCAGAAATTGGCAGAGGTGGATGGGAATATCTTATGTAATGAAAGGGGATCCCTGTACCATCTAAAAAGAAGCTTATCATTTTTTCATGAGCATAACAGGAAATTGTGGATTTGTGGGTAAAGTGGAAGGAGGTCGGCCAGTCAGCAGTCGTGAGCTCCTTTCCCAGATCTGTGGACCACATCCTCGTGTAGGGGGGAGCCCATCATTGCTTAGAGCATGAAGTAATTTATAAATTGCAGATAATAGATGTCTGGGTGTTTCAGAGAGCGAGCACAGTCATTCATATTCAGTCAAAGAGCGGTGGACCTGAGTAGAATGATATAGTCCAGTACAAAAGGTAGATAAATGGAGGGCAGTAAGCCAATTTCTATTGCCCCCGGGACAACAGGCCGACCATTATCTGGGTGCAAGATCGTGTTTGCTAACGGCCACGAGGTTCTTGTCAGTGTACCTAGTACCGGGGAGCCCAAACCCTGGGGGAACATGGGGTTGTCAGAGGACAAAAGGTTCTGGTGGCCTTTTTTATATCATACATGCAAAGCCTCACGTGTTAAAGGAGGAGTGTAATCTGGGTAATTCCTGGGTATACCCCCAAAGGAGAGCCCTGAGATCCAGGGGAGAAAGGTTCTGTTCCACCATGAGAGAGGCTTTAATAAAATGGCAAGGAAACCATTCAGCGTCAAAAGAAAGTAAGCATGCTTTCAGGTCATATATTTGTATGTATGGGATGAGGTGGATGGTTGTTGTGGTGTTGTCTCTGGACTCACTGCCAGGTACAAAGCCAACTTGATCCCTATGTATAACTGATGGCAAAAGCGGGCAAAAAGTTGTATGTCTATGTTAAGGAGGGATATAGGCCTATAGCTGCTACATTGGGAAGGATCCTTACCAGGTTTGGAGATAATAGATATATTAGCAGAGAGAAGATCTCTAGAAGGTGGGTGGGAATAGTCAATAGAATTAAAAGCCTTAGCTAGCAGAGGGGTGAGTAGTGGAGCAAAAAGCTTGTAAAACCTAGGAAAAGCCATCTGGTCCAGGGCATTTGCCTGCCTTCAGATATTTGATGGCACCCAATAACTCTGTATCCAACAGGGATTTGTCTAGATCCAGAGCCTCTTCGGGGTCAACTGTGGGCAACACAGTTTCCATTATATAGGATAGCATATCTGTGGACTGAGATGTAGCAGTCCCAGGGTCATGTGGTGTAGGTAAGTTATATAGGTGGGAATAATATCGGTTACATAGTTAGTCAGGTTGAAAAAAGACACAAGTCCATCTAGTTTAACTATATAAATAAATAGATAAATAAAAAATAATATCATACAATTATAATATTATACAATCCCATATACTCAATCCTATACCCACAGTTGATCCAGAAAAAGGCGAAAAACCCCAGCACAGCATTATCCAATTTGCTACAGCAGGGGAAAAAATTCCTTCCTGATCCCTGACAGGCAATTTTCCCTGGAGTAACTTTACCTATAAATGTTAAGAAGGAGGGCTTGGAGAGCTCTAATGAAGTTGTACCTCGTCCCGGATTAAATGGTGGATGGGTGAGCAAGGATAGAGACAGGGGACTATAACGGTAACAATCAAAGGAGGTGACACTTGCAACTTTTTGTTAGAAATTTGAACAAAATAATTTATTAACAAAAATTTGACAAACATATAGACAATATCAAAAAATGAGCTCAATACACAATAATATGCGAAGAAAAGGGAAAACCTACCTTGACTGAGCTATACAATTAACACCCTGCCTTCTATATTTTCTTAGACTCATCTTTTATCGGTACAAAGTGACCTATTGACCCTGAAGAAGCCATTGTATGGCGAAACATGTCGGTCAGCTCTCTCCAATAGTCCCATTGTACCCAGGATCTATATAATTATTATAGAACCTTTTTATCATACCTCTGCCAACATAGTATATACTTGAGCTTCCCCAGTCATTTTTTGAGCCCCTTGCTCTCCCCATTGTTCATGCTCGGGACTCGATCTGACTGGTGGACCAATCTAAGTATATATTTTTCCCTTTTCTTTGCATATTATTGTGTATTTTTGTTAATAAATTATTTTACCTATAAATGTTAGTACCCAGTTATATTATGTACATTTATGAAAGAATCCAGGCCTTTCTTAAAGCAATCTATGAGCTGGCTAGAACCACCTCTGGAAGGAGTCTATTCCACATTTTCACAGCTCTTACTGTGACGAAATCTTTCCGTATTTGGATATGAAATCTCTTTTCCTCTAGGCGTAAAGAGTGCCCTCTTGTCCTCTGTGTTGACCGTAAAGTAAATAACTCAACACCAAGTTCACTATATGGACCCCTTATATATTTGTACATGTTGATCATATGCCCCCTTAATCTGCTTTTCTCAATAGAGAATAAATTCAGTTCCTCTAATCTTCCCTCATAGCTGAGCTTCTCCATGCCTCTTATCAGTTTGGTTGCCCTTCTCTGCACTTTCTCCAGTTCCCCGATATCCTTTTTGAGAACTGGTGCCCTAAACTGAACTGCATATTCCAGATGTGGTCTTACTAATGATTTGTACAAGGGGCAAAATGATATCTCTCTCTCTCTGGAGTCCATACCTCTCTTAATACAAGAAAGGACTTCCGCAGCTTGGCATTGCATGTTATTTGTGAGCTTATAATCTACAAAACCCCCAGATCCTTCTACACTATGGATCCCCCCAGTTGTACTTCCCCTAGTATGTATGATTTATCAATATTAAACCTCATCTGCCACATAGCTGTCCAATTAGACAGTGCATTGAGGTTGGCTTGTAAATTGGAGACACCCTGTAAGGATGTTATTCCACTGCATAGTTTGGTGTCATCTGCAAAGACTGAAATGGTACTTTTAATCCCAGACCCTATATCATTTATAAAGATATTAAAAAGTAAGGGTCCCAACACTGAACCTTGGGGTACACCACTGATGACCATTCAGAGTAAGAATCATTAAACACTACTCTCTGAATTTGGTCTTTTAGTCAGTTTTCTATCCATTTACATATCCTATTGATATTTCCAAGCCTGTAGACTTTACCTTATACATTAGCCATGTGTGGGGAACTGTATCAAATGCTTTTGCAAAATCCAAGAATACCAGGTCCACAACCATCCCTCTGTCCAAGGTTTTATTTACCTCCTCATAAAAATAAATCAGATTTATTTGAAAACTTCTGTTATTTCATGAATCCATAGTGTCTATTGCCTAAAATATTTTTTTCGAGCAAAAACGTATCTATGTGGTCTTTTATTAAACTTTCCAGTATCTTCCCGACTATAAAAGTTAAACTAACAGGTCTATAGTTACTTGGTAAAGACTTTGTTCCCTTTTTAAATAGAGGCACCACATTGGCCCTACGCCAATCTAGTGGTACTTTTCCTGTCATTAATGAGTCCCTAAAAATTAGATACAATGGCTTTGAAATGACAGAGCTCAATTCTTTTAGAATCCGTGGGTGGATGCCATCTGGTCCAGGTGCTTTATCCACCTTTATTCTGTCTAAATATTTCTGGAGACCATATTACTTTTGAGCCATTCAAAGAACTGAAGAATGTATTTAATACATTTGCCTTCTCTTTGTCCCCAGTCACCCGCTCTAGATTATTTTGTAAAGGGCCTACATGCTCAGACCTGACCTTTTTACTATTAATATATTTGAAGAATTTTTGGGGGTTTGTCCTACTATCTTTTGCAATCTGTCATTCATTTAAAATTTTTGTGTCCTTGATTTCCTTTTTACATATTCTGTTATATTCTTTGTAACATTTAAATGACAATAGTGTTCCTTTTTATATTTTTTAAACACTCTTTTCTTATTGTTTATAGCTTTTTTAAACTTTGGCTGTGAGCCACGTAGGTTATTTTATAGCCTTTTAAACTTATTGCCCATGGGAATATACTTTGCAGTGAGTTCACAAACAGTCTTTTTCAAGAATTCCCATTTCTGTTCTGTGTTCATCGATGCCAATATTCCCTCCCAGTCTAGGTCTTGGAGAGCAGCCCTTATCCTTGGAAAATTTGCTCTCCTAAAGTTAAGTGTTTTTATCTTTCCTGTATGTGTTTTTTACTTACAGCTAACATCAAATGAAATCATGTTATGGTCACTGCTACCCAGATGTTCCTTTATATGAACATTAGTAATAAGCTCTGCATGGTTTAAGGTTACCAGGTCCAGCAGAGCATAATTTCTAGTTGGGGCCTCAATAAACTGGACCATAAAATTGTCCTGTAATGGGTTTATACATTTTTGCTCTTTAACTGTTCCAGCAGTGCCAATACTCCAGTCAATTTCTGGGTAGGTAAAATCCCCCAATATTATCACTGTCGCACCCCTTTCCATCTGTGCAAAGATCTGAGTCTCCACCTCCTCATTAACATTACCCCCTATGCCCGTACAATCCCTGGGGCACTTCCCTTTGCAAACTTCATTAACATTGGGTAGTCTATAACAAACTTAAATTATTAACTTTGAACTATGCACATCTATATGCAGTTCCACCCATAATGCTTCAGCCACATCACACTCTCCATCAATTAGGTCCTCATTCACATTCGCTTTGAAATCACTTCCCACATAGAGACAGACACCGGCACCTTTCCTTTTTACCCTGTCTCCCTGAAAGAGTGCATTGCCAGGAATATTACTAGCCCTAACACTTTAATGCATTATTACATTTTGCTCTGGTGTTTTGCATATCTGTTTTAGTAGTACAAATGGCACTATAATTTCCAATGGTTGTTTGCAATATGAGAACTTTCTTGTCACCTGCCATAAATCAAACCCCCCCCCCCCCCATCTTTCCCCATTCCACCCTCCATTAAAATCCGACCCATACCTGACCCGTCTGCCCAATGGAATTCTAGTTCACCATCCCCCCTCAATCCTAGTTTAAATACTCCTCCAACCTTCCCATAAACCTCTCCCCCAGCACAGCAGACCCCCTTCCATTATGGTGCAAACCATCTTTAGCATATAGGGTTCACCCCAATGAAAAGTCAGCCCAGAGCTCTAGAAACCCAAACCCTTGCTTCTTACTCCAGATCTTAAGCCAAGTTGTAGTAATTCCCATCTAGCATTTGAAAGATTCCCATAAACGGAGGGATACAAATTCAGTTTATGTGTGTTTCAAGTGAGGCGATTGTAGATAGCAGTCAGGCAATCTCTGCGGCATGGGCCTTCTTTAACCGAGAACTGTGTTGTATAAAAACACAGCGAAGAACACACTTCAAGGCTTCCCACTGTATCAGGGGGGTAGTAGTGTCATCAGACCTATGATCCGGAAAAAAGTTCTGAATAGCAAGCTTGATATCGCAACACATGGGGAATCCTTGAGTAAACTGTCATTTAAGCGCCGGGAAAAGCCTCTGCGCATATGGTCCAATGCAAGGTGCATAGGAGCATGGTGCGACCAAAGAAGGTTACCAATGGACGAATGAATGGGAACGTCTAGGAGAGATTGGGATATAAAAAAATTCAAGAGTTATGAACAACTGAATAATAACTGTAGTCCCGCGCTAAGGGATGTTGTGTGCACCAGATATCTATTAGTTGTGCAGAGTGTAAAAGAGATTTAATATGCATCAAGGCTGAATGAGCAATAGAAGACTTACCTGAGCATGTGTCCACAGACAGGGAGAGGGCCACGTTGAAGTCACCACTAGGGATGGGGAACGGTTCGGGCCGAACTTTTGTTGTTTGATCGTTCGGCGAATAGCCGAACAAGCGGGTCGCTCGACCATTTGTTCAGCCCCCTGAACCAACCACAATGCATTGCAGGGCTGAACAGTGCATTGCAAGCCCTGATTGGCTGATGCAGTGAAAGCTTCAGCCAATCAGGGCACACGGCACTGTCAGAGTCATGATTGGACACTGTCATCATGACTTTATCCAATCATGGCTCATTCCCGCCCCACAGTATAAAAGTATTCTTTCAACGGCAGCCATTTTCAGTGTGATTTCGGCATGGAGAGAGATAGAACAGGGCTCTGTTCGGTGCTATTAGTTAGTTAGTGTGCTATACTGTGCTATTTTGCTTCAATTGTCAGTGTAGAATATTAGTTTAGTGTAAGTCTAGGGATAGTGTGAGTGTAGTGAGGAGGACCATCATTCAACTTTGCATAGTGTGCAGCTAGAGTAGGGACAGTTCACATAGTTTCACTGTAGTGTAGTGAGACCGTGTCATTCATACATACATTAGTGTAGAGTTGGAACAGCTCAGATAGTTTCAGTGTAGTGTAGTGAGTCCATGTCAGTACTCTTTACACTAGTATATAGCTAGAGTAGGGACAGTTCAGATAGCATCAGTGTAGTGACGGTTGAACACTGTCTATTTGATTGCGTTACTGCCAGTTTAATGCCATTTACTTCTCTGTGCGTTACTGCCAGTTTAACGCCACATAATTTCGTGTGCGTTACTGCCAGTTTAACGCCATATCGCTTTGTGTGCGTTACTGCCAGTTTAACGCCATATAGTTCTGTGTGCGTTACTGCCAGTTTAACGCCATTTACTTCTGTGTGCATTACTGCCAGTTTAACGCCATATAATTCTGTGCGTCACTGTGCGTTTGGCGCATTATAATGCAGTAAATTATAGTGTATTCGTGGAGTGTGTCTTTGTAGTGTGAGTACTCAAATTAAAGTGTGCCAAACACCTCTTTATATTGATTAAAGTGCATCTACTTACAGATTTCAACTTCTTCTTTACAGTTTGCTTATAAGCACCGTCTGTCAGAGCTGTACTTACCGAGGCCGAGATGCCGAGAGCGGTTCACCCTTGCGACCCAGCGCAGAAAGCCCCTGGAGATGGAACAGGGAGCAAACGGCACCAGGAGGCACAGGCCACCTCCGATATGTAAGCAGGAACTGGCGGGGAACCAGGAGGTGATGATGACCTGGCCCGGGTGGCCGGCAGATGGCAGGATAGGGAGGCAAGAACCAAACGCCCGGCTGGGGTGCTGACACTGGGGGATCTGGTAGAGGTCAGGTGGACTAGCCAGAGGGTCAACCACAGGAGGGTTCAGCAGGCAACCAGAGGATCCTTTACAGGAGGTGTCAGCAAAGTCCGTAGGGCAGGCCAGAGGGTCAAACACAGGAGATATCAGGAAGTCCGTAAGGCAAGCCAGGGGGTCAAACACAGGAGATATCAGGAAGTCCGTAGGGCAGGCCAGAGGGTCAAACACAGGAGATAAGCAGGAAGTCCGTAGGGTAAGCCAGGGGGTCAAACACAGGAGATAAGCAGGAAGTCCGTAGGGCAAGCCAGGGGGTCAAACACAGGAGATAAGCGGGAAACGTCAGGCAATCCGGGTTGGCAACAGCAGGTACAAGGTCAGGGATGTTCAGTAATACAGGACACACCGGCACTAAGCTGGAGAGACAGACCAGCAAGGTGCCTGTGCGTCAGGCCGCTTTAAATAGGCGCCCGAGTGACGCTAATTGCCGTCACCGCCGCCAGGTGGGCGCTAGTGCGCATGCGCCGGCGCCGGAGCGCCGAGCCGCGAGTGCGCATGCGCCGGAGCGCCGAGCCCCCGCGCATGCGCACCAGAGAGCGGGCCGTCCGTCCGACGCCGCTCTCCTGATAGTGCCCCCCCCCGAGGGGTGGCCTCTGGACACCCAAGCTGGCCATCAGTTCTGGGTGAGCTTGGTGAAAGGCCCGAATTAAGCGTGGGGCGTGCAGGTTCCTAGAAGGTTCCCACGAATTGTCCTCAGGGGGGTAACCCTTCCACCTAATTAGGTACTGGAGTTGTCTGCCTATTTTCCTGCAGTTCAAGATTTCCTCCACCTCAAACTCCCTTTCGCCCTCAACTAGGATAGGTGGTGGCGGTGGTTCTTCCCTGCCAGGGAAAGGACTGGGAGTAACGGGTTTCAGTAAGGAGGCGTGGAAGACCGGATGGATCCTATAGCTCTGGGGAAGCTCGAGTTCAAAGGCCACAGGGTTCACGACCCCTTTTATCTTGAATGGGCCGATGAACTTCGGCCCCAATTTGTGGGAAGGAACAGGTAACTTTAAATTGGAGGAAGACAGCCAAACCTTTGAAAGCCGGATTCTCCTTCCTCCCCTTGTTGTAGTATTTACTGTACCCCTCCTGGGCCCTTTGCATTAGCTCCTGAAGTTTTTGAAAGTTGCTTTGTAGCGAATTCACCCGGTCCTGGGCTGCCGGGACTGAGGTTTCTGGGGGTGATGCAGGGAGAAATGAGGGATGGAAGCCGAAGTTTGCCCAGAAAGGTGTCTGTTGGGTGGCGGAGTGGATGGAGTTGTTGTACGCAAACTCGGCGTATGGCAGCAAGGTTGACCAGTCGCTTTGAGAGTCAGAGCAGAAGCATCAGAGGTACTGTTCTAAGGTCTGGTTGGTCCTCTCTGTCTGCCCGTTGCTTTGGGGATGATACGCGGAAGAGAGGCAGACCTTAATTTCCAAGGATTTGCACAACTCTTTCCAGAATCTTGACGTAAATTGCGTGCCTCTGTCTGAGGTGATGCTTTTAGGTACCCCGTGCAGCCTTACAATTTCCTTAAAAAACACATCAGCCGTGGTGGAAGCAGAAGGAGTGCCAACCAAAGGTATGAAGTGGGCCATCTTAGAGAGCCGGTCGATGACGACAAAGATGGTGGTGAATTCCTTTGAAGGGGGTAACTCTACAATGAAATCCATGGAAATCTCTGCCCATGGACGTTCAGGGATAGGTAGAGGTTTTAACAGCCCCCAAGACTTGGCCTTTGGGCCCTTACTGCGCTGGCACGGGATACAGGAGGCAACATAGTCCTTGCAATCTCGTCTCCAACCTGGCCACCAGAACGAACGGGAGACGAGTTCAGTGGTCTTCGTGGACCCGAAGTGGCCTGCCAGTTTGTGGTCGTGGAAGGTTTTGAGAACCAATGGCCTTGTCTCTTGAGGGACGAAAATCTTTTCCTTGGACCAAAGTAGGTCGTTATGTTCAACCAGGGAGAGGTCGGTGGGCACCGGATGGCGCCTGGTAGCTGACTGGATGGCAGTTACGAGATCCACTTCTGTAATTAGGCAAAAGTTCTGGGGGGACAAAATGGTGCTAGGTTCAGTTTCCTGAGGGGTGTCTAGAAACATGCGGGAGAGCGCATCTGCCTTTCCATTCTTGGAACCAGGTCGGTATGCAATAAGGAAGTTGAACCTTGAGAAGAAGAGGGCCCATCTGGCCTGCCTGGGCCGAAGGCGTTTGGCTGTTCTCAAATATTCCAGGTTCTTATGGTCGGTCCAGACCATGACAGGGTGAGATGCTCCTTCTAAGAGATACCGCCATTCTTCAAGGGCAAATTTAATAGCCAGCAGCTCCCTGTCTCCCACATCATAGTTCCTCTCTGGAGGGCTCAATTTCCGAGAGGCAAAGGCTACTGGGTGAAGGAGGGCCTTAGCGCCCTGACGCTGAGAGAGAATAGCCCCGAGAGCTGTCTCGGAGGCATCCACCTCCAGCACGAAGGGCAGTTCGGGATCCGGGTGCCGTAGGATTGGGGCAGATGAGAACAGGGTTTTTAACTGGGTAAAGGCCGCCTGGGCCTCAGGGGACCAATGGAACTGATTATGTTGGTGGGTTAACTGAGTGATTGGAGCTACAATGGAGGAGAAACCAATGATGAAGCGTTGGTAAAAGTTGGCAAACCCAATGAACCTCTGGACTCCCTTCTTGTCCTTGGGAGCCGGCCAGTCTTGAATGGCTTGAACCTTTTGTGGGTCCATTGCGACTCCGTGGGTGGAAATGATAAACCCCAAGAATTGTACGGTGGTCTTCTCAAACTCACACTTTTCTGCTTTGAGGTAGAGCTTGTGTTGCCTAAGGATGGTGAGGACTAGTCTGACATGTGTCTAGAGGAGCTCGGGAGTGGCGGAGAAGATGAGAATGTCATCGAGATAGACCACTAGGAAGTCATCTAGGTACCTACGGAATATATCGTTGACCAGATGCTGGAATGTGGCCGGGGCATTGCAAAGCCCAAATGGCATAACTAGGTACTCGTAGTGCCCGAATCTCGATCTAAAAGCGGTCTTCCACTCATCACCCGCTCTGATCCTTATAAGGTTGTAAGCCCCACGGAGGTCTAGTTTGGAGAAGATCCGTGCTGACCGGAAGCGTTGGAATAATTCAGGACTGAGAGGAAGCGGGTACCGATTTTTAATGGTGATCTTGTTAATCTCCCGGTAGTCAATACAGGGCCTCAGTGAGCCATCTTTTTTTTCAACAAAGAAAATACCAGCACCAGCCGGTGAAGAGGAGGGACGAATGAATCCCTTGGCTAAGTTTTCGTCGATGAAGGCCTTAAGAGTCTTCAACTCGGTTTCAGATAGGGGGAAGATACGGCCGAAAGGGACCGCGGCCCCGGGTAGGAGGTCTATGGGGCAATCGTAGGGCCGGTGAGGTGGTAGGCAATCGGCCTGCTGTTTGTCAAAGACGTCCTTGAACTCGAGGTAGACTGGTGGTACGTGTTCTAGGTGCTCGGGCACTGGTACTAGAGCTGAACAGGTAGCAGGGCGGAGAGCAAGGCAGTTCTGGGTGCAGTAGTGAGAGGGGAAGGAAACCTCCTTCGTCCGCCAGTTAATGAGAGGTTCGTGCGCTTGTAGCCAGGGGAGCCCCAAGATGATGGGGAACATGGGAGAAGGAATAATATCCAGACAGAGGAGCTCTTGATGACCCGAATCGGTGGTAACCGAGATGAGGCCAGACTCATGAGTAATTAAGCCGCAACGGGGCAGGGAACCATCGGCTAGGTGAACCTGTAGGCATTGCTTCTTGGGGACAAGGGGGAGCTGAAGCCTGGCAGCAAGGGCAGAATCCAAGAAGCAACTGCAGGCCCCGGAATCAATTATGGCCGGGAGGCGGACCGCCCTTTCCGTCAACTGTAGGGAGATAAAAAGGACAATGTAAGTTTGAGAGAATCTGGAGACTTGGAGGCTGAAATTGGGGATATGTGAGGACTTACTGGGTCTTATGGGGCAGGACCGGAGGAAGTGACCGGAGCTTCCGCAGTAAAGGCACAAGTTGCCTTGTCGCCTACGTAAACGCTCTTCTGGGGTCAGGA
Organism: Lithobates sylvaticus; assembly: GCA_028564925.1. NCBI lineage: Eukaryota > Metazoa > Chordata > Amphibia > Anura > Ranidae > Lithobates > Lithobates sylvaticus. Next base: position 119,600,265 of record CM053026.1, read on the forward strand.
AAGCGCGGACAAGACCTAGCTGCATGGGCTCGACTCCGGAGGTGCTCCCAGGTGGAGCGTGAAAAGAGGATTGGGCAGGACCAGGACCTGGTTTGGGTAGCATCCAACTGGGGCGAGAGGACTGAAAGCGTTCAGCGCGACGTTCCCGCAAGCGCCGGTCAATTTTGGTGACGGCTTGTATGAGATCCTCTAAGGCGTCTGGGACGTCAATCCGGGCAAGCTCGTCCTTAAGGGTGTCAGATAGTCCTTGGCGGAATTGGTACTTGAGGGCTGGCTCATTCCAGCCGGTGTCGGCTGACCATTTTCGGAATTCCGCTGTATAGTCCTCAACCGGCCTCCGGCCTTGAGAAAGGTTATGTAGGGTGGTCTCAGCTGTGGCCCCCTTTTGGGGGTCATCGTAGAGCTGGCTCATGCTTTCAAAGAAGGTGTCCACAGCGTTCAGTATAGGGCTCCTTTGCTCCATTAGGCTATGGGCCCAGGCCTGGGGTTCTTCAGCCAGCAGAGAAATAATGAACCCCACTTTCACCACTTCGGAAGAGAAGGTTCTGGGTTGGAGGGCTAGGTACAGGGAGCAGGCGTTCTTGAATGCTCTGAATTTTTTGCGATCACCCGTGAACCGTTCTGGTATAGGGACCCTGGGTTCCGGAGTGGCCATGACTACTGTGGGGTTAATAGGTGCTGCAGATGGGGGAAGCCCACTGGATGCGGCAAGGTTACCCGCTGTGGGGGGAGACGGCCCTGTCAGTTGTTGCAGGCGGCTGTCTATTTGAGTGTACCCCACTTGCAGCTTTTGGACAGCCTCAGTAAGTGCTGCCATCTGCTGGCACAGGATCTCAAGGGGAGAACACGCTCTGTCGGCCTCGGACATGGCTGGTCTGTACTGTCAGAGCTGTACTTACCGAGGCCGAGATGCCGAGAGCGGTTCACCCTTGCGACCCAGCGCAGAAAGCCCCTGGAGATGGAACAGGGAGCAAACTGCACCAGGAGGCACAGGCCACCTCCGATATGTAAGCAGGAACTGGCGGGGAACCAGGAGGTGATGATGACCTGGCCCGGGTGGCCGGCAGATGGCAGGATAGGGAGGCAAGAACCAAACGCCCGGCTGGGGTGCTGACACTGGGGGATCCGGTAGAGGTCAGGTGGACTAGCCAGAGGGTCAACCACAGGAGGGTTCAGCAGGCAACCAGAGGATCCTTTACAGGAGGTGTCAGCAAAGTCCGTAAGGCAGGCCAGAGGGTCAAACACAGGAGATATCAGGAAGTCCGTAAGGCAAGCCAGGGGGTCAAACACAGGAGATATCAGGAAGTCCGTAGGGCAGGCCAGAGGGTCAAACACAGGAGATAAGCAGGAAGTCCGTAGGGTAAGCCAGGGGGTCAAACACAGGAGATAAGCAGGAAGTCCGTAGGGCAAGCCAGGGGGTCAAACACAGGAGATAAGCGGGAAACGTCAGGCAATCCGGGTTGGCAACAGCAGGTACAAGGTCAGGGATGTTCAGTAATACAGGACACACAGGCACTAAGCTGGAGAGACAGACCAGCAAGGTGCCTGTGCGTCAGGCCGCTTTAAATAGGCGCCCGAGTGACGCTAATTACGCGTCACCGCCGCCAGGTGGGCGCTAGTGCGCATGCGCCGGCGCCGGACCGCCGAGCCGCGAGTGCGCATGTGCCGGAGCGCCAAGCCCCCGCGCATGCGCACCAGAGAGCGGGCCGTCCGTCCGACGCCGCTCTCCTGATACCGTCACTGTGCGTCACTGTGCGTTTGGCGCATTATAATGCAGTAAATTATAGTGTATTCGTGGAGTGTGTCTTTGTAGTGTGAGTACTCAAATTAAAGTGTGCCAAACACCTCTTTATATTGATTAAAGTGCATCTACTTACAGATTTCAACTTCTTCTTTACAGTTTGCTTATAAGCACCGCCCCCTCCCTCCCAATAATGTCTGGGATGACAACAAGACGTTCCCTTGGCACTGTAAGGGGGCCAGCAACAAATGTGTCCACAGGCAAAGGTGGACGTGGTGGTCAGGCAGGGCATCATTTCCTCTGTTTAGTGAGTTTGCCCGTGCTATCCAGCCACAGCATGCAGAGGAGGTGGTGGACTGACTTACTAAACCTTCCTCATCTTCCTCATCCTCTGTCACACAAGCAGAGACAAGTGTGCAGTCCCCTGCAGTTGCCAGAGTGGATAAACCTGCCTCCTTGTCCACATCTATTCCTGCCCCAACATCAGCCATAGAGGGGTTATTTGACCACAGCGTCAACCACTTGCTCCTTGATGATGCCCAGCAATTACTGGATTCAGATGTTGGTTGTGAGGTTGAGGATGACAGGGACATGCGCCCAGAGAGAGGGAGGAACACTGGTAGACAAATTGGAATTCATGTTCCCCAAGCTGCAGCGTGTTGCCAAGTTGTCTCCAGTGGTAATGATGAAGATGGAGGAGATGGAGATGATGATGATGATGATGATGAGGTCACTGATGTGACTTGGGTGCCAGATAGAGCAGAGGAGGAAACTGAAGGTGAGGTGGCACAACCCCAAGGAGGCTGACATCAAGAAAGAGTAGAGAGAAGCCACCCTATTCCATCACATTCTGCAGCTGTTATCTCCCGGCCCAATCCCCAAAGCTCAGCTGTCTGGGCCTTTTTCAGCACATTTGCAGCAGATCGTACTGTTGCTATCTGCAAACTGTGTCTCAGGCACATCAAACATGGCAAAAACACCAACCATTTGGGTACTACATGCTTAACCACTTGCCGACCGCCCCATGTAGATATACGTCGGCAGAATGGCACGTACAGGCAGAACCACGTACCTGTACGTGCCATTCTTTAGGCGGTTGGGGGGTCCGATCGGACCCCCCCTCCGCCGGCGGGGACGGTCGGCATCGCTTCAGGAGCGATCCGGGACGAGGGGACGGCCAGTGGTTTCTGGCCACCCCCTCGCGATCGCTCCTGGCGAATGAAAAGCTTCCCCTTCCTGTCTATTGTATAGACAGGAAGGCGGAAGTGATGTCACGCTCGGTGCGCCGGTCTATGTGACCGGAGACGCCGAGCGGCGAACATGTTAAGGTTAGTGCACAACACTACACTGACACCAGTACAGTTAGGCACATATTCCACCCCCCTGTCACCCCCTGATCACCCCCCAGATCACCCCCTCCCCCCCCCCAGTCACAGTGTCACTAATTGCAGTGATCATTTATTTACTGATCACTGCATTTAGTGTCAGTGTGACTGTAATAACTGTCAGGGCAGTTAGTTTTAGGTCCTAGGTAGCCCCCTACCCCCCCCTAATAAAGGTTTAACCCCCTGATTGCCCCTAGTTAACCCCTTCACCCCCTTTTGCCAGTGTCACTAAGCGATCGTTTTTCTGATCGCTGCATTGTGTCGCTAGGTAACCATTTTTTTTTTATTTTAACCGCCATGTTTTATATAGGTTCATAAATAGTTTTATAGGTCAGGTACCCCCATATTACAACCTAAATAAAGGTTTTAACCCCCTGATTGCCCCTAGAGTTAACCCTTTCACCAGTAATCACCGTATAACTGTCACTGGTGACGCTGGTTAGCCAGTTAGTTATTTCGTTATTTAGGTTCCCCGTCAGGTTTTTATATAGCGTCAGGTACCCCCATATATTACCTAATAAAGGTTTAACCCCCTGATTGCCCCTAGTTAACCCTTTCACCCCCTTTTGCCAGTGTCACTAAGCGATCGTTTTTCTGATCGCTGCATTAGTGTCGCTAGGTAACCAGTTTTTTTTTAGGTTAACCGCCATGTTTATATAGGTTCATAAATAGGTTTATAGGTCAGGTACCCCCATATTGCAACCTAAATAAAGGTTTTAACCCCCTGATTGCCCCTAGAGTTAACCCTTTCACCAGTGATCACCGTATAAAATGTCACTGGTGACGCTGGTTAGCCAGTTAGTTATTTCGTTATTTAGGTTCCCCGTCAGGTTTTTATATAGCGTCAGGTACCCCCATATATTACCTAATAAAGGTTTAACCCCCTGATTGCCCCTAGTTAACCCTTTCACCCCCTTTTGCCAGTGTCACTAAGCGATCGTTTTTCTGATCGCTGCATTAGTGTCGCTAGGTAACCAGTTTTTTTTTGTATTACTGTTACGGGTGACGCTGGTTAGTTAGCTTGTTTTTTATACTGTCAGGGCACCCGCCATTTATTACCCAATAACGGTTTAACCCCCTGATCGCCCGGCGGGTGATATCAATTAGGTTTTAGGGTCAAATAAGGTCTGCGTCGCCCCAGGTTAGTGCCAGTACCGCAAACACCCACGCGCAAAGCATACACCTCCCTTAGTGGTATAGTATCTGAACAGATCAATATCTGATCTGATCAGATCTATACTAGCGTCCCAGCAGTTTAGGGTTCCAAAAAAACGCATTGTTAGCGGGATCAGCCCAGATACCTGCTAGCACCTGCGTTTTCCCCCTCCGCCCAGCCCAGCCCACCCAAGTGCAGTATCGATCGATCACTGTCACTTACAAAACACTAAGCACACATAACTGCAGTGTTCGCAGAGTCAGGCCTGATCCCTGCGATCGCTAACATTTTTTTTGTGGTAGCGTTTTGATTCAGTCGCTAACAGTCAGGAGCTTTTTTACCTGTGAATCTCAAAAAAATAAAAAAAACAAAAATAGTTGTCGTTTTATTGTTCTCTCTCTCTCTCTATTGTTGCTCTTTTTTTACTCCATTCTATTCTGCAATGTTTTATTATGTTTTATCATGTTTTATCATGCTTGCTTTTCAGGTATGTAATTTTGTTTACTGTGTTTTAGTGTTAAGCATTTTTTTGTTTTCAGGTGCGCCATTCAGTTGCAGCGCGGATTTATTTATCTTGACAGCAACAGCGTTTGCTCCCACGATACATAAAGCCGCGACTCCAACGCTGTAGGAGGTGATTTCACCACCACAGTTAAAAAAAAGAGCATATATGCCGAAGCATGGGGGCAGCAGGGGGCGGGGAGGAGCGATTGGCTCCTAATGCCACGTACATACGGTCGAAATTCCGACCGTGTGTACACGGCATAACTTTTGCGGGAGGATGCCCCCATGCATCGGCATATATAAATGGTGCATGTATGCCCATCATTAGAAGTGGGTGGATGAAGGGAGGTATTCTAATGGTGGGCATACCCACCAATCAATCTCTTTTTTTCGTTCAGCCAAGAGGCTGCATGAAAAAAAAAAAAGATTACAATATATGTCCAGTATGTTGCTGGACTTTGAATGGTTATACCAGAATGATGCCTGCAGGTTTAGGTATCATCTTGGTATCATTCTTTTCAGCCAGTGATCGGCTTTCATGTAAAAGCAATTCTAGCGGGTAATTAGCCTCTAGACTGCTTTTACAAGCAGTAGGAGGGAATGTCCCCCCTCCCGGATATAAACCGCGCCATTGGGAAATTGGGAAAGCATTTTATCACACCAATCTTGGTGTGGTCAGATGCTTTGAGGGCAGAGGAAAGATCTAGGGTCTAATAGACCCCAATTTTTTCAAAAAAAAGAGTACCTGTCACTGCCTATTGCTATCATAGGGGATATTTACATTCCCTGAGATAACAATAAAAATCATAACAAAGAAAAAAAATGGAAGGAACAGTTTAAAAATAGAATAAAAAAGCTAAATAAATAAAAAAAAAAACTAAAAAAAAAAAAAAAAAAGCACCCCTGCCCCCCCTTCTCTTGCGCAAAGGCGTACACAAGCGTTGGTCTGGCGTCATATGTAAACAGCAATTGCAGCATGCATGTGAGGTATCACCGCGAAGGTCAGATCGAGGGCAGTAATTTTAGCAGTAGACCTCCTCCGTGAATCTAATGTGGTATCATGTAAAGGCTTTTAAAGGCTTTTAAAAATGTATGTAGTTTGTCGCCACTGCGTGTTTGTGCGCAATTTTAAAGCATGTCGTGTTTGGTATCCATGTACTCGGCCTAAGATCATATTTTTTATTTCATCAAAAATTTTGAGCAATATAGTGTGTTTTAGTGCATTAAAATAAAAAAAAGTGTATTTTTTCCACAAAAAATGCGTTTGAAAAATCGCTGCGCAAATACTGTGTGGAAAAAAAAAATGCAACACCCACCATTTTAATCTGTAGGGCCTTTGCTTTAACAATATATATAGTGTTTGGGGGTTCAACGTAATTTTCTTGCAAAAAAAAAATATGTTTTCATGTAAACAAAAAGTGTCAGAAAGGGCTTTGTCTTCAAGTGGTTAGAAGAGTGGGTGACGTGTGACATAGGCTTCTAAATGTTGTGCATAAAATGCCAGGACAGTTCAAACCCCCCCCAAATGACCCCATTTTGGAAAGTAGACACCCCAAGCTATTTGCTGAGAGCAATGTTGAGCCCATTAAATATTTTTTTTTTTTGTCCCAAGAGATTGAATAATGAAAAAAAAAAAAAATATATATATTTTTTTTACAAAAAGTTGTCACTAAATGATATATTGCTCAAACATGTCATGGGCATATGTGGAAATACACCCCAAAATACATTCTGTTGCTTCTCCTGAGTACGGGGATACCACATGTGTGGGACTTTTTGGGAGCCTAGCTGCGTACGGAACCCCAAAAACCAAGCACCGCCTTCAGGCTTTCTAAGGGAGTAATTTTTTTATTTCACTTCTCACTGCCAATCACAGTTTCGGAGGCCATGGAATGCCCAGATGGCATAAAACCCCCCAAAATGACCCCATTTTGGAAAGTAGACACCCCAAGCTATTTGCTGAGAGGTATTGTGAGTATTTTGCAGATGTCGCTTTTTGTCACAAAGTTTTGAAAATTGAAAAAAGAAAAAAAATAATTTTTTTTCTTTACTTTCTTCATTTTCAAAAACAAATGAGAGCTGTAAAATACTCACCATGCCTCTCAACAAATAGCTTGGGGTGTCTACTTTCCAAAATGGGGTCATTTGGGGGGGTTTGTGCTATTTTGGCATTTTATGGCCTTCGAAACTGTGATAGGTAGTGAGGAGTGAAATCAAAAATTTGCACCCTTAGAAATCCTGAAGGCGGTGCTTGGGTTTCGGGGCCCCGTACGCGGCTAGGCTCCCAAAAAGTCCCACACATGTGGTATCCCCATACTCAGGAGAAGCAGCAAAATGTATTTTGGGGTGCAATTCCACATATAACTATGGCATGTGTGAGCAATATATCATTTAGTGACAACTTTTTGAAGAAAAAAAAAAAATTATTTTTTATTTTTGTCTTTATTCAATCACTTGGGACTAAAAAAAAAAATATTCAATGGGCTCAACATGCCTCTCAGCAAATAGCTTGGGGTGTCTACTTTCCAAAATGGGGTCATTTGGGGGGGTTTTGTACTTCTCTGCCATTTTAGCACCTCAAGAAATGAAATAGGCAGTCATAAATTAAAAGCGGTGTAAATTCCAGAAAATGTACTCTAGTTTGTAGACGCTATAACTTTTGCGCAAACCAATAAATATACGCTTATTGGCATTTTTTTTACTAAAGACATGTGGCTGAATACATTTTGGCCCAAATGTTTGACTAAAATTGAGTTTATTAGATTTTTTTTATAACAAAAAGTAGAAAATCTCTTTTTTTTTCAAAATTTTCGCTCTTTTTCCGTTTATATCGCAAAAAATAAAAATCACAGAGGCAATCAAATACCATCAAAAGAAAGCTCTATTTGTGGGAAGAAAAGGACGCAAATTTCGTTTCGTTACAAAATTGCATGACCGCACAATTACCAGTTAAAGTAGTGCAGTGCGAAATTGAAAAAAGACCTCTGGTCCTTAAGCTGACAATTGGTCCGGGGCTGAAGTGGTTAACAAGGCATTTAACATCTAACCACTCAGCCTGTTGGCAAGAGCACCTAAAAGCCATACAAAAGGGGCACAAATCTGTCCCTCTTCCTCCTCCTTACCCACTTCAGTCTGCCCCTGCGATACCGAGTCATTACCTCTCAGCGGCCTCCACTGACAGGGATGATGGTATAGCACAGGGTGTCCCAGGTCCTACAGCACATCTGCCAGCAGCACAACACCAGCTGTAGACTGTAGCCGGCAAATTTCTCTGCCCCATCTACTGCAGCAGAAAAAAAATACAGTCCCTGCCACAGACCATGCCCAGCGTCTGAATGCAAGCTCTCCAACTTCTGCTTTTCAGCCTGGTGGATTCTGCCCCCTTCTGTGAATTTGCTTAATGTGCTGTACCACAATGGTAGGTTTGCAGTTGCTACTACTTTTCACGTATCTCTCTAACATCACGTGGAAGGGAATGTTCTGATATCGTTGGGCAAGGCAGTCAGCCGTAAAATCCACCTTACTGCTGACACGTGGTCCAGCAAGCATGGACAGGGACGATATATTTCGTTCACAGCACACTGGGTAACGCTGCTTGCAACTCGAAAGGATGCAGGACAGGGCTCGGTGCTGCAGTTTGTTGTGCCCCAACGTCTCCATACAGCTGGTGGTGATGATGCCAGACCTGTGAGCTCTACCCCCTCCTCCTCCTATGCCACCTCCATGCCCTCCTCTGCAGAATTGTTCTATGAACATCAGGTACCCCCTAAGTGTTCAAAGGACTATTCCCAGAGTCAGGCTAAAAGGTGCCATGCAGTGCTTCAGCTGGTGTGTTTAGGGGCCAGGAACCACACCAGAGCAGAGAATCTTGCAGATCTGCAGGGACAGGCCCAGAGGTGGTTCACACCACGCCAGCTAGAGCCAGGAATGGTGGTGTCCGATAATGGCTCAAACCTCCTGTCTGCCCTTAGGCAGGGAAAGTTGACACATGTGCCATGCCTGGCACATGTCCTCAATTTGGTGGTGCAGCATTTCCTAAGTACCTACCCAGGGTTGCAAGATCTACTAAAGCAGGCCAGAAGAGTCTGTAGTCATTTCAGGCAGTCATACACAGCCAGTGCTCGGTTGGCTGAGATTCAGCAGGAATTCCACCTACCCGTAAACCGCCTGATTTGTGACACGCCCAGGTGGAACTCAACTTCGGGAATGCTGTGGGATCTATGACGGTGTCTATAACTTCTGAATGAAAGGACTTATAGAAGGCTATAGATGCCCCTCTTGATTTAGCCTGTGGGTTGGTACTATGATGCCAGGTGTGATAAAAAAATGATTACTGATGGCTGGTACACTATCGGCTCATCTTCTCAGACATGTTAAAGCCCCAACAGTTAATAGAGGAAAAGGTGATATGATCATGGACCACCATGGCAATATAGAAAGAGGGTGAGTAGTCATTCTAGAGCGGGGTCCCAGTGCAAGACAAATTCTTGGGTCACAAGAAAAGTAGGTAGCAAGAAGAAAGGAGAGAGAAAGAAGAAAGGGTGAAGAGGCAGAGTTCCTCGTTCCTCTTCCACATCATAATGAGAAAAAGACAGTGAGCGTGGTAGGAAAGGAATCCACCAATCGAACACTTAATCGGAAAAAAAACAAAACACCAAAAATCACATAACTGCACAAACATGGTCCAGTGCATTGTCCTGCACCGAAGGGCCTGAGGCTGTGTTGAGGAAGGCACACGAGCCAGCCCCCAGACCCATCATGCCACGCGATAGTAGTATTAAAACTAGAAACATGAAGGATTACCTCAACTTGAAAAAATCAGGGGAGAGGATAAAAAAAACACACATGTATGGTGATAATAACAACAACCTGAGCCACAAAAGGGGGGGGGGGATCAGTCAGGACCAGTGATGTAAGTAACTGAGTTAAAATAAACTGAGTTACATAACGCAGTTACTTTAGAGGGTAACGAGTAATCTAACTGATTACTTTTCCCCTCATGGTAACGCAGTTCCCATTACTTGGGCGGAGTTACCTCAATTACATCTACTGCCACTAGATGGCAGTAGTGTAATTCCGGTGTCCTGCAAAAAAAATTTCCCCCGGCGGATAAGGACCCCCTGTTCTGCGCAAGTGCAGCGCTTGCGCAGTACGAAGGACTACGGAGCTTACGAAAATTGCCGAACCTAAACAGCTCTGAGTGAACTCTACACCACGCAGGCGCAGTTAACATGTAATTGTACGAGGCGATGCCATACGCTCCCGATGCTCGTGCTACTCTGCAAGGGGCGTCTATCGTGTAACTAAGGGGCGGGTCTAGTATTACTGTAACCAAGGGGCGCATTTATTATTATTGGTTTATATCGAGCTCTGCCCATTAATTTAACATTCGCCCTCTTCTGTAGCCATCCGCCCCTTACACAATATAATAATAATAGAGCCGCCCCTTGCTTACACGCTATAACAGATCTGCCCCTTGGTAAGAGTAATAATAGAGCAGCCCCTTGGTTACACGATATATAACAATAATAATAAATGCGCCCCTTGCTTACAGTAATACTAGACCCGCCCCTTAGTTACACGTGTAGAATATTAAAAAAAAGTCATAGTTACTCTGCTGCGTAAGTAAGTCTTAGCTTATACTCAAGACAACATTTAATAGGATTTGGGTTCTGTGCAGAATTTTCCACACTACTTCTGGGGTGCCAAATGAAATAACTATGGGCATTTTTCACTATACAGTATAATGGGTTATTCTGTTAAAGCTCCTTTAAGATTAACATTGATAATAAATATAACAATACTTATAATAATCTACACGATGCTCTAAGGAGCAAAGGTCTTTTTTAAATACAAACAAAGTAAAACCCAAATACATAGAAATCTCTAAAAAAAATATTAGAGTACATAAAAAATAAAAACAGAGATCATATGCTTGGTAAGTCCGTCCTCAAGTGTTATGGCTAGACTCCAGGAAAGAGAGAGAGAGAGAAAATGGCCTGACTCTGTATTTTATAATGCACAGACTCCAACCTCATTGACACCCCCCACTCAATCAATCTGATATAAAGCATGTTGTACCATTCAACAATAGTTAATACATGTACTGTAAGGTATAATGCTCAAATCAGCTTTTGCCTCATGCCAGAACTACTGTAGGGGCAGTATATTCCTGAAGGTTATTGATGTTGAGCATGGGATAGACATAAAATATAATGAAGTTTTCATAAATAACTATTTATAAATGCCTGTCGTATTAATTTGTGTCTGAGTCTATTTCCCTTTTCAACACTGCTTTAAACCTATACTTATTATTACAAACAAAAGGGACCCTCACTGGTGTCTAGTGTAATATACTGTATATTGGTCTCTATAATAGCCTCATATATATGACAATAGTGTCCCCCTATCCACAGTATACCTAGTCAACCCCTTAGTAGCCATTTATTATGCGAAGTCCAAGTTTTAAAAACCAGTGTAATAATAAAAATGTATTCCCTGTAATTCAGTGAACTGGTGTTTGATCTCCGACCTTACTTTGCTAGTGCTTTGTAAGTGCTTAGTTCTTAGAGTGCAGTTAAATGTAAACACTACACACATATACTGTACATATACAGTATAATTCATGCAGTTATGTATTACTTTAAAAATAATGAAACCAACCTTTAGCTACAATCAGCATAACTTCCTGAGTTTGTTTTGAAATGAGCCTCAAGTTATCTCAGTCGCACCACTGAGGCTGGGAGATGTTGCTTCGGGGAACAAAGTATGAGTTCTATAGGTTAAACTTTTGGGTAATGGAGTAGCATTAACCTAAGGAAGGAGGAGCATCCAGCTCAGGAGTAGAAGTTGTGGTGCCTGAGAGACAGAAGTCTAGTAGGTGGGCTAGTCCGGTACTTAGGATGTACATCTCTTATCAATTGGGCCTCTATTCTATGGGGCCTGCTGCAGAATGGAACCTGGCATAGGGAACCAACCTGTAACCATGGAGTGCAGAGCCTCATGATGAGTAGTGGTAGCTCCCCTTCTAGCCTACTGGATGAAAGTATTATGTGCCGAACGAGCTGGTGGAGAGAAACTGTGCTCTATGCTGTCACTCCCGAAATGTCTCTGTAGTCTGGACTAGAACAGATGTCACTAGCTGGGACAAGTGAGCAGACATTGTCCCTTCATTTGTAAGGCCACGACGTGGTAATATTGCATCTGGCCATGAGGGGACGCTAACCCAAATGTTAACAGGCTGAGTGCAGAAAAGTAAAGGAAGGGGCAGATATGAGACCAGTCACTTTGCACAATAGACAGAGAGCAGCAGTGAGTATTGCAGGAAGCTCCTGCACAAATACAAAGTCTCATGCTGGATCTGGAAGATCTGGAAGAAATACCCAATACACACCAAGAATTAAGTAAGACTACACATACTTATTATTCAGACAATATTTGCTTATCCCAGAGGTTAGCTTTAAATCAATTCTATATACCTGTCCCGCTTACTTTCACATTTGGTAAATTTTGGTAAAGTTACGATGAGGTTAAAGATTGTTTGATCAAGATAATTTTGTAGCATAGTAACACTTATTATTGCACAAGTAAAAAGCACACATTTATTTATTATCATTACATTACTTAATAGGGCTCGTCACTTGATTCCCCAGCAAATACTTGTGACTGATAAACTTTTGCCAAACCCCAGTGTGTTATTCATTTTCCACTATTCATTGTGCTATGACCATATAACAGCCATATCGCATGCAGGCTATCTCATTTAATGGAGATCATGTGTTATGCACATGCTCATAATAAGAACACAGCCAACGTGTTAGACGCCGCCATCTGTGGTGCCTGCAGCACAGTCTGAAAATGTGACAGCTCAATACCAGGCCAGATATTGTGAAAAATGCTTGATAATTACAATTCCCTTTCAGTCAGAACAACTCCTATGTTTCCATTTTGCAGCAACCTTCAAGGAGGTCACATCTATTAAAGCTGTAACAAACCTCTCCGTTTATCATCGATGTTACAATGAAAATGGTGATCAATCTTTTGTCTCTGCTCACTTTTTTGTTCTCTTACAGACTAATGAAATTTATATAAACTGACAGCTTGCAGTGCATTCAGTCACATATTTTTTTATTTTTTTATATCCACAATTGTAAAATTATTTTAATTTCCATTGTTCTACACGCACCCAAAATATAATGTAAAGGCAGAGCTAACCCAAAAAATTGTGTTTGTTTTCTTTGTGCTGTGATTTGGTTTGGGCTGTGTTATAATTTTCTATTCTATTTTTTACTTAGATCCATTTACTATGGTTTGTTTCTGGTACTGTAAATGAAATAACGATCGGAATGCCAAGACGATAAAGTTGTCTACGATCTAACAATTGTTACATTTTTATTATCTTATAATAAATAGCAAATCATCTAAAATGGAAATTCCCTATTTGCTTTGGATACCACCATGTAGTAATATATAGGATCCATCATGTATAGCTCTTTTTTAATCTATAATTAAGTTAAATGTAAAGCTATAGTTATTTTTTTAGCTTTTGATGAAAAAGGGAAGAGTTAAATCCAGTTTGTTTTTTGCTGTCTGTGTCTCCTTGGGGAGTTTTTCCTGTGCTTACTGTCCTGGAGATGAAATTAAATAGAAAGTTGATTCTCCAAAAATTAAGAAAAAGCCCACTTTAGATAGTTGTCACCAGAAAATAATTCCCCATTGGATAATGGTCATCACACTAACATTTTTAATTTTTAATCACAATATTTCTCAGTAACAATGGTAACAAGGCATACAAGGAAGGTAAATCTGCCTAACTGCAATAGCAAATTTACAGTTCTAATCCATCTCTACTGTAAAAAATCTGTCCATGCATATATTTAAACAACAATAAGATCTTCAATCAGGTTTGCCTACTCAAATGTAACTATTCAGAACTATTGATTCCGTGGTGGTGGTGGGGGCTGGTGCTATGCTGAGGGGATCTCTCAAGAAAAATGGGCATTTTTCTTTTGCATATTAACTGTAAATATCCTTTGATATGCAAAATAATAATACAAATAATATGAATAATAACAATAATAAAAACAATGTGAATAATAATAATTCGTATTATTATTTTTAATATTGTACAGGACATATATAGTGAGAACAGTTTGTGCAGTGCTTTACATAATAAAGGGAGACAGTACATTTACTATACAATTCAAGACAAGAGAGTTAAGAGGGGCCCTACTTGTGAGAGCTTACAATCTATAGGGAAAAAGAACAAGTGATACAAAAGAAAATAACTGTGAGGGATGAGCAGAAGAGAAAGTAAAATTACATTTTTAATGTAAAGGCGGGATAGGCCTGAAAAGATTTGTTTTCATTGATTGTCTAAAGACAGACAGAGTTTAGATTGAGGTACAAAGTTCTATAGAATGGGAAAGGCTCTGGAGAAGTTCTGGAGGTGAGCATGGTGAGGGGGGGATGAGAGACCTAGAGTGCAGTAATAGCAATAGGTGATGCTTTAAATGCCTTTACAGTTCATCAGTTTACTGTTACATTTTTTGTGCTTAACCACTTGCCGACCGGCGCACGACGATATACGTCGACAGAATGGCACGTACAGGCAGGAGGGCGTATATATACGTCCCTCCTTTAGCCTGTCCGTGCCATCGGGAGCGCGCCGGGAGCGGCGCGCTCCCGCGCCGGTCGGGACCCCCCGTGAGTCCGGCCGCGGTCCCCGCGGACTCGATCGCCGCGGGGACTCCCGCGATCGTCTCACGGAGCGGCTGAACGAGATAAACAGCATCTCCCCGTTCTGCCTAGCAACTAGTGACGCCGATCTCTGCTCCCTGTGATTGGAGCAGAGATCAGCATTCACTAGCTGACAGCCACGCCCCCCCACAATAAAAAACACACCCCTAGGCATACTTAACTCTTTCACTGCCCCCTTGTGGTTAACCCCTTTACTGCCAGTGTCATTTATATAGAAATCAATGCATTTAAATGCATTAATTGCTGTAAAAATGACAATGGTCCCAAAAATGTGTCAAAAATGTCTGATGTGTCCGCCATAATGTCGCAGTCACAAAAAAAAATCGCAGATCTCCGCCATTAATAATAAAAAAAAAATTATTAATAAAAATGCTATAAAACTATCCCCTATCTTGTAAACGCTATAACTTCTGCGCAAACCGATCAATAATCGCTTATTGCGATTTTTTTACCAAAAATATGTAGAAGAATACGTATCGGCCTAAACTGAGGAAAAAAAATGTTTTTTTATATATTTTTGGGGGATATTTATTATAGCAAAAAATAAAAAATAATGCATTTTTTTCAAAATTGTCGCTCTATTTTTGTTTATAGCGCAAAAAATAAAAACCGCAGGGGCGATCAAATACCACCAAAAGAAAGCTCTATTTGTGGGAAAAAAAGGACGTAAATTTTGTTTGGGAGCCACGTCGCACGACCGCGCAATTGTCAGTTAAAGCGACGCAGTGCCGAATCGCAAAAAGGGGCCTGGTCCTTTGGCTGCAAATTGGTCCGGTCTGAAAGTGGTTAAAACATGATTCATTATATTTTAGATTTTTTAACACTTACATTTTTTTTCACTTAATTAGGAGTCTAATGCCCCGTACACAGGGTCGGATATTCCGATGGAAAAAGTCTGATCGGTTTATGTTGTCGGAAAATCCGATCGTGTATGGGCTCCAACAGGCTTTTTCCATCGGAATTTCCTACGGAAAAAATTTGAGAGCAGGACCTCAAATTTTCCGACAACGAAATCCGATCAGACTTTTTCCGATCGTGTGTAGAGAATTCCAATGGACAAAGTGCCACGCATTCTCAGATCAAATTATGAGACCAAAGCTTTGTGGTCGGAATTTCCGACCGTGTGTACGGGGGATAACAGGTGCAAGGTACTCTTTATGGAGACATCAGGGGTCTGTTAGGCCCCATATGTTTCCCCTTCCCTCTGCTCCAGCCAATGGAGCACACACTGTGTTTAATCTGCTGTTTACCTGGCTTTACAGCTAAGATTTTGACAGCCCTGAACATTTTTGACCCTTTTAACATCTAATCATGCCTAGCTGAAATTATTAAAATATACATATTATTATCATTATTATTATCATCATCATCATTATTATTTTCCTATTTTAAACAATCATGAAAGTGGTGTGTTTTCCAAAAGAAGAAAAAAAAAAATGTTAAACTTATCTATCAAAGTCACAGTGCATATCTGTAACCAGGTGTGTACACAGCTGGCCTTATTAATCATGAAAAAAAGACTCTATAAAAGTAATTAGTTTTGCATTATCAAAGAGATGATTAACAAATGCTACATTATAGCCATTGAAATCAAACAGCTAGGAGAATATTGTTAGTGCTTTTATAATCAAAATAAACAAATAATGCACTGTAAACAATAAAGAAACACAATTATGTTTTACTGGCAAGAGTAAAGTGTAAAATAGAAGAATCTTCGTTATCTTGGCTTTGGCATTACCATGCTTCTTTAACTGTATATCTGTCTAGAGTTCAGCTTTAATGTATAGGATCCTTTAGTATCCTTAGGGGACTGGCAAATTCCTGATCTGGTAGATACTGGTAGATAAGATTACATATACCTCCAAATATACCTCCATCTCAAAATACAAAACACACTACTTCACTTACTTAATATGGCCAAACTTAATTCCAAAACACTAGAAATCACCAAATACACCAAATCTATCTTTGGTGGATGAATGGCTGCTGAGGGTATCACAGATCTGCCTGATAGAGGAAATTAGAATTGTTAAACAACATGATTTTTTTGACTTTTCACTCCATTTGGGCAGGTTGGATAACTTTCAAGAACTCCAAAAATCTACAGCGATCAGATGGATGGCTAGTGTATTGGCTGTCAGTGTATATTATTTGGTATATTATTTTGTGAAAGTTATAGAGTCCACAAGCTTTGGTGATTATTGAATCTTGAATCATTGGAAATTGATCACACCTAATGTACTGACGACCTATTTTTTTTATTTTTTTTTATTCACAAAATTGTCATATTAACAGGTTATTTCTCATACACAGCATATGCAAACTTGCAACTACACCCCAAAACACATTCTACTACTTCTCCCGAGCATGGCAATACCACATGTGTGAGACCTTTACACAGTCTGGCCACATAGAGAGGCCCAATATGCAGGGAGCACCGTCAGGTGTTCTAGGGAGATAAATTACATATTTCATTTCTTGACTACCTCTTACACTTTTGAAGGCCCTGGAGCACCAGGACAATGAAAACGCCCAAAAAATTTCCGGATTTTAGAAAGTAAACACCCCAACGTATAATCTATGAAGTATGAGTCCTTTGTCCTTTTTTTCCACACGTTTTTGGAAAATGTGAAAAGAAAATGAAAAAGCATTTTTTTTTTTTTACACAAAGTTGTCAATGTATAGGATAAGCACTGATATGGCATAGATGTGGCACTGATGAGAACTGATGTGGCATGGATGAGCACTGATGTGGCATGAATGTGGCAAAGATGAGCACTGATGTGGCATGGTACACTGTAACCATGTGACATTTTTTAATTTTCTTCACACAAATAGAGCTTATTTTGGTGGGTTTTTTATTTTTTACAAAAAAAAAAGACCGTAAATTTTGAAAAAAATAAGTTTTTCTTAGTTTCTGTCAGTAAATTTTGTAAATAGGTAATTTTTCTCCTTAACTGATGTGCGCTGATAAGGAAGAACTGAGGTGGCACTTATGGGCACTGATGAGGCAGCACTTATGGGCACTGATTAGGTGGCACTGATGAGGAGGCACTAATATGCTGCACCTATGGGCACTGATAGGTGGCACTGATATGTGGCACTGATGAGCACTGTTAGGCAGCACTGATGGGTGGCACTGGTGGGCACTGATATGTGGCACTGGTAGGCACTGATAAGTGGCACTGATGGGCACTGATAGGCGGCACTGATGGGCATTGATAGGTGGCACTGATGGGCATATATGGGCTGCAATGATGGGCATATATGGGCATGATGGACAGCACTGATAGGCGGCACTGATAGCCAGCACTGACTGGCATCACTAATGGGCACTGATTGGTGGCACTTGTGGGCAATGATTGCTTGCACTGGTGGGCACTGGGCACTGATTGCTGGCACTGGTGGGCACTGATTGCTGGCACTGGTGGTGCTTTATTGTAATCAGGGCACTGATGATCAGTGCGATGTCTGCTGAGAGAAGATGCTGCTGATCGTCTCTCCTCGCCACACACTCTGTCAGTGTGAGGGCTATGAGAGACGATTACCGACATTTCCGTGTTTACATGTGACTGTGATTGTACACAGCCGATCACATGGTTAAAGAGCCGCGGCTCTTTACAGAGATCGGGGTTGCGCTGTGTCCTATCAACGCAGCGTTTCATATGACATCCACCCAGAACAAGACCCACACCATCCCTCCGTCATTTGACGATGGGCGGACGGCAAGCAGTTAATCAATAAAAATAATATATACCTGTGTTCAAATCCCAATAACTTGTACATGTATATAATCCATCAGGTGCTAAAGGGGTGTGACCACATGTTAACACTACAAATTCTGAAATTTTGCAATGAAAAACAGGGATTTTTAGTTCACACATATTTCAATACATATTTAAGCTGGCCAACTGCATCAAAATAATCTCTCTATGACCAGTCCATGATATTTAATCTGAGCACATATATTGCAACTAAATCCAACCTGGACCACAGAGAAAAATGAATCTATACTAAGGCTGCTTTCACACTGGGGCGGTTTTCAGGCGGTACAGCGCTAAAAATAGCGCCTGTACACCGCCTGAAAAAACCGGCCCCATTCACTCCAGTGTGAAAGCCGGCGGGCTTTCACACTGGAGCGGTGCGCTAGCAGGACCGCAACAAAAGTCCTGCTAGCAGCATCTTTGGAGCGGTGAAGGAGCGGTGTATTTACCGCTCCTATACCGCTCCTTCCCATTGAAATCAATGGGAAACCGCGGGGATACCGCCCGCAAACCGCCGCTGCAGCGGCGCTTTGCGGAGGTTTTTAACCCTTTTGCGGCCGCTAGCGGGGGTTAAAACCAACCCGCTAGCGGCTGCATACCGCGGGTAAAACGATGGTAAAGCAGCGCTAAATATAGCGCTGCTTTACCGTCGCCGCCCCGCACCGCCCCAGTGTGAAAGCAGCCTTACAGTAGACAAAAACAGAGATGGCAGACATACTGTATGTACAGTGGCAAGAATAATAAATATGTTGCCTCAATAAATATGGTGCCTCACAGAAAAAAGCAGAAGGATATACCCATGTGTGGTATCAGGTGGCTAGTTTATTGGTAAATTTAAAATTGGAATTAAAATAAAAAATAAAAATAAAACCCAGGGTGTCTCACAGGATCAGCCTGGTTCCACCGTACACATTAAAAAGTAGCAAGCAGGGGCGGTATAGGGCTGGTTTGCTGTTTGCGCTCCACAAGCGTACCAAGCCTCTAAGTCCCGCTCCAGAAATGACGTCAGCACGCCTTACCGGTTTCGTTATTGAACGTTATCAAAGGCGCCCAATTTTAAATTTACCAATAAACTAGCCACCTGATACCACACATGGGTATATCCTTCTGCTTTTTTCTGTGAGGCACCATCTGATTACCACCTGGGGTATTCCCCCTCCCCTGCATCTGAGGGTTTTGGCTGCATTCACTGGAGAAAGTTACTGAACCAGGACCCGATCCAGATCACCACCAGGAGGACCATCCGACATCCATATTCTTATGCTGTTTACCCCTGCAGGGGTACCTACGTCCGGTGAGTGAGGGAACTTTGGGGGGGGGGGGGGCAGCACAACAGTCACCTACTACTGCCTGAAGCACTACAAGTCACCGGTGGAATTATCTTCACAACTGTTACCCATATATCCCCATCCACTCATCAACACATTGCCTACTGATCTTGGTGTGGGTCCCTGCATAGGATTGGACTCCCTCCCTTTAATACTATGATTTTTGTATTTTTCACAACCGTATTTTTGGACTGTTCAACTTTCACACACTGAGTGTATGGTTTATACAGGGTTTTTTATTATTACATATTTTTTGATTTTCATTATTATTATTATTCACTTTTTTAATTTTTGATCTTTTGTATTGGGACTGTCACCTGCTTATTTATAGCACACTGCTCACTTGGCTCTTACATTACCAAAGTTACTCACCATTGGTAGTGTTGGTACAATTCTAAATCTATATGTATTAATGGTATATTATGGATACACTATTAGTTGGGTAGAGGATACATGCTAGCTGGTTAGCTGCTACCTCCCTTCCCCTGTGGTTTAGCCACTTACCTAATTAGCCACATTTATAATACACACTACATATCATTTATATTTGTGTTTCTATTTTTTATCTATTTATTTTCTATTAATTAAGTTGCTCACGCTCACTAGCACTGGTATTCACAGATTGGAGTAGTTCACTAATATTATTATTTATAGGATGGTACACTCCACCTATATCACAACATCTACTTTTCACCTAGCAGGATTAATAAGGTAGATACTCTCTATAGGTACGCACTTTTTCAATTATACCTTTTTTAGGTTCACCATATTTATTACTTACAGGGAGCGCCATTTGTCCCTCATATTTTGCACTTTTGAAGAATAATAAATAACCATCAGGTTCTGTATTATATTTGGGGAATTTATCATTTTCTTTTTTTCTGAAGGTGGGACAAAAGCATTCTTGCATACATTTAGCTTTATGCCCTAGTGATCTTGTCCCCCCTTCCTACTCTTATATTTCCACACACCTCTACCAGGCTGTGTTCTGCTGGCTGTGTGTTGTCACCTCCAGTGTCCAGTTTCTCCACCATGCCTCCTTTTCTCTGCCTCTGCCTTGCAGACTACAGTGCCTTGAAAAGGTATTCATACCCCTTGAGATTTTCCACATTTTGTCATGTTACAACCAAAAAACTAATCGCATTTTTGGGGATTTTATGTGACAGACCAACACAAAGTGGCACATAATTGTGAAGTGGAAGGAAAATTATAAATGGTTTTCAAATTTTTTTTACAAATAAATATCTGAAAAGTGTGGCGTACATTTGTATTCTGCCCACCTGAATCAATACTTTGTAGAACCACCTTTCAATTACAGCTGAAAGTCTTTTTGGGGATGTCTGTACCAGCTTTGCACATCTAGAGAATGACATTTTCACCCATTCTTCTTTGCAAAATAGCTCAAGCTCTGTCAGATTGGATGGAGAGCATCTGTGAAGAGCAATTTTCAAGTCTTGCCACAGATTCTCAATTGGATTTAGATCTGGACTTTGATTAGGCTATTCTAACACATGAATATGCTTTGATCTAAACCATTCCATTGTAGTTCTAGCTGTATGTTTAGGGTCGTTGTCCTGCTGGAAGGTAAACCTCTGCCCTAGTCTCAAGTCTTTTGCATACTCTAGCAGGTTTTCTTATAAGATTGTTCTGAATTTGGCTCCATCCATCTTCCCATCAACCCTGACAAGCTTCCCTGTCCCTGCTGAAGACAAGCATCCCCACAACATGATGCTGCCACCATCATGTTTCACGGTGGGGATGGTGTGTTCAGGGTGATGTGCACTGTTAGTTTTCCACCACACATAGCGTTTTGTTTTTAGGCCAAAAAGTTAAATTTTGGTCTCATCTGACCAGAGCACCTTCATTCACATGTTTGCTGTGTCCCCCACATGGTTTCTCACAAACTGCAAATGGGAATTCTTATGGCTTTCTTCCTTCCACTCTTCCATACAGGCCAGATTTGTGGAGTGCATGACTAATAGTTTTGCTGTGGACAGATTCTCCCAGCTCATATATATGTGTGTATATATATATATATATATATATATATATCACACAAACATATACACACACAAGCATGTGTGTTTGATCTTTAGGGTGCACACCCTAATGCAATAAGCTACAAACATCTATGGTGGCAGCAATCTTATTTAATCCCTCGATCTTCCATTAATATCTTTGGCACTAGTTTTTTTTGTTGTTTGTCCAAGTGTCCATTTTTAATCGTGTGTATTCTCTAATAAGTGAAGATAGGTGAATTGTCAGAAAAACTGCAAAATCGAAGCCAAAGTGGCTTTTTTGGCCTATATTTTATAATTTCCCTAAAAAATGTACCTCAGTTCACTGAATAATGCATTAAGACAAAACTGATCTTTATAAAAACATTTATTAAAATATTTGAATAAAATCAATACATAACACTGGATTATATCTTAGTTATTTTTGTTTATTAGGGTGAAAATGTAACAAAACATAAAAAAGAACATTTATAATATGAAAAAGAACATTCTCAAAAACAATAAAAATGATACAATAAAAAAAAAACACAAAACAAAAATTGCAGTAATATGCGATTATGTACAATAATATGTGAAACAGTGATAAAGTGCACTAATTCAAGAAGCTAAACAGCAGAGACAAATATGCATAAATTACTATCCCTAATTTAAAAAAAACAAAAAATACAATATTATGTGATAATATGTGAAACAGTGGAAAAAGTGCTTGAATGCAGGTATTCATCGAAATTGTACATAAAAAAACAATAAAATAAGTCCCACATAATAAAGTGCATGTGCATCAAAAAGTGATGAGATGTGGAGATCACATGCTCAAAAAACAGTTCTTGAAAATTGTGAACACAATTGTTCCCACCATCCAGGCATCCACCAGGAGTGTACCTAGCAGCTCACCTTAAACAAAGACCACAACAGGTCTAGTGACACTTTGGTATACAATACATATCCTTAATGGCAGTTCACGCTCCACTCTTCTCTCCTCACCTGCATCTAAATCCACCGCTGGTCTGACAAGGCTTTAATATATTTATACTTTATGAAAAAATCACATTCCACTCCACTCTCCTCTCCTAAAAGCGCCACTAGACCTGTTGTGGTCTTTGTTTAAGGTGAGCCGCTAGCATATAAACAAGGAAAACAAAGTATTCCAAATTGTGCTCCACCATGGGATATTAGGGTTTGTCACTCCTTGATTTCTATCACAGACTCCTCTCCATCACAGACTACCCTCATCACAGAGCCCTCCATCACAGACCCCCCCCCCATCACAGACTCCCCTCACCACAGAGCCCCTCATCACAGATCCCCCATCACAGACTCCTCTCCATCACAGATCCCCCCATCACAGACTCCCCTCATCACAGATCCCCCCATCACAGATCCCTCCCCATCACAGACTCCTCTCCATCAAAGATTCCCCCCATCACAGACTCCCCAATCACAAATCACACCATCACAGATTCCCCCATCACAGACCCCCCTTATCACAGATCCCTCCTCATCACAGACTTCCCTCATCACAGATCCACCCCATCACAGACTCCCCTCATCACAGACTCCCCCCCCCATCACAGACCCCCATCATCACAGACTCCTCTCCATTACAGATCCCCCCACCCCAGACCCCCCCCCTTATCACAGAGAATATCCATAAGATCTCAGCACTCCCCCTCCCATACCTTATTTACACAAGATGGAAGCATGGCAGGTCCGGACAAAGGGCCGGACTTTTCATGTGAAAGGCAGGTGATTGATTGCTGGGACCACCCACTTCTTAATTTGAAAAGTCTTGCCTTTTGTCCAGACCCGCCATGCTTCTCATCTTGTGTAAATAAGGTAGGAGAGGGGAGGGAGAATGCTGCAATCTTATGGAAGGGACAGACCTGCCGCGCCTACTGGGCCAGGTGGAGAAAAGCTGTACATCTTATCTGGTGCCGGTGGTGCGCACCAAACTGCTGGACAATAAAAACTCCTTGAGCGTCAATTTTCTGCCCCTCTCAAAGTTACGCATGGGTCCAATGGATCCAGCAGGACCCATTGTAGGGCTGGTCCTGGCCAGCATCATCCAAATGACTTTCCTCCCAGGTTGTTGTAGACCCTCCCCAGCCTGTATCTGGACAGTAAATAGAGAAGCAGCACAATGATGAGTTCCTTTCTCTGTTACTCTGCTTTCTTATCCTATTAAAGTGGAACTAAAGGCATTACATTTACCTTCTCTCTAGCATCTCAGGTCCCTCGCCAGCACTGGAATCTTTTCCCTGGGTGCCAGGTTTTGGTAATTTTCACTGGCTGGCGTGTGATATTCCTGCACATGTGCTGGAGTCAGTCATGCCGGAACATGGGGACTGTAGCGCTGATGTAAGCTGAGCTGCACATGTGTATCTCAGTTTACATGTCTCAAAAGACTGTGAGCAGGAAGATAGGTCAATTTAATTACAGAAGAGACCCTGCATGTCTCTTATGGGATAATAGCCAGCCTGGTCGTAGTCTGTTGTAAAATGCATTCAGACAATTCTGCCTTAAAGTGGCTGTAAACCTTTACAAACCACTTGGACCTACGGGTAAGCCTAGATTAGGGCTTACCTGTAGGTCAAAGAAATATCTCCTAAACCTACACGGTTTAGGAGATATTTGCCAAAAGACAGGCACTGATGTCTACGGCGCATGCGCCGTAGACAGCGGCGCGCAGGCGCACTGAGAAAGCCGCTCTCAACGCCGATATGCCGTGAGTGTCGGCTCACGTGCGCATGCGTGGGAGTGACGTCATGGCGGCGGCGTCGAATGACAGCGCCAGAGCCGCGAGACCCCCCAAGAAGATGGAGGCTCCATACATAAGGGGACAGCGGTGACTTCGCTGGTTCCTGTGTCAGGTAAGTGACACATAATGGACTACTATGTGATGCATAGTAGTCCATTATGCTTTACCTTTGCAGGGAAACAAAGAGGAAGTAAACCTATTAGGATTTACTTCCTCTTTAACTTGATCCTTGTGAGTAGATGAATAAATTGGCTCCTTGTGTTAAGCCCCATACACACGGTCGGATTTTCGCATGGATTCTGTCCGATCGGACAATGTTGTCGAAAAATCCGACCGTGTGTATGCACCATCGGACAGTGTACGTCGGATTGTCCGACGGACAAAGTCCTATCTCCTGCTGGATAGATTTTTTGACAACAAGGTCCGATCACACCAAATCCGATCGTGTGTATGGTAGTCCGACGGACAAAGTGCTACGCATGCTCAGATCACATTACAAGACCAAAGCTATTGGCTACTAGCCTCTACGTAGTCCCGTCGTAGGCAACAAACGTCACCACGTTCAGAATGATCGGATTTTCCGACAACTTTGTCCGACCGTGTGTACGCAAAACCAACATCGGACAAAGTACGACGGACCTGATCCTCGGATAATCCGCGCGTGTGTATGGGGCTTTACTCTTTCCCTTCCCTTTCTGTGCTCTGAGTACAGGAATAACACGAGGCTGATAACCAAGTTAAATGTAGGTACCTTCAGTGCTTGCATTACTAACAAAGAATTTATTCTGTATTTATAGATACAAAACTGAATTAATTTGTGTATTTTATTCTGTATCTGCCTTAAGTTCACCTTGTATGGCCATTATGAGCGGTCATGGAGACTGCAATTGGAGACATGGAGGTCTGCAGGAAGAACCTGTGAAAGATGACAAATAAAAAACTTTTGAAATAACTGGCCTTTCTACACATGATTCTCGTCACTATATATCCTGTGTATACTTACATTGCAATGAGCTGTCAGCTTGATAAAGTTTACCGTGGTACTTAGAATTCTGATCTGATATATTGGTGTTTATTTGTAAAGGTTATTTCACAAAGACAGCATGTAATATGTCAGCACTGGCTGATCTGGACTGTGCAAGATTGAATTGGACTCCCTTCTGTGTCATTTCTAACATAAATGATTCTATTTTATCATTCCTTTATGTCAATACAAGTCAATCAGTCAGTGTAATTTGACTATAAACCATATATATATATAAACTCACTATTTGACACATCATGGAATCTCAGCACTAAGGATGAGCCCGGTGTTCGATTCGAACCCATGTTCGAATCGAGCACCGGGTGTTCGCTCGCTCGGCGAGCCCAGAACTATTGGGACCGCTCGCATCAAATTCGTGTGATGCGAGCGGCCCCGCAATGCATTGCGGCCCGCGCAGTGCAATGCTGGCTGATGATTGGCCAAGCATGCACTGTGACCCCGCATGCTTGGCCAATCACAGCGCCGGCAGCGAGGAGAGCCATAATTGGCTACAGGCAGGATGCCTGTAGCCAATTATAGCTCAGGGGCTTTAATACACGCCCCACGGTATAAGAGGCCGCCGCGGCGGCGGCCTCGCATATTATGTTTCACTCACAGTGTCAGCGTGTCAGTGTGCTGCTGACTGCTGACAACAATATGTTCTTTATTTCTGGGGATATGTGTGTGCATGCTGTTAGAACAGCATTGCAGTATCACATCTGGGGGGTGTCTATAGGTAGCCTGTGAAGGAGGGCAGGTTTCCTGTGCTTAGAACTTTCCCTGCAAAAAAGTGTCATTTTTGCAGGAAGAAAGCTATTTAAATCACTCGCGGCTAATGAATTGATGGCTCCTGTAACACAGAGAGCTGTCATTCATTAATAAAAAACAAAAAAAAAAGCGTAGGGGTCCCCCCAAATTCAATAACCAGGCCCTTCAGGTCTGGGATGGATATTAAGGGGGATCCCAGCCAAAAAAAAAAAAAAAAAATGGCGTAGGGTCCCCCTCAAAATCCATACCAGACCCTTGAGGTCTGGTATGGATTTTAAGGGGAACCCTAGCCAAAAAAAATGGCGTGGGGTCCCCCTCAAAATCCATACCAGACCCTTATCCGAGCACGCAACCTGGCAGGCCGCAGGAAAAGAGGGGGGGACGAGAGCGGCCCCCCCTCTCGCCTGAACCGTACCAGGCCACATGCCCTCAACATTGGGAGGATGCTTTGGGGGTCTAAGACCCCTAAAGCACCTTGTCCCCATGTTGATTAGGACAAGGGCCTCTTCCCCACAACCCTGGCCGGTGGTTGTGGGGGTCTGCGGGCGGGGGGCTTATCGGAATCTGGAAGCCCCCTTTAACAAGGGGACCCCCAGATCCCGGCCCCCCCCCTGTGTGAAATGGTAAGGGGGTACAAAAGTACCCCTACCATTTCACCAAAAAAGTGGCAAAAATGGTAAAAAGGACAGGAGACAGTCTTTGACAATTCCTTTATTAAAATCTTCTTTCTTCTTTCTTCATCCTTCGGTTTCTTCATCTTCTCCTTCCTTCATCTTCTTCCATCTTCTTCTTCCATTTTCTTCTTCCTCCGATCCGCTTCTTCTTGCGCTGGTCTTCTCGTCCTTCTCGTCCGGCATCTTCTTCCGTCGGCGTCGGCGTCGGTGTCTCTGTCTCTTCTTGGGCCGCTCCGCGCAATGGGAGGCTCCCGCTGTGTGAGGCTCCGCTCCGTCTGACAGGTCTTTTATAATGGAGGGCACCTGGTGACCCCGCCCCCTCTGACGCACAGGGACGTCATGGGGAATTCCATGATGGCTTTCCCCATGATGTCAGAGGGGGGCGGGGTCACCAGGTGCCCTCCGTTTAAAAGACCTGTCAGATGGAGCGGAGCCTCACACAGCGGGAGCCTCCCATTGCGCGGAGCGGCCCAAGAAGACACCGACACCGACGCCGACGCCGACGGAAGAAGATGCCGGACGAGAAGGACGAGAAGACCAGCGCAAGAAGAAGCGGATCGGAGGAAGAAGAAAATGGAAGAAGAAGATGGAAGAAGATGAAGGAAGGAGAAGATGAAGAATCCGAAGGATGAAGAAAGAAGAAAGAAGATTTTAATAAAGGAATTGTCAAAGACTGTCTCCTGTCCTTTTTACCATTTTTGCCACTTTTTTGGTGAAATGGTAGGGGTACTTTTGTACCCCCTTACCATTTCACACAGGGGGGGGCCGGGATCTGGGGGTCCCCTTGTTAAAGGGGGCTTCCAGATTCCGATAAGCCCCCCGCCCGCAGACCCCCACAACCACCGGCCAGGGTTGTGGGGAAGAGGCCCTTGTCCTAATCAACATGGGGACAAGGTGCTTTAGGGGTCTTAGACCCCCAAAGCATCCTCCCAATGTTGAGGGCATGTGGCCTGGTACGGTTCAGGCGAGAGGGGGGGCCGCTCTCGTCCCCCCCTCTTTTCCTGCGGCCTGCCAGGTTGCGTGCTCGGATAAGGGTCTGGTATGGATTTTGAGGGGGACCCCACGCCATTTTTTTTGGCTAGGGTTCCCCTTAAAATCCATACCAGACCTCAAGGGTCTGGTATGGATTTTGAGGGGGACCCTACGCCATTTTTTTTTTTTTTTTTTTGGCTGGGATCCCCCTTAATATCCATCCCAGACCTGAAGGGCCTGGTTATTGAATTTGGGGGGACCCCTACGCTTTTTTTTTTTTCATTTTTTTTTTTTTTTATCAATGACTTTTTTTTATGAATGAGTTTCAATGAATCACTGTTCTCTGTGTTACGGGAGCCGTGAATTAACATTAGCCGCGAGTGATTTTAAATAGCTTTTTTACTTTCAAAAATGACACTTTGCGCAGAGACAGTTCTAAACACGGGAAACATGCGCCCCTTTACAGGCATACTATAGACACCCCCCAGGTACGAAATTTAAAGGAATATTACACTTTTATTGTTTCAATTTAAGCATTATTAAAATCACTGCTCCTGAAAAAACGGCCGTTTTTAAAAAAAATTTTTGCATTGATACATGTCCCCTGGGGCAGGACCCAGGTCCCCAAACACTTTTTATGACATTAACATGCATATTAGCCTTTAAAATGAGCACTTTTAATTTAGAACGTTCGCATCCATTATAACTAATAGGGTTCTAAAGCTCGCACGGACTTTAGGTCCGTTCGCGGGTTCTGGTGCGAGCCGAACGGGGGGGTGTTCGGCTCATCCCTACTCAGCACTTGCTCTGCAGGGATATGTACCACACAGCTTGCTATACATATAGGAATTAGTCTGTACAATCCTATGGGATTGCAAGTTAAAATGAGAAAATAATCCTGGGCTATGTGGATGCAGCTGACTAATGACTACGTTTTCTCTTTTCTTTATATCGTGCTAAAACATTTTTTGTGTTGCAGTAGAGATTAGATAAAATTCTGTGAAATATATACATCGATCAGCCATAACATTAAAGTGATTGTAAAGAATCGTTTTACATTTTTTTAAAACAACAAACATATCATACTTACCTCCACTGTGCAGCTCATTTTGCACAGAGTGGCCCTGAACATCATCTTCTGGGATCCCTGGCGGCTCTTGTGGGTCCTCCCCACATCAGATAACCCTCTAGGAGAAGCACTCTCCCGAGGAGGTTACATTGCGGGCGCGCTCCCGAGTCCAGCATTTGCGTCCACAGACACAGATGCCGACTCGGCCCTGCCCCCTGGAGCCCACAACATTGGATTTGATTGACAGCAACGGGAGCCAATGGCTGCGCTGCTATCAATCTATCCAATCAAGAGCTGGGACCCTGTGGAGAAAGGGACAGTGCGTAGACATGTGCGCCGTCA
The DNA here is from genome assembly GCA_028564925.1 of Lithobates sylvaticus. NCBI lineage: Eukaryota > Metazoa > Chordata > Amphibia > Anura > Ranidae > Lithobates > Lithobates sylvaticus. The sequence continues at coordinate 119,629,527 of CM053026.1, forward strand.
ATAAATTTGTTTTGTTTCGTTCCGTTTCGGTTCGTAGTAGAATAAATTCGTATTTCGTAATTCGCGTCCGAAATTCAGTTTCGATTCGTACGAAATACGAATTGTCGTTAGGTTCGTAAAATTTTCATAACAATTACGAACATTTGTTATAATGAATTCAAAGGCAAAAATATACCATCTCAATATGGCAGTCGATGCTGATGATGCTAGTTTGGTTTTTATACGAAATTCCGTTGAAGAATTTCCGATCCGAAATACGAATTTTCGTTAGATGCGTTCACTTTTCGGTCCAAATTTCTTTACTACGGAAACATGTGACTGTTGGTTGACCAATCAGAGGTTTTCTTCTGATGCTGAGGCCTACAGGGCAGGCCCGATCATGTGACTTCCCTTTATGTGTTAGTTAAGAGGTGGAAACAGGCTTTCCTGACATTGTTGTAGACAAATTTGATTTCCAACCCTCTACCCATGTTGGCCCCACCGACAGCCCAGAATGTATCTCCCCTCAGTCCCCACTACTTTATTCTCCTGAAAAGTCCCCTGCCCAAGTGCTTTCTAAGCCTCCAGCATCAGAATGGGCCAATGCAACCATTAGGCCTCAATCCATCACAGCACCCAAAATACCTGGGATGTTCAGGTCTCTTCCTCCTGCTCCTGGCGAACCTCAGGAAGAGAGTGTGACCACTGCAGTGGATGGGATTCCATCAGGCAGTGTCATTCGTGGTGGCTGCCGTTCCAGCATTTGGCAGCATTTTAAAAAAAATTGGTGTTGGTCAGAAGGCCGAATTTAATCACTGTGGCAGGGAGGTCAGCCGGGCCAGAGACATAGGGCATCTCAGTAATAGTGGCATGAACCAGCACATGCGTGCGCACCACCACGCAGTGCTGTTAGGGGAGAAAAGTATTATGGCCCCTCCTAAAAACACCAAAAGGGGAACCAATATTGGCACCGCCACAGCCACCATAAGTGCCAGCACCACCAGCCAGTATAAGGCAGAAAAGAATTCTGTTAACATCCCACATCCAATCCATACTAGCCAGGCCACCCTGGAAGATTTTGGTGGCTTTCAGAGTAAGGGTATGTCTCGGGCACAGGTACGTAAAATAACACGCCTGATCGGCCAGCTCATTGCAGTTGGAGGAGCACCTTTCAACATGGTAGAAGGTGAGCCCTTCAAGCAATTGATGCAGACTGTTGCACCACAGTACCGTGTGCCATCACGTAAGACCTTCAGCCAAACTGTGGTGCCAGGCTTATACAGGTCTTGTGTTGGGGTGCTCAAGGAGGAGATTGGAAGGGCAGGTGGACAGGCAGTGCACCTGACCACTGACCTGTGGAGTGCGTGTAGTGCCCAGCACGCATTCCTGTCCCTGATGGCACATTGGTGGCAGGGCAAGGTGTCCCATGATGTAGTTCAAACATCTGGATCCTCGTCAGCAGTTGACAAACAGGGGCACCGTTCCTTCCTCCTGCACGCTGAGGTGCTTGATGAAAAGCACACAGCGCAAAACATCCTGCAAGCCCTGCAGAAAATGTTGTTGCAGTGGTTTGGACAGGCAGACAGCAACTACCAGATTGGCTATGTTGTCACTGATGGAGGCAGTTACATGGTCAAGGCTGTAAGTGATGGCAGTTTTGTGGGTGTGCGCTGCTCAGCCCACCTTCTCCACCAAGTGGTAACTGACAGTTTTCGGTTGGTGGAGGCTATTTCTGGCGGCGATGGAAGGCTGTCCAAAGTGGTGGACTCTTGTCGCAAGATGGCTGGCCACTTCCATCGGAGTGTGAGGGACAGCCACCTCCTCAGGGTGGAACAGAGGAAGGCAGGCCTTCCATAACACTGCCTAAAACAGGATGTGGGGACTAGGTGGAATTCAACCCTAGCAATGATGGAAAGCATCCTTGAGCAGCAGAAGGCTCTCCATGCCATGGCCTGTGATCGTAACATTGGCATAGAGAGCTCTTTAGGCAGGGAGGAATGGGCCATAATTGGGCAGATTGTGGCAGTCCTCAAACCTTTCCTCTCTGTCACAGAACACCTAAGCCACGAGGATGCCAGCATTGGTCATGTGCTCCCACTCTTCAATCACCTTCAGAGTAAATTGGAGCGGTTCAAGTCGGCTGAGGAACCTTTGCCTGGTGGTGGCCCTCAACCTGATGTGTTGGCTCTGCTAAACACATTTCTGACGTAATTGGGCAGGCGCACGCAGGAGTTGACCGCCTCTTGCCCAGAACTGATGCTGGCTGCCATGTGTGACCCTCGCATCAAGGGCAAAATGGCTGTGCAGTGCAGTGCTCTGACAACATGGCGGGACAGACTAATCGACAGGGTGCGTCAGAGGGAAAGGCAGATGGTAAGGCCACTAGAGCTGGGAGAGGATATTGAACACACCCTCTCCCATGCAACATTGACATCTAGTGAAGTGAGCAGAGCTCCTGCCAGCGAAGCATCTTCTGTCTTGACTGAGGCACTTGACACCCTAATGGGAACCTCCAGCATAGTGCGCCCCAAGAAACCCATATCAGCAAACGAGGTTGTCATGTCTTATTTGTCAGCCCCACCAGTGCACCCCATCACAGATCCAATGTTTTTTTGGCAGGAGAAGAGCGAGGAGTGGCTTGCCCTCGCAGATATTGCCAAGGAGCTACTGTCCTGCCCTCCGACAAGTGTCCAGAGTGAGCGGGTGTTTTCTGTGACGGGAAACATCCTGTCACCCCAAAGATCCCAGTTGTCCCCCCCAGCTAATGGAGCAGTTAGCATTTTTGAAAATCAATTTTCCAAAGCTGGGGTACCCCTCCCTCACTCTGAACATTCCTTGAACTGACTGTCTGCAGCAGAGATGGCCACTTGGTCTTAGTTGGCCCCTGTCCCTCCCCACAATCACAGTTTATTAAATGCCCAAATAATATTTACACTCAATTGTTGGTCAATGTGCCAAATTTATACAATAATCCACAAGCAACAAAGATTGTGGTGTTCTCCTTGCTGCCCTCACTTTGCAAGGGTACCAGGGATGTATTGGCCATCGGGACTACCGGGAGTTTCCCGGTGGGCCTAATTTGCCTGTTGTATTGGAGGTCCACGGCGATCTACCCATCAAGCGCCGACAGCTGGCACCTGACAGGTAGATCGAGATGCGTGCAGAGTAGTGCAGGAAGCGTGTGTAATAAGTTCTCTCTCCGCTCCCCAGCGGCCCTCCTCACTTCTCATCTATCCCTATTTGCTTGTGACATCATCTGGGATGGACGAGAAGAGAGGAGGGGCCGCTAGGGAGCAGCGGAGAGAGAACTTATTACACACGCTTCCTGCGCTACTCTGCATGCTGGCTGGTAAACGCTATGCCCTGATGTTCCCCAATGTTCCCCATTTTGCTCCAATATGCCCTGATGTGCCCCAATGTGCTCCAATGTGACCTGATGTGCTCCAATATGCCCTGATGTGCCCCAATGTGCCCTGATGTGCCCCAATGTGCTCCAATATGCCCTGATGTGCCCCAATGTGCCGTGATGTGCCCCAATATGCCCTGATGTGCCGCAATGTGCCCTGTTGTGCTCCAATATGCCCTAAAGTGCCCCAATGTGCCCTGATGTGCCCCAATGTACTCCAATATGCCCTGATGTGCCCCAATGTGCTCCAATATGCCCTGATGTGCCCCAATGTTCCCTGATGTGCTCCAATGTGGCCTGATGTGCCTTAATGTGCCCCCGCCATTCTTCTCATTTACACATGTGACTGCTAGAACAGATAAAAAGACATTTAGGGAAATTGATCAAAATTCGAGCAAACTGTGCCTACATCGGGCACATAAGCATCAGAACTGGACCAAGGAGGATTGGAAGAAGGTAGCCTGGCCTGATGAATCACATTTTTTTTTTTACATAATGTGGGTGGATGGTTGGGTGCGTGTACATCGCTTACCTGTAGAAGAGAGGGCACCAGGATCCAGTATGGGATAAAGGCAAGCCGGCAGAGGCAGTATGATGCTATGGGCGATGTTCTAGTGTAAAACCTTGGGTCCTGCCATTCATGTGGAAGTACACCCTTTCATGAAAACGATATTCCCTGATGGCAGTGGCCACAGCAGGATAATGCACCCTGCCACACTGCAAAAATGGTTCAAGAATGGTTTAGGGAACACAGAAACAAGTTTGAGGTGTTGGCTTGGCCTCCAAATTCTCCAAATCTCAATCTGTTGAGCATCTGTAGGATGTACTGGAGAAACAAGTCCAATCCATGGAGGTCCCACCTCACAACTTAACCACTTTAATACAGGGCACTTTCAACCAATTCCTACACCTCCCTTAGTGGCAAGTATCTGAACAGATCAATATCTGAGCAGATCTATACTAGCGTCCCAGCAGTTTAGGGTTCCAAAAAAAACCGCATTGTTAGCGGGATCAGCCCAGATACCTGCTAGCACCTGCGTTTTCCCCTCCGCCCAGCCCAGCCCACCCAAGTGCAGTATCGATCGATCACTGTCACTTACAAAACACTAAGCACACATAACTGCAGCGTTCGCAGAGTCAGGCCTGATCCCTGCGATCGCTAACAGTTTTTTTGTGGTAGCGTTTTGATTCAGTCGCTTCAGTCAGGAGCTTTTTTACCTGTGAATCTCAAAAAAATAAAAAAAAATAAAATAGTTGTCGTTTTATTGTTCTCTCTCTCACTCTATTCTCTCTCTATTGTTGCTCTTTTTTTACTCCATTCTATTCTGCAATGTTTTATTATGTTTTATCATGTTTTATCATGCTTGCTTTTCAGGTATGTAATTTTGTTTACTGTGTTTTAGTGTTGAGCATTTTTTTGTTTTCAGGTGCGCCATTCAGTTGCAACGCGGATTTATTTATCTTGACAGCAACAGCGTTTGCTCCCACGATACATAAAGCCGCGACTCCAACGCTGTAGGAGGTGATTTCACCACCACAGTTAAAAAAAAGAGCATATATGCCGAAGCATGGGGGCAGCAGGGGGGGGGAGGAGCGATTGGCTCCTAATGCCACGTACATACGGTCGAAATTCCGACCGTGTGTACACGGCATAACTTTTGCGGGAGGATGCCCCCATGCATCGGCATATATAAATGGTGCATGTATGCCCATCATTAGAAGTGGGTGGATGAAGGGAGGTATTCTAATGGTGGGCATACCCACCAATCAATCTCTTTTTTTCGTTCAGCCAAGAGGCTGCATGAAAAAAAAAAGATTACAATATATGTCCAGTATGTTGCTGGACTTTGAATGGTTTATACCAGAATGATGCCTGCAGGTTTAGGTATCATCTTGGTATCATTCTTTTCAGCCAGTGATCGGCTTTCATGTAAAAGCAATTCTAGCGGTAATTAGCCTCTAGACTGCTTTTACAAGCAGTGGGAGGGAATGTCCCCCCCCCCGGATATAAACCGCGCCATTGGGAAATTGGGAAAGCATTTTATCACACCAATCTTGGTGTGGTCAGATGCTTTGAGGGCAGAGGAAAGATCTAGGGTCTAATAGACCCCAATTTTTTCAAAAAAAGAGTACCTGTCACTGCCTATTGCTATCATAGGGATATTTACATTCCCTGAGATAACAATAAAAATCATAACAAAGAAAAAAAATGGAAGGAACAGTTTAAAAATAAAATAAAAAAGCTAAATAAATAAAAAAAAAAAAAACAAAAAAAAAAAAAAAAGCACCCCTGCCCCCCCTTCTCTTGCGCAAAGGCGTACACAAGCGTTGGTCTGGCGTCATATGTAAACAGCAATTGCACCATGCATGTGAGGTATCACCGCGAAGGTCAGATCGAGGGCAGTAATTTAGCAGTAGACCTCCTCCGTGAATCTAATGTGGTATCATGTAAAGGCTTTTAAAGGCTTTTAAAAATGTATGTAGTTTGTCGCCACTGCGTGTTTGTGCGCAATTTAAAGCATGTCGTGTTTGGTATCCATGTACTCGGCCTAAGATCATATTTTTTTATTTAATCAAAAATTTGAGCAATATAGTGTGTTTTTAGTGCATTAAAATAAAAAAAAGTGTATTTTTTCCACAAAAAATGCGTTTGAAAAATCGCTGCAAATACTGTGTGGAAAAAAAAAATGCAACACCCACCATTTTAATCTGTAGGGCCTTTGCTTTAACATTATATATAGTGTTTGGGGGTTCAACGTAATTTTCTTGCAAAAAAAAAATATGTTTTCATGTAAACAAAAAGTGTCAGAAAGGGCTTTGTCTACAAGTGGTTAGAAGAGTGGGTGACGTGTGACATAGGCTTCTAAATGTTGTGCATAAAAAATGCCAGGACAGTTCAAACCCCCCCCAAATGACCCCATTTTGGAAAGTAGACACCCCAAGCTATTTGATGAGAGCAATGTTGAGCCCATTAAATATTTTTTTTTTTTGTCCCAAGAGATTGAATAATGAAAAAAAAAAAAAAATATATACATTTTTTTTTACTCAGTCATACAACACTTTACCCAAACAAAAATTGTATCATCTTTTTCACACAAATAAAAATTTCTTTTGGGGTATTTAATCACGGCTGTTTTTTTTTGTTTTTTTGCGATATTAGTGAAAAAAGAGCAAAAATAAAAAAAAAAAAACACTTTTTTTAGTTTCTGTTATAAAATTTTGCAAATAAGTAGTTTTTGTTCATAAATTTGGGCCAAAATTTATACCGATATATATCTTTGGTAAAAGAAAACCGAATTATTGGATATTATTTAGTCTGTGTAAAAGTACAAGCCATGGTAACAATCATTAAAAATTGATCACACCTGAGGTACTGAAGGCACATTTTTTGAGGCCCTGAAATGTCAGAACAGTACAAATACCCCCTAAATGACCTGTTATTGGAATGTAGACAGTCCAAGGTATTTAGTAAGAGGAAAAAACAAAAAAATTGCAAAGATGGACTTTGTAGGCACACACATAGAGTAAAAAGTTATGACATTTTTAATTGGATAAATTTAAAAAGGTGATATACAAAACATAAAAAGAACACACATCATACTAATGATGACATAACATATATATGACCCCAGGGACTTAGATAACACCTCCAAATGTCCAATGGGATGAAAAATAAAGTATAATGTAACCAGTGGTAACATCCAAAAGGAATGAGGTGCGTGGAGTGGTTGAGTCGTAGGAAGATAGGAAGAGATCACAAGAAGATATTCTGCATGCACAATTGCGCTTCTTCAGGAGCTTACAGATCTGATAAATATGTAAAAAACATCAAATGAGTATGTATATATATATATATATATATATATATATATATATACAGTATTTCACAAAAGTGAGTACACCCCTCACATTTTTGTAAATATCTTATTCTATCTTTTCATGTGACAACACTGAAGAAATTACACTTTCCTACAATGTAAAATAGTAGGTGTACAGCTTGTATAACAGTGCAAATGTGCTTTAGCCTCAAAATAACTCAACACACAGCCAATAATGTCTAAACCGCTGGCAACAAAAGTGAGCACAAGTGAAAATGTCCAAATTTGGCCCAATTAGCAATTTTTCCTCCTCGGTGTCATGTGACTCGTTAGCGTTACAAGGTCTCAGGTGTGAATGGGTAGCAGGTGTGTTAAATTTGGTGTTATCGCTCTCTTATACCTGTCACTGGAAGTTCAACATGGCACCTCATGGTAAGGAACTCTCCAAGGATCTGAAAAAAATAATTGTTGCTCTACATAAAGATGTCCTAGGCAATAAGAAGATTGCCAAGACCCTGAAATTGAGCTGCAGCACGGTGGCCAAGACCATACAGCGGTTTAACAGGACAGGTTCCACTCAGAACAGGCCTCGCCATTGTCGACCAAAGAAGTTGAGTGCCCGTGCTCAGCGCCATATCCAGAGATTGTCTTTGGGAAATAGATTTATGAGTGCTGCCAGCATTGCTGCAGAGGTTGAAGGGGTGGGGGGTCAGCCTGTCAGTGCTCAGACCATACATTGCACATTGCATCAAATTGGTCTGCATGGCTGTCATCCCAGAAGGAAGCCTCTTCTAAAGATAATGCACAAGAAAGCCCGCAAACTGTTTGCTGAAGACAAGCAGATTACAGACATGGATTACTGGAACCATGTCCTGTGGTCTGATGAGACAAAGATAAACATATTTTGTTTGGATGGTGTCAAGCGTATGTGGTGGCAACCAGGTGAGGAGTACAAAGACAAGTGTGTCTGGGGCTGCATGAGTGCTGCTGGCACTGAGGAGCTACAGTTCATTGAGGGAACCATGAATGCCAACATGTACTGTGACATACTGAAGCAGAGCATGATCCCCGCCCTTCAGAGACTGGGCCACAGGGCAGTATTCCAACATGATAATGACCCCAAACACACCTCCAAGATGACCACTGCCTTGCTAAGGAAGCTGAGGGTAAAGGTGATGGACTGGCCAAGCATGTCTCCAGACCCAAACCCTATTGAGCATCTGTGGGGCATCCTCAAACGGAAGGTGGAGGAGCGCAAGGTCTCTAACATCCACCAGCTCCGTGATGTCGCCATGGAGGAGTGGAAGGGGACTCCAGTGGCAACCTGTGAAGCTTTAGTGAACTCCATGACCAAGAGGGTTAAGACAGTGCTGAAAAATAATGGCGGCCACACAAAATATTGACACTTTGGGCCCAATTTGGACATTCTCACTTAGGGGTGTACTCACTTTTGTTGCTAGCGGTTTAGACATTAATGGCTGTGTGTTGAGTCATTTTGAGGGGACAGCAAATGTACACTGTTATACAAGCTGTACACTCACTAATTTACATTGTAGCAAAGTTCTTCAGTGTTGTCCCATGAAAAGATGTAATACAATATTTACTAAATTGTGAGGGGTGTACTCACTTTTGTGAGATACTGTATATATATATATATATATATATATATATATATATATATATATATATATATATATAATATGCTATCCAGTATACAAAACAATATAAACAATGAAATAGTCATCTCAATGGGATCTAACAGGATAAAACCCAAGTCTAGTGACCAGCGGGGGGGGCAAAGAAGCGACAGGGTTTCCACCCGATACTATGGGAGGCTTCTGTCCCTCCTTCTGTCTCTCCTCTGCTGCCGTTGCATTGGCCACTTGCCGCCTCTATCAGCGTAGTTTTACGGCGCATGAGCGGTAGCCAGTGGTCATGCCAATCATCATCACTTCCAGTTGAGGGTGACGCATTTCCGGCCGGGATGCAGTGATAAACGGCTGCCTCGAAGCTGCTCAGTCAGGCCAGCGCTCTTGTCCGGGACCATACGCATGATCCGGTCTCCCAATATGCACTTTCTTTAACTATTCACTTAAGGTAAGATTGTACTCATTACTATTGGCCACCAGCCTTTATTACATTTTTGGCTGTTTCATTTACTATTTTTTTTAATTATCCATTGAATTTTGGCTTTGCCTTTTCTATTTTTTGTCCATCATCAGGCAATACTTGTTTGATCTCTCTGCCAATCATTGGACAACTTACCGCACTGGTCAATTTCCCAGTGCTAACTGTTAGTTCTGACCATAGTGTTAGATTAACCTCTATCTAAAATGTGTTTATATACAAATTAAGTCCCGGCTCTTATGGTTACCCAGCATCGCTCTCTATAGGCCTTTCTAGCCATTGGTAAGCCCATTTTTTGCTACATCATATATATTCAATATTTTGCATTTACTGCCGATTTTATGGTATGCATTATATGTATGTACATAGCTTTAGGTACTATATTGATTATTTCTATCATTATTCTTATCCTTGTTTCACAGAATATTATTTCAATATTGGGGATTTTCTGTCTGTCTGATCTTATTCACACATGACCCCTACAATTCATTACCTAAAAATCTTTATACTATGTAAGTATCTCTTCCTGTTTAATATATCTTGCAACATTTGATTTGTTACGCATAGAACAACTTTTAGACTACCTGTTTTCCTTAAGATGTGGCTGTGTCCTCATGGGAGGAATGTTGCTTATTTGCTCCCTCGGTGGTCACTAGACTTGGGCTTTATCCTGTTAGATCCCACTGAGATGATTATTTTATTGTTTATATTGTTTTGTATACTGGATAGCATTATATATGCAGGATATATATATATATATATATATATATATATATATATATATATATATATATATATATATATATATATATATATATATACACTCATTTGATGTTTTTTACATATTTATCATATCTGTAAGCTCCTGAAGAAGCGTAATTGTGCACGCAACATGTACAGCGGAATATCTTCTTGTGATCTCATACTGCGACTCAACCACTCCACGCACCTCATTCCTTTTGGATGTTACCGCTGGTTACATTATACTTTATTTTTCATCCCATTGTATTAGATTACAATATTTGGAGGTGTTATCTAAGTCCCTGGGGTCAAATATATTTTATATTTTATCACATTAGTATGATGTGTGTTCTTTTTATGTTTAGTATATTACCTTTTTAACTTTATCCAATTAAAAATGTCATAACGTTTTACTCTATGCATGTGCCTACAAAGTCCATCTTTGTAATTTCTTTTTTTTCTCCATCAATATTGGGATGCTGGCACATTGCTACTAGTGCATCCACAGTGTCACCCTGTGAGGATGCACGTTAAATTCAATTTTTTTTACATATTTAGAAAGAGGCATGGCAAGTTTTTTGAAGTTGTACTCCTTTCCCCACAATTCTTGGGAAAATTAAGAAATTATTATTTTTCTTCTTTACACAAAATTGTCATAATAACAAGTTATTTCTCACACACAGCTCATCCCTATTCCTGACTACCTTTTACACCTTTGTATGCCGTGGAGCACCAGGACAGTGGAATTTCCCACAGAATAACCCCATTTTGCAAAGCAAACACCCCAACGTATATTCAACCGCGATTTGTTTGCCTTGTAGTAGACTGTATTGTGGAAATAAGTCCTCATGAGTCAAAGCGTTTCTTGTTTCCGCTTCTTCAGGATGCATGAGAAAACTGGCAGTGATAACTGAACACACAAAGGAAAAGAAAATTAATAATTATATTGTACATAGATCAAAGATCCAAAAACATTTGTGTTTTATAGCTGATCTTGGTTCATGTGATAAACATTTTACATGCGTGTGTGTAATAAGTATGAAGGGAACTCCTGGGCAGGCAGGAAAACAGAGGCATAATGTGTCTTTTAAACATGTCATTTTTTCCACAAGTTTTTGGAAAATGTGGAAAGAAAATTAAAAAATATTTTCCATCAGTCCATCAAGTCCAACCTATGTGTGTGGTTTTATGTCAGTATTACATTGTATATCCCTGTATGTTGTGGTCATTCAGGTGCTTATCTAATAGTTTTTTTAATTTATCGATGCTCCCTGCTGAAACCACTGCCTGTGGAAGAGAATTCCACATCCTTACCGCTCTTACAGTAAAGAACCCTCTGCGCAGTTTAAGGTTAAACCGCTTTTCTTCTAGTTTTAGTGAATGGCCGCGTGTCTCATTAAATCCCTTTCGCTGAAAAGTTTTATCCCTATTGTGGGGTCACCAGTACATTAAAATCATATCACCTCTCAAGTGTCTCTTCTCCAGAGAGAATAAGTTCAGTGCTTGTAACCTTTCATCGTAACTAATGTCCTCCAGTCCCTTTATTAGTTTTGTTGCCCTTCTCTGGACAACAGTTGTCAATTTATAAGATTTTCCTAACACATAGCATGTACACAGCAAAAATTACACTCCAAAATACATTCTGCTACTCCTCCTGAGTATGGCGATACCACATGTGTGAGACTTTTACAGAGCCTGACCACATACAGAGGCCCAACATGCATGTACAGGTAGATACATCAGAATGTTGTCGGGTAATTGATTTTTCCATCACTCCTGGTGTTATTTTGCTGTTGTGGTAAACAGGATCTGAATTCTGTTTTCCTGGCTGCCCAGGAGTTCCCTTTATACTTATTACACACACGCATGTACAATGTTTATCACATGAACCAAGATCAGCTATAAAATACAAATGTTTCTGGATCTTTGATCTATGTACAATATATTTATTAATTTTCTTTTCCTTTGTGTGTTCAGTTATCACTGCCAGTTTTCGCATGCATCCTGAAGAAGCGGAAACAAGAAACGCGTTGACTCATGAGGACTTATTTCCACAATACAGTCTACTACAAGGCAAACAAATCGCGGTTGAATGATCTATTGTGCAACTAGTACAAGTTGTTTTTATTGGCCATGAGGCTGTTTGTATTTTACTCTTTTTTAATAAACTATAATATGTTTTTATATACTATTGTGTGTGTTCCTCTTTATGCCAGTAAAGTCTGATGATTAATTTCTAGGAATATTTTGTGTATTTATAATAACACCAGATATTGTTGATCCAGGGAGTATCTGATTGTGTTTAGGAAATCAGCTTCCATTTTTTTTTTTTTTTTTTTTTTTTATCAAAGCTTAATTGAACAAGCTGAAGTTAGAGGTTGATTGGATACCATACACTGCTACACCAGATTTTGCACTCTCCAGTTTTAGTAAATCAACCCCAATGTTACTTACCCAATCCTCTGCTCCCCCTGGCAGGAGGTGCTCCCCTAGGATCCGGCAATGGACTGTCCCATGCTGTCCTCACATCCAGAGCAGGATGGATATGGGGAGAGATGACTGATGTGGACAATTGTCAAATACTTCACTGTACGCAACTTACTTAAAAAACATGAATATAGTGCAATAAAACATATCCTGTAAACCCAATAATGACCTTCCTATTTACGCCTGACATTTCTGACAGCTTTGCTCTCCATGGTCCAGTAGTGTGCAGTTTCAATGCTTTTTTACATATGTCTGAATTACACAGAAAGAAATGTATTATATATATATATATATATATATATATATATACTGTACTGTGCAAAAGTTTTAGGCAGGTGTGAAAAAAGTGCTGTAAATTAAGAACGCTTTCAGAAATAGAGGTGTTAATAGTAGAGAAATCCAAATAAAATAAAATCAATATTTGGTGTGACCACCCTTTGCCCTCAAACCAGTGCTTAAGTGGGATTTTGAGCATAAAGGAGGAAGAACTATGTACCTCCTTCCTTTGACCTGCCGGTTCTGAAGCAGGCTCTGTGGGACATATTTGGACATTGCTGGATCCTGGAAAGGTAAATATTATTTCAAGAAAAAAACAATGATAAACCACTTTTTTGTGTATGTGTGTTTTTGGTAACTTTCACTTACCTGCATGTACCAGTGGACTGGTTAGGGCAGGGGTGTCAAACTCGATCTCATCCTGGGCTGCATCAGCATTATGGTTGCCCTTAGAAGGCCGGTTGTATCCTTAAGACTAGATGTCCAGAGCACCCCATCCCCCCTTACATGAGATGTCAAGAGCCCCCCACCCCCCCCCCCCCTTTTACATCCCAGTGCACCCCTTTACCTTGTGCTGCTGCGGGGAAGAAGCTGGGGGTGGGGGTGCAGCTGAGAAGCAGAAAGTGCAGAGTCTGGAGGAGGACCAGAGAAGGGCTGGATTTAGCTGAAAGATCTGGCGGAAGAGTTCTGTCCTCTTCTCTGCTGCTAAATGCTGAGACAAGGTGGGGTGGAGATGAGCTGGGTGCCGCAGCTGCAGGAGGGGTGCGAGTACCTAATGAAAAGGACTGGCGGGCTGGATTCAGCCCTCGGGTCTTGTGTTTGACACAGGTGAGTGAGGGGTATGAGGGATTAAAACTAAAACCAGTTCACCAGGGATTGGGCAAACACATAAGCCCCCTCCCTTTACACTACCCCCTTATGGGCACCGAGGGTGGTTAAGAGCACGTTCAGCATTGGGACACAGGTGCTTTCATTGGATACCTCCCAAAGTGCTCCTGAAGGCCATGTGAGATGGTAAACAAAGAACAGGGGACAACACACTCCATTACCATGGAGATACCAGCCTGCTTTCCTGGCATTCTGGGCTAGTTCATCATCAGTGGAAGTATATGCTGTTTCTTAACATTTCCATATTTAAAAAAAATATATGTTTACTTTCATAGTGCTAAAAAATGTGTATAAATCCAGTTTCAGCACCATGGAAAGCATGTCGGCCAAAGCAAAGATTCAGCCAAAGCATTTCCTCAAACATTCATCCAAAGATTTAAAATAGCTGCTACTGTGCTATCAGAACGGCATGGTTGAACGCAGCCTTATGCCCCGTACACACAAACAGAAATTCTGCCAGCAAAAGTCCGATGTGAGCTTTTGGTCGGATATTCCGACCGTGTCTATGCTCCATCAAACTTTTGCTGGCGGAATTCCCGTCAGCAAAAGATTGAGAGCAGGTTCTCAATATTTTGGTTGCAAAAAGTTCCGAACGGAAATTCTGATCGTCTGTACCAATTCCAACGCGCAAAATTTCTACGCATGCTCAGAAACAATTCGACGCATGCTCTGAAGCATTGAACTTAATTTTCTCGGCTCGTCGTAGTGTTGTACGTCACCGCGTTCTTGCCGGTCGAAAGTTCAGAGAAATTTTGTGTGACCGTGTGTATGCAAGTGTAGCGCTGGCTCCTGACGAGCAGGCGCTATTGTTTTTTAAAATTAAGTTGCCTGAAGCCACAGTTGGGCTTCAGGATAATTCTTCTAAAATGTATTGTTTCAGTACCAGTCTAGCTGGGTTGCTCTGGGTTCTCTTTGACCGCAGGTGTCGCTGTCACCGCTGGCAAAAGAGTAGAAAGCAGTCTAGCTGGATGCTTTAAATGCCACATACCTCTCGGAACCAGCGCAGTGGGAGTGTTCTCTTGCTGTGAATTCTGGGGGGGGTATTTAAGGTACCGACACCATGTGACCAAAAAAGGCTTTTCCTGTCTGCGTGGTTCTGGTGGTCCTCCTGACCCAGCCTCATGGCCCTCCTGGCCTGGGGTGTGTACCATGCATCCTGTGTCTCGGGGCTTGCTGGCCCGAGGCAATGTAACTGCAGGGGTAGGCCCGAGTGACTTTCGGAGCCTACTGATCCAAGTTAGGTCCGGTTCCATCTCATTGGAATGGAGAGGCCCAGCAACTGAGGAACCCCAGGGGAGGACTCTTCAGGAGAAGGCCATGCGCAAGGCTGGTTTCTCTGGAGGAGCCTGGAGGCTTAGTTGAAGGACGTGACTTGGATCATCCTTCATATGGTATCGCCGGATCGGCTAAAAGAACCTGGTACCGTATGACAGTTATCGAAAGTTCATCTATACCTCAGTGACGTTACAAATCTGTGGCAGAGACTGTACCGAGTATCCCACCGGTTGCTAGGCCTAGTGAGAGAGACCTATCCAGGGGTGCTGAATCCAGTTGTGAAAAAGTTTATTCTCTGGATTCATCTGATATCTTCACCCTGCAATCTAAGTACCTGAACTCACCCCTAAACCCTCCACCCTTTATCGAGAGACTGTGTTCTATTTTTCTGAATAAAAACCCTGAAAGAGGATTCAGTGTCAGTGTCAACCTTTTCTCTGGGTCACTTTCCACGGGATCCCCAAGACGGAGCTACAACAGGTGAGGTAACGGTAAGCCCAAATCAAACTAGCAGCTCCTTCGTGGGTCAGTGCTACACAAGCCAAGTTTTTTCCGATGGAAAATCCGCTCGTGTGTACGGGGCATTAGGCTTTCAATCAAATAATTTTTTTATTGAATTTTTCATTATACAACAAAAATACACAAATCATTCCCCCAAATACCCCCACCCAAATGCAACTCCCCAGAGAGAAAAAAAAATATTCATATTATTTCCATATTTGCGCTCACCATTCTACTTCTTCTAGTCTTTGTTCAAATTCCTCCATCACATTATTATTATTAATGGATGTAATTATGAAAAATTAAAATAATATTTATATGATTGTTGATTTTTCTCAGTATCATTGGTATATTCAGCTGACTGCTCAGATAAATTTGGGTTTAACCATCAATGCAAGATTTTCAAAAAATTTGGGGGGAATCCTGGTATGTTTATATGCCAATTCCTCTTGTCTTAAATTAAGATTATTCACTTTAATCTATTGATCTAACGTTGGTGGGTGTTTTGATATCCATTTTTGTAAAATAAGTTTACGAGCCACATAGAGTTCTTAGCCACATCACATGCATTTCAACTGGGAGGGTATCTTCCGACATAATCCATAGCAATGCTATTTTTGGATCAAAGTAGACCTGTGTAGAGCTTAAGGAATTTAGAGTATCAAATACTCCCTCCCAGTAGCGATGCAGTTTGGAACATCTCCACAGCATATGTATGAGTGTACCTGTATCAGTAGTGCACTTTGGACAATTTGAAGTTGCTGCTTTACCCCAGGAATGCAACTTTAAAGGAGTATAATGGGCTCTGTGGATTATAAATAACTGGGTTAGGCACTGTGAGGAGGATAAGGAAACCTCAAATAAATTCTTCAAAGCTTGTTTCCATTCACTAAGTGTCTCTAAATCTCTACACCGCCGCCCAAAGCTACCCTCTTGTAAATTGGTTCTGGCTGCCATTTGTAAAGATGAATATATGATTCTATTAGTCCCTGTTTAGATATTTTCACAGTTACTGCCAAAGCTAAAATTGATGAAGGTTTATATTTTAATAAAAAAGTCCTTGCTTGAGTCTGCAAAGCATGTCATAGCTGTAGATATTGGAAAATTAATTTATTAGGCAGTTGATATCTCTCTGCAAATTTAGCAAATGGTTGCAGAACTTCATTATCAAAAAGTTGACAAAGAAGCTGAATGCTCGCCTTTTTCCATAGATCAAAATTCTCAAGCCTCGCCACCTCAGGCAATTGCAAATTATTCCATATGGGCATGTATTGAGTATATCCCTCATGTTGAATATCTTGTTGAATAGTTGTCCAAATTATATGTATTAAATTAAATGTAGGATACTATTAACTGCACCGGTGAATCTATCAGTGGATATATTGGATATATACCATATATACTCGAGTATAAGCTGAATTTTTCAGCACATTTTTTTGTGCTGAAAATGCCCCCCTCGGCTTATACTCGAGTCAAGCATTTTTCTGCTGCAGAAAATGACATTTTCCGAACCGACTTTGGGGACCCGTATCTCAAGGCCACTTGGTGCTAGGAACCCCAAATTTGGTGTACAAACCCAGCACAGAACCCCAAATTTGGTGTACAAACTACAACATATACAACATATCCAAAGCTGGAGTTCCTAGCACCAAGTGGCCCTGAAATACGGGGCCCCAAATTCGGTTCGGAAAAAGTCATTCTCTGCTGCGGAAAACTGCTTGACATTTTCCGGACCGACTTTGGGGCCCCGTATCCTGTTGTAGTGCTATTTCCACTGGGTTTGCACACCAAAATGGGAATTGTTGACCGTCTTTTCTACTTACAGTAGCTGCGTATTTCTCACCCAAGGCTCGAGTCAATACGTTTTCCCATTTTTTTGTGGTAAAATTAGAGTATATACGGTAGTTGAGAAAATATAATTTGATGTATGGGATCCTCACAATCTATAACATTCCATCCATATATTTGTAGTTGGGATGCCACATAATTGTAATCTGGCATTAGGAACGGCCAAACCTCCTTCATCTTTAGGCAACTGTAAAATTTCCAACCTAATACGGGGATGTTTATGTCTCCAAATAAGATTTCTAAATAGGGTGTCTATTTGTTAAAAAAAAAATTGGGGGAGCAATACAGGACAATTATGTAGCAAATATAATAATTGTGGCATCCATATCATCTTTATCAAATTATCTCTACCTATTATCGTTAGAGGCAATTTACTCCAAAACTTCCCTACTTGCCATTCAGTAATTTTTTTACTGTACTCTCCCCGACTCTATATAAAAAGAGAAAAAAATCTGACTAACCACCTCCCATATGTGAAAAGAGAGAGAGGGAGAAAAAAAATCCTCTCTCCCTTCCCTCTCATTCTATTTGATTCTATTTGAGACACACGTCTGCTCTCCTCCCCTTCTTCTTGTAACCCGGAAAGCGACATCTCTAACATCACTTCCGGGTCAAGCTCTCCATGTCCCCAGCTAGCTTAGCCGGGAAATAATGTTTTGCAATTGAATCTGCATCGCAAAACATTTAGTGCAGCACAGGGGAGACATGCAGGGTCTTTTAGTCCCAGCATATCTCAATAAAGAGAACCTGTCACCAAAAACAAAATCACATAGGGGACTTTTTGTTTTGTGTATATTTTTTATTTAATTTTTTTTGCAAAAAAAAAAGTTACACCCAAGCACATAAAATCCCTCCCAATTTTTTTTTGAGGCCCCCCCACATATATACACGCATGAACGTAAACGTTCAAAAGATTGTTCATTTTGTACCACACCTCCAGTTTCTCCACTTTCTGCCTATACTTGGACTCATCACTATGAGTAATGAGTCCCACTACTGCCATATCATCTAGGAATTTCACAATACAATTACTCATACTACTCATACAGATACCCAACTAAGAAGTCATAGATCATCAGTGTGCTCAATAATGGGTTCAAACACATCCCTGGGGGAACCAATATCAGGAATAATAGGGAAGGATGAAACATGAGTTTTCACAGACTGAGGCCTTCCTGTTAAAAAGTCCAATATCCACTTACACAAAATTATACTCTAGCTAAGTAATAACAATTTCTCTATCAAAGCCAACTGAACCATCCAAAAAAAATTGCATCTGTCATAGATCAGTTCTGCCTGTAGGCATACTGATTGGGTCTACTCTGGAATCAATAGTTTTCTTTATATGTGCCATAAGCAATCTTTCAAAGCCTTTCATAATTTATCCAAGCCAAGTCTACAGAATGATAATAATTCAAGCATGAAACATTAGAGCTCTTTGGGATGAGGCTAAGAGCTGTAGTCTTAAAGCATGTAGAAACAGGTGCTTGAAAATATGATATATTGAAAATATCCATCAACACCTCTGACAACTCATTTGCATAGTCCCTAAGAACATGCCCTAGGATGATATCTGGGCCTGCAGGCTTCTGGAAGTTAAAATCCAGCAGGGATCTTCTCAGATCTGTCAAATCCACCTTAAGGGGAAGTTCACCAGATAATGGGGTAAGCCTAGAACCAGAGGAAATATTGCAATCCTCAAAATGATCATAACATGTATTCAGAGCATCAGGGAGAGATGTTTTCGTTAAAATCTCTGTGAGGATAACCTGTGATGTTTCTATTCCCTAGTTACATGCTCAAGGGTTATTGATGGAAAAATCACCTGACCTGAATGCAGAATCAAGAGTTTTCAATAAACAATGGACTTCCCCATTTAGCCATAGTGTGGTTAGGATGAATAGTAATTGTTCAGGTCTTAGTCACAACCTCCACACACCTACTTTTGTATACCCCATGACAGATGATGCATATTTCTCCTGATTCACACCTCTGGGTCTTGCTGCTGCCTCTCTGAAAACCGGTCAATTAGTGTGTTCAAAGACAAAAGTAGGAACCAACATGATAGACCAAATGTGACCAGAAAGACTAATATGGAGGCGAGAAATTGCTCTGTATTGCCCCCCTCCGCCTGTTTGTATACACATCATCAAGCATGATTGCTTCTCGGATGGCATTATTGACTTACTGAGTTTTGGCAGAAAGTTTGTCAAGGTAACATGATTTAAGCCCCCATAATCACATAGGGGTTGATTTACTAAAGGCAAAAAGACTGTGCACTTTGGAAAGTGCAGTTGCGCACTGCAAGAGCAGTTGCTCCAGAGCTTAGTAAATGAGCAAAAGCTCTGCTGACTTTCATCAACCAATCACGTGCAACAAAAATGTTGTTATTTTTATTTTCCTTGCATGTGATTGGGTATTCTTTGCAAAGTGAAGTTTTACCTCATTTACTAAGCTCTGGAGCAACTGCACTTGCAGAGTGCAATTGCACTTTCCAAGGTGCACAGTCTATTGGCCTTTAGTAAATCAACCCCATAGTAGACATGTGCAATTCGTTTAGTTACAAATTCGTTTTCCGTTCAAATTCGTTATATTCGTTCATTCGTTATCGTACGAATGAACGAATGATTCGCAAAAAATTCTAACGAAACGAACTATCGAAACGAACGAATAAGAAAAACAACGAAAATACGAAATAATTAAGTTAGAAACAACGAAACTACGAAAGAACGAAAAACGAAAACAGAAACAACGAAAATCAAAATGAATGAAAAAATTTGTACATTCGTAACTTTTTTTGTTGTTTGTTGATTCGTAATTTTCCGTGTCTCTTACAATGGCGCTGCTTATCGTGCTTCGAATGGATTGAACGAAAAAATTCGTAACTTTTTTTTTTTGTTTGTCGATTCGTAATTTTCCGTGTCTCTTACAATGGCGCTGCTTACCGTGCTTCGAATGAATTGAACGAAAAAATTCGTACATTCGTAACTTTTTTTTTTTTTTTGTTGATTCCTAATTTTCCGTGTCTCTTACAATGTAATAATAGCATACACATTACATAAAATTATGAATTATGCTCCGATTACGAATCTACGAAAACAATGTTACAAAAGTACGAATAAATCAATCTTACAAAAATATGAATGTAACTAAATCTACGAAAATACGAATGCGTCCGAATACAAAATCCAACGAAAATACGAAAATACGAATTTCGAATAAACGAAAATTAGACTAACGGAAAAACGAATCAACGAAAAAATAACTCTACGAAAATACGAACGAGTCCGAATACAAACACCGATGACTTACGAAAATACAAACGAGTCCGAATACGAACACCGACGACTTCCGAATTTACAAATCGTTACGAATCAACGGAAACGAACAGAAACGAAACGAAACGAAACAAAATTTTCTATTGTGCACGTCTACCCCATAGAGTCCTTCCAGGTGCCTGTTTTGGAGTACACTGTTATATCCAATGAAGCTCCATGAGTGCATCAATAGTCTTAGCAGTTTGTGGAATATAAACAGCAGCAATATAAACCACTGTGAATAAGAAATAGTTCAGCTGGCATTTTACTCTCACTTATTCTATTGCCTAAGTACAGTGACTATTAACCAAAGAGCAGTTCATACATCAGCCTTTATTGATGTAGATTCAAAGCTCCCCACCTTTGGTTCGGCCCGACAAGTGTTTCTGGTCTGCTCTATAAAAATACATCCCATCAGTCAAAGTAAATCTATTTTGTTTTACAATGAACATTGGCCGGGAAGAGTGATGGAATAGCTGGTTCCATAAGCTCTAAGCTTAGCTATCAAGCCAACTCACTCACCCCTCATCTGCCTCCTTGCACACCACTTTCTCTTGCCACCAAGCTGATGTACTCTTTCACACTGATTGGCTGAACCCCCTGTCTTCAGAAGCTTTAACCCATTGAGCACCCCTCCAAACCCTGATGAGAATGAGGCACACACTCACACTGCACTCCACCTCGGAGCCATAGAATAAATATAAATCATAAGAAGTCTCATGAGTAGGTTGCTAGGAGTTTGTTCGGTATATAAATGACTGGATTTTTGTCAGAAGCAATGGTATTTTTCTATAGGGCAGTCGTTTTAAACATACAAAAAATGAGCATATATTGTAGGGGTCTACTGCATGTTTTTTTTTTTTTTAAATGCCAGATATACATTTTAAGTCTGCCATTGTTCCATTCTCAGTAACATTTTCACTATAAGATTCATGAGGAGTTGAGGATTTGAGAATATATATATTTTTTTTCTCAAAGGGCATTATTATGAGATTATTATTATTATTGCCCAGAAGGACCAAAAACAGTTACCGTATATACTCGAGTATAAGCCGAGTTTTTTCAGCACATTTTATTGTGCTGAAGGTGCCCCCCCCTCGGCTTATACTCGAATCAATCACTTTTCTGCAGCAGAAAATGACATTTTCCGACCCAACTTTGGGCCCCCCGTATTTCGAGGCCTCTTGGTGCTAAGAACCCCAAATGTGGTGTGCAAACCCAGTGGCACCAACACTATAACATATGTAATGGGGTTCCTATCACTAAGTGGCCCCGAGATACGGGGCCCCAAAGTCGGTTTGGAAAATGTCATTCTCTGCTGCAGAAAAGTGCTTGACATTTTTCCAATCCGACTTTGGGGCCCCCGTATCTCGGGGCCACTTGGTAATAGGAATCCCATCTTTGGATATGTTGTAGTGCTAGTTTGACTGAGTTAGCACCAAGTGGCCCCAAAATACGGGGCCCCAAAGTCGGTCAACTGTGTCCACCTGAAGCAATGTTATTTCAGGGCCCTTTGGGTCCAGAGACCCCAAATTTTGGCTGCAGATAGGGGGCATCTAGGAACTCTTTGGGGGACCTATGGCTGCAAATGGGCACAGTGAGGCTGCAAATGGGCACAGTGAGGCTGCAAATGGGCATTGTTGACCCTCTTTTCCACTTACAGTAGATGCGCATTTCTCACCCTAGGCTTATACTGGAGTCAATACGTTTTTCCATTTTTTTGTGGTAAAATTAGGTGCCTCGGCTTATATTCGGGACGGTCTATACTCGAGTACATACGGTAATACAAATTCAAAGAAACTGTAATAGGAAGATAATATTATTGAGCTCCCCATACACTTGTATATACATTTCCTGTGTCTTTATATTGATGCAGCATAAGAATAAATGGTAGAGTAAAAAAGTCTGGATGGCTGCACTCAAAAGATCCGTGTTTTTTCTGCCCAGATAGCAAGGATAACTTGCCACAAATTTGAGGCAGTATTGAATTGTATGTCTTGTTATCTTGCTGCACATTTTACTGGCAATTTTACTGGCAAGAGCACTTCCAATTCCAATTTGGCAAGTCTCTAGCAAGAGCAAAGTTGCAGTGTTGAGTCTAAAGCAAGAGCTCTGCAAGTCTACAGCATGAAAATTCAGCCACAGTGACCCCTGTGGTGGGATGACTATTCCACAACATAACTGAACCAGAACTTGCAGCAGACTTGCAGAATGTTTGCAAAGAAAGTTGATCTGGAGTCATGTAATGCGGACTTGCTGCAATTGTGCAACAAACTTGTGAAGCCTGGCAAGTCTACCAAGAGCTTAGCAAGTCACTTTCAAACTTATAGCTCAATTGCTTTCTATCTGGGGCAATAATTTTAATGTTAAATATCACCTGACTTTTTTCAAACATCACTTTGGTTTACATGTGGATATGACCCTTTTAACTTATGTTCTTAATGTAAATAGGCCTCCCACGCACACTCTGAGATGGAGAACTTCTAGGTGTCACACTGCTTGTGGCAGCCAGTAAAACTGGTTCAATTAGTGGAGTGCACTCTAATTAATTAAAATGATGCAGTTAAGTTGTCTTTATAAGTTTGCTGATGTTTGAAGTAAAGCATTTGTGAAAACATTTATGTAACTACTAGTGACCCTGGCTTTATAAAACTTGCTACTTGTTGTGGTTTCTCCTTATGAATTGGCAAATATACAAAATGCAAATAACATTGACCTATTTTTCAGTTAAAGTCAAACTATTATATGTTTTTACTGAGTGCAAAGTATAATTCCTTTGCATACAGATGAATACACATTCTCACTAGAACCTCAAAGAAAGAAGCTTACAGTCTTACTCGTTATACAGGTGCTCACAGTAGGATTAATTTGGCCAGAAACCAATTAAACTACCAGAATGTTTTTGGACTTTAGGAGGAAAATTGAACATTAACCATTTCGCTGCCGGAGACGTTTTTTGCGTTTTTTTTTTCACACATGTTTAAAAAAAATTATTTTAGGCCTGAAGATTACACAAAACCCACAAATATTATATATTTTCTGAAATCAGACACCCTAGAGAATAAAATAGTAATAGTTCCAATTTTTTATGTCACACGATATTAGCGTAAAGATTTCAGTAAAAAACACACTTACCTGAATTTTATGGAAAACAAACACAATAAATTACCCCAGATTTTAATAAAATATAAAATATGAGGTTGAAATGAGTAAATAGATACTCAACATGCCAAACCTTATATTTTTGTGCGCCTGTGAAATGGCGCCAAACTTCAGTACCCTATATTTTCTAAAGGCAACGCTTTAAAAGCCCCCTATTGGCATCAGTTTAGTGTTACAGAGGAGGTCTTGTGTTAGAATTATTGCTCTCACTCCAGCGTACACGGCAATATGTAACATGTGTATCGCAATCAAGGTTTTCACGCGAAGGGGCCCCGATGCATGCGTTTACGTTCATGCGTGTATATATGTGGGGGGGCCTCAAAAAAAAATTGGGAGGGATTTTATGTGCTTGGGTGTAACTTTTTTTTTGCAAAAAAAATTAAATAAAAAATATACACAAAACAAAAAGTCCCCTATGTGATTTTGTTTTTGGTGACTTCCCCTTAAGGTGGATTTGACAGATCTGAGAAGATCCCTGCTGGATTTTAACTTTCAGAAGCCTGCAGGCCCAGATATCATCCTAGGGCATGTTCTTAGGGACTATGCAAATGAGTTGTCAGAGGTGTTGATGGATATTTTCAATATATCATATTTTCAAGCACCTGTTTCTACATGCTTTAAGACTACAGCTCTTAGCCTCATCCCAAAGAGCTCTAATGTTTCATGCTTGAATTATTATCATTCTGTAGACTTGGCTTGGATAAATTATGAAAGGCTTTGAAAGATTGCTTATGGCACATATAAAGAAAACTATTGATTCCAGAGTAGACCCAATCAGTATGCCTACAGGCAGAACTGATCTATGACAGATGCAATTTTTTTTGGATGGTTCAGTTGGCTTTGATAGAGAAATTGTTATTACTTAGCTAGAGTATAATTTTGTGTAAGTGGATATTGGACTTTTTAACAGGAAGGCCTCAGTCTGTGAAAACTCATGTTTCATCCTTCCCTATTATTCCTGATATTGGTTCCCCCAGGGATGTGTTTGAACCCATTATTGAGCACACTGATGATCTATGACTTCTTAGTTGGGTATCTGTATGAGTAGTATGAGTAATTGTATTGTGAAATTCCTAGATGATATGGCAGTAGTGGGACTCATTACTCATAGTGATGAGTCCAAGTATAGGCAGAAAGTGGAGAAACTGGAGGTGTGGTACAAAATGAACAATCTTTTGAACGTTTACGTTCATGCGTGTATATATGTGGGGGGGCCTCAAAAAAAAATTGGGAGGGATTTTATGTGCTTGGGTGTAACTTTTTTTTTGCAAAAAAAATTAAATAAAAAATATACACAAAACAAAAAGTCCCCTATGTGATTTTGTTTTTGGTGACAGGTTCTCTTTATTGAGATATGCTGGGACTAAAAGACCCTGCATGTCTCCCCTGTGCTGCACTAAATGTTTTGCGATGCAGATTCAATTGCAAAACATTATTTCCCGGCTAAGCTAGCTGGGGACATGGAGAGCTTGACCCGGAAGTGATGTTAGAGATGTCGCTTTCTGGGTTACAAGAAGAAGGGGAGGAGAGCAGACGTGTGTCTCAAATAGAATCAAATAGAATGAGAGGGAAGGGAGAGAGGATTTTTTTCTCCCTCTCTCTCTTTTCACATATGGGAGGTGGTTAGTCAGATTTTTTTCTCTTTTTATATAGAGTCGGGGAGAGTACAGTAAAAAATTACTGAATGGCAAGTAGGGAAGTTTTGGAGTAAATTGCCTCTAACGATAATAGGTAGAGATAATTTGATAAAGATGATATGGATGCCACAATTATTATATTTGCTAAATAACTGTCCTGTATTGCTCCCCCAATTTTTTTTTAACAAATAGACACCCTATTTAGAAATCTTATTTGGAGACATAAACATCCCCGTATTAGGTTGGAAATTTTACAGTTGCCTAAAGATGAAGGAGGTTTGGCCGTTCCTAATGCCAGATTACAATTATGTGGCATCCCAACTACAAATATATGGATGGAATGTTATAGATTGTGAGGATCCCATACATCAAATTATATTTTCTCAACTACCGTATATACTCTAATTTTACCACAAAAAAATGGGAAAACGTATTGACTCGAGCCTTGGGTGAGAAATACGCAGCTACTGTAAGTGGAAAAGACGGTCAACAATTCCCATTTTGGTGTGCAAACCCAGTGGAAATAGCACTACAACAGGATACGGGGCCCCAAAGTCGGTCCGGAAAATGTCAAGCAGTTTTCCGCAGCAGAGAATGACATTTTCCGAACCGAATTTGGGGCCCCGTATTTCAGGGCCACTTGGTGCTAGGAACTCCAGCTTTGGATATGTTGTATATGTTGTAGTTTGTACACCAAATTTGGGGTTCTGTGCTGGGTTTGTACACCAAATTTGGGGTTCCTAGCACCAAGTGGCCTCGAGATATGGGTCCCCAAAGTCGGTTCGGAAAATGTCATTTTCTGCAGCAGAAAAATGCTTGACTCGAGTATAAGCCGAGGGGGCATTTTCAGCACAAAAAAATGTGCTGAAAAATTCAGCTTATACTCGAGTATATATGGTATATATCCAATATATCCACTGATAGATTCACCGGTGCAGTTAATAGTATTCTACATTTAATTTAATACATATAATTTGGACAACTATTCAACAAGATATTCAACATGAGGGATATACTCAATACATGCCCATATGGAATAATTTGCAATTGCCTGAGGTGGCGAGGCTTGAGAATTTTGATCTATGGAAAAAGGCGAGCATTCTGGAAACTGGAGGTGTGGTACAAAATGAACAATCTTTATATTACCATAAGGAAAACAAAGAAGATGATTGTGGATTTTAGAAAAATTGGTACCACTCCTCCTCCTATTTACGTCTGGTGTGCAGATTTAGAGGTGTTTTAATATTTAAAATACTTGGGAATGTACATTTCTAATAATCTTACATAAAGTACCAATAGAGATAGCATAGTAAAGAAGGTCCATCAACACATTCATTTTTTTAGAAGATTGAAAAAAGCTGGTCTTCATTTTATAGGTGCTTAAAGCGGTGTTCCGGCCGAAATTATACTTTTTAAATAAAAAATACCCCTATAATACACAAACCTAATGTATTCTAGTAAAGTTAGTCTGTAAACTAAGGTCAGTTTTGTTAGTTTATAGCAGTAGTTTGTTATTTTATAAACTTACAGCAGGCCATGGCCATCTTAAGTGTGGGCATCTGAAGCCAGACTGTATTTCTTCCTGGATCTCATCCTTGCAGATCTCGCACATGCTCAGTGCAGCACAAGCAGTGTAATAGGTTTCAGGTCAGGTTTCCATAGCAACGACATTGTCAGAGGAAGTTGCCGCCCCTTCCCAGGAGGCATTGCAAACAGGACATGATGCGATGGGCCACGGCCAGGGAGGAGGAAGTGAAAATGCATACAGCAGATATACAGTACGTGCTGAGAAAAAAAAAAAAAATATCCAGTTCGTTTACAGTGCACACTTTAGTGAGGAATGCTGAAGAGTTGTAAAAGTGGGTGGAACTCCACTTTAAAAAGAATATTTTCACCTCATGCAATACCATATGGTAACTGCACTGTTGCAGATAGACAGCCACTGTAGTTGGTAGTAAAGTAAGCACAAAAGATTATTGGTAGTAGCCTGCATGAATAACAGCATAGTGCTGTTGCAGTGTTATCTGTCCCGATCTATGTCCTAAAATACCTGGTTGATCCTGCCTGTTTCTGTCAACTGACCACGGTAACCATGGCTGCTGATCTATGATACCGTGGTCAGTTTACGTGCCTCTGTCGTCCTGCAATTTCTTCCTCTCCCCCTCTCTCCCTCCCTCCCTGCCTGTCAGCTCAGTCTGTGTAGTCAGAGCAGATCTCCTCCCCTCTCCTCTTCTCCTGCCACTATTTCCGATGCAATATATAACCCTCCTACTTGTATCCTCTCTGTTGTATGAAGATCTAAAGTACTGTGTAGCAGTTTCTTTTTATTATAATTCCTAAATACCTCCCTTCAAAGGTTTGCTCTGCGGTCACGTGACCTTCCTCTGCTGGCTAGCTGACGTCAGAGGGGAATCTCAGCCCCTCCCGCTGCTCTCCTTAGATCAGGAAAGGATAGCAGAGGGGGATCACATGACTGCAGAGGGGCGGTGTGAGAAAAGGTATTTAGAATTATAATTAAAAGAAAAACTGGCACATAGTGGATAAAGAATAGAGGATATCATACAAGTAATGTGACTTAACAACCAATTTAAAGGCAGCAGGTGTAGGGAAAGGGCTTTAGACATTATGAGGGATTCTGTTAATCCTGCTTATGGATAGTTTCCTTTGTAGCATTAGGACCAAGACCTCAAGACTGAGGAATAGTTTTTTTTCCATTCTGCACTGTTTGTACTATTTATATTTATTTTTTGTAATTTGTTGATAATATTGCTTTTTATTGCATCTTTGGTAATGTTATGGGTATTTGATCAAATTGCTGTAAAGTACTATTATGATTATTTACTGTCATTGATTGTGTGAAAATGTGTGCTTGTTGAATTTGTTTTGTCTTTATTATTGCTATTTCATTCCTTCTCGAACATACTTGTTTTGTAATGACAATAACTTTTTCTTATCCTTAAAAGCGGAACTTTTCAGCAATGAATGCAAAGCAGAACAATTTACAAAACACAGACTGCTCACACATTTAGCCCTTTTTCACACTTGAGCATTTTTCTGCTTGTTTAACTATGCCTGACTACACCTGACTATGCAATTCCAATTCTTCCCTATTGTCCCTGTTGATATTTGTATTCCTCTATGTCCTATGCTAAAAATAATACATGTGCTTTTATTGAGTTCACTTCAATGGGAATGCTTGTAAATGCTCAATACATGCCTTTTTGCACATGTTTTTACTTCTGAAGAATGCATCTTCTCCTATAGAACTGCCCCCCCCCCCCCCCCCTTGCCTAACCAAGGAAACAAACTCATGATGCTTGATACACGTGCAAAAATGATTGTAATACACCTTAAAACATGCCTGCAAACAGCCTAAAAAACATGCTTCAGAATCATCAGGAATATGCTCTGCCTACACTGCCTGGTGTGAATGCAGGCTTATGTATTACAGGTCTAGCTATCATGGAATTCTAGCATGCCATAGTACTTCACTACACTATTGTGAGTGATACTCCAGCTCTAGTACCATATGTAGCAAACCCCACATAGGAGCTGCAGATGAACATGGATTCCCCCACTCCTGCACAGCCAGGCATACCAAATCTTCACAGTTACATAGAGTCAGAGAACAGTCCAGAGCTTTGTTTTTTTTTTGTTATTTATTAGTGTAAATAACTTGGATAGGGATAGGAGGTAATGGGATGCCCACTTGACTTGAACAAGATCTTCAGGGACAACTTCCCATATACATCTATATACAGTCTCTTCTCCTCTTTCCTCCTGCACAAACACATGCTGGCTGCAGCTGAATCACTCTTGAGATGATCTGCCAGGCTCCCTTTCAGATTTAGCAATAGCCCATTACAGGCAGGAACTCACAACGCCCTTTAGTGTAGTTCAGATAGAGTGAAACAGCATGTAACTTCTCCTCTGTGGCTGCTTCTCTTCAGGCACTGCCAACCCACCTGGCTGCAGCTGCCCCTTTCCCCAGCTCTCTTGGCTGTCTTTACACTAGTCCACCGGCTTGACTCTTTACCAGCCCACCCGGCTGACTCTCAGGAGATCTCTCAGGGAAAGGCTTGAAGACTTCAGCATACCGCTGTCTTCAAGGGAGACTGGTTACATGTGGCAGTCTCCCCCCCCCCCTCTGTTAGTCCACAGTCCCAGTCCCAACAGTGTTGCACTACTCACTCTGTCCCAGTGGCGGAAGTATAGGGGTCGCTGAGGTCACTGATGGCGACCGGGCCACTTGCCGCAGGGGTCCCTTGAGAGCCCCCTGTATATCTCGATAGGAGCGGGGCGGCTGAGACCGAGCTCCCCGATTGTCAGCTGAACTGTAATTGGTACTGTGCAGGGAGCTCGTCACACTGATCTAACGTGAAAGCATAGTGTGTGCTGTGCTCTTTGTCTCCCCCTACAGTGCAATACCCAGCAGGAAGAGATTTTTGAAAAGGCTTTGTGCATGTATGTGTGTGTATGTGTGTGCATGTATCTGTGTGTGGGTGTATGCATTTGTGTGTTTGCATGTGTTTATATGTGTGTGCATTTATATATATATGTGTGTATTTATATATGTATGTGTGTGTGTATATATACAGTATGTGTGTGTGTGTATTATGTGTGTGTGTTTATCTATGTGCATGTGTGTGTATGTGTGTTTAGATGTATGTATGCACATTTTATGTATGCACGTTTAATCCTGACCCCCTATATGTGTATCAGAACAGATTTTTTTTTTCTTGCTTGTTCAAAGTACCAGCAAAAAAATAATGAAAAGTGATCCATGCTCAGATCAGGCATTTGACAGCTGGTAAAGAGGCAATTTGTTGCCTCCTGACCACCTGTTTTAACCCCTTAAAGTGATTTTAAAGGTTTGCGTTTTTTTTTTTTTTTTAATAACAAACATGTCATACTTGGGTCGTCCAGGACTCTCCCTCCTGATTGGCTGAGACACAGCAGCAGTGCCATTGGCTTCCACTGCTGTCAATCAAAGTCAAAAAGCCAATGAGGACAAAGAGGGGGCAGGGCCAAACCATTGCTCCTTGTCTGAATGGATAAATGGTGCTGCGGCTCAGCTCGGGTGCCCCCATAGTAAGCTGCTTGCAGTGGGGGCATTCAACAGGAGAGAGGGGCCAGGAGCACCGAAGAGAGACCCGAGAAGAGAATTTGCTGCTCTGTGCAAAACCACTGCACAGAGCAGGTAAGTATAACATGTTTGTTATTTTTTTAGAAAAAAAAAATGAGACTTTACAATCACTTTAAGATTCACCAACTTAAGGGGGTTGTAAACCTTCATTTTTTTTGTTATAAAAATAACAAACATGCCTATACTTAATTGCTCTGTGCAATCGTTTTGGACAGAGCAGCCCAGTTCTTTTGGGGTCCCCCACTGGTGCTCCAGGCCCCTCCCTCTTCATCGGGTGCCCCCACGGAAAGCCTATTTCTTTCGGGGCACCCATGCGTGCTCGCTCCCGAGTCCCACTGTTGCGTCCATTGACACAGACAGAGGGACTCTGCCCCTCCCCCCACTCCTGTATCACAGGATTTGATTAACAGCAGCAGGGGCCAATGGCTCCTGTTGCTATCAATCTGTCCAATGAGGAGAGAGACAGCGGCTAGAACTGCTGTGCTTGTGCACATCGCTGGACTGGATCAGACTCAGGTAAGAAAAGGGGGGGGGGGTCTGGGGGGTGCTGCAGCACAGAAGAATTTTTCATATGCATATGCATTAAGGTGAAAATCCTTGAGGCTTTAGTTTAGAACCACTTTAACTTTGAGTCAGAGAATGGTTTGCCTACACTAACTTATAGCACACCCCAGAGGGTGCTACACATACATAACTTATTCCTTTTGAAATACTCTATCTGCAGTAATATGGCGACGCTCTGCCTCTTTCAACAAAGCACTGTGCTTCCATAGAAATTGGTAATAGGTACTGGTAGTACAGTATTCCAAGACAAAGCAAATACACACAACTCTACCAGACCAGGATTTTGAGGCAGAAGCTCATAGAACTGGAAACATGAATATAATTCAATATATCATTTACACATTATAATTCTCCATCCCTCACTCCACCGATCATTTCTGGATGAATTGGCACAGAGTTACCCTTTAATGAAATGGTTCTGATGTTTAAAATGGCAGAGTTTGTACAAACATTTTAAATTATTCACACATGTTCATTTCCTAGGGGTAAAAATAAATGGTAATATTTTTTTTCCAGGATACTGAGACACAATTATAGGGTGTGGTGTATTTGTACAGTTATTTTTTTTGTGTTTTAATATGTTGCAACATGTACTTGAATTGGCTATAGCTAGGTCATACATAATGAGGACTCTTTGCTGCCAAACTTCAATTATTTTATTTCTATCTGTCTAAACACACACATTGCTAAGAAAACTAATTTCATAATTCCTGTACACTGCAAGCATTATAACTGATTATAGCCATTTCCTACATACTTTGGTTCTACGAATTCTGAGTATGGACCATGGCAGTGGAGCTGCTAACATTTTCCATAGTAGATGCCAAGGGGGAGTTTCTCCATAAACACATTTTCAGTCCTGGATGTGATAAGTCTGTCATCAAGGTTGCAAGAAAACATTTTAAAACTGGACTTTTTCCCAATGCAGTCGGGCAGTGCCCACACTGTAATGGCAGCGATCTGCAATTTTTTTCGGGACTGCGACATTGCGGTGGACAGATCGGACACTTTTGACACTATTTAGGGACCATTGACATTTATACAGAGCTAAAAATAGCCACTGTTTACTGTATAAATGTCACTGGCAGGAAAGGGGTTAACACTAGGGGTTGATCAAGGGGTTAAGTGTGTTCCCTCAGTGTGTTTCTAACTGTGGGGGGATGGGACTGACTGGGGGAGGAGACCGATTGCTGCTCCTAAGTACTAGCAGCAGACAATCTGTCTCCACTCCCCTGACATAACGCAGATCTGTCTGTTTACATTGACAGATCTGCGTTCTGTCCTTCTCAGGAGCAATCGCGAGCAGTCGGCAGCCTTCACAGCCGCCAGTCACGCGCATTGGCTCCTACGTCACACAGGGGACAAATGCGCGTGCCCCTTATACTCCTTAAAGCACCCGCCATACAGCTGCACTCCTACGCAAGAGGAGTCTGTCTTCAAGGGAGACTGGCTACATGTGGCAGTCTCCCCCCCTCTGTAAGAGCAGCTGTACGGTGGGTGCTTTAAGGAGTATAAGGGGCATGCGCATTTGTCCCCTGTGTGACGTAGGAGCCAATGCGCGTGACTGGCGGCTGTGAAGGCTGCCGGTTGCTCCTGAGAAGGACAGAACGCAGATCTGTCAATGTAAACAGGCAGATCTGCGTTCTGTCATGGGAGTGGAGACAGATTGTCTGCTGCTAGTACTTGGGAGCAGCGTTCGGTCTCCTCCCCCAGTCAGTTTGCGTAGGAGTGCTATACTACCTCCGTTAAAACGATGGCATGCGGTCGGCAAGTGGTTAAAGTAAAATTCCAGCCTAATTATGCAAAATATTGGCATGCAGGGCAAGGGGATCAACTCCAGAGATAAAACGATAATTTTCCGGCTCTACAAGACTCTGGCCTGGCCGCATCTAGAGTAT
This sequence comes from Lithobates sylvaticus, assembly GCA_028564925.1. Classification (NCBI taxonomy): domain Eukaryota; kingdom Metazoa; phylum Chordata; class Amphibia; order Anura; family Ranidae; genus Lithobates; species Lithobates sylvaticus. The sequence goes on from CM053026.1 coordinate 119,662,597, forward strand.
GCTTTTCAGTTCTGGGCACCAGTCCTCAGGAAGGATGAACTGGAAATGGAGCGAGTACAAAGAAGGGCAAGAAAGCTAATAAAGGGTCTGGAGGACATTAGTTATGAGGAAAGGTTGCCAGCACTGAACTTATTCTCTCTGGAGAAGAGATGCTTAAGAGGGGATATGATTTAAATTTACAAATACCATACTGGTGACCCCCACAATAGGGATAAACTTTTTTGCGGACAGGAGTTTAACAAGACACGTGGCCACTCATTAAAATTAAAGAAAAGAGGTTTAACCTTAAACTAGAGGTATCTTTACTGTAAGAGCAGCAAGGATGTGGAATTCCCTTCCACAGGCGGTGGTCTCAGTGGGGAGCATCGATAGTTTTAAAAAACTATTAGATAAGCACCTAAACGACCACAACATACAGGGAAATACAATGTAATACTGACATATAATCACACACATAGGTTGGACTTGATGGACTTGTGTCTTTTTTTTCAACCTCACCTACTATGGAATTCCAGTCTAATACTAAATATGCTGGAAAATGTCTCCTCCCTCCTCCTGCTGCCTATGTTGCCTAACCTGGGTCCCGTTCCAGTCACATGACCCCCTGTGCCAGTAAGTGAGTGCAAGGGAGAGGATGAAGCCCACAGCAACGTTTGGGAATACCAGAAGCCATGGACCCCATGTTCTTGTCGGCACTCCCACCTCTCCCTCGCAATTGCTGTTTATTGACACAGGGGAGAGGGAACTGTGGGATCACATGACCAGACTGGAGAGCAGTGGCGTCGCTAGGGGGTGGCTTTTGTGGCTATAGCCCCGAATCTGGGCCCCATAGCCCTGAGTCTCTGCAGGGGTCTCTGCAGGGGAGGGGAGGCTCTCTGGGGACCCTGATGTAAGTGGGAGGCTCTCTGGGGACCCTGATGTAAGGAGAGGCTCTCTGGGGACCCTGATGCAAGAGGGAGGCTCTCTAATGACCCTGATTTTAAGGGGGAGGCTCTCTGGGGACCCTGATTTAAGGCGGAGGCTCTCTGGGGACCCTAATGTAAGGGGGGCTCTCTGGGAACCCTGATGTAAGTGGGGGCTCTCTGGGGACCCTGGTGAAAAGGGGAGGCTCTCTGGGGACTCTGATGTAGGGGGGGGGGCTCTCTGGAAAGCCTGATGTAAGGGGGGCTCTCTGGGGACCCTGATGTAAGTGGGGGTCTCTCTGGGGATATACACACATGCGTATATTACTGTATATACATGTGTATGCCCGCCCAAGCGTATGACTTTCTTTACTACGCTGCTATGGGCTCTAGCACCAGATCTTTTGTAGACCTAGCAACACCCCTGCTGGAGAGTACTAAAAATTGATATGTAATAGAGATCTTTTTGTACACAGGTTAGACAACATATATAGTTTGGGGGGGGGGGGGGGGCTCATTTTATATTATTGTTAGTATTAGGCTGGAATTCCACTTGGGTGATCACAGGGTGATTTCAGCCTTTTAATGCACTCGCAGTAACGCCGTTGAGTACTGTCTATTACTCTTTTTGGTTTTTGCACTAACAGTTACATTTTCAGGACAAGCTTTCGAGGTATACCCCTTCTTCTAAGATCCCAGCACAAACTCTTTCTTAGAAATTAGTTTAGAAATAACCGCCTAAATAATTCTCCATGTTGTTATCTTTTCATTTTAATTTGTCTAAGAAAAATGTGAAAGGAAGCAACATTATTGTTATTGGTCCTCATTTTGTTTCTATTATGGCGCTAAGCTTGCCAAGCCTGCTGCAATTTTGATATTTGTAATAAGTTGAGAATCTGCCCAAATACTTAATTCAATTGATTTGACCATTTTTCAACATTTAATCAGAATACATTTTTTCTCTATAAATAAAATGCTTTCCTGAAATCACTTTCAATATCTTTATTCTCTGATGTAATGTTCAAAGAAACCTGAATGTTAAAACCAAACTGTCAACTGTTCTACTTTTGCAGACTTGGCAGCGTCCCCTAATGATCAAACAATAAAGTGTACTCAATTATCAGCACCTGGCTCTAATTTCCTTATTTAAAAGGATGCTGTAATAATGTGGGACTATTGTACTTTATATTTTCTTTTAGTGCCCATTCAAAATATGTGCAATTACCTTATGAAAAAATGCAGGTATCTGAAATAACTCACAGAAAACGAAAGTTTTCTGGTTATCATGTTCAGACCAGAACGCAATGTTACACTGCGTTCCAGAGTGTTCCAGCGACCACGCTGCTGTGCAGTGACATGAATGAAGTGTCACATTGTGTGTATGTGTGTGTGTACATATCCTCCCAGAGAACAGACTAAGTTTTTTTTTTTTTTTTTTTTTTATTTCAGACACATATCTCTCACTAAAATTATACAGAGTGAGGGAGAAGAGATGACTGCTCTGACCCATTCCCTTGTATAAATGAGCTTCAGCTTGAGCTATTGAGTTTTATAAACAACAGTAATTTTACATTGGGAGTAAGGGAACACTGGAAATTATGGAAGACTGATCTTAAAGCTCCAGCTGCAAGCTGGAATTAAGGATGTGTAATATATATACTGTATATACTCGAGTATAAGCTGACCCGAATATTGTCTCGAGTATAAGCCTAGGATGAGAAATGCGCAGCTACTGCAAGTGGAAAAGAGGGTCAACAATGCCCATTTGCAGCCTCACTGTGCCCATTTGCATGCCTCACTGTGCCCATTTGCAGCCATAAGTCCCCCAAACTTCAAACTTGGTAGTTAAGGGTTCCTAAATGCCCCCTAGCTGCAGCCAAAATTTGGGGTCTCTGGACCCAAAGGGTCCCGAAATGACATTGCTGCAGATGGACCAAAATTGGGGCCCTGTATCTCGGGGTCACTTGGTGCTAGGAACCCCATATTTGGATATGTGGCAGTGCTAGATCCACTGGGTTGGCATACCAAATTTGGGGTTCTTAGCACCAAGTGGCCCAGAGATAAGGGGCAGCAAATTCGGTTTGGAAAATTTTATTTTCTGTTGCAGAAAAGTGCTTGACTCGAGTATAAGCCGAGGGGGTACTTTTAGCACAAAAAATGTGCTGAAAAACTCGGCTTATACTCGAGTATATACAGTAGTATTTTCATATTTACAGTATGAAAACAAAAAATTATAATTTTTATCTTGTTTTGGGCCTGACCAGAGAATATGAATAAACCTAATATACAGTATCTCACAAATGTGAGTACACCCCCATCATATTTTTTTAAATATTTTATCATATCTTTTTATGTGATAACACTGAAGAAATGACACTTTGCTACAATGTAAAGTAGTGAGTTTATAGCTTGTATAACAGTGTAAATTTGCCGTCCCCTCAAAATACAGATATATATTATACAAAATAAACTGCTGGCAACAAAAGTGAGTACATCCCTAAGTGAAAATGTCCAAATTGGGTCCAATTAGCCATTTTCCCTCCCCAGTGTCATGTGACTCGTTAGTGTTACAAGGTCTCAGGTGTGAATGGGGAGTAGGTGTGTAAAATTTGGTGTTATCGCTCTCACTCTCTCATACTGGTCACTTGAAGTTCAACATGGCACCTCATGGCAAAGGATTCTCCAAGGATCTTAAAAAAAGTATTGCTCTACATAAAGATGGCCTAGGCTATAAGAAGTTTTCCAAGGCCCTGAAACTGAGCTACAGCACGGTGACCAAAACCATACAGTGCACATGCTCAGTGTCACATCCAGAGGTTGTCTGAGGGAAATAGACATATGAGTGCTGCCAGCATTGCTGCAGAGGTTGACGGGGTGGGAGGTCAGCCTGTCAGTGCTCAGACTATACGCCGCACACTGCATCAAATTGGTCTTCCCCTCTTCTAAAGATGATGCACAAGAAAGCCCACAAACAGTTTGCTAAAAACAAGCAGACTAAGGATATGGACTACTGGAACCATGTTCTGTTGTCTAATGAGACCAAGATAAATTAATTTTGTTCAGATGGTGTCAAGCGTGTGTGGCGGCAACCAGGGGAGAAGTACAAAGACAAGTGTGTCTTGCCTACAGACAAGCATGGTGGTGGGAGTGTCATGGTCTGGGGCAGCATGAGTGCTGCCAGCACTGGGAAGCTGCAATTCATTGAGGGAACCATTAATGCCAACATGTACTGTGACATACTGAAGCACAGCAGGATCCCCCCCCCCTTCGAAAACTGTGCCGCAGGGAAGTATTCCAACATGTAAACGACCCCAAACACACCTCCGAGACGACCACTGCCTTGCCAATCAAGCTGAGGGTAAAGGTGATGGACTGGCCAAGCATGTCTCCAGAGCCAAAGTATCTGTGGGGCATCCTCAAACGAAAGGTGGAGGAGTGCAAGGTCTCTAACATCCACAGCTCCATAATGTCATCATGGAGGAGTGGAAGAGGACTCCAGTGGCAACCTGTGAAGCTCTGGTGAACTCCATGCCCAAGAGGGTTAAGGCAGTGCTGGAAAATAATGGTGGCCACACAAAATATTGACTCTTTGAGCCCAATTTGGACATTCTCACTTAGGGGTGTACTCACTTTTGTTGCCAGCGGTTTAGACATTAATGGCTGTGTGTTGAGTTATTTTGAGGGGACAGCAAATTTACACTCATATACAAGCTGTACACTCACTACTTTACATTGTAGCAAAGTGTCATTTCTCCAGTGTTGTCACATGAAAAAATATAATAAAATATGTACAAAAATGTTAGGGGTGTACTCACTTTTGTGAGACACCGTATATCACATTTAATAGGCCCATGGTTGAAATGGTTTTAGAGCTTAACTAGTTAAAAAATGAAAAGTATCACATCATTCAGACCCTCCCAACAGATACACACAAAATGGTTCCAGTTTTATGTAGCAACAGTTTAATATACAAGAAATCAGGGTATACTTACATTTTCACATCTGGTTTTATCATGTTGGCTTATGTAGTAGTAGCTGCCATTAAAGTACATATTCTGAAATATATCTTTGACTGAAGGTGTTAGAGCTCAAATTGTTGCATTTATTTCAAGTGTATTCAGTTTTCTGCAGAATACATTTCCAATTTTTATTTTAATATGCTTGGAATTTCATCTATGTACTTGTAATGTCTTACTGAATTATATAAATGTAGCATATGCTGACATATCTGGGGCAAGTCGGCAACAGAAGTTTTTCTAAAGAGACCTCCCAGAGTGGAGATCTAAATGCAGTACAGATAAGAATAATGTGCAGTCCCACGGTGCTGTAGTTCACATAGAAACTTGCAATGTTAATAGGTACTTTCACATTTTGTATGTCAGTCAGGCATTAATTATGACTGTAGGATAAAGCTTCAGTGAATTAGAACCTGCTATTTATTGCCTAACCTAACTGTTCAGTAAAAAAAAAAAAGAAATACATGGGCAGAGACAGCACTGAATGTGATGTAATGTTGCATTAAATTCCACTCCCAGAGAGTTGGGGCTTACATTATTAACAGGAGAAACAATAGATAAACTAGAGATGCAATATAACCATATTAAAACAAACCTAAAGTGTATTTATTTTTTAAATGAAAGTTGAATACATTTTTTCCCCAACAATTATGTAACACTGATGTGTATGTCAAGGCAAAATAAAAAAAAAATACATATGCAGTACATATATGTAAAATACATGCACATTTTCCATGGTTTATACCTTTAAAGACCATGCAAGTACATGTACAGAAAAATAGCTGTTGATCTGCTAGAAAGGCTATTAGCTTTTAAGCCCTGCATTTTTGTGTGGCGATAGTGGTATCAGCCCTGCCCAGTTGTCTTTTTCTAAACTACTCAGCCCCTACCACTCTGGCTCCCACTCTAAGATATCTACAACATAAGGCTCCATTCACACCTGAGTGTTTTGTAGCTCGATGCTCCAAAATGCTTACGTAGCACCCTCCACCTAGGTAGGTGCTAGAGGTTAGGATTTTCGTAGTGCAGGTAAATTTAGGCAGACCTACCTGGAAGCTAGGCCTATTTGTTTTGATCTGTGTGGGCTGGGATTGGCTCAGAGTAGCAGCTGTGACTCACAGACAGCATCACTCCACTGTCACTTCCCTTTTCCTTCTAGAGGATTCTAGAAGAGAGGTGGGGAAGAGAGGTGGAGCTGTCTGGGGTATCTCAGGGAGCCCTGACCAATCCCCAACTAGGATTGGCAGGGGGCAGATCCCCCTGAAATACCCAGGGTCAGCCCAGCTGTGGAGGAGTTGTTGAGTGGAAGAACTGAGGATGGAGTGCTAGGCTGTCGGGGCCTTTGAAGGAGCTCCCCATTCTAGGGGGGGTGAACTTGGGCCAGGGACTCGGGTGCAGAACGGATCCCTTCAAGAACTCATGAAGGATCTGAACAGGGGGCACAGAGAGGAGTCAGAGAGGACAGCAGGAGCTAGTACTGCCAGGCAAGTCTTCAGGAGGGAAACACTGTTTTTTGATTATTTTTGATAAGCCCCCCGCCGTTAGATTCCCACAACCATCGGGCAAGGGTTGTGGGGAAGAGACCCTTGTTCCCATCAACATGGGGACAAGGTGTTTTGAGAGGACCCCAAAACAACCTCCCCATTTTGAGAGCATGTGGCCTGGTACAGTTTAGAAGGGGGGCGCTCTATCGCCCCCCCTTTCCTGTGACCTGCCAGGTTGCGTGCTCGGATAAGGGTCTGGTATGGTATTTGGGGGACCCCCACTGCATTTTTTTAATTTTGTCGCAGGGTTCACCTTAAAATCCATACCAGACCTGAAGGGCCTGGTATGAATTTTGGGGGGGCCTCCACGCATTTTTTTTTCAATTTTATTGCAGGGTTCCCCCTAATATCCATACCAGACCCAAAGGGCCTGGTAATGGACTGGAGGGGGACCCATGACATTTTTTTCAATGATTTTTATCTATATTGCCAGGATCCGACAATTCATTACAGCCGCAAGCAGTTTTGAATGACATTTTTTCCTTTAGAAATGTCATTTTGCTGTGGTACTGTTTTAAACACGAGAAAGATGTGCTACTTTACAGGCATACTAAGGACATGCCTAAGGCACAATATTTAAAGGAATATTTAATTTTTATTGTTTTGATTATTAAAATCACTGCTCCTGCAAAAACGGCTGTGTTTGGGGACAGGACCCAGGTCCCCAAACACTTTTTATGGCAATAACATGCATATAAGCCTTTAAAATTAGAATTTTTTTTTTCATGTTTGTGTCCCATAGACTTTAACAATGTTCGTGTGTTCGCACAAATTTTTTGCCTGTTCTCAAGTTCTGGTGAAAACCGAACCAGGGTGTGTTCGGATCATCCCTATTTATCAGCCCCTACGGTGGTACCGCTACACTTAGCATCTAAAATCCCATGCATTTCAATGGTGGCTGCTCAGATATAAGCGCTCAGGTGCCTGTGGCTAGACACCCAACACTACAAATCTACACAGTATACTTTTGAGGAAGAATTTGGCATTTTTGAGCCTATAGACTTAAATGGAAATGCCTGAAAACGCACAAATTGAGCATTTCTGGACATTTTTAGTCTGTAAGAACTGGTCTCCTCTCCTAGTGCTTTCATATGAACAAAACAACCACCTGAAGCTTAAATACACTTGTAAAATACTTAAATTATGCTTAAAAATTACCAATATATGTGTGTGAAAATGCTGAAATAAAAAATATATGCCTAAAAATAGCTCTGCTCAGGTGGGAATGAAGCCTAAAGACTAACCATCCTGTAGTCCAAGATAAAAACTAGGAGGGCTCTTTGGAGTTACACAGGAAGTGTGCAGAAGACACAGGACAGCCCTGAATTTCTGACAAGGTCAACAGTTTTTGTGCACTTATCAAATATATAGCATACAGTATAACAAAATGCTTCCATACAGATATACAGTATTTCACAACCAAAAGGGAACAAATATTGTCAGGGTTTACATACATCTAAATATTCTGAACTTTACCCACTGAAGTACATCTACTTAGGCAGGTCAGCTCGTACAGGCACAATCACGTACCTGTACGCCGCAGATTTAGTTCAGGTCCTCTGATGCATTGGTGCGCGCACCAAGCTATAGCAGCCGCTAGCGATAATAACAAGAGAATCCGGCAGGCTGGTTGTACTCAATTTAAATGATCGATTAACTTGGTACATTCAGCCTGCCCATTAATGGTTCGAATCTTGGACGGTTCCTGCTGATGTGCTGATATGTGTGGTCGGCCTTACTTTCCCTCTGACAAAGGCCAATCAGAGACAGCTGATTTTAAAATTGACCAAAACTTAAAAATAATTAAGATCTTCTATGTTATAGGTTACATTTAAAAATATTAATTATAATTATAAAAATCATTTTTTTCCCTTGAATTCATTCTTAGAAAAGCAGTGCACTTCCTGATATGTGAGGGTCCCTACAACCTCATAGCTGTATATCTGCTATCTGAGAGTCACTGCTGCTTCTGACTCCTAGTACTAGGAAATTTAGAATGAGATTTGTTAATAACACTACTATGCTGCTTGCTGAAATGTACTGAAGACATCTCCCTGCTTCTCCTTCATCCATTCTGTGAATTCTTTGCTTTGTTAACCTCTCCTGCCGCTTCTTGGATATTCCCCCTCCAGCCATCATCAGGGAACAGCTCTGAGATGAAGAAGCACAGTCTGCCTCTACTAATATGGAGCTCTGACATGAAGAAGCACAGTCTGCCTCTACTAATATGGCCACCTCCATGCAGAACAACACATGATAGTCAGTAATGGGTAAAAGATCAGCTACAAGAAACCCACAATACTGGTGACTAGTCCCTTAGCTTCTGCTTGTCTCTTTAGGGTGCTGCTACCACAGTTCAGATCATCTTTAGGTAGAGTTGGTCTAGTTTTCACCTTACAGCTACTGGCCCGAGGTTGTCCACAAATATTTTATTTTAAAACCTGACAGTGTAGGCAAAAACCACAATGCTCTGGATAATATTCATATCATGCATTTACAATTATCTGAGCAAATGCAATATTCTAACAAGGAAACGAGTAGAGACAGTCTAAGATCTTTCTCTCTGGAAAGTTCACATTTTATGAAGTATTTGTGTTTATTTTAATCTTTGTAGTAACATTCCTTGGAATGGCTTAATGAGAAAAAAAGTTGAGCAATCAAAAGAAGGCGAGCATGCAAAGTGCTTCTTCATGACTTAGGACATTGTTACTATCGCGGATCTAACTGCTTGTGCAGTTTTTTTGCTTTATTCGCTTATCCATCGGTGGAAGCAATTTTCCTGTGTGCTCTTCATCTGTAAAATTGCATTAGGGAAGCAGTTTTCAGAGCAATGGAACTTGTTAATGGAAAGTATCCCTCGGTGTTAGATACAAATATAATTTTTCTCGAGTTCTAGTAACACATTGAATGTTATGGCTGACACTTACGCGGACATAAATAACATAGCTCGTTAACAGAAAAACACTACTGAATACCTGCAGGACACATAACTGCAGCATACAGCAATTTCTATACATAGAGAGCTCCTATAAATGCCGGAGCCAGAACTACAACTAAAGCCAGTTAAAATGTAATCCATATCTTTTACTGCTATAAACCGGTGTAAGCATTCACCTGAGACCAGAACCTGGCGCCACGCATAGTATAAAATATTTCTCAAGTTTAATGCTGCTTTATAGCTTTATGAACAGTTAAATCATAAACGGCCTATCAATTTATTATTTTACTTTTTAGTCTCTAATGGAAACTAATCAGGTAGAACTTGTAGACTTGTGTAGTTTAATGTCATTAGAAATTTATTTTTTATAGCAATATGTTAGTTTTGAATGAAGCAGCAGAGTTTACCATAGTATCCTCTGGTTGACTCAAAGACTAGAAGGAACGCTGAAACTTATATTACAAAAGTGACGCATAGAGAAGCGCATTATTTTTGAAATCATGAAATGAGTACGTCTTTTTTGTTGAGTGATTGTGGATAACAGTTATTTTGCATTTAGGATTTAAAAATGTATGCAGTGATGGACGAATTTGTCTGGATTCAGTTCATGAATAGTTTTGCAAATCTTGCTCAAAAGTCCTGAATGTAAACCAGTGGCAGTGCGTCCATTAGGGGCACCCGGGCGCCGCCCCTCTCTGTGTAGAATGGATAGATTCATGCATAGCGTGAATCTATCCATGGCCGCTGTAACCACCCCCTATTCAGGCGTCCGGACCCTTTTTGGACTCCGGGCGCCTGAATTAAAGTGGCAGGGGTGTTTTTTTGAAGCAGCTGATTAGAGCCTTAGGCTCTACAAAAAGGTGAACTCGAAGTGCAAAGCATTGCACTCGAAGTCCACCCAGGTGTGTTAGAAAAGCGAATGAATAGTCACTTTTCTAACACTGAACCGCCTCTCTGCTAAACAGGAGGCGCTGGTCTAATACCCATCACCTGATTGGCTGAAGGCACAGTTGCTCTGATTGGATGCCTAGCAAAAGGAAGAAGAGACAAATGGAGGACACAGGAGCTGCCGCCTGACCCTGTGCTCACTCGTCACCATCAGCCGCTGCCCGATCCCCCTTCAAGATGGGGTAAAGGGTAAAGGCCAGGCAGTCAGCGAGCGGGGGGGCACTGTGGCTGCATTTGAGGGGCACAGTGGCGGCATTTGATGGGCACAAGTGGCTGCATATGATGGGCACAAGTGGCTGCATTTGTTGGGGCACAAGTGGCTGCATATGATGGGGACAGTGGCTGCATTTGATAGGCACAGTGGCTGCATTTTACGGGCACAGTGGCTGCATTTGATGGGGCATATATTTCAAACCAACTGATCGAAACTCTTTTATCCCTACGGACAGCTGTCATCACCAATCTTGGTTGAACTCAGTCCCCAAGAGCCAATATATGCGTCTAAAGGAAACTGTAGTAGAACTGCAGAGTTTGAAGCACAGGCTGTGGTACTTACTGAAAGATTTATTAATAAGAGATAATAATAAGAGTAATGAATAGAGATCTACTCCTGTCTGAAAGACCTATCAATGGGAGCACAGTGACTGCTTTTTATGCCATTCATTACATCTTATTCCCATCAACATTATTCAATTAAAAATTTTGTTCGTAAACATTGGCATATATTAAAAAATGGCAATGTTTTGGGTAAAACTTTCCCTGATCAGCCACTGGTGGTGTTTAGGGGAGCCTCGTCTCTCCAAGACTTGTTGGCCGCTTATGTGTGCGATCCACCTACAACCAAATTGATGTTCTTTCAGAATATGGGATCTCAATCAATGGGATTACAAATAAGAAGACCACAACATTTTGTTCTTATAGCACAGCTCAGGTCTTTCATATTAAGACCTTTATAGCATGTTCTACCCCTAACAGAGTTTACCTTCTTACTTGCCGTGCGGATTTCAGTATATTGGACGCACTATACGCCCATTGCAGGTTAGACTTAATGAGCACATAGGCAACATTAAGAGAGGTTTTAAAGGCCATCCGGTCTCTAGGCAGTATTTGGAAGTGCATAATAAAAACACGTCTGGCACTTGTTTTGTAGGCATCGATAAATTTAAATTGCATTGGAAGGGCGGATCTAGGTGAAATTTCGAAGTTCGAAATGAGTTGGATCTATAGGGACAAAGGTCTCAGACCTCTTGGTTTGAATGCCGATGTTGAGGTGAATGCCTTTATTAATAACTCTTGAATTCATTATTATATTCCTTTTATATACTTGGTTTAAATAATAGGATATTTTTATTCTATTTATTTAATTTTAGTAATCATTTCCTTTATTATTCATATATATTGATGATGTCATTTTTGGCTAGATAATGTTTGAGATATTTTCATTGTATTTTACATTCTCATTTGTTCTGATATTTCTATTGGCCACTACCCGAGATATCCGCTAGAGGTCGTTCGGCATTTATTTTTGTTAATTTGTGACGGCAACAATATAGCTGATATTCAATTATCTTCATAGTTTATATATGATTTTAATTGGGTATTTCTCATCAAGTTTTACCTCTTATTAATTTGATCGGGTACCACTCTTTTAATTACTAAATCAACTCGTTCGGCCCGGTATCAGGCACGTTGTTTGTATCTAATACAGTGTGTACAGTGTCTACTGCACTTCTGGTGGTGTACACAGTACACAATACAATGCAGCTATAGTACAGTTTCTAATACAGTGCAGGCGGTGTACACAGTATCTAATACAGTGTGTACAGGTTCTACTACACTTCTGGTGGTGTACACAATACAGTGCAGCTGTAGTACAGTTTCTACTACTTTTGTGGTGGTGTACACAGTATTTAATACAGTGTGTCCAGTTTCTACTACACTTCTGGTGGTGTATACAATACACAATTCAGGGCAGATGTAGTACAGTTTCTAACAAAGTGCCGGTGGTGTACACAGTATCTAATACAGCGTGTACAGTTTCTACTATACTTCTGGTGGTGTTCACAATATACAATACAGTGCAGCCGTTGTACAGTTGCTAATACAGTGCAGGTGGAGTACACAGTATCTAATACAGTGTAGTGTGGTGTTGCAAAACAAAAAATACATCATGTCCGGAAGGCCTTCAAGGAGAGGCAGACGCTCACAGGCCACTAAAAGAGGGCAAGCAGCCTCTGTGTCTACAGTCAACAGCGGTGGTCGTGGACATGGTGCATCCTCTGCAGGTCTGTCCTTTTTTTCTGCTGCTGGCCGTGTTTTTGAGCCAGAACATGCAGAAGAGTTGGTGGAGTGGATAACAAAGCTGTCCTCATCCTCCTCATCCTCTGTCACCCAGGCTCAGAGTAGTTTGCCTTCCAACGCAGCTGCCAAAGCGACCTATTCCACCGGCTCCTTCCACAGTCCACAGTCACTCCTTCCGTAGCCCCACCATCACCATAATTATTCGACCACAGTGTTGGTTACATGCTGCTGGAGGATGAGCAGCAATTTGAAGGCTCAGATGTTGGTTCCCAGGTTGCCATGCAGTGCTTGAGTTAGTCTGCCTAGGGGACAGGAGCCACACTGGGGCAGAGATTCTGTCAGCTTTGCAGGGGCAGGCTCAGAGGTGGTTGACACCACTCCAGCTTCAGCCAGGAATGGTTGTATGCGACAATGGCATCAAGCTTTTCTCTGCCCTCGGACAGGGACACTTGACCCATGTTCCATGTTTGGCACACGTCCTGAGTTTGGTGGTGCAGCGGTTCTTGAGCAGGTACCCAGGTTTACAGGATCTCCTGAGGCTGGCTGACATTCAAAGGGAATGCAACCTGCCCACCAACCACCTCTTTTGTGAAATGCCCACCAGGTGGAACTCATCGTTGTCAATGCTGCAGCGGCTGCACACACAGCAGAGGGACATCTATGAGTACCTGTGCGAGTATGGCACCAGGACAGGGTCAGGAGAGCTTGGCTCCTTTTCACCACGCCAGTGGCTACTGATCAAGGATGCATGCCTTGTCCTGTCACCATTTGAGGTGGCCACAAGGATGGTGTGCAGCGACAATGCATGCATCAGTAACACTGTCCCTCTAGTCTTCCTGTTGGAACAAACACTTTGTGGAATCATAGACAGGGCACTTGAGGCAGAACAGTTGGAGGAAGAGGAGGACTTCCTTACCTCTCAAGGCCCCCTTTATCCAGATAGCATTCCTACGGGCCCGCCAAACACACAGGAAGAAGAGGAGGAAGATTGTGTCAGCATGGGTGTAGGGGATAACACTCAGCAGCAGCCTTCAAGGGATGGTTTTCAGTCCCCAGAAACCCAAGGACTTGTACGTGGCTGGGAGGATGTAGTTACGGATCATGTAATCCTTAGTGGCCCAGAGGACTCAGAATCAAATGCATCTGCAAACTTACGCTGCATGGCCTCCCTGATTATGCAAAGCCTGTGAAAGGACCCTAGAATTTGTGGTATCAAGGAGAGGGATCATTACTGGCTGGCAACCCTTCTTGATCCACATTACAAGGGTAAGGTTGCAGAACTCATCCTGCCTTCGCAGAGGATGAAACATCTTCAGGAGTCCTTGCAGAAAGGTTTTGCAATGCATTTCCAGACCCTGGGAGATTCCAATTTCCTGTTGCTGGACAACATGTTGCTGAGGCTTCATTCAGTCAGAGGAAGCACGGTGGAGAAGGAAGCCGGCTGACCAATGTCTTTAAACAATTTTTTGACCACTGGCCAGAACTTGCTCAATATGCAATTGAGCTACGGGCCTATCCTGCATCCAGCATGCTTTCTGAACGCACATTCAGTGCTGCTGGAGGGTTTGTAAAGAATCAAAGAGTGTGCCTGCCAACAGACACCGTTGATAGGCTCACATTCATAAAAATGAATCAGTCTTGGATCAGCAGCTATCAAGCACCTGATGATGATGTAACTGATTGAATTTGCTATGGATGTGGGATCCCTTGAAGACTGCCTATGCTGACTATCCTATTCCTCCTCAATTTTGATGATGCTAGTTTCCAACAATATTTTTGGTTTAGGGCACCACCACCCAAAGCTCAATTTTTCTGCCTCTGTTTAACAGGGGCATGTAATTACACTTTTTGATATAATATTTCAATGCAGGGCCAGTTCCTGCGCCCAACAAGAGTGTCTGTGAGGGCTTACAGTGTTGTGGCACCACCACCACCAATCTGTTTAACAGGGGCATGTAATAAAAAATTTTGTGGGTGCTTTTAACACTTTTTTTGCCAGCGGGGGTTAAAAGTGCCCCGCTAGCATCCAAAAAAGCGCTGCTATTAAAATTAGCAACGCTTTACCGCTAACGCCCCCGCCCCAGTGTGAAAGTAGTTTAACAGTCAGCACAGGCAGGGAGCATTGGAAGTTATCTGCTAAAAAAATTTGCAAGATGAATGGGTATTTTTTGCACATACCATGCAGATATAACAATCACCTTTTATTTTTATGGTTTACATACCTTTTAATCAGGTCGCTTAGTTGCTGGCAAAGGCATATTTTTGATGAGTGAGTACAATGTCTTAGGAGATGGCAATGCACAGAGAGACCTTGGAAAATATCCACTGTAGGCAAAAGAATAGGTGAATCAAGCCAGAACTCCAAGAAGGGGTTTGTATATGACGTAACATAATTCTATGTTTTGTGTTAGATAAATTATTTCTCTACGAAAAATCTGCTAGCATAAGGAAAGTTTTACTATTCTGGTCCTGTACTTGTGGCTGCCCTTCATGTGTAGTGACAGCAATTTTTTTTTCTGACATCAGCGGCTTTAACTATGCAGCAACTTATGCACATTGTCTAAGGAGCAGATTTATTAAGAGCTCTAATAATTCTTCTGACATAAATTTGCTATTTATGACAAATTTTATTTGCTGTATTTATTACATTGTTTTCTTCATTGAAATTGATGTTCAGAGAGCTGAATTCCATGTGCCTTAATGGTGCTATTATTTCAGAATAATATTGTTTTGTGGCATTTTCGCTGTCAAAATTCTTCTTTTCGAAGAGTTATCTTTATTTATTATATTTGGTAAAAAAAAAAAATATCAATAGTGATTTTAAAACTCAGCTTATCAGAAAATGTCTGCCAGTTAAGGTAGTATGCCTGCCCATTTTGGGAAACACATTTTAAAAAAAAAATCAACAGGTATGACTCGTAGGACTAGAGGACTAGAGTTAATAGTAAATAGTTATTAGCATTGAGGAAGAATTCCAGTATGAGATTTTTTAGGCTGGGTTCACACATATGCGAATTGGATGGTTTCTCTGCATCCATATCGCATGACAGGAGAGTGTGACCGGCCCTCAGTATAGCCGGTCACACAGCTCCAGGGTAGCCCCGGTCTGCATTTAAAAAGGGTCCTGTGTGTCTTTGGTTCCGATTCAGGTGCAAATTCAGGCAAAAATTCGGACCTGATTCACACCTGAACTGGTGAACAGGGATGCACCGGACCCCATGCTGTGAGCTGTGGCCGCAGCATATGTGAATATATATATATATATATATATATGAACCCAGCCTTACACAGTTATATTGGTTTAGCTTGGACCAATGCAACGATGCATATACCATAGCTGTGGGATCCCTGTAGAAGGTAGAAATCACTGGAATAGGCACTACTATTTCAGTGGTCTCCACTAGCTATCGGGTCCTTGCTGAGTTGTCCGGTTGCTTACTTAAAACAGGAGGTTGGATGCTCTGCATGGGTGCCATTCAAATAATGTTTTGCATTTTCTCAGTGAATGCAAAACATTCTCTGGTTGTCTGCTTAGCTTGTCTGCTTCCAGCCCTGACCTTTTAGGCTGGTTCCAGGATCTTCTTATTGTCTCTGCCCACTTTAACTCCACCAGTCTTTGTACACCACTTCTGTGTCTGCTTGCACGGCTTTGTCTTTGCACTTTGAGCAGGGTGAATCTGAGAGCTGTGACCTGGCACCAGCAATGAACCCTTCTCCAACACGAGGAGCTCTGGTGACATTCTTCCGGTGCTTAGACTTCACACTCCAGGGGATTCCGAGTCACCTGCTCACCTCCACCTACCTGCAGTTGGCATATTGGGTCCATAATTATCTGGCCATACTTGACACTAATGTTTTTTCAATAGGACAGCTGGATGGACAGCTTATCGTAATACGGTAAATTAAAAAATAATGAATTTATTGCAGGATTAACAGATAATAAAACTGTTACAAGGGGACAAAGTTTGCTGAGTTAATCACAGTGACAAAGACAGATCACATCATATGTCATTTTTTGAAATGTTGCTTATAGTTACCCTTTAACATTTAATGAATCAGTTATGTGGGGCAAAAGTTCTACTTTAATGAATTTACTTTACTGCAGGACCCGTCCCCAAAATGACAGTATCCTCTGACACTGACACATCATTTTTGCACCTAACAACGACAAAAGACAATGTGTGATGGCAAAGAAGGAAATAATAATATCAAAGGCTCATAGGAAGAGCTTTAATGTCAGGGGCACATGGGAAGATGGCTCCAACACTAGGTAGTGTATCTTTAGTAGACATGTGCAATTCGTTTAGTTTTTTTTCGTTTTTTTTCGTTATTTTCGTTAGTTCGTTTTCGTACGAATGAATGAATCGTTCGAATCGTACGAATCCGAATAACGAATCGTTTGAATCGTACGAATCCGATTAACGAATCATTCGAATCGAACGAATCTGAAAAACAACGAAAATCCGAAAAAAACAAATTAGAAACAGCGAATGTACTAATGAAGAAAATCCGAAAAACGAAAACGAACGAAAAAAATTCGTACATTCGTAACTTTTTTTTTTTTGTTGAATTGGTAATTTTCCATGTCCCTTACAATGGTGCTGCTAAACGTGCTTCGAATGGATTGAACAAAAAAATTCGTACTTTCGTAACTTTTTTTTTCGATTCGTAACTTTTTTTTTCGATTCGTAACTTTTTTTTCGATTCGTAACTTTTTTTTTTTTTTTTTCGATTTGTAATTTTCCGTGTCTCTATTGAACAAAAAAATTCGTACATTCGTAACTTTTTTTTCGATTCGTAACTTTTTTTTTTCGATTTGTAACTTTTTTTTTCGATTCATAAATTATTAAAATGTAATAATAGCATACACATTACATAAAATTATGAATCATGCTCCGATTACGAATCTACGAATGTTACGAATGTACGAATAAATACAAATGCGTCCGAAAATTAAACTAACGAAAAAACAAATCAACGAAAAAATAACTCTTACGAATGTACGAATCGTTACGAATCCGAACACCGATGACTTACGAATGTACGAATCGTTACGAATCCGAACACCGACGACTTACGAATGTACGAATCGTTACGAATCAACGGAAACGGAAAAAACGAAAAGAAAAAAAAATAATTTTTTTTGTTGTGCACATGTCTAATCTTTAGTAGAATTAGCAGCAGAAAGAAAGGGGTCCCATTCCCAAATGTTTTGCAAAGCACAAGCTGACCAAATAAAACAGCCAATTGGCTTATATTGTTTTACAAATGGATCATTTATCTTAGAGTTGTAGCTGAAAGAGGATGAATGTATCACTCTGACTTGCAGCCAGGGTACCAATGAGTTATTCTCCTAAGCCCATGCAAGTGCTCTTTCTGTATATTTATAGATTGTTAGTTTTTTTTAAGACCAGGTCCTTATATTTTAAGTCAAATTGCTGAAACATTTTCCTCTAAACTCTAAAAATGCATGGCTTTGAAGTAAGATAAGCTGTATGAAGACAAGACATCTAGGCAAATGAGTAAAAACCGGAACAGCATACAGACGAGCAGTTTTCCCGATAGCAATTGATTCCATTGGAAAGATTTAAAACATGTTCTATTTCTAGGTCCGTCAGAATTTTCGAAAAAAAAAAAGTCTGATGAGGCCCACACACGATCGGAATATCCGATGAAAAGATTCCATCTGACTTTTTCTGCCGGAAAGTCCGACTGTGTGTACACGGCATTAGTTTACCAAAACAGATAAGAATAACTAAAATATTTTATTTTGAAAAATTACCTGCAGATCATTTTTACATGATTGGATATTTGAAGTGAACATTCACTCAATACATCAGCTACATCAGTGCATCAGCTCACATACCTCAAGAACATTATTTAATTATTCTATAGCTTTCGTTAAGGTAAGGTAATACACAGTTTCTAAATGTTACATAAGTGCTTTCCAATGTGTATGACATGTAACGCTGGTAATACTCACGCTTACCTAGAGATCAGGGGTTTCTAGTAGAATGTTCATGCTATTGTCAGCTATCAGTGGCAGATATCACAGAGAACACAATGAAACAGTTTTAATGACTTGCGTGTTAAACTTTTATATTAAAAAAATATTTAGGCGTGGTCCTGAAGGTGGAATATTTGAGTATAACAAATGTCATTACTTCAATAACTTAATATCACGAAAAAACAAAGCTTCCATGGCTGTAATAGCCCAGGCACCATGCCCCATGCCTGGTGGACATGCCCCTGAGCCCAATGTCTGTGGACTAAAGAATACCATTACATCAACACTGTCCTACATCTCAACTTACAACTTGTCCTTTGGGAAGCAATCTATATCAGGCTGGATTCACATCTATGCATTTTTACTGCATTTGCATTTTGCAGATTTGCACTACAGAACGTGTTCCATAGGAAACCATGTTAAATGGACTGTAGTGCAAATCTGCAAAATGCAAAAAGCTCTAAAATTGCATAGGTGTGAATCCAGCCTAATTCAGGTACTATCAATTTTTGTTCTTGGGTTTAAATACACTTTAACCCTTCATTACCACGCACATAGCAATGGTACAAAGTATATGCCTTTGTGTTTTTTTTAAGCAGTTTTTCAATGATTATGTTAACGAAAGCTTAGCCTGTGTGGTACAATATTCTGTACTGCCTATACCTAAAGGATCATAGCTTGCTTTTCTAATCAAGACACTCCTG
Source organism: Lithobates sylvaticus (assembly GCA_028564925.1). Taxonomy (NCBI): domain Eukaryota; kingdom Metazoa; phylum Chordata; class Amphibia; order Anura; family Ranidae; genus Lithobates; species Lithobates sylvaticus. The sequence goes on from CM053026.1 coordinate 119,681,957, forward strand.
CATGTGAATGCATGTCTTTCCTGCATGATGAGGTAGAGTAGCCAGAACTAACCACTAAGCCTTAACTTCCTCTCCACTACTCTTTTACTCCACAAACCACTTTGTTTTTGCCCCAGATGCCTTTCCCTAAAATAGGTATATGCTGCCATTAGCATGCAAACAGAAGGGGCTGGAAGAAGCTGTAAGAGATTGTCAACACTGAAACAAACAAAAGGATTAAAAAAATGTAAAACAGTATTTTCTAAAAGAAAAATAATGAACATTGCTTATGACATACAGGGGTTGATTTACTAAAACTGGAGAGTGTCAAATCTGGTGCAGATCTGCACACAGACCAATCAGCTTCCAGGTTTTTTGTCAAAGCTTAATTGAACAAGCTGAAGTTTCGGTAGAAGCTGATTGCCAAATCTTGTGCAGCTGTGCATGGTAGCCAATCTTCAGTTTTAGTAAATCAACCCCACAGTGTGCTTAGGAAACCATATGCCAAGTTAGTGTTTGGATCTACTTTAAGGAAAACTGAGTGAAGACTCTCATTTTATCCCAGTTGTTGTGTTCCATCATTCATAAACTAAGCTTGACCACCGATGACCTATAATATGGCTAGAAATGTGGTGTGCTTTTAATAAAAACATCATCTTCCCCCCCCCCCCCCCACCCACCCCCCCCCCCCCCCCCAGATAAAAACTAACCTGAAGACATTGCAAATTTGAACAGAAAACTCCATGGCTTGTTAGAGCTACTAGATGTTCTCTGCCTCATTGCACATCCACTCTCCTGGTTTTTATAATTTTTCTGAGCCAGATTTCCTTGGCCAAGAAACAGCTAACAACTAATTTGTTGTTTCCCACTACTGTGAATCTATCTGCTGCTAATCCTTTTATGTAGAAATGGCTATGCAGGGACATGTCCTTAGTTCCCCTCCCTTACAGTCACACATTGATTCCGCTTCCACGTTCACTCTTCCTTCCAGACATGGCCCACAATAAGAACGTCTTTTTACTCTACAAAACGCTGCCAATGGATATTTTAAACTAGATGCTGGTTGCCAAGACATTTGCAAAACAAGTACAAGAAACATACGCATTAAAAACTAAATTTGGAATAACTATATAGAAATTACACTGACTATCTACAAAGTCATAATCATTGATCTGCTTATAGCACCTACAACAGTTTGATAAAATGTGAATTTATACTATTTAATTTTATATATTTATTAATTTTATTTTTTCCACTGTATTTTAGAACTTTAAAACCAAATTGCTTGACATAAGCAGTTTGATTTCCCCCTTTTACAACTTCTACACATATGGGTGGACAAGTTTTCTAAGGACACCGCTAGGAGGAGATAAATAGCGCTTCCAGTCAAAATTTCACAATGAGATTGTCCACCTTGTTAACATTAATCCCATATGCATCGCAAGTGATGGGCAGATATCTATATCATCTAAAGTGGTATAAAGGCTTTTTTTTTTTTTAATAACAAAGAAGTTATACTTATCTGCTCTGTGCAATGGAATTGCAGAGAGCTGCCCCAAACCTCCTCTTTTTGAGTCCCCCTTCTCCTCCACTTCTGTATCTGCCACCATAGTAAGCCACTTGCTATGGGGGCAGATGTGTGGGCTTGCTCTCAATCCAGGCTGTGTGCGTCCATAGACACACACAGCATGTCTCCACCCTGCTCTCTGCTCACAGGACTTGATTGACAGCAGCAGGAGCCAATGACCTGTCCTGTGAATGCAGGGAGAGAGGAGAGAGCCGCTACAGACACTGAATCGAGTGAGGAATCAGGTAAGTATTTAGGGGGGTAAGGTGGCAATACTGCTACTGGGACATCTTTTACCCTAATGGAAGGAATGCATTAGGGTAAAACATTTCTTGGCTATAGAACCACTTTAATATATTGCATCTTTCCAGTTCTTAGATATAGTGGCTGCATATTATTTTTCATTTCTCAAGCTAAGAACATTTTTCAGCAAGTACAAAAAAATACCAGTTGATTATGTCAGAAATCACTTGTGACTTACTATGAGCTGAAAGGAAAGCTCCAAAAATTTGACATGTATGACTCCCTATATAGATACAGTAGAGTGGATGAGTGTAGCCTATAGGGAAAGGAAGCTTTTTATTTGCAAGATTAAAAGGAGGTGACAATTATTAAAAAATAATGATAAAAGAAAGCTTATTACAGCTTACCAGTCCTTAGATTGGTGTAATCTAAGGACTGGTAAGCTGTAATAAACTTTTTTATTTTTTTTTAAAGTAGGCTTTTAGGAACCCTATTGCATTTGTTTGTCAGAATAATCCAAACAATTTGCATTATGTACATAAAACCTCACACAATGCATGCAGACAGTTGACAAACATGGGACAACAAGGTAAAAATAGAAGTTAAATGTTTAACATCCGTGATTTTGATAAGTCAGAAGAACTGTGTATGACGTGCGAAGAGCAAGAGGTAAACCTATGTGCCCTTTCACACTGGGGCGGCTTCAAAGTCGGGTGACTCTGAAGCTGCCCCATACAGCACGACTTCAGCATGGCTTGCAAACAACTTCTGTAATAGAAGTGAATGCAAGCCGCTCCGAAGCCGCCCCAAAGTAGTACAGGGACCTTTTTCTAAGTCGGAGCAGTCCATTCATTTAAGTAGGATACCCTACCAACAGAAACATGGGGAAAGAAGTCACCAACTCTTTTTTTATTTCTTTCAATCATGCTACACCGGGCGCTTTGTGTTGTGGCACTGTGCAGCTTGGAGGGCTCAAAAACATGCTGTGGATACAGATACATGGGGGTGCAACTACAAATTAATGGCACCCCTGCTCGTCTGCTAAATTGCAGAGATGTGATCCTAGCCTTAGTATGCAGTCATATGATAAAAGATATAAAATGTAACGTGTGAACTTGATTTACCAAACACACACACACATAAGAAAGCCTCAAATTGACCAATACTCTTGGAAAAATTGAACCGTGTTTTTGGCCTAAGGCATGAAAATCCCATTTCTATGTGTTATCTATGAACTAGTCATTTAGAATTTTATTTAGTTGTATGCAATATGGGCCTGTGGGGACATCAGATGTACGATTATGAACAGTTTCACTCTGTATTCTTTCCAGAACACACACTAAAATCAATCTGCTGTGTGAATTGACACACTATTCTTCACTAGATAGTATCTGTTTTCTTATTTCATGCATGTGGACACTTTGTTATTGATGTGTTTTGCTTGAAAACCTGCTATAGATTGTTTGCCATTGTGTCTGACCCCATAAAAAATGCTACTAATGGCTATAATGTGTATGTAGCTTAGATATTGGAAATCTTAATATTTGCCCTTTTGATATTATTTATGTCTATAAATAAATATTTAAACTGTAATACGCAGGATAAAACTATGTACATGAAAACATATTACTAGCGGCACTATTGGTGCTACTTTCATTGCTTTGTGCTCGCATTCTATATTCTGTGATTGTGCTCTTGTGCTCTGAAGAGTTTTCAGGAGTACAGGGAAAAGTACAGAGGATATGCTTCTCTGTTAACAGGATGAGAAAACAAAATGTTTAGCTCTGTAGACAAAATATATAATAAATTAATTTAGTTGGTGATTTGAATGAGATATGTGGGACTTGGGATTCGGGAACAACAAGCATGCGTGCGCTAGGGTGCGCATGTGCAAAAGACATTAAAGTAGACCTTCAGCCAAAAACAAAAGTTCGAGTTTTGTATAGCATATGAAAGGGTTGGATAGTCTATAATTTTTTTTTATTGGTGCCAGTTTCTTTTTGTAGAGACCCACCATTACTGTCATGAAGATCCTGCCAGTAACCAGCGCCCTAGAGTCCCTGGTACCCGTTCGCGGGAGGACGAGTGCGCGCCTCCATTGGCGCCAATGAGGCTATTTAAATCCATCTGTCACAGACGATCCCCGCTGTCTGCTCTACAGCGTTCTGTGCCTGATACCTGATCTGAAGTTGTTACCAGTGTTTGACCCGGCTACCCTTTTGACCTCCTGCTTTCCGTCTGCACCCGACCTTGGCTTGTCTGTGACCCCTCTCCTGTCTGACCCACCTGAAGTGCGTTGCCAGCCTGATACCTGACCCGGCCTGCTTGACCATCCTGTCCGCCTGCTGATCCGGCCTGTGGTACCTTTCCAGCCTGCTGTGTTGTGCCAGTCTGCCTACTGTTCCGGTCTGCCTGTTGTTCCAGTCTGCCAGCTGATCCAGTCTGCCTACTGTTCCAGTCTGCCTGTTGTTCCAGTCTGCCTACTGTTCCAGTCTGCCTGTTGCTCCGGTCTGCCAGCTGATCCAGTCTGCCTACTGTTCCAGTCTGCCTGTTGTTCCAGTCTGCCAGCTGATCCAGTCTGCCTACTGTTCCAGTCTGCCTGTTGCTCCGGTCTGCCAGCTGATCCAGTCTGCCTACTGTTCCAGTCTGCCTGTTGTTCCAGTCTGCCTACTGTTCCGGTCTGCCTGTTGTTCCAGTCGGCCTTCCTGATCCGGCCTGTAGTGCTGATCCAGTCCGCTTGCTGTTCCAGTCTGCCTTACCGTTCCAGTCTGCTTTGCTGTTCCAGCCTGCTTTGCTGACCTTACCTGCAGTTCTGATCCGGTCCACTCTACTTACCTTGTCCGCTGAGCTGATCCAGGGATCTCTCGCTACCAGTCCTACAGTCCTGCCAGGCACCCATGCCCCTCCTGACTCCTGGTCTTCCTGTCACCTTACCAGGGGACCGGGAGTGGGAGCCGCAAGGGAGGCCCTCCTCTGCTAACCAGACTCATCACCACCAGGTGCGTGACAATTACTATTTGGTCTGATGTCAATAGTCATGACAATACTCATGGAGACATTACAAGTGTAAGCCTACATATTACAGGTAAACATGTGGCTCACTCCCCATCTTCTAGGTGCCTAGGGATTGACCCAGTGCTGGCCCAGCACTGTCACAGGGAGCAGAGGAACGAGACCACAGCCAGTCAGCTTCAAACATAAGTAGGTTTTTTTCCTTGGTCTGGATGTCCAAACAGAGCTAAGAGGAGCAAGAAAGGTGAGTACATTGTTGGTGGCAGTGCTGGGAGATAATATGCTTACTGTGACCTGAATGAGAAAAAGAATGGGTCAGTAATGAATAAGCACTGACGTGTGAAATGCATACTGAATGCTCTGGAGCTGTGTGTGTCTTATGTGATTTTATCTACTTGATCTCATCAATACAGAAGCCATATTTTGCATGTCGAGTGCCGCCACTTTTGTTTTCCATTTCTACAGATTACATCTGCGGACTGAGCTGCCACCCAGGCACTATTGGCATTTTGGTCTTCACACAGTTTGGCCTTGGAGCTGTGTTACCCCACTAGTGTTTTTTCTAATGTAGCATAATATATGTAAATAAAAGAAGATTTCTTTGTATTATTAAAAAAATCTGACAACAGATTTTGGCTAGAACAATGATAGGTCTACTTATTTGTGTTTGGGAGACTAGTCAGTTAGCTGTGTTGCATTTTTTGAGAGGTGATCGCTGTTTTCCATAAGAAATGCCTTGTGATGGTGTACCTTCTCAATCTCTACTAGGCAAACGAACATGCACACTTGAGCAATATGAGTATATATGTTCTTGCACCATTTAAAAAACCTATTGTCCATCTGTCAGTGTTCAGGCACACATTCTATACATATATTTGCACCAGTTTTTATCTCTGGCCAGCTCAACTCTTTATTCTTCACAAAGCAGAACAAGTTTCACCATCTTAGTAAATATGTAACTAGTCTATATGTATATATACATATTTCTAGTAAAGCCTACTCCTTGCGTATTGTTCAGATATGTTAAATTGACATACTGTGCACCTCAATTGTCTTTTCAGGTGGCAATCTACATTGACACGGGAGAGCAAAATAGGATAACTGGTGATAAGTATTTATCCAGTACAGTCAAACAGATTGTTTGATAGATGTTATATACCCAATAAATAGTCTATTGGAGTGTAAATAAAAAGAAAGATAAAAATGTAGACTATATCATTTGTTCAGAGTTTCACTTCATGACCAGGAAAGATTTAGCAGCCTGGTATGATAAGCTAAATTGATTTATTGTTTGTCTAATCCTATACATCAATATTACCTTTTGATTCTTGTCCAGTGCAGTAATGAGCATTTGAATAAAACAGCAAATTGATTTATTGTTTGTCTAATCCTATACATCAATATTACCTTTTGAATAAAAATAAAACAGCAAATTCTCCCAAGTGAATGTGGATATATTGCCTACAAATTCTTCTTCTAAATTGCAAATACACAACATAATGAGCTGGAAAGAGCAGACAACATGTATAATCAATACAGGGTCTCATCTATGGTAGCAATTATGTACTGTGGAGCAACAAAATATACATGAATTAGAAAGGACCACATTAGTACTTCAGAGTCCATCAATGCACCAAAGAAGTCTTGCTGTATTATTGCTTCAAAAATAGTAATTCATTTAACCTAGAGATGTGAAAAAATAGAGATTCTCAACTGTAATGATAATATGAGCTAGCGGGTTGAACAGGAAATCAATAAGATGATAAATGTATAGGAAAAGATGTGTCGCCAGCCTGCTCTATTATTGAGTGGATCTACTAGCACCAACGAACAATTGATAAATTTTAACTCCTTTAAGGACTTAGATCCAAAAGATAAACCATGTCATTTTCATGTGGTCACTTTTTATCTCTTCTTTGAGTAGAAAGGATAAAATATTTGGTGGGTTGAAAAAAAGACATAACTTCAACCTTTCATCTTTGAAAACACAGCTTGATCTATTTCTTGTCAGAAATGCCAAATAGCCTAAAGTGAAACTCCTAAATAGATTTGATCATCTTATATCAGATATGTAGTTAAAGCTGCTAAAAATAAAATGAGGAATGAAAATTAGAAGAAATAAGAGGAAGGGGAAAGAAGGAAGAGGGAAGAGCAGAGGAGAGGAGAAAAAAGGAGTGGTGAAAGGCGTGGGGTGGAGAGATGAGTAGAGAGGAAAGTACAGGGGAGAAGAGACATCGCTAAAAAGCTTGGATCATCTTGTATCAAATGTGTTGTTTCAGCTCAAAATAAGATAAAGAATGAAAAATTAAAAGAGCAGAGATGATAACATCTAGAGGCATAAATATAACCTTCAGGGCCCCAGTGCAAGAAGCCATGAAGGGCCCTCTGACCCCCCTCCCAACCATCTGAGCCCCGAGCTTCCAGTTCTGGGAGGGCGTCCATGGACATCCTCCCAGAACCCTGCCTCCCGTGTGCCCCTTCAGACACAGATGATCACAGATCACAGTAAAGGGCCAATCACAGTGGCCCTTTACTATATGGTCAGCGGATCACATGTAAACAGACTTGCTGGTTATCGGCAGTCCTTTCCTCCCTTGCTATGTCTGTGTCCTGTGTGCACCGCGGGAAGTGTAAAACCAAGCAGCTGAATTCAGCTGCTTAGCTTCACACTCCCCGCGGTGCACACAGGAGGAGAGGGGTGGGAAGAGAAGGAGCAGATTTGCTCTCTCCTCTCCCAACCCGTACAAGGGAGGAGAGAACTGTCAGTGACGACTCTGGGCTATATGAGAGAGCTGTCAGCTCAACCCTGCTGGGGCCCCCCACAGTGGCAGAACACCAGGGCCCGATCGCAAGTGCGACCTTTGTGACCCTGGTAGTTCTGCCACTGATAACATCATAAAAATCTATATACATTAATGTTTTTAGCTGGCCACTACTAAAATTAGGTTATTTCTTGATTAAAATGTAAACAGAAGAGCTCTCCTCCCACTGATGCAAATACCTGTCAGTTTAAAAGAGATGCATGCAAAATGAAAACTGAAACATGTATATCTTTATAACAGCTCAGCTGTGTCTCTTTTATTCCTGCTTCTCTTGGATGTCAACAACTGCTAGTAACAAGCTTGGAAAGGAAGAATTTATTCTGGTGAAGGTATTAGAAAATGCAATAAATAATTTAAAACACTTTGCCGACCATAATACGTATATAAATATGTTAAAGTTTGCAAGTGGTTTACCGGGGTTATGGCTGAAGCTGTCAGCCATAATCCCTGTTTTTTTTTCAGCTGGCTGCTGGTTTTCTCATGAAAATGGTCCGAGAGGCTTCTTAGCCACTGAATCGCTTTCAGAAGGGGGGATGTCCCCTCCTGTCGCTCGCTGGTGTTTCTCGAGCTTACTGTTTTCACCAGCATGCCTAAGAAATTATTTGACAGTGTAGCCAGCTGTTCACAGAGGTGGATGGAGACCAGATTGTCCCTGATCGCCTCTATGACCTTGGAGGCCTGGAGCGACGTTATGAAGTCACTTCTGGTTTAGGGCTGAAGTAAACAATGCTTTTTTAAAAAAAAAAAAAACATTTGAAAAAAAAATGTTTTACCTTATCAGAAATCCCTGTTGCTAGGCAGTCTTTCTAATCTGCCTCCTTCCTACTCCATGGTGATCTTCGGTCTTCTTCGGTCTTCTCTCCTCCTCCGCGTTGTCTTCTGGGTAATGGGGCGTGCTGTGTTCTGGAAACTGTGTGTTCCCTAACACAGCGCTTCCCATTTACAAAGCACCGCGCGACTCGCACATGCGCAGTAGGAAACGGGCAGTGAAGCCGCAAGGCTCCACTGCCTGTTTCCCTTAGTGAGGGTGACCTGGGACCGGAGAGCTGAGGGACATGTCTGCCTCGGCGGCCGACATCGCGGCCGCCATGGAAATGTAAGTGTACTTATTAAAAGTCAGCGGCTACTTTTTTTTTAGCTGCTGACTTTTAAAAAAAAATGTTTACAGCTGAAACACCTCTTTAAGTTTTGTTGTTGGCCAACTTAATACTTTTTACAGGTGCAGGTGAAAATGTTTGTATTGAATAGCATTTTTACAAACCTTTGCCGCTTACCTTTAATAATTAGTTTAGCAATGACCAACTAATACTGTCAATGTAATACACAGTTATCACCAGTGATAGTTTGTTGCAGCATACTACTTTCTATTATTAAACAAATGATTACCATACAAATGTTTCACAAATACAGGAACACAGAAAACAATATAAAAACGGTACTGATCCAAAAGAGTAGTACTTTTTGTAACTATAGTGTTAAAACTGTACTATGCAGGGAGGAATCATGAAGAATTTTTCAATAATCATTGTATACCAATTTACTATTTGTCCCCTGTTAAACATATATACATACAATAAAAGTTTTTATTATCCTAAGTCCCTTTATATGTTCTAAATATGTGTTCTAAATACATCTACTCATACTCATGGCATAATAATAATAAGGCAGATCTGGATTATTTAGCCATCATTCTTATCTGTTATCATGTATCTTGTAGCATGCATCTACCAACAACAGGAAATGACTTTTCAGCAAGTAATATGTAGCAATTTTAACATGCTCCTAACATCTGTATTTTTTTCTCCTCTCTTACCAAAGAAACAACTATAATAAAATAACTGGAAGAGGCATTATAATTTTCTCCCTAGTTATAGTGGAAAATAATATTGATTGTTGCTGGTGGTTCCCTACAGTGTCCACTTCTATACATATCTCACCAGCTGCAGGAGTTTATAATGACCACTCTTGAGGTACCAACGGAGCAGAGTTATGTGCAGATTGAAAAGGAATGTCTGGCCATTGTATATGGCTATCAGAAATATGACCAGTACATACACTAAAAAAGCTTATTAACAATGAGTCTGACCAAGGAAAAGTATTTGAGAAAAAACTCTTCTTGGAGCCCCAACACATTTTCAGTGTAGTATGATGCTACAGTTACAAAAATGCAACCTAAACACGATATACAAAAAAGCATCCAAAATATATAGTGCAGGATTCTTTTCAAAAGCAGTGCTACCTGAAAGTCAAATCAAAGGACACTCTCCAAATTATGAAATACTTTAAATTCATGCTGAAGAAGTCCTTCAAAAGAGTTAAAGCAGAATAACCTTGCCGAGTATTTAAAGGTGTCTAACACCAGATTGCAATAAATATAACACCATACTGGGAAAGGTGAGATTCCGCAGTTATTAAAAACAACTGTTCTCTTTCTCAAAGTTTTTTATTATTTTTTCTCAATTTTTTTCATAAGTTGACAGTTAAGTTGACAGTAAATTTGTAGAAAAGAATGATATTGGGCACAACATACATCAAAATAAGCACCTTAGAAAGACAACACAGAAAACAATACAATTTAAGAAAGGAAAAGTTGGATGGAGGGAGGAGAAAAGGTTAATATCATAAATTATGGTTTAACCTGGCTAAGGAAGATAACAAGTTTCTAATGACAAATTATTGTTCTGTTTGGCTATAAGAAAATGGCAGCACCTTTGGATCATTTCTCGGGCAAGCCGGCAGAAACGGTAAGCCTGAGAAACACCAGCGAGCCACCCGGAACCCTATCAAGAGAAAGCCAGCCACTGGTAAAAAAAAACAATACCGGAGTTATGGCTGATATCCAGCCATAATCCTGGTAAACTACTTGCAAACCGCAATGTATATATACGTATTGAAGTTTTGCAAGAAGGTGGAAAAATAATAGATCTACTTTCAGGATCATTTGATTATAAAACCATGCTATGTGGGGACCCATAAAAACAAAGACTATTTTTTTTTATTTTGCCCAGTGTTCTACTTTAAGGAAATCATGTACAGTGAGGAATGATACCACACATAATGAAAAATTGATTTTGGGTTTCCATTCTTATACCTTTGTCCTACTAAATTTGTCATCAGTCTCATTTTTACCATGTAAGCTGGTAAAATATTAAGTAATATGGCAGCTCCAGTTATAGCTCCCATGAGTCTTACTTATCTGGGTATCATACACGCATTTGATTCTATGCTGAAATAAAAAGTTGAATCTTTCCTTTCTCAGGTATCTCAAGGTCAGTTCCCTTGATCAATCATATGATTAAAATGCAATTCTCATAGCCTTGGTGTTGCAGAATATCCATCACCGCCAGATAATCCTGACAGACAATGACCTGCAGGTCATGAGAAATTAAATTGGAAAACACATTATTGAACACTACCTTATTCACAGTGTAAATACATTGCATGTCGTCTCTCAGATAACTGTCATTTTTCTTCTGCTCCTGCCAAAGTCTTTATAGATTTTCATCACAATCCTGCATAGGCTACATGTACTTATTGTTGTTTTTTTGTGTATTTATGTGTCAAATCATGACTCCATTTACTTAAGGTGAATATACACCACAAACAGTTAAAGAGAACCTATCATCACAAACGTCATTTTTTAGAAGAACTAAAGCAATAGGTTAAAACATTATAACATGAATGTCATGTTTTTTATTATTCTCCTGTCTGCTGTCCAGATGATGACTGCAAACCGAGCCAGTGCCAATACTTAGAACATCCCTCTTGTTTATTTCCTTTGTTTCTGAGGGCTTCTTATTGGCAGGGCTTTGAGGGCTTCTTATTGGAAGGGCTCTGAGGGCTTAGTATTAGATAGATTAGATACAGTATCTCACAAAAGTGAGTACACCTCTCACATTTTTTTAAAAATATTTTATTATATCTTTTCATGTGACAACACTGAAGAAATGACACTTTGCTACAATGTAAAGTAATGCGTGTACAGCTTGTATAACAGTGTAAATTTTCTGTCCCCTCAAAATAACTCAACACACACAGCCATTAATGTCTAAACTTCTGGCAACAAATGTGAGTACACCCCTAAGTGAAAATGTCCAAATTGGGCCAATTAGCCATTTTCCCTCTCCGGTGTCTAATGTGACCCATTAGTGTTACAATGTCTCAGGCGTGAATGGGGAGCAGGTGTGTTAAATTTGGTGTTATCACTCTCTCTCATACTGGTCACTGGAAGTTCAACATGGCACCTCATGGCAAAGAACTCTCTGGGGATCTGAAAAAAAAATAATTGTTGCTGTACATAAAGATGGCCTAGGCTATAAGAAGATTTCCAAGACCCTGAAACTGAGCTGCAGCATGGTGGCCAAGACCATATAGCAGTTTAACAGGACAAGTTCCACTCAGAACAGGCCTCGCCAGGGTTGACCAAAGGAGTTGAGTGGTACACGTGCTCAGCGTCATATCCAAAGGTTGTCTTTGGGAAATAGATGTATGAGTAATGCCAGCATTGCTGCAGAGGTTGAAGGGGTGGGGAGTCAGCCTGTCAGTGCTCAGACCATATGCCACATACTGCATCAAATTGTCTGCATAGCTGTTGTCCCAGAAGGAAGCTTCTTCTAAAGATGATGCACAAGAAAGCAAACAGTTTGCTGAAGACAAGAAGACTAAAGACATGGATTACTGGAACCATGTCCTGTGGTCTGATGAGACTAAGAGAAACTTATTTGGTTCAGATGGTGTCAAGCGTGTGTGGCAGCAACCAGGTCAGGAGTACAAAGACATGTGTGTCTTGCCTACAGTCAAGGATGGTGGTGGGAGTGTTATGATCGGGGCTGCATGAGTGCTGCCGGCATTGGGGAGCTACAGTTCATTGAGGGAACCATGAATGCCAACATGTACTGTGACATACTGAAGCAGAACGTGATCCCTTCCCTTCAGAGACTGGGCCGCAGGGCAGTATTCCAACATGATAACGACCCCAAACACACCTCCAAGACAACTACTGCCTTACTAAAGAAGTTGAGGGTAAAGGTGATGGACTGACCAAGCATGTCTCCAGACCTAAACCCTATTGAAAATTTGTGGGGCATCCTCAAACAGAAGGTAGAGGAGCGCAAGGTCTCTATCATCCACCAGCTCTGTGATGTCGTCATGGAGGAGTGGAAGAGGACTCCAGTGGCAACCTGTAAAGCTCTGGTGAACTACATCTCCAAGAGGGTTAAGGCAGTGCTGGAAAATAATGGTGGCCACAAAAAATATTGACATTTTGGGCCCAATTTGGACATTTTCACTTAGGTGTGTACTCACTTTTGCTGCCAGCGGTTTAGACATTAATGCCTGTATGTTGAGTTATTTTGAGGGGACAGCAAATTTACGCTCACTACTTTCTTCTACTAATCTCCACATTAGAAAAACCGTTAGTTCATAGCCAAGATTTCTCAATTTCTTCCTTTATCAAATGACTAAGTAAAGAGCATGGGTGGGCCTACTGTATGCGTTTTGGCTCCCCCAACATGCATTTAGCTGATGGTGCCAGTCTAGCTACAGCTACTTCAAGAGGCTAAGCTAAGTAGAGAGGTTTATCGTAACTCATAAGACACATGCACAGAGTATTCATTATCTAAAGGATAAAATGGGGGGCCCAAGCTAATAAAGTTTTTTGTGATCATATAACAGAGGAAAACACACATTAATCCAGGGTCCTCCAGCAACTCATGCTACAGTCCTCTAGAAGTGGAATGTATGGCCCACATACCTCATCAGGTACAATGGCGGACCAGTAGTGGCCGCTGGTCCTGCATATTACAATGTTGTATGAGATGACGTTGACAAGAGGAACAGTAATAAGGCAGGTCAGAGATCGGCAAAAACAGTGGCTTCAGGAGACCAGTCATCACAATTAAAACTTGCACAGCGGAAGATCACAGAACTCTATGTTAAAGTGCATCTGTGCCCAGACTTTGGGCATTAAACTTTTTACATATTCTTAACAAGCAGTAAGGGAGCCAAAACAAACCATTCCTGACCCCTTTGGCTGATTTTAATAAAACGTTTATCATTTACAAAGATCCTAAAAGATCAACTCAAAGACTCTGGATTTGAATTTCAGTCAGTTTCTAATGCTTAAATAAGAAATATTGTTATATTTTTTGTTTTGCTGTACTTTGTCCATGTTTCTAGATGCTTCCTACGTCTATAATCTAGGCAAAGGAAGTAACCTTACTTACCCTACTACCACAGTAGTGAGAGCAGCCTCAGTTTGACTTCATCCAAGTCACACCCCACTGTGTTTCTGAAGCTCAACTTTCAATCTGGCTTTAGGATTTACATGTGTTTCAAAGATAAAATATACCTTTTTGGCATTGCTGTTTTTATTTTTTTTAACTGTTTTGTCTTTTTTTTTTTTACATTCTACAAGTTATTTAAAAATAACATGATGTCACTTCCTGAGAGATTCCACTGAATCGGCATATACATGTTCAGCTGACTGCTAGCTGAGAACAATGAGCCAAAGTGACCTAGGACCTAAATGGGTAAGTATAAGCATATTTCTTCTACAGGGTAGTTAGTATAGGCGTTAGAAGGGGGAGGGAGCAGTTTTAAGATTAGATAATTTTTTTCCAGAATTACACTTTAATCTTCAATCTGTGCATATAGAGTATGGCACTGATCCTAGCTGCAGGGCTAGGTAAAATCTTGTAGTGGACCAAATATGGCCCTCAAGCCGTAGGTGTGAGACCCCCTGTGTGTATGAGTTATATACTCAACAAACCAAGGATGATTCTATAGGGTGAAAAGACATACTGGAAATTGTGAAAGTTGTGGGAACAACACCTGTGGGGGGATTTACTAAAATTGGAGAGTGCAAAATCTGGTGTGGCTCTGCCTGGAAACTAATTATCTTCCAGGTTTTATTGTCAAAGCTTAATTGAATGAGCTGAAATTAGAAGCTGATTGGCTTCCATGCAGAGCTGCACCAGATTCTTAGTGTTCCAGTCTTAGTAAATCTCCCCCATGTGTCACTAATGCCTGGGTCCTAAGTAATGCTGCAGGCATTACCTTCTTGTTTGCCCTGACATTGGATCTTTAGTTGGATGGGCTCATTTGCATTACCACACCCCATACACACACAATAGGACCCTTGATTTACTGATGGAGTAGAGACCGTTCACTTATCAAAGTAAATATTTGCTTAGCGCACACTCACTTTAATCATTCCATCAGATACTAGCAAATATACATTTTTGAAATTTCCTTCACTCATTATTGTTTATTCTTAGTGAACACAGCTTTACCTTATTCTGTTAACTAAGTGAACTTTTACGATTCAAAGTGAATGTTTACTTTGCTGGATGACCAGCCTCTTCTCCTTTAATAAATCAACCCCACTGAGGGATTGATCTGTGATGATGGGTGCAGTGGCTAGGGAGGGAAGGTGTGCACTGAGGAAGGAGAGTCCAGTGTTGCCAGTATGCCCACCATTATATTCTTAGCACTCCTCCCTTGTACATACTGCCCACCCTCATATCCTAAACACTCCTCCCCAGTACATACTGCCCACCATCATATCCTTAGCATTCCTCTCCTGTTCATATTGTCCACCATCATATCTTCAGTACTCCTCTGTACATACTACCCACCGTCATATCCTCTGCACTTCTCTCCTGCACATAATGTCTACCATCATACTCTCCACACTTCTCCCCTGTACAAATTGCCTGCTGTAATACCCTTCACATTCTTCTCTTGTACATACGGCCCACTGTCATACCCTCCACACTCCTCTGTTGTACATATTGCCCACAGTCTCTGAAATGTCTGTTGTCATACCCTCCACACATTACTTCTACACATACTACCCACTGTCATACCTTCTGCACTCCCCTCCTGCACATACAACCTGCTGTCATAACTTGCGCACTTCTCTTCTTTACATACTGCACACTGTCATGCCCTCCACGCACTTTCCCTGCACATACTGCCCAACAATTTACTGTCTAGACCTCTTTCATGCACATGCTTCCCTCTGCCATACCCTTCACACTCCTCCTCCAAACATCTCATCCACTAAATGAGTTCTTCAAACTTACTTCTAATATATCCAACCTTGTCTGTTTTGGATCAGGCACACTTTTACTTTAATAAGAAACTAGGAAAGTATAGTGTGTATTGCTAGGGAGTGCATATCTTCAGTTAGTATTGCAGTGTATTTTCTCATATTTCTGCAGACTCTCTAGATCTTTATTTGTGCACATAAGATGACCTTAAAGAAAGTTCTTCAATTCTTGCTAAGCACCAGGCAGCCAGCATGACTTTTTTCCCTCTTATTCCCACAGCCTCGATGTTTCAAACAATCCTAGCATGGCTACATTAAATATGTACGCCTTCTAAAGCACTGGCATGATTGCTTTAAGATTTGAGAGCTCACAGTGTTCACAAAGACTTTTATATCTCCTCCAAGGCAAAAAGCAGAACAAACAAATGTAAAATGGATTGTTACACTGCCATTTTTGCTAAAAAAAATAGATGTTTATGCAAAAAAGGATTCAAAGAATTAAATTCTCATCTAAATGGTTATAAGAAAATCTAATTCCATTTTATAGTCATGTTGATTTTTAAGACACAAGTTTCTGCAGTATACTTTATAAAAAATGTACTTAGACGTAATGATATGGTACAAATGATACAGATGAGAAGCCGTGTAGGTTGTGAACATTGTTGTGTTAAACAATCACAGTCATTCAGCGAAGCAGAGACAAACTGATGTTGCTATTCATAATTTTAGGCTAGGTTCACACTGTTGCTGTGCGGCCGTCCAGGACTTTTCTTTTCCTTCCAAGTTTGTGAAGAGCCAGCACCTGCGAGTTCACAATAGGGCGGGTGTTCCTAAAGATCTGGAGCTTTTGGAGCAGCAATCTTCTTCTAGGTTCACACTGTTGCGGTACACTATTCCAAAATGGCACAGGAGTAACTAACACCGCTTTGGGGGATGTCATGCCGGTGCCCCCTGCAGGGGTGCCTGGGTGCGGACCATACCCGAGTGACACCCAGGGCTGGCCTGCCGGATTGACTCTGCCATTTACAGCAGAGCAGGAGAATAAATCAAACACTCTGTCTCCTGTAAAGCAGGGGAGAGAGACAAAGGAACAGTGCTGAATAGAGGTGGTCCAAGCAACCAATCATTAGCTTGTTAATATGAACAATTAACTCCAGCAGTTCCCACCCTCTGTTCAGTGCTGCTGTGTCTCCTTTTCTGCATGCACGAGTAAGGTAGGAAGGGGCAGAGCTGGGGGCTGTGTAACATGCAGAGGTCCAGAGCTGTGGGGGTGCTGTGTAATGTAAACGGGTCCAGAGTTGCAGGGGCTGTGCAATTTAAAGGGGGCTGTGTAATGTAAAGGGGTCCAGAGATGCGGGGGCTGTGTAATGTAAAGGGGTCAAGAGATGTGGGGGTTGTGTAATGTAAAAGAGTCCAGAGATGCAGGGGGCTGTGTAATGTAAAAGGGTCCAGAGGTGCAGGGGCTGTGTAATATAAAGCGGTCCAGAGGTGCAGGGTCTGTGTAATGTGCAGGGGTCAAGAGTTGTGGGGGGCTGTGTAATGTGCAGGGGTCCAGAGCTGCGGGAGGGCTGTGTAATGTGCAGGGGTCCAGAGCTGCAGGGGGCTATGCAATGTGCAGGGGTCCAGAGCTGTGAGAAGGGCTGTGTAATGTTCAGGGGTCCAGAGCTGTGGGGGGCTGTGTAATTTAATATGGTCCAGAGCTGCGGGGGGCTGTGTAATGTAAAGGGGTCCAGAGCTGCGAAGGGGCTGTGTAATGTGCATGGGTCCAGAGCTGCTGGGGGGCTGTGTAATGTGCAGGGGTCCAGAGCTTCGGGGGGCTGTGTAATGTAATGGGGCCCAGAGCTGCGGGGGGCTGTGTAATGTAAAAGGGTCCAGAGGTGCAGGGGCTGTGTAATATAAAGCGGTCCAGAGGTGCAGGGTCTGTGTAATGTGCAGGGGTCAAGAATTGTGGGGGGCTGTGTAATGTGCAGGGATCCAGAGCTGCGGGAGGGCTGTGTAATGTGCAGGGGTCCAGAGCTGCAGGGGGCTATGTAATGTGCAGGGGTCCAGAGCTGTGAGAAGGGCTGTGTAATGTTCAGGGGTCCAGAGCTGTGGGGGGCTGTGTAATTTAATATGGTCCAGAGCTGCGGGGGGCTGTGTAATGTAAAGGGGTCCAGAGCTGCGAAGGGGCTGTGTAATGTGCATGGGTCCAGAGCTGCTGGGGGGCTGTGTAATGTGCAGGGGTCCAGAGCTTCGGGGGGCTGTGTAATGTAATGGGGCCCAGAGCTGCGGGGGGCTGTGTAATGTACAGGGGTCCAGAGCTGCAGGGGAGTGGGGCTGTGTAATGTAAAGGGGTCCAGATGTGCATTTGTGGAGATGGGGTACACAGTAGTGACAAAGAGATACTGGGGTAAAGAGGTATGCAGGGGGCACAGTGGGGTGTTTTTACATTTTAAAGTTGGGGGTGCCAGATAAAGGATCCGCCCTGGGTGCCAAAAACTCTAGGTACGTTCCTGCCTGATAGAACACCTTTGGAATGAATTTGAGCGGAGACTGCAAGCCAGGCCTTTTCATCCAACATCAGTGCCTGACCTCACAAATATGCTTCTGGAAGAATAGTCAAACATTCCCATAGACACACTCCTAAACCTTGTGGACAGCCTTCCCAGAAGAGTTGAAGCTGTTATAGCTGCAAAGGGTTTGCCAACTCTATATTGAAAACTATGGGACTAGTTGTACGTGTGTAAAGACAGGAATCGCAATACTTTTGACAATATAGTGTATGTCCTAACAAGTGGTGGAGTCGATGGGCTCTAGACTAGAACAATCCCCCCCCCCCACTCCCTATTTAACCACTGACCAAAGTAATCTTTTGTGATAACCTGAACTCTCTCATAGTTCATTATTAATCCTAATAGACACGTGTGATGTTGTGTTGCAAATCAAAATTCGGATGAAAGTATCGGTATTTGGAGATTCAGATTTATCCAAAATAATGTAACATCATAACCAATGATCCAAATTGATTTGGATCCATTAATTTTTACTGTAGTGAGCGTAACATTAATTATACAAAATGCACTACATAATACATATGAAACAGAAAAGTATTGCACTAAAGCCCTGTTCACATCCGGCGTTTTGAGATTTCAGGCGGAATTGCTGGGATATTCTGCCTGTGATTTCAAAATACACTGCAATAAGGAAAAAACGCTCCACGTGTGTTCAGGTGCCAATCATTTCCACTAGCACCTAAAAGCAGTGTCAGGCAATAAATCGAACGGCTATCACAGGAAAACCACAACATACGAAGCTCGTCGCCCGAAAGAAGCCCCTGCTCCATTAGATGCCACTGAAAACGAATGGCACCCAAACACGCGTGGTACATTTTGTCATTATTGCAGTGTGATTTGGGATAGCGGGCAGAACTGCAGAGATTCTACCCGAGATCACAAAAAAACAGATGTGAACAGGGCCTAAATAGTTATAGTAAGGTATAAAAGTGAAATAAGATGAATCCTATGTATTGTGTTTGGGTTGGATGGAGGTTGGAATCTCCAAATCATAACATAATGAATCAGAATCTTCCGAAATAACTTTCGAAAATATGAATATATTTGGAATACTGAAAAAGAACTGGAGACAACCCCCACTAGTCACCGGAAAAAGGGGGAAGAGGATGGACCATCTTGGGACCCAAGGACTGTATAGAAAGCAAATTTAAAACATATACTATAGGTATTTTTTTGATACAAAAGCTAAAAAATAATATATTCAGATATATCAGTAAAATAACATGCATCACATGTTAACAAACATGACTTTTTGGCTATGACGCTGATAACATAGCACCCTTCCCGGTACACAGACCAAGGGTGTATAGTATGTTGGTCCTCGTAGTATATCTGTTGTCCCCTACATGTTTCGTGGACAAATATTGATTGCTTACCAAACCAATTATTACTTACCAGTAGAGTCTTGAATTCCATTTGTAATGGATTTGGAATTATGAAACAAATCTGAATATACAAAGCGAATTATGAAAATTAATCATTACATAACGAATATGACTAAACAAAAAAATGAATCTCATCTCTAATCGCTAGGATAAAAAAGTGAGCGCACTATTCACGTTCAGTCCCAATAGTGTCAAGTGAGAATGGAAGAATCTTTCTGAATGTCTGTGTCAGTAACACAGTAAATACACTCCTTGGAATATACAAACCAGAAGCACCATTAGGGCTTCATCTGCTCTAGAAGTGTCTATTTCCATGGGAGAGTGGGAGAAAGTGTTCAAGCACCCACCTGACCCACATCTAGAATAAACAGAACCTAAGTCCCAGAGGGCCCTTGTGCAGCTGCATATTTTGAACAAATGTATGTACGCCCCTCGTTCCAACCCTTCCATACTTTAGCTGGAGTTGGGTTTCGGGAGCTAAGGCTTTAATTTTAATTTTTTTTGTAAAGGGGGATACCCTAATGCCACGTACACACGATCGGAATTCTCGTCGGAAAAAGCTCTGATAGTTTTCCCGTCTGAATTCTGACGGAATTTCGCTCAAACTGTCTTGCCTACACACGGTCACACCAAATTCTGACGGTCAATAACACCACGACATACAACACGTTTGACGGCACTATAAAAGGGAAGTTTAATGCTTCCGAGCATGCGTCAAATTGATTCCGAGCATGCGTCGGAATTTTGCGTGTCGGAATTACATACACACGATCGAAAAATCTGATAGAAAGGTTTTCTGTCGGAAAAATTAAGAACAGGCTCTCAATTCAAAGTCCGTCGGAAATGCCGACAGAAAAAGACCGATTGGCATACACACGGTCGGAAAATCCGAAAAGCTTCCATCGAACTGTTTCCATCGTAAATTCCGACCATGTGTATGCGGCATAAGAGAAAGCTTAAATAAAGAGCATAACATTTAATAAAGGAGACACAAAAGCCTTCAATAAAATACACATAAATGCACACACACATATGCATTTGTTGTCTGAATGGATTTAGTAAGCGTGTAATTTATGTGAGTGTATTACAACATTTTATGTGAATATATGCATACATTAAATAGCCATTCTAATTAGTGCTTCAGTGGCATTGTGTACTTTTTGGCTGGTGTTAGATTATTATACAAAAATTATTCATGGTTGGCTAATGGTCCTTTAGGTCTTCTTAGATCAGGGTTTGAAGCAAGCTGTTTTACAACCCCTACTCACCTACAAGTTTTTTGGTTAATTATTCACTTGCTACTTCTATAACTACTCTTTTGACACTTGCCCAACACTTAAAATAACAATGTATCTAGTATTTACTGCAAAGTAGGTTATAGGCCTCAGGCACCTTCCACATTCAACTCTGTTAATGTTTTATTATGTGTATAGGCTTACGAAGTGCCAAGTACAGTATGCCATAGCAAAACATTAGACTTCATTATTGTATAGTATAGTATAGTTTTATCAGTGATTTTTTTTATCACGCTGACCAGCTGAACTCAACATGGATATCCTCCCAGAATATCATAAGGGTGTATACAGCACACAAACGTGCATAAACTTTCATGAAACTGAAAATTGGAAAACTGAAAATTGGCCTGGGCAGGAAGGTGGTGAAAATGCCCAGGATTGAAGTGGTTAAGACTTATTGTTGCCTACAGGATGTAGTGTACATGGCAAACTTGTCATCTGTTCATATCTAGAAACTTTTAGAATGTCATTGACTGGAGGAAGGACCAAGAAGCAGAGCCAACAATAGTGTGTGCAGCGTGCCGAGGGAAGGTAAAGTCGGCTGTGTTGATATATAGTATAATAGTTGTATGGTTTGATAGTGAAACCGTCAATGCATAACATTTTGGTAATATAGTTTCTAAATAAACTGACAATAGGGGAAAAATGAAAATTCAGGCAATACAAAGAGAGAACATGGGCAATTGTTACAATATGCAGGCTACAAATAGGCAATAATCACAATATGCTGGCAGCAAATAGGCAATTATTACAAGATGTGGACAACAAATGGACAATAGTAACAATACAGTACAGGGCACCAAATATGCAATTGTGACAAACACAAGTAATAATGACAATACATGGCCAAAAATGAGCAATCATGACAATATGCAGGTAACAAATGTAAAATTGCTACACTACATGTGAAACAAATGGGCAATAGTTAAAATCATGGGCAATCCTGATAGGCAATTGTTGCATCACAGGGCAACAAATAGTACATTAATTCATTTTTGGGGAAAATACCTGTCTCGTGATCCCCTACCTGCACTTCCCGGTTTCACACCTAGGCAAGAATTTAATATACAGTGCTCCCAGATTTTTGGGATACCCACATCATGCATCCCAAGAGACTGCAGGGTTCTCCACGGAGCATGCGCTGTATCACCAGGGTGGTCGGTTGTCTCTGCCTGAAGAAATACCCTCAAGGGTCTGGTACTTGATGCCATGGGCTCACCAGAAGTGGGCTGAGTGTCAACCTGGAAGATGGATGGTGATGCACCACAAACTGGTGAGTCTGTGGAAAACTGCATCAGAGGGAAGATTAGCATTGCAGCCAGAACTGTTGCTTTTATTTTATCAAAGGCTGGGCATTCATTTCTCTTTTCATAACTGGAGATGGTTTTCAAAACCAAGAACGTTCTAGCAGTTTTTTATTTATTTCAATCAGGCTTAGCCAGAGCACAACACTGGAGCTCAATTAAAAATGCAAAGGATCCTGGGAAACACCATCAAAGCTTTGTGATTTACCACAGCAGTCAAGCTTCACTGGCTCTTTAGTCATTATAGAGGAATTTATACCTGTAGTTTATGTAACAGAGGATTCACTGTACGTACTTGGCACTTTATTAAACTACAAATGTCAATTTCAGAGCTCAGAAGGATGTGATTAATTTTCTGTTCCTCATAAATGCTGTTTCTCTCACAGGTGCCTGAGGGAGAAATAACTAATTTGACACATAGGAAGCTTTGTGTCTGCTTCTTGACTATACCTGGAAGTCAGTATAGGATGAACCATTATTAAAAGGTAATAACTGATATTCCATTACAGGGTTATGACTTTCAGATAGCACAATAAGCTACCAAGAACAATTTTTTGGCCTATGAACCTACATACACCTGCACCTACAATATGAGACAAATGACAAACTGCTGAAGTAGCAAAGTGATGACATGTTCATCGGGCAAGCCTGCAATTTCGCATTATGTTAACTCAATCATTCAGGAACGTTTAGTATAGTCAGCAAAAATGAAAGAGAGCCTCAAAGTAATTGCTAATGGGAACAAGTTATTATTTAGAGTGATAAAAACATCATAGGTAATTTTTATGGTTCCAAAACTGACTAAGGCCAGCCATACACAGAGCGAATTTCTTTTCTGCAACCGCGGGTTGCAGGAAACACATTTTCTTGATTCCCCCATCAACACAGACAGGGGTTGATTTACTAAAAGAAAATCAGACTGTGCACATTGCAAAGTGCAGTTGTTCTCTGCAAGAGCAGTTGCTCCAGAGCTTAGTAAATGAGGAGAAGCTTTGCTGATTTCCATTATCCAAGCAAAAATTCTGTTTTTTTAATTTCCTTGCACGTGATTGAGTATTATTTGCAAAGTGGAGGTTTACCTCATTTACTAAGTCCTGGAGAAACTGCACTTGCAGAGTACAACTGCGCTTTGCAAAGTGCACAGTCTACTTGCTTTAATTAACCTCCCTGGCGGTATGATTATGTCTGGAATTTTGTGCCAAAAGCGGTACAATTATTTTGCATGGAAATTTGGCGTTTTTAAATAGTAGGCATGCAATTCTTATGAATAACTCACTTAAATCTGTCCAAACCAGAGTCTAGTAGACATCCCGGGTATGATAAAGTTTGAAACACAAAATCATAAATTATAATATAATAAAAACATATATAAAAATTATTCAATAATGTAATCAAATAAAAAACACTGAAATTTGCTCAGTTGCAGAATAGTCGCTGTCATAAAATTTAGTGTTTGATAATGAATTGTGATTCTAATTTATTATCGTTGTTTTCTAGCTGGTCTAAAACCACTTTTGACATAAAGGGACACTTTTTGGTTGCTATGGACAATCTCCAGTTTCCAGGCAGACATAATGACATGCAGGGCACTGGGCAGACCACTAGGGACAAAGGGGATGTGTATTTTTTTTATACAGTACTGTAATCTGTAAGATTACAGTACTGTATGTGTATTGTGTTTTTTAACTTTTTTGAATTTGGTGCCGATCTCCACTCCCGTGCGTCGTAACGTCGCAGGGAACGGAGATCAGCGGCACTTGGGCACTGTTTGAATCGAGCGAGCAGACGGCTTGCACACACACAGCGGGGAGACATCGCAGGATCCAGGGGACAAGGTAAGTAACTTCCCCCTGTATCCTGCAATGCAAGCCCGAGTCTGGCTCGGGGTTACTGCTTTTGGTACTGAAGTTCCCGCCCCGAGCCAGACTCGGGATTACCGCCAGGGGGGTTAAATCAACCCCACAGTGTTGATACGGGAATCTCTCCTGCCAGACCATAGTTTCTCCTGGCTGTCCCCACAGGGAGAAGAAAGTGATTATTGCTAGCAGTTATAGCAGCTGCTAGCGATAATCGCAGGTAAAACCTGGCATGCTAGTTGTACCCAAGTTGATCAATCAACTTGGTACATTCAGCCTGCCCATACACGGTTCGAATCTCGGCAGGTTCCTGCTGAACTGGCCAAGATTTGAACCGCATATGGCCTGCCTAAGTCACAGTGTCGCTGTCCTCTGATCAGATCCTATATTTACCCTTCATCTGTATCTTAATGTGAACCTAAACTCAAAGGGGTTGACTTACTAAAGGCAAATAGACTTTGCAAGGGACAATAGTGTGGTAAAAATTCTCTTAGCAATGGATACCCAATCACATGCAAGGATAACGGAAGTCTGTAGGGCTTTACCCCATTTGAATATTGGGTAGTGAATACATAGTGAAATGTGGATATTACTGCGCTAGACCTAAAAAAATAAGTGACAAGCGGCTACATAAAAAATGTGACAAACATAAATAAGATCTAAATGGTAAATGGTAAATGATCTAAATGGTAAATAATGCAGCGCTAACCCATAAACATAAGTAAGTGAAAAATAAGTGAAAAATAAGTGTCCAATGTATGTAAAAAACTGTATAGGTGAATAACCCAACACCAATGAGCACTGGAGGATATGTAATTCAAACCAGTGCAAAAAAGTGTATAGAGTATAGTCCAACACAAAATGATCTTCCAACACAGGGTAATGAGGAATCAAAGTGTAAAGCACTGTCTGATACAGAGGACATCAAAGATATTGCATCATCAACAAGGAAGAGAAGTGCGTGTGCGCTTACCGGAACTGGTGGACTCCAATGTCCGCGACATGGAGTCATACAGGCATGGTGCCACAAAAGGCCAAAGTATGGAGCTCCACAGGATCCAGGACCTCGGGAATGAAATCCAGGGAAGAGACAGGAAACCTCCTGGGTGCATCAAACTGGATCTGGATGGAAAGATCAACAGGACTCCGGAGCCACTCTCAGCAAAGTAGTATGTGGAAAAAGAAAATGCTTCCACATAGTGTAGATCAAAAAAGTGGTATTTTATTTCTAAAAACCAGCATACAGGTATAAAAGTGATCACAAGGATAAAAAGCTGGGCAATGTGAAGAGCTTATCGCTCTTCACATTGGGCAAGAGCTTATCGCTCTTCACATTGCCCAGCTTTTTATCCTCGTGATCACTTTTATACCTGTATGCTGGTTTTTAGAAATAAATCACCATTTTTTTGATCTACACTATGTGGAAGCATTTTCTTTCTCCACATACTACTTTGCTGAGAGTGGCTCCGGAGTGCTGTTGATCTTACCATCCAGATCCAGTTTGACGCACCCAGGAGCGGAGGTCAATTTGGAGGTTTCCTGTCTCTTCCCTGGATTTCATTCCTGAGGTCCTGGATCCTGTGAAGCTCCATTCTTTGGCCTTTTGTGGCACCATGCCTGTATGACTCCATGTTGCTGACATTGGAGTCCACCAGTTCCGGTAAGGGCACACACACTTCTCTTCATTATTGGAGATTCAATATCTTTGATATCTTTGATGTCCTCCATATCAGACAGTGCTTTACACTTTGATTCCTCATTACCCTGTGTTGGAAGATCATTTTGTGTTGGACTATATGCTATACACTTTTTTGCACTGGTTTGATTTACATATGAGAAGCACCATATGATGTACATATCAGGAATAGTACATAAAGTAAGTCATAAGTCTCAAAGTTCCATGTATACACCAGAAATTAGTAACATATGAAAAAATATCAAGTAGACTTCTGAGCTTCAGGTAAGGGAGGACTTCCCATCTACTAAACTATGCATTCACATAAAAAAAAACATCAAAGAAGATTTTTTTTTCAGATTGGTGGGAAGCAAAGTTTAAAGGACCAAGGGTAATAGGTTTGCGGATTCTCACTCCTGGAAAAGCAACAGTCCATAACATGGGGCAGGGGAGGGCTTTTCAAGAGGGTGTGCTGAAGATAAAATTTGTCAACTATGGCCATGTAATCCTATGTGGGAAATTTCCAGGAGCAGATTGAGGACAAAGATATTGAAAAAAAAGGGGGGGAGGAGAAGAAGGAGGGGGGGGGGGGGGTGGTAAGGATTCGGAATAGTTGGGTAAGAAAAGTTGAGGGACGGGTGGGGGACTGGTGAGATTTTTCATGGTCCCTCCAACAGGAAATCTCCCCATCCAAGATCTCTATCACGGATTGCAGATCTAATTTTATTCAGCTGGGTAGGGTTGAGGGGATTTGGCATATTTTTATGTTTCCGTCGTTTGAGCCTTACAGATGTTTAACCCCTTCCCAGTCAGTGTCACTAGCACAGTGACAGTGCATATTTTTGCACTGATTACTGAATTGGTGTCACTGGTTCCCACAAAGTGTCAAAAATGTCAGTTAGTGTCAGAATGCCCACCACAATATTGCAGTCCCGCTATAAGTCGCTGATCACCGCCATAAGTAGTATAATAAAAAAAATTCCAGTATATATATCCCATAGTTTGTAGACTATAACTTTTGCGCAAACCAATCAATATACACTTATTGGGATTTTCTGGGGGATACCAAAAATATGTAGCAGAATACATATTTGCCTAAATTTTTTAAACACATTTTATTTCTTTATTTATTTTGGATAAGTAAAATTTTGTTAGCGCGAAAAATAAAATGCAGAGGTGATCAAATACCACCAAAAGAAAACTCTATTTGTGGTAAAAAAAATAATATAAGTATTATTTGTGTACAGTGTTGCATGCAATTGTCAGTTAACCACTTGCCGACCGGCGCACGACGATATACGTCGACAGAATGGCACGTACAGGCAGGAGGGCGTATATATACGTCCCTCCTTTAGCCTGTCCGTGCCATCGGGGAGCGCGCCGGGAGCGGCGCGCTCCCGCGCCGGTCGGGACCCCCGTGAGTCCGGCCGCGGTCCCCGCGGACTCGATCGCCGCGGGGACTCCCGCGATCGTCTCACGGAGCGGCTAAACGGGGAGATGCCGAGATAAACAGCATCTCCCCGTTCTGCCTAGCAACTAGTGACGCCGATCTCTGCTCCCTGTGATTGGAGCAGAGATCAGCATTCACTAGCTGACAGCCACGCCCCCCCACAGTAAAAAAACACCCCTAGGCCTACTTAACCCCTACACTGCCACCTTGTGGTTAACTCCTAAACTGCCAGTGTCATTTATACAGAAATCAATGCATTTAAATGCATTAATTGCTGTAAAAATGACAATGGTCCCAAAAATGTGTCAAAAATGTCCGATATGTCCGCCATAATGTCGCAGTCACAAAAAAAATCGCAGATCTCCGCCATTAATAATAAAGAAAAAATTATTAATAAAAATGCTATAAAACTATCCCTATCTTGTAAACGCTATAACTTCTGCGCAAAACAATAATCGCTTATTGCGATTTTTTTTACCAAAAATATGTAGAAGAATACGTATCGGCCTAAACTAAAGCGACGCAGTGCCGAATCGCAAAAAAAAGGACGTCAATTTTGTTTGGGAGCCACGTCGCTGCAAATTGGTCCGGGTCTGAAAGTGGTTAAAGTAACACAGTACTGTGTCACAAAAAATGGGCTGATCGTGAAGGGGAGGTAAATCTTCCAAAAGTCAAGTGGTTAAACAAATCAAATTCACTAGTATAAGCAATCATAATGTGTAAAATAAGAAAATATATATATATATATATATCCTGATCACTTCCCCAGAGTAGTGCAGTGTTACTATGGTAACACTGTATTGCTCTGGTCATAGTATGTTAAAAAAAAAAAGAAATCTGAGAAAAAAAAGAAAAAAAAAAGTGATAAAAAAGAAAAAACAGTAAAACAAATGGAAAAAAAAATGATTATTATTATTATTACTTTTTTGTTTTACATACTGTCAGTGTCCATAGCACATTATGCTATTGTCTTGCAGGGTTTTTTTTTTCTTCTCAGTGGATTACTACCGCTTTAACCACTTCAGCCCTGGAAGAATTGACCCCCTTCCTGACCAGGCCATTTTTTGCGATACGGCACTGGATCGCTTTAACAGACAATTGTACGGTCGTGCGACATTGTACCCAAAGAAAATTTACGTCCTTTTTTCACACAAATAGAGCTTTCTTTGGTGGTATTTAATCACCTCTGGGTTTTTTAAATTTTTTGCGCCTTAAACAAAAGAAGAGCAACAAATTATTTTTACTATAATAAATATCCCAATTAAAAAAAATGTAAAAAATGTCTTCATCACTTTAGGCCAATATGTATTCTTCTACATATTTTTGGTAAAAAAAATCCCAATAAGCGTATATTGAGTGGTTTGCGCAAAAGTTATAGCATCTACAAAATAGGGAAAGAACAAAGATCCGGACGGCCACACTAGAATGAAATTTGAATGGTATCAGTCCATACAGCAATGGATAACAATATTCCTGGCGCGTTTCACACCGTAATTACAGGTGCTTACTCAAAGCACCTGTAATTATGATGTGAAACGCGTCAGTAATCTTTTTATCCTTTGCTGTATGGACTGATACCATACCAATTTATATTTCATTGGAGTGCAGCCATCCGGATCTTTGTTCTTTCCTTTGCATGCGGTTTGTATACTGAGCCAACACCCATACCTGAAGAGGGAGGAGATATCTAGAATCAGACACCTGGAGCCGGTTTTCTTTTTTTGTCTACAAAAAAGGGAATAGATTTATGGCATTTTTTTTCTTTTTTTTTTTTTACTAGTAATGGCTGCGATCAGCATTTTTATCGGGACTATGACATTGCGGCGGACAGATCTGACACTTTTGACAATTTTTTGGGGACCATTATCTTTTATACAGCGATCAGAGCTAAAAATAGCCACTGATTACTGTATAAATGTCACTGGCAGGAAAGGGGTTAACACTAGGGGGCGATCAAGTGGTTAAGTGTGTTCCCTAGGTGTGTTTCTAACTGTGGGATGAAGGGACTGACTAGAGGAAGAGCCAGATCGTTGTTCCTACTTAGTAGGAACAGATGACCCGTTTCTCCTCCCCTGTCATAACAGGGATTTGTGTGTTTACACACAAAATCCATGGTCTGGCTCTCGTGCCCGCGATCGCGCGCTTGCCTGCTACGGCTCCTAAAGGTGTCTCCTTATATATACACAGCGATTTGCGCAGGAGAGCCATCCTGCCACTGTATATGTACAGGAGTCGGTCGGGAGGCAGTTAATCTTACTCTCGAAACATCATCTATACACTACTATCCACTACTTAATGGCCTGTAATCTATTTTTCATGAAATCATTTTTCTGCCTATTTGTAACATCTTTTCTGAGCATCCAAACACTCCCTATTCCCCCTCACATTGTTTTTTTGGAACAAGCAGTACATGTTAGTGGCAGCCATGTGCACAACTCT
Source organism: Lithobates sylvaticus (assembly GCA_028564925.1). Taxonomy (NCBI): domain Eukaryota; kingdom Metazoa; phylum Chordata; class Amphibia; order Anura; family Ranidae; genus Lithobates; species Lithobates sylvaticus. The sequence continues at coordinate 119,711,589 of CM053026.1, forward strand.
ATGTACACTATACATCCCATAATCCACAGTCCCTAGTCCAGCTCAAGACCAGGTATAAGCGTGTGCAAGGGGGTGTGCCTAGGCACACCCTAATCACTATTTGCGGATTACCCCTACTTCTCAGGCTTCCCCCGTGTTGCACCTTTTCCCCCAGCAGCGATGCTTGCTTCCCTCCTCTCATCTCCATCCGGTTGCTGCGGAGGATATTTCAGAAGTGAGATCAGGAGAAGGGGCTAGTAAATATATCATTTACCTGCCCCCTCCAATTATAAATGAACACAGGGAACACACTTGCTGTGTTCATTCATAACTGAAGCATAGTAAACTGTGTTTACTATGCTTCAGTTTGTGAATGAACAGGAAGCCACTAAGCACAGAGCACTTCCCATTCATTCACTGCCCCTTGCAGGTGAGGCTGCAGAGAAAGGCATGTGTGTTTGAGCTTTGGGGTGCACCTAATGCAATAGGCTGTGCACACCTATGGGACCAAGCAAGAGAGGCTGGCTATGTTCCTACATACAGTGAGACAATAGAGAACTAACATAACCACCTGGTAACAGGCAGTCAGATCACAGCAGCAATAACAAAAGAATTCCGAGATTTTGAGAAGGCTGAGGGCAATCCAAAGTACTTTTTAGATTTAACAATAAATACTTCAATATCATTTTCTTTTTAAACCAGAGCTTCGTGTCACTTTAAGACACCATTGCCTTTTTGTATTTTTTTTACAATTTTAAACTAATAATATAACTCATATACTCATATATGGTTCCAGCATGTGCCTTCGCAGTCTCCTATTTTCTAACTAGAAAATAAGTCTGCTTTCTCCTTGCAAGTATTAACAAATTACCATTTAGGCCACTAGTGGGTGCTGTGTATACTCCTCTGAATGGCTGTATAGGCTGCCCTTGTAATTCCAGAGCTTCCAAATTGCAGAAAAAGCAGTCTGGTGAATGATCTCAGATGTAACTGTTTAGAACGATGCCAACTCCCAGGAAAGAACGCAATATATTTGTTTTTGTCTCCTTAGCCTTAGCTTTCATTACAATACAGCTTGCATATTTATAAATGTATGGCGTAAATTCAATATACACTTGAAGCCTTAAATATAAACCTCATCTAACAGCTAACGCTTGTCATTATAAGATTCTGATAATAAAATAATGAACTATGTGACTTTTGTCCTGCTCTGTGTTTCAGTCCTTAGATACCAGCGAGGAGAGTGGTTTGGGGATTTAAATCTGAAAAAAAAAATGTAAAAATATAATTAATGGGTTTAAATCATTCTTTATGCAAAGTAATATTTAATCAATATCATCCCTATATCCTTGTTCTTATGCAGGGTGTAATAATCCTTTCAAAACCAGAGTTAAACCTTGATTTAATCTTAGTTTTTTTAAGGCAAGGCTGACATTTAATTAATGGTGCATACTATACAGTATATTATTTTGGTTTCTTATGCTTCCTCTTAAGGCTCCTTATGTATCTATTTTGGGCAATGGGAAATGTGTAAGTCTTATGTCTTTATGAGAGTAGTGAAAGCTCTACTGTGTTACTGAAAAACCCTTCTTTTGCATCCAGATAGTCATTTCAACAACATTCTGTAGACACAGCTGCATATTGTGTCCATAATTCTTAAAGTGTAACAAAAGGGCAAAACTTTTTGTTTTCATTTTGGATAGAGTATGGGAGGGTTATAATCCCTGACGTGTGCCCCATTGGGGAGTTTCACATTCACTTCCTGTCCCATAGCTAAAACAGGAAGTGGGAGGAAAACTCTCCAAAGTGAGAGAATTGTCACCAGAACAATAACCAGCAAGTACCTCTTGATCTCGCGCATGCGCGATACTCTGGCAGCCGTAGCGCCGATTGTTTAGCAAGTTGCCATTACAACGGGCAGCGATGGAGGAAGGGTTCACCCCATTGTTATGGCAACATAGATAACATTATCTATGCAGAGAAGAGAAAAATCAGGAAGCCTTATCCTTCCAAGCAGCTCAATAATTTGCAGCGCTTGGATAAGGTGAAGTATTCCTGAGATCTTGGCACAAATACTCTTTATAATTATGGATTATGATATGTATCTATATATATATATATATATATATAAATATATATATATATATATATATAAAACCAAACACAATATATATAGATATATCTATATATATAGATATAGATCGATCTATCTATCTATCGCTATCTATCTATATATCTATATATATATATATATATATATATATATATATATATATATATATATATAGATAGATACATTAGATAGATACATTAGATAGATAGATACATATATAACAAAGGACTTTGTTCCCTTTTAACTTTTAAATAATGCAATTTTTTCACACAGTCCTTCCCACTGAAACAGGCGAGGGAGGAAGTGATGCGGAGCGCCGTGGAGCCGGAAGTGGCAGATTAGAAGCCACCCCCTAGCAACAGGGCACTTCTGGTAAGTTTAAAAAAAAATTGCACTGCAAATGTTTTTTCTTATTATTAATAAAGGACTGGGAAAATGTGAAAATCGTTTTCAGGGTGGAACTCTGCTTTAAATAAAAAAAATTCCTTTTGGGTGCTGTGTATGTTCTGCAGTGGTAGTAAGTGTGTGTGTGTGCGTGTGTTTGGGGGCTACCCCCCCCCCCATTTTATTCTGCTCATTTTGGACAGGAATGTATTTTTTTATTGTGAAATTATATACTTGGGATTACAGCTTTTCCATATCAGAGATTGTGTACTTTATGTGCTCTGCCTGTATTCTTCTTTCAGTACAAGTTTATTCTCAGCGATGACAGAATATTCTTAAAGGCATAGAACAGGGATATGCAATTAGTAGACCTCCAGCTGTTGCAAAACTAAAAGTCCCATCATGCATCTGGGTGTCATGCTTGTGGCTGTCAGAGTCTTGCTATACCTCATGGGACTTGTAGTTCTGCGACAGATGGAGGTCCACTGATTGTATATCCCTGACATAGATCGCCCTGATAAAGCGGTAAACTGAGAGAAACTCGTAGACCATTTACTGTATTGTAATTGCCCCATGCTGATTGTTTTTGACTTTATTATTGTAAACTTTATTGGTAGTTTTATATATTATTTTTGTGATACAAATTGGTGTGTTTTAATCACACCCTTTTGTTCTCTCATACATTCCCTCTCGATGACATACACAAAGTCTCACTTTTGTGTTCTATTTTTTTGGTTTAGGCCAGTCATTTCCTTCTCCCAAAAGAGCTCATATTGTAATGTCAGTACAACAGTCATGCAAGCAACACACAAAAGCCAGTTTGGTTGAAAGTTGATTCATCTAGCTGTATAATGTTTTTAGGTTGCAAGAGGAACCTCACACAGCTAGAAAAAAAAAAAGTTCAGACCTATTCATCCTGCAAAAACTGAATGTACCTTTAGGCTGGATTCACAAATATGCATTTTTTGTGCTTTTTGCATTTTGCAGATTTGCACTACAGAACGTGTTCCATAGGAACCCATGTTAACCACAGATGTACGTCGTCAGAATGGCACGGACAGGCAAATGGGTGTACAGGTACTTCCCTTTAAATTTGCCGCCGTGCCATCACGTGCACGCCGGTAGGGACCTCCATGAGTCCGATCGCGGGTCCCGTGGACTCGATCGCCGCGGGGATACCTAATGTAAACAAGCATCTCCCCGTTCTGCCTAGTGACAGTGTCACTGATCTCTGCTCCCTGTGATCGGAGCAGAGATCAGTGACATGTCACACACAGCCACGCCCCCCACAGTTAGAAACACGCCCCTTGGACACACTTAACCCCTACACTGCCACCTAGTGGTTAACCCCTTCACTGCCAGTGTCATTTACACAGGAATCAGTGCATTTGTATAGCACTGATTGCTGTATAAATGACAATGGTCCCAAAAAAATGTGTCAAAAATGTCCGATGTGTCCGCCATAATGTCGCAGTCACGATAAAAATCGCTGATCGCCGCCATTATTAGTAAAACAAATGTATTAATTAAAATGCCATAAAGCTATCCCCTATTTTGTAAATGCTATAACTTTTGCGCAAACCAATCCATAAATGCTTATTGCGATTTTTTTTTTTACCAAGAATATGTAGAAGAATACGTATCAGCCTAAACTGAGGGAAAAAATGTTTTTATATATTTTTGGGGGATATTTATTAAAGCAAAATGAAAAAAATAATGTGTTTTTTTCAAAATTGTCGCTCTTTTTTTGTTTATAGCGGAAGAAATAAAAACCACAGGGGCGATCAAGTACCACCAAAAGAAAGCTCTATTTGTGGGAAAAAAAGGACGTAAATTCTGTTTGGGAGCGACTTTGCACGACCGCGCAATTGTCAGTTAAAGCGACACAGTGCCGAATCGCAAAAAGTGCTCTGGTCTTTGGCCAGCAAAATGGTCCGGGGCTTAAGTGGTTAAATGGACTGTAGCGCAAATCTGCAAAATTCAAAAAGCACTAAAACGGCATAGGTGTGAATCCAGCCTTATTCTGTGCGAATGCCCCATTTGTAAGAATAGAATGGATCAGGAAAATGCCATTTTATACCAATAAATGTTGCTGATGATCATAAGAAATAAATACTTTTATTATTTTGAATGTCACCTCCATCTAGTGGCTATAATTTGTTTGTTTTTTCCTGCTATTTTAAGCTATTTGTATGAATGAAGAACATTCAGCCTGGTGAGAAAATAGCCTAATAACATTTGTTTTTGTGTACATGTAGTTTTGCAGGACAAATAGCTCTGCAATTCTTTTTTATAAATAGGCCCCTTAGTGTTCTGATGGAACCCAAACTACAGTTTTACGGAGCAGTAACAACTCAGCCATTATTATTACAGTCTTTTAGTGCTTTAGTGCTGCAGGTTAGGGTAATAAATAGAAAAATACACCATGTAAGAAAGAAGACTATGTATTTATCTTTGTAAGTGACTTGTAAATAAGCCCTCTGTATTCTGTGTAAGCCTAGGATAAAATCATACTGGAACAGTGTAAACCTCAATAGCTATGTGTGCGGTCAGTGCGCCAGAGCAGCTTTAATTCATGGTAATAATACAGCGGAATGAAGGCCTCATTGTAAAAACTCACATGTGTCAGTGAACTTGAGCCACACGTCCTATGAACAGAGAAACTCAGGAATATTTCTGGAATCTTAACTATTTTCTCCTGTGTCGACTTTGATTTCCACTTTCCCATGATCACTTATAGCTGGAAATACAGCTTAATGGGCAAAATAATTTCCCCTCATCCTTGTCAAGCCTTGTCACTAACATTAATGCTGCCTGATGGCTTTCTACAGTGATAAACAGAGCACTTCCATTAGACATGCATTACTGTGCGCTGACTCTGATGAGAATCTATAATAATAAATGGACTGTAAATGGTGATAAAACCATGAAAAAGTTATCAGACACCCTGCAAGCAGAACTTTATGGATCACAGGTCTCACAATGAAGAGGATAACATTTATCAGCTCATTATTTTATCATATACTTCAGAGGGAATGTAGAAAGTTACTAGTTAGCATTACATTTATTCAATATATTTGTGGAAACTTTATATTTGGACGCCAACTGTCATTACATGTTGATACAATTTAGCCACCCCGGAAGATTTGGCTGTGGCCATTTTTTGTGATTCGCCACTGCATCGCTTTATCTGACAATTGCGCTGTTGTGCGACGCTGCACCAAACAAAATTGACATCCTTTTTTTCCCCACAAATAGAGCTTTCTTTTGGTGGTATTTGATCGCCTCTGCGCTTTTTATTTTTTGCGCTATAAATAAAAAAAGAGCTACAATTTTGAAAAAAAACACAATATTTTGTACATTTTGCTATAATAAATATCGTGACGGGAATCTTAGCTGGAACAGCTGATCTTTTAGCACAATATATCGATCTGGCTGTGTGAATCTGGTCACCAACAATCCATTGAGGCATATTGGATCTGGTCTTCTTTTGATTGTGTTCATCAAGTTTCTTTCTACCAACCTCTGGCATCACATGATAAACATCGCTTATTTACCACTTCCATCTGGTAAGCAGATTGAAATTACAAGAGTGTGGATTAAAAAAAATCTTTTTTCTTCCTTCTGTGGTTCTATGCACTACATTTCGGTAGAGGACTGCTTTCTATAGCATCAATTATGTTATTTGATCGATGGACTTTTATTTGATCATTAATTTTTTTCACAGACATTTATTCACTTGTTATTTAGCGCCACACTTTGGACTTTATAATAAATATCCCCATTTTTTTTTTTTTTTTTTTTAAAAAGCAAATTTTTCCTCAGTTTAGGCCGATATGTATTCTTCTACATATTTTCCGTAAAAAAAAAAATCACAATAAGCGTATATTGATTGGTTTGCGCAAAAGTTATAGCATCTACAAAATAGAGAATGGATTTATAGCATTTTTATTATAATTTTTTTTTTACTAGTAATGGCGGCAATCTGCGTTTTTTATCGGAACTGCGACATTAAGACGTATATTGATTGGTTTGCACAAAAGTTATAGCGACTACAAAATAGGGGATAGATTTATAGCATTTTTATTATTATTATTTTTTTTACTAGTAATGGCGGCGATCTGCGATTTTTATCGGGACTGCGACATTATGGCGTATATTGATTGGTTTGCGCAAAAGTTATAGCGTCTACAAAATAGGGCATAGATTTATAGCATTTTTATTATTATTTTTTTTTTTTTTTACTAGTAATGGTGGGGATCTGCAATTTTTATCGGGACTGCGACATTATGGCGGACACATCAGACACTTTTGACACGTTTTTGGGACCATTGGCATTTATACAGGGATCAGTGCTATAAAAATGTACCGATTACTGTAAAAAAGTCACTGGCAGGGAAGGGGTTAACGCTAGGGGGTGATCAAGGGGTTAACTGTGTTCCCTCGTGTGTGTGTCTAACTGTAGGGGGAGGGGACTGACCTAAAGGAAAGGACAGATCGTGGTTCCTATCTATTAGGAACTCACGATCTGTCACTCCTCACAGAACAGAACAGGGATTTGTGTGTTTACACACACACTTCCCTGTTCTGCCTCTCGTGCCCCGCGATTGCTCATGGCCTGCGGTCATCGCAACCGTCGGCTTCGAGCAACGGCTCCCCCGCAGTCCACCTCAAACTCGCTCATCCATGTCTTTATGGACCTTGTTTTGTGCACTGGTGCACACTCATTTCTGAACAGTAAGGGGCCATTCCAAACTGTATTCACAAAGTTGGGAGCATGAAATTGTCCAAAATGTCTTGGTATGCTGACGCCATAAGAGTTCCCTTCACTGGAACTAAGGAGTCAAGTACAACCCCTGAAAAACAACCACACACCATAATCCCCCCTCCACCAAATGATTTGGACCAGTACACAAAGCAAGGTCCATAAAAGACATGGATGAGCGAGTTTGGGGTGGAGGAACTTGACTGACCTGCACAGAGTCCTGACCTCAACCAGAAAGAACACCTTTGGTATGAATTAGAGTGGAGACTATAAGCCAGACCTTTTCGTTCACATCAGTGTCTGACCTCACAAATGTGCTTCTGGAAGAATGGTCAAACATTCCCATAAACACACACTCCTAAACCTTGTGGACAGCCTTCCCATAAAAATGAAAGCTGTTATAGCTGTAAAGGATGTGCCAACTGAATAGTGAACCCTACGGACTAAGACTGGGATGCCATTAATGTTCTTGTGCGTGTAAAGGCAGGTACCCCAATACTTTTGACATTATAGTGTATATTGAGTTGGTTAGACCTCCGTACATAGTTTTTTTTTTGTTAAACAAATCACCTGAAAAACTTTCCACAATCTTGTCATTAGAGTATATATTTGACTATTAACTGCTGAACAGCCCCCTGGCCTCCATGTGTATTGACATCAAATATGACTCCTAACATAGGTATGGATTCTGTTAGTATTGGAATATTGAGAAAGAATATGGATATAGAGTTGAAATTGGATGATTATAACACTGTATCCTCCTGCCGTTCTTCTTTTTCTAAGCTGTTGCTGTTGAGGGTCTCTGTGCCCGTCCCCCACAGGTTCTTGGTGTTGGATGTCCACCTTCCCCTCTCCCCCATTTTTTCATGGGGGGTCTTGGTCAAGCTGAATCTGATCTACTATAGTGAGTAAATAAAGCCCGATTTGTATGTTGTTGAGATTTTTAACTGAACATATACTCTGATGCATGGACTAGGTATATGTTGATGTGTGTGGATATTTACATGTGCAATTATTATTTTAGAGGATTGAACCTTGGAGTTCTCCTTAAGAACGGGCCTTTTCCCCAAGAAACGCGTAGAGGCAGGCACAAGGTTAACGTGGAGCCCCCTGATACCATCTACAACATGTTTAAGCTGTTGGAGAGTTTTCTCTTTTTTTTGTATTTTAACTGCTATACATTTTATGTATTTTAACCACTTCCCACCCGGCCACTGCACATAAAAGGCCGGGTGGGCAATTTCTACTTGGTGGAGGTTCAGGAACGTCCCTCTGAAGGAACAGGATCGTGCGCGCGTGTTCCCGCGCAGCGGCGCAATCCCAATGCGCTCGTTTCACCCGGACACATCGCATCTTAGATCGGCAGAAGGGCTCTGCGATTGGCCCTCCTGATCACATGACAGCCATGTCCAATCACAGCCTTCATGTGATGTAAACAAACAGCCGGTTTCTAGGCGATCAGCTCTCCTCTCCTCACACGGAAGTGGTCGCTGAGGAGAGGAGAGCGGATCTCTGCAGCCGGCTGGTGATCAGTGAGTATGAGCTGTTTTTTACAGCTTTTTACTCACTGATCACCAGTGTAGTGTAAACACACAGTAAAACACACATAGTAAACAAACACATGTCCCCAAAACACATGTTCCCACATAGTAATGATCCCCAACACACATGTCCCCCACATATATAACAGTAAAATCACATGTCCCAATGATCATTTGCACACATATGTCCGTGATCACCTGCGCACATCTGTACATGATCATTTGCGTACAAATGTCCGTGATCGCGCAAACCAATTATAATACACTTAACGGGATTTTTTTTTTACCAAAAACATGTAGCAGAATACATTTTGGCTTAAATTTATGACAAAATTTGATTTTATTGGATTTCTTTTAAACTAGAATAAAGAAAATATTGTTTTTTTTCCAAATTTCTGCACTTTTTTCGCTTATATCGCAAAAAATTTAAAACGGAGTCGTGAATATATACCACCAAAAGAAAGCTCTATTTGTGCGAACTAAATGATAAAAATGTCATTTGGGTACCGCGCAATTGTCGGTGAAAGTGCGAGAACGCTGAAAGCTGAAAATTGGTCTGGGAAGGAAGGGGGCGAAAGTGCCCTGTATTGTAGTGGTTAAAATGAGATTTGTTAATAAAGATTGTTAAAATTATATATGAGTCTGTTTTTTGTGTGCACCAAAATAAATTCCAGAATGTCCGTTTTTCTCTGTTTATTTTGATACAAAGTTGATGTGGTGCATTATAACCAATCCCTTCTTTGTTAAAATAGAATGCAAATTTAAAAAAAAATTGAGAATCTTTTGAAATTATAACTTAACAGTCTATAAGTGTAGAAATGATATTCCCTGGTTTGTGTTAGCTTCACAGCAAAGCCACATCAAGGGCAGGCGTAAAAAGAATAAAGATATTTTTGAATTGCAGGAGCAGAACTGGCAAATTGCCGGCGGAGATTGAGTTATTCGCTTGACTTTGTTGATAATTATTAGAAATGTGATGACCCTTACCGCCTAAGTAAGTGAAAATAAATAGCTTGGGTACAACTAAATGAACCAGCAATAAAACAGCATGCCTATTTTTGTTATTTCGGTTTCCTTTACGTCAACACAAGATATTTTAGAACCTGTCCCGGCTAATGATACACATTCTAGGATTACTATTAGTTGTTTGCCATTGACATCTCTAGGGCATTGTTTTATCACATGCTAGGGCCTAGGATGAATTTTATGGGCAAATAAAACTCGGTGCTACAGCTCAAACACAGAGGGCAGTGTGCCCGCCATTACATTACTGCGCTGTGCCTGACACAAGATCCTGTCACATGGCTTCCAGCATGCTTCTCTTTCTGGTAGCATATCTACAGATGTTTTTTTTTTTTTTATTATTATTTAATTTTTCTTGTCTTGCCACATAATAAATCAACCATTTTCAGCACCGAGTAGTAAAACTACCGCCTTTGAAGTGTAATTTGAGAAGCCTCAATCTATCAGCAATAACAAGGAATGTCCAGTTATTTTGTGTTTTGCTTCCTTTGACCAATTCCTTTTTTGTTGCTTTGTGGTTATTTAACAAGTAGATTGTGAAGCCCAGACGTTTTTAAAAAAAAGTGCTAAATGACTGTACTCTTTTATATTTCCATCCCACCCACGTCGTTTCCTCACCCATCAAAGAGCTACATGTCTTCTCAGAAAAAGTTGCCTGCTTGAGTCTAGAAAACCAGCGGCACAAAGTTCCCCTTTTAGTAGTATGTAGTATTTAGTAGTATGTAAAGTGCAGTTTTAGTTCACCTTTTTCATTTTTTGTAAAGGTGAGCTTACACTTTAATACAAACGTGTGCTTAGTAAAATAACTAACTAATAACATGAGGTTATCTCCACTTTTGAGTAGGGGAGATTAGGCACAAACTCTTGTCCTATCCCACAACACAATGTCTAGTTCAGAATGCTCATTTTAATCATTTGGCTAAGCATTCCGTCTTTTTTGCCCTGCATAGCTACTGTGTATTGAAAATGTGTGCAGAAACAATAGAAGTTGATGTTTTCTCATTTGCATATCTGGGAATCTTTGAAAATTGCAATTCCTGAGATTGTGTGAGCAAGACTGAGAACTGAATCATGTAATGGCATCTTGTTCTGAAAACAGCAGTCAACTGTCACATAGAAGTTTGTAAGGTCTTTAAGCACTTAAGTCCCCGACCATTTTGCTGGCCAAAGACCAGAGCACTTTTTGCGATTCGGCACTGCATTGCTTTAACTGACAATTGCGTAGTCGTGCGACGTGGCTCCCAAACAAAATGTACGTATTTTTTTTCCCCACAAATAGAGCTTTCTTTTGGTGGTATTTGATCACTTCTGCATTTTTTTTTTTGTGCTATAAACAAAAAAATAGCAACAATTTTGAAAAAAACACATTATTTTTTACTTTTTGCTATAATAAATATCCCCCAAAAATTGATAAAAAAAAGATTTTTCCTCAGTTTATGCCGAGACATATTCTTCTACATATTTTTGTTAAAAAAATCCCAATAAGCATTTATTGATTGGTTTGCGCAAAAGTTATAGCGTCTACAAAATAGGGAATAGTTTTATGGCATTTTTATTAATATTTTTTTTTATTAGTAATGACGGCGATCAGCGATTTTTATCGTGACTGCGACATTATGGCTGACACGTCAGACAATTTTGGCGCGATTTTGGGACCATTCACATTTATACAGCGATCAGTGCGATTAAAAATGGCAGTGAAAGGGTTAACACTAGGGGGCGCTGTAGGGGTTAAGTGTATCCTGGGGAGTGTTTCTAACTGTAGGGGGGATGGACTAGCTGTGACACATCACTGATCATAGCTCCCGATCACAGGGAGCTATGATCAGTGAAACTGTCACTAGGCAGAATGGGAAGATGCTTGTTTACATTAGCATCTCCCCGTTCTTCCTCTCTGTGACACGATCGCGGGTATGCCCGCGGATATCGAGTTCGCGGGATCCGCGACCCGACTCACGGAGCTCCCGGAGCGCACACAATGGCGGCAAATTCAAAGGGACGTACAGGTACGCCCATTTGCGCAGTCGTGCCATTCTGCCAACGTACATCGGCATGCGCCGGTCGGGAACCGGTTAAAAAAAGACATCCACATCTCTGGATTTCAAATCTGCCATTTTTTAGAAACTGTCTTATTGGATACTAAACTATTTGCACATTTTCTTCCATTGTAGAAAATCTGTACCCATCTGACTTAATTAACCTCTGAAGAAGGACTGTTAGTCCGTAACATGTAAGGTGTCAGGTGTCTATGCCTGTATGGATCATCACTAGTCCGTTCTACCTCAGGACAGTGGTTTATTCATACAATTGTATAACTGGGTACCATATATTGTTTTTATATATTTACTTGTTGTTACTCTCAATAAAATTTTTATATCTACCTAATTATTTGGTCTGTCTATAATAGACCCCTAGGGGTTCCAACATTGCCCTTAGGCACCAGGTTTTTCTTTGTTCTATTTAGTTTGGGTCAGACAGACCAACTTGCTGTCTATACACACTCCAATCCCTCCCTTTCTTGTTATATTTACTGTCATCAGTCTACCTCAAGGCAACATTTTCCATCACTGGGACTGGATAGAACTGCAACTTGATAGGTGATATTAAAAATATTTTTTTTTCATAGTGCCTGTGATATTGTTTTGCTTAGCAAAAGGAAAGTTCTAATTGTTAGTTATTTTTATATATACCTAATTATTTGGTCTGTCTATAATAGACATCCTAGGGGTTCCAATCGTGCCATTCGGCACCAGGTTTTTCTTTGTTCAATGACAGTAAATATGGCATCAGTTTTGATCACTCCTGTAGCAAACTCTAGTGTGCAACTAGTGTAGGTAAATGTATTTTGTGACTCATGGTAGTTGTATGAGTCTGTAATTAGGTTGGGTTACTTATGGTCAGGCTGGAGGGCTCTACAGGGCAGGTCTCTGGTATCTACCCTTGGTTCTAGAAGCTTGGAGATGCTTCCGGAAGTTAGTGGGTGGAGGGTAGGAGGTGCTGATCTGCATACTTGAGGGAATCTGGCCAAACCGCAGGCGGAAAGCCCTGGCAAAGTAGCTAGATTAGCCCTTAAATATTGTAGAGCGTGGCCGGCAGGGTAGTTAGGTGGAAGATGGAGTGCTGAGGTTGCTGTCATGAGGCCTGGTAGGGGACCCCAGGGCTGGGGGGCTCTGCCTCCAGCCTCGATCTGAGGAAAGAAAGGGGATGAAGCCTAAAAGAGAGATCTCCGTCACCTTTGGGTCTTGTGCAGAAGACATCCTGGCTGGCATTGGAAGATCTGGATAGTAAGAGGCCTGAACAGAAGTCTTGCCAGTGCAGCAGGAATCAAGGGACAGTGTGAGAACCGCAGCACACCCAGGGGGTGTACAAGGGGAAAGACTACTTTCACAGGGACAGCGTTTGGCTAAATCCCAGTACCTTGTTTCGGGGGCATTCTTCAAAGCAGCCAGCTGGGCTGGTAGTCAAAGCAGCTAGCTGGGCTGGTAGTATCTGCAAGCATCAGAACTGTGTGAGCTTCGACTGAGGAGACACAATACTCCTGCATACAGTTTGGAACTTTGTGCTATTTCACTAAAGGAGACCGAGAGCTCCTAGTTTTTAAAGAACTTTGACATTGATCGATAGAGACTACAATTATTCTGGAGGGAGTACAGTCCAGGATCTTCATTTTGTGAACATTAAGAAGGAAGTTTGTCCTTATCTGTTGATCTTCAAGTCAATTTGGGCATCCCTTAATACCTATACCCTATCCATGTTGTTTCCCCCAATAAAATAACAAAAACAAGCCCAAGATTTCTTATATCTAAATGTTGGAAATGTGTGTTGCCTGGCTGTGCAGAAATAGGGGGACTCAAGATCCAGTGTCTCCTGCGGGGGTAGCGCTACACTGCATGGATGGCAACAGGTTGATTCACAAACAAGACATGTTTTTTTCCTAGTTAACTGCTAGAGAAAAAAGAAAAACCCAAAGAAAACTGCAGAAAAGCATGCTCTTTGGGCCCCTTTCACACACGAGTTCTGACCAGGTCCACTCATCAGTTTTCAGGTGCACCTAATCAGAAGGTCCTGTCGTTGAAGGTTGTCTGGTGGCTCTCATGACACCACACAGGTACAGTATACAACTTGCAGTGACTGTACCATACTGAAATGTTATTTAATTGGACATTGTCCATGGAGCCCTATGGAAAGGTGGATGTAAACAACCTTGTGTCCATTTACATCCGCCTATCTCCGGGTCTGTCCAGGTCCAGAAAATGAAAAGGACCTGATAGGAGGTAACCTGATGTAAATGGGCAGTGGACTCTGTTTGCACCCGTCTGCCCACAGAGCTGACAGGGGTCCACCCATGTCCGCTGATCCCCTGCTGATCAGAGCAGACTCCACTTCGTGTGAAGGAGGCCTTACAGATAAGGACAATAGAATACCCATCAGCTGGTGTTGTTGAGAGGTCCAAGCTTGGGTAGACTTAGGCAGGAGGCAAATGCAGGCTTGTTTCTAGGTAAAGGGTAAAGTGATAGTACCTTGGATTGCATGAGTAAGGTTACAGGAAGAGTCATAGGATGCTTGGATGACTGTAGAAGTCACTTTAGGTGAATCAGGAAAATGTCAGCGAAACCAGCAAATGAGCATGACCGTTAAGCAAATGGGCTTAAGAATACAGAATACTTACCAACTGGTTTTAAATACAGGTCCAAGTCTGGGTAGACTCTAGCAAAAGGCAGATGCAGGCTTGACTGCAGTTCAGGAGTCTGTAATTCACAGGTAAGTAGATAAAGTTTATAAAATAAATTACCTCCCTCCCCAGCCACTAGTACACATTCCCCCAAGTACAGCTCTCCTCTACTTTCACTAGTAGAGATCCCCTTCCAGTATGATGAAACCAAGCCAAGCAGAGTGAGGGGAAGGCCTCTCTAGCTGGGTCATGTGACTGAAGCCATGGATGAGATAAGCACAGCCTCCTTACTCTGAACTAAGAGGCAACAGAAGCAGTGGCTGCAGTGTTTTGGGTGCCTGGTGGCTGTCAGTGATAACACCTGCAGGGAAGATGCTCTGATAGGTGTTTGGACCGTTCATAGCCGGCCTTATGTATGCCCCTGTGAAATTACAGGATCAGCAAGCAATAAAACTATGTTATGGGGGGAGGCTCAGATAAACAAAAACTATTATGCAATATTCAACTTCAATTCAGTAAATGGTTAAAATAAAACATTTTGGGTTATCGTATGCTTCTAATAAAAATCTGAGTAAATGATAAGTCCATTCATATACAAAGTGTCAGTGCATAAGTCCATCAATAAATAATAAAACATCCACCGGTGCTCATACTACTACAAATTTCCACCGCAAGTGCTATGGACACCTTCACCTTTCAGATGCGCTTACCAGATTTTTAGACCCACAAAAGCTGAGATCAAACGCGCTGATAATATCAATCCCCACGGCTGGTGGTTCCAAACAGCTTCGCTGTCTTTATAGCTTCTGCTCTCGTCCAATAGAGGGACACTATCCCATCCACACAATTTATCCTTTCCTCACCGGAATGAAATAGGAAAAAAAGGGAGAAAAGCCCCAAGGTGCAGTAGATTCAAATCAGTTTATTTAAAATAATTAAAATATAATCACAAGCTTCAGAAAGCAAAAGAGCATTCAGACAAAATAAAAATGTTTTGTTCCAGAGAACATCTTCGGAAGAGTAGCGGACACGTGTCAGATGTCATCTAATATAGATTTCCTTCCACAGAACAGCAGAAGGTGCTGAAGGGCAACAGTTCAATTAGACTGCTATTTCTAATTTCACTGCAGATAATTGGTCCGATGAACCATACATATAGCAATCGGACATGAGCCAATACAAAAATATTAGGTTAAGTATTCAGCATATATATTATAAGTCAATACTATAACACTGCAAATCTATCACAGTCCTTCAGATAAGGTCATATAACTGAAAATCGTATATCAAAATCCAATTAGATAACAAAAATATCAAAGCTATATATTATATATCTCTGAATAGCTTAAGCTGTCTCATACCTAAACCTAAAAAAAGTAAAGAACGTGCCCTCTGGTGATCTGAACATTTACATTTTAAACTCAATAATAAATCTTCAAATATAAAATAAATACACACAAGCCAATAATAAACAAAGCCTTTTATTAAACTATTTCTAGTGTATTTTTACAAAAAAACAAAACAACTATCAGCAATAAAAGAGTATATGTCCAAGTCTATATTTAGACCTTCTGGGTGCAAAGTTTCAAGTAAATAGATCCACTTCGCTTCATGTTTCAAAATTTCACTTACATTGTTACTCCCCCTCCAGTGGGGTGAAAATGTCTCTATTCCAATGACCTTTAATAACGAGAGATCCTTAGAATGACCACAAAATTCCTTTTTAATATTTGCCAAGTGTTTGGCTTCTCTCACTTTCAGTGCCCTCTTTGTTCTACCTATATATTGCAGCCAACAAGGACACCATAGGAGATATACTACATTGGTCGTAGAACATGTGATAAAATCTTAAATGTGGCAAGTAGAATGGGTAACTTCGATTCAAAGGTGTTAGTTCTGTTAATATTTTTTTAACAAATTCCACATACCCATCTTTTACAAGAAAATAAACCTTTCATGAAGCCAAATAGCTCAATACGTTTTGACTGTTCAATCAAATTGGGTGCGATCATACTCCGCAATGTAGGAGCCTTTTTAAAGATACGTTAAGGTTTTTCCGGTCTTTTGGGACCCAGTACCTTATCACTTTTAAGGATACCCCAATGCTTTTTTAATATTCTATTGACAGCTTTATACTGTTCAGAAAAGGTAGTAATAAAGGCCTACTCAAATCCATGTTGACTACCAGCTTTTATTCTGGGAACTAATAGATCCTCCCTGTTAAGATTTTGTAATTGACTTGATTTTTACTTGACTTGGACTGTACAGGGTTTCCCTTGGCTTTAAATCTTAGGCAAAGTCGCTCAGATTGAAATAAAAATTCTTCTATCTGTCAACAAAAATTTTAAAGAAAGTTTTCATAATGAAACCCTTATTTTTTTCTCTGGATTGTTAGATTCAGAAAATTCACCTAAGTATATATATTCATATAACCATCTGATGCCCCTATCGTTTGAATTTAAAAAAATCACAAATTCCTTCAGAGCAGCTTCAGACCCCCCAAATTAGTAGGGCATTATAAATAAAGCATCTCCAGAATAAAACTTCTGGTCTACGTTTTTCAAAAATGATTTCTTCCTCCCAGTGGGCCATTAAAAAATTGGCCACACTGGGAGCAAAGTTAGCACTCATAGCCACTCCAGAACACTTTAGATAAATATTATATCCATACCAGAAGTGGTTGGGTCATACAAAAGCTAAGTAAATCTAAAACACAGTCTTTTTGTTTCTCAGGCATAGAATTATAATTTCTGAGAAAATTCTGAACTGCTTCAGTTGTTCTGTCATGAGATATTATTGTATAGAGAGCTGATACATCAGTTGTCACCAGATTTAAAGTCCCAAACTCCCCCCTATTATTCTATATGCAACAGGGATGGAGGCTTTTTTGATCATTGGATTGACAGTGTTCCCCTGTCGTCCATGTGCAGGGTGTCAATGTACCAAAATACTGGGTCCATACACCCAGGCCATGATGGCACCATTGACATGAATTTCTATGGCACACTTTGCATTGTAATAATTGTGTGGGTCTGGTTTATTGCGGGACCGGGATTTCATGTGCTGTTCCTGTTTTTGTCTTTTGTCCGAGAGCTGCAATTTGGGGTGCTGGTGCCTTTCCCCTCCCCCACTTGTGCATCGGGTGATGTGGGGGATCAGGTGGGCCTGCCTCTACCACAAATTGGCATCACACTTCCACACCATGTGCGCAATATCCCAATGGGGCTTCCTGGTGCTGGCATGTCTGAATTTTTCCATCTGGTGTCACCATATGGAGGAGGGTGTCTCCAGACTCCGTGGGTGACGGCTGCTGCTCAGGCATAGACACCTCTGTTCCTTTTTTGGTGCACCTGTGTGATGTTGGGAGGAGCCCGTGGATGTGTGACGAGTGTATTTAACATACTCACTCTGAGCTAGCCAGTCCTCATGGCAGCACTACTCTGTGCACACTGCACACTACATGGCACTTACTTTGTTATATCCTAAACAGGTAATTACATGTTTTTTCTTTTCCTGTTTATGCTCACATATGCTCACTTTTGTTTTTTGTCATCTATACCTATCTTATGGTCTGCTTTTCTTTTTCTTTCTCTTCCTTTTTCTTTTTCCATCTTTCTTTTTCCCCTTTTTTTCTTTTCTCTTTTTCATCTCTGATCTTTATTTTTCTCTCTTCGCACACTTCTTCTTTTCACTTGTCCACCTGCACTTTGGCATTGGGCTCTAGCTACTTCCCACAATACAGAGTATTTATAGTACACCCAATATATATATTTTTTAGACATGAAGCCCACTCATACCACTATAGGGGGTCCCCTACTTACAAACATCCGACTTACAAACGACTCCTACTTACAAACGGAGGGAGACAACAGGAAGTGAGAGGAAATCCACCCCTAGGAAGGGAAATTCACTCCTGTAAGAGTTAATATGGGAAAAAGGTGTCTCCCATGATGCTTTATCACCAGTCCATGCTTCCCTAACAACCCAAAATTTTCAAAATCCAATTGTCATTGGGACAAAAAGTGAGGTGAAATCTTCTGAACAGGGGCACAGACAGTAAAACAAATGTTACAGGGGTGATAAACCTTCTCTATGTTATCTAAAAAACTTAAAAATAGATTTTTTGGCTTGAGCTACACTTAAAAAATGTACCTGTTCCGACTTACAAACGATTCAACTTAAGAACAAACCTACAGTCCCTATCTTGTTTGTAACCCGGGGACCCCCTGTACCTGGATTTCTGCCTTTCGTTTTTCTTGGGGATGATGTTTTGTGCTCCCAGTTCCTGTCCTGCGGGCTCCTTCCACAGCTCCCGGTACAGACAATTTGGACAGCCTCTGATTCCTCGTCCCTCATTTTCCAGACTTATTATGATATAAGTACTCAGAGGGATGAGTAACTCTCTCCCTTTTCTCATGTACTCATCCTTCATGTTGAGGGGTATAACGTTTGATCATATTGGTCTACTCGTGTTTTGTTGTTTTTTTATAGAGTTGCATGCATCTGCCCCTGAAGAGTGGTATTATCCACGTTGGGATTTTAGGATGCATTCTCATGCCTACTAATAGGAACCTACTTAGACTCATTATCTACAACCAAATGATCATACTGTGTTTCTTACCATTGATTACACTGCATAGTGCCATTTAGATGACGTGTACATATATATGGATCTGCAATAATTCATTTTATCCATATTAAATCTCTTGTCAATTTTATTTGCCATCCCTTTGATATGTATATGTAATGTATTCATGAGGTCAGTACCATGTATGTGTGTGTGTGTATACATATTAAACCTTTTCTACTATGTGCATCATTGTTATGTATTGTCAGACTCAATATGTCAATTAAATATACTTTCTAATTATCTCAACTCCCCACAAATCAATAGCCTCATTCAAAGTCCCACCTTCCTTTTTCTCATCTCAGCTGTCACCAGAAAACATTCACCATTCACCTGTACATTGCTTAGAGCTCTTATTGTATCACACAAAAAAAATGCAGGGGTAATCAATTCTATTCTGCTTACTATTGGTCTTCTAGGTTGGCATAATAAGGATTTATGAATCTTAGGTAAGTAATAATATATAATAACAGATACATTTTTTTCTTTTTTGTTTAATATATTATTAGCGTATGCTTCATTTATCATCTTAGTTAGCTGATTTTGGTATTGTTTCATAGGGTCCCTCCTCAAAATGTTATATGTATCTTTATCCGCCAGCAACGACTCCATTTCTTCCTTGTACTCTGCTTTTTTTTAACACCACTATCCTGCCACCTTTATCCACTGGGTGGATAGCTAATTCCTTGTGGTCAGATAAAGATTTTATACTTTGCTGCACCCAGTGGTCTGATCTATTTCTAATTTTTATTTCTTCTAAATCTTTTAAAACAAGGTTTCTAAAAAATAATACATTTGGGGGGTAGGTTATCTGGTGGATTAAAAAGAGAAGCATTCTTCAAATCAGTGTGAATGACTTCATCTGACACTAGGTCCTGCCGTATTTGGCTCTTTTAAAAAATATCTTTTGTAGCGCTACCCACTGGTATTTTCCCTGGCTCTTTCCTAGTTTCAGCCCCACAGCGAGGCACACAATATTTTCTGCAGCCAGGTGTACGACTTCCACTCATTACTCCAATGACCAGTCTAGGGGTTGTATTGTGTTTTTTTGAGGTTTTATCTTAGTTTAGGAACTTGGATGGGAAAAGGAATATAGTAGGATTCTCCAAATTGAACTGTTCACACTTGAGGACAACTTTCTCAGTAGAATTATGTAGCAGACTGTACAGAATTGAGCAAAGTCCCTTGCAAAGAGAAGGAAGTGAGTGGACCCTGCTCTTCAAGACACCAGATGGTGTCCCCTTTAACTTTCACCCAGCAGCTGACTTCTAGCATCCAGAGGGGGATTCAGCAGCACAAGTCTTTAGGATCCTTTAGGAGAGTCTGTGCTCACAAGGCCCTGGCCACGGGTCACCCTCCTCCATGATACCAGACAGGATCCATGGACATCTTCCCTCAGTCAGCTCACAGGAGAACCCTGGGTTTCAGCATTCAGGCCCTCAGGTCGCCCACCTGAAGCCGCATGGAAGCTTGTGCTGTAGAAAGGCGACAGGCCCCCTCCCCAACTGGGCCTCTTCTCTAAGATAAAGACCCAGATCCCATGTGCTTACTGAATATAAATACTAGCACCCAGCATGCTTAGGGTCACCACTCCCTGTAATTGGCTGGGATGGCATTCATATTCATGCTGTTGATCTGCATCTGTCACTCTTGTTCACCCAGAACCTTCCAAGGCTGCCTGGATCACAGCAGCAACAGCAGCAGCACTGAGAGTCACACAGGATACCCTCGCTAAACAATTGTAGCTTTTCTGTTAAGCAGACGAGCTGCTATGTTTTACCTACCAGTCTCCTGTTAAGTAGGAGACCACAATATACTAAACTAATCTACATCCTAGCACCTACCTAGGAGGGTGCTACACTTTTAATATTCATTTTCCTAATGAATTTATCGACATAAGTTTCAAACTAGTTGAGTTTCCTAAAAGGGGCAAATTTCAAATTATTATTTAAAAGGGAAATTTCCATAGGAGTAAGTACAGTCCCACTCAAATTAAATATTCCGTGTTCTTTTTCTTTTATACTTTTTCCTTTTTGAGACGGCTTCTCATTCCTCCTCTGGTTTCTTTGGTACTTCTCGTTCTCTTATTTTTCCCTTTCTCCATACTCCCTCCCCTAAAAAAGAGGGGTGCATGTTCCTCTATATTGGATAAGGTTGTCCCCAAGGAGTTTGATGGTAGCCTGTCTTCAATCCTTTGTCTTCACTTCTCTGAGGGGAAAACCTCACATGTTCCTTGCTGTACTATAGAGGAGTATATTCCTCTGATATCAGGAGTGAAAATCTATTTCTTAAAGGGACCAGACTTTCTTGATAAGAGGCTTTTCCTCCTCCAGGAAACAAAAACCTCATTGGTGGTTCATCTTTAGTTCCCCTTTTCCACTTATTCTTGTTGATATTATGAAGTCATTTTGATACACACTTCCCTCTCACTTTTTTGAGGGGTATATAATGGTTAACCTTGTTTTTAAGTTTAAATGATTGCAATACCTCGTCTATTCCCTTTGGGATTTTTGGTCCCTGGGCAATCAGATCTTTATTATCAGAATTAACATCTAATTGCAACTTTTTTTACATTTGAATCCAGTGATTTTCCCCCACAGTAGTTTTTTGTCTAGAAGTCCTCAGTCTGAGGACCAACATCAATTTAAACCCACTTCCTCTGAACTCTGAAGCAGTCGAGTAATGAGCTTGTCTCTGTCACTCTTCTCTCCTTCTCCTCCTAGCAGCATGCTTTTTGTCAGTTCATTAGCTCCTTTTGTTGCGTTTCTCTCCGCTACTATAAGCTCAACTGTAGGGGGATTCTGAAAGATTCTGATATCAAGTCAAAGTCAGGTGCATTGCTTGCATTTAAAAAATATATGAAATGATATATTATTGATTACAGAGCTATACTAGTTTGTGTCTAATATATCTGCCTAGAGTTTAGCTTTAAATCTTGGTTTCCTTTTTTCTAACACACAAATAGTTACTTTATTTTTTTTAGGTGAATAATTAACGAAATTGTGCATTCATCACAAATGAGGAAATTCAGCTTGGCTTAAACATTGATGTTTTTTGCATTGTGGGAGAAA
Organism: Lithobates sylvaticus; assembly: GCA_028564925.1. Classification (NCBI taxonomy): domain Eukaryota; kingdom Metazoa; phylum Chordata; class Amphibia; order Anura; family Ranidae; genus Lithobates; species Lithobates sylvaticus. The sequence continues at coordinate 119,733,764 of CM053026.1, forward strand.
GTTAATTTCTAAAATTACTTTAGAAGCAAACACATATTCAGAATTTGTTGTCTTCATGTCTCCCTAGATGGCAGATATTTTGATATAAAAAATAACAGATGTCTTGTTCTTCGGTAGGTTTTGATTAGAGTTTGGAAATTGCACGGATAGGGAAATAGATTTACATTTATGTGATATGAAATACTTGGAAATATCTGTTCGATTCTCTAAGGGTTTGATTCATACTGCTTAAAGTTAAACAAACCCAAACTTAGTGGAAATCCCCACTGACCCAAACTTCATCCCTAGTAATGACTGTCTCACAGTTAACCATTTGATCGCCCCTGATGTTAACCCCTTCCCAGCCAGTTTAATTAGTACAGTGATAGTGCATATTTTTAGCACTGATCACTGTATTGGTTCCCTGGCAAAGTGTCAAAGGTATCAGTGTCTGAATGTCCACCTGGCAATATCCCAGTCCTGCTATGAATCGCTGATCATTACTAGTAAAAATACAAATAACAATACATAAAAATATCCCATTGTTTATAGAAGCAATAGGTACGAACCAATCAATATATGCTTATTGGGCTTTTTTTTACCAAATATATGTAGCAGGATACATATTGGCCTAAATTTATGAAGACATTAGATTTTTTTTCAATTTTTTTATTGGATGTGTTTTATAGAAGAAAGTTAAAAACATTGTTTTTATTTTTTTGTTTATAGCGCAACAAATAAAAACCGCAGAGGTGATCGAATACCACCAAAAGAAAGCTTTATTTGTGGGAAAAAAAAGGACATACATTTTATTTGGGTACAGTGTTGTACGACCATGCAATTGTTAGTTAAAATAACAGAGTGCCGTATCGCAAAAAATGATGTCTGTGCAATGGGAATTCAGCAAAACAAACTGTATGGCTGAAATTGCATCGTATTCACACCAGAATGGTGCAGGACCCTTTTTTTGGTTTGCAGTGGAATCAAATCGCATGGGTGTTCGCACCCCTGCAGTGAGATTCCTGTACCATTTCACAGTTCGCATTGATCTGCAAACTGATTTGGGGGGTGTCATTAACTTTACATTGACATACGCTGCGAGTCGCAGATGTTGGTGTGAACCACCTGCGATTCAGGTGCGATGTGGGAACCCACACAGGAATCGCAGGGTTTCCCCGCATCGAACCAGTGTAAACCGAGCCTCAATCTTCTGGAGGTCAAGTGTTAAAGTGGTTGTAAACCCTTTACAACCACTTTAACCTACAGGTAAGCCTAGATTAAGGCTTACCTGCAGGTGCTTGAAATATCTCCCAGACCTGCACAGTCTAAGAGATATTTGCAAATCACCGTAGGGCGATTTCTTCTGCGAATGCACCGGAGTTAGAAAAGGAACGCTGTGTCGTTTCTAGTTCGGGTCATGCCGTTAAAGGCGGCTCCCGCACGCATGCAAGGGAGTGACGTCACGCGATGTCACGCGACGCTGGCCAGTCACAGAGCCGGAGTTCGCGGCCTCCGGAAGGAAGAGGGGATAAGAATGGACGCTTGCTACTAGCGAGGAACATGGGGACATTGTGGGCTTCTCCTGCAGGTAAGTGTCACATAATGGGCTACTATGCGATGCATAGTAGCCCATTATGCTTTACCTTTGAAGGGAAACAAAAAAGAAGTAACACCCATCAGGGTTCACTTCCTCTTTAAGCTGCACTTTCTTGATATTTGGACTTGCTCTTCAAAAATCTATAACAATAATGATGTGAATATACAATGTATATGCAAAGCCCTGCGTAAATTGATGGCATTGTATAGGTACCTTAAATAATAATAATACTACAGAACAATGAGACTGCATTTAAATGTCCTGTGATAGGCTAGCTTGGCACCTTATATGTTCACGTTAGTGAACTTTACTCTAGCTATGTAAACTAAATTTACTCCTATAATATAGTCCTTATTTTCCATTGTGCAATCATTTTGCTCTGTCCTTTAAGCTATGTAAGAAAAAGAAATATGATTTCTTCATCTTATGATTTGGTTTGTACCCATAGATAGCATTATGCAAATGTTTGATACATTTTAAAGGATACAAAAAAAATGTCTCTTCCTACTGTGTTTGTTTGTGTTAAGATTAGATGTAATTACAGAATGCTAAAATGCAATTATTTTCCCTTAAGCAAAACTGATTTGGGTCAGTGTGATCTAATTAGTCTAAATAGAAGAAATGCTCCTAAGGGCAGCCGAGCCAGCACATAGTTGAAATAGCTGCTCCATATAATGGAGTCTGGGAGGATGTGGAACAGGAAGCTGATACAGGATGTATGAGCCAAATAATAGTGAATGAGGCAATATGCAGAGAAGAATACACAAATAATAGAAGATGTAGATACTGTTTTGTTTAAGATATGTAGGTTTATTATGGCTGTTTGGAACGGAAGAGAATTATATATTCAGTACATGTACTGTGGAATCTAGCAGCCCTCAGGAAAAAAAAATCACATAAGGTGAAATTATACAAGTTTACTGAGAATTATCCTTATTTTGGAAATATGCAGGGTCAGACAATTGTACTATATAATAAGCCATACCTCCCAACTTTTTGAGATGGGAACGAGGGACACCCATCAGCAAAAGTATGTCGAAATAGGACACACCCCCCTTTCACACCCCCTTGAAGGAGAATTATTTAAAAATACATATTATTTAAACCTACAAGTTCTTTTTTTTTTTACCACTACTATTCCTTTATATTAGCTTTTTCATTTTACCAATGCAAAAATTTAGAAATTTGTTGAAAGTTTTAGCAATGGGAAACATTTTTTGAAAGATAAAAAGTGCATTTTATATACAGCTATATAGATCAGACCAAAATGAGGATGAAAGAGGGAAAGAGGGACAGAGGGACATGTTCCAAATCAGGGACAGTCCCTCAAAATCAGGGACAGTTGGGAGCTATGTAATAAGCAAATGATTATCAGTTAAGGCCCATTCACACCTAAACTTTTAAAGTTTGTGTTTTTTATGCTCATGTATGTGTACATCTTTGCTGTAGTATTAGTACACTGTGCAGTGCATTGGCCTAAAAGTTCAGGTCCATTTTGATGCATAAAGGTGTATTAAAACACAACTAAGCTTTTCATTTTAATAAGGTGAATACATTCCAGGTGCATCAAAACAAAAGACAGGGAATTCAAAAAAAAAGAGTAAGAAAATGGAGCAAGCAGAGCTGGGGCTGCATGATCTGGTTCTCTCTGCCTACAAGGAAGCATGCTGGCACGGGACAGGCTTTTCTACGATATGTCACTTATGTTATAAAGAAAAAAAAAATGTAAGGCTTTTGTTTCCATGAACCTGGAATATATTTGTGTATATATAGCCAACACTTTTTTTTTTGTTTGGGGAGAGCATGGAAGGAATAAAATCCCTGCAGGTATATTTTGCTGTCTGTGTACCATTAGGGAACATTTCCATTTACTTCCTGTCCCAAAGGCACAACAGGAAGTTAGAAGAAATCTCCTAAAGTGAAGGGAATTCCCCTCTTAGACAGTTGTCACCAAAACTGGGGTCCCCATTGGAATATTCCCCCTTATCTGTTCCAGGACAACTTTAACATTTTGGATGACAAAAAAAATATCTTTCTTGATGACAATGGTAATGGATGCCTTTGCAATTCAGGCATCCAGATAGACAGCATCTCATTCTGAGGAACAGTCTTGCTATTCTAGTAATGGGGATAGAAGGGAGGGGGAGCAAGGACGAATATATTACTAGGGGTTGGGGGGTTTTGCCCAGACTTCTTTTATTTAAATTTGTTTCTCCTTGCCAAAAAAAAGGGGGGTATATATATATATTTTGTTGCCTCTCTCGTTTTCCCTTATTTCTCTCTGTTGCCATGCAGTCCCCCTTGCACCTTTCGGTTCTTCCACCAGCATGAGCCTAACACCACATAACAAAGACCACCGCAATACCAGGTAAGGGCCAACTTTGGGTAAGTAAGAAGATGCGGTAAAGAGTACGTTATGCCCGGACGAGCGTGCCTTCTTGTCTATTGCAGCCCCGGCCGCTCACACTCCCGCTCTAGGAGGTCCAGAAGCCCTCTGGATCATCAGGATTTTTCCAGGGCAGAAAGTGACTCCTCCAGTCCTGGCAGACCCCAGTACAAAGGGGGCAAATGTACGCTTAAGAGAAAGCACACCGCTCAACACCTGAAAGGCAAATGTTGGTCTTGTGGAGATGACCCTATGCCAGGAAAGCTACTTTGCAGCAACTGCTTCAGGCAGCTTGCCAGAGACCAGGAGTATGAGAGTCAGCAGAAGGGATGAGCTCACTGTTCCAGTCGAACGCAAGTTCGACTGGAACATCGGGTGTTTGCCTGTCCACAGAATAGCAAACAATTTGGGGTGTTCGTGGCAAATGCAAAAGCAGCGGAACACCCTTTAAAAGTCGAATCAAAAGTGAAAATCTTAAAGGCTTATATGCATGGTATTGCCATAGAAAGTGTTTGGGGACCTAGGTCCTGCCCCAGGGGACATGTATCAATGCAAAATGCAATGCGTTTTTTTGGGAACAGTGATTGCTTAAAGTGAAACAATAAAAGTAAAATATTCCTTTAAATTTCGTACCTGGGGCGTGTCTATAGTATGCCTGTAAAGTGGCACATGTTTCCCGTGTTTACAACAGTCCCTGCACAAAATTACATTTCTAAAGGAAAAAAAGTAATTTAAAAGTACTCGCGGCTATAATGAATTGTCGGTCCCAGCAATACACATAAAAGTCATTGAAAAAAATGGCATGGGATTCCACCACAGTCCATTACCAGGCCCTTTGGGTCTGGTATGAATATTAAGGGGAACCCGAACCAAAAAAAAAAAAATTGCGTGGGGGTCCCCCCAAATTCCATACCAGGCCCTTCAGGTCTGGTATGGATAATAAAGTGGTTGTAAACCCTCTATCACAACTTCAGCTCATTATAATCCTTATTAATAAAGCAACTGATCACTGTCTGTAAAAGTTTCCTTACTTGTTTTTTTTTCTTATATTTTGTCCCGCAAAGTTTGTTTATGTCCCCGGCGCATGCGTTGTCTGTCCTTCAATTTATGGCACACTCTGTGTAAGTTTCCCCCTCCAGCATCATGCCGTGTCTGAGAGTTCTGCTCTGTGCGGCACCGCTTTGAAGACACGCAAGACTGGGCAGTGTTTCCCAGCTTCCTAGCTTGGTTGCCATAGGAACGTCAACCGAGAATGAGGCTCGGTAACACATGCTTGTGCATGTGCGAGATTTCAGCAAGGGAAAATAAGCTGTGATGCGCAGTGTGACTGGCCGGGCAATCATCTGGGACCTGTGATGTGCCCAAGATGATTACCAAGAGGGAGGGGGGAGAGGTGAACCTCCGGCGCGGCGGTGCCCCAGGAGGCAGTGGGAGCTGGAACCCTCTAAAAAGAGGGTTTCCGCTCCCCCCCCCAAAAAAATGACATGTGGCATGTCAGGGGGTCACCTCCCTTAGGCTGCTTTCACACGGGGCGGTTTTCAGGCGGTACAGCGCTAAAAATAGCGCCTGTACACCGCCTGACAGCATCTTTGGAGCGGTGAAGGAGCGCTCCTATACCGCTCCTTCCCATTGAAATCAATGGGAAACCGCGGGGATACCGCCCGCAAACCGCCGCTGCAACCCTTTTGCGGCCGCTAGCGGGGGTTAAAACCACCCCGCTAGCATACCGCGGGTAAAACGATGGTAAAGCAGCGCTAAATATAGCGCTGCTTTACCGGCGCCGCCCCGCACCGCCCCAGTGTGAAAGCAGCCTTAAAGCGGAAGTTCCATTTTTTGGGTGGAACTCCACTCTAACACTCTCAATCAACACTGACTATTTTGAATACTTATGCTGCCAGAATTAGTAAATAGATAGGAAAGTAGTTACTTGTTTTTGTTATATTTCTTCAGCTAATTCCTGGTTTGCAGGCCTAGGCCAAAATAATGTCATACATTACAGGAGTCTTCAGGTGGGGAGGAGGGTTTTTCTCAGCTAAGCACACCCTCCTGCATGCATGCATGTGCTAAGGGCAGATAGATTCCAGGAAGTAAATTAATCATATTCCCTTACTCAATTTGGCCACAGTCAAAAATGCTAGGGGGAGTTGTTCAAAGTGATTGCCCTGAAAAATAAGTCATGGAGACATTAATGGATGGGGGAATTAGCTTTGAATACTAAAAATGAATTAAATAGCGTTTTTGGTTTGTGGTGGTCAGATTGAGTGTCATTCTACTTTAAGACTTAGTTGAACAGCAGTCTCAGCTTGGAAAATGATAACATACATCAAAGCTTTTAATGTGTTATACGATTATATGATTTTCCTATCTGCCAGTCAATAGATCAATCTACCACGTCATACACAAAGGGGGTTAAAGGGAGCACCTGGCATGGCTCTCATGTCTGTCGAGCACCCTGTCATTTAGCCCGGAAGGCTGTAATGAGCCAAATGGCTCAGGACACAAAAGTGCATAGCAAAGGGCTTTGTGCTCAGTGTGTATTGCCTCAGACCATGTCTTTGCTGCTGGCTCATTCTTCTTCCATGCCATTCCCTGGGGGCCTGCCTGCTAAAAGGCCATTTGAAAGCTGGGCTGATCGTGAACTGGAAGCCTTTGACTTTTGCATTTGGTTTGTGTGTGTGACTTTTGTACTCTATGTCTATTAGGCACAAAGCTGAAAGAAACCAACACCGTGTGCTCTAAATGGTACATTGTATGACACTTTATATTATCAATAATACATGGAAAAAAAGTTTAAAAGAAAATATTACAGGATGTGTAGGCAGAAAACCATGAGAAAAACACATTATTATTACATGTATTTATATAGTGTTGACAATTTATGCAGCACTATACATACACGGTATCTCATAAAAGTGAGTACACCCCTCACATTTTTTGTAAATATTTTATTATATGTTTTCATGTGACAACACTGAATAAATGACACGTTGCTACAATGTAAAGTAGTGAGTGTACAGCTTGTATAACCATGTAAATTTGCTGTCCCCTCAAAATAACTCAACACACAGCCATTAATGTCTAATAGGGATGAGCCGAACACCCGGTTCGGTTCGCACCAGAACCTTCGAACCGACCGAAAGTTCGCGCGAATTTTCGAACCCTATACGTTATAATGGACGCGAACGTTCGAAATCAAAAGTGCTAATTACAACGGCCAATATGCATGTTAATGTCATAAAACAGGTTTGGGGACCCGGGTCCTGCCCCAGGGGACATATATCAATGCAAAAAGAACTTTTAAAAACTAACGTTTTTTCGGGAGCAGTCATTTTAATGATGCATAAAGTGAAAAAAAAAAAGTGAAATTTTCCTTTAAATATGGTACCTGGGGGGTGTCTAAAGTATGCCTGTGAAGTGGCATGTGTTTCCCGTGTTTAGAACTGTCCTTGCACAAAATGACATTTTTTAAAGGAAAAAAAGAAGCCATTTAAAACCACTTGCGGCTTTAGGTTTGTTCTTAAGTAGAATCTGAACAGGTACATTATGAAGTGTAGCTCCATCTCAAAAAAATCTATTTTTAAGCTTTTTGGAGAACATAGGGAGGGGTTATCACCCCTGTAACATTTGCTGTCTTTGCACATCTGTTCAGAACATGTCACCTCACTTTCCATCCCAATGACAAATGTTTTTGGAAAAAGTGGGGTTTTAATTGAAACAAGGATTGGTGATAAAGTATCAGTAGAGAGGAGATACCTTTTTCCCAAATTAAATCTAACAGGATAGAATTTCCCTTCCTAGGGGTAGATTTCCTCTCACTTCCTGTTTTCTCTTTCCATTTGCAAGTAGGAGTCGTTTGTAAGTTGGATGTTTGAAAGTAGGGGCCTGGCGTATATACTCTGCAGAAATTTGCCCTATTAGATGTTGGTGTAGCCACAAGACTGGTGGGCACAGGAATGGGCCCTGCTGTGAGTTAATAGATCAAGATTTGTAATTGCATGCACCTGTTGAACAGGGCAGAAAAATTGGGGGTGGTGTGGTGGTGGACGGTGTTGCCACAAGACTGTAAGCTCTCACAGTTACTCTTGGTGGGCGCAGGAATGGGCCCTACTGTGAGTTATTAGATCAAGATTTGTAATTGCAAGCACCTGATGAACAGGGCAGAAAAATTGGGCCTTTGGCGGTGGTGGTGGACGGTGTTGCCACAAGACTGTAAGCTCTCACAGTTACTCTTGGTGGGCGCAAGAATGGGCCCTGCTGTGAGTTATTAGATCAAGATTTGTAATTGCAAGCACCTGATGAACAGGGCAGAAAAATTGGGCCTTTGGCGGTGGTGGTGGACGGTGTTGCCACAAGACTGTAAGCTCTCACAGTTACTCTTGGTGGGCGCAAGAATGGGCCCTGCTGTGAGTTATTAGATCAAGATTTGTAATTGCAAGCACCTGATGAACAGGGCAGAAAAATTGGGCCTTTGGCGGTGGTGGTGGACGGTGTTGCCACAAGACTGTAAGCTCTCACAGTTACTCTTGGTGGGCGCAGGAATGGGCCCTGCTGTGTGTTATTAGATCAAGATTTGTAATTGCAAGCACCTGATGAACTGGGCAGAAAAATTGGGCCTTTGGCGGTGGTGGTGGACGGTGTTGCCACAAGACTGTAGGCCCTCATAGTTACTCTTGGTGGGCGCAGGAATGGGCCCTGCTGTGAACTATTAGATCAAGATTTGTAATTACCCGCCCCTGTTAAACAGGGGCTGAAAAATTGTGCCTTAGGCACTGGTGCTGGTGCCACAACACTGCAACCCCTCACAGATACTGTACTTGGAGCACAGCAGTCACACGTGTTGCGAAGCATTTTTTTAAAAAATTGTAATTACCCGCCCCTGTTAAACAGGGGCTGAAAATTGTGCCTTAGGCACTGGTGCTGGTGCCACAACACTGCAACCCCTCACAGATACTGTACTTGGAGCACAGCAGTCACACGTGTTGCGAAGCATTTTTTTAAGATTTGTAATTACCCGCCCCTGTTAAACAGGGGCTGAAAAATTGTGCCTTAGGCACTGGTGCTGGTGCCACAACACTGCAACCCCTCACAGATACTGTACTTGGAGCACAGCAGTCACACGTGTTGCGAAGCATTTTTTAAAAAATTGTAATTACCCGCCCCTGTTAAACAGGGGCTGAAAAATTGTGCCTTAGGCACTGGTGCTGGTGCCACAACACTGCAACCCCTCACAGATACTGTACTTGGAGCACAGCAGTCACACGTGTTGCGAAGCATTTTTTTAAAAAATTGTAATTACCCGCCCCCTGTTAAACAGGGGCTGAAAAATTGTGCCTTAGGCACTGGTGCTGGTGCCACAACACTGCAACCCCTCACAGATACTGTACTTGGAGCACAGCAGTCACACGTGTTGCGAAGCATTTTTTAAAAAAATTGTAATTACCCGCCCCTGTTAAACAGGGCTGAAAAATTGTGCCTTAGGCACTGGTGCGGGTGCCACAACACTGCAACCCCTCACAGATACTGTACTTGGAGCACAGCAGTCACACGTGTTGCGAAGCATTTTTTAAAAAAAAATTTAAGTACACGCCCCTGTTAAACAGGGGCTTAAAAATTGTGCCTTAGGCACTGGTGCTGGTGCCAAAACACTGCAACCCCTCACAGATACTGTACTTGGAGCACAGCAGTCACACGTGTTGCGAAGCATTTTTTTTATAAAAATTGTATGTACACGCCCCTGTTAAACAGGGGCTTAAAAATTGTGCCTTAGGCACTGGTGTGGTGGCATGGATCATTGAGGAGGAGGAAGAGGATAGTCAGTGAACATAAGAGGACAGTCACTCAGCATCAGCATAGGCAGTCTTGAAGGGATGTGATATTAAAAATTATTCGGTTATATCCGCCTCAGGTGCCTGGTAGCTGGTGGTGATCCAAGACTGATTCATTTTGATGAAGGTCAGTCGATCAACCGAGGCGGTGGACAGGCGCACCCTATGATCGGTGACAAATCCTCCAGCAGCACTGAATGTGCGTTCGGAAAGAACGCTGGAGGCAGGACAGGCCAGTAGCTCAATTGCATACTGTGCAAGCTCTGGCCAGTGATCCATCCTCAGGACCCAGTAAGCCAGAGGATTTTTCGGTGGGAAAGGTGTCCAAGTCTGACCTTGCCCCAAGGTATTCCTGCACCATGTATATCAGACGCTGGCGATGGTTGCTGGAACCGATCATACCTTGGGGCTGCGGACTAAAAAATTGTCTGAACGCATCGGTCAGACGTCCACCTTCCCCACCGCTCCTTCTGCTACTGACCGAAGCCTCAGCAACTCGTCGCCCAGGACCAGGAGTTTGTAGCCTCCCAGTTTCTGGGAACGCGTTGCACAGACCTTTCTGCAAGGCCTCCCTGAGATGTCTCATCCTCTGCTCCCTCTGCGACGGCAAGATAAGGTCCGCAACCTTACCCTTGTACCGCGGATCAAGGAGAGTGGCCAGCCAGTAATGGTCCCTCTCCTTGATCCGAAGAACACGAGGATCCTTCCGCAGGCTTTGCAGGATCAGGGAGGCCATGCAGCGTAGGTTAGCTGAGGCATTCGGTCCGGAGTCTTCTGGGTCACTGAGGATGACATGATCGCCAGCCACCTCCTCCCAGCCACGTACAAGTCCACTGGTTTGTTGGGACTGTACATCATCCCTAAAAGACTGCTGCTGCTGATGCTGAGTGCCAGGCTCCACCTCCATGCTCACACAAATCCTCCTCCTCCTCCTCCTCCTCCTCTTCCTGTGTGATGGGTGGGACAGAAGGAACACTGTCCGGATAAAGGGGGCCTTGAGAGGCAAGGAAGTCCTCCTCTTCCTGCCTCTGTTCTGCCTCAAGTGCCCTGTCCATTATCCCACGCAGCGTATGCTCCAACAGGTGGACAAGAGGGACAGTGTCACTGATGCATGCACTGTCACTGCTCACCATCCTCGTGGCCTCCTCAAATGGTGAGAGGACAGTGCATGCATCCCTGATCATGCTCCACTGACGTGGGGAAAAAAAACCAAGCTCCCCTGACCCTGTCCTGGTGCCATAGTCGCAAAGGTACTCATTGATGGCCCTCTGCTGCGTGTGCAGTCGCTGCAGCATGGCCAACGTTGAGTTCCACCTGGTGGGCATGTCACATATTAGGCGGTTCTTGGGCAGGTTCAGCTCCTTTTGCAGCTCAGTCAGCCGAGCACTGGCATTATAAGATCGGCGGAAATGCACACAGACTTTCCTGGCCTGCCTCAGGACATCCTGTAAGCCTGGGAACCTGCCCAAGAACCGCTGCACCACCAGGTTGAGGACGTGAGCCATGCAGGGCACATGGGTGAGCTGCCCCTGTCGCAGGGCGGAGAGGAGGTTGGTGCCATTGTCAGAAACGACCATTCCTGGCTTAAGCTGACGTGGCGTCAACCACCTCTCGGCCTGCCCCTGCAGAGCTGCCAGAACCTCGGGCCCAGTGTGGCTCCTGTCCCCCAAACACACCAGCGCAAGCACGGCATGGCATCTTTTTGCCTGCGTACTTGCGTAGCCCCTTGTACGCCTACGGAGCACCGCTGGTTCCAAGGACAGAGCACTGGAGGAAGAAGAAGAGGAGGGGGTGGAGGAGAGAGGTGTGTCACAACCAGTAGCAGTAGTAGCGTTTTGGAGGCGTGGTGGCGGAACAACCTCCAACACTACTGCACCTTGTCCTGCATCCCTCCCAGCTGCCAATAGAGTGACCCAATGGGCCGTGAAAGAAAGGTACCGTCCCTGTCCATGCCTGCTGGACCATGAGTCAGCGGTAATATGCACCTTACCGCTGACCGCCCTGTCCAGCGAGGCATGGACATTGCCCTCCACATGCCGGTAGAGAGACGGAATCGCCTTCCGTGAGAAAAAGTGGCGTTTGGGAACCTGCCACTGAGGAACCGCACATTGAACAAACTCACGGAAGGGGGCCGAGTCTACCAACTGAAAAGGCAGCAGTTGAAGTGCTAGCAATTTAGCCAGGCTAGCATTCAACCGCTGGGCATGTGGATGGCTGGGAGTGTACTTCTTTCTATGGTCCAGCAGCTGGGGCAGGGAAATTTGCCTGCTGCAATCGGACGTCGGTGTACTGCAAGTACTTGGTTGTGACACACCTAATTCTACACCTTCAGTCCTCTCAGAGCAGCTTTCAGAGAGGACTGAAGGTGTAGTGGGGATGGAGATCCAGCTGAGGAGGAGCAAGGAGAGGTCCGCTTAGTTCTTTGGTGTGGGTCTTTTATGTGTGCCTGCCAACGAGCTGCATGGCAGGTCGCCATATGTCTGGTCATGCTTGTGGTGCCCAAGCGGCTGATGTTTTGGCCACGCGAGATACGCTTGAGACAAATATTGCAAATAGCAGTGGTGCGATCTGATGCACTCATCTCAAAAAAGGCCCACACCAAAGAACTTTTCTGATAACGTGCAGAGGCAGCGCCCTGCACAGGCGGAGCTCTGCGGTGTTGTACAGTTGCTGTGCTGGCCTCTACCTGGCCTCCAGGGGCATCCTGCCTCGTTGGACATGTGACGCTGCATCCTCCTCCTCCTCGTCCTCCTCCTCATCCTCTCTCCCTTCAGGCACCCACGTGGAGTCAGTGACCTCATCATCCCCTCCCTCTTCACCACTAGAGCAAACCTGGCAGTAAGCTGCAGCTGGTGGAACAGTACTGCCAGATTCCTCAAGCTGGGTATCATCATCCGAGCCTTCGAATCGTTGGGCATCCTCCTGGAGCATGTACCCAAGACTGTGCTCAAAGAGTTCGGGGGACTCCTCAGGAGGACATGGTGGGTCTAGGGAAGGGGTGGCTGATGATGCTCTGCCAGTACCCTGAGCCTGGGTGAGAGAGGATGAGGAGGATGAGGAGGGCTTGGTCATCCATTCTACCAAGCCTTCAGCATGATGCGGCTCCACATGTCCAGCTGCCGAAACTGCTGGCGACCACGTCCACGTCCACGGCCACGTCCACTAGAAACAGAGCCTGCCTGCCCTGTGTTCTTGGCTCTGCATGCTCTGCCTCCCCTTGGCGGTCTTCCAGCCATTGTAGTCGGTAGTCCTGTGGTGCTGCTGAGAAGAATATATAGGAGCTCTGTGTGATGCCACTAACACACTAGAAGTCCTATGGGTGCTTCTGCAAAGAAGAAAATATAGGAGCTCTGTGTGATGCCACTAACACACTAGAAGTCCTGTGGTGCTTCTGCAAAGAAAATAGAGGAGCTCTGTGTGATGCCACTAACACACTAGAAGTCCTGTGGGTGCTGCTGAGAAGAAAATATAGGAGCTTGAGGACACCCCTAAGTGAAATGTTCTAAACTTGGGCCCAATTAGCCAGTTTTTATAGGGGGGGCGTGTACTAAAGCCCCTGGTGTCATATGACTTGTTAGTGTTACAAGGTCTCAGGTGTGAAAGGGGAGCAGATGTGTTAAATTTGGTGCTATCGCTCTCACTCTCTCATACTGGTTACTGGAAGTTCAACATGGCACCTCATGGCAAAGAACTCTGAGAATCTGAAAAAAAGAATTGTTGCTCTACAAAATGATGACCCATGTACACCCCAAGTGAAAAATGTCCAAATTGGGCCCAAAGTGTCATTATTTTCTGTGGCCACCATTATTTTCCAGCACTGGCTTAACCCTCTTGGGCATGGAGTTCACCAGAGCTTAACAGGTTGCCACTGGATGTTGGTAGATGTTGGAGACCTTGTGCTTCTCCACCTTCCGTTTGAGGATGCCCCACAGATGCTCAATAGGATTTAGGTCTGGAGACATGCTTGGCCAGTCCATCACCTTTACCCTCAGCTACTTTGGCAAGGCAGTGGTCGTCTTGGAGGTGTGTTTGGTGTCTTTATTATGTTGGAATAGTTCCCTGCGGCCCAGTCTCCGAAGGGAGGGGATCATGCTTTGCTTCAGTATGATGGCATTCATGGTTCCCTCAAATAACTGTAGCTCCCCAGAGTCGGCAGTACTCATGCAGTCCCAGACCATGACACTCCCACCACCATGCTTGACTGTAGGCAAGACACACTTATCTTTGTACTCCTCACCTGGTTGCAGCCACACACGTTTGATACCATCTGAACCAAATAAGTTTATCTTGGTCTCATTAGACCAAAGGACATGGTTCCAGTAATCCATGTCCTTAGTCTGCTTGTCTTCAGCAAACTGTTTGTGGGCTTTCTTGTGCATCATCTTTAGAAGAGGCTTCCTTCTGGGATGACAGCCATGCAGACCAATTTGATGCAGTGTGTGGCATATGGTCTGAGCACTGACAGGTTAGGTAGATGAAAGACGTTTTCTCTATCCCATTGGCTGTATCCACCACCACTTTTACTATCCCGGCCCCTAGCCGCAGTTACACCCCAAAGGTTGGGGATAGTGGTAAGGACAGGCATGTGATGGGATAGTAGCAGCTGGGATGGTGGCAGTGACTTTAGAGGGAATCCTGCAGGCATGTTTTTTGGGAGGATGGGGCACAGGCGCATTTGGTCAGGATCAGCATGCAGGAGTAGTAGGGTGTACAGATATGCTGCTGGATGTTGAAAGCGGAGCAGCGGGTAGCAGAGTGTTGAGACCAGGGATGGGTGAGTGGGATAGGGGTGTGTGCAGGCACAGCAGTAGTAGGAGGGTTAATTGATGGCAGAGTAGCATCATCAGGTGATGGGTATGTAGTTCTTACAGAGTAGGAAGAGCAGGGTTTATAGTGTTTGAAGAATAGATAAAGCATGTGGTGGGGATGTACTACTGTCAGAGTGAGTGGAGGTTTATTTGCTGCCAAACCAATGAGTAGTAAGAATATAGGGAAAGTTGTGGTGATAATGATGTCTGACAAACCCTAAACTGTCTGGAGTAAATGGGGGACTCGTACTGAACACAGTGCAACTCTCCCCCAAAAAGTTAAAGTTGGTAACAGAGATCATCAGATATAATTAAATCTCATGTCTGTGCTAGGCATGTAAGGTGACCCTTTAACAAAAAACAAAAAAATCCAGCAAAAAGCACAATTGACAAAAAACTGTTCAAGCAAAGCAAAGCAGAGATGTCATAAAATGTCCTATATAATAATAATAATAAAAGCCCCTCTAGCAGAATCTACAAAAGAATCTTAGTAAGCCAAGTTGTAAATGGCTGTCATAAATGCTGCTCTATCATACATAGTCTGGAGAATAGTTTGTGAAATACACATCTATCAGACTGGGTGTAGTAACCTAAACTAAAATATCAGTGAACTGCAAAGAGCTGTATCAAACAATCTCCTTAATTCTTTTTTTTTTGTTTACAAACTATTTTATTGAGTGCAAAAGGTGGTACAAAAAGAGTACAAAAATATGCTGAAACTTGACAGTAATCATATGTTTTACATATGTAACAATGTAAAGGTACAAGTAATAAGGTAGGAATTCTTAACAAAGGTACAACAGTTTTGAATATGGTCTATAGTAAATTATAAAGGATAGACTGATGATTTATGTGTAAACCCTCACATATACCTAGTGAAGTGAACAGCCTCAGATGATATACAGAGATGAAACAAATCTCCCTCCATAAGTTTTACATGCATAGCTGCTGTCTTCAGCTGTATATATCCTTTAGAATGTGTTCTTCGTCTTACAGATTTTCTCTTCCTGGTCAGCACTGGGAGTGGATTTTTGGCATACAGCCAAGATAGCTGATTGGTGGAAAGGCACACACCCCCTCTACATTGGCAAAGGAAGGAAGGAATGTGCAGAGCTCTGCTGCTATGGCAAGCTGACTGCTAATCTATTTATAGCAACCTCCCACAACACACTTCAGGCTGCTGGCTCAGAACTTGTCAGAAGTTATCAGGCAGATAACAGAGCTACTGAGCCGGAGAAAGCTACGGGACTCCAGATATACGCGCCCAGCTCAAATTTCATGAATCGGGTTTACATCCATTTTAATGCAATTAACTTTATAAAAAAATGGTCACACTGATGTATGGGAATATGCCAATAAACATGCCTATATTATAAGATCTAGATGGTGGATGGAACACATTCACCCACATTCACCCTCCTTAAAAAAACAGTCATATTATGTTTGGTGTCTAACAAATCATAATTTTATTCTGTGCAAAATAATATGTTGGTAGTTGGGTTGCAAAAACCTTGTCAAATTGAACTATAGATGTGTTTAATATAAGGGTGTGTCCGCTGGAGCACAGTAAATACACTCCAGCCCATTTCAACATGCTCCTTAACACCTTTGATTGGATATGATAATTCTGTAACACCCTCTCCAGACATAAAATAATGGCTGCATATGCAGCTCTAGAGCTCGCTTTTCAGTGAAGTTATGGCAATTTGCTAAGAGTTATATATGTTATATCAGTTTACACTTACAAGCAAATTAAACTCTACACAAAACCAAAGGCCAGGTGAACTGTGCTAAATACTTTTTACTTTTAATCCAATGTTTTCATTGTTCCTTATGATCTGTGTCCTAATCTGTTTTTTTTTTTCTGTAAATATTTTCTTCTGTTTTCATTAAAATTATATTTAATATTTAATAAGCTGAATCTGTCTCTGAACACACAAATCAAAAATTATAGAACATTTGCCTCTGTGAAGGGATGCTGTATTTTAAAACAATGTTACATTTATATTTGGGGTGTGGCAATGAGTGTTACAAAGATTTTTTAAAGGTCAAAATTGCATCAGCGCATGCTGTGATAAACTTTTCTGTTTAACTATACCGTGGTGGCTACTTTTTGCGCGCAAAGAGTTACCTGTTCAGTTAAAGTGGTATTAAACCCAAAACCAAAAATGTAATATATTGCAGCTTACCAATTCTTACAGTGCCTTGAAAATACCCCTTGATATTTTCCACATTTTGTCATGTTACAGCCAAAAATGTAAATACATTTTATTGGGATTTTATGTGATAGACAAACACAAAGTGGTACATAATTGTGAAGTGGGAATACATTGATAAATGGTTTTCAATTTTTTTTACAAATAAATATCTGAAAAATATCTGAAAAACTGTGGCGTTCATTTGTATTCAGCCCCCCAGAGTCAATACTTTGTAGAACCACCTTTCGCTGCAATTACAGCTGCAAGTCTTTTTGGGGATGTCTCTACCAGCTTTGCACATCTAGAGAGTGACTTTTTTGCCCATTCTTCTTTGCAAAGTAGCTCAAGCTCTGTCAGATTGGACGGAGAGCATCTGTGAACAGCAATTTTCAAGTCTTGCCACAGGTTCTCAATTGGATTTAAGTCTGGACTTTGACTGGGTCACTCTTAAGCCCCATACACACGGTCGGACTTTTTCATCAATTTGGTCTGATCGGACAAGGTTGTTGAAAAATCAGACCGTGTGTATGCACCATCGGACAGTGTTCGTCGGTTTGTCCGTCGGACAAAGTCTTATCTCCTGCTGGAAAGATTTGCCGTCAACCCGGTCCGATCACACCAAATCCGAGCGTGTGTACGCTTGTCCGACGGACAAAGTGCTACGCATGCTCAGAAGAAATTCTGTGACGGAAGCGCTCGGTCAGGTAAAACTACCTTTCCTAATCGACACAGCACATTCGTCACGCTGCAATGTTAAAATGTCTTTAATGCAGCGCATTCTCTTTTTCTTTACAATGCAACAAGAATGACATCTTTTAGCTGCTCCTATTCACCCGCACTTCTCACAAACTTACTTCTTTATTACTTTGCAGCATTTATACACTACATGTTTATTTTTACTCAGATCGTAATACAATCTTTCTTATTTTTTTACCCTGATTTTTTTTTTTTTTTGGGGAATACATATTTGAAGGAGATTTTTTTTTGTTTTTTGGAGGGGGTTTGTATGTCTCAACTTAGCAAAACGACATTATTAACATTTGTATTTCTTGCTTACATTTACTAGGAGTTTGTTGGTTGTTGGTGCCCCTTGTTAATTCTACTTTAGGATTAGTGAAATGTACCTGCCTACTCAAAGAAAAACTGTCATTGTAGAAAAGTAAAACACAATAGTCAATGATTATTTCAAATCAAAAAAACCTTTATTTAGGTCTCAGCAACAGACCAAAGAGGAACGCAGCCATGGTGAAACTTGGGGAATTTGCAAAGCCTTGGACACCCATGGCAACCATCATTTTACAGACTTAAACAATTGGGGGCATGAAGACTACCTATCTAAATAATAAGGGAGCGCAATCTGGTCCTGAAGTCCAAAACATCCGGAACTGCAGCAGATGCCATCTAGGTCCCCAGGCTCTGGTACTACGAGAGGCTCCATCTTCTCTCAGACCAGACTGAATCAAGGTCATCACTCTCTTGTCTTCCTTGTACGCTTCCTTCCACGCCGTGGTGCTGGTGCTGGTGCTGGTGGGGTGGCAGAAGGAGGAGGAGGAGGCGGAGCAAGGTCACTCTCGCAAACATGTGTGAGGGGAGTCATCTCCCCAGCCATCCCCTCATTTAGTATTTTGAGGATGACCTCCTCACACATGCTGCGTTGCCCCGCCTCCATACCCGTAAATTTACTTGTAACCAAGGAGGCAAAGGCCTCCTCGTAGGTGGGTGTGGCATAGAGGGAGGCTGAGGCATCTTTTATCAGCTGGAGCGCTGACTCTCCCACCTCCCCCATGTTTTTCGCCCTTCTGTAGGGAAGGCGGAGGGGAGAGACTTGGGAGACAGTCAGGCTCCTACGCCTACCCCCCTGTTGGCTGCCACTACCCCCTGCCTCCTCCTGACTGCCACCTTCCACAGCCACCTCCTGGCTGAGGTCTTCCTGTGTATGAAAAAGGGACATAGTTTCAGTTATTTGTTCATCAAACACACACAATTCTCATCTAGTGACTGTTGCAAAATGTTTTCAAATACAAAACCATACAATTCTCAGCCCTGCAGTTTAGATTCTTCCCAAAAATGTCTCCCACACCACTGTCTGTTGATATGTCAATCACGTTAGGAAATAAGCAATTGGGGATCCTGAATTAACTGAACATCATTCATTATTCAACAAACTGGTTACAAAACTACTATACCTGGAACAAGCTGGGCTCCTGCACATCTTCCATACTGGAAGGCCCAGGTTGCTCCTCGGAAGCCTCATCAGGGGTGGCGTGCGTGGAAGGGCGCGTGCAAGGAAGAGTCGAGAGTGACTTCCTGACAGTAGCCTGGTCTTTGAGAAAGGGGAGCCTGTCATAGTACCAGAGCGTGGGGACATGAACATCAGCTGCTGCAGCTCCAGATGCTTGTGACTTCAGGACCTTATTGCGCTCCCGGAAATAGGTAGTCTTCATGTTGGTGATCTTCACTTTTAAGTTTGCGACGGTTGCCATGGGCAGGGTAGGCTTTACAAATGCCACCAGTTTCAGCAGGGCTGCGTACCTCTTTGGTCTGTTGCTATAATCCCTGTGTTTCGCCTGCCATAAGAGGGGGAATTGCCGGTATTTATCAATGAAGTGTGGGAGAAAGCTCACGTTGTAGAACTCCTCCATCACCTCTGCAAGACACAACGCCACACAAAACAATATAAATAATGTCAGCCTAAACTCTCCTAATCTTCTCCATAAAGAAGCCTCAAGTTCTAATCAGTCTAGGCTAGTTATGTACCAACGTCAAATTGTACCTTCGTTTGTAGCGATCGTCTCGTGCGTGAGCTTTCTCTCCCCTCGTCTCCCAGATCGTGGCTACGACATAGGCGTGTGACGTTTTATATACAGTGCGCATGCGTCAAACTCCGCCCGCCCCTGACGATCTTTCTCGTCTATTCCCCACCCCTTCTCTTTACGGCGCAGTGGGGAGAGCACATGGCGGGGACACAGCAGGTGCGCCCCAAATATCCCCCCAACGAGGAGGTGGACGAGGAAAGTCCGGAGGCACAAACGTCCCGATCCCGGAGCCTGAAATTCAAGGCCTCCAATATGTCATTTGGAGAAATGTTGGAGATGGTGGACATATTAAAGAGGAGCGACTATGATGGGAAGTATGGGCCTTACCTCAACCCCAATGTCCGCAAGGCCAAGATCATGTCTAAAGTTGTGAGAAGGCTGTACAATCATTTTGGGGTACAACGATCCAAGGAGCAACTGAGGAAACGCTGGTCAGACCTGAAACTGAGGGAGGCCGATCAGTACAGAAAGATCAAGAGAATTCTTCAAAAAAGTAAGTAGTTGTGTTTTGTGTTTGATTTCTTGCTTGCATACTGCTCCATGTGGTTTTATTTTTACAAAGTTGTACATTCCAAAATGGCCACTTTCATGTTCGTCTGTGCATTCGATCGTACTCAGCCTCGATCTTTCTGCCACTGTCATGGTCGTGTGTGTCCATTCGATCGTACACAACCTCGATCGTGCGGCCACTTATAATACGATGTTTGGTGTTTTTTTTGGGGGGAAAGGAAGTTTGTTCTCCCTAGAAATGTCATCCAGAATGTAAAGCCAATTTATTCAATGTAAAGGAGAGGTCACCCAGTAGCTGTTTACCCATCTGGACTCGAGAGCACTAGTGCTGGGACACCCAAACCCCCTTTTTATTAGCCTTTTCCACACATGTGCTCCAGTGGATACTAGAGGGGGGTCTCCATCACACAAACTTCTACCAAAAAGCTAGTCAGTTTAGCACCTTTACAAAGTGACTACATTCATGTAGTTGACATTTGTAACTGGTCAAACTAAAATAGTGTCCGTCACTTTCAAGCAATGTTTGTCATTTCCTATTTCTGCCCTCAATAGTTTGTGTTGCTAAATCTTCCTTTTGGACATTCTCATAGGGGAGCGAAAACTTGGGCCGTCTGAGGAAACCCCCAAACCAACACCTCCCAAAAAAGGGGAAAGAGCAGAAGCAGAGGAGGAGGAGGAGGAGGAAGGAGAGATCATCGAACTTGGAGAAATTGTCACCACAACAGGTGAGTGTGGGAGAACACAGCTACTGGTAAGCTAATCCATGTATGGCTGCCTCATTTCCAACACCCCATTTTTGTTTGTTTGTGGTTTTTAGGTGACGTGGATGTTGTGGAAGAAAAATCGCACTTTACCACAGAGAGTGCCCACGTACTCATCGGAGAGATAATGGTCTGCAATCGAGATCTAGATTACATAAAGCAAAACATCAATGATGTTCAACAAAAAATTGAAGAACATCATTGATGTTTTAGGAAAAATATGAAAACGCACCAAGTAATTAACACACATTTGTGCCAGCTTCTGAACACATTTGCAACTTAAAAACTGTCTGAAATTTGGAACATGCACACATTGTGTCCACATGTGCTAGCTCCCACCATGGTGGATGAATGGCAACGTTTTTTTGGGGGTGCAAACACTTTACGAACTACGAAAGTGGTTGTGGTGAAGGGGTTGCACCCCCAAAAAACGTCCATTCATCCCCATGATGGAAAATGGCACTTTTGAAGCTTCTAGGCATGTGTTTTCCCATCTAATGACCATTTTCAGACCCAAATTGTGTGCATGTTCCAAATTTCCACTTTTCGGGGGTGACCCCCCCATGTGATGAAGGCAAGATCAAACACACTTTGAACATATAGTCATGTCTGATCTTGTCTTCACTTTACAAAGTTGAACTTTCCTAGTTCCTAGGTTCTGTTTTGCTCCATGCCTGGTTTTACCAATTGCGGAATGTTTGTAAACAATGTTGTAAATAACCAAGATGTTGTCAGTTTTGGCGTGAAGATTGTAAACGCACTTGGGAATGTTTTCCTAGTAAACTTTTATTTTTCTAAATGTGTGGCTTCCTTATTTAAAAAACACAATGCATTATGTATGTAAAATGAAAAGGATATGGGGGGCAATGGGTGTTATTTACTAAAGGCAAATCCACTTTGCACTCCAATTTTCTTTCCCTGGGAACTTTTTCAATGCACTTGTAGAGCATAGCGGATTTGACTTATGTAAATGACACCCACAGTGCTTTGTACGAAAACACGGAGCACAGCATTTTGGAGAATACACACATGTCAGACCTGGTGATGAAAAGGAGTATTTTGGGTGTCAGTTAAGCAGTACAAACCTTCTCTAGACCAAAGATTAGGTAGCAAACACACAACATGAGAATAATCTTTTTGGGAAGAAGAGACTGTTACCTCCTTTTGCCCAGAAAGTGCATTCCCACTGTCGAAGGCAAAGGGAAAAAATGTCAAAGTAAAATAAGCTAAAAAGAAGACTGAAATGACAAGAAATCATAGGTTGGTTCAAATATCAGATTTATTAAAAAATGCCTCTCACACATCGTCAGGCAGAGCAATGGCCCCCCTACCCACAAAGTACTCCATATATTGGTCCCGGACAACACGGGCATTTAGAGGGGGCAAGCCTGGACGTGCCACTCGAAGGGCTGTGAGTTCCGCATTTGGAGGGCCCTCCACATCTGGGCCAACGGGCACCACATAGTTCCTGTTAGGTCTTTTGAGGAAGTTGTGCAATATGCAACAGGCAAGAACTATGTGGTTCAGTTTGTATTCCGCCAAGTTAAATGCCGTCAGGAACAGGCGGAAGCGGCTGGCCAGGATGCCAAAAGCGTTCTCCACAACTCTTCTGGCTCTGGACAGCCTGTAGTTGAAGACCCTCTGGTCCGGGGTGAGGGTCCTCATCGGGAACGACCTCATCACATGGGGAGTCAACGCAAACGCTTCATCTGCGACAAAGACGAAGGGGAGTCCTTCGGCATTCTCCTCTGGAGGTGGCAAGCACAGACTGCCACTTTGGAGACGCCAGTAGAACTCCGTGTGCGTAATGGCCCCACCATCCGATATCTGGCCGTTCATCCCCACGTCCACATACATAAACTCGTATGTTGCCGACACCACCGCCAACATCACTACACTATTAAACCCTTTATAATTATAATAGTAGGACCCCGAGTTGGGCGGTGGGACGATGCGGACGTGTTTCCCATCAATTGCCCCTCCGCAGTTAGGAAAGTCCCAACGGCTGGCAAAGTGGGAGGCCACAGTCTGCCATTCCTGTGGCGTGGAAGGGAACTGTGGAGTGAAACAAGAAAAAAAAATTTGTCACTTTGCACCTAAACATTGCAAGCAGATTAGACAATCAACATCTTGGAACAAGAGCATTGTATAAAATTGGAGGCTGGAAAGTATTTGCACAGAAAAGTAGAGGCTCCCCTTCACAGATTACTCACCCCCCCATCAATCCCCCCACTTCTGATGGGACATTGGCAATAACTAGGGTTTTGGGGGGGGGGGGGTGGACAGCTAACCCTCTGCACTTCATTGATTGGCAAATGGCTCAATAATGTGGGCTAGTTTGGCCAGACCCTCTGTACTTAACACTATTGGCAGGCCACAGGAAAGATCAAATAACATTTCAAGGCCGCCCCCCCCCCCCCCCCCAAAAAAAAAGGCAGGCACAGTGTGACATTATTAAATTACCAAGCAAGCTAATAGGAGGGAAAGAAGACAAAAAAATAGGAAATGGAATGTATGGAGGCAGCCCCTTGCACTACATGCTTTGCTGAATTCATCCCTAAAGATGCCCACTATAAAGAGGTAGGTATATAGTGTGTATGGACCTTGGGAAAGCCAGCAGATAAAGGATTGGTACCATCTGACAGAGCAGTTGGGGGAGGGGGTTCCTAATGAGTTTGCCCCCCCCCCCACCAAAAGAAAAAAAAAGGGGGCTCTACATGAAGTAAACCACACAGCAAACATTTGTGCATATTTTAGGGGGTGTTTGGGGGCAAACAATACTATGCAGCAGACAAAAGACATTGCTTAAGTGACTAGGCCATAGGTGTCTATTGGGGCAGAAGAGCATGCTGGTGAGGTAAGTGAAGGGAAAAATGCATGAAGGAGAAAAGGGGCACAGCATATTAGAACATATTGCAATCATGGTAATTAGGGAAGGAGGTCAAAAATACAAGTCATTAGCAAACAGAGCATACATAGAAGGGAATAGTAAAGTATAAATGTTACCTTAATATAGTCCTCCTGCAGGACCTGAATGATGGCAGAACAGGTCTCTGGAATAATGATTCCCAGGGCCTGGGGAGAGATACCTGAAGAGAACTTCAAATCCTGAAGACTTCTCCCTGTCGCCAAGTACCTCAACGTGGCAACAAGCCTCTGCTCCGGAGTAATGGCTTGTCTCATGCAGGTATCCTGACGGCTGATAAAGGGGGTCAGCAAAGCCAAAAGACGGTGAAAATCGGGGTCCGTCATCCTGAGAAAGTTCCTGAAATCATCAGGATTATTCTCCCGGATCTCACGAAGCAAAGGCATGTGCGAGAACTGGTCACGCTGAAGCAACCAATTCTTGGTCCACATACTCCTCGTCACTCTGTTCATGGACGGGTCTTGGCTCAAAGCTAAGAGCCCGACACCAATTCCGCGTACAGCACGAACTCGGCGACGAGTACGCACGGGAAACATCGCTCAGAAGGTCACAAAAGGTCGGCTGGTCAGAACGGACAAACAGAAAGCACCGATAAACAGCAAGGCCTGAAAGAACGAAGTGAATACCAGCAACGAGCAGACAATAAGCAGTGCAAATCAAAGCGTCCTATATCAAGATATAGGCCGCAATGACCAACAAATGCGAACTGACTACACGCACTAATAAACAGATACGCACGACAAGCACAAACTGAAGAGCAGTAACGATCTGAGTCAGAAAACTGAGAAGCGCAAATCTTAAGTCACCAAACTTCCACTAACTCTCGATAAACACGGGATCAGCAGAAGGAGCCCAACGGGTGCCTGACGTGGTGCTGAACTTCCCTTTTGTAATCTCGTGGACGACGACTTACGTCACGACGTTCTTCCGGACCGGATATTCCGACAACGTAGTCCGACCGTGTGTACGCAACGCCAACATCGGACAAAGTACGTCGGACGAAGTCCGACCGACCTGGTCCGCGGATTGTCCGAGCGTGTGTATGGGGCTTAACACATGAATGTGCTTTGATCTAAACCATTGTAGCTCTGCCTGTATGTTTAGGGTTGTTGTCCTGCTGGAAGGTGAACCTCCACCCCAGTCTCAAGTCTTTTGTGTCAAAAACCATGAAATCAGGCCGAGACAGAAGTACAGTTAAATCAAAACGTGTTTAATAATACAAGTAAATAGAACAAACATAGTGAAAACATAGCCAGAGTTCAAGTACCGGAATGGATAGTCAGACAAGTCAAACGTTAGGGAGCCGGAGATGAGTGTAGTAAAACAGCAAGCAGGATTTGGAGCCAGAAGGGATGTCAGCCAAGCAAGTCTTTTAACAGGAATTCAGGAAAGCGTCTCTGTGATGTTGATCCAGATCCTCTGGGCTGGACGGCTTAAGTAGGCAGGACTGACAAGCAGGATATCATCAACAGCTGAGTAACTGTGGAGAGATAGGAGCTGGCAATTAGCCGACAGCTGAGCGGCCAGCTCAGAGAAGGAAGGGCTGAGCCCAGCCCTGAAATTTTGCAATCTCTAACAGGTTTTTTTCTAAGATTGCCTTGTATTTGGCTCCATCCATCTTCCCATCAACTCTGACCAGCTTTCCACCGCCATGTTTCATGGTGGGGATGGTGAGTTTAGGGTGATGTGCAGTGTTTAGTTTCCACCACAAAGTACAATTTTGGTCTCATCTGACCATGTTTGCTGTGTCCCCCACATGGCCTCTCCACAAACTGTAAACGGGACTTTGTGTGGCTTTCTTTTAACAATGGCTTTCTTCTTGACACTCTTCCATAAGTTCAGATTTGTGGAGTGCATGACTAATAGTTGTCCTGTGGACAGATTCTCCCACCTGAGCTGTGGATCTCTTCAGCTCCTCCAGAGTTACCATGGGCCTCTTGGCTGCTTCTCTGATAAATGCTCTCCCTGCCTGACCTGTCAGTTTAGGTGGACGGCCATGTCTTGGTAGATTTGCAATTGCGCTATACTCTTTCCATGACCTGTCTGGTGCAGTGGTGGCTGGTGAAGTTTTAGGATGGGGGGCACCAGACCCCGCCCTTCCTTTTTGACCCCTCCTACTTGGTGAAAATGGGCGTGGTTTCAGCAAAATAGTGGGCGTGGCTCTAATGTGGTGTGGTTAGTGTCTGAGATGAACAAGGGACGGAGGGAGAGAGGGATGGAGGGACAGCAGGCCCAGATCCTACACAACAATAGAAATATGTGTATTCTAGAAAGTTTAACAATCAGCAGATAAAGATATTCCAAACACCTGGTGTTAGCACTTCAATCATCCCGGCACCATGGTTGTTATGGTGTCAGGATGATTGATGCGCATTATTTCTATTATAACATTGTAATATGAAATGAAATCATTCAACTCACCATAATGCAGAATCAGTGGGAGCCCTGAGCATGTCACTAGCCACATCACCTGCCACCAGATGCCATCAGGTGTCCCCAGCGGAGTCCATCCTTACATGCAGCCTGTGTCACATAAAATGCAGCCTGTGTCACCACCAAATTGCAACAGCCTGTGTCACCACCAAATTGCAGCAGCATGTGGCACCACCAAATTGCAGCAGCATGTGGCACCACCAAATTGCAGCAGCATGCATCCTGCCAAATTGCAGCAGCATGTGTCACCACCAAATTGCAGCAGCATGTGTCACCACCAAATTGCAGCAGCATGCGTCCTACCAAATTGCAGAAGCATGTGTCCCACCAAATTGCAGCAGCATGTGGCACTATCAATTGCAGCAACATGTGTCACCATCAATTGCAGAAGCATGCGTCCCACCAAGTTGCAGCAGCATGCGCCCCACCAAGTTGCAGCAGCATGCGCCCCACCAAGTTGCAGCAGCATGCGTCCCACCAAGTTGCAGCAGCATGTGTCCCACCAAATTGCAGCAGAATGTGTCCCACCAAATTGCAGCAGAATGTGTCACCATCAATTGCAGCAGCATGCCTCCCACCAAATTGCAGCAGAATGTGTCACCATCAATTGCAGCAGCATGCGTCCCACCAAGTTGCAGCAGCATGCGTCCCACCAAATTGCAGCAGCATGTGTCCCACCAAATTGCAGCAGAATGTGTCACCATCAATTGCAGCAGCATGCATCCCACCAAGTTGCAGCAGCATGCGTCCCACCAAATTGCAGCAGCATGCGTCCCACCAAATTGCAGCAGCATGCGTCCCACCAAGTTGCAGCAGCATGTGTCCCACCAAATTGCAGCAGCATGCGTCCCATCAAATTGCAGCAGAATGTGTCCCCATCAATTGCAGCAGAATGTGTCCCCATCAATTGCAGCAGAATGTGTCCCACCAAGTTGCATCAGAATGTGTCACCACCAAGTTGCAGCAGAATGTGTCCCCATCAATTACAGCAGAATGTGTCCCCATCAATTACAGCAGAATGGGTCCCCATCAGTTTAAGCAGAATGTGTCACCATCAATTGCAGCAGCCTCACATCAAACCCCCCTCCTCCCCCCTTACTTACCTTGCAGTGTGTTGTCTTCTCCAGCGGTGTCTCCTGTGGAGAGGTCTGTCATCTCTTACTTCCGGTTTCCTCTCTCCTGGGCACAATTGGAGAGAGAAAACAGGAAGTGACATCAACTCAGATGTCAATCAAACCGCCCGGCCGTAGTAATATATACTACGAATGGGCGGAAGCTACTCGGCGCTTCAGAAAACGCTGCAAGGCGGGCTAAATTCCCGCAAATGA
This sequence comes from Lithobates sylvaticus, assembly GCA_028564925.1. Lineage (NCBI taxonomy): Eukaryota > Metazoa > Chordata > Amphibia > Anura > Ranidae > Lithobates > Lithobates sylvaticus. The sequence continues at coordinate 119,761,331 of CM053026.1, forward strand.
AGCGCCACGTCTGCAATCTCGTGGTTGCATAGACGTGGCGCTTCCCATAGGTGCACTGTGTCCGGCGTCGGACTGTGTCCGGCGTCTGAACACAGTGCATTTAAGGACCTTTTTTATTTATTTTCTTATTTTTTAAAGGTCCAGCTTTAAAAAACATTTTTTAAAAAAAATGTTTTATTTTTTTGTGACTGCCTGGAGGGGGGGGGGGGGGGGGTGGCGCCCAAACATTTTTCCTTCCACTTCACAATTTTATGCCACTTTGTGTTTGTTGGTCTATCACATAAAATCCCAATAAAATACATTTACGTTTTTGGTTGTAACATGACAAAATGTGGAAAATTTTAAGGGGTATGAATAAATTTTCAAGGCGCTGTAGATGTGGTGGCTGTAATAGTTTCCTTTTTTAGGCTTTTTCACCTGGTGATCCTGCCAGTACTAACACATCACATCTCCTCCTGTTGCTCCTGCCTCCACTCTGGAAGAAGGAGCAACAGGGGCACCTTTTGGACAGCAGCATTTTCAGTCTTAAGGCCCGTACACACGATCAGACTTTTTGACAACAAACATGCAAATTAGCTGTTTTGGACCAACATCCGTTTTTTCAGTTTTCATCTGACTTTTGTTGGCTGTGCGAATGGACCAACTTTCTGCCAACAAAAGTCCGATGGAACAAAGTCCGACCGTGTGTACACAAAACCATCGGACTTTTGTACAAAGTACAAACACGCATGCTCAGAACCAATGCAAAAGATCAGACAACAATATAGAAGTTGACCAAAGGTGGCCCTGGAGTATTCGAACGTCCTCTTTTGAAGTGTCGTCAGTACGTTGAAACGTCACTACGTTCATGTTTGTTGCCTAAAAAGTCAGATTGTGTGTATGCAATGCAAACTTGGGGCCAACGCCCTTTGTACAAAAATCCACGGGAAAGTTGCTACAAGGTCCGATCGTGTGTATGAGGCTTTAGGGTAGGGGAGTTAGGACACTTTCACCTTCTTCCAGTCCAGGCCAATTTTCAGCTTTTAGTACTGTCACATGCTTGAGTAATTATCATTCAAAGTGTAACACTGTACCCAAATAAAATTATTATCATTCTTTGAGACAGATAAAGATGGTATTTAATCACCACTGTTTTCTTTTATTTTTTTGCTATATAAAGGAAAAATAACTGAACATTTTGAGGGAAAAAAAATTTTTTACATAATTTTTTTTATTAAATGTTTCAAATCTTATATAATAAATTTAGGCCAAAATGTATTCTGCTACATTTCTTTGGTAAAAAAACATCCAAATCAGTGTATATTATGTAGTCTATGTGAAAGGTATAGAGTCTACAATATATAGTATATATACTATATACCCCCCCCCCCCAAATGACCACATTTTGGAACCCATGGAATAAAACCATAGGTTTTTAGTAGGAAGCATGGTGAGTTTTTAAAGCTGTAATATTTCTTACAATGTTTTGGGAAAAAAATATATATATATATATATATATATATATATATATATATATATATATATATATATATATATATATATATATATATATATATATATATATATATATATATATATATATATATATATATATATATATATATATATATATATATATATATATATATATATATATATATATATATTTATATATATATTTATATATTTATTTCACAAAGTTGTAATTTTAGCAAGTTATTTCTCTCACACAACACTTAGAATTGCACCCCAAAAGGTATTCTGCTGCTCCTCCTGAGTATGGGGATACCACATGTATGAGACTTTTTCACAGCCTAGCCCCATAGAGAAGCACCAAATCCAAGGAGCACTTTCAGGCTACCTAGGGACATAAATAACGCATCTAATAATTATCAGGGACACTGTAACCGGTGTTGCAGCGATTAGGGGACAATATGTGGCGGTGATGAGGGACACTAGAACTGGTGTGGTGGAACAAAAAACTAGCAGACAGAATGATGACATCATGGAGAACTCCGGGGCGGGGGGTCATTCTTGTAAGTATACATTTTTATTTTACCCAAACAGTTTTTCTTAAACCAACTATCCTATGTTTTCAACATGAAACTAAGGGCAAAATAAAGCCACCATTTTACTTTCTGTATTCTTCTCTTATAATAACTATGGAATTATTATTATTATAATTTTGATTGGTATTATTTATCTATAGCTATGCAGTATATTGTTATCTTACATTCAGCATTGCACTGAAATTCCTTCCAAACATATAGCTCTTATCTTTGCAGTTTACCATGATCATGTTATAATTATGTGATTTGAATATCAATAGGTTAATTAAATTTGTCAGATGGATTTATAACTACAAATTGAATTTTCTCCACAGTGCCCCAATGTCAGTGTGAATTCATTACACAAACTAATTGCTGTGCAACCTTACAGAGATGTTGCTGGCTGTAAACCTTATACAGGTGATTGTGCATATCTAATGGGCTAAATTATATATAGAAAATATCTCTATTGTTGCTTGTGACTTTCAATGTAATTTCAATCATACGTAAGCATAATTATGTTTTTCCCAACCCTGTTACCAGACCACTCAAATAAAACCTTCCCAAAATCTGGGCCACCTTACTTGTTCCCTTTTTCTACAGCATATTTCTGCTGCTATTTGTTGCAGTTCTTGTGCATATTACAGAAGGCATTCTCCCACGTTGCTTTCTGCCAATAAAGTGGACCTGAAGGTTTCCTAATGTTACTGCTTGACTATACACTGCATCTAAGCAGTTGATTATCTTGTCAAGGGAATCCTGGTATTCCACCAGGAGGTGCAGAATTAACCTTTTTTTGTTCCCCCTCTATGGTATTAATGGCCAGTTCTGCATGAGTATTGGGATCCCATATGATCAGATCAGGCCCCACAATCATGTGGTGGCCCAATCACTCAAGAACCTTGCCCTGTGTATTTGGGTAATGGGTCAATATTACAGGGTTGGCACGTTGCCTGCATCCCTCTGGAGTAGTACTACCGGGTGCTGCCCTTACCCCACTCTCATCACCATCGTCTGACATAGCCAATTCTGTTTAGAGACACCACTTTTAAAAGGTTGGGTAATTGGCCATATGAACCAGCAGGCAGTGACCGTAACTTGCAGTTTAAATAAAGACATGCAAAGTGAGAAGCGATAATGCTAAAAAAAAAGGTTCAAGATGATTATGAAAGTTGCACAAACATAGACTCTTCCCATCAATATAGTAGTAAGAAGAGCCGGCAAAACTGTAATCCTTGAAGTGTCGTTTATTGGTACATCAGAGTGACAATAAAACAATAAAGCTGACGCGTTTCGGCAATAGCCTTAATCGTACCTTCCCATTAATATCTCTGTGACTCAATCAGGTTAATATGTGACTGCATAGCATAGACTCTATAGGACTCTATAACAACAGTCTAGCTTAAAAGCACAACTTCAGACAAATCATTCAGAACCCAGGTACTTGTGATTATGTTTATAAACAGTGTCCCTCACATTAAATCCAAGGTAGCTCTGGTAACAGAGGTGAACTGCTGGAGAGAACCAAGATCCAAGGACAAAGGGCCACCCCACTGATACTGGAGTACTTGGACATCAATTAAGAAGGGGCTCCCTACAATAGATGGGTCTTCAGGAAAGCTGCATGCTATTATGCTTCAGCCCAGCATGCCAGTTCTGACAGTGGAGGGCCTAACACCTGGATGTGGATCACTTGCCCAGCTAAATCTGCTTCTTCTGGTGTGGCCTCTCTGAGCTGATGAGGGAGGGAGGATAATGAATTTATACTCCCTGAGCATGTCCAGGAACCCACAGAGTGGGGAATGGAGTTAAAGATATTTGTTTGGCAACAATGGTTAAACAATATGCAGTGCAGCATTAAATTGTAAATGCATCTGCACCTAACATTTTCACTTACTCTCCTAAAAAAGTTTCACACATACCTGTTGATCCTGCCAGTAAAGTCAACCTTGTGCAGCTTCCTGTGATGTGCTTCCTAGATTGCTCTAACCAGCAGGGATCTCTGATTCCTCCTGTATTGAATTGTTATAAAGCGTTGCGCAAACTGTTGACACTATATCAATCCTGTATACTATAATAATGATGTGCAGACAATGCTTCTGGACTGCTTCTGAATTCAAAGCAACTATCCCTAATGTAGGCTATGTTTGCTTGCACTGCAGTGGGATGAGAAGATGTTACAGGGGGTGTTGCTATCAGCATTGTCACTAGTGATTCCAAAGCCTGTAGCTTGTCAATCAGCAGCTGTCACATCTAGCCCTGCCCACTGTTTTATGGATTGGCAGAATTTACTCTGCTGATAAAATCCTCCCAGTTTTGACTGCAGTGTCTGCAAGGGGTAGTGTGTAAATGAAGAATGGCTTGGCTGACTGAAAGGATTAAAAAGAAAAACATTTTTGGTTCTTCATCTTATAGTACATGTGTGGGAAGGTGCAGTGCAGTGCGGTGTCAGTAAACACTCAAAGTCCAGTTGCAGAAAACAGAATCGTATTGAAATTGAAGTTCAGTAATACCCAACAACCAGCCCGATGGGAAGGCAACCTGACTGGGCGCACTCACAGGATCTACAGCAATGAGTAGTAGCAGTAGATCTCTGGTGGGCCAACAGGGTGGTCTCAAGGGGCGGAATGCTTTCTGGCCAATTAGGGAGGTTTCCAGGATGGATGGCATGTCCCTACACTTTCCCTATTTATATGGAACCTCTCTGCGATGCTAAGCATTGTGCCTAACAGACAAGTGACTTGACACTACTTTAGCCACATGCAGAATGCATGCCAAACCCGGGAGCCAGGGTCTTACATAGACTCTGCCTGATCCAAAATGGTCACCAAAGCCACATGGGATGATCTGATGCGGTCTCTTTGGGACTAGATTCCTCTCGATTTCCTTCACCACACAAAATAGACTGCGTCTGCCTACAAATGTATGGAGGAACTGTCACCTATACCAGGTACCATGCTTCATGACTGGCTGCAATGTACTTTGCACTAGTATTGGTTACCCATAGCAACTACACTCCTCATCTTGCTCAAATTGTAGAATAAACCTTTCATAGCGGCCTTGCTTCATACCCCACTGACTCTGACAACTTTTACTTTACTTTTCACGACAGAGCAAACAGCAAGCAAAAAAAAAAAGTCCAGAGCCTACACTGACTAAAGGAGGTGGTTGCCCGACATAATTTTACAGGTGCTAGTCCAATGTTGACGATCCCCAAAGACTGATGGTATCCACCAGAACACTGTCATCCTGCCCTAATTACATGTTGGTTCTTGAGTTTCCGAGTTCCATGTCTTATAGTGTATCTCCTTTCACAAGCTCCCACGAGACTCTCAAATAGTGTTTTTCTCTTGTGATTGACTTGAGCATCTTCATTGAACTTTACTGTTGCAGCCTTGTAAACTGTTACCAATTGCATTGCAAACAAAAACCCCCTAAAATGCCAGCTGTTCACTGAAAGTTGTCTGTCTATTGAATTTCATTACCTATCAATGATTTTAGCAAACTAAATCATAAATCTTAAGTAAAACTATCTCCAGCAGCGCTTAACTTAATATAGAAGTTGAAAGGAGACTCTACCTCCCAGAGATAGAAGTGTAAATAGATGAAAAGCAATCACTGTCCATCCAATATTAATAAAAGACCATAAATAGTTTGAAGTTCACTTTAAATCACCACTTAGTACAACAGGTGTGATTCACTCCCCTCATGCCACCTCACTCACTGCCATAACCTAAATGTATAAGGTTGTGCCTGCACATAAAGCCCCCAACCCCCCCTTGCAGTATATGTACTGTGGCGGGTCGGCAAGCGGTTAAAGAAGAATTCCAGGCATGATATATTTTTACAAAGTTACACTGGTCATGCCATGCCTGGCTGATGCCCATGTTAGTTGGAAATGACTGCAGTAGATGATGCTACTTCAGTGATTGTCACTAGACATGTGCACAACAAAAAAATTTGTTTATTTTCGTTTGTTTTTTTCGTTTCCGAAAAAAATTTGTTTATTTTAGTTTCGTTTTTTTCGTTTCCATTGATTCGAAACGATTCGTACATTCGTAAGTCGTCGGTGTTCGTATTCGTAACGATTCGTACATTCGTAAGTCGTCGGTGTTCGTATTCGTAACGATTCGTACATTCGTAAGAGTTATTTTTTCGTTGATTTGTTTTTTCGTTAGTTTAATTTTCGGACGCATTCGTATTTATTCGTACATTTGTAACATTCGTAACATTCGTAGATTCGTAATCGGAGCATAATTCATAATTTTATGTAATGTGTATGCTATTATTACATTTTAATAATTTACGAATCGAAAAAAAAAGTTACGAATCGAAAAAATAAAGTTACGAATGTACGAATTTTTTTGTTCAATCCATTCGAAGCACGTTAAGCAGCACCATTGTAAGGGACACGGAAAATTACCAATTTAACAAAAAAAAAAATTACGAATGTACAAATTTTTTCGTTCGTTTTCGTTTTTCGGATTTTCTTCATTAGTACATTCGTTGTTTCTAATTATTTTTTTTCGGATTTTCGTTGTTTTTCGGATTCGTTCGATTCGAATGATTCGTTAATCGGATTCGTACGATTCAAACGATTCGTTATTCGGATTCGTACGATTCGTTCATTTGTACGAAAACGAACGAAAATAACAAAAAAAAACAAAAAACAAAAAAAAAAAAAAACGAATTGCACATGTCTAATTGTCACTTGCTTCTAGGTCCTGTGCTGAGCAGTTGACCTGATGCATTGTGAACACATGAGGTTGGCTGCTTGGCATGGGCAACATTCACAGAATGTTTAGAATGTTCAAATTAAATGCAAAGCGTTCTCTAATTGGACAAAGTAGGGAGCATGACATCACTGCTCAGCTTTCCACGTCGTCCAATCAGTGAGCTCTGTACTCATCCAGAAAATATAAAGCATTCTCTGAATTGTGCCCATGCCAAGTGGCCAACCTCCTATAATAACAATGCATCAGGCTGGCCACTCAGCATGGGACCTGGAAGCAAGTGCAGATTTCGGGAAGGATTAACAGGTATTTTTTGTACTTGCAGCATTCTAAAAGAGACAAAGCATAGCAAAATTAGCATTTTTCTTGTGTCCAGACATACACATTAAAGTAAAGCTGCAGTTGGCACTTCTTAGCTGCTACTCATATACAGTGAAAGCACCTTTCATGGCATTCATTATTTCCTTTTTCCAGTTTGTTACAAGAACTTGCAATGTATCTATACAGGCTAGATAGGGATGAGTTTAATTTGTTTTCTTTCTGACAATGCTACCTCGCTGGTGACAGATCTTGTGTGACTAACTTGGAGAACGTCATCTTAATGTAATCTGCTGACTTAATACAGCCTTTATGTGCGAGTCTTATTCACTCAGGTTCAATATTTGCTTCTGTTGGGGTTGTGTGTTCTAAATCCTAATGTGCCACTTAACCTTGGAACTTGTCAGTTAAAGGGACAGATGTGACTATTTTATCTTCTCTTGCCATGAAATCACTTTCTTATTTCCATATCTGACATATAGCTTCAACAGTTTCTGCTTTTTAAATAGGAATTTGGATTTTACTTTCAAATAAGCACAAGGGCCTTCAGTTTGTCATTATTGCAGTAACATCTTGAAAATCTGCATTATAATTAAAGCCAAACTCCAGTTTTTTTTTTTTTAACTTTGCATATAGTGCGGAGGGTTTTAAAGGAAACTCGCACTGAGAGAAATATGCAGGCTTCCATTGTTGATCTCCTCCTGAAAATGCTAGTTAATTCATGCTAAGTGAAGCGCTTATCATAAATACATAGCACATTGAATAATTCAATTAATTAAAAAAACAGTCCTTTCAAAAAAGTTCATAGATATGTGATATTGTGTATAGAAAAAAATGAAAAGTCTACGAATGTGCAAAAAAATTTGCTTCCCATAACTACAAGCTAGAAAACACTGTTCCAGAAAAACTGCAAAAGAGAAGACAGGGAAAAGCTCCCCAAACGTCAAAATAAAAGTGAAGGTGAAAGTGGCTGCTTACCAGAGGTTATCGGCTTTCAAACAAATGAAAGCTAACTCCTAAGCTGCTTGCTTAAGCTTAGCTCTTGCTAAGCTCTAAGCTAGCTAATGCTTTGCTTTTTAGCTTAGCAGCTTCTTGGGTATTGCAAACTTTAGCTACATTTAAGCCGTTCTGCTCTAGCTCTTTCTTCTTGCTACAGCTAGTACAGCTCCTGCTAAGCAAAGGCTGCCTCTAACTCAAAGCTCTTCTCTAAGCTAGCTCCTAGCCTAGCTTTAGCTCTAAGCAAGCTTTTAAACAGCGCTTGCTGCTCTAACAAGCTAAGCTAGCTGCAAAAAGCTTAGCACTAAGCTAAGCTCTCTCTCAGCTCTCTAAGCGTAAGCACATTCATCTACTCTGCAAGCTCTGCCCCCCACTGCTCTAAAGCTAGCTTCTGCTCTGTCTCTTATTATCTACTTTCTGCTCACTCTCTTCATTGCTAAGCTAGCCTAAGCTTTAGCTTGGCTGCTAAAGCTGCTCCTAAGCTTTTAGCTCCTTCTCTATAAGGCTTAAGCTAAGCTTAAGCTGCTAAGCTGCAAGCTAAGCTACGCTTAGCAAGCTCTTGTAAAGCTTAAGCTCTTAGCTTGAGTACTGCTGTAAGCTTCTAGCTGCTCTGAGCCTCTGCTAAGCTTTTCTCTCTTCTTCTCGGCAAAGCTAGTCTCTTCTGCTTAAAGACTTCTTCTTTAAGCTTGCTCATGCTTCAAAGCTTGTTCATAACTTAGCTCTAAGCTTCTAAAGCTTCTAGCACTAGCTTGTCTAGCTCTGCACTCTCACTTCTACTAATAGCTCTCTTCTCTAAGCCTGCTGCTCTAAGCTAAGCTAAGCTCATTTAAGTCTAAGCTATGCTCTAGCCTCTAAAGCTAGCTCTGCTCTGCTAAGCTAAGCTTCTTAAGCTTGCCTCTCTTTCTTTTCTAGCTGCAAGGCTAGCTAAGCTGCTCTTAAAGCTCTGACCTTTCTTAAAGCACTCGAACTCTCTAAGTGCTAAGAGCTTCTCTAAGCTCTGCTGCTTCTCAATTAAAGGCTAAGCTTGCTTATGAGCTGGCTCTAAGCTCTTATAAGCCAGCTGCTGAGCTCAGCATAGCTAAGCTCGCTCAGCTAGCTTAGCTTTCCTAAAGCTGCACTTCTCTCTAGCGAACTCTCTTAGCTTCTGCTCTGCTTTCAAAGACTAAGCTCTCTTGCTTGGCTAAAGCAGCTCTCTAAGTAAGCTGCTCTAGCTACTCTCTAAAAGCTAAGACTGGCTCTTCTAAAGCTCTAAGCTTGCACTAAGCTAAGCTAGAGCTCTCGTAAGCTAGCTCTCTAAGCTAGCTGGCTGCATCGCTTTAAGCTCTCTGCTCTCAAAGCTAGAGCTTTCTAGCTGCTTCTCTCTCTCTCAATCTTTAAGCTTTTGAAGGCTTCTCGCTTCAAATTAGCTAGCTTCCTGCTTGCTAAGCTTCTTTGCTCAGCTAACTCTTAACGCTTGCTTCTAATGTTTCCTAGCTAAAGCCTAAGCTCTAAGGAGCTAGCTTTTCTCCTTGGCTTGCTCTACTTGCTCTAGCTAAGCTAAGCTCTCTTAAGCTAAGCGAGCTCCTAACTTAAAAACTGCCCCCCCCTAAGCTAAGCTAGCTGCTAAGCTCGCCTAGCTATCAGCATAAGCTCTGCTAAGCTTTCTAAGGCTGCACAGCATAAGCTCTGCTTAAGCTAGCTAAGCTCTCTAAGCTCTTCTAAAGCTATCTATAAGCTTCTAGCTCGTAAGCTAGCAATACCTTCTCAAGCTCTCTAAGCTGCTAAAGCTAGCTTTTAGCTCTTAGCTTAGCTCTCGCTCGTGCTCTAGCTGCTAAGCTTTTCTAAGCTGTCTGCATAAAGCGTGCTAAGCTCAGCCTTGCCTTAAGCTATTTTCTTAGCTAAGCTCTAGCTAAGCTGAGGGAAAAGCTCTATCTCTAGCATTGCGTAGGCTGGGAAAAGCACTTAAAGCTGTAAGCTCTAAGCTAATCTGTCTGCTCTTAAGCTCTAAAGCAAAAGCTTTAGCTCTTGCTCGTCTCTGGCAAGCTAGCTGCTCTGCTTGCGGCGTCTAGCAGCTCACATAAGCTCTAAGCTGCCTCTGGCTCTCTAGCACTCTAAGCTCTGCTACGCTGAAGCTGCTAAGCTGCAAGAGCTATCTGCTAGCTGCTTGCTAAGCTAGCTTGCCTTTAAAGCTTTGCTCTAAATGCTCGTATTAAAGCTCTAGCTCTCTTTGCTAGCTTGTGCAGCTCTTGCTCTTCTCTAAAGCTGCTCTCTCTATCTTTCTAGCGCTCTTTGCTAAGCTCTCACTTTCTCTTCTAGCACTTTTTAAGCTCCTAGCTAGCTGCTAAGCTCTCTTAAGCATAAGCTCTGCAGCTCGCTCTCTTTAGCTACAGCTTCTTCTTAAGGCTCTGCTCAGCGTATGCTTATCTGCTTCTCTAAGCTCTAGCTAGCTAAAGCTGCTAGCTTCTAGCAAAAGCTTTGAAGCTAAGACTCTAGCTCTGCTGCTCTTGCCTTTTAGCTCCTGCTTCTCTAAGCTTTTGCAAGCTTAAAGCTAGCCTTTGCTCCTCTAGGCTAGCCTCTCTTCTAGCTTCTAAAGCTAAAGCTCTAAGCTAGCTTAGCTCTGCTAAGCTCTAAGCTAGCTAAAGCGTACTCTTGCTGCTAAAGCATAAAGCTCCTGCTCTCTCTAGCTCTATTAAAAGCCTCTGCTGCACTAGCTCATTTCTAAGCTGTAAGCTACTGCTCTAAAGCTAAGCTAAAGCTAGCCTTAGCTAGCTGCAAAGCTCCTAGCTGCTAGCTACGCCAAGACTCTAGCTCAAGCTAAGACTTCAAGCCTTTCTGCTGAGCTCAAGCCTAAGCTAGCTCTAAAAGCTAAAGCAAAAGCCTGCTCTCTCTAAAGCTCTTAGCAGCATTAGCATAAGCTAGCTTTCTACTAAAGCTAGCTTAGCTCTAGCTATCTAGCTGCTCTGCTAGCGGCTTGAAAGGGCTGCTAGCTTAAGCTGCTATCATAAGCTAAGCTGTAGCTCTAGCGCTTGCTCTGCTGCTAGCTCTAGCTCTACTCTAAGCTAAAGCTTCTAAGCTAACTTAGCTGCTAGCTAAGCTACGCATAGCTGCTCTAAGCTACTTTTCTTGGCTTGCTAGCTAAGCTTAAGCTTTGCTGACTAAAGCTTAACAAGCTAAGCTTCTTTAAGCATGACTCTTACTCCTTTAAGCTAAGCTCCTATGAGCGCGTAAAGCTGCTATCTTCTGCTAGCTACTCACTTAAGCTAGTCTAATAGCTCTAAGCTCTCTTCTTCGCACACCTTCAATAAAGCTCTAGCCTAAGCTAAAGGCTACGCTAGGGAAAAGCTCTAAAGCATTCTTACTGAGCTTCTATTCAACTTAAAGCGCTTTTAGTCACTAAGCTCTCAGAGCTTAGCCATGAGCTTCGGCAAAGCTAAGCTGTGCTTAAAGCTCACGCTAAGCTTCAAGCTCTAGAGCTCTTTAGCTTCCATGCTCTAAGCTCTCTCTACTGCTTTAAGCATAAGCTCTAGCATCTCTTGCTGCTCTAAAGCTAGCTCTCTAAAGCTCTCTCTCAAAAGCTAAGCTGCTGCTCTCTGGCTGTCGGAAGCTCTACTTTGCAGCTCTCTTCAACGCTAAGCTGAAAGCATAAGCAAGCTAGCTGCTTCTAAGCTCTCCTGCTACATCTTCTAGCTGTAGTCTGCTAAGCTGCTAGCTAAAGCTCTAAAGCTAAGCTCTCTGCCTAATCTCATGCTAAGCTAAGCGCTAAGCTAGACTCAATCTGCTCTAAGCTAGCTATCTTACCTATCACTGCTGCTGCTACGCTGCCTCTAAAGCTCTTGAATGCTGCAAGCAAGCTAAAGCATTGTAAGCTCTTTCGCTCTCCTCAAGCTAAGCTCTCATATAGCTAGACTAGCTTGGCTTTCCTTAAAGCTCTCGTAAGCTGCTCTGGTCGACCTCTTAAGCTCAAAAACGTTTCTCTCTGCTTGCCTTCTTTCTAAGCGCTAGCTCTGCTCTCTCTCAGCTAGCTAAGCTTAAGCTAAGCTCTAAAGCTATCTCTTCTCTCTAAAACTAGCTAGCTGCTTCACTTTAGCTAGCTAAGCTTGCTCACTGCTCCTAAACTCTCTGTGCTAGCACTCTAAACTCTTTCCTAAGCTAAGCGCAGCTAATCTCTAAAGCCTTGCTGCTAGCACTCTCTCCTGCAAAACTTCTCTCTAAGCTCTGCTAGAGCTAAAGCTAAGCTAAAGCATACAATTGCTCAGCCTATAGCTGCTAAGCTCTGCCTCTAGCTGCTAAGCTAGCTCTCTCTAAGCCTCTATCTCTGGCTCTGCTCTTGCTTCAACAGTTTCTGCTTTTTAAATAGGAATTTGGATTTTACTTTCAAATAAGCACAAGGGCCTTCAGTTTGTCATTATTGCAGTAACATCTTGAAAATCTGCATTATAATTAAAGCCAAACTCCAGTTTTTTTTTTTTTTAACTTTGCATATAGTGCGGAGGGTTTTAAAGGAAACTCGCACTGAGAGAAATATGCAGGCTTCCATTGTTGATCTCCTCCTGAAAATGCTAGTTAATTCATGCTAAGTGAAGCGCTTATCATAAATACATAGCACATTGAATAATTCAATTAATTAAAAAAACAGTCCTTTCAAAAAAGTTCATAGATATGTGATATTGTGTATAGAAAAAAATGAAAAGTCTACGAATGTGCAAAAAAATTTGCTTCCCATAACTACAAGCTAGAAAACACTGTTCCAGAAAAACTGCAAAAGAGAAGACAGGGAAAAGCTCCCCAAACATAGATCAAAAAAAAAATATAAAGTAGAAGAAAAACTGCAAAAGAGAAGACAGGGAAAAGCTCCCCAAACGTCAAAATAAAAGTGAAGGTGAAAGTGGCTGCTTACCAGAGGTTATCGGCTTTCAAACAAATGAAAAGCCAGAAGTGTTTTTGAGTATAAATACCAAATGGATCAACAATAGTTGGAAAAGGACAACACTCAGCCTCTCGACTCCACTCTCAATATATGGGGGCATATAGAACATAAAAGTACATAGTCAATACACGCTATCATTCGGGCCCTCGTAATAGAGGACCCGACCGGCAACTTCCCACTCCATGTGGTTTGCTCTAACAACTCTAACAATCTCAGGCACCAGCTCTCCACAAATTGGAACCTCTCCTCACCAGTCATACCCCAAAATGTACTAGCTCGCATTGATATCCAGTAACATATGTCCATAAGCTAACTCACTGCATTTTCTTCTACTAGATATATAACTACTATGCTTGATACAATTTGAAATGTTTCCAGATGAGATTTTTACAACAGTCGTCTCTTTGATACATGTATTTAGCAAAACAATGTTCCATGACACATTAATGATTGTATGGTGATAAGATTCTCTGGATATGTTATATTTTCAATAAAAATCTTTTTTGAAAAAATAAAAAAAAAAGCACATAGTGTAGTATGTTCTAATAAAAGTTTATTAAAAGTCGTAACAAAATTCACTCACATTTTAGAAGAAATTCAGGCATCTCAATAACATAAAAAGCTGCAGCTTTGCAGCTAGGAAAAAGTCTGCGCTGTATGTGAGGAAGTCACGTTAGGCACCACCAAATGGGCTTCGTCATACGTTTGATGTCGTCAGGATTATATGAAAATGCTAGGTGCCTGATTGTCATACTGCATGGTTGCCAACTGTCTGGAATTTCCCAGGACATTCCCGGTATTTAGACCTTTGTCCCGGTCTTACCATTTCCTGGGAAATCTGCATTTTCACAATTTTTTTTTTTGCCACTTGAGGTCCGCGACTGGCCCTGTGAATTGTCTCTGCTGGCCACCATTTTACAGAAGACCAACCACTGTGAAAAAGAAACAAGAGGTGGGACCCAGGCTCCGCCTCTTGGTTCTTCCCTTCTGCCTCCACAAGCTGGTCTTCTGTTAATGGCGTGGAGACTATAAGGAGATGTAAGGAGGGACTCCACTGGGGACACCTGATGTAAGGAGGGACTCCGTTGGGGACACCTGATGTGAGGAGGGACACCTAATGTAAGGAGGGACACCTCTGGGGACATCTGATGTAAGGAGGTGTCATGTACCTGGGTGTCTTCAAACCGGGATGTTCCTGGTCCCACAGCTGCAGTTTTACCTGTTGTGCCACGGAGGAGGTATGGAGTTATTGCAATGCTCTCCTAGCTTGATGCATTCCCTTGTACTCACTAGCCCCACCTGCTGCCAGCTGCGGACAATGTATAATTAAGCAGCCCATAAATAGCAGCACTTCCTGTAACTCTGTGCCCGTTTGTTTGGACTTGCTCCCTGGGTGTATTGCTAGCTCTGTGATTTTGACTACTACTACCTCTGCCTTAATTCTTGACCACTTTCCAGCCTGCTGATTTGGTAAGTCAAGAAACGACAAACCGCTTCTAGGCTAACTTCGGGTGCAAAAATAGGTACCAGGTGCAGATCTCGGCTCACCACCGTCCACAATGAATAACAAATGTAAAATGCTTGCACACTGGAAATCCAAAATCTTGCTTGAATATATTCTTTAATGTCAAAGGTTTGCTAGACAGAAACAGGGATTGCAGTTGACGCGTTCACAAAAACAAGCAAGCTACACGCTTGTGAAACGCGTCAACTGCAGTCCCTGTTTCTGTCTAGCAAACCTTTGACATTAAAGAATATATTCAAGCAAGATTTTGGATTTCCAGTGTGCGACCATTTTTCGTATGTTATTCTGCTGATTTGGTACTTCACCGCCAGTTCGTGTATGACCTACCACAGGTACCTTACATTACAAACAGGCCACAATGGCAGTGGACCCTGCTGAGATTGTTAAGGCAGAAAAAAATGTATTTGGTGCCCGGATCTACCTACTTTAAGGTTAAGGCAATTTTGTGTCAGGGACAATTGATTGGAGCTCATTAAAAGCATCTTTCTTCTCTGGATGCCAAGTTAGATGAACTTTGTGCCATGCTTAAATCTTGGTTGCCTGGTCCCTCTGCTCAAATCCAGACTCCAGCTCCTACTCCTGCTGCAATCCAACCAGCCTCTTCTGTGCCCTTCCTGTCCTGTAAAAGGCAGGGTCTAACCAGTGTTGGAGGAGCTGGGTTAGACCTTACAGGTATATCCTCCAAGACCAAGATTACTGTCCCTGCAATTTTCCATTTAGCCTCTAAACTTGTCTCCTGTGAGGCTTTTGTGGATTCTGGAGCCACTGGCATATTCCTGGAATACACTTTTGCTAAAGAAAGTAACATCCCATTTGTTCCTAAGTATAGATCCCTGAGCATCACCACCCTGAATGGACAATCGTTGGGAGATGGCCTTGTAAAATTTGAGACTACGACAATCACCCTTCAGGTAGGTGCACTCCATGAAGAGGAAATCGTCCTGCCTCTTATTGATTCTCCAGTTCTGCCTGTTATCCTTGGTTACCCATGGTTACAACAACACAACACTTCTTTTGATTGGGAAAATGGAGAGCTAACCTCTTGGGGCCGCCCTGTTATCTCAACTGTTTGTCTCAACCCAAAAGACTTTCTGGTTGTCTGTTGGCTTCCATGGCCATTCCACCTACTCTGCCTCACGAATACAGGTTTGCAGATGTATTTTGCAAGCAAAAGGCAGAGGTTTTCCCTCCACATCGTTCTTTTGACTGTGCAATTAATTTGATTCCTGGAGCACCTCTTCCCAAAGGAAGGACCTATCACCCATCATTGCCTGAACAAAAATCTATGGAGGAATACGTAAAAGACAACTTGGAAAGAGGCTTTATCCGACCCTCTTCTTCTCCAGTAGGGGCAGGTTTTTTTTTTTTGAAAAAAAATATGGGGGTCTTCGAATATGCATAGACTATCGAGGGTTAAATCAAATCACCATAAAAGACTCCTACCCTTTGCCTCTCATTCTAGAACCATTTGATGTACTTAAGGGAGCCGTTATCTTCTCTAAGCTGGACCTTCGAGGGGCTTATAACCTGATTCGAATTAGAGAGGGAGACGAGTGGAGGACAGCATTCAACACCCGTAATGGACATTTTGAGTATCTGGTTATGTCATTTGGGCTTTATAATGCCCCTGCTGTCTTCCAATGTTTCATGACTGACATTTTTCACGATTTCAGCAACAGTTTTGTGATCATCTACTTGGACCACATTTTAATCTTTTGCAAGACTCATCTTGAGCACATCTCACATGTAAAGCAGGTATTACAATGACTGAGAGAAAAACGTATACCTTTCCTTGGATACATCATAAGTGCTACCGGTTTCCGAATGGGCCCTCAAAAACGTTCTGCTGTCTTGCAATGGCCCCAACCGACCACTCTAATGCCGCGTACACACGATCGGAATTCTCGTCGGAAAAAGCTCTGACGGATTTCCCGACGGAATTCCGCTCAAACTGTCTTGCCTACACACGGTCACACTAAATTCTTACCGTCAAGAACACGGTGACGTACAACACTACAACGAGCCAAGTTCAATGCTTCCGAGCATGCGTCGAATTGTTTCCGAGCATGCGTAGGAATTTTGCGCGTCAGAATTGCTACAGACGATCGGAATTTCCGATAGAAACCTTTTCCGTCGGAAAAATTGAGAACATGCTCTTAATTCTTTGCTGTCGGAAATTCAGCCAGCAAAATTCCGATGGAGCCTACACACGGTCGCATTTTCCGATGAAAAGCTCTCATCTGTCTTTTTATGGCCGGAATTCCGATCGTGTGTACGCAGCATAAGAGAGCTCCAAAGCTTTCTAGGGTTCGCAAACTACTACAGGCGCTTCATCAAAGGTTTTTGCCTCCATTGCTGTCCCCCTTACTGTTATGACTAAGAAAGGTACAAATTGTAAGGTGGAAAGAAGGGAGCTGCGCTGAAAAGTGTGAATGTATACAATTACTGTACATATGACATGTGTCTAATATCAAAAATACACAACTTCTATTTGTAACACCAGTGAAGTAACAAATTAGAATGATTAAATTTATAAACGAAATTGAGTGATATCAAATAGTGAATAGCACATGGAATGTGCAATGGTAAACACCTGACAGAGTCGGTATGTCTACCTTAATGGCATATGAACACAAAAAAAAAAAAAACAGCGAGTGATCACATTAATACATAAACCACATCAAATGTCTAAAAGTGAAACAACACTGTGAGTGAGTGAAAAAATAATATTGATAATAATAAACAGCAGGCCGAGCCTGTAACACCAAAACTGACGATGGATGCTGAGCTTGGGGCTAAACATATATACACAACATAGAGCTTGAGTGTCTCAGTGCAATGTTGTGGCCAAAATGAGGGAACAAAGTCCTGATACAATGTTCAAAAGGGATATCTCATATGATGAGCACAGATGCAAATTGCTGAAAAGTAAACAAAAAGCAGGCTTCCAGAAGAAATTCGCAGTGAACTTAACACAGCAGGCTGCAGAGTGAGTTGAACCACCACCATAAGACACACTTGTCTGCTTACCAGAAATACGTGGTCCCTTGTTACAGGGGACCCGTATAGGCAGGTGGCTCTTAACCCCAGCCAGGGATGCAACGGACTCCTAAACCTTAGCGGGTACTGATCATCAGAGTTCTCGATCGTGAAGTCTTCAATGGGGATCAGCTGAAGCCAAACAATGTGCAGCAAACGAGTACCGATAAAGGACAAAAGTGCTCACATAGTGTAAAACCTTCTTACGATTTATTATAAAAAACAGTGAAATGTACACTTACATAGCGCATAATTCAGTCAGGACAAAAGGCGAGCCGACCGGTCTCGCTATACAGCCCGTGGTTCCGGGACTACGACAGGTTGCGGTAGCGTCAGGACATAGCTCCTCCTCCCTACGCGTTTCGTCACTAGGCGGACGTTGTCACGGGGCACGGGCGGCGTCCTGACGCACCGCATTAAATAGGAAACCAACTAACCAAGCCTCGATGTGAATCCTAGACCCGGAAGTATGTCGGCCATCTTAACTATGGCAAACAGCATATCGCAACCTATAATAGTAGGAGATGAGCTGGACATCCGTGTATAACAGGTTATAAGTTGTGGCGTCAGCCATCTTGGCTATGGTCAACCGCTATACTGAGTCTTTATTCCTAAACACTTCAGCTAAAAAATGTTGTTTAGACAAATTGGAACACAATCTCGAAGGGATATGTGCAGTAGGGACGTCATGCACTAAAATATCCACAAATCCAGGTAAATCAAAAATATTATTTAATGAAATAGTGGATAGTGTCTATTATTAGATGGATGAACGAATGGTTTAAAAACAATTATTTAAAATTTTATTTTTATTTAAAAATTAATAAACAAGGAGAAGTTGCTTCTCATGTAAGAGCGTATATAAAAAATATATAATACTCTCTGGGCCAGTTGGAAGTGGGTCTTCTTACGAAACTAACCCAGAAATAGTATCTTGATATACTATGTGAAACAAAAAACGTATTAAAACAATCATGTAATGTATTGTTATCCAATTAACTCAACTACAACAATCTATCCGGCCAGTCGAGGATTCCCACCAATGGCTGGTCTCACATAAATTGTCTGTACATTAAAGGAAAATAACAATGGAAATTAAAAATATATCTGAATATGAATACATTTTCAGACAAGAACAGAAACGTATTTAGAAGACATTGACAGCAGTATTTCCCATATGGTGGCATGATGTAGAATATGGTGCTCACCGTGATCTCCACAGAATTATAATTAGAGAAGAGCACAATGGGCACTAGGAGACAAGGTCACTAGGAGTTGTCAATGAAGCAATTAATATCTACATCGATGTTAAGTCCAAAGGGAGTGTAACTTTTAATTTTATGGACCCAAGCCATTTCCAACTTGGAAATGCTATTTACCAGACCACTCCCTCTCCAGTGTGGTCGGAACTTGTCTATGCCTAAAAATAGCGTATTACTGGGGTCTCTGTTGTGAACTCGGAGATAATGCTTTGATACTGAATGTTTGGTGAAACCTCTACGGATATTGCCTATATGCTCATTAAGACGCACTTGTAGTGGTCTTTTGGTCCGGCCCACATATTGCAGCCCGCACGGACATTGGAGCATATAGACAACACCGATAGTGGAACAAGTGATAAACGGTTCAATGACGTGACTTTGTGAAGTGCTGGTGGATGTGAAAGATGTAGTTCTTCTAGTTCTACACTTATTCAGAGAGCAAACTTGACATTTTCTACATTGGTAGTAACCCGTAAGTGCAGAGAAAAAGCTTATCTTTGCACTTGGAGGGTTTAGAATATTGGGGGCCAATTTGTCCTTCAAAGAGGGGACTCCTCTAAAAACAATCTGAGGCTTATCCGGAAGGAAGGTATTAAGTATTTTATCACTCTTCAAAATATGCCAATGTTTACTGACTATGTGCTTCACTCTGGAGTGTTGGCACGAATAGTTGGTGATAAAGGGATTCCGATGAGTGTCGTCTTTCTGGTTTGACGGCCGATCAATCAGCAAGGAATCTCTGTCAGTCATGTCCACCGTGTTGAGGGTGTCTCTAAGAAGGTCAGGGTCATAACCTTTGGCCAAAAATCTTTTAGTAAGAACTTCAGATTGTACAAGGAAAGTGTCGCGGTCAGTGCAATTGCGCTTAAGCCTGAGGTATTGGCTTTTTGGTACAGACCTTAGCCAGGATGAATGGTGACAACTATCCTTTGGAATAAAAGCGTTACGGTCTGTGGGTTTGAAGTATGTGGAAGTGGTAAACATATCCTGGCCAACTGTGATGGAAAGGTCAAGGAAATGTATGGTCTCCATGCTGGCCTCATAGCTGAGGTGTATTCCTCTCTGATTGGAATTGAGGTGAAGCATGAAGTTGGCAAGTTCAGACTCACCACCATTCCATAGGAGGAGGATGTCGTCTATATAGCGGGCCCACAAGACCACTTCTGGTCTTGGCTGGGCATAGACGACATCCTCCTCCCATTTGGCCATGAAAAGGTTCGCCAGACTGGGCGCATACTTGGCCCCCATGGCGACTCCCTTATCCTTCCGATAAAATATACCGTCAAACCAGAAAAAGTTATGACTCGCGGCATACTCTAAAAGTTCCATAATATAGTTGATCTGTATTTTCGGTAACTTAGACTTCTGGTGTAGATAGAAAGAAACAGCCTCCAATCCCAGTTGATGGGGGATAATCGTGTAAAGAGAGGTAACATCGGCTGTTACCAACCACATTCCCCTGCTTGGCTTGATTTTGGAGAGGAGGTTAATAACGTGCCTAGTGTCTTTAATAAAAGATGGCATAGACTGCACTAAAGGTTGCAAGAAGAAGTCAATGTACTGTATGGGCAAGTACATTGACTTCTTCTTGCAACCTTTAGTGCAGTCTATGCCATCTTTTATTAAAGACACTAGGCACGTTATTAACCTCCTCTCCAAAATCAAGCCAAGCAGGGGAATGTGGTTGGTAACAGCCGATGTTACCTCTCTTTACACGATTATCCCCCATCAACTGGGATTGGAGGCTGTTTCTTTCTATCTACACCAGAAGTCTAAGTTACCGAAAATACAGATCAACTATATTATGGAACTTTTAGAGTATGCCGCGAGTCATAACTTTTTCTGGTTTGACGGTATATTTTATCGGAAGGATAAGGGAGTCGCCATGGGGGCCAAGTATGCGCCCAGTCTGGCGAACCTTTTCATGGCCAAATGGGAGGAGGATGTCGTCTATGCCCAGCCAAGACCAGAAGTGGTCTTGTGGGCCCGCTATATAGACGACATCCTCCTCCTATGGAATGGTGGTGAGTCTGAACTTGCCAACTTCATGCTTCACCTCAATTCCAATCAGAGAGGAATACACCTCAGCTATGAGGCCAGCATGGAGACCATACATTTCCTTGACCTTTCCATCACAGTTGGCCAGGATATGTTTACCACTTCCACATACTTCAAACCCACAGACCGTAATGCTTTTATTCCAAAGGATAGTTGTCACCATTCATCCTGGCTAAGGTCTGTACCAAAAAGCCAATACCTCAGGCTTAAGCGCAATTGCACTGACCGCGACACTTTCCTTGTACAATCTGAAGTTCTTACTAAAAGATTTTTGGCCAAAGGTTATGACCCTGACCTTCTTAGAGACACACTCAACACGGTGGACATGACTGACAGAGATTCCTTGCTGATTGATCGGCCGTCAAACCAGAAAGACGACACTCATCGGAATCCCTTTATCACCAACTATTCGTGCCAACACTCCAGAGTGAAGCACATAGTCAGTAAACATTGGCATATTTTGAAGAGTGATAAAATACTTAATACCTTCCTTCCTGATAAGCCTCAGATTGTTTTTAGAGGAGCCCCCTCTTTGAAGGACAAATTGGCCCCCAATATTCTAAACCCTCCAAGTGCAAAGATAAGCTTTTTCTCTGCACTTACGGGTTACTACCAATGTAGAAAATGTCAAGTTTGCTCTCTGAATAAGTGTAGAACTAGAAGAACTACATCTTTCACATCCACCAGCACTTCACAAAGTCACGTCATTGAACCGTTTATCACTTGTTCCACTATCGGTGTTGTCTATATGCTCCAATGTCCGTGCGAGCTGCAATATGTGGGCCGGACCAAAAGACCACTACAAGTGCGTCTTAATGAGCATATAGGCAATATCCGTAGAGGTTTCACCAAACATTCAGTATCAAAGCATTATCTCCGAGTTCACAACAGAGACCCCAGTAATACGCTATTTTTAGGCATAGACAAGTTCCGACCACACTGGAGAGGGAGTGGTCTGGTAAATAGCATTTCCAAGTTGGAAATGGCTTGGGTCCATAAAATTAAAAGTTACACTCCCTTTGGACTTAACATCGATGTAGATATTAATTGCTTCATTGACAACTCCTAGTGACCTTGTCTCCTAGTGCCCATTGTGCTCTTCTCTAATTATAATTCTGTGGAGATCACGGTGAGCACCATATTCTACATCATGCCACCATATGGGAAATACTGCTGTCAATGTCTTCCAAATACGTTTCTGTTCTTGTCTGAAACTGTATTCATATTCAGATATATTTTTAATTTCCATTGTTATTTTGCTTTAATGTACAGACAATTTATGTGAGACCAGCCATTGGTGGAAATCCTCGACTGGCCGGATAGATTGTTGTAGTTGAGTTAATTGGATAACAATACATTACATGATTGTTTTAATACGTTTTTTGTTTCACATAGTATATCAAGATACTATTTCTGGGTTAGTTTCGTAAGAAGACCCACTTCCAACTGGCCCAGAGAGTATTATATATTTTTTATATACGCTCTTACATGAGAAGCAACTTCTCCTTGTTTATTAATTTTTAAATAAAAATAAAATTTTAAATAATTTTTTTAAACCATTCGTTCATCCATCTAATAATAGACACTATCCACTATTTCATTAATTAATATTTTTGATTTACCTGGATTTGTGGATATTTTAGTGCATGACGTCCCTACTGCACATATCCCTTCGAGATTGTGTTCCAATTTGTCTAAACAAATTTTTTTAGCTGAAGTGTTTAGGAATACAGACTCAGTATAGCGGTTGACCATAGCCAAGATGGCTGACGCCACAACTTATAACCTGTTATACACGGATGTCCAGCTCATCTCCTACTATCATAGGTTGCGATATGCTGTTTGCCATAGTTAAGATGGCCGACATACTTCCGGGTCTAGGATTCACATCGAGGCTTGGTTAGTTGGTTTACTATTTAATGCGGTGCGTCAGGACACCGCCCGTGCCCCGTGACGACGTCCGCCTAGTGACGAAACGCGTAGGGAGGAGGAGCTACGTCCTGACGCTACCGCAACCTGTCGTAGTCCCGGAACCACGGGCTGTATAGCGAGACCGGCCGGCTCGCCTTTTGTCCTGACTGAATTATGCGCTATGTAAGTGTACATTTCGCTGTTTTTTATAATAAATCGTAATAAGGTTTTACACTATGTGAGCACTTTTGTCCTTTATCAGTACTCGTTTGCTGCACATTGTTTGGCTTGAGCTGATCCCCATTGAAGACTTCACGATCGAGAACTCTGATGATCAGTACCCGCTAAGGTTTAGGAGTCCGTTGCATCCCTGGCTGGGGTTAAGAGCCACCTGCCTATACGGGTCCCCTGTAACAAGGGACCACGTATTTCTGGTAAGCAGACAAGTGTGTCTTATGGTGGTGGTTCAACTCACTCTGCAGCCTGCTGTGTTAAGTTCACTGCGAATTTCTTCTGGAAGCCTGCTTTTTGTTTACTTTTCAGCAATTTGCATCTGTGCTCATCATATGAGATATCCCTTTTGAACATTGTATCAGGACTTTGTTCCCTCATTTTGGCCACAACATTGCACTGAGACACTCAAGCTCTATGTTGTGTATATATGTTTAGCCCCGAGCTCAGCATCCATCGTCAGTTTTGGTGTTACAGGCTCGGCCTGCTGTTTATTATTATCAATATTATTTTTTCACTCACTCACGGTGTTGTTTCACTTTTAGACATTTGATGTGGTTTATGTATTAATGTGATCACTCGCTGTTCTTTTTTTGTGTTCATATGCCATTAAGGTAGACATACCGACTCTGTCAGGTGTTTACCATTGCACATTCCATGTGCTATTCACTATTTGATATCACTCAATTTCGTTTATAAATTTAATCATTCTAATTTGTTACTTCACTGGTGTTACAAATAGAAGTTGTGTATTTTTGATATTAGACACATGTCATATGTACAGTAATTGTATACATTCACACTTTTCAGCGCAGCTCCCTTCTTTCCACTTTATTTGATGTAGTATAACATTTTGAGCATCAGCTTTGTTTTTAGGGATAGCGCAATTTTTGATCCACTACAAATTGTAAGGTGTTGCCCTCAGAAGCGGAATCAGCTTTCCAGCAATTAACAGACATGTTCAGCAAGGCTCTAGTTCTTCAACATCCAAATTCCGATCTCCAGTACATTGTTGAGGTTGATGCCTCTGAAGTAGGAGCAGGTGCTGTGCTGTCCCAGAAACAGCATAAGTCCGGTAGAATCCATCCAGTGGCGTTTTTCTCTAAAAAGTTTTCTCCAGCAGAGATGAATTATGATGTCGGGAATCGAGAACTACTGGCCATCAAATTGGCACTGTCTGAATGGCGACATCATCTGGAAGGGGCTCCCAAGCCTTTTTCTATCCTGACAGACCATAAAAACCTGCTGCATCTTCAGACTGTTAAACGTTTGAATTCATGTCAAGCTCAATGGGCTCTGTTTTTCTTCCGTTTATTAATTTTGTTATTATGTCCTTGGGCATAAGAATAAGAAAGCAGATGCCCTTCTCAGACAGTTTGTTACTTCTGAAAAAGATCGACCTACCGAGCAGTATATAATTCCACCTCACAAAATTGTCGCACAGATCTCCACGGCTTTTTCCCAACAGCTACAAGAAACCCAGAATCGTGTTCCTTAAGGCTTGAAGATACCAAGCCCCTGTTCGTAACCCCTAGCCTCCAAAAACCTGTACTTTGTTGGGCACATGATAGTGTGTTATCCGGTCATTCTGGTGTCACCATCACTCCTAAGACCTTGCAGTGTCATGTCTGGTGGCCTCATATGAAAAAAGATGTTACTGACTATGTGGCTGCCTGTCCAACTTGTGCTGCTAATAAAGCACCCCGCACATTGCCTTCTGGACTGTTACAACCACTTCCTGCACTTTGCCAGCCTTGGACCCATTTGACTATGGACTTCATTACAGTTACCCAAGTAACCCAAGAGGGCATGACTGCTGTATGGGTCATAGTGGAGCACTTTTCCAAAATGTCTCCTTTTGTACCGCTCCCTGGATTACCTACAGTGGAAGCACTGTCTACCCTCTTCCTTTCCCATATTGTGAAACATCATGGCATACCTACCAATGTCGTCTCAGACCGCGGATCCCAGTTTGCTTCCCGATTCTGGAGAGCGTTCTGTAAGAAACTGGGAGCATCGCTCTCATACTCCGCCTCACATAACCCTCAAACAGATGGTCAAACCGAATGCATGAACCAGACCCTGGAAACCTATCTTTGACATTATGTCAATGCGTTACACTCCAATTGGTCTGAGTATTTGTCTTTGCCATTAACTCCTGTTGGCACAGTGCTCTTCATACCACACCATTCTACGCAGCTCTAGGCTATCACCCTCAGACTTTTCCCCTACTTCAACCCTCTTCTGGTGTACCAGCAGCAGATCAGCATGTGAAAAATATTCTGCTACACTGGAAAAAGATTTGCTTATTACTACGGAAGTCAGCGGGCAAGTATGCGCTTTTCTCCAACAAACAAAGACACCATATACCTCAAT
The DNA here is from genome assembly GCA_028564925.1 of Lithobates sylvaticus. NCBI lineage: Eukaryota > Metazoa > Chordata > Amphibia > Anura > Ranidae > Lithobates > Lithobates sylvaticus. The sequence continues at coordinate 119,786,713 of CM053026.1, forward strand.
ATGTGGTGGGGGACAGAGTTTGGATATCAACCAAATATGTGAGACTAAAATAACCTTCTACCAAATTGGGCCTTCAATTCATCGGTCCTTACAGAATTATTGCTAAAGTTGGGCCAGTCTCCTATCGGTTAAAATTGCCCTCCTCTCTCCAGATACATCCCGTATTTCAGGTTTCTCTTCTCAAAAAGCCAATTTTCAATCGCTACTCCAGAACTCACCAGCTACCTCCTCCTGTTCTTGTTGATGGACAACAATGGTTTGAAGTCTCTAAGATTTTGGATTCTAGAAGGCAGGGTCGTGGCTTACGGTATCTGGTTCATTGGAAGGGATATCCCGTCACAGACCGCTCCTGGGTTCCAGACAAAAATTTACATGACCCTGCTCTTATTTGAGACTTTCATGCCTCTTTTCCCACTAAGCCCCGATAAGCCCCTGGAATGATCCACTGGGGAGGGGCCCTGTCACGTACCTGGGTGTCTTCGAACAGGGATTGTTCTGGTCCCACAGCTGCAGTCTTACCTGTTGTGCCACGGAGGAGGTCTGGAGTTATTGCAATGTTCTCCCAGCTTTAAAAATGCCTTGGACTCACTAGCCACACCTGCTGCCAGCTGCAGACAATATACAATTAAGCAGCCCATAAAGAGCAGCACTTCCTGTTACTCAGTGCCTGTTTGTTTGGACTTGCTCTCTTGGTGTATTGATAGTGCTATGATTTTGACTACTGTGTATTGAACCTCTGCATGAAATCTTGACCACTCTCCAGCCTACTGATTTGGTATTTCACCGCCAGTTTGTGTATGACCTCCGCCAGCCTGACCATTCTTTGGATTTCGATTTTGTACTGTTTAGCCTGATCTGTTGCCGACTTGACCTGCCTGACTACGTTTTTGCCTGAATCCTCAGGATACAAGCTCCACTTTGGACACTACCTACCACAGGTACCTTACAGGGGGGACTCTGCTGGGGACACCTGTGATGTAAGGAGGGACTCCGCTGGGGACACCTGATGTAAAGAGGGACTCCGCTGGGGGCAGGCGACGTGGCAAGTGACACGCTCAGGGCTCCCACTGATTCTGGCATTATGGTGAGTTGAATTTTATATTACAATGTAATAATAGAAATAGCAACCATGGTGCTGGGATGATTGAAGCGCTAACACCAGGTGTTTGAAATATCTTTATCTGCTGATTGTTAAAATTTCTGCCATACACATATTTCTATTGTGGTTAAGGATCTCGGCCTGCTACTCAAACCACACCCCATTGAGCCATGCCCCTTAAGCCACGCCCAATATTTAGTTTAAAACACACCCATTTTTCCCATGTTTCCACTACGGTCTGCCTAGAAAGGAATGCCCCGCCCCCTAATTATTAAAAGACTCTGCCTACAAAGTGTCCCTATCATTTTTTTTACAATGTTGGCAACTATGATACTGCTGTAATGCCACCACGCTTTCAGAATCCCTTATCTGGAACATACATTCAAGTGGAATCAGACGTCCTAATATGCATACTTATTCCGGGTGTGTAAATCAGAAACAATTGAAGCCAGTGGATCAACCTAATAGCCAAGAAAGTAGTATTTTCAGAAGCAGCAGGCAAGATTGTCTCCATATTTCTCTCACTATTGCTTTACTTTAAATATGGTCAATATCCAATGACTCACTTTCAGTTTTTTGGGGTTTTTTTTTTACTTTCTTTTTATTGAAAATTCTTAACTGTTACTTACAGTATATGTTTGTTTACAGTAGATACATATAGTTTAGGAGCAGTTGGGCATTTTTTTTCAGCAGCCCCTGAACTCTCCTCAATGTTATCCTATGTGTACATATACATTCAGTTGTTTATAGTAGATAAAAGGCAGTTTACTGATGTTTTTTTTTTTTTAAATCAGATAAGGTCTCACGTACACAGGGCCTTAGAAAAAATTAGCTACAAAGCCACTACCAACGGCCGGAAAAAGCGTCTGTAAGACATGCTTTTAGTAGCTTTTTGCATTGGCGTTAATGCGCGTTTAAGAGCCATAACTGATCTGAATTTCAGCCCATTGATTTGAATAGAAGTCGCAACCATGTCAGATCATCATGATCCGACTTGTGGTGCGACTTGTACTCTGAGGATCTTCAAGGGGAACTCCAGACCAAAATAAAAAAAAAGTGTGGGGTCTCCCCCCAAAATCCATACTAGGCCTTTGAGTCTTGTATGGTTCTTAAAAGGGAACCCCACACCAAAATGAGAGAAAAAATGGTGTGGGATCCCCCCAAAATCCATACTAGACCCTTATCTTTGTCATGTGATATTACAAGGGGCAGGGGTCTCTATAAGAACCAGCAGAGAGCGGAATATAAGAACCAGCAGAGAGCAGAGCTGGCACAACGACAGGAGATAGCGTCAGAGGAGGACCGGGTCAGTGGCAGAGAAAACAGCAGTGGCGGAGAAGACCGGAGAAAGAAAGCCAGAGGAAGACGACCAGAGGAAGAACACTGGAGGGAGAAGACCAGAGGAATATTTTTAACCACTTGCCTACTGGGCACTTAAACCCCTCTCCTGCCCAGACCAATTTTCAGCTTTCGGTGCTCTCACACTTTGAATGACAATTACTCAGTCATGTAATACTGTACCCAAATTAATTTTTTGTCCCTTTTTTACCACAAATAGAGCCTTCTTTTGGTGGTATTTGATTACCTCTGGGTTTTTTTTTTTTGCGCTATAAATGAAAAAAGACCGAAAATATGGGGAAAAAAATATGTTTTCTTTGGTTTCTGTGATAATATTTTGCAAATTATTAATTTTTCTTCATAAATTTTGGCCAAAATTTATACTGCTACATATCTTTGGTAAAAATAACCCAAATTAGTGGATATTATTTGGTCTTTGTGAAAGTTATAGAGTCTACAAGCTGTGGTGCAAATCATACAAAATTGATCACACCTGATGTACTGGTGGCCTATCTCATTTCTTGAGACCCGAACAAGCCAGGAAAGTACAAATACCCCCCAAATTACCCCTTTTTTGAAAGTAGACATTCCAAGGTATTTAGTAAGAGGCATGGTGAGGTTTTTGACGTTGTAATTTTTTCCCACAATTCTTTGCAATATGAAGATTTTTTTTTCTTCCACAAAATTGTCATTGTAATAGGTTATTTCTCTCACATGGCATGTGTATTCCACAAATGACACCCCAAAATACATTCTGCTATTCCTTCTGAGTATTACGATACCACATGTGTGGGACTTTTCCACAGCCTAGCCACTTAGAGAGGCCCAACATGCAAGGAGCCCCATCAGGTGTTCTAGGAGCATAAATTACACATCTATCTTGTTGACTACCTATTACACTTTTGAAGGCCCTGAAGCACCAGGACAATGACACGTGACACTGATGACAGATGGCACTGATACGTGGCACTGATGACATGTGACACTGATGTGGCACTGATGACAGATGCCACTAATACGTGGCACTGATGACACATGACACTGATGACAGATGGCACTAATATGTGGCACTGATGAAGATGGAACTCATACGTGGCACTAATGACACGTGGCACTAATACGTGACACTGATGACAGATGGCACCAATATGTGGCACTGATGACACGTGGCACTGATGACAGATGCACTGATATGTGGCATTGATGACACGTGACATTGATAACAGATGGAACGTGACATTGACAGGTGGCACTGATGACAGATGGCACTGATACGTGGCACTGATGACAGATGACACTAATATGTGGCACTGATGACACATGACACTGATATGGCACTGATGACAGATGGCACTGATGTGGCACTGATGACAGATGGCACTTATACGTGGCACTGATGACAGATGGCACTTATACGTGGCACTGGGGACAGATGGCACTGACAGGTGGCACTGGGGACAGGTGGCACTGACAACAGGTGGCACTGGGGACAAGTGGCACTGACAACAGGTGGCACTGGGGACACATGGCACTGACAGGTGGCACTGGGGACAGTTGGCACTGGGGACAGGTGGCACTGGGGACAGGTGTCACTGGGGACATGTGGCAGTGGGGACAGATGGCAGTGGGGACAGATGGCACTGACATTTGCTATGGGCACTTTATTTTCCGAACAATGTAAGCCAGGAGGCTAAAGTATTGAGTGTTCAAGATACAGTAATGGTGGAACACCCTGCGTGGGTACTGATGTCTTTGTGAACTTTTCCATGCTTTTAACCACTTGCTTACTGGGCACTTAAACACCCTTCCTGCCCAGACCAATTTTCAGCTTTCGGTGCTCTCACATTTTGAATGACAATTACTCAGTCATGCAATACTGTACCCAAATGATTTTTTTGTCCTTCTTTTCCCACACATAGAGCTTTCATTTGGTGGTAATTGATCACCTCTGGGTTTTTTATTTTTTGCGCTATAAATGAAAAACAGAAAAAGATTAAGGTTGATTCCCCCAGTGAGATGGATGAAAATCGGTGGTGATCTCATCCCTATTATATAGATAAGAAGAAATCCCCTAAGGTTGGGACTTTATATAGAGCACCACTCTCACAAGATTTTAATAAATCAAAATATGAATGTTTTATTAGTAAAAAAGATATAAAAATCCTCAATAGTTGTTTAGCAGCAGGATGCACAATATACAATATGCGTGACAGTACATATATACATAATAACATACAAAAAGAAAATTGTACAAAAAATTACATAAAAATACAGAACAACATTAAAGAGATCACAGATACGGTACTATTATTCTCCCGGAGGTGAGAGTCCCCCGTAAACTCGACGCGTTTCCAGTTACCCAGATATGGGAACCTTCGTCAGGAGTGGGGAGTGAAATTTCTAACGGAGAAGTACCTGTCGCTCACATTGGAGACGGCATTCATGGACCGGTGGCTTGTATACCAACAGAAGCGGAGGGAGGGGTGTACGTCCCCCAAAGAGAATATACAAAGAGGATGAGAATGTGGCAGCACACACTAGGTTCGTTTCACTGATGGGTGATCCTGTGTACGGGCTTTGTGTCGTAACGACCAGGTATATAAATCACATGTGTATCGTTGAAGAAATCGTCATCCCCGAGAATTAATATCTCGGATGGGTGAGGAGGTAATCCCAATGATGGGTACCCAAAAAACCCCGTCCTTTGTGAGGTGTCCCTCGTTCGTTCGCGCCGTACTGGTCCGACCTTCGGTGTTCCTCTGCTGCCCAAAGGAACAGGGCAGCAGAGGAACACCGAAGGTCGGACCAGTACGGCGCGAACGAACGAGGGACACCTCACAAAGGACGGGGTTTTTTGGGTACCCATCATTGGGATTACCTCCTCACCCATCCGAGATATTAATTCTCGGGGATGACGTTTTCTTCAACGATACACATGTGATTTATATACCTGGTCGTTACGACACAAAGCCCGTACACAGGATCACCCATCAGTGAAACGAACCTAGTGTGTGCTGCCACATTCTCATCCTCTTTGTATATTCTCTTTGGGGGACGTACACCCCTCCCTCCGCTTCTGTTGGTATACAAGCCACCGGTCCATGAATGCCGTCTCCAATGTGAGCGACAGGTACTTCTCCGTTAGAAATTTCACTCCCCACTCCTGACGAAGGTTCCCATATCTGGGTAACTGGAAACGCGTCGAGTTTACGGGGGACTCTCACCTCCGGGAGAATAATAGTACCGTATCTGTGATCTCTTTAATGTTGTTCTGTATTTTTATGTAATTTTTTGTACAATTTTCTTTTTGTATGTTATTATGTATATATGTACTGTCACGCATATTGTATATTGTGCATCCTGCTGCTAAACAACTATTGAGGATTTTTATATCTTTTTTACTAATAAAACATTCATATTTTGATTTATTAAAATCTTGTGAGAGTGGTGCTCTATATAAAGTCCCAACCTTAGGGGATTTCTTCTTATCTATAAATGAAAAAAGACCGAAAATTTTGAAAAAAAATGCATTTTTCTTTGTTTCTGTGATAAAATTTAACAAATTATAAATTTTTCTTCATAAATTTTGGCCACAATTTATACTGCTACATGTCTTTGGTAAAAAAATAACCCAAATTAGTGGATATTATTTGGTCTTTGTGAAAGTTAGAGAGTCTACAAGCTGTGGTGCAAATCATACAAAATTGATCACACCTGATGTACTGGTGGCCTATCTAATTTCTTTTGACCCGAACAAGCCAGGAAAGTACAAATACCCCCCAAATGACCCCTTTTTTGAAAGTAGACATTCCAAGGTATTTAGTAAGAGGCATGGTGAGGTTTTTGATGTTGTCATTTTTTCCCACAATTCTTTGCAAAATGAATTATTTTTTTTCCCCCACAAAATTGTCATTGTAATAGGTTATTTCTCTCACATGGCATGTGTATACCACAAATGACATGCCAAAATAAATTCTGCTACTCCTCCTGAGTATTACAATACCACATGTGTGGGACTTTTACACAGCCTGGCCACTTAGAGAGGCCCAAAATGCAGGGAGCGCCATCACGTGTTCTAGGAGCATAAATTATACATCTAACTTGTTGACTTCCTATTACACTTTTGAAGGCCCTGGAGCACCAGGACAATGACACGTGACACTGACGCTGCACTGATGACAGGTGGCACTGATACGTGGCACTGATGTGGCAATGATGACAGATGGCACTAATACAGGGCACTGATGACACGTGACACTAATGACAGATGGTACTAATACGGGGCACTGATGACACGTGACACTGATGACAGATGGCACTTATACGTGGCACTGATATCATGTGGCACTAATACGTGGCACTGATGACAGATGGCACTAAAACGTGGCACTGATGACAGATGGCACCGATACGTGGCACTGATGACACATGACACTGATGACAGATGGCACTGATACGTGGCATTGATGACACGTGACACTGATAACAGATGGCATGTGACACTGACAGGTGGCACTGATGACAGATGGCACTGATGCGTGGCACTGATGACAGATGGCACTAATATGTGGCACTGATGACACGTGACACTAATATGGCACTGATGACAGATGGCACTATGTGGCACTGATGACACGTGGCACTGATGACAGATAGCACTGATATGTGGCATTGATGACACGTGACACTGATAACAGATGGCATGTGACACTGACAGGTGGCACTGATGACAGATGGCACTGATACGTGGCACTGATGACAGATGGCACTAATATGTGGCACTGATGGCACGTGACACTAATATGGCACTGATGACAGATGGCACTATGTGGCACTGATGACACGTGGCACTGACGTGGCACTGACGTGGCACTGATGACAGATGGCACTTATACATGTCACTGGGGACAGGTGGCAATGGGGACAAATGGCACTGGGGACAGATGGCACTGGGGACAGGTGGCACTGGGGACAGGTGGCACTGGCAGATGGCAGTGGGGACAGATGGCAGTGGTGGCAGTGGGGACAGATGGCAGTGGTGGCAGTGGGGACAGATGGCACATTCATTTCGTTTTTTTTTTCTTGCACTTACGGCCGCTGCAGCTGTTCATCTCTCCCTCTTCACACGCTGTCTCTGTGGGAGGAGGGAGAGCGGCGCTGAGAGATGATCTCATATGTTTACATATGAGATCATCTCTCATTGGACACGCCGATCGCGCTGTAAACGGCCGCTGTGATTGGCCGTTTACAGCGATCTGTGACTGGCTGTGTCCGAGGGACACGGCCAGCACAGAACTTCCCCGATGCACGCTCTCAGGAGCGTGCATTAGGGAAGTAAACATGAGGACGTCCAGGGACGGCCTCCCGGCAGGGAGCGTCCGCGCTGAAGCCGTCTTTCGGCTATAGCGCGGCCGCAAAGTGGTTAAATAAAAGTGGGCTACCAGGCCCTTAAAAATACAGTTTTGTACTGTTGTACTCATTGGAAAACGCACCTACCATTTGAGTGATAACCCCAATCTTACAGTGCATTAACGCCAAAGCAAAAAGCTACTAAAAGTGTGCTTTTACAGTGTCTTTTTCCTGGTGTTGGTAGTGGCTTTGCAGCTCGTTGTACATGAGGCCTAAGTAGTCGACTGCTTGAAATATTGCCATCAAAACAATCAAGTACTACCAATAGAGCGTCCGCCGGGACGTTTCGCGAACGCGATCCGCGAACGTGCCCAAATGTTCGCAAACCGCAGGTTCACGGCGGGCCCCATTGACTTTAATAGCAGGCGAACCTTAAAAACCTCCAGGTCATATTTTCAGCCACAAAATACTTACTAGCTGTGCAAACATAGTCCCACAACATGGACACTGACATACCACAAGTATTAAGTGAATCTGGGATCGACAACGACAAGCATTATTTTTTTATCAGTGAAATTTTGTCAATTCAAGGCCATGGATGAGTGGCAAAGTCCGGCCAGGCTATGAAGGGGGTGCAGGAAATGATTGATCAGTGCCACAGTCAGGGCAGTGCAGTCCTGTGCCAGTGTCCCAGTGTGCCAACCTGTGCTTGAGCCCCTGACCCCTCCCTCTGCCCGGCCCTTACCCCCACCTATGCAGGGCTCCACTGCAGTGGTCCGGAGGTGCCAGTCCAGTGCTGATCCATTCCTCATCCATGGCGCTGGCACTGCCTGCTGATTGGCTTCTCCGCTGCTATCTCCCTCACTGACACCAGCACTGAGATAGAACACTGACACCAGCACCGCGATAGAGAGCACTGACACCAGCACCGAGATAGAGAGCACTGACACCAGCACCGAGATAGAGAGAACTGACACCAGCAGCGAGATAGAGAGCACTGACACCAGCACTGACACCAGCAACTCGCTGCGGGACCCAAAAATATGACACCGCTCAACCTCTTCAAACAGGAGGGTACGGGCATATAGTACGGTGTGCTTTTTTGTACAAGTGAGCCAAAGGTAGAAAAAAGGTCCGTGTGCTAGATTATATAAATCGTTTATAGAGTTATGCATATACATGGTCTACTGGTCACATGTGTTGAATTCCTCTGAGATCCATGCCTCATTCATTTTTATAAATGTGAGGTAGTCAACACTGTCGTGAGCTAGGCGAGTGCGCTTATCGGTCACGATACCCCCTGCTGCGCTGAACGTCCTTTCGGACAGAAAACTGGACAAGGGGCAAGCCAACAGTTCCATTGCAAATTGTGCAAGCTCTGGCCAGAGGTCAAGCCTGCCCACCCAGTAGTCCAGGGGTTCATCACTTCTCAGAGCGTCCACATCGGCCGTTAACCCAATGTAGTCAGACACCTGATATCCCTAATAATGTCCTTAATTTCCTGCCAATAGTCTTTTATTTTTGGGCATTGCCACCAAATGTGAGTCATTGTGCCTACTTGTTTAAACCCCTCCAACTCAGTGGTGATTTATCTTGTTGGTATTTTTGGATTTTTTCTGGTGTCATATACCATCTTACTAAGCACTTATAATTCATTTCTATTGTATTTATATCAGTTGCATAATCATATACCGCTCTTATCATTTTTACCCCTTGTTGTTTCTCCAAATGTATGCCCATTTCCTGTTCCCATTTTCCTATAAAAGGGGGTAGCCCCTGGCTCTCTAGTGCCGTCAAGATTCCCTAGACCCGGGAAACCACTGGTGTTTGTGTACTACATAATTGTTCCAAAGGATTCAACTTCCCCTCCCCCATCTCTAGGTAATGTATTTACAAAGTGTTTTAACTGTAAATATCCCCGTTCCATACACCAATGTGTTCTAATTCTTGAAATTATCTAATTTTCCCTTTTCCAGTTAGTGAGATTAATGGTGAATTATACTTCCATTTTTCTTGTCTGTAAATAAAGAAAAGAAATGAATGCAGAAGCTGCATCTAATGACCGGTAAGCGACAATATATTACATTTTTGGTATTGAGTTTAGATATCCTCTAAAGATGGCCAAACTGGACTCCTGGTTTGTAATATCCAAGTAGATTACCTGCCTAGGGCCAGCCATAGACAGTGCACATTTCTTTCCTGCAGCCACGGGGTGCAGGAAAGAAATTTGCACGAGTCTCCCACCAACACAGACAGCGCTGACAGGGGAATCCCTCCAGCCGGGCCATTGTTTTCTCCCAGCGGGGGAGGGCATGGGAAGCTATCCCTGCCCGGAGAAGATTATACCTAGGGGCTATAGCAGCCGCTTGCAAAAATTGGAAGCAAGTCCGGCAGGCTGTTTGTACCAAGGTTGATCGATTTAATCAACTTGGTACATCCAGCCTGTCCATTAAGGGTTCGAATCTCGCACGGTTCCTGCTGAACCGGTCAAGAATCTAACCATATATGACTGGCCTTACATGTAGAGTCCAGGGAATCACAAGGGCTTCTGTCTATCTATCTATCTTTTAAACGTGTTAGAATACAATTCTGTATGCCGGACCTTCAGAGTGCAAATTTAGGAGATATTCACAGTACCTACAGGTAAGCCTTATTATAGGCTTACCTGTAGGTATAAGTGGTGTAACAGAGTTTACTACCACTTTAAGATTTTCCTTCCCATGCTTTATGAGTCAGTCATAATAGCGAAACAGGCTAGCTCCCAATGGTCCTCAATAATTCTAAATCAGGGATGGAATGGCTAACAAATTATTCTGGTTTGAAAGATCATCTCATTAACCCCTTTAGCTTAAACTGGAAAAATTAAACACTTTATAATAGTTTATGTTTAGAGATTCAAGCCGTTCTGCCATTAGAAACTATAAAAAGTTTTGTGTGAGGTTCTTATTTAGTGACTTCATTAATTAATCTAAACTTAAAAATCCCCACCATTGTTCCTGCATGATGTACTTGACTCTTATCTTTTGGGACTGTTTGTTTAAAGAAAAACATTTTCCTGGACTCAATAGTATCTGACATTGAAATTTTTAATGTTGTTCATTATTAACTTATTATTGCATTCTGGCCGAAGTTAGTCAAATAATATAAATGATCATGAGCAGCATAAGATAAGATAAATGTCTTGCTGGATTTTTCCACCAATGTAATTTTCTGTTTGTTTTGCTTCTGGCTCCGTTATTGTTTGCTTGTTCTTTGTGTCTCTGGGCATGGGAAACAGTATTCATTTAACAGGCTTGTATAATTAAGCCTATGAACTTATGTTACACTGTTGCTTTCCAGAGTTGACAGGCTAAATGATAATTTCTGTGTGAAAATAAATTGGCAGAAAGATTTTTATTACTGCAGTCTGGATGTAGATATGCTCTTGGCGGAGTATTCAATAAAACTAGAGGAGGTGTTTAGCTTTAAAGTGGAACTCCAGGAATGACCGTTATTGCCAACTTACATTGGTCGAACTTGGCACAATGTAATTGTCCATCCCTTATATCTGGAGGGGCACTGGGGATGCTGAAAATCACAGTAGTTATCTTCCCTCACCCAGTCAGAGAATGCCTTTGTATTCATTGAAAAAATACAAGGTGTTCTCTGAATGGTGGTGCCACACACATGACCCCCGTGTGCAAAGAAGAAGCTGCTCAAGCAGGACCTGAATGATCAAGGCTATCACTGCATTTATTTGGGCCCAGTGTGCATGAGGCCTATAGCAGTTGTCCACATAGAGTAATTTGATCCTAAGCCTGTATAAAAGATAAAGAAAGGGCCCGTTGTCACCCAGAGGCAATAAACGAAGGGCCGGCATGACAGGGGTCAATGGGCCTGAGACTGGGAGTAAAGTTAAGATGGGGGTGGCGTGTCAAGGTTATTAGGGCTTTGCTGAAAGAGTAAGGAGATATGGGTGGAGCTCTGGGGGGAAGTGAGCTGGGAAGGAGTAGGGGGGGGTGGTTTCAGTTGCAGGGGAAGAGCCGTTGAAACGGTTTCCCACCCTCCTGCCATAATTTTGGGGGAATTTGTTGTGTTTGGGGACATGAGAGTCCTTGGGAGTAAGAGAGTTGCACTTGGCGGGTGCAAGATCCTTTTAGGTCATATGGGCACTTAAAAGGTATGGTGTAGGGACCCATCTGAGGTACGGCTCCCAGTTGGTGTGGGTACCTGCTAATTGTCTCTGAGTCTGTGCGACTGGAGGCCTGAGAAGTGACTAGCAGATACGGTTCTGTTTTTTATGCCTATTGGGACCATGGGCTCCATTATCTTTAATAAAGCTGTATGTTATGTTTTGAAAGGTTATTGAAATGGTAATTATTAGTATTTATATTTGGTTAAAAAAAGGCTGCTATGGCCAATTTACTCCAGCTATGTGTGGTGTGGTCATTAAAGGAATGGGGTGGGGTTATTGGTATAGTAGGTAACAAGCTATGGTTAATACCATAGTCATGTGCTTATACTGCATTTATGATAGCCTTAGGTAGCTGCACTTGTACTGATTTCCCTGAGATTGGGGACTACTCAACCCTAAGAGACAAGTGGAGAAGCTAAATGTCTAAGGCATGGAATCCCAGGCCACATTCAGCCTCAAAGACCACTAAAACAACTAGCTTCACAATCTGATCCACAGTAATTTTTCTATGGAACCCTCAGTTCAGTTTCTGCTTCTACTCTCCTTAGGTAGGCATAACATTTTTCTTTTCTTCACTTCCCTGAAGGCTAAATAGCTAACTGCAGTCTTGAAAGTTATTTCACCCAACTGTAATGTTTTTACTTTGGACTTAAAATCATAAAAAAAAAAATGCAGACAAAAGCATTAAAAAAATAGACAGTGCTCCAGCAAGACAGGATTAAATATAAGCAGCTCAGCAAGACCAGTATATAGAATTGTGTTCACATGTTCATACTTTAAAGTCTGCAGCCAAAACCTTTTTTTTCTCTTGTTTTTGATAGAGTACAGAATAGTTAAAATACATGCCAAGTTTATTTTTTCTGCCTATGTCTTGTTTAGGAGAATTCTGTTCTCTTTCTTTCTCAAAGGCACACCTTGAAGAGAGAGCGACCGAGCTCCAACATTACAGGAAAGTGTTGGAGCTTTTCCCATCAGAACACCCAGTGTTACAGAAGGTGAGCTTCGTTTTTTGGGTCCATGCACACTGGGCTTAAAAAACACTGCTTCTACAGGAGTTTTGCATTTTCCTCGTAGATGCAGCTCAGTGTTCATGCACATTAGGACATTTAGAGGACATTTATTTGAAGCTCAGTGTTTAGAGGCAGAAAAAAAGCCCTTCTGGTTTGCTCTTTTTAAGAGAAGTTTTCTGACTGAAAAAAATGCTAAATGCTCCTTTAAGTGAAAGAGTCACTTTAAAGTTTGGTATACATTAGTAGAATTTCGTTCAACATTTTTCATTGTAAGAATGTCGTAAGAACATTCATTCATTTTTCTGATCATTAGTGAGGTCAAATCAATGATCGTTTCCAACCACAGTCAAGAGAAAATTCGAAGAAGCAGAATAGACATTTGTACATTCGAGAAATTTTCTTTTTTTTTTTTATTTGGTAAAGCTCATTTATTTCAAAATCAAATGCTAAAAGCAAAAAAAATCTTGAACTACTTTTGAACGACATTGGAAAGTATTGAGAATTTTCATACCAATTTTTGTGTAAATTTTAATTCGAGTGGCTTGGCGCGCAATGTGGACGGCCGCACTGTAGCTGAGCTCCGGGAAGCTGTGAGGCCCGGGACCTGCTAATACCGCCGAGCGATCAAATATGTCCACACAGCTCAAGAGGGGGACTCACGGACACGTACTCCGCTCGTTTGTGACCCCAAAGAGGAGGAATTCAGTTGCTAACCTGAACAAATTTAGATTCAGCAGCGGAGGGAGGTCTGCCAAGATGGCGCCGACCCACAGGCAGAACGTGGAGGAGGACATTGAGGACGATGAGGTTTCCCTGCCGGCTTCTGAGGACTCAGTGGCAGGTAATGATACTGACAAGGACAGGCCCCTCACCTATGCCAGCATGACAGAAATAGCCACTGACATTAAGAGGTCCTTTGCCTCTGCCATAACCGACATCAAAACTGAACTGATTAAGCTCTCAGAACAAATGGCGGTTACAGAGAGAGCAGGGAAGAGGAGAGACAGGGCCCTGGTGAGACTAGATGATGTTGCCATCTCACACACACATCATCTGATTGAAATGAACAGGCATTTAGAGGATTTGGACAACAGGGGAAGACGCCACAATATAAGAGTCAGAGGTATCCCTGAATCTGTCCCGGCCGATCAAATTAAGCCTGCCCTGACCACCATTTTTAATGAATTGCTAAACAGACCAGAGCATTCTCCTATCGATTTTGACAGAGCCCACAGAGCGCTACGACCTAGGGCTCCTGATGACAATCCTGCCAGAGACATTATTTGCTGCCTCCCCAATTTCTGTCTGAAAGAAGAAGTGTTACAGAAAGCAAGGGCAAACGATCAAATTCTCTTTCAAGATGCCCCAATACAATTGTTTCAGGACCTCTCTCCCATCACTCTGAAAAACAGGAGAGCTCTAAAACCATTGCTGTCAGTTCTAAAAGAAAGAAACATCAACTACAGGTGGAAATTCCCCTTTGCCTTGCAGGCCTCTTTCATGGGGAAGCAACACGTGCTCAGAGTCCCTGAGGAGCTACACAGATTCTGCGACAATCTCCAAATCGCACCAGTGGCCCTGCCAGATTGGTATGCAGAATTCTTGCTACCCCCTGAGATCAACAACGCACATTCTAACCCAGGGCTCTCTCCCATGCAAACCCCATCCCAGCAGGGAAAGCAAAGAAGAACCAACAGCAGGCACAACTATGACTCGCCCTCTTCCTCCAAGAGTGCAAAAAGCCAGAGAATTAAGTAGCTGACCTACACAATACACTCTCATTAACCTCAAGTTCTACATGTTTATCAAGTTCCAATACCTCTCTGACGTGGCTGAACTAACTTTGATCCAGTTATATTCTCACCTTGGACCTTCCCCACGGTTTATTCGCATACCCGTCACTACATCTCCCAGCATGATCTTACCAGACCAACATCTTTGAACAGATGCTGAGACATAGCAGGAGATCAGCACCCACAAGGAACTTCCACCAGAGGGCGCAAGAAGACCACAACACCACGTAAAGCAGCACGAGAAACAGAGTTGAAACATAATACTCGTTTTAACTACTTACCTGCCACCTTTTCCTTCACTCTCCAACTCTACCACCATTCAATTCAGGAACTTTGCCGCACTATAAGACAAGCTACTTCCAAAGTCTAAACTTACAAACCTTGGTCGGCATTAACATTTATCTGCAGAGATGCACCAAAAAGGGACACCGACAATAACCCGCCACTAGAGGGCTCAAAGAGACCATCTATCAACTCTGACCACCTTTCAAGAAAGGAAAAAGACCCACACTTTCTCATTTCTTTTATTACCGGTGTCAGACTAGCTTTCCCCCAAGAGCACAACTAAGTACTGGTACCACTCGCTCCTCGCCAATTAGGTGAGATTTGAGCATCCACTCAACAGTCCCCCCCCCTTTTAATCCCACCCCTCTGTAAAACACCCTTCCTCTCTTCCCCCCAGACCACCCCTCCACCTCCCGCTTCACCGAACCCCACATTACCCTACTACGCCAAGCTATCTAAAATCTCACATCCCTGTCTGTGGGACTACGATACAGACTGGTATACCTCACAGCCTGAAGGCCAGACAATCATCATCTATACACGACCTGTCCCTGTCACGACTCAAACTTAACAAACTATGGCATACTCCCAGCTAGGGAAGACACCGACTCTTATCTCCCACAACATCAACGGCCTGAACCTACCTGAAAAAAGATCCAAACTATTGACTGAACTTAAAAAAACTCGCCCGATGATAGTGTTCTTGCAGGAGACTCATTTTAAACACAAACACATACCCAAGTTCACAGACAACATATACACCGAAATGCATCACGCCACCAACCCCTTAGCTAAGACAAAAGGTGTCTCTATACTCATCAACAAAGATGCACCTTTCAAACTACAACATAAGCTGACCGATCCTGAAGGCCGCTACATATTCCTAAAAGGAAGCTGGGCCGGCACACCCATCACACTTGCCAACGTATACTTCCCTAACAAGACTCACGTACCTTTTTGTAGGAAGATTGTAGAAGAACTGAAATGGTTCGCGGAAGGCTGCACCATTCTAGGTGGAGACTTTAACATCCCTCTCTCACCCCTCAAAGACACTTCCACAGGCCACACGACAGTGACGTACAGGATACTCAGACGTATCAAGACACTAATCCATTCCCTCTCCCTGGTAGACGCTTGGAGAGCGATCCACACCACAGACAAGGACTATACCTTCTTTTCCCACCCTCACAAGAAGTACTCACGAATAGACCTTATTTTTGTCTCACAACGAGACCTTAGAAACGTGAAATCAGCAGACATAGGCATTATATCGATCTCTGACCATGCACCCACAGCAATCTCTTTGCAACTCGACCCTCCCAAACGCCCGTTCTTCAGGCCCATTTCCCTCTTAAATACAGACCTGAAACTCCTGGCCAAAATACTAGCTAATAGACTGAAACCCCTTCTAAAACAAATTTTGATAGAGTCGCATGGGACTACATGATGCGCACCTGTTCACATATTGGGCTAGATAAAAACATGATGTCTAAATGCTCACCTCACAATATTACAAGACATATACGCACCAGCTAACTAAACCCTTACTGAACACTTTCTCCCTTGAACGCCTGTACAAACTACAGGCCCATTTCCCTCTTAAATACAGACCTGAAACTCCTGGCCAAAATCTTGAGTTTGGCTTTTTTTTTATTTTTTGTTACACTTCTCAAAACTGTCTAAAACAGGAAAACTCTTACTCTCCACTGACGCCGAAAAGGCTTTTGGAGTGTTTTTTTTTCTCATGGTTTGGCAGAGCCTCAAAAGAACTGGTGTTTTTTTAAGCACAGTGTGCATTGACCCTTTAAGTGAAAGAGTCACTTTAAAGTTTGGTAGACATTAGTAGAATTTCGTTCAACATTTTTCATTGTAAGAATGTCGTAAGAACATTCATTCATTTTTCTGATCATTAGTGAGGTCAAATCAATGATCGTTTCCAACCACAGTCAAGAGAAAATTCGAAGAAGCAGAATAGACATTTGTACATTCGAGAAATTTTCTTTTTTTTTTTTTTTTTATTTGGTAAAGCTCATTTATTTCAAAATCAAATGCTAAAAGCAAAAAAAATCTTGAACTACTTTTGAACGACATTGGAATGTATTGAGAATTTTCATACCAATTTTTGTGTAAATTTTAATTCGAAATTCTACTAGTGAATACCCATCTTAAAGTGATATTAAAGTATTTTGTTTTTTAAATAACAAACATGTCATACTTGCCTGCTCTGTGCAGATCCTCCTCTTCTCGGGTCCCTCACCTGGGCTTCTGGCCCCTCCCTCCTGCCAAGTGCCCCAACAGCAAGCAGCTTGCTTTGGGGCAACCGAGCCGCTGCTCTGTGTGTCCATTCAGCCCCAGCACCTCTCTCTCCCCATTGGCTTACTAACTTTGACAGCAGTGGGAGCTAGTAGCACCCTCTGCTGCCCCAGGAAATGAGGAGGGAGAGTCCTGGACAGCCGAGGCTCTCATGCAATATTGCTGGATTGAGATGGGGCTCAGATAAGTATTAGGGGGCTGAGGGGGGGATGCTGCACACAGAAGGTTTTTTCTTAATGCATAGAATGTATTAAGATAGAAGGTTTTTTTTTGTCTTTAGAACCACTTTAAGTATAAGTCCACTTCAAAGAAACTCTTGCCAGACAGGAATTGAAGCAGTTACTTTCAGACCAATATATCTATAACAAAATCTGAGACGCACATTGCAGTTCCAGTCAATAGTGCTTATTAATAAATAAAAAAAAAAATGTAAAAAGAGGATCTAAGTCAATAATCAATCCCAAAGTGACAAAAAAATTCAAGTCTTAGGTATAAAAATGATTTTATTAGAGATCAAGTGAACCCATTGATTGTATGAACTGGGGGTCCAGCCACACCTAATTTTGCCCCCCTAATGGGTAATCTGGCTTGTTTAAAAGTAGTATAATGAAACAAACTGTACCTACTGTGTAAAAAAATCAATTTTTAATATATGTACGCTAAAGTTTTGTTCAAAGTCCGTTTTTTCATTTTGAGCAGAAAAGAGCCATTAGAGAACGACTGGATTATTCTATTATCCCAGCATATCAGTCTGTGTCACACACTTAAGCCGTTCTTGCTGCTCAGTGAAATGAAATAAGTCCTTCTATGCGTTGTCCTTAATAGGCTGCATTGTGTCTCTAACTTTCCCCACTAGATTAATGCAGCACTGAAAAGCAATTGAACTGGAAAAACACTTTTAGTTTAGGAAGATATTTTTGCCATTGTTCTTCTCCCTCTTCATGTTCTCCAAATGGAAATCCTCTGTGCAGGGAGATTAGTGCTAAATCCATTTCCTGACGAATGATCTGCTTGCCAGAGACCACCACTGTTCTTTTGCTCCCATCCATTAAGTACTGTAAATTCTGCCTTCATGAAGAACAACACTGGACACGTAGAGCTGTTCTCTTATGGTAATTACTTGTCAGACGTATACATCACTGGATGGCATAGCAAATTGATCTGTTCGCTGATGTCCCTTGTGGTCATACTGATGGATCCTTGCTGACAGTTAACAAATACAATCCGCAATGAATGGAATTCAGCACATGTAGAATTCAACAACCTGGATTAGCTTCAGTGGTCACTGGGTTATTGTGCTGTAAGCAATTTTTAATTACACCAGATAAAACTGCGTCACATAAGCAATCGAATGGCTTGTAAAAGCTCAGAATCAAAATACCAATGTTAAATTTCGAGGACCAACAAGCTTACTGTATGGGCCCCTCACTAAAGAGTGTTTATAAAGATGCATATAAACTTGTGTTATATAGATAATTGGTACTGTATATGCTATAGCAAAAGTAGCATAGCTATAGCTCGGTGATTATAATATTATGAAATTACAGACAACTGTCTTTTTAACTGCTTGCAGACCAGCCACCGCAGTTTTACTGTGGCAGAATGGCACGGCTGGGCAAAACAACGTTACCTTGTGTTGCTTTGCTTTTTGGCCACTAGGCCACACGGGCACCCGCGATCGCTCATGACAGAGCGAGAACCGGGATCTGTGTGTGTAAACACTCAAATCCCAGTTCTTTCAAGGGAAAGGAGACAGATCGTGTGTTCATACTAACTATGAACACTGATCTCTCTCTTCCCCTAGTCACTCCCACCCCCCCTACAGTTAGAACACACCTAGGGAACACAGTTAACCCCTTGATCGCCTCTAGTTTTAATCCCTTCCCTGCCAGTGACATTTATACAGTAAGAAGTGCATTTTTATAGCACTGATCGCTGTATAATTGTCAATGGTCCCAAAAATGTGTCAAAAGTGTCCAATTTGTCTATCGCAATATCGCAGTCTCAATAAAAATCGCAGATCTTAAAAATCTCAAAATATAATAGCTATATATCTGCCTGATTTAAACGCCATGGCATGCTGACAAGTTGGCTCTTGTAATGTATTGCTGCTTTTATATGGTTTACAAATATATTTATTTTCATAAATGTTTCATATTTCTAAGTTGATTAGAACCATTTTATGTATGTATGATATCAGGTCTAGCCTAAGCTGTGTTATACTGTGGTATAAAAAGGTAAACATACTATGCTAATTAGCTATTAATTTAATGAGCTCCTAATGAAGAGATGACATTATACTAAACCCATAATAGGACAATTAGTGTCTCCCTATCTTTTTGTTTCAACTAACTTAACGGTGAAACTCACCACCAATGTATGGACACAAGATAGTACAGGAACAATACCGTATACATTTATCGTAAAGCAGACTGTGATGTGAACCCGTCAGATTACCTACCCATTTACTTTCGTCTTTCCAGACAGCACAATAGATCTCACAGCAGATATCTGTCTTACCTGACACATCTCATGATAAATGTCGGTCATTTCAATGAGACTTCTCTTCCTCACCTTCCTTGAATAACAATGTCTCCATTTGTTTCTTTATTCCCTAGCTGTTAGGGGGTAACCTAATGTGGGGTATGATTCAGTCAAAGATCAATTGATGGCAACATCTTTTGTTTGCTTAGGATAGGAGCCATTATTGACATACCCTGTTTTTCATATAATAGAATTCAAATATAGAGCTGACAACACTCATCTTGGTTTCTTCCATAATAAAAATGTGATCACAGAGAAAATGTATAGATTGCTAAATACCGCTTAAGGCTGGGCTCACACCCTTGCAAATTGGAGGTGGGATCCCACATCGAATTCGCAATAGCAGGAGATTTTGACCGGCTCTTTATGGAGCCGGTTCACATATCTCCGCTGCGGCTCTGTTGCAAATTTGCACAGGAGTCCTGTGCGTCTTTTGGTCTGTTTCAGGTCCGAATTCAGCCAAAAATTCTGGCTGAAATCAGACCTGAAATGGTGAAACGGGATGCACCGGACCCCTACTGGGAGCCGCATGTAGCGATGGTGTGAACCCAGCCTTAAAGCGGTTTGGTACTCAAAATTAAATCTTTATCTTATTAAAAAGACTTATTTAACCACTTTCAGACCGGATCAATTTGCAGCCAAAGGACCAGGCCCCTTTTTGCGATTCGGCACTGCGTCGCTTTAACTGAAAATTGCGCGGTCATGCGACATGGCTCCCAAACAAAATTGATGTCCTTTTTTTTCCCACAAATAGAGCTTTCTTTTGGTGGTATTTGATCGCCCCTGCGGTTTTTATTTTTTGCGCTTTAAACAAAAAAGAGCGACAATTTTGAAAAAAACGCATTCTCTTTTATTTTTTTGCTATAATAAATATCCCCCAAAAATATATAAAAAAACTTTTTTTTCCCTCAGTTTAGGCCGATACGTATTCTTATACATATTTTTGGCAAAAAAAATCGCAATAAGCGATTATTGATTGGTTTACGCAGAAGTTATAGCGTTTACAAGATAGGGGATAGTTTTATAGCATTTTTAGTAATATTTTTTTTTATTAGTAATGGCGGCGATCAGCGATTTTTATTGTGACTGCGACATTATGGCGGACACATCGGACCTTTTTGACACATTTTTGGGACCATTGTCATTTATACAGCAATCAATGCTATTTAAATGCATTGATTCCTGTGTAAATTACACTGGCAGTGAAGGGGTTAACCACTAGGTGGCAGTGTAGGGGTTAAGTGTGCCTAGAGGTGTGTTTCTTACTGTGGGGGGGGTGTGACTGTGAGCTAGTGAATGCTGATCTCTGCTCCAATCACAGGGAGCAGAGATTGGCGTCACTAGTTGCTAGGTAGAACGGGGAGATGCTGTTTATTTCCGCATCTCCCCGTTCAGCCTTCCCGTGAGACGATCGCAGGTGTCCTCGCGGCGATCGAGTCCGCAGGACCCGCGACCGGGCTCACGGGGGTCCCGACCGGCACGCGCCTGATGGCATGGCCGCATCTTAAAGGGGACATACCTGTACGCCCTTATGCCTGTCTGTGCCATTCTGTCGACGTACATCGTCGTGCGCCGGCCGGCAAGCGGTTAAGCAGATGCACAAACGAGCATTTAAAAAAAAAAATAAAGCATTAGTTACCTTTTATTAGTCATTCCTAGAATGACTTCCGGTCTCGGGAGATTTCGGCCTGAAGACGCCGGTCACGTGACAAGGGCGTGGGGCGGCGCTGCACGCTCAGATAACTGAGCATGCGCGGGATTGAGCGGTGAATGCTGGGAGCACAGCATTCACTGCATCCCAGAACTAATTGCTTGTGGGCTCCTCAAAAGTTCAGGTAAAGGACGAAATTGTCGATCCGGGGAACAAAAAGCAGCAACAGGTGAGTGCTACAGTTAGAGTGTTAGCAGAAATCAATGACAACACAAAAAAAAAAAAGATAGGTCTGCGGAATCCCGCTTTAAGCTCCCAAATGTATTCAGGTCTCTGTTTCTCTTTTTATTTCACAGCACACATCAAAGATCGACATTCCATATTTTCTCATGTGCCTGAAGATATTCCATCTAGTCAACTATTTATTTATCTGATCTAACTTTTACTGCCCCAAATATTACTAAGTGCAATGTAAGCATAGCTATAAGGACTAGTATGTGTAAAGCTGACTGGCTGGTCACAAATCTAGTATGTGGTTTTTCTACCTATCTTCACAAAAGGAGTAATTGGCAACTGGCAACTAATATACAGAGTTGTTCTAAACGGCCTACTGGTAGACTATTAGCAAGTAATAAAGATTATTGACTTGTGGCCTAGGGAATAAAGCCTTTGATCTTTCTTTAGAAGCAACAACTTGAGGATGACCAAAAATAGATTGCGTCCCTGTATATTGTATATTCTCTTTGCGCTCTCCAAGTGTATGGTAAAATTGGTATGAATACAATATTTTTAACCAGTTTAACCCATCACATGACCTCCCATTTAATGAAATAAGCTTATCATGCCCTAAATGACAACAGTCTAGTTAAAACAAGAATTATGAAATTAGACCCGGTATATATTCCATACAATATGCACTTAGCATAGAATCCTCTCTTCTCAAGAAGGCTTGTGGATGCCGTAAATGGAAATGGGAATATGATGGATTTGTCCAGAAGGTTACCCTGCTGTGCTAGGGTTTTGAAAGCGTGGGAGCAACAATGCTTAAGCCCTGTCTATTCCAAGAGCATTTTGCAACCTTGACCTTTTGTCATAGTGAATGATGGCACAGGCTGTGGCATGACCTTTGTGAGGCAATGGGGGTATTAAGACCTTCTGCCAATGTGAAGATAATTGCTGCCTTTACTTTATTTATGGATTAGACCTATTCCTGAGGGATAGCTATGTCAATGCCTACGAAGGTCGAACAGAAGAATATGTTTAAATCCAAAAAAAAAAGAAAAAACAATATTGCACACATAAAGGTGACATTTTATATTCAGATGCTCTTTGCAGAGATTTGGAAGAGAGACTCTCAAATACAAATATAAATAAACTATTCAATTTATCAGTTACTTTTTAAACATCTTTCTACTAAAGTGATATCAAAACACAGCTTTTTGAGTAATGATTTCAAGCTACTTCTAAGCAATTTATTTTATTTGCCACATGTAGTATGTGTATATACAGTTGTGCTCATAAGTTTACATACCCTGGCAGAATTTACGATTTCTTGGCCATTTTTTCATAGAATATGGATAACACAAAAAACGTTTCTTTCACTCATGGTTAGTGTTTGGCTGAAGCCATTTATAACCATTTAGTGTATTATTTATCAATCAATCGTGTTTACTCTTTTTAAATCATAATCACAACAGAAACCACCCAAATAACCCTGACCAAAAGTTTAAATACCCCAGTTCTTAATACCGTGTATTGCCCCCTTTAACATCAATGACAGCTTGAAGTCTTTTGTGGTATTTGTGGATGAAGCTCTCTATCTTCTCAGATGGTAAAGCTGCCCATTCCTCTTGGCAAAAAGCCTCCAGTTCCTGTAAATTCTTTGGCTGTCTTGCATGAACTGCACATTTTGAGATCTCCCCAGAGTAGCTCAATGATATTGAGGTCAGGAGACTGAGATGGCCACTCCAAAACCTTCACTTTATAATGCTGTAGCCAATGACAGGTCGACTTGGCTTGTGTTTTGGATCATTGTCATGTTGGTTTGTCCACGTACTTCCATTACGCAGCTTCCTGGCTTATGAATTTCCTGTGCCTTTGTAGCTCACACATCCCCAAAACATCAGCAATCCACCTCCGTGTTTCACAGTAGAAATGGTGTACCTTTCATCATAGGCCTTGTTGACTCCAAATGAAGCATTTATGGTTGTGGCCAAAAAGCTCAATTTTGGTCTCATCACTCCAAATGACTCTGTGCCAGAAGGTTTGAGACTTGTCTATGTGCTGTTTGGAGTATTGTAAGCGGCATACTTTGTGGCATTTGCGTAGTAATGGCTTTCTACTGGTGACTCGACCATGCAGCCCATCTTTCTTCAAGTGCCTCCTTATTGTGCATCTTAAAACAACCACACCACATGTTTTCAGAAAGTCCTGTATTTCACCTGAAGCTATTTGTGGGGTTTTCTTTACATCCCAATTTTTTTTCCTGGCAGTTGTGGCTGAAAATTTAGTTGGTCTACCTGACCGTGGTTTGGTTTCAACAGAACTCCTCATTTTCCACTTCTTGATTAGAGTTTGAACACTGCTGATTGGCATTCTCAATTCCTTGGATATCTTTTTATACCCTTTTCTGTTTTATACTACCTTTTCCTGCAGATCCTTTGACAATCTTTTGCTTTCCCCATGACTCAGAATCCAGAAACGTCAGTGCAGCACTAGATGAAAGACACAAGGGTCTGTTAGGAGTCCAGAAACTCAATGACCTTTTATACACACACACTAATTACAAGCAAACCGATCACAGGCAGTGATGTAAGTAACTGAGTTAAAATAAACTGAGTTACCTAACGCAGTTACTTTAGAGGGTAACAAGTAATCTAACTGATTACTTTTCCCCTCATGGTAACTCAGTTCCCATTACTTTGGCTTAGTTACCCCAATTACATCTACCGCCACTAGATGGCAGTAGTGTAATTCCAGTGTCCTGCCGAAAAAGTTCCCCCGCCGGATAAGGACCCCCTGTACTGCGCAGGCGCAGGGCTTGCGTAGTACGAAGGACTACGGAGCTTCCGAAAATTGCCGAACCTAAACAGCTCTGAGTGAACTCTACACCGTGCAGGTGCAGTTAACATGTAATTGTACGAGGCGATGCCACACGCTCCCGATGCTCGTGCTACTCTGCAAGGGGCGTCTATCGTGTAAGTAAGGGGTGGGTCTAGTATTACTGTAACCAAGGGGTGCATTTATTATTATTATTGTTATATATCGAGCTCTGCCCATTAATTTACCATTCGCCCTCTTCTGTAGCCATCCGCCCCTTACACGATATAATAATAATAATAGCCCTGCCACTTGCTTACACGCTATAACAGATCTGCCCCTTGGTTAGAGTAATAATATAAAAAGTATATTTAAAAAAAAAGTCAGTTACTTTGCTGCGTAACTAATTACTTTTCCAATGTAGTAACTGAGTTACTAACGCAATTACTTTTTGGGAGAAGTAATTTGTAACCTAACTAATTACTTTTTTAAAGTAAGATGACCAACACTGATCACAGGTGAGGATGGTTACCTTTAATAGCCATGCAAACCCCTTTGTGTCAACTTGTGTGCATGTTATCAGGCCTTTTTATTCAACATCAGTGCCTGACCTCACAAATGCGCCTCTGAGCGAATGGTCAAACATTCCCATAGACACACTCCTAAACCCTGTGGACAGGCTTCCCAGAAGAGTTGAAGCTGTTATAGCTGCAAAGGGTGGGCCAATTCAATATTAAACCCTATGGACTAAGACTGGGATGCCATTCAAGTTCATGTTGGAAATAAAGTGTATATTGAGAGAACTATGGTCTACTCTATTTTCTTTGCAGTGTTAAAATACTTGAAGCTAAAAAACAAGCTGTTTGGGAAAGAGAGGAGTGAAGTAGCTGCTAAAGGTTATTCATGCTTGGTTGACCTCCTAAAATACAGTGGTCCATCCTACCAGGTGAGAGCATTACCAAGAGCACATGGTGTGGATGTGGAGTTCTTTACAAGAATCTTTCTTTGGTTTCAATACGAGATTCTCTAAGGTGGTTTTCATCTAGACAGACTGCACAGACAACATCACATGATACCACTGTATGTAATGTATTGTCTGTATCCGTTTGTATTGATTTTATTATATATTTTCTGTATGATCTATTGCCCCTTATTGGGGGTGCTTTAACCTTTCTTGGAATATTTTAACTAGCTCTACAATAAAAATTTGAATTATTTTATCTAACATGTCTCCTTTCTGTGGCCCATTTAGTCCGTCATTGTAGGTTACTGGGGTGTATACTCGGTAATCTCCTAAAATCTATTTATGTATTTTTTGGATGAGGCCCATGTCTATAAAACTTTTTCCATGTGGTTTCATCTAGTTTTAACTGACTTTTTATTTTAGAATGAACAAACTCTCTAATATGTAAATGTCTTGGTGTTTATTTGTCCCTAAACAGGCAGATATGTCACCAAGACCAACCAGTGGTAATTTCCCCCTGCCTGTACTGATTAATGCACTGATGGTACATGCCTCAGCTATTCATGACTTTACTCCTCTACTTGGATTAGTTTTAACAGCCCACATTAATAGGCATTTGGTCAATGGCATCAGTTTGACATCAGCTTTTTTTTCTTATTCAAGTCTTTAGTTGTACAATGCCTCCATTAGAACCATATAGATATAATGAGGGGTCTGAGGTGACAATGGGAAATGTAACATGCAGTCACCTAATGAGAAATGTTTCTGAGCTACAAAAAATAAATTGATTGCGATCTAAGGAAACATTTGGAGTTATGAGAGATTGCTGTGAATGAACAATGAAGAGGGGAAAGCAGGGAGGGGTAGGTAGCTATGAGAGGGGAAGACAGAGAGGTTCCCTCCTTGGTGGTCAAAAGGTAAGGGGATATAGAACACAGACATAGGCAGGGAAGGGTAGTAAAAGAAGATTCTCGACGGAAAAAATTTGCAGGATCTCAAATTTTCCGACAACAAAATCTGATCAGACTTTTTCCGATCCTGTGTAGGGAATTCCGACGGACAAAGTGTCACGCATGCTCAGATCAAATTACGAGACCAAAGCTATTGGCTACTAGCCTCTATGTAGTTCCGTAGTATGCAACGTACGTCACCACGTTCGGAACGATCTGATTTTCCGACAACTTTGTCCGACCGTGTGTATGCAACACCAGTTTTGGACAAAATCCGTCAGAAAAAAACGGACGGATTTTGTGGTCGGAATTTCCGATCGTGTGTACGGGGACTACGACTCCCTGCTACAAGAGCTTTACCCTCCTCTGAGGCTGTAGGTCAATCCAGTATTCTTGTAGATTCCCTGTGTGTTTGAAGACTAGGTTTTCTGTAAACCTGGTATCCTATATTTTGCATAGCCAGAGGGAGATTGGAGGGGGCTTATGCGGCGTACACACGCTCGGACTTTCCGGCGGGATTGTCCGCCAGACCTAGTCCAGCGGAAAAATCGCCGGACTTTCCAGCGGAGGTCCCCTGGACTTTCCGAGTGTGTGGACTCGCCCACAAACGCCCGGACTTTTCTGGCGGACAATCCGTGGGAAAAAGTCTGCGGGACTTTTGAAATGAACGGAATTGCCGACACACGATCAGAAAGTCCGTTCATTTAGAACGTGACTGCAGGTAGATGGGACTAGCGAAGGCAGCAAATGCCGCCGCGCTAGCCCCGTCACCTGGTATGGATTTAAAGGGTAATCCCTATGCCGAAAAAACGGCGTGAGGGTTCCCCCCAAATCCATCTCAGACCCTTATCCGAGCACGCAGCCCGGCCGGTCAGGAAAGGGAGTGAGGACGACCGAGCGCCCCCCCTCCTGAGCCGTACCAGGCCGCGTGCCCTCAACATGGGGGGTGCCCTGGGGAAAGGGGGGCCCTGCGGCCCCCCCCCCCCACCCCAAAGCACCTTGTCCCCATGTCGATAAGGACAAGGGCCTCTTCCCGACAACCCTGGCCATTGGTTGTCGGGGTCTGTGGGAGGGGGGCTTATCGGAATCCAGGAGCCCCCTTTAATAAGGGGGCCCCCAGATACCGGCCCCCCCACCCTATGTGAATGAGTATGGGGTATGATGTACCCCTACCCATTCACCTAAGGTGTAAAAGTGTAAATAAAAAAAACACACCATTTTTAAAAATATTTTATTGCACAGCTCCGGGGGTCTTCTTCCGTCTTGGGGGGTCTTCTCGCTGGGCTCTCTTCTGCTCTTTTACCTAGCTCTTTCACGAGCGGAGGAGCCCAGCTTTCTTCTTCGTCGCCACCGTTGTCGTCTGGGGGTCTCGTTCCGCCTTCGGGGGTCCGCTCTTTTGTTCTTCTTGCCGCTGTTGCCGCCGCCGCCTGCTGCGCCTTCTGCGTCGCCTTCTTCTTCTTCCGATGTTGACTCGTCGCTCTCTCTGGCCTGAATGCCAGAGACACGCAGTGTTGTGA
Organism: Lithobates sylvaticus; assembly: GCA_028564925.1. Lineage (NCBI taxonomy): Eukaryota > Metazoa > Chordata > Amphibia > Anura > Ranidae > Lithobates > Lithobates sylvaticus. The sequence goes on from CM053026.1 coordinate 119,814,739, forward strand.
CTTATATAGGGACAAGGGGCGGGGCCACCGGCTCATGCCACATGGTGACCCCACCCCCATATGATGTCACAGTCCCAGAGGATGCGGGGTCACCATGTGACATGAGCCGGTGGCCCCGCCCCTTGTCCCTATATAAGTCACAACACCGCGTGTCTCTGGCATTCAGGCCAGAGAGAGCGACGAGTCAACATCGGAAGAAGAAGGCGACGCAGAAGGCGCAGCAGGCGGCGGCGAAAACAGCGGCGACATCGGAGACAGCGGCAAGAAGAACATAAGAGCGGACCCCCGAAGGCGGAACGAGACCCCCAGACGACGACGGCGGCGATGAAGAAGAAAGCCGGGCTCCTCCGCTCGTGAAAGACCTAGGTAAAAGAGCAGAAGAGAGCAGAGGAGTCCGGCGAGAAGACCCCCCAAGACCCCCGGAGCTGTGCAATAAAATATTTTAAAAAATTGTGTGTTTTTTTTTATTTACACTTTTACACCTTAGGTGAATGGGTAGCGGTACATCGTACCCCATACTCATTCACATAGGGTGGGGGGCCGGTATCTGGGGGCCTCCTTATTAAAGGGGGCTCCCGGATTCCGATAAGCTCCCCGCCCGCAGACCCAGACAACCAATGGCCAGGGTTGTCAGGAAGTGGCCCTTGTCCTCATCAACATGGGGACAAGGTGCTTTGGGGTGGGCCCCCCTTTCCCCAGGGCACCCCCAATGTTGAGGGCACGCGGCCTGGTACGGCTCAGGAGGGGGGGGGGTCGCTCGCTCGTCCCCACCCCTTTCCTGACCGGCTGGGCTGCGTGCTCGGATAAGGGTCTGAGATGGATTTGGGGAGGGACCCCCACGCTGTTTTTCTGGCGTAGGGATTCCCCTTTAAATCCATACCAGGTGACGGGGCTAGCGCGGTGGCATTCGCTGCCTTCGCTAGTCCCGTCTACCTGGAGTCACGTTCTAAATGAACGTACTTTCCGATCGTGTGTCGGCAATTCCGTTCATTTCAAAAGTCCCGCAGACTAGCACACAGACGGCGGGATTGTCCGCCGGACTGCTGAGTCCAGCAGACAATTTTAAGTCTGAACTTAAAACTTAGTCCGCCGGACTTTTGGGAGGAAAAAGTCCGCCGCCCACACACGGGCGGTTCGTCCGGCGGGAAAGTCCGCTCGTGTGTATGCGGCCTTAGGGTCTTTCCATTTTAAAGATATAGAGCTTTGGCAGCATTCAGGAGAAGGTGGAGTATTGATCTCTTTTAGTGTTTAATGGGGGTTGATGAGTGATGCAACAGGAAGAATGCTGAGCAGCCAGAAAAAATTAAGTTTGTGAACTTCTAAGATCTCGTCCTTACCTTGGTCCAAAGAGGTCTCAATGGCGGGCAGGACCAGAACATGTGTAGGGCCAAGTCTTTGTCCCTATGACTTATATCAGTTTAAGATGTTTCTGAAATCATTCAGAATCCATTGACAGGAACTTTTGACTTGCAGTTCACATCCTTCAGACCGGCAATTGACCTGCTTCAAGCTGGATTTGCATTCCCGTAAACTTGTATAGAGATTAAAAACCCACTTAAAGAGAACAAAAGTCCATTGACACAGGCTCTAATACTGCCTATGGCTTGAGCTGTATAATGCATCAGGTGTTCCTACTGACAGATACCAAGCATAGGTTGTAATATAAGCAACACCTGAAGCTGTTGAAAGCTACATGTGACTCACAAGTCAGTAAGGGATGTGTTGAATACAAGTAAAACACCAAAGGCAGCTAGCAATTGTGTGTCTAACTTTTTTTTCAATATGCATCTAAGCCCCAAGGTAATTATACTTTTCAGTAGACCATAGAGTTTGCTTATGCTGCAAATAGTGATTTAGAGTAATTTGAGGTCTTGTCAGACTATTATTTAATCCCATTCTGCAAATGGCTCTGCAGATTCTTTGTGAATAATGTGTCTGATATTTCAGTAAATAAACCAGAACTAGGACGTTCTGTAATTGTGTTGTTGCCTTTCGTAGATAGCAGGTCAGAGAGCAACTCTGGCTCCCATTTAGTAACAATTGGTAACATAATCCATGATGTAATCTTTAATAGGATACTTTTCTAATGTTTGGGTATTCCAGATGTTTAGCACATGCTGACTAATGGACCACCCAAGTTATGACCCGTGAAAACCACATACTGTATTCTTAAATACCATTTTTATAATTTTTCATTTATATTTTCTATATACTTATTTTTTTAGAACTATTCTGATATAACTTAAACTGAATTTGATTCTATGGCACAAATGGGTTGATTTAACAAATGGGTTGATTGAAACTGCAGTTGCACCCCTAAAAGTGGAATTGCTCCAGAACTCCAGAAATTACACAGTAAATGAGGGGCATTTTCATCACCCAATCAGGTGCAAGCAAAAATGCTGTTTTTTTTTCTTGCATGTGATTGGGTATTCTTTGTGAAGTGAAGCTTTACCTGATTTACTAAGCTCTGGATTAACTTCACTTCCTTGCATGCTAAATAGTCTATTTGCCTCAGCAAATCAACCCCAATTGTACTAGTGTTTATGAACAATTACAATTTATGCAGTAAAAATAAAGAAAATAATGTAAAATGGTACTAAAACCAAAACCAAAAATGTTATATATTGTAGCTCACCAATCCTTAAAATGATTGTAAAGTCTCAAACTTATCCTTCAAAAGGAGACATTGTGGATTGAGCATTTAGTTGCCACATATGGTCCAGGGATAAATGAAACCCAGTCATATAAGCCCTTCCTTTAAAATTTGACGTTTGGGTGCTATACGTTTACATCTCAACCTATAATTAGTATTTAGAACCCGTTTTTATTCTTGACATCTTAGAATTTAATTGCTGTATGCTCCTTCACTCTATAATAAATATAAATAATTAAAATCATTAAGCTATACTTGTTGCTATGGTTGATTTAGTTGGCTGGTCCCTGTTGAGTTATACTGTATGACAGCTTCTAGATTGACTGTTATGATGTTAACCATTTGAGAACAAGCATTGTATATCTCCATTGCTGCCCTGTATTAAGATGTAAAGTTCTCAAATATTTGCTATGTAATGACCTAAACAACTATGATTTGGGCTGTTTGTTTTTAATGCTGGATTGTTCGCTGTCTCAATTACACATTTATGTATATTTACTATTGATATTCGTTTTATATTTATTATTTCTGACATGTCGATCAGTCTGCTCACCCCCCCCCCCCTTTCCTGGTGGCCTGCCTGCCTGTCTGTGGTTGGGTTGATGGATGTTATCTCCCATATGTACGGCTGCTCATCGCTATATGTACTGTAGCACATGTTCCTGCCTGACTGTGGCGCCTGAGGGACTTGTTCTGTCTGAATTGGTCCCTCTTTGCTTTTGTTGCAGTGACCCACCCCCTCTGTATCAGCGGGGAGTCTGGCACATGCACTTCCGGTTTCGGTGATGACGCACTTGCGGTAGACGTCACTTTCGGTTTCGGGGATGATGCACTTCCGGTCAGGGGGTATATACACGCGGCCACAGCACCTCTCAGACAGAGACAGCTTCACTCTGTCTGGAGAGATACTGACGGTGGGTCTTCGTTACATTTATTGGCTCTGGGTAAGTTATGCACTGCTTATGCCCTGTCTACGCCTTTTGGATACAAGGCTTGTTCCTTATTTTAAAACAAGGCTTTGTTACTCTGTCTTGATAGTGCTCATTAAGTTACTGATAAACTCCTCTGTTTTGTTTCCTTTTAGCCTTAACACTGTTGGAGCTCTACTGGCCCCCTACACTTTAAGTGGACTTTACATAGGAATAGCCATATTGGGCTTCCCCTTTCCATGTGTATGGTACTAGTGCCTGCTTCAAAGTTACCTGGTTTGGCTGTTGATGATATGGTTATTACCCCCGTCCCAAACAAGTTATAAGGACCTTTCGGTACGCATTATCCTTGGCTGGTTCTTACAGATAGGATGTTTCTCTCGTCCCTTGTTTTTCTACATGTATAGACACATACATATTTGTGCACTACCTTCTAGAGCTCTATATTGCTTAAGGCATGAAAAAACGCTGATTGGTGGATGATCCCGCCAGGTTTGCCTGCGTATATTGTTTCGTATACTATGCACCGCAAGTATGCTTCCTCCCTGTTTCATACTAGCTGTTACCTGCTTTAGGAGATCACATTTGTACAGTTTATATATATATATATATATATATATATATATTTTATACGCCCCTGCAATTGGGCTGTGTCCACCTATGATCACGTGCTTTCTGGGTTGGTTGCTTCCTAAGGGTTTTTTTTTTTTTTTTTAGGGGGCGGGGGTAGGGGTGAAGGGCAGACTCCTTGACATCTTAGTTTTTGTCTACACTATTATTAAATGATTGTTACATTCTCAGTTCTGATACATTATTCGGCTGTCTTTGTTTGTTTTTTAATAATTTTTATTGCTTTCATGTATATATTAGACTGCAAGCTCCTGATCAAGCGCTTAAGGGCGCATCACATGTAGAGTTTTCTTTACTACATCTCTACCACCAACCAGCTACTCCTTCCATTTGACATCATCTAATTTTGAATCATTATTGATCGATTTGTTCCACTGTGGTAGTTGGTTGTGTTGGGTGGTGTGAGCGTCGTTTAGACAAAACACCATGTTTTTGTTAAAGAATAATAAATTATTCGTTTTGTATATCAACGCTACCGATGTGCCTCTAAAGTCCATGTTTCCTTCTTTTGAATAAATGATTGTAAAGTCTTGTTTAAAAAATTAAACCCTGCATTCAATTCGCAATAGTGTGAACCCAGCCTCAAAGGAAGTTAAAAAATAACACACATATTGGCCAGATGACCAGGTGAAAAGAGAAAGAAACCCCTAAAAAAAAAAAGAACGAAGGCTGACATCACATATAAGAATTGTAAGCTGCTGTTTGTTTTGGGTTTAATGCTACTTTAACCACTTAACATTCAGAAGTTTTTTTTTGCTGTTAAGCACTGCACTACTTTAACTGACAATTTCTCAGTCATGCAACACTGTACCCAAATTGAAAGTATATACTTTTTCACACGAATAGTGATTTCTTTTGGTGGTATTTGATCACTACTTTGTTTTTTAATAAATAAACAAAAAAAGGCTGAACATTTTGAAAAAAAAAAAAAAACAATAGTGTTTACTTTCTGTTATAAAAACATATCCAATAAAAAAAGAATGTCATTTTTTTATTTAGGACAAAATATATTCTACTAAGTGTCTTTGCTCATGAAGCTTACAATATAAAGCAGGGGTAGGCAACCTTAAAAAGGTGGAGATCTACCTGAACAACATGGGAGAAGTCAAAGATTACCAGGGACAGTGTCACCTCCTCACACTTGATTTAAAACCTCTAATTGACGTATTACTGTGTCGCAATTGCGATCATGGGTTTAAATCAGCTTCATACTGATCTGAAGATCTCTTCTTTCCTGCTGCTGGCACTACTCTGGAGAACACTAGCCGAGATAAGAGATGGAGTGAAATTGGTATCACACTGCATGGTACAGGAGCCAGCACAACAGAGAAGCCATCTCATCTCAGCTCTTGCTCCCTACTACACCTCCAACTTTACAAGTAATTCCTCTGCATTGCACTCTGATGCTCTGAGATGGCAGGTCCGCAAGCCCAGACTGTGATCTACTAGTCACCTGGCCGTGACCTACTGGTAGATCGCTATCTACTTGTTGCTGACCCCCGATCTAAAGGGAGGTGATAAAAAAAAGGTAATAGCTGCAGGGGATGATCTGATGGAGGTGATTCAAGTACAGTCCTTAGGTGGAGGTGGGGTAGGCTTCCCTGAATAAGTGAGTTTTCTATGCTTGCCTAAAGATGGACAGGGTAGGAGCTGACTTACTGGGGCAGGGAGATCCAGAGGATGGGAGAGGCTCTGGATAAGTCCTGGAGGCAAGCATGGGAGTAGGTAACAAGGGAGCTAGAGAGCAGGAGTTCCTGGGAGGAGCAGAGAGGACAATTTTAGCGACTATCTACAGATGAGGTTGGTGATGTAGCTGGGGTATATGTTGTGGATGGCCTTGTATGCCTAACAATGTAATGTGTGTAATATGTGTTGCTTTTACTAACAGATCTGGCAGTTTTTTTCTCCCTTCTTTGCAGGGACTAGAAACAGCTAGAGTACAGAGCCCTGTATGTATGGCTGAGACCTGCTGACAATATCCTGCTGTAGCCAGTGACAGCACAGGTTAACGGGGGTGCACACACGTGTGCCCCTAACCCAGAAAAGGATGAACGTGATCTAGCCTGCCCATACTTCCCGCCCGCAGGAAATATACTGTGGGTGGGCGGGAACTTGTTAAGTAGATATACACTATATTTTTGGTTTTATAATTGGGGCGCTTATTTAAATGATATATTAAGGCATAAACAATTTTCTTTGTTTTGGTTCGAGTAGGGAAGTGTTGAAACACCTATCGGGTTTTTAACCCCCCTGGCGGTATTCCCGAGTCTGGCTCGGGGCGGGATTTTAGTACCAAAAGCGGTAACCCCTCGGGCTTGCATTGCAGGATACAGGGGGAAGTTACTTACCTTGTCCCCTGGATCCTGCGATGTCTCCCCGCTGTGTGTGCGAGCTGTCTCATCGCTCGATTCACACAGTGCCCGAGTGCCGCTGATCTCCGTTCCCTGTGACGTTACGACGCACGGGAGCGGAGATCGGCACCAAATTCAAAAAAGTTAAAAAAACACAAAACACATACAGTACTGTAATCTTACAGATTACAGTACTGTATACAAAAAATACACATCCCCTTTGTCCCTAGTGGTCTGCCCAGTGCCCTGCATGTCATTTTATATAATAAATAGATTTTTTTCTGCCTGGAAACTGGAGATTGTCCATAGCAACCAAAAAGTGTCCCTTTATGTCAAAAGTGGTTTTAGACCAGCTAGAAAACAGCGATAATAAATTAGAATCATCAAACAATAAATTTAATGACAGCAACTATTCTGCAACTGAGCAAATTTCAGTGTTTTTGATTTGATTACATTATTGAAAAATTTTTATACATATTTTTATTATATTATAATTTATGATTTTGTGTTTCAAACTTTTTCATACCCGGGATGTCTACTAGACTCTGGTTTGGACAGATTTAAGTGAGTTATTCATAAGAATTGCATGCCTACAATATAAAAACGCCAAATTTCCATGCAAAATAATTGTACCGCTTTCAGCACAAAATTCCAGACATAATCATACCGCCAGGGAGGTTAATACGATCTGTAACCCCGCTAAGGAGATCACCCTCACAAGAACAGAAAATGATGGGACCTTAAAATGTTTTCGTCTGTTACCAGTACAAAAGATGAGGGGGAAGGTTCCAATAGGGACACCTGTTCTGGCGACAAGTTTCTATAACAGGATTACCCCTCACGATGGAAAGATTTTCTCCATATGTTTGAGCTGTGCAAACATTCGGGAAAGTTTTCCATTACTTTGGAAGTGCAGCTAATTTTTTGCAGTCACAGCTAGTAATGAATAAAGCCTTGCACTGAGGCTTTACAAAGCATTGCTTATGACCACAATGATGCTTTGTAGATTTATTTGAATGACTATAGTTGATAGCGCATTCCCTAAATGTGACCATTACAAAAAAAAAAAAAAAAAAAATCCAATAATTTGCAAAATGTTAGGAGACTGTACATTTTGTTTTTGTTCCACACTATTTATGAATGAGAATTTCTTTGTTGTTTCTGTGTGTTTTGTATGCAGGAAAAGGGCCCATTGATTATTCTACTGCTGCAGTCATCTGTCAAGGACGCAAGCATAAACCCTATAGTTTTGACACATTAACCAGCTGATACAAGAATGGCCTTTCTTCAACAAGCCTAAAATCTAAAAATGATGAATGACTGTTTGGCACTCTACTTTTGTATACTGTATAATGTGTGGTCCTGACAGAGAAGAGCAGAATTATGCTTTGACATGAGCATACAAGGTACTGGGAATAATCATCTAATATTATTTCCCTTACACAATGCTGAAAGATCTATTCAACCGTTCAGGTTATAACAAATGTTCCTATGCTGGGTGCTTTTAATGACAACAGATTGCTGCACAAGCAATTACTTGTGGCTAGGTGCTACACTTTTACTAGATTGTTTACATAGCTTTTCTAAGAATTTGCGTCATACTATTGTCAGTTACAAATGATGTCTTATTCTAATATTCCATCTTATGTATAGAATTTTCACAGTTGATGGTTATTATAGCTAATTTTAAGGTGGACTGTTGTGGTTCAGTCTGATTGCAGAAAATGACTTGACCTAAAAATTAATCACGGAGCATTGTTATGTTGGGAAAATAATCTTTTACATTAGGAGAGACTTGTTAGAAAATTGCAATGCATAGAAATGATCCCGCGGAACAGAGCATGGGGCCTTTTGTTATTAATGTTTTCCATTTTCTGTCTAGAAGATGGAATCAGGCTTTAACCACTTGCCTCCAAATCATGTACCTGGTTACGTCATTTGGTGGTTGTACCAGGGTGATGCCTGAGCTATTAGCCGACGCTTCAGCCGGCTAGTCAGAGACCCAAAGAAAGCCGGGATTGGCTTTGATTGGGGTCTCCACTATGGTAACCCATAAGCGATGACATGACATCACTTCCGGTTTACCGACATCTTAATGGTGCCATTTTTTTAAAAATCTAAAGTATTCAAAAATGCTGATCCTGTTGTTTTGAATGCTTTCAAGTGCAAAGAAGGGATTTGGGGTCTTAAGCCCCATACACACGGTCGGACTTTTTCATGGATTCTGTCCGATCGGACAATGTTGGTGAAAAATCAGACCGTGTGTATGCACCATCGGACAGTGTACGTCGGATTGTCCGACGGACAAAGTCTTATCTCCTGCTGGATAGATTTGCCGACAACCCGGTCCGATCACACCAAATCCGATCGTGTGTACGGTTGTCCGACCGGACAAAGTGCTACGCATGCTCAGATCACATTACAAGACCAAAGCTATTGGCTACTAGCCTCTACGTAGTCCCGTCGTAGGCAACAAACGTCACCACGTTCAGAATGATCGGATTTTCCGACAACTTTGTCCGACCGTGTGTACGCAAAACCAACATCAGACAAAGTATGACGGACAGGATCCGACCGACCTGGTCCGCGGATTGTCCGACCGTGTGTATGGGGCTTTATAGACCCCAGATCCCTCCATAATAAGTACATGTCACATCCTTATTGCTGTCACAAGGATGTTTACATTCCTTGTGACAGCAATAACAGTGACCAAAAAAATGTAATAAATTTAAAGCAATAGTGTAAAAAAAAAAAAAATGTATTAATAATAAAAAAATTAAAGTGCCCCTGTCCCCCCGTGCTAGCGCGCACACAAAGGTGAACGCTTTTGTGTTGGTCCAGCATGCACGCAAACCACAATCGTCCCACACATGTGAGGTATAGCCATGAATGTCGGATCATGGGCAGTAATTCTAGCGCTAGACTAGACTAGCACTCTGTACATCTAAAGTGGTAACCTGTAAATGCTTTTAAAGCGTCACCTATGTATGGTAAAATTGAAGTTGTTTGTCGCCATTGTTGCATGCATGAGCATTTTAAAGCTTGACATGTTTGGTATCTATTTACTCGACATGGCATCATCTTTTATATTTTACAAAAAAATTGGGTTATGTATTGTGATTTTTTTGCATTAAATATGAAAAAAGTCAATTTTTTTCCCAAAAAATGTATGCTGTGCAAATACTGTGTGACATAAAAAATTGAAAAACCCACACATTTATTCTCTAGGGCCTCTGATTTTCTAGCAAAACAAAAAAAATGATTTTCACATGTAAACAAAAAGTGCCAGTTGTTAATTTTGCCTTCCCCATTGACTCCCATGCATTTATGCAAAATGGCAACATTTTTCCAAAATATTGCTGAAATGTCATGGAAAAGAAAACTCTTTAGTCCTTAGAGATGGCTTAGCAAGAGAGAGTACTATAGAAGATCAAAAGCATTCTGCCCACATCTACATATGACAGTGAAGGTCAGTGGCATCACTAGGGGGGCCTGAGGGGGTCACAACCCCCCCAACATTATAGTGAACCCCCCAAGGTATTAACTTATATAATGGCCGGCGCCGTGGCCGCCCGCTTCCTTTTTTTTCCTGGTGGACTCACCCGTCACTCTCAGAGGAAGTCTGGGCTAGCTGACGTCAGTGGCATGGCGGCCGCCATTGTTGATTCTGGGAGTTGTAGTCCGCGGCTGCATACTCAAGCTCCCTGCTCCAGGTGGGTGGAGTGAGTCCGTAAAGCAGGGTTCTCAAACTGGTGGGCCTCCAGCTGTTGTGAAACTACAAGTCCCATGAGGCCTTGCAAGGCTGACAGTTACAAGCATGACTCCATCAGGCAAAGGCATGAAGGAACTTGTAGTTCCGCAGCAGCTGGAGGGCCTCCAGTTTGAGACAGCCAGCTCAAGCCTAGTGAGAGGAAAGGAAACTAGTACTACAATTCCCGGTCTGATCTCTCTTGGATTTGGAGTCAGACACGTGTCTGACTCACTGCCTCGGGTTGCGGGGCTGGCCTAGGGGCGCCGCTGGCTGCAGTCATTGCATGCAAAAGATGTTGACCCAAAGACAGGAGCATCGCCATCACCTGACCACCAGGACTGGAGGAGACCAGGCAACTTGCAAGGAGGAGGACCTGTCCTGCTGAGCTGAGCCTGAGCTGGCAGCTGCCATCGGCTCATTGCTGAGGTGAGAGACCCTTACACCCCCAGCTGACCCCCACATGATCATCCCATCTATCTCCCCCTGCTGGGAGCTGCCCAAGTGCCCATGGCTAGTGGGTCCTGCTGGCCAGTGACCTGTGGTGGGTCCTGCTGGCCGCTGGCCATGGCCTACAGGTCAGCAGCCAGCAGGACCCATAGGCCATGGCCAGCTCCCAGCAGGACCCACAAGTCAGTGGCCACCAGGACCCACAGGTCCACAGCCAGCTCCCAGCAGGACCCACAGGCCGTGGGTCCTGCTGAAAGCTGGCATCGGACCTGTGGGTCTTGCTGGCCACTGACCTGTGGGTCCTGCTGGCCACTGACCTGTGGGTCCTGCTGGCTACTGGTTGCTGGTCTGTATGTCCTACTGGGAGCTGGCCATGGCCTGTGGGTCCTGCTGGCCATGGACTCTGGGGCCTGCTGGCCACTAGCCTAGGGTGTCCAGAAGTTCCGGTTTCCAGGGACAGTCCCTGGACCGAGGACACTGCCCCCGGACCAAGTCTGTTCCTGCAAACTGGGCCCATTGGGTTGCCTCAGAGGAGAAGGGGGCGAGCGCTGCCAGATTACACAGAATGGGGATCACCCCTTAAACCCTCCCATTGTAAGCTGCAGTTCCTGGGAGAGGGAGTATGTGAAGGTCAAATGAAGGGGGATTTGTCAGGAAAGGTAAAGGACATTTTTTCTTTACCTTATGAGGTTTGTGCATAACTTATTAAAGATTTAAAATTCATGTTAAGCTCTATTAAACCCCCACCGCATTGGAAATTTGCAGTGGCAGGAGTGAGGGTGGGCATTGAAGGAGGAAGGAGTCTGCTAAACCAGAACATAGGGGACCCCCAGAACAAGGGGACCCCCTGTGTGAAATGGTAAGGGGGTACAAAAGTACCCCTACCATTTCACCAAAAAAGTGTAAAAAATTGTAAAAATGACAGGAGACGGTCTTTGACAATTCCTTTATTAAAATCTTCTTTCTTCTTTCTTCTGGTCTTCCTTTCTTCATCCTTCGGTTTCTTCATCTTCTCCTTCCGGCATCTTCTACCATAGCGTCGGCGTCTGTGTCTCTTCTTGGGCCGCTCCTCGCAATGGGAGGCTCCCGCTGTGTGAGGCTTCGCTCCGTCTGACAGGTCTTTTATAACGGAGGGCACCTGGTGACCCCGCCCCCTCTGACGTCATGGAGAAAGCCATAGGGAATTCCCCATGACGTCCCCGTGCGTCAGAGGGGGCGGTGTCACCAGGTGCCCTCCGTTATAAAGGACCTGTCAGACGCAGCGAAGCCTCACACAGCGGGAGCCTCCCATTGCGAGGATCGGCCCAAGAAGAGACACCGACGCCGACACCATGGAAGAAGATGCCGGACGAGAAGGACGAGAAGACCACCGCAAGAAGAAGCGGATCAGAGGAAGAAGATGATGGAAGAAGAAGATGGAAGAAGATGCCGGAAGGAGAAGATGAAGAAACCGAAGGATGAAGAAAGGAAGACCAGAAGAAAGAAGATTTTAATAAAGGAATTGTCAAAGACCGTCTCCTGTAATTTTTACCATTTTTGACACTTTGTTGGTGAAATGATGGGGGGGGGGGCGGGATCTGGGGGTCCCCTTGTTAAAGGGGTCTTCCAGATTCCGATAAGCCCCCCGCCCGCAGACCCCCACAACCACCGGCCAGGGTTGTGGGGACGAGGCCCTTGTCCTCATCAACAAGGGGACATGGTGCTTTGGGGGTCTCAGACCCCCAAAGCATCCTCCCAATGTTGAGGGCATGTGGCCTGGTACGGTTCAGGAGGGAGGGGGGCCGCTCTCGTCACCCCCTCTTTTCCTGCGGCCTGCCAGGTTGTGTGCTCGGATAAGGGTCTGGTATGCATTTTGAGGGGGACCCTACGCCATTTTTTTTTTTTTTTTGGCTGGGGTCCCCCTTAATATCCATCCCAGACCTGAAGGGCCTGGTTATTGAATATGGGGGGACCCCCACGCTTTTTTTTTTTTTTTTATTAATGAATGACAGTTCTCTGTGTTACGGGAGCCATCAATTCATTACCAGCGAGTGCTTTTAAATAGCTTTTTTTACTGCAAAAATTACACTTTTTGCAGGGACAGTTCTAAGCACAGGAAACATGCCCCCCTTCACAGGCATACTATAGACACCCCCCAGATGTGATACTGCAATGCTGTACTAACAGCACGCACACACTAATCCCCAGAAATACAGCACATAAGGTCAGCAGTCAGCAGCACACTGACACGCTGACACTGAAACACAATATGCAAGGCCGCCGCCGCGGCGGCCTCTTATACCGTGGGGCGTGTATTAAAGCCCCTGAGCCTGCCTGTAGCCAATTATGGCTCTCCTCGCTGCTGGCGCTGTGATTGGCCAAGCATGCGGGGTCACAGTGCATGCTTGGCCAATCATCAGCCAGCATTGCACTGCGACTGGCGCAATGCATTGCGGGCCGCTCGCATCACACGAATGTGATGCGAGCGGCCCAAATAGTTCTGGGCTCGCCGAACGGGCGAACGCCCGATGTTCGTTTCGAACATGGGTTCGAATCGAACACCGGGCCCATCCTAACAGTTTGTTTCTTTCTTTATGTGAAAAGATATTAAACAAGGAAGCTAATGAGGGATCTGTTTTTTGGTAACAAAAACAGATCTAGGATAGTTGCAACAAGCTTTGATATGAAATAAAGGTACTAATGCGCAAATCAAAATAAATAAATGTAATGCCCCGTACACACGATCGGACTTTCCAACAACAAAACCATGGAATTTTGTTTGAAGGTTGTTGGCTCCAACTTGTCTTGCATACACACGGTCACACAAATGTTGGCCAACAATTACGAACGTGGGAACGTGGTGACATACAAGACGTACGACGGGCTGAGAAAAAGGAAGTTTAATAGGCAGTGCGCCACCCTTTGGGCTCCTTCTGCTTGATTCCGAGCATGCGTGAACTTTTGTGCGACAGACTTGTGTACACACGATCGGAAAGTCAGACAACAAAATTTGTTGGCGGAAAATCTGAGAACCTGCTAGCCAACATTTGTTGGCGGAAAGTCCGACAACAAATGTTCGATGAAGCATACACACGGTCGGACTTTCAGCCAACAAACTCACATGCAACATTTGTTAATCCGATCGTGTGTACGGGGCATAAGACTAAGTAGCTACCAACATAAATGGTGTTCCCACACAGTGCTAATAATGTAATGAATAATGTGGCGCTTACTAAAATAATATTGTGATGTATCAAGCAATGTATCAACTAAAAATGATGCTTTCAATGTGCAATAACAATAAATAAATAAATATAGATTTTTCCTTCATAAGCAATAAAGTCAAATATTCCAAAATAACAAATAATGATGATCCTGAATGTGCAAATAAAACAGCAATATATAAATAAAATATAGTTTTCTTCATAAATAGTAAAGTGCAATAATTCCAAAATGACAATACAGTGAATAAACATGATAAACGTGCCTATTCATAAAGTTCATAAATAAAGTGATTGTGCAAAAAAACAAGCTTTCATAGCCCCCATTTAAAACCTATTGCACTCTTAAAAGCCACCAAAAACCACCTTAAAGCCGTATTGCTCAACCCCCACTCCTTTCTTTTCAGTACAAAGTAAAAAAAATAGTTGGCTAAGCAATACTCAACCTCTCCACCTTCCAGAATTGCCCCCTGAATCCTCATCTGTGGTCCACCACCAGTCCTCTTCTGGGTTGAAAACACTATGCATTCCATACCATTACAAGGTACCTAATATACCTCCTATTTTAGGCTACAGGTTAGTAGATCAAGGAAATTGGCGTATCTTGGTATAATTCAATAAGTGTTTTATTTTTAATTAATGCTTTTTCTCTTTTTTTTTGTGCTCACTAACTGCACCTCTTTTTCAGGTTGAGGGTTTGTAGGTCAAAAAAATGATTGCATCTCATATATTATATTGGAAGGCTCACAGTTAGAGCTACAAGTGCTTGAATTTGCTCCAATTTGTTAGCTGTTGAAAGTGTTTCTATCAGAGAACAATGCATGGGCACCTGATTTTTTTTTGATTTTTTTTACTCAGTCTGTTTTTATTGAAAATTACAATAAAAAGCTGGGTACAGAAAGGAAAAGGGGGGCAAAATATATGGTAGTTACATACTTTGGAATGAACAATGGAGTTTAATATTGATTGTTCCAAACTAATACAAGGTTACTCTTAAAATTAACCAAAGTCAAATAAGAAGATCCCTTGAGTTCTAATTCACCACCATCTAATATAAATGTTGACAAAATGTCCTTACAAACAGTGTGGAAGCAAATTATTTGATTTAAGGCATCTATTTGCTAATCACATCTGGTAGATTGTGGGTCTCATGGTATCACTGTGCAGGTATGTACTGGCCATCGGGACTACCGGGTGTTTTGAGCAGATGGCTCAGTGGGCCAGTTTCAGTGACAGCCTGTCAAAGTAATGGCTGCATGGCTTGCACAGCCATTAATTTGAGCACTGTCAGGGATCGGCAAGGAGTTCGTACACGGACACTGGTGTTTGTGAGCAGTCCTTGCAGTGTCTGTCCGCGGCTGATCCAAGTGCAGACTGCAGAGTCCTCCCTGAGTCCCCTCCCTCCTCCTCTTGTGTATGACACAGGCATGTCACGAACAGTGGCATCACTAGGGGGTGGCTTTTGGGGCTATACCCCCGAATCTGGGGCCCATAGCCCCGAGTCTCTGCAGGTTCTCACCCTGATGTAAGTGGGGGCTCTCTGGGGACCCTGATGCAAGGGGGAGGCTCTCCGGGACCCTGATTTTAAGGGGGAGGCTCTCTGGGGACCCTGATTTAAGGGGGAGGCTCTCTGGAAACCCTGATGTAAGTGGGGGGGGGCTCTCTGGGGACCCTGATGCAAGGGTTAGGCTCTCTGTGGACTATGATGTAAGGAGGAACCTCTCTGTGGACCCTGATGCAAGGGCGAGGCTCTCTGGGGACCCTGATGTAAGGAGGAGGCTCTCTGGGGACTCTGATGTAAGGGGGGCTCTCTGGGGACCCTGATGTAAGGGGGGCTCTCTGGGGACCCAGATGTAAGGGGGGCTCTCCAGGGACCCTGATGTAAGGGGGGCTCTCTGGGGACCCTGGTGTAAGTGGGGGACTCTCTGGGGATATAAACACACACACGTATATTACTGTAAATACATGTGTATGCCCGTCCAAGCGTATGACTTTCTTTACTATGCTGCTATGGGCTCTAGCCCCAGATCTTTTGTAAACCTAGCAACGCCCCTGGTCACGAAGCTTGCGTTTGAATTCTTTGGCGGCGATCTGACAGAGTCGCGCCTCCTACACCAGTTCTTCCTGTGATAGACGGAAGTTTAGAGATACACATTGTGTTTACTAGGCATTGGTGAGTCTGCATTGGACACAGACTGAGAGGCTCAAAGTCAGCATTGATGGCCATAGACTGAGGGGCTCAGAATCAGCATTGATGGACACAGACTGAGGGGCTCAGAGTCATCATTGATGCGCACAGACAGAGGGGCTCAGGTTTGATGGGCACAGACTGAGGGGCTCAGAGTCAGCATTGATGGGCACAGAGACTGAGGGGCTCAGCATTGATGAGCACAGACTGAGGGGCTTAGCATTGATGGGCACAGAGACTGAGGGTCTCAGCATTGATGGGCACAGGCTAAGGCGCTGCCTTGATGGGCACAGGTCCTTGCAGTGTCCGCTGCCGATCCAAGTGCAGACTTCAGGGTCCTCCCTAAGTCTTCTCCCTCCTCCTCTTGTGTATGAAACAGACATGTCACAGAGCTTGCGTTTGAATTCTTCGGCGGCGATGTACACCAGTTCCTCCTGTGATAGACAGAAGTTTAGAGCTACCCACTATGTGAACTAAGCACTGGTGAGTCTGCATTAGGGACAGACTGAGGGGCTCAGAGTCAGCATTGATGGGCACAGACTGAGGGGCTCAGGATTGATGGGCACAGATTGAGGAGCTCTATTGATGGGCACAGACTGAGGGGCTGCATTGATGGGCACAGACTGAGGAGCTGCATTGATGAACCTAGTCTGCCGGAAAGTCCGGTCGTGTGTACGTGGCATTAGTCAGATGTATGTAACTCGGGTACTACCTGTAATTCATTACTGACTGGCAGTACTGGCAGGCTTTCGTGGGCAGCAACCCTGGCTTTTAGAAATGAGTGGCAGCTGAGGCAGAAGGATCAGATAGTTCTGACTTCTGTCTGACAAAATTGTCCTTTTGGTTA
Source organism: Lithobates sylvaticus (assembly GCA_028564925.1). Lineage (NCBI taxonomy): Eukaryota > Metazoa > Chordata > Amphibia > Anura > Ranidae > Lithobates > Lithobates sylvaticus. Next base: position 119,831,738 of record CM053026.1, read on the forward strand.
CACAGGTTTATGCATGTATATGGTGTACTGACACCACCTGTATCATTCCCTCCATATTACATAGTTTGAGTTTGTCAGAGTCGTTTTCTCAGGTACACAGTACCCTTTTCATGTGGTATCCCTGTGTATGCGTAAACCTAGTGAATCAAAACTTCAGAAAATGCCTGCCTGCTCTTTATATGAAGAGCAAATTACCTAATTAGAGGTGTCTTGACGAGGCAGCGCAGCTTATACATGTATTTGCAAATGAATGAAAATAAAACCTCTGTTTTTATTCCGAGTTGTTGAAGGAGATTCGTGCTGGGGAACCTCTTTGGTCTAGTACCCACAGAGCATTTATTTTGTTTTGCATTAATTTTGATATTGCCTGAAATGTTTAGCAGGCATCACAGCAAACACCTCCCTTCAAATCAATAGAAAGGCACTTCATATGTGCTTTGAACACTCCTAAAGCGTTTGACATGTATTTATGGAATGCTACAGCAAGGCTCTTTCCTTGTTTTGCCCCTCTCCCATCCCAGGCATTTGGATAGCTTCAGAAATAGTTTTCTAACACTTTTAAAATGCATCTAAAACTAAGTCTGTACCACAAACTAACACTATGGGCAGGTAAAACAAAGGAATTCTAGATGGCTGCGCTTTTCAAATCCAAATAAACATATAAAATCTCCAAAATCTCTAAAATCAGTGGGAAGACCCACTAACACATTTCAAAATATGTGTAGCACATATTCATAACTAATGTTTAACCTTTTAATTTAGCCTAATAGTTTCAGCAGCACTTTGGAATCCTTGAGACCACACAGCATATTTTATTCTAAAAACAATAAAATAGAATGAAATTAGACTGTAGTAAAGGAGCCAATTGTGTACAGTACCTTGAAAACGTATTTATACTCCTTGAAATGTTCCACATTTTGTCATGTTACAACCAACAATATAAATGTATTTTATTGGGATTTTATGTGATAGACCAACACAAAGTGGCACATAATTGTGAAGTGGAAAGAAAATGATAAATGATTTTGAAAATATTTTGAAAATAAATATCTGAAAAGTGTGGCGTGCATTTATATTCAGCCCAGTCAATAGTCAATACTTTGTAGAACCACCTTTTGCTGCAATTACAGTTGCAAGTCTTTTTGGGTATGTCTCTACCAGCTTTGCACATCTAGAGAACGAAATTTTCGCCCATTCTTCTTTGCAAAATAGCTCAAGCTCTGTCAGATTGAATGGAGAGCATCTGTGAACAGCACTTTTCAAGTCCAGATTCTCAATTGGATTTAGGTCTGGACTTTGACTGGCCCATTTTAAAACATAAATATGATTTGATCTAAACCATTCCATTGTAGCTCTGGCTGTATGTTTAGGGTTGTTGTCCTGCTGGAAGGTGAATCTTGCCCCAGTCTCAAGTCTTTTGCAGACTCTAACAGGTTTTCTTCTACAATTGCCCTGTATTTGGCTCCACCCATCAACTCTGACCAGCTTCCTGTCCCTGCTGAAAAAAAAAATGAAAAAAAAAGATGGTGTGTTCAGGGTGATGTGAAGTTTTAGTTTTCCGCCACACATAGCATTTTGCTTTTAGGTCAAAAAGCAAAATTTTGGTCTAATTTGACCAGTGCACCATCTTCAACGTTAGCTGTGTCCCGCACATGGCTTGTCGCAAACTGCAAAAGGGACTTCTTATGGCTTTCTTTCAACAATGGCTTTCTTCTTGCCACTCTTTCATAAAGGCCAGATTTGTGGAGTGCACAACTAATACTGTATTTATCAGGTATAAAATCAGGGGAAAATCGCGGGTGCGTGTTATACGCCAATTCCCCACCGATCCCCCACTGATTGTGAGCGGAGGAGCGAGCCGCCGAGATACACATCGCTGAGTGTACTCGGCTAGGCGCGGCTCCGCTCACAGTCACACCCAGTCCTGCCCTATGATGGACATAACACAGGGACTGGGCGTGACTGTGAACGGAGCCAAGCCTAGCCGAGTACACTCGGCGATGTGTATCTCGGCGGCACTCGGCTACTCTCGGCTACTCTTGGTTCCACTCACAGTCACGCCCAGTCCCACCATTGGACCTGTGTTATGTCCATCATAGGGCAGAACTGGGCGGGACTGCAAGAGGAGCCGAGAGCTGCAGAGAGCCGCCGAGATACACAGGACATCCGGCTCTATCGCGGCACCATTTTTAAACTGGAAGGCTGCAATTACAAGGCTGCAATGACACTGGAGCAAGGCTACACTGACAAGGCTGCAAATGACATTGGGGCAAGGCTGCAATGACAAGGCTGCAATGACACTGACAAGGCTACACTGACAAGGCTGCAAATGACATTGGGGCAAGGCTGCAATGACAAGGCTGCAATGACACTGACAAGGCTGCAATGACAAGGCTGCAATGACAAGGCTACACTGGACAAGGCTGCAATGACACTGACAAGGCTGAAATGACAAGGCTACACTGACAATGCTGCAAATGACACTGGACAAGGCTGCAATGACACTGACAAGGCTGCAATGACACTGACAAGGCTGCAGATGGACACTGATAGGGCTGCATTGATGGGCATTTAAATGTAAGTTTTTTCCTTAAAATTCCCTCTTAAACTTGGGGTGCGTATTATACACCGGCGCTTGTTAAACGCCGATAAATACGGTAGTTGTCCTGTGGACAGATTTTCCCACCTGAGCTGTGGATCTCTGCAGCTTCTCCAGAGTTACCATGGGCCTCTTGGCTGAGTCTCTGAATGCTCTCATTGCCCAGCCTTTCAGTTTAGGTGGACGGCCAAGTCTTGGTAGGTTTGCAGTTGTGCCATACTCTTTTCCATTTTCGGATGATGGATTGAACAATGCTCTGTGAGATGTTTAAAGCTTGGGATATTTTTTTAAAATCCAACCCACTTCTTGTAACTTCTCCACACCTTTATTCCTGACCTGTCTGGCGTGTTCTTTGGCCTTCATGATGCTGTTTGTTCACTAAGGTTCTGTAACAAACCTCTGAGGACTTAACAGAACAGCTGTATTTATAATGCAATTAAATTACACACAGGTGCACTCTATTTTCTAATTTGGTGACTTCTAAAGGCAATTGGTTCCACTAGATTTTAGTTTGGGGTATTAGAGTAAAGGGGGCTGAATACATATGCATGCCACACTTCTCAGCTATTTATTTGTAAAAAAAATTGAAAAAATTTAGTATTTTCCTTCCACTGAACAATTATGTGCCACTTTGTGTTGGTCTATCACATAAAATCCCAATAAAATACATTTACATTCATAACATGACAAAATGTGGAAAATTTCAAGAGGTACGAATACTTCTTCAAGGCACATTTTATATATATATATATATATATATATAGTATATAATAATTTTTTTATTTTTATCTTTTAGTATTTCTAGTATTCAAGAAGGTAACCCTTAAAAATAACTAAGATAGAGAAAAGTAATGGGTATACACATATCAGTGTCTGAAATGTATGCTGAATAACTGGAATTAGAGTACTGGCAAGTTATTAGAAAAAAATAATCACTTGAGTTTATAATTAGGAGATTCGGCAGTGTTTTTGATTCACCTATTACTATTATATATTATTACTTATTATACTGATCTGCAAAGAGTCATGCATTTCACGAATCAAGGCAATTCTCCATAGAATGGACATTCTGTATACTCAGGCAAAAAAATATATTTGCAGCTCACCTGCTTGGAAAATTGATTTACTCATCACTCATTTTAAATGGACTGTGACTTTGCTGGCCACTCTCACTCTGGCTACTAATTATTTCATTTTGTTGTAGGGGATCATGATACATACACCCCCCTACCCTTCAATCCAGAAAACAAATACAAGGAGAAACTTGAGAGGATTGTTACCAGGGGTTTTGAACTAAACATTTTAAATAAAAAAAGAAAATGCTTTCTTGGTGCCTAAAGCACCACATACACCTATAATTTAGTATTTGCCAAAAATCCATAAAAGTCTTATCTGCCCCCCCTCCCCCCCGGGTCATCCGAAAGTCAGTGGGATTGAATCGGTTACATCCCGGGTGGGCAGGTATATTGATATTTATTTACAGTCTTTGGTGCAAAAGATGCCCTCTTACATAAAAGATACCCGACATGTTATCAACTTATTATCGGAATTAAAACCTTGTGAAGGGATGTGGCAGGTGACAGCTAATGTCACCTCATTGTACATGGTGATTCCCCATGATCAGGGTTTGACTGCTGTCAATTATAATCTAGAGTGAGACTCTGGTCTTCCTAGTGGCCAGATTTCTTTCATTATGGAACTTCTTGAGCTTGCTGCCACGCATAACTATTTTAGGTTTAATTACCAATTATTTTTGTCAGTATAAAGATGTAGCTATGGGGGCTAAATGTGCCCCTAGTTCAGCAAACCTCTTTATGGCCTAGTGGGAGGAGGGTGTCATCTATGCCCAACAAAAACCAGAGGTGGTCGTGTGGGCAAGATACAAAGCCAACGTCCTCCTCCTTTGGGATAGTAGCGAGGCAGAACTTTTGGAGTCCATGTGCTCACTGAATACCAATACCATGAGGATCCACCTAAGCCACGAGGCGAATCGTAGAGAGATTATTTTATTGGATCTCAAAATTTCTGCGACAAATTTGCCATCTCCACGTATTTCAAACCTACTGACAGAAATTCCTACATCCCAGTGGACAGTTGCCACCATGCTTCCTGGCTCAGGTTGGTTCCTAAGAGCCAACTAGTTTCTGGTACAGGCAGAAGTTTTAACCCAGAGATTTGTGGAGAAAGGTTATACCGTAGAGCAGGGAAATGTAATTAGCAGGCCTCCAGCTGTTGCAAAACTACAAGTCTCATCATGCATCTGCCTCTGTCATGATTGTGGCTGTCAGTCTTATTATGCCTCATGGGACTTGTAGTTCTGCAACAGCTGGAGGTCTGCTAATTGCATATCCCTGCCATAGAGTCTTCAGGGGACACTTTGAGTCAGGTTATACAGATGAACAGGGTGGACCTGTTAAAAGAGAAACCCCAAGATGAGAGGAAGGATAATCCCTTTAAAGTTCAATTTATTACTAATTTCTCTATTCAGCACCGGAACATCAAACAACTTATATAGAAACATTGGCATGTTTTGGGGAACGATAGGGTTTTTAATACCATCTTGCCAAACAGCCCCAGGTGATTTATGGAGGTGGTCCCTCTCTGAGACAGGTTAGCCCCTAATGTTTTGGATCCCCACTGTAAAGACCCAGTTTTTCATCACCTTACTGGCTACTATCAGTGTAGAAAATGCCAAGTGTGTTCCATAAACGGGTGTAAGAGTAGGAGGATAAACATTTTTTTTCCATAGTACCTCTGCTGAACCCTTTGTTACGTGCTCTACTGTAGGAGTAGTCTATTTATTGCAGTGCCCTTGTGGACTGCAATATGTGGGCAGGATTAAGCATCCCCTTCAGGTTCAACTCAATGAGCACATAAACAATATCAGAAAGGGCTTTACCAAACACTCCATCCACCATCTAACAGTGTGCAATAGAGATCCTACTAATACTATATTTTTGGGGATAGATAAATATAGCCCTCACTGGAGGGGTAGCTCTTTAAAAAGAGGCATCTCTAAGCTTGAGATATCCTGGATCTTCAGAATTAAATCATACGTTCCCTATAGGTTGAACGTTGACGTGGATGTCAATGCTTTTATTGATTGCTAAATGATAATATATGTGTTAACAGTGCTTTGTGAACCGGACCTGAGTCGCGGGCATTGTTTGACTAAATAGGGGTAACTGGTAATATGAACTATATATTTTTATATTCAGTTTTTGAGTTAGCTAAGTATGTCCTTGAGGTAGGTTAATAGTTCCATCGTTTGAAGCTGAAGTTTTTCAAGTTTAAACTAATATTGACCTCCTCATAATAGGATGTTTTTGTTATTCCTATGTAAGATCTCATGGTGGGCTATTAGGCCCCTTTCACACGGACGGCTGTTCTGCCGCAGTTTAGCATGTTTATTTTGTCTGTGAAACTTCAAGACTCCAGGCACAGCGATCAGCTGCATTTGTACAGTGCGATTACCTGCGTTTACGAGCGTTTACGTGCGGTTGCGTTTAGCTGCAGTACATTCCAAAAGCATTCCCATAGCAACCCTCAGGGAATTGTTCCCTTGAATCTACCCATGATGCATTTCGGTCCTCTGCATTGCAAACCACCTTTTTCTAGTTTCTTTGTTCACTGGCTGAGTGTGTGTTGGAGTTTCGTAGGGAGAGGAGTGATCAGTGTATTGTGCCTTATTTTTTGGATTTTTTGGAACATGAATGTGAATATGAGCGGTTTGCTGGCAATGCTCATATTGCTGATGATGAGGATGAAGAGGAGAAGAGCGATCGAGTGCAGGCGACATCCCCGTCGTTACTGGGTCCATCCCTTGACCTCCCAGCGTCTATCGATTGGCTACTTTGCCCTGATGTTCGGTGAGCTGAGGACTCACGGGGACAAGTTCTTTAATTATACCAGGATGTCGGTGGCAACCTTCGATGAACTGTTGAAACTTTTTAGAGGACGCCTGAGTAGAACCAGGACCAACATGAGACGAAGCATTAGTGCAGAAGAACGGCTGTTACTTACTTTAAGGTAGGTTTCCATATGTTGAACAGATGCTCATGTACATGCAGGTGTACCAACATTATTGACAATAGTGTGTATGTATGTATGTATGTATATATATATATATATATATATATATATATATATATATATATATATATATCATTTTTTTCTGAATTGTTATCAATTTTGTATTGCAGATACCTTGCCACTGGTGCCAGTTTCACCTCCCTCCATCATCAATTCCTAATGGGAATTTCCACAGTAGCTACAATAGTACATGATACTTGCCTTGTTATTTGGGAAGAGCTTAAAACCAGAGTCATGCCGGAACCAACATCCAGTCTGTGGGAGGAAATAGCGGAAGAATTTTGGGAGAAGACTAACTTCCCAAATTGCATTGGGGTATTAGATGGGAAACATATCCGACTCATCAAGCCACCAAACTCAGGTTCCCTGTATTTTAACTATAAAAAGTACTTCTCCATTGTCCTCCTGGGACTCAGCGATGCCAACATGAGATTCATTGCTGTGGATGTCGGAGCTTACGGGAGTTCTGGCGATTCCAGAATCTTCCGTAATTCCATGTTGGGCCAGCGATTTGAATATGGGGAATTTAATGTGCCACAGGCAAGGCCTCTTCCTGGTACTGCTATGCCCGATCTTCCCTTGGTAGTGCTTGGAGATGAGGCATTTGCCTTATCCACCCACCTTCTCAGGCCCTATACGAGGCATGGTCTCACTGCCAGGAGGCGCATTTTTAATTACCGTCTCAGCAGAGCTCGGAGGATGGTGGAGTGCGCATTTGGTATTTGCACTGCCAAATGGCGTGTATTGATGACAGCCATGCACCTTGAAGTGGATCATGCAGTCAATGTAGTTTTGGCATGTTGTGTTCTCCACAACTTTTTGAGAGGTAAGGAGATTCTGTCCACCGAATCCCCGTTACCGCTTTATGAAGAACCCATAGGTCATGTTACTGGCACTCGTCCCACTAATCAAGCCCTACAAGTGCGTGAGGATTTTGCTGACTATTTTTTGACCGAAGATGGACAGGTCCCATGGCAAAATGACTATGTGTAAAGTTTTTATTTGTTACCCATGTTGCAGCAACCTGCTTGTTAGATCCGTTTCCATTTCTGTTTGGAATAAAGTAGTCTACAATGTTTTACAATTATAAATTGTTTTTATTTTTTAACTTTGCTATGCAACGTAAAAAAAGGTTAGAAAAAATAGACAAACCTTACAAAACATTTCTATACTTGCAATTATATAACACTATGTTTTTAATTCCTTTGGAATATTGGACATTTTCTTTTAGTTTCAAGTACAAATTGACTCAGTACAAATGGTAACATGAGTCCCAAAAAATAACACCTCCCCCCTGAAAAATATAGTATGCTTAAAGTGCTGCTAACAGTTTTTTGAGTATACAGCTGGACACTGAGTTGACTCAGTACAAAGTACAAATGGTAACATGAGTCCCAAAAAATTACACCCCCCCCCCCCCCCCCCCCCCCCCTGAAAAATATAGTATGCTTAAAGTGCTGCTAACAGTTTTTTGAGTATACAGCTGGACACTGAGTGCAGTAAAAAAAGTGCAACAGATTTCTCCATGTACGCTGCACTGTGTAGATGGGGTGATCTCCCACTGCGCCAAGCTTCAGTATCTATAGTCAGTCCCGCTGGCTCTCAACCTAAACAATGCTTGCACCCAATCAGAATGTTTAGGTATTGTGAGAGGCAGCGGGGCCAAGTAGCAAGATATTCAAGCTTGGGACAGTGGGAGATTCCTCCATCCACACAGTTCAGCATCGATGGAGGAAACAGATTTCTCCATGTACGCTGCACTGTGTAGACGGGGTGATCTCCCACTGCGCCAAGCTTCAGTATCTATAGTCAGTCCCGCTGGCTCTCAACCTAAACAATGCTTGCATCCAATCAGAATGTTTAGGTATTGTGAGAGGCAGCGGGGCCAAGTAGCAAGATATTCAAGCTTGGGACAGTGGGAGATTCCTCCATCCACACAGTTCAGCATCGATGGAGGAAACAGATTTCTCCATGTACGCTGCACTGTGTAGACGGGGTGATCTCCCACTGCGCCAAGCTTCAGTATCTATAGTCAGTCCCGCTGGCTCTCAACCTAAACAATGCTTGCACCCAATGAGAATGTTTAGGTATTGTGAGAGGCAGCGGGGCCAAGTAGCAAGATATTCAAGCTTGGGACAGTGGGAGATTCCTCCATCCACACAGTTCAGCATCGATGGAGGAATCTGGGGTTGTAAACATTAGTTTGTATACGTATCAAAAACATTAAAATTAAATATTAAAACAGTCATATGTAATTAGAAGGTCTAAACTATAAGTTTTCATACACTAGATAAGGGTGACGCATAGAGGAGTGGCTTGGTTCACTGCCAACATCTATGGGTGATCCTGCTCGGGAAGATGAGGGTGAAGTAACTGGGTGTGGCTGCACATGCATCCTTTGATAACCAGGATTAGCTGGGTAAGGTGTATACATTGGTGGGGGTCCTGCATAAGGGTTAATGGCAGGTGTGTTGTCATGGCACTGCTGACTGGGCATTGGTCTACTGAAAGAACCACTAGGTGAATTAAAACCCATAGCCCATGGCTGAAATTTAGGATATGGGCGTAGCGCTTTGCAAGCGGACACGATATACGTTAAATAGGCATGTATATCACCCCTGACCTCAGTGCGCTTATCTGGAGGAATCTCCCTGACTAGACAAAGCAACATTCGCAAAAACATGACATCGGGGTCTGAGATGTTGAGGAATTCATCATCTTTGGCCTGGTTTTGGGATTGGTTTCTCATTTCTGCAATAATACGGTTAAAATATTCCTCAAAAGGTGTCTCTTGTTGAGTCAAGCGTGTTTGTCGGGTGGTTGAAGTAGACCGGACTCTCCTTTCTGTATTTCCCTGAAAATAGAAATATATAGATTATGCTTCTGATGTTGAGGTCACACTACAGCATACTGCTAAACATGATGCTTGCACAAATATTTAAGTCATGTCACAGCTTGCATCACCTGTTTAGAATAGATGATACACAGCCCCAAAAACCTATTAACAGGACCTGAAGACCAAAGCCAGAAGTACTGAGGTGGTACTTTGCCCAAAAAGTAAGCGGTTGTTTCTCTTCAAAAGAACATATGTACCAACGCCAGTTTTTTTTTTTTTTTTTGGGCGGAGTTTGTGACGTTTTGAAAATACATACCTCAGGTTCTTGAGTGGATGGTATATATTCTTGGGATGAAACTGTATCGGAAATGGTTTCTTGACTGGTGTCAGCGTCTTCTGGTGACAAACTTTCACGCCTTGCGCTTGCTCTCGCAGGAACACTTGACACAGTTCTAGGTAACAAAAACAACATAAAAGTAAAAAAAAAAAAAACAATATTGTCATGTGTACACTACTCCCTCGGAGCTGGGGGAACATTGTTTAGCACATTCTAATCAATGGGACCGTGCAGCTATACTGCCCACAAAACGTTAAGTTAAATATACTTCCGGGCGTATCTCGGTGGTACGCCTCAAAAAAGACAAAGCCTCTGCATGGGGGTTAGGCCTGTGACGGGTTGAGGGTGCTCCGCTTCTCTCTGCAGCCTTCTCTTCGTTGACTTCTTTTTTGTACCGGTCACGTAGGGACCTCCAACGTGTATAAACCTCCTTTCCTGCAATATATATTTAAGGGGGTAAAAAGTCAGTGATGCAGTGCTGTATCGCTAAACAATGGCCTGGTCAAAGGGGGTAAAAAGTCAGTAATGCAGTGATGTATTACTAAACAATGGCCATGGTCAAAGGGGGTAAAAAGTCAGTGATGCAGTGATGTATCACTAAACAATGGCCTGGTCAAAGGGGGGTAAAAAGTCAGTGATGCAGTGATGTATCACTAAACAATGGCCTGGTCAAAGGGGGTAAAAAGTCAGTGATGCAGTGATGTATCACTAAACAATGGCCTGGTCAAAGGGGGTAAAAAGTCAGTGATGTATCACTAAACAATGGCCTGGTCAAAGGGGGTAAAAAGTCAGTGATGTATCACTAAACAATGGCCATGGTCAAAGGGGGTAAAAAGTCAGTGATGCAGTGATGTATCACTAAACAATGGCCTGGTCAAAGGGGGTAAAAAGTCAGTGATGTATCACTAAACAATGGCCTGGTCAAAGGAGGTAAATGTTCAGCTTGTGATTAGGAAACAGCTATGATGCATGTGGACCCTGCTTCACCACAAACCTTGCACTCACCTCGGCTATCCTGTTCTGTCGCAGACATATCCTCCCAATTTGGTGTAACATATCGGTAAACTTCCTCCCACTTCGACCTCTTCAAAACTCTGTCTGCATATCCTGGGCATTCTGGGTCCCATAGCTCCGGGCAGGCATGCACCATGGCTATAATGACCTCATGGGAGATGTCTCGAGCCGCCATGCTGTCTTCTCCCCTTTTCTTTCCTCAATCCATATGCACTTCCTGTGTCATTTCCCAGGTACACCTGTTGATTTTTATGTGCTTCCGGGTGAAATCTTTATTTTTCTCACGCCGCTATCCGCAGTTGAAAAAAAAGACTGCGATTACCTGCGGTTATGTGCATATAGCTGCGCTACATCGCACCTGGACGCATTCAATTCTATTTTTTCTATTTGCACGGAACCGCATGTAACGAAATCGCAGGTAAACGCTGTGTGTGAATGGGGCCATAGGAAAGCATTGTGTGCTTTTAGCTGCGGTAGAAAACTAGAAAATCCGCAGCTAAAAGCACCATTCTATCCGTCCGTGTGAAAGGGGCCTTAACCTTAACATTTGAAGTTTAGGTAATTTCTGGTAACACCACTAGGGGCTAACTTATAGCAGAACCTCTAAATAACCCCTTCAAGTTTTGGTGACACATCCTGTTACCATAACATCAATTGATGTCCACCATTCGTTTTATTTCCAATACCTAGCTGTAAGTTTTTACACTCATATGAAATATGATGCCATCCCCTTCTTTTGGGTACAGACATGCATTTTTAAGACGGGTTTAATCATACCTTGTCAGTTATATTTTGCTTTTTATGCGATTTATATTTTTTACTTTTGGTTAAATATTATATCAGACTTGGTAGTGAGATTTTTAGGTTAGGCTGTTACCAGCGGAGTTTTGTCTGTTGGCAACACTCCCTATTTAAAGATGGCAAATGTTGTTTTGACTGCCCAAGGCTCAGACCGAGGTGTGGTCTTTGTGCTATTTATAGCGGTGAGTCAGTATGCTGCCCATGCCCCAGGACGACGTCAGATTGCAACAAAACACACCGGGAGGAGCTGAAGTCATCACGCTGTTCAACATCCCGGAAGGACCGGAGTTTGTATTGTCGCCGGCCAGCTTTTTTATCCATGCTTTTTTACTCGACCTAGATGTAAGTGCATTACTGTTTTATTCATTAAAGTGTAAGTAAACCCCCCTATCGTTTTCAGCCAAGGAAGCTGCCATCTTTGCCTCTGTTTAATTTACAACTGCCATGATGCTGCACATGTGATCAGTAATGACTTCAGCCATTGGATGGTTTGACAGTTTGTTTGAGAGCACAACCAATGGGAGTGTTACATTTCCGGCACGTGCCAGAAATTAAACTGTTTCATGGATGGGTTTACTTCCGCTTTAAATATCTAGTTTGGTTTTACATTATGGCAAGCATTTCTTTTTGTGGGTTGCTATGTTCACCGCCCTGAGTGAGGACTTTGGATCCTTGAGCCCTGTGGAAGGATATGACCATCTGTTTTGCCAGTGTGTTGGCATTTCATCTGGTCTGATCTGCCATTTGCTTGCCATCCCTGGAGACAAAGGCCCTGGCTGGGTATTAGACACAAGCAATTCAGCTTGTGTAAGCTGGTAAGTGCGCACTTTATGTGGTGGTGGATTTACGCTTTGTGCGTCAGTGTGACTAACTATCAACACGAGGAGAACTTTCTATTAGAATGTATACATCATTTGTCTGCATGGGTGGTGCGCTGACTTTCTATGCTATTTGCTAAGGATATACCCTTCCAAGCCTCTTCACTAGTTCCTTGGGACTATCAATACCAATATCAACATTTTCTTGATTTACTTATTGTTTTGCACTTTTTTTTATATAATGTTATGAATGTAATAGTTCATATATTGTCACATTTATTTGTTTGTTGGTGCGAGCATGCAACTCCATTTACCACTGTACAACAACCCTTAAAACCTACACTTCTGGGCAGGAAGAATACAACAAATCCATGCCCCAGCACCATCAATTGGTAATGCGTACCTAAGCCTATACAAAAACCTAACTTTTTAAGCCAGTCCAGCCAAAACTTTTTTTTTTCTGGTTAATTTTTGGATAGAGAGGGGAAATGTATTGCTGCTATCTGTGGCCTTGCAACACAGATACAAACCACAATTAAAGGTTTCCAGGTATCCTAACCTTCCCCTATTATACTAAGAAAAATCATTTTTATTTCTGTCTGTGTTGCTGTTTGAGATGTACCCTCCCTTCCTATTTGGTAAAACAGTTTTCAGCAGGGTAGGAAGTGGGATTCGCTATAGTCCCAGATAGCGGTAAAACCTGACACAGTTCTAATCTTCTAATCTTTTCATTCTCTATCCCCCCAAACATTTTTATATTTGGCAGAACATACACTTTTAAATAACTAGAATATGCAAAGACTTTTTGGGTGCCTGTCAGAGCCCTACAATGGAAGAGGTGCCCCTGTTTTTTTTCTTAACAGAATAGAGGAAGGCTAGGACCACTGTAAGGGTAGAGATCACCCCTGTAATGTTTTTTTCTTAGTATAATAGGGGAAGGCTAGGGCCACTGTAAGGGTACAGGTGACCCCTGTAATGTTTTTTTCTTAGTATAATAGGGGAAGGCTAGGACCACTGTAAGGGTACAGGTGACCCATGTAATGTTTTTTTCTTTGTATAATAGGGGAAGGCTAGAACCACTGTAAGGGGAGAGGTGACCCTTGTAATGTTTTTTCCTAGAAAATAAGGGGAGGCTAGGACCCCTGTAAGGGAAGATGTAAAACCTGTAATGATTTTTCTTAGTAGAATAGTGTAGTGGACTATGGGGGAGTTAGGGCCCCCTAGTCTTTCCCTATTCTACTAAGAAAATGCATTTTTTCCTGTAGTTTGTAGCTTTAGCCTTTAAAGGGCAACTTTGGCCAAACAGGTAAAATCCCAGCTGAAACACATAACTGTAACTATTTTAATTTTAGATGCCACAAAGAACATTCTTTATATTGATAATTTTCTAAAAAATACCTGTAGTTCAATGAAGTTTGTGTTTTCAGTTACTCACTCAGGGGAGGATATATAATGCAGTTTTCAGGTAAATATACTAATAAAACTGAAAAAAAATCAATACTTTTTTAAGATTATGAAAATAGACCAAAGAGTGTTTTCTTTCTTTCACCTAAAGTATTTCCTGCTTGGAAAAATGTCCCTACCCTATTTAATTTGTAAACATACTGGAAAGCATCTAAGTTGGCACAGAAATGATTAATGGTGTTAATTACACCGGAGCAGTGTATATCATGTTTGTGTGCCTTTCAGTTAGAGAAGGATAATGTACCCTCTCTGAATTGTTACCGTTAATCTGTTTGATGAACTGGATCCAAGCTGCTGAGATAGAGCCGTAGAGAAGTAGATACTATGTCAGCCAAATAGGCCAATACAGATAGGTTGCACATAGGAGCAGTGCAGATAGTGAATTTCTTATCCTGTTTAGACAAACCATGGGAAAAGATACTCCTGCTATCAATCTCATTATATTATATTTGCCGAAGCAGCACAAGTTGTGAGACGACCACCACTGTGTTTATACACATGTGTAAACTGTTTTAAGTTAATCTATGGTGTTTACTTTGCTGTTGAAGAACATGCTGTAATATTCAGCTGAAACCAGTTTCATCAAAGCACTTAGACCTTTCTCATGATTTGACTTTTATAAGTTAAACTATGCACAGACATCAGAGTGCTTCGATTGTGCATGCACGATCCAACTACCCTCAAGGCAAACTCTTGCAAGAGGACTGCAAAGAGCTCTATGTAATTGTACATTTGACTTAGCTTGACTGAGTTTAGGAATATTAAGTATTATGTAAGGGGGAAATCTGACCCTTGCATTATCAATGAGGGAACAATGGGGATTGAGACAAGTTTTCTAAACCACGCTAGAGGAGTGCTTTCTCCAGGCCACAGCCAGCTGCAGGTTGTGGATTGCCCACAGACATGAGACTGCCACAAAATGGCTGGATAAACCACTTATTGGCGTGTTTAGACAAAAAAACAACCAACAGTGGTTGTTACATTATAAATTTTGGGAAAATATAATAGTGTTAAAAGCAAAGATTTTCTGGCAATGGATTAGGAACATGCTCGACCAACTCTTGTTTTTATAAATCATAGCTAGCACTGAGAAGGATAGTCAGCATTCACTGCAATGAACAGTACTGTGGAGCTACCGAAGTTTTTGATGGCACTGTTCTAAATCAATAATTTCAGAGATGTTATTATGGCATATAAAGGAGCAGACATCAGAAAATGTATCAAAGCATTCAATGATATCAAACTGATCTTTTTATATATCTATAGCAAGCTTTAGGGTAACTGTAAACAGGCAAACCCCATCCTTAATTTGACCAAATGTGATGCATGGGTAAAAAGTAGAAAAATTAATGCTTTCCTAAGTGAGCACTTCCAAGTTGTGTTTTCCAACTTGTTGGAGAATCACCACACGGTAGGATCAATCATACCCTTACTATTAATTTACTATTAAAAGGAGAGTGGGGAGCAGCAGCCTGCTAGAGCTGTAATGCAGTGGTCTCAAATCTGCAGCCCTTCATTAGCCTTTATCTTGCCTTGGGGCACTATTCCTCCAACTGACATTAATCGTGGATTATAATTCCTGCCACTGATACAGCACTATTCCTTCCACTGACACCAACAGTGGGGTATAATTCCTGAGGATTTCTCCTGAGGAAGACACATGACCTTGTGTCGACATGCGTAGGGGAGGGCACAGATGATCCATTACCCGGACCCAGTGTGGTGCTTTCTGTGAGTGTCTATGAGGCTTGTGTGAGAGGGAGAGGTTTTTCCTACTTTTTAAGCTGTTTATAGACTGGTGCGCTGAAAGCACCATCAATATGTGAGTACCCTGTATATATCCTTTTGTAATAAATACAATTTTTAAACGATATAAGCACTATCAGTTTCTTTCTATTTAACATTTTGGCTGCCACAAGCCGAAAGGCAAACACGAGGAGCACACATACAGGAAGCAGCCAGAGGTGACAGTAAAGAGCTCTGTAAGCTCAATGACACAGATCTGCAGCAGCTGTGGAGCCAACTCGCACAAACACAGAGAGCCAGCACAACTACAGATGCGGCCATGGCAGACCCTTGCCGATTCCAGGGGGGTCACTCGCCCCCCCTTGCCCTTACCTGCGGACGCCCATGCTTACAGTCAAACATGATGGAGGTTCACTGATGTTTTGCTGCTTCAGGCACAGGATGTCTTGACATGTGCACAACATTATTAAATCTGAAGACTACCGAAGAATTATGGTGTGCAATGTAGGGCCCAGTGTCAGAAAGTTGGGTCTCCGTCAGAGGTCATGGTTCTTATAGCAGGACAATGACCCAAAGCACATGTTAAAAAGCACCCATAAATGGTTTAAGACAAAGCGCTGGAGAGTACTGAACTGGCCAGCAATAAGTCCTGTCTCAATACAGCAGTTGGCAAAAGGAACCCTTCCAATCTGAGAGACCCGGAGCAGTTGGCGAAAGAGGAGTGGTCCAACATTTCAGTAGAGAAGTGTAATAAACTCATTGATGGTTACAGGAAGCAATTGATTTCAGTTATTTTTTTCCAAGGGGTGTGTTACCAAATATTAAATTGTGTAAATTTTGTATAGTCTGAATTTGAAGTTTTGCGTGGAATGTGTCAGATTTTACTTTTTGTTTCTCCACTTTTTTGTGTCATACCAATACAAACAAAAAAAAAACATGAGAATGCCTAAACAGTTGTAATTGCAACAGTTTTCTGGACAAAGTGGTGCATTATCTGACAGAAATGTAGGGGTGCCAATATTCCAATATTTTTGACCATGACTGTGTGTAATATACATATATATATATATATACATACACAGTATATATTACTTTCAAGTTAACGTGACAATAATATTTCAAAATATGCTATTTTTCTTTCAGTCGTAAGTAAATAAAATTCACAAGCAAATGAAATGCTTGTGAATGGCACTTGACAAGTGTGACACTTGAGATTTGTTCACCAATATCTACATTGACTACAAAATAATGTGTTGCTGGATCAGAGGTTTTAGTTTACCTTAAGACCCCTTTCACACTGGGGCGGTTTTCAGGCTCTTTAGCGCTAGAAATAGCCTCCGCTAAGCGCCTGAAAACCGCCTCTCATTCATTCCAGTGTGCCTTTTCACACTGGGGAGGTGCGTTTGCGGGATGGGAAAAAAAGTCCTGCAAGCAGCATCTATGGGGCGGGTTGGGAGCGCTGTGTACAGCACTCCCAAAACACCCCTGCCCATTGGAACGAATGGGCAGCGCTTTCAAAGTGCCATAAAAGCGTTTTGAAAGTGCTGCAAAATGGAAGGTTATAACCCCTTTTTTGGGGTTAAATGCCCCCCGCTAGCAGGCGAAAGAGCGCCCCTTAAACAGCGGTAAATCGCCACTAAAATGAGCGGCACTTTAGCGCTAACGCGGCCAAGGCCCCAGTGTAAAAAGGGTCTTAAGATTGGCAGAAACATCCTGGCATTGCAAGTGTTGATATTTCATTGAATTTTCCCACATGAATGTAACTTGCTCTTTTCCTCTACCGTTCTCTCCAGATGGTGAATGACTGTGTGATAAGCCAGGAAAAAGACATTAGCAAACATATTGCTACACTGTTTCTGTGCAGTTAAGAAAAGATATTGCAGCACAGGGAGATGGTATCAGTGCCATGAAAGTAAAATTTCACTAAGATAAGTCTGTAGGCAATGTCTGCTCTAGATTAAATTTGTCTCTAAACCTTAAGCCTTTTATTGATTGAAATTAAAGCAGACACTTTATTCCTAAACTTGGGGGAAATCTATTGAATCTACATTCAAAAGAAGAAGAAATGTTTGTGTAAAATGTTAGTCAATTAATGTGCAAATAAAAAACATAAAAAAGGGATTATGTAAAAAATTCATAAATAAGCCATTTTATCTACAAATCATTTTCCTATAGCTGAAATTATAAAACCTGCAAAATTGCCATCCAGTCTGCAACGAGTAAAATATGGAAATCTCATACATTTTAACTGACTTTTTTAGAATAGCATCATACAAAGTTCTAAGTAGATTAATCAGGGTTACCAAACACTGTCTGATCCTATACCTAATTCAATAATCTGGCAAAGCGGCAGTAGGGGAGCCACAATATGCATTGAGCAATTTGTACACCACTCTTGCCTTTCATCATTATGGACTGCCTGGGATTGCACCACCCTTCTAACTAAGCTCAGGTTTAGTTATATTATTTTTTGTTACAAATTTGTAGGAGGTTCTGTGTTTTACTTTTCTTAAGTATTATAGGTTTGGAGGTGGACCCTCTGTGTCTCTAGCAGATGGTGTGAGCTTGCCTAAGGATTGGAGAGCCAAGGGAGAAAACCCCAGGCTGTATCTGGTGGAGATGGCTGGCAGTGAGTACAGTTTGAAGGCACTGAGTCCTAAGACAAATATGTAGTCAGGGTGGGAAAGGCCAAATGCTAGGGCTCTGAGCAGGCAGATGTAGTCAGTAGACTTGGACAAAGCAAGGTCATACCATGCAAGATACAGAAATGGCAAACTGGAAGCAAGAAGAGGGTACAGAAGTAAATGCCAAGGCTCAGGGACAGTAGGAACCTTTTGTTCAGGCATTTTGCTGAAGCTGAGCACTCAGGCCCCTTTCACACTGGGGCGGTGATTGGCCAAGCATGCGGGGTCACAGTGCATGCTTGGCCACTCAGGCCCCTTTCACACTGGGGCGGTGCAGACGCCGGCGGTAAAATGTCGCTATTGTTAGCACTGCGTCATTTTAGCGGCACTATTCAGCCGCTAGCGGTGGTTTTAACCCCCGCTAGTGGCCGAAAAAGGATTAAAACTGCTGGCAAAGCGTAGCCGCGATGCCCCATTGATTTCAATGGGCAAGATCGGTGACGGAGTGGTGTATACACCGTTCCTTCACCGCTCCAAAGATGCTGCTTGCAGGAGTTTTTTTTTTTAACATCCTGCAAGCACACCGCTTCAGTGTGAAAGCCCTCTGGCTTTCACACTGGAGACACAGCAGCGGCTGTTTCAGGGCGCTTTGCAGATGCTATTTTTAGTGCTGTATTGCCTGCAAAGAGCCCCAGTGTGAAAGGGGTCTTACAGTATATTTATTCATATTTCATTATATGTTATTTAGGGAAATTGTTCACAGGTGTACAAGGGACTGAGAGAAAACTGTAAGTGAAGATCCACATGATTATGGCTTACAGCTAGTGAAAACCCAAAATTCAGTATCTCCGAAAATTTTAATATTGTGGAAAAGTTCAATATTGCAGACTAATGGTGTCACACTCTAATCAGCTAATTAACTCAAACCACCTGTAAAGGTTTCCTGGGCCCTTAGATGTTCTCTCAGTCTGGTTAAGTAGGTTATACAATCATGGGGAAGACTGCTGACTTGACAGTTGTCCATAAGACAGTCCTTGACAGGCTAAGTCACAAAAGGTCCTTGATAATAAGCTGGCTGTTCAGAGTGCTGTATCCAAGCATATTAATGGAAAGTTAAGTGGTAGAAAAAGGTGCACAAGCAACAGGGATAACCTCAGCCTTGAGAGGATTGTGAAGCAAAGGCCATTCAAGAATTTGGGAGAGATTCACAAGGAGTGGACTGCGGCTGGTGTCACTGCTTCAAGTATCACCACACGCAGACATATCCAGAACATGGGCTACAACTGTTGCATTCCTTGTGTCAAGCCACTCTGGAACCGGAGACAACATCAGAAGCGTATTATGTGGGCTAAGGAGAAAAAGGACTGGACTGTTGCTCAGTAGTCCAAAGTCCTCTTTTCGGATAAAAGTCAATTTTGCATTTCATTTGGAAATCAAGGTCCCAGAGTCTGAAGAAAGAGTGGAGAGGCACAGAATCCATGTTGCACAAGGTCCAGTGTTTGGGGAGCCATGTCATCTGCTGGTGTTGGTCCACTGTGTTTTATCAAGTCCAAAGTCAGCGCAACCCTCTACCAGGAAATTCTAGAGCACCTCACGCTTCCCTCTGCTGACCAGCTTTATGGAGATGCTGATTTCATTTTCCAGCAGGACTTGGCATCTGCCCACACTGCCAAAAGTACCAATACCCGATTTAACGTTCATGGCATCACTGTGCTTGATTAGCCAGCAAACTTGCCTGACCTAAACCCCATAGAGAGACTGTGGGGTAATGTCAAGAGGAAAATGAGAGACACCAGATCCAACAATGCAGATGAGCTGAAGGCCTGGGCTTCCATAGCACCTCAGCAGTGTCCCAGGCTGATTGCCTCCATGGCATGCTGCATTGATGCAGCAATTCATGCAAAAGGAGCCCCGACCGAGTATTAAGTGCATAGTATACTGTACATGGACATACTTTTCAGTAAGCCAACATTTCTGTAATGAAAATCCTTTCTTTTATTAGTCTTATGTAATATGCAAATTTTATGAGATACTACATTTTTGGTTTTCACTAGCTGTAAGTCATAATCATAAAAATTAAGAGAAAGAAATGCTTGAAATATATCACTCTGTGTGTAATGAATCTATATAATATATGAGTTTCACTTTTTAAATTGAATTACTGAAATAATAATTTGTGATGATGTTCTCATTTCTGGTGATACACCTATATATATATATATATATATATATATATATATAATATATATATATATGATATATATATATGATATATATATATTTTTTATGGGAGGCTATGTTTTTTTTTTTTTATTCTTTATTTGGGAAAAAGCAAAGATTAACAAATCAAGTCACAGAACAGGATAACTCAGGTGCAGGTGGGGAATACATATGCACCAGATTAACAGATCCAATGATTGTGGTGCTGTCTTAAGGGCCAGTGACCTCAGGTTGAATAGAAGGTGTCATGTACCTGGTGGGTAAAGCCTGGTTTGTGCAGAGGAAGGCCTCTCTTGCACCTCTGACTCTGGGCCCCTGTTAGAGTATACAGGTAGCGCAGGAGTGCAGAGTAGCGCGAGTGCCGGTAAATGTGCTTGCTGTTGGGCTGCTTATCCAGTAGTCCGCCAGATGGCAGCGGGTCTCTGTGGGCAGGAACAGGCTGGTACTTAGCCAATGAGCAGGTCCCAAAGGTATCTGGACAGGTGCTAGCAACTTGGTAACTCTGGAGGGGCTGGAACGTAAGCAGAGTCAGACAAGCCGAGTCATGCAAAAAACGATCAGATCAAGTACAGATGCGGAGGCAGGAGAATGGTCAAAGGACAAGCTGGGGTTGATGTAGGTGAAAAACAGGAATAGTCAGGAACAAGCCGGGTCAATACTTCAAGAGCAGATGCAGCTAACAGGAAACAGGATACTCACAGAACGCTGTCGACGAGACAGCACAGATCCTGGGTGCTGATTCAGCTTAATTAGCCCATTTGGTTATCTGTCACGAAATGCGCTGTGCATATTCACGCATGCACATATGTGTTCACATTTCCGCACATGCACATGTTGGCACACGCTAACACTCCTCTTCTTCCAGGCATTCGGGTAACAGGGATTCTTCTGCAGCTATTATTCTGTCTTCTGACAGCGCCTTCCTGACAGAAGGTCATATGATAACAAGGAATAGAGTACCCAGTCATGTGGTACATAAACCTCCATGGCCTGCTACCAAATTTACTTTGGTTAACAATGCCCACTCAATTATGTAAAATGGGGTAGTGGTAAACAGAAAGAAGAACAGCAAGGGTTACCAAACCTTTGCAGACAAAACAGTTCATATATACATATATTGTACATTTGAACTGTATATTACCATGGGTTCCCCTCTACTAGTTACTGACATGTTCATTTTGATGGTTGTATGGCCTTCAAGGTGAGGCAAACATGACAGAGAATAGAGTATGTTTATTCCTGTGGTGAAATCTCCTTCTAGGTTTTAAGCTTACTGCTGTCAGTGTACATTTTCATAGAGGTGTATAAGAAAATCAACACAGTTGGTCACATTAAGATCTTTATATGATGTATATAAATACAGTATGTTGTTATAGTACTACAAATCAATGACAACTGTTCATTCATTGGCTGATTGTAGAAACAGAACATTGGCACTAACATGCTAAAATTCTGGCACGATTTCTTAGTAAAAGGTGATTCTTTCCAGAGCTAGTGTCATTCTGGAATTATTGTACAATAAGACAGCTCACAAGAACTGCAATTCCTCTACAAAGCAGTTTGTTTGAACACAAATCATTGGAGAAATAAACTAGAATGATTCATCGTTCCATGATTGTTTTTTTTTTTTTTTTTTTTTAGTATAAACCTGAAGCTGACTATATGTGATGAGGGTGATTAAACTTTTTATTCCACTTTTTGTTAAATTGCAAAGCAATCTAAGGCGTAAACTGGTGCTTTCAGAGGACTATGAGGAGATACATGTAATGGCCCCAATCAAAAAATCGGATCTCTTTAAAAAAAAAAAAAAAAAAACGCACTACTTTTTGATACAATATTTCAATAAACTGTATTAAAGTGGTAAATCTTTTGCCCAGTTATGACTTCACAATCAAATTTTGGTGCTATCAAACTTTTGTGTGGTAGATTTCTTAGTTTCTGGCAATTACTTTCAAATGGACTTGTGATTCCTGATGGATGGAAAGTGGTTAAAATCGCCTTAAGATTGCAACATGCATGACCAGCTTTACGGAGAGTTAAATTGCAGTATAGTGTTGAAACAATAGCAACAGAGTTTTGCCTAACTCTTATCTTCTGAATTGGATGTAAGTAACTTATACAGTAAAGATTTGCTAAGACAGTGGGATAAAGACTTGCAGAAAAAAATGCACTTTGAGTATAAAACAGTTCAATAATGTCTGCAGATAAGATTAGAGTAGTCAAAGACATCAATACTTTTAGCAAAGTAATGGAAGTTGAGCACAGAACAGTTCGATAACATTGGCTGACAGGATCAGTGTAGTCATTGACATCAACACTCAAAGCTGCTTGTATGCAGAGCATTACTGTGGCAGCTAAAGGATATTCTGGAGAGATAACTTATACAAGATCGGTTTGAACATAAAGTGGTTCTACTGCTGCATAATAATTATCTGAGATCACGCACTATTTAAAAATATTTTCTGTCTATCTGAGTACTGAATAAATGTTCAGTCCCAGTGCCCTGCTAAGATTATCTCCTAAATGTTAAAATGTACATTTTCAAAGTGTCTTGGTGGACACAGCTCAGTCTTTCTCAACCTTTTTTACACTAGAGGAACCCTTAAAGAAAATGTAAGGTCTCCAGGAACCCTTGATTAAACCAATTTTTTTGGGGGTCAGTGAAAAGAATGCCATTTACACTGGTAATAATTAAAAAGAATGCCCCCTATACAGTTGTGGTTCAGAATGCCACCCTTACAGACAGCTAAAAAGATAACTGATGTCATGCCACTAGCTCTTCCAGGTGATTTTGGTCTCAGAACTATGCAACCACCATCAAATTGGATATCAATTAATAACAGCAGGAACCCTTAGCGACCTCTGGAGGAACACTAGGGGTCCACGGAACCCTGATTGAAAATGGCTGATGTAGATGTATGACTTTTTGCAATGCCTTTTCCGTATGTGTTTTTCTACCGCTAGCTTGTATGCATTTGGCAGTCTCTTATCCAACATAAGAGAGGAAAAAGTGGACTGATTTAAAAAAAAAAATAAATTGCAGCAAAATAATTGATTTTATGTTTGGCATCATTTTGAAAAAAACAAACTTGATTTTGCTCAACATGCTTGAGCAATTTTTTGAATCTACTTTTTTCTATTTTTCAGAGTGTGGCTTTTTTTTGGAGCAGGATATATTTAAGATAGCCTAGCCCAGTGATGGTGAACCTTGGCACCCCAGATGTTTTGGAACTACATTTCCCAGGATGCTCATGCACTCTGCAGTGTAGTTGAGCATCATGGGATACATCTGGGGTGCCAAGGTTCGCCATCACTGGCCTAGCCTATATTATTTGTGTTCTTTGTATTTGTGTTTTTCCTTTATTTTTTCCTTCCCTTTATTAAAAATATGGGTCTTTGTAAATATATTTAGAGCTGTTTAGTTTTATCTAATTGATTGATTTTTGTATTTGCAGCTTTCCTTTTTGTTTTGTGCTTTCATATTTGTGTACTGTCCCTTAAAAAACATTAATTTGCAGGTTTTTTTTTCATCTGTGTTAAGTAACAAGGCTAATGCTCGTTATTGGCATATGAAAACACCCAGGATAGTTAAATGGAGGTTCCCTAATCTTTAGGAGCCATTTAAAGTGCATTGTGCAACTTAAAACCACCAAAATTACCTAATTTTGCCTTCCCAATTATGCTTGAAGTGAAAATTTTAATGTTAGTACAATACAAAAAAGTTACTGACATAACATTGCTTTTGCTTTTCTTCAAAATCTGTCAGATTTTCTATGAAACAAAAAACTACAATTTTATTAATCTCAGGTGTTCAGTGAAAACTAAGGGGGCCTTACTATGTTGAATGGATGCAATTCATTACAAACACCCTCTTAATAAATGCAGAGAGAGAGAGAGGACGCTCAATTTTCCTGACCAACTAACCCTGACAAATTGGGATCATCTCTGATGGTTAACTTCTACCAGTTGCTATTGGGTAAGCTGTGGTTGAGCACTGCTTCTCCAACCTTTACAGACATAACATGCGTGGGCCATTCAAGTGTGCATGTTTATTTAGGGACTGAACAAAGAAAACCTTAGGTGGTTGCTATGTGCCTACACATCTGACTACCTTCTAATGGCTTTGTCAACCCTTGTAAATGTAGAATGATTGGCAATCATTATTACCAGTTACACTTTCCTTCTTTTATAAACTACTGTTACACAATACAGTTCAGTTTTATTTTACTTGGCAGTGTACTATTATGAATTTTCCTGTCCATGATGTCAACTTGCTTGACCTCACACAACAATCTCCACCTAATCTATGCCACAGGAGCTGCACTTTCTTTTTCCTTATTGTCATATACATTTCTCACCACTTCAATTCAAAGCCTCCCCCACAATAACTAGTGACTAGCAATAAAGGCAACCAGTTTCCTGTACTGACTATGTGCCGACTCAAAATCTTTCTGCTCAGAAGAACAAAATCCATGTTTTTTTTCCGATGGATGTTGGCTCAAACTTGTCTTGCATACACACGGTCACACAAAGTTGGTCGGAATTTGCGAACATCAAGAACACGTTGACGTACAACATGTACAACGGCACTAGAAAGAGGAAGTTCAATACCAAGTGCACCACCCTTTGGGCTCCTTCCGCTAATCTTGTGTTAGTAGAAGTTTGGTGAAGGACGATTCGTGCTTTTCAGCCTCCTGCGTTACTGCTCTTCAGTTTGTGCTTGTGCGTTTGTATTTCTATTACGTATTTGATTTTCAGTGCGTTCTTGTCCACTCGTATCTGATTTTCCGCTCCGGCCTTTCTGTTTTTCAGTGCTTTCTGTTAGTTCGTTCTTACCAGCCGACCGTTTTGAAGCCATAAGGACCCTCACCCCGGACCAGAGGGTTTATAACTATCATCTAGCCAAATCCAGAAGAGTGGTGGAGAATGCTTTCGGGATAATGGCCAGCCGGTTCTGCCTATTCCTTATGCCAATCAACATGGCAGAATATAAACTTAACCAGATAATCCTGCTGCATTCTACACAACTCTTTAAGGAGAAATTCAATGAACTATGTGGCCTCAGTTGAGCCTGAGGCCAGACTTCAACCAGAAATCCTGACGGTACTTGAAGCTGGTCATCCTGGCCCCCCAAAGCGCCCACAAATTAAGACAGAAGTATGTTGAGTACTTTGCAGGTAGGGGGGCCATTGATATGCCAGAAACAGTTTAAGAAACATTTTATCAACAATTTTTGAACCTAAACTGAAAGAAGATTTCCTTTGATTTACTGCCTGGGTTTCTTTTAGCTGTCTCCTAGGTTCTCCAATGGGCTTTTCTTTTTGGAAATTTTCTTCAATAGTGCAAATGTAATTTATTTGATACATGAGGTGACAATCTCTTCTTCAGCTAACTATTATGTTGTAGGTCTGCTACACACACACACACCTGTTTTTGTTGTTAATGTATGTAATGCATTATAAAAAGGATAGTAAAAAATCTGACAGAGATTCCTGTAAAATAAAATACTATAACAGCGCTAAAAACAATATGACATTTAAAAGGTGATAAAATCTTTCTGTGATCAGTCCACAAGTCATATAATAAGTAAAGAAATCGTGCAGCAGAGGTAGTTCTTATTCGGTGTATCTAGTGGATATGGTGCACAGTTCAGCCAGGTAAAATGGGTGACTTTTCATGTGGTTTAAAATGTTCCAGATGTGTATCCAAGCACCACTCTAATCCCTTTAGGACAATCCACCACGTGAGGCACGCTCCCCTCAGGGGGTTAAACTCACCAGAAATATGAATCAGATAAGCCTTGATACCATCATCATGGTAAACCCGCACATGGTACGTCAGCGTGCCTCACGTGGTGGATTGTTTTCTTTACTTATTATATGACTTGTGGACTGATCACAGAAAGATTTTATCACCTTTTAAATGTCATATTGTTTTTAGCGCTGTTATAGTATTTTATTTTACAGGAATCTCTGTCAGATTTTTTACTATCCTTTTTATATTTCCTATATTTTAAACAGCTGCTTATTTATTGATTGATATAGATATTTATATTTATTTATATTAATTACGTTGAATCAATCAGTCACTCTGTTGTATTGCAGTTATACATCCAGCGCTGAGTAGTGTATGCACATAGGCCTTACATCATACACTCCCTTCTCTATGTATGTAATGCATTGCTGACAAAAATATTCATCATTTTCAGCACCATGTATGAATTTTGTGGAGTCACGAAAATGGCGTGATTGTGGCAAATTAGAAGGCACCGTGGGTGTTATTTACTAAAAGAAATTCCACTTTGCACTCCAAGTGCACTGCAAAAGTGCACATTAAACTGCACTGAAACTGCACTTGTAGTGCAAAGTGGATTTGCCTTTAGTAAATAACCCCCATTGTCACTGTAAAAACCAACGTACTACAAAAACTACTTTTGAGCATTGAAATAAGAAGCCACACATTGTTGAGTAGAAAACATTTTACTCAAAGTACATTTACATGTGCGTTAGAAAAGTGTTTTTAAACAAACCAACATCTTTGGTGTATATATTTTTTTTTCAGATTGTAAATATCCTTTTTTTGGTTAAACAGGCATGTTTCAAAGCATAACATACACAACTCAGGAACTTACAAAGTTCAACTTTGATAAAGTGAAGGCAATATCAGACATGAGTATGTCCAAACTGTGTTGCTATTGCCTTCATCAGATGGGGTGGTGTCATCCCTGTAAAAGCCAAATTTTGAAGATGCACACAAATTGTGATTTAAACTGGGGATTTCCCTCCTGATCCCATGCCTAATGTCAACATTGGGCTCCCATCATGGGGGTTCAATGGACGTGTTTTGAAGGTGCAACCCCTTCCTCTCCCCTAATTGAGTTGCGAGGAAGGGATTGCACCCACAAAACGTGTACATTGATATTTCCCGTGATGGCAAATAGCACATGTTGACACACCCGTGTGCATCTTTAAAATTTGGCTTTTAAAATACTTTAAAGCTTTTTTTTCACAGCAAAAAAACACGAGAAAACGGTACAATTTTTGTGTGTTTTATATTCTGCCTAAAACATCAATGATGTTCTTCATTTTTTTTTTTAAATCATTGATGTTTTCCTTTATATTTTCTAAATCACGATTGCACCCCATTCTCTCCCCGATGAGGATCTGGGCACTTTCACTGGTGAAATGGGATTCTTTTTCCACAACATCTACATCACCTAAAAGAAAAAAACACACAATGTATTATAAATATGTATAACATCTATTACCTGAAATTGTGGTCTCAGACACTGTTTTGGTGACAATGTCACCCACTTCATAAATGTCTCCCTCCTCATCCTCTGCTTGTGGTTTTGGGATTTCCCCTTCTTTAGGAGGTGGGGGGTCCCTGGTGTCCTCAGCTGTCCAGAGTCTTTTCTCCCCTATTAGAATAAAAAAATCGGTATACTTAGCCCACAGATATTTGAGGGCAGAAATAGGAATATGAAACATTGCTTGGAAGTGTCGTACATTTGTCTGTTTTGGCAGAGTTCCAAGCTGAATAACATTTTATTTCCTATTTCCTTTCTAAATCTGGAATACTTCCCTTTTTTGTTAAAGTACCACACATGTAGAGACCCCTAGTATCCACTGGAGCACCTGTGTGGGAGTCGGACATTGACATTGGTTCTGGTGTCCCACACTAGTGCTCCTGCGTCCAGATGTGTAAATAGCTGCTGAGTGTCCTCTCCTTACATTGAATCAAGTTTGCATTTCATTCTAGTTACAAACCCATCTAGACAACAAACGTATTTTAATACAAATAGGCCTGAACAAAAGTAGTTAACCTGGATCTGCCAAAAACATCTTATAAATGGGCGAACAAACAATGTTTCCTAAACTGTACAACAGTAAAGAAAAGCACAGGAAGCAGCATGCAAATAATAATAAGAGGAACACACAAGTACTTACTTTTTAGAAGCAGTTTCCTGATCTTTCTGTACTGATCGTGCTCCCTCAATTTGAGGTCTGACCATCGTTTCCTCAATTGCTCCTTGGATCGCCGTACTCCAAAATCCCTGTGCAGACTCTTTACAACTTTAGTCATGATCTTGGCCTTTGTCACATTTAGGTTTGGGTATGGTCCATACTTCCCGTCATAGTCGGCCCTCATCAAGATGTCCACCATCTCTATAAAGGACATATTTGAGGGCTTAAATCTCCTCTGGGATCGGGACGTTAGTGGCTCCGGCCTTTCGTCATTGCTGCTCTCCTCTGCATGCACCTGTTGTCTCTCCGCCATGTGCTCTCCCACTGCGTCAAAAGAGAAGGGGCAGGAAATATACTAGAAAGAACGTCAGGGGTGGGCAGAGTTTCATGCATGCGCAGTGTATATAAAGCGGAACATGCGTGCATCTTATGTACAATCTGTGAGCAGAGGACGGAGTAACAGAAGCGACGATCGTTATAACGAAGGTACAATTTTAACTTGGTGCATCAGTGGCCTATACTGCTTATAGATTGAGGCCTATACTGGGTCAAGATTAGGAGAGTTTCGCCTGACATTAGGGTTTGTCTTGTGTTGTGTCTTGCAGAGAAAAGGGATCCCTTCAATTATAGGGAATTTCTAGGAATATTCATTGATATGTTCAGGGAGCTGCCCTGTCTGTGGCAGGTGAACCACCCATTTTTAAATAATCGAACAAAGAGGCAGGCAGCGCTGGAGAAACTGCTTGCATTTGTGAAGCCGATGATCCCCATGGCATAGATCAAGTATTTAACGTCCAAAATTGGTGGCATGAGGAGCACCTTATAATAGGGAGCGCAAGAAGGTCCAGGATTCCCTGAGATCAGGAGCTGCAGCAGATAACATTTATGTACCCAGGCTGTGGTACTATGACAGACTGCATTTTCTGTCAGACCAGAGGGAACCCAGGCCAGCACTCTTCAGTCTTCCTTCAAAGCTTCCTTCCCCCCCAGCTGAGGCTTTCGACGACCAACCTGGGCCTTCCAGGCAGCAACATGTGGAGGAGCCCAGCTTAAGTCAGGTATAGCATTCTTCAAAATATTTCTGGTTGTCAAATTAATGATGTTAAATATATGTTAGTTTTGATAACTAATTTCTAATTTCACTAAGTGTTTTACATATCAATAGACAGTAGTGGCCACAAATGATTGTGACAAGAATGAAAAATGCTGGGGTCAGAATGATAGTCTTTTCTATTTATTAACATTCAATTTGCAACAGTCATGAGCTGAAAATTGTGTGTGATTGATGAACCAAAAAATAAAACGATGTCCCTTTTTCATACACAGGAAAGTCTCAGCCAGGAGGAGGCCGTGGAAAGTGGCAACCAGGAGGTGGTGGGGGTAAGTGGCAGCAAAGAGGTGGCCGGGCCCAGTAGCCTGCCCGAATCACAGGTCCCTTCCCTCCGCCTTCCACAAAAAAGTGCCAGGAAGAGGAGTAATCCGGAGGAGGCAGCACTTGGTCTATTTATGAAGGCTACTGCGGCCCTCAGAAACCCCCCTAGTCTTCAAGAGGACTATGCCTGCATGACAGCCTGCAAAATGCTGGAAATGGAGGAGGGCCAAAACCTCTTATGTGAGAAGGTGATCTTACAAGCCCTAAATAAGGGGTTGAGGGGCGAACTCACAAGCCAAAGCCACGTTTGTGAGTTGAACCATGGTCCTACTCCTGCCACAACTCCAACACCAGAGCCACAGCCTGGAAGGAAGCGTGTAAGGAAGACCAGAGAGTGATGGCCTGGGTTCAGTCTGGTCTGACAAAAGACGCAGGCTGTGGTATGTCCACAGCCTGGGGACATATATGTCATCTGCTTCTGTTCCTGATCTTTTTTAGTCCTAGACCGGATTGTGTTATCTATTATATGGACTCCTCAGGCCACCAATTTTGACTGTAAAATAATTGATGTGTGCCCTGGGGTACAAAGGCTTTCGCAAATTTCACCAGTTTCTCCAGCATTGTTTTCCTCTTTATTTTGTTATGACCCAGAATAAATAGCTAGTTATGTTTCACAAATACTTGCCCATGTGTTTTACTTCAAAAAGGACAGTTTGTTTGAGAGTAGACAGGTACATTTCAAAAATACAAGGTCACTTTAACAAGGGACACCAACCAACCTCCTTGAGGTTAAAAAATACAAAATAATAATGGTGCTGTCGTAACTTGACACACAAAACGAGAAATAATATTATGGAGAGCACTAGAAAAAAAAATGCAGATCTTGATAAAAAAAAGAAAAAAACAATTTGAAGCATTATTATGGAGATCTGATGAAAAACAAAATGTATATTAGTCATCACGAGAAATCACTTGTCCTTGTATGAAAAATGCAAAATACTGTAAAGAATTATGAATGTAAAAAAAAATTATAATAATTTATGGGAAAAATATTATATTTCAATCTGTTTGTAGATTGTGCACAGTCTCCAGACTCATGTATAGTAAGCACTATGCACTATACAAGGAATTGTATTACTTTTTAGTTTCTTCTGTATGTATGTCGTAGCCTTTTCCATTTATAATAATCAATATTTGTTCCAACAACTCCCCCCTCCCCTGGTATATGAATGTTAATATTTTGCTTTGTGGCCCCTGTTGCTTTCTACCTTTGTCAGCTCTTTACTTTACTTTACATGAAGATGGAGATGACTCCCACGCATTGTTCTTTCTTAGCTGGATCATGACTTGTTTCCATGACAACCGTGCTCCGGGAACATTGTCTGTGTACTTCTAAAGCTACTGATTTGTGCAGCAGCTATATAACAATCTTGCAATATGTAGTTGCAGTAATACATAATGTATCTAGACACACTGGACAAGTCTCTGCAAATAGTAAGTGCCCAGGTCGTGTTTGTGCCTAAAGTCTTATTTGTCCTCATTGTTTTTGTACATTGATGGCAGATAGTATTCTTTGCCCTTATAGTACATTGCTTTAGAGTGGTTATCTGTAAGGATGAGCTCCGGCGTGTTCCCATACGGCATGTGCAGAGCCTGCCAGGAAGTCGGCACTGCAGAGCGATGATCACAGGCAGTGAGACATTTTTCAAACGCGCCGCTGCAGAGATCGGGAAATGTCTCACTGCCTGTGATTAGCGCAGCGCAGTGCCGACATCCTGGCGGGCTCTGCACGTGCCGTATGCGAACACGCTGGAGCTCATCCTTAGTTATCTGTACAGTAAAACCTTGGATCGCAAGCATAATTTGTTCCGGAAACATGCTTGTAATCCAAAGCACTTGTATATCAAAGCGAATTTCCCCATAAGAAATAATGGAAACTCAGATGATTTGTTCCACAACCATTTATTCATAAGTCCTTCAGTTTATAGTCTATATAAAAAGATTACAGCAATGTGATAGGCTGTGTAACCATAACATGTCCATCCACAAGGGGATTAGAAGCAAAATCCAGCAGGAGCTACAGAGTATAAAGGAGAAGAGAGGCACCGCTAAGTGTAGCAATTTGGTTACATTTAATGAATGTACAACATTTAGCAACTCACATGGTTGATGATTAAAAGAGGCACATCTAAGTATGCAGGTATCTGGGGTAAAGCTGTCCACCTAGACCGTCCTCACACGGAGCACAAAGCATGCTACGCTGAATGTGTATGTGGCCAAATTATACAGTGTAAGGATCTTAAAGTGGTTGCAAACCCTAAACATTTTTTACCTTAATTAATTCTCTTCATTAAGGTAAAAAAAAGTTTCAGGATGTGTATTGCCCCCTTACCCCCCTTATGGCCCAATCTCAATCCAGCACTGTGCCCATCTGCAGCAGCCCTCTGCTCTTCTCCACGCTCTCACTTTGCTGATGGCAGCAGAAGCCATTGGTTCCCGCTGCTGTCAATCAAATCCTGTAACAAGGTAGCAAGGGGCAGGGCCAAATCTCACTATTTGTGTCTATAGACTCAGGCAGCATGGCTCAGGATTGAGCCCGCAGGTGTACCACTATAGGAATCAACTTCTTATGGTGGCACACCGAGAAGAGGAGGAAAGTCCTAATTAACAAAACTGCAAGCAGGCAGGCTCTTTATTGAAGAAGAGATGTGCAATGTCCAGTACCCAGAAGAAGCTGAGGAGAAGATGCTGGCATTGGTGTGGGACCTTGTGGAAATTGGACCATTGGAGCTAAGGTAGGTATTGCGGACTGTAGTTCCGCTTTAAAGAATTTCATTAAAATAGCCAGTGACTACGTAGCAAACAGCAACTGTTGAAACAATAAACACTCTCTTCAGCAGTAGTGATTAACTGCTTGGGTTTTATTTGAGGGGAGGTTCAGTGAACACATCCAAAAATCTGCAAATGGTGAACTTTAATAAGAACCCTATTAAAGTAAATGAGCGTAGAATTTGAAAATCAATTCTCTCCATTTTCAAGGCTAATAGGCAAGAAATTGTCCAGAGAATAAGGAGCTGGGCACTGCCACAGAGGACATTTACAAATACAGAAAGAAAGCTAAGCTGGGGACAGCTACATGTACCAATGCAAATAAACATTTTTTTTTATATTGTTTTTGAGCAGCTTTTTTAATGATACACCAGTATGATCTACACAAGCAAAAGTGATATTTAGAAAGACTAAAAATACCATGTACATTTCTGGCAGCTAAATTACTTTTCCCCTTTGTAAAAAAGCAGCCAGGGATTCATTTCATACATACCAGACCCTTATCCTAGATGATGGTCTGGTTTGGATTAAAAGAGGGACCCAATGAAAAAGGGCATCTGTGTTCTAGCAACCAATGTTCTAGCAACCAATGAACAGTGCACCATAACAAACAATAAAAAGAACTGTGCTGGGACTTCCATAGAAATACATACAAGATCCTTTTTCTTGATGAAGGTCTGGTATGAATATTAAGGTGAACCTCAAGAAAAAAGTTGCATGGGCCGATATCCAAGCATGCAGCCTGGACCACCAAAAAAAGGACAGTGAGCATGTGCCCCCTTTCCTGAACCATACTAGGCCACATGACCTCATCATGAGGATGGTAACTTGCCAGGCAGAAACCCCTGGGCAAGCATTTTGTCCTCATGTTGATGAGAACAAGGGTCTTTTCCCCTGGTGGTTGTGGGGGACTGCAGCGAAATGACGATTAGTCTGAAAGCCCAATTTAAATTGAGGTAGCCCCCAAGTATCTGAAACCTTTTTATGCGAATAAGTAAGCATTAACATATAAATATTAGAATAAATAAAAATAAACACGCACTTTCAAAAAAGTCCTATCTTAAAAAAGAACATTGTTAAGTCAGAGACTTGGCCAAGAGTACAACTATTTATAAAAAAAAATAAAAAAATAAACACCATGTCCCAAAGTGTAAATCCATTGTCAATCTCATCATTCAGTGATGCAGATACACCATGAATCATGTTGAACAATGCTGACTCATTGAAATAAAAAACCCATTGGCCGTGTACATCTATGTTCTTCTGACAGACTCCTTGCCAAGAATGATAGCTCCCGGCCCCACAGTTTAATGGAAACAAAGGGGCTGTCAAAACCCAAGATGAGTTTGGGATACCTAAACAATGGTTCTTTCAATATTTACAACTATGATATGCCCTTTTAACACAGTTGAAAATAAGTATATGGAAATATACTAACACTGTTCTACTTATCCAGGTAATAACAGCAGAAACAGGACATTTCCCTGGGCAAACAGCCCAAATAGTTTTCCTAGGCCATGAACCAAGAACAGGGAGGGTTTGATGCCAACCCTGCATTGCCGTGAACCCTATCTCTAGTCAGGAGTATGTAATGTATCATATAACATAAATTATGAAGGGGTTAATAGTGTATAATATACAGTAGTATAGTACAGTAGTCAGGCATATATAATATACTTAAGCTGACCATACATTATACACATTTCTTATTCCATTTCCTTTAGATTTACCTTCAACTATGTTGTACACGGGCCTGCTTGACTGCACAAAAATTGAAAGTGTTTAGATTTGACCTCATATTATAAGGTTTTGGTAAATCTAAATGAAAACTATAGAATACAATTGTATAATGTATGGCCAGCCTTAGAGTGCAGTGGCCAGGAGTATGGAATGAACAACATTGTGTTTATAGTGCAGGGCTCAGGAGTGTATAAGGCACAGAGAATGGGAGTCAGAGTTTGAAATATATTTAAAAAAATGCACTTGCATCTGTTATATATGCTTTAATAAAAGCACCTAATAAAAAAGCTTGTTTTGGTGATAGGGTCTCTTGAATTACTGGGCCACAAACAAGAGTTCCACAGACACATATAAATCTCAGCATAATCATTTTTTTTAAAGGATTTCAATACAAATTCTTTTTTGTACACAAAATATAGACAGAGCGCTAACACTGTGTGAGCCTATCTTAAAAAAGAGCATCATTAAAAGAGTCAGAGACTGTTAAGCAACCAGCAACTGTAGGGTCAGTGAACACTTTGGCCAAGAGTACAACTATTTACTATTGGAAAATAGAGTGCAGGGTTGAGTAATATATAATGTACAGAGTGCAGTATGCAACATACAACCCGGCATACAAAGTGCAAAAGTCGTAAGTATGTACATACACATACAATGCATCCATATGCTCCACACACACGCATATACTGCAGTAGACATGTGCAATTTGTTTAGTTCCAAATCCTTTGAAAATTCTAAATTTAGAAAATTCGAAAACCCAAAAATCTGAAATAATAACTAACTAATAATAAATATTAAATTATAGGTATTGGAATTTCCTTTTAAATTTGGCTGTTAAATAACAATAATACTGTATATACTCGAGTATAAGCTGAGTTTTTCAGCACATTTTTTTGTGCTGAAAGTGTCCCCCTCGGCTTATACTTGAGTCAAACACTTTTCTGCAGAAAAAAATGAAATTTTCCGACTCGACTTTGCGGCCCCGTATCTCAACATATCCAAATTTGGGGTTCCTAGCATTAAGTGGCCCCGAGATACGGGGCCCCAAAGTCGGTTCGGAAAATGTCATTCTCTGCTGCAGAAGTGCTTGACATTTTCCAACCCGAGTTTGGGGCCTTGTATCTCAGGGTCACTTGGTGCTAATCAACACTACAACATATCCAAATTTGGAGTTCCTAGCTCCAAGTGGCCCCGAGATACAGGGCCCCAAAGTCGGCCAACTGTGTCCATCTGCAGCAATGTCATTTCGGGACCCTTTGGGTCCAGAGACCCCAAACTACCAAGTTTGAAGTTCAGGGGACCTATGGTTGCAAGTGGGCACAGTGTGGCATGCAAATGGGCACAGCGAGGCTGCAAATGGGCATTGTTGACCCTCTTTTCCACTTCCAGTAGCTGCACATTTCTCATCCTAAGCTTATACTCGAGTCAATACGTTTTCCCAGTTTTTTGTGGTAAAATTAGGTGCCTCGGCTTATATTCGGGTCGGCTTATACTTGAGTATATAAGGTAATCATAAAACCTTATTATTTTTTATTATTAATTTGTTCCATTCCATTTGTTTAGATGCTGCATTCATTATTTCGGATAATTCGTAACTTCATATAAATTTGTATTTGTTACGTTCACAAACAGCCAAATTTGAAAGGAAACTCCTATAATTTAATAGTTATTACTAGTTATTATTTAAAATTTTACAGAATTTCTTAATTTTTTTCAAATTTTAAAAAAATTAGAAAATTCGGAAATCTGAAAATTCGGATTTTCAAATTTTCTAATTTTTAATTCGGAAATTTGAAAATCCGAATTTTCGAATTTCCAAATTTCCGAAAAAAGCAAAAAAATTTATGAAATTAAAACAAACACATTTTTTGTCAGTCCACTTGTCTACACTGCAGCCCTCTATTCCTCACACAGTCATACAAAATACCTCCCACACATAAATAACCTGCACACCATTTATAATACATACATACCATACACAAAATGCTGCCCCCCTACCCTCACACATAAATATAATGCAGCCCTCCTCATACATACATATAATGAACCACCCCCCCCCTTCTTCTAATACATACATACAATGCAAGCCCCGTCCTCCATAAATACATACAATTCTGCACCCTCCCTATCACACATAAATATAATGCAGCTCCTCTCACACATACATACAATGAAGCCCCCTCTTTTAACACAAACATACAAAACAGAACCCCCTCCTTACAACTGTATACAATGTAGCCCCCTTCACCCAAAGGATACAACCAAAGCAGCCCCTGCCCCCCTTCACACATACATACAATACAGACCCCCTCTCCTTCACACATACAAACAGTACAGCCCGTCCTCCTCACCCATGCAACAATTACAACAATGCAACCCTCCACCACACTAAAGACAGCCATAGATGGATTGAAACTGGCTAAATTGTAACCCATGTGTGGGCAGGTTGGTTGTACTGAAGTCAATCTATCGATCAAATTCAGTACAACCAGCCTTTTTTTTCATTCGATCGCTACCAGCAGCTTTAGCCGCAAGAGGTGATGATGTATGGCCTGTCTAGCTCACCGTAGTCCTCCTGAAGATGCTGGCAGCCATGGGTGGGCATGGCCATATGCTTAGCAGGAACAAGAAGGGTTCATGTATAGGACTCCTGTATACAGTGACTTATATACAAATGTTTTATTATTCATGATTTAATTGTTTCCCATGTATAAGCCTACAGATTGTTATGTATTTCTCATGTAATCATAAATAATATTTAACTTCTTCAGATCTGCGCTATAGCCGAATGACGGCTACAGAGCAGACCTACTTTGCCGGGAGGGCGTCAATAGACATCCTCCCGTACTCGAGCAGCCTGCACGCCCCCTTCAGGGCATGCGTGGCTGGCTCTGTGATCAGCAAGTCTATGAGACTCGGCTGATCACAGATTGGAGTAACCCCTTACCACGGGATCAGCTGTCAGCCAATGACGGCTGATAATGTGATGTAAACAGAGCCGGTAATCGACTATTTTTTCTTCTCCCCCCGATAGCGTAAGGAGAAAAAAAAGCCAATCACCGGCTGCTGTCAGAGGGACATCGGTCCCGAACAAGGAGAACTGTCGCCAGCTCATCTCTGCCCACCTGTGCCACCTGCCAGTGCCACCTACCAGTGCCCACCAGCACCACTTATCAGTGTCATCAATAGTGCTGCCCATCAGTGTCACCTACCAGTGCCTATCAGTGCCATCTATCAGGGGTACCTATCAGTAACACCTATCAGTGCCACCCACCAGTGACTCCCATCAGGGCCCATCAGTGCCATCTTATCAGTGGCCATCAGTGCCGCCTTATCTGTGCCCATCAGTACCGCCTTATCTGTCCCCATCAGTGCCACCTTATAAGTGCTGCCTTATCTGTGCCTATCAGTTCCCACCAGTGCAGCCTCTCAGTGCCCACAGTGCTGCCTCATCAGTGCATATCAATGAAGGAGAAAAAATACCTGTTTGCAAAATGTTATAACAAACTATGAAACATTGTTTTTTTTCAAAATGTTCCATCTTTTTTTGTTTGTTTAGCAAAAAATAAAAACCCCAGCTGTGATTGAATACCACCAAAAGAAAGGTCTATTTGTGGGAAAAAAATTATAAAAATGTAATTTGGGTACAGTGCTGTATGACCGCGCAATTGTCATTCAGAGTGCGTCAGCGCTGAAAGCTGAAAATTGGTCTGGGCAGGAGGGGGGTTTAAGTGCCCAGTAAGCAAGTGGTTAAAAATGACTTACTATACTGAATTGCCACATGGCATCCAAGAGCAGACATGACCAATGCAGTGGCAACCTCTATCTATCCAAAAGCAGGAATACTATCAATGACAAGAGTATGCAGAACTGCAGCCTGTAAGGATGTACATAAAGGATGGAACACGTCATATGCATGTTTTTTAAACTGTCATTTTTTATGGTTCTCGTTATCTTTAATTACTTAAGAGATGGATGGTCAATCAAACATACATGTGACTACAATATTTTTCAAGTACCATACAAAGAACATTGATGAAACCAACATAATCGGGGACATTCTGTTTACAAACATACTGTATTTAGTAAGGCTTTTAAAATAATATTTTCCAACCATTTATATTAACTTTAATAAAACATCAATAACCTTTATGTATCTCGGTCAATATAACTGGGCTTTCATTTATCTGCTGACAACTGCTCTTGATAAAACATCATCATTAAATTACTTTTAGTGCTACTCTGTTTGGGATAACGAAAATGCATCTGGCAGCAAAATTTCCTGTTGCTAGGTTGTCTTTTAAATTGCTGTCCCGCGGTGCCTCATGACTCATATTTATATATTACCGCAGTTCTGAACAGCGCAAAACTGGCAGGAGTCTAAGACTGTCACAAGGCTTCTGATCACATTAGTACGTGGCCAGGGGATATTTTAGTATAATTTGAGATATAATCCATTGCTATGCAATTTAAAGTAGGCAAGTTTTATAGAATCATTGAGGAAAACTCCATAGGAAACACATTTTTATCCAATTATTGATTCAACAGCATGCCGACCAGCCCCCCCCCCGCAGTTGTACTGCGGCAGTTTGGCATGGCTGCGCGAATCGTCGTCATTGTACGTCGGCCGCTTTAAGAAGCTATAGAGGGCGCGCGTGCGCCGCTGGAGCCGATGTGCATTTCCGGCTGCTGCGATGCCCCCCTGCGATCGCTACTCAGAGAGCTAGAATGGGGATCTGTCAATGTAAACAGACAGATCCCTGTTTTGACAGGGGAGTAGAGAGAGATCTGCTGTTCTTAGTAATCAGGAACAGTGATCTCTCTCCTCCTTTAGTCAGTACACTGCCCCCACAGTTAGACACACCTCCCAGGGAACACCTAACCCCTTGATCGCCCCCTAGAGTTAACCCCTTTCATGCCAGTGACATTTATACAGTAATCAGTGGCTATTTTTAGCTCTGATCGTGTCACTAGTCACAAAAAAAGTGTCAAAAGTGTCTGATCTGTCCGCCGCAATGTCGCAGTCCCGCTAAAAAATGCAGATCGCTGCCATTACTAGTAAAATATAAATAAATAATAAAAATGCCATAAATCTATCCCCTATTTTGTAGATGCTATAACTTTTGCGCAAACCAATCAATATACGCTTATTGCGATTTTTTTTTACCAAAAATATGTAGAAGAATACATATTAGCCTAAACTGATGAAGACCGCAGAGGTGATCAAATAGCACCAAAAAAAATCCCTATTTGTGGGAAAAAAAAGGACATAAATTCTGTTTGGGTACAACATCACATGACCGCGCAATTGTTAGTTAAAGCGATGCAGTGCTTAAATGTTTTTGAGGTAGAAAATAATTGTTTTTTTAAGGTTGTGTTTATCAAAAAGCTATTACACACAAATAAAATGAGTCAATGAGCTACCAATGCTTTGCAAGATGCATGAGAAACTGTGCTAAAACCACAAATGCCAACAGTTTAGTATGATTCTAAGGTTAATTCACTTAGTGCTTAAAAAAAGGCTGTCTTCCGCAGTGCCATTTTACCTTTCCCAGTACCTCCAACTTGACATGCCATAGTCTTCCCACAAAGCCAGGTCCATAAAGACCTGGGGGGGGGTTTACTAAAACTGATGCATTCAGAATCTGTGCATGGTAGACAATCAGCTTCTAGCTCAAGCTTGTTCAATTAACCACTTGACCACTGGGCAGTTAAACCCCCCCTTCCTAACCAGACCAATTTTCAGCTTTCGGTGCTCTCACACTTTGAATGACAATTACTCCGTCATGCAACTCTGTACCCAAATGAATTTTGTGTCCTTTTTTTCACACAAACAGAGCTTTCTTTTGGTGGTATTTAATCACCGCTGGGTTTTTTATTTTTTGCGCTATAAATCAAAAAATACTGAAAATTCGGTAAAAAAATAAAAATAAAATTCTTTGTTTCT
Organism: Lithobates sylvaticus; assembly: GCA_028564925.1. Taxonomy (NCBI): domain Eukaryota; kingdom Metazoa; phylum Chordata; class Amphibia; order Anura; family Ranidae; genus Lithobates; species Lithobates sylvaticus. Next base: position 119,872,144 of record CM053026.1, read on the forward strand.
ATTAAAAATTATTGGCGAGTATTGGCAGAGTATTGGCGAGTATTGGCGAGTATTGGCAGAGTATTGGCGAGTATTGGCAGAGTATTGGCAGAGTATTGGCGAGTATTGGCAAGTATTGGCAGAGTATTACAGTGTTGCACAGTATTGGTAGAGTATTGCACAGTGGTTGCAGAGCATTGGACAGTGGTTGTGGAGCATTGCACTGGTGGCAGAGCATTGCACAGTGGTGGCAGAGCATTGCACAGTGGTTGGTTGCAGAGCATTGCACAGTGGTTGGTTGCAGAGCATTGCACAGTGGTTGGTTGCAGAGCATTGCACAGTGGTTGGTTGCAGAGCATTGCACAGTGGTGGTAGAGCATTGCAGTGGTTGGTTGCAGAGCATTGCACAGTGGTTGGTGGCAGAGCATTGCACAGTGGTTGGTTGCAGAGCATTGCACAGTGGTTGGTTGCAGAGCATTGCACAGTGGTTGGTTGCAGAGCATTGCACAGTGGTTGGTGGCAGAGCATTGCACACTGGTGGCAGAGCATTGCACAGCGGTGGCAGAGCATTGCACAGCGGTGGCAGAGCATTGCACAGAGGTGGCAGAGCATTGCACATTGGTTGGTTGCAGCGCATTGCACAGTGGTTGGTGGCAGAGCATTGCACAGTGGTTGGTTGCAGAGTATTGCACAGTGGTGGCAGTGTATTGACCAGCGCTGTGGGCACTACACATCCAGCCCACAGCGCTGGTCTCGTCTCTCCCCCTGCGCGCTTCTCTCCTCTCTGTACCGATCGGTACAGAGAGGAGAGGGAGAAACCGGCATCATGACGTGACGCCGGTTTGTGTACATGTGATCACTCCGTCATTTGACGGAGCGATCACGTGGTAAACGGCCGCTATCAGCGGCTGTTTACCATGATCCGTGATGCGCCGGGTCCTCGGGACCCGGCGGTCATGGATGTTCCCGAGTGCGCGCCCCAGGGGGCGCGCGGGAGCAAGTTTCTGGGAGGACGTCCGTAGGACGTCCACTCAGGGAAACCGGACCGCGCTGTAGACGTCTTTCGACTATAGTGCGGTCGGCAGGTGGTTAAGCTTTGGCAACAAAACCTGGAAGCTTTTAGTAAATAATCTCCATGGTGTGCTGAAGAACTGGAGTGGGCTGCACAGTCCAACAGTTTAGTGATTCTAAGGCGGGCCATAGCTGACTTGTTTTTTTTTTTCGATGAGTCTGTGGACAGATTCCCTTATCCACATAAGCAAGGTGGATTTAGGAATCCTCTCTGCTGTGCCATTGTATTCTGACAGTGGGACTCCTCTGCTGTCAGAACACAATGATCAGTGACCACTGCACAGTGATCAACAAAACCTTTCCAACATCCCCATTCCTCACAAGTCGGTTGTTAGCTGGAGCAGGAAGGGCCATATATTGATCACCTTCCCTAAAAGCCAGGTCTATAAAGACGTGGTTTGTTTAGTTTGGTGTTGAGAACTGTCCAACAGTTTAGTATGTTTGTAAAGTCAATTCAGTAAGTGGTTCCCTCTTCCAGTATCTTTAACATTAAATAGTCTTCCCAAAAAGCCAGGTTTATAGGGACATGGTTTATTGCGTTTGTTGTGGAGGAACTCCACTGCCCAAACCCCTGGCATCAAACCTGCTGAACCTTTTTGGGATTAATTGGAACACTGATTGCAAGCCAGATCGTCTTGTCCAACATCAGTATATATATATATATATATATACAGTATTTCACAAAAGTGAGTACACCCCTCACATTTTTGTAAATATTGTATTATATCTTTTCATGTGACAACACTAAAGAAATTACACTTTGCTACAATGTAAAGTATTGAGTGTGCAGCTTGTATAACAGTGTAATTTTGCTGTCCCCTCAAAATAACTCAACACACAGCCATTAATGTCTAAACCACTGGCAACAAAAGTGAGTACACTGAAAATGTCCAAATTGGGCTCAAAGCGTCAATATTTTGTGTGGCCACCATTATTTTCGAGTACTGCTTGAGTATGTCACAGTACATGTTGGCATTCATGGTTCCCTCAATGAACTGTAGCTCCCCAGTGTCGGCAGAACTTATGCAGCACCAGACCATGACACTCCCACCACCATGCTTGACTGTAGACAAGACACACTTGTCTTTGTACTCCTCACCTGGTTGCCGCCACACACTTGACACCATCTGAACAAAATACATTTATCTTGGTCTCATCAGACTACAGGACATGGTTCTAGTAATCCATGTCCTTAGTCTGCTTGTCTTCAGCAAACTGTGGGCTTTCTATGTGCATCATCTTTAAAGAGACTTTCTTCTGGGACAACAGCCATGCAGACCAATTTTATGCAGTGTGCGGCGTATGGTCTGAGCACTGACAGGTGGACTCCCCCACCCCTTCAACCTCTGCAGCAATGCTGGCAGCACTTGTATGTCTATTTCCCAAAGACAACCTCTGGATATGATGATGAGCACGTGCACTCAACTTCTTTGGTCGACCATGGCGAGGCCTGTTCTGAGTGGAACCTGTCCTGTTAAACCACTGTATGGTCTTGTCCACCGTGCTGCAGCTCAGTTTCAGGGTCTTGGCGATCTTCTTATAGCCTAGTCCATCTTTATGCAGTGCAACAATTCTTTTTTCAGATCCTTAGAGTTTTTTGCCATGAGGTGCCATGCTGAACTTCCAGTGGCCAGTCTGAGAGAGTGAGAGCGATAACACCAAATTTCTTTATCGTACATCACGGGACACAGAGCCACAGTAATTACTGTATGGGTTATATAGGCACCTTTAGGTGATGGATACTGGCACACCCTAGACAGGAGGTTTAGCTCCCTATATAACCCCTCCCCTTACTGGGAGTACCTCAGTTTTGTAGCAAAGCAATATACCTGTATTAGAAGAGGGGAGGGACCTCTGTGTCCCGTAATGTACTCCAAGACAAGGATTTTTACAGGTAAGCTGTTATAAAAATTCTATTTTAGCACACCTGCTCCCCATTCACACCTGAGACCTTGTAATACTAACACATCACAAGACACCTGGGAGGGAAAATTACTAAATAGGCCCAATTTGGACATTTTCACTTAGGAGTGTACTCAACTTTGTTGCCAGTGGTTTAGACATTAATGGCTGTGTGTTAAGTTATTTTGAGGAGCAAATTTACACTGTTATACAAGCTGTACACTCACTACTTTACATTGTAGCAAAGTGTAATTTCACATTAAAAGAGATTATAATATATTTACAAAAACGTGAGGGGTGTACTCACATTTGTGAGATACTGTGTGTGTGTATATATATATATATATATATATATATATATATATATATATATATATATATATATATATATATATATATATCAGGTTTTTTTCAAGTACAGTTTTCCTATAACATGAACCTTTCCAAGACTCATGGGGTGATCATGCATGTAACTTGCCTGCAGAAAATATGCAACCCAAATGAAAAGGGTTCTAGAGCACTGTTGTTCCTTTTTGCATAGGGTCAGACTGTAAATTAAATTAAACAACTCAGTATGGAGTGCAATAAAGCAGCTGTTAAAACATCAAATATTTTTTTTATGAAGTGTTTTTGGTTTCTTGGCTCTCAAACTGCTAACCATTTGATCCTCTCCCTGACAGATTTACTATCTGTGCTGCTCGGTCTATGTGTCAAGATGACCAATGGATCTACAGGGAAGCACAACAGATGGCAGGGAAGCCTGCATTTTGTGAAATTTGGCATTGCCAGTATCCCTGTTATACATAATACATCTGCTTATATCCAATGGAGTTTGAACTGTCAAAGCTGTAAAATAAACAATCAGTCACTGAAATGGATATAAATGAGATATCTTCAGCTGGCACATGGAGTCCTGTGGAAGTGATGGAGAATGACTGCTGTGGAGTTTCCAAAACTGAAACTCGTTCGCCGTTGCTTTGTGCTGGAAGCACTGGGATCCTATAGGAAAAATAAATTTTAAATATATAAAATATTATTACTCAGAAATGACTATGGTGTGTTATTTTTCCACTGGATATACACTCACTGGCCACTTTATAAGGTACACCTGTTCAATTTCTTGGTAACACAAATTGCTAATCAACCAATCACATGGCAGCAACTCAATGCATTTAGGCATCTAGACTGGGAAGAAAACGACTTGCTGAAGTTCAAACTGAGCATCAGAATAGGGAAGAAGGGGGATTTAAGTGACTTTGAACGTGGCATGGTTGTTGGTGCCAGATGGGATTTTCACGCACAACCATCTCTTGAATTTACAGAGAATGGCCCAAAAAAGAGAAAATATCCAGTGAGTGGCAGTTGTGTGGACGAAAATTCCTTGTTGATGTCAGAGGTCAGAGGAGAATGGACAGACTGGTTCGAGATGATAAAAAGAGATTATAAAAAGGCAAAAGTAACTCAAATAACCACTCAAATAACCAAGGTATGCCATCTCTGACTGCACAACACATTGAACCTTGAAGCAGAGGGACTACAGCAGCAGAAGACCACACCATGTGCCACTCCTGTCAGTTAGAAAAGGAAACTGACGCTACAAACCTCACAAGTTCACCAAAATTGGACAATAGAAGATTAGAATAACATTGCCTGGTCTGATGAGTCTCGAATTAGGCTGCAACATTCAGATGGTAGGGTCAGAATTTGGCGTTTACAACATGAAAGCATGGATCCAACCTGCCTCGTATCAACAGTTCAGGCTGGTGATAATGGTGTAATGGTGTGCAGTATAATTTCTTGGCACACTTTGGGCCCCTTAGTACCAATTGAGCATCGTTTAAATGCCACGGTCTGCCTGAGTATTGTCACTGACCATGTTCATCCCTTTATCACTACAGTGTACACATCTTCTGATGGCTCCTTCCAGCAGGATAATGTACCATGTCACAAAGCTCCAATCATCTCACCGCTGGTTTCTTGAACATGACAATGAGTTCACTGTAGGCCAATGGCCTCCACAGTCACCAGATCTCAACCCAATAGAGCACCTTTGGGATGTGGTGGAAAGGGAGACAAATCTGCAGCAACTGCATGATGCCATCATGTCAATATGGATCAAAATCCAAAATGTTTCCAACACCTTGTTGAATCTATTGCACCAATAATTCAGGCAGTTCTGAAGGCAAAAGGGGGTCCATCTCGGTATTAGCAAGGTGTACCTAATAAGTGGTCGGGAGTGCATATTTATGACTTTAAATACAACTTGTAAAGTCTTCCCTCTGCAAATGCTAGTTTCCTGGTTATTATGGCAATCTATGGACTTTAATACATTATCACTACTGACTAGAGAAGCCCAAAGATGGATCCGTTTTTTTCATTCATTCACACATTTGAGGTAGATGGGGGAATCCTTCCCATTAGACTTAGTCTTTGTATTTTGACAGAGGAAGAGACTATCCAACCATCAGAATACACTGATCGCATTGCAAGCTATAGCCATCAGTGCTGATTGAGTGCAGAAAATCCAACAGGGCGGTTGTACAGAAGTTGATCGGACCCAGTCAAATTTCGATCCATGTATGGCCAACTTTAGGTAGAAGTATTCAGATTAGTTCTGACTACCCTTTGACTTCACTTACTACATGCTCAAATGAGTCACTGTCTCCAGGGCTGTCTTAATGCATGGGCACCCCTGGGCACTGCCCAGGGGCCCCAGGTGCATGGGGGCCCCATGAAAATCTTGCTTTACATCATACTTGCCAATTGTCCTGGATTTGCCGGGACAGTCACCCTTTTTACTAAGCTGTCCCGGGATGGCCATGTCCCGGGAAGAATCCCAGCACCTGTACTGAGCCCTCCTGATCCCAGTATTGTGTCCTCCTGACTCCCCGTACAGTTTTTACTGTGGGAGTAGGTGCTGAAATTGGGCAAGGCTGGTAGGGGCCCCAGTGTATTACTTTGCCCAGAGGCCCATGACACTATTAAGACAGCCCTGAATGTCTCCAGTGATTGAAGTCAAAGACAGCTAGACAATGTACATTTTGAGATAGAGGTCAAAAATAGAGGTCAAAAATAGCTGTCAAAATAGCTGTCCAATAGAAAATGTCAAATCGGACCATGTTGTCGGAAAATCCGCCCGTGTGTGGGCTCCATCGGACTTTTTCTGTCGGAATTTCTGACGGAAATAATTTGAGATCCTGCTCTCAAATTTTCCAAACAACAAAATCCGATCGGACTTTTTCCGATCGCGTGTAGAGAATTCCGATGGACAAAGACCAAAGCTATTGGCTACTAGCCTCTACATAGTTGCGTCGTACGCAACGAACGTCACCACCTTCAGAATGATCGGATTTTCCGACAACTTTGTCCGACCGTGTGTATGCAACACCAGTGTCAGACGAAATCCGTCGGAAAAAATCAGACGGATTTTGTGGTCGGAATTTCCGACCGTGTGTACGGAGGCTTAGAGTACTAAAGTCAGGGGTCTGTTTATATATATAAAAAAAAATCCCATAGCAATTTGCCCTGTAAAAGTGCATGTACATTTATTCTGTGCAAAAAGGGACAAAAAATAAATGTAATTAGGCTATTTTCTTTGCTGAACGATTTTTTTCTGTTGATTTAAAATGGAAAATGCATTTGGCTTCTAGTTGGCGCTAAATATCATTGACCATGTTAATACAAAGACAGGTTTCCATTATTATAACTACATTTTAATTGTGAGAAATTTACCCTTTTATAAAGACAATAGAATTATGCTCCTGGTACAAGAGAGTTGTTTTTTTTTATCAGTGCTACAAAGGTACAAATACAAATATTATTTTTTCTTACATAAAACAGTATAACAGCAAGCAGCAACAAAAAAATACATGAAGGACGTATAATAAAAATTCAATAGTAGTGCAGAGAAATACTGGGCTGTCACACTGACAGCTTAGTCTTGCAGATCACACTGGAAGTGCTTAGCTCTCCCTGTGTAATCAGCAGAGAGCAGAGCTTGATTGTCACTTTGGCAGGTAGTCATTATGCTCTGATTATTATTATTATTATTATTATTATTATAGTGCAGCACTAATTCCACAAGAGCCGCTTGTTAGATTGGGTTCTCTGTTGTGGCCATGACTCTAATGCAGCGTACACACGACCGGACTTTCTGGCAGAAAAGGTCAGACGGAATCATTCCGTCGGATATTCCGATCGTGTGTGGGATAATCCGATCGTTTTTCGTTAAAAAAATCAGACGGACCTAGAAGAATCAGTTCGCTCATAGTAAGCTAAACAATGAAATTACTAGGTTATATCGGCTTAGAATAGAGCACTGTACCAATAGAGAAAAGTTAAAGTAGAAGTCCAGGATCCTATAAAAACAAACATACATACTTACCTAGATGGCTGCAGCATTGGCTCTACACCGGAAACTGAGCAATGAAAGTGCCAAACTGTGGGAGGGGTGGGAATGACTGGCTCAGGATCTCAGCCAATTGGCCATCTGCGAGGAACAACATTATTGTCAGAATCCCCACAGTGCCTGGACCAACTATGTGATGTTGGCTGAATCTGGGTCATGGTAGTGTAGAACTGAGACACCATCAAGTAAGAAGTGATATCCGTCTGCGATGGTGCTGTTGGAAGAACAACAGCAGATAGCTTTCTACACTGTATGCATTATACCTATCTATCCAGCAGGTGGCACTGTAGTGTGTATCTATGGTAATGTAATTAGAGGAAGTGTTATCTCTATCAGTGTGTGTAGTTGTATCCTCCTTGTTCCTGTTTCATGTTTCTCATTATGTAAACATGTTCTGCAATCCTTCATGAGTAAAGTAAAGAATTCTCTGCATTCAAGAAGGTTCCAGTGCATTATATCAATACTCAGCTAACAGGTGTCACTACCATCCATGACAAGAAACGGATTGGTGCGCCAGCACTGACTGCATTATTTACAGGGACCTTTTGGGGTGCCCACCATGACAGTGTGCTGCCAGCCTGAAACTAGCCTGCCCAGTGCCCTGTAGGACAAGAGAGAGTGTCTACTGCTCTGTCCTGCTTCTGCTGTCACTCTGCAGCGGCAGGACAAAGCATTGTGGCAGGTTAGGGGAGGAGAGCCACGTTGAAGCACTAGCCTGCTCAGTGCCCCGGGAGGCGACACCATGTTTTACCACACCAGGTGACACCAACCCTAGTGACGCCACTGCTTACAATCTATCATGTGTGCACAGAGCTTCTCAGATGGAGAACATGGTAGAACCATGCACTTCCAATGTATTCTGCAACACTGAACTGGCAGTTTGACAGCTTAGTCCTCCAAAGCGCAAGCAATATCCAGAGAAAAGTGATAGCAGAAGAGGTTACAATTTCAGCAGCTCTCCTACCACCCAGCACGGTGCAAAAAAGCCTGTAAATCCTTTGTCTTTGATGCCTCCCAGCCCCGGCAAATGGAATTTGTAAAAGAAAAAGGTCAGCAGTGGCAGTCCCTATACCTTTCTTAAGCCCCATACACACGGTCGGACTTTTTCATCAATTTGGTCCGATCGGACAAGGTTGTTGAAAAATCAGACCGTGTGTATGCACCATCGGACAGTGTTCGTCGGTTTGTCCGTCGGACAAAGTCTTATCTCCTGCTGGAATGATTTGCCGTCAACCCGGTCCGATCACACCAAATCCGAGCGTGTGTACGCTTGTCCGACGGACAAAGTGCTACGCATGCTCAGAAGAAATTCTGTGACGGAAGCGCTCGGTCAGGTAAAACTACCTTTCCTAATCGACACAGCACATTCGTCACGCTGCAATGTTAAAATGTCTTTAATGCAGCGCATTCTCTTTTTCTTTACAATGCAACAAGAATGACATCTTTTAGCTGCTCCTATTCACCCGCACTTCTCACAAACTTACTTCTTTATTACTTTGCACCATTTATACACTACATGTTTATTTTTACTCTGAACGGAAAAGAATCTTTGTTATTTTTTTACCATGATTTGTCTTTTTATTTTTTTGGGGGGGAATACATATTTGAATGTTTTTTTTTTTTTTTTTTGGAGGGGGGTTGTGTGTCTCAAATTACCAAAAACACATTATTTACATTTGTATTTCTTGCTTAAATTTACTAGGAGGTTGTTTGTTGTTGTTGCCCCTTGTTAATTCTACTTTAGGATTAGTGAAATGTACCAGCCTACTCAAAGAAAAACTGTCATTGTAGCAAAGTAAAACACAATAGTCAATGATTATTTCAAATCCAAAAAACCTTTATTTAGGTCACACCAACAAACCAAAGAGGAACGCAGCCATGGTGAAACTTGGGGAATTTGCAAAGCCTTGGCCCCCCACGGCAACCATCATTGTTCAAGCGTAGAAAATTGGGGGCCTGAGGAGTACGTATATTAAGGGGAGTGCAATCTGGTCGTGAAGTCCAAAGTATCCGGAACTGCAGCAGATGCCATCTAGGTCCCCAGGCTCTGGTACTACAAGAGGCTCCATCTTCTCTCACACCAGACTGATTGCAGGTCGTCACTCTCAGGTCTTCCTTCCACGCTTCCTTGCACGCTGTGGCTGTCGTGCTGGTGGGGTGGCAGAAGGAGGAGGAGGAGGAGGAGGAGGTGGAGCATGGTAGCTATGGCAAACATGTGTGACTGGGGTCATCTCCCCAGCCCTACCCTTATTTAGGACATGGAGGATGAGCCCCTCACACATGTTGCGTTGCCTCACCTCCATACCCATCATTTTTGTGACAACCACCGAGCCAAAGGTCTCCTCATCGGCGGGTGTGGCATGTAGGGAGTCTGAAGCCTCTCTTATCATCCGGAGCGCTGACTGTGCCGCATAACCCCCCCTTCTCGCCCTTTTGTACGGAGGGCGGAGGGGAGGGGTTTGGGTGTCAGTCAGGCTCCGAGGCCTAGCCCCCTCTTGGCTGCCACTACCCAGCTGGTGGCTGCCACTAACCCCTGCCTCCTCCTGACTGCCACCTTCCACAGCCACCTCCTGGCTGAGGTCTTCCTGTGTAGGAAAAAGGGACATAGTTTCAGTTATTTGTTCATCAAACACACACAATTCTCATCTAGTGACTGGTGCAAAATGTTTACAAATAGAAAACCATACAATTCTCAGCCCAGCAGTTTAGATTCTGGCCCCAAATGTCTCCAACACCACTGTCTGTTGATATGTCAAACACGTTAGGAACTAAGCAATTGGCGATCCTGAATTAAGTGAACATCATTCATTATTCCCCTAAATGGTAGCAAAACTACTATACCTGGAACAAGCTGGGCTCCTCCACCTCTTCCAGACTGGAAGGCCCAGGTTGCTCCTCGGAAGCCTCATCAGGGGTGGGCTGTGCGCAAGGAAGCGTGGAAGGAGGAGTTGAGGTTGGCTCCGTGACATCAGCCTGGTCCTTCAGAAAATGGAGACTCTGATAGTACCAGAGCTTGGGGACATAGACCTCATCTGCTGAAGTTGCAGTTTCCTCAGACTTCACGACCTTCTTCCTCTCCCTGATATACGCACTCCTCAGGCTGCCAATTTTCTTTCTAATATCATCAACAGTTGCCGTGGGGAACCTTGGCTTGACAAATTCCACAAGTTCCTCCAGGGCTGCGTGCCTCTTTGGTTTGTTGGTGTAATGTGGGTGTATACCCTGCCACAATATGGGAAAATCCCTGTATTTGGCAATGAAGAGGGGGAGAAAACTCATGTCGTTGAATCCCTTCATATCAATCTCTGCAAGACACAACAACACACAAAACCCTCAAAATTATGTCAGGCTAAACTCTCCTAATCTTCTCCATAAAGAAGCCTCAAGTTCAAATCAGTCTAGGCTAGTTATGTACCAACGTTAAATTGTACCTTCGTTTGTAGCGATCGTCTCGTGTGAGTTTTCTCTCCCCTCGTCTCCCAGATCGTGGCTACGACACAGGCGTGTGACGTTTTATATACACTGCGCATGCTTCAAACTCCGCCCGCCCCTGACGATCTTTCTCGTCTATTCCCCACCCCTTCTCTTTACGGCGTAGTGGGGAGAGCACATGGCGGGGAAACAGCAGGTGCGCCACAAATATCCCACCAACGAGGAGGAGGACGAGGAAAGTCCGGAGGCAGAAACGTCCCGATCCCGGAACCTGAAATTCAAGGCCTCCAATATGTCATTTGGAGAAATGTTGGAGATGGTGGACATATTAAAGAGGAGCGACTATGATGGGAAGTATGGGCCTTACCTCAACCCCAATGTCCGCAAGGCCAAGATCATGTCTAAAGTTGTGAGAAGGCTGTACAATAATTTTGGGGTACAACGATCCAAGGAGCAACTCAGGAAACGCTGGTCAGACCTGAAACTGAGGGAGGCCGATCAGTACAGAAAGATCAAGAGAATTCTTCAAAAAAGTAAGTAGTTGTGTTTTGTGTTTGATTTCTTGCTTGCATACTGCTCCATTGTGTTTTGATTTTTACCAAGTTGTACATTCCAAAATGGCCACTTTCAGGTTCGTCTGTGCATTCGATCGTACTCAGCCTCGATCTTTCTGCCACTGTCATGGTCGCGTGTGTGTGCATTCGATCGTACGCAACCTCGATCGTTCGGCCACTTATAATACGATGTTTGGTGTTTTTTTGGGGAAAGGAAGTTTGTTCTCACTAGAAATGTCATCAAGAATGTAAAGCCAATTTATTCAATGTAAAGGAGAGGTCACTCAGTAGCTGTTTACCCATCTGGACTCTAGAGCACTAGTGCTGGGACACCCAAACCCCCTTTTTATTATGCTTTTCCACACATGTGCTCCAGTGGATACTAGAGGGGGGTCTCCATCACACAAACTTCTACCAAAAAGCTAGTCAGTTTAGCACCTTTACAAAGTGACTTCATTCATGTAGTTGACATTTGTAACTGGCCAAACTAAAATAGTGTCCGTCACTTTCAAGCAATGTTTGTCATTTCCTATTTCTGCCCTCAATAGCTTGTGTTGCTAAATCTTCCTTTTGGACATTCTCATAGGGGAGCGAAAACTTGGGCCGTCGGAGGAAACCCCCAAACCAACACCTACCAAAAAAGGGGAAAGAGCAGAAGCAGAGGAGGAGGAGGAGGAGGAAGGAGAGATCATCGAACTTGGAGAAATTGTCACCACAACAGGTGAGTGTGGGAGAACACAGCTACTGGTAAGCTAATCCATGTATGGCTGCCTCATTTCCAACACCCCATTTTTGTTTGTTTGTGGTTTTTAGGTGACGTGGATGTTGTGGAAGAAAAATCGCACTTTACCACAGAGAGTGCCCACGTACTCATCGGAGAGATAATGGTCTGCAATAGAGATCTAGATTACCTAAAGCAAAACATCAATGATGTTCAACAAAAATTGAAGAACATCATTGATGTTTTAGGAAAAATATGAAAAAGCAACAAGTAATTTACACACATTTGTGCCAGCTTCTGAACACATTTGCAACTTAAAAACTGTCTGAAATTTGGAACATGCACACATTGTGTCCACATGTGCTAGCTCCCATCATGGTGGGTGAATGGCAACGTTTTTTTGGGGGTGCAAACACTTTACGAACTACGAAAGTGGTTGTGGTGAAGGGGTTGCACCCCCAAAAAACGTCCATTCATCCCCATGATGGAAAATGGCACTTTTGAAGCTTCTAGGCATGTGTTTTACCATCTAATGACCATTTTCATAACCAAATTGTGTGCATGTTCCAAATTTCCACTTTTCGGGGGTGACCCCCCCATGTGATGAAGGCAAGATCAAACACACTTTGAACATATAGTCATGTCTGATCTTGTCTTCACTTTACAAAGTTGAACTTTCCTACTTCATAGGTTCTGCTTAGCTCCATGCCTGGTTTTACAAATTGCGTAATCTTTGTAAATAATGTTGTAAATAACCAAGATGTTGTCAGTTTTGGCGTGAAGATTGTAAACGCACTTGTGAATGTTTTCCAAGTAAACTTTTTTATTTTTCCAAATGTGTGGCTTCCTTATTTAAATAAAACAATGCATTATGTATGTAAAATGTAAAGGATATGGGGGGCAATGGGTGTTATTTACTAAAGGCAAATCCACTTTGCACTGCAATTTCGTTTCCCAGGGAACTTTTTCAATGCACTTGTAGAGCATAGCGGATTTGACTTATGTAAATGACACCCACAGTGCTTTGTACGAAAACACGGAGCACAGCATTTTGGAGAATACACACTTGTCAGACCTGGTGCTGAAAAGGAGTATTTTGGGTGTCAGTTATGCAGGAGAAACCTTCTCTAGACCAAAGATTAGGTAGCAAACACACATGAGAATAATCTTTTTGGGAAGAAGAGACTGTTACCTCCTTTTGCCCAGAAAGTGCATTACCACTGTCGAAGGCAAAGGGAAAAAATGACAAAGTAAAATAAGCTAAAAAGAAGACTGAAATGACAAGAAATCAGAGGTTGGTTAAAATATCAGATTTATTAAAAAATGCCTCTCACACATCGTCAGGCAGAGCAATGGCCCCCCTACCCACAAAGTATTCCATATATTGGTCCCGGACCACGCGGGCATTGAGAGGGGGCAAGCCTGGACGTGCCACTCGAAGGGCTGTGAGGTCCGCATTTGGAGGGCCCTCCACATCTGGGCCAACGGGCACCACATAGTTCCTGTTATGTCTTTTGAGGAAGTTGTGCAATATGCAACAGGCAAGAACTATGTGGTTCAGTTTGTATTCCGCCAAGTTAAATGCCGTCAGGAACAGGCGGAAGCGGCTGGCCAGGATGCCAAAAGCGTTCTCCACCACTCTTCTGGCTCTGGACAGCCTGTAGTTGAAGACCCTCTGGTCCGGGGTGAGGGTCCTCATCGGGAACGGCCTCATCACATGGGGAGTCAGCGCAAACGCTTCATCTGCGACAAAGACGAAGGGGAGTCCTTCGGCATTCTCCTCTGGAGGTGGCAAGCACAGACTGCCACTTTGGAGACGCCAGTAGAACTCCGTGTGCGTAATGGCCCCACCATCCGATATCCGGCCGTTCATCCCCACGTCCACATACATAAACTCGTATGTTGCCGACACCACCGCCAACATCACTACACTATTAAACCCTTTATAATTATAATAGTAGGACCCCGAGTTGGGCGGTGGGACGATGCGGACGTGTTTCCCATCAATTGCCCCTCCGCAGTTAGGAAAGTCCCAACGGCTGGCAAAGTGGGAGGCCACAGTCTGCCATTCCTGTGGCGTGGAAGGGAACTGTGGAGTGAAACAAGAAAAAAAAATGAGTCACTTTGCACCTAAACATTGCAAGCAGATTAGACAATCAACATCTTGGAACAAGAGCATTGTATAAAATTGGAGGCTGGAAAGTATTTACACAGAAAAGTAGAGGCTCCCCTTCACAGATTACTCACCCCCCCATCAATCCCCCCACTTCTGATGGGACATTGGCAATAACTATGGTTTTGGGGGGGGGGGGGTGGACAGGTAACCCTCTGCACTTCATTGATTGGCAAATGGCTCAATAATGTGGCCTAGTTTGGCCAGACCCTCTGTACTTAACACTATTGGCAGGCCACAGGAAAGATCAAATAACATTTCCCCCCCCCCTCCAAAAAAGGCAGGCACAGTGTGACATTATTAAATTACCAAGCAAGCTAATAGGAGGGAAAGAAGACAAAAAATTAGGAAATGGAATGTATGGAGGCAGCCCCTTGCACTACATGCTTTGCTGAATTCATCCCTAAAGATGCGCACTATAAAGAGGTAGGTATATAGTGTGTATTGACCTTGGGAAAGCCAGCAGATAAAGGATTGGTACCATCTGACAGAGCAGTTGGGGGAGGGGGTTCCTAATGAGTTTGCCCCCCCCCCCAAAAAAAAACAAAAAAAGGGGGCTCTACATGAAGTAAACCACACAGCAAACATTTGTGCATATTTTAGGGGGTGTTTTGGGGCAAACAATACTATGCAGCAGACAAAAGACATTGCTTAAGTGAGTAGGCCATAGGTGTCTATTGGGGCAGAAGAGCATGCTGGTGAGGTAAGTGAAGGGAAAAATGCATGAAGGAGAAAAGGGGCACAGCATATTAGAACATATTGCAATCATGGTAATTAGGGAAGGAGGTCAAAAATACAAGTCATTAGCAAACAGAGCATACATAGAAGGGAATAGTAAAGTATAAATGTTACCTTAATATAGTCCTCCTGCAGGACCTGAATGATGGCAGAACAGGTCTCTGGAATAATGATTCCCAGGGCCTGGGGAGAGATACCTGAAGAGAACTTCAAATCCTGAAGACTTCTCCCTGTCGCCAAGTACCTCAACGTGGCAACAAGCCTCTGCTCCGGAGTAATGGCTTGTCTCATGCAGGTATCCTGCCGGCTGATAAAGGGGGTCAGCAAAGCCAAAAGACGGTGAAAATCGGGGTCCGTCATCCTGAGAAAGTTCCTGAAATCATCAGGATTATTCTCCCGGATCTCACGAAGCAAAGGCATGTGCGAGAACTGGTCACGCTGAAGCAACCAATTCTTGGTCCACATACTCCTCATCACTCTGTTCATGGACGGGTCTTGGGTCAAAGCTAAAAGCCCGACACCAATTCCGCGTACAGCACGAACTCGGCGACGAGTACGCACGGGAAACATCGCTCAGAAGGTCACAAAAGGTCGGCTGGTCAGAACGGACAAACAGAAAGCACCGATAAACAGCAAGGCCTGAAAGAACGAAGTGAATACCAGCAACGAGCAGACAATAAGCAGTGCAAATCAAAGCGTCCTATATCAAGATATAGGCCGCAATGACCAACAAATGCGAACTGACTACACGCACTAATAAACAGATACGCACGACAAGCACAAACTGAAGAGCAGTAACGATCTGAGTCAGAAAACTGAGAAGCGCGAATCTTAAGTCACCAAACTTCCACTAACTCTCGATAAACACGGGATCAGCAGAAGGAGCCCAACGGGTGCCTGACGTGGTGCTGAACTTCCCTTTTGTAATCTCGTGGATGACGACTTACGTCACGACGTTCTTCCGGACCGGATATTCCGACAACGTAGTCCGACCGTGTGTACGCAACGCCAACATCGGACAAAGTACGTCGGACAAAGTCCGACCGACCTGGTCCGCGGATTGTCCGAGCGTGTGTATGGGGCTTTACTATGCACTACATATAGTGATCAATATTCTTTAGGTGTTTATAGTTTCCTTAAAAGTGATATATTGTACTATTGAAAAAAATAAAAAACGTATAATACAAGGCACAAAGGAACCCTCCCTTAAGTAAGCTTACATTTAATTTCATGCTTACGCTTATTTGTTAAAAATGTCCAAGACATACAGAAATACATACGCACTACTGGCTGCCAAATACATATTTTGGCCAATGGCAATTTATAACAGTACCCTCACAGTGCCAAACTGTTACAATATTTCAAGAAAAAAATAATTTTTTGTTTCACAAAAGAAAATTATTTTTTATAAAGAAATTATTAATTGATAGTCTCACATTTTTGGCTATACAACAAGTTAACAACTTCCTTGTGTAATAAAATAAAAGTGGCATGTTCAAGATTATATCCTGAATGAGCCATAATTACTATAACTACTACAAAGAGTGGGATGTGGTTATGGTTAATATACAGTTATTGTTGCAAAAATATCTTTATAGGCATGTTGGAATACAAACCTGGCCTCCAGGATACAAAGTCATTTTAAGGCACCACATTCTATTTGTAGTGCTGGTTTTACATCCAGTAGGGAGTCCAGAGCAGTGTTTCTTTAGGAAAGGTAGACATTTCACAACCAATGTTCTATTAGTTGTTGTGAGTCACTATTATTTACATGTCAGCATTGCTCTGTTTAGGGCCTAAACTTGGGAAAACTAAACTCGGCATCAGAATCTGAAGCAACTGTGCAACCCTCCTGCATACTGAACCCATCACTATGTAAGAAAGATAATGGTGCTTCCTGGCTGATAGCAGCTGCCCACCACCATCACAAGGAATCCTTATGCCTTATAACTGAAGAGACACAAGCATCTCTTCATTATCAATGTTGTCATGCTACTGCTCGCAAAAAGAGATGACGTCACCTTGAATGTCACAAAAAAAAACAGCCTCAGGGATACAAAGGAAAAGTACATAATTAATATCAATTAAATGTTTAAAATTGTCATATAAATATGTATTTTAAAATTAAATCTTTATTATTTTGTGCAAAAACATGGTGTGGGCTATCCAGGGGTAGGTTCTGGCAATCACAGCCTGCTTCATGCCCTTCCTGTGTCTGTATGTGATTAGAATTGCAGGGAGGTGAAGCCTCTATCAACATGTAATATCGCCCCCCTATAATGTAGAGCTGCTTAGTGGGCATGGAGGAGGAGGGGGGTGGGGCTGTCATTTATCCAAAGTGTATACATCCACTATATAGTCACATGGGCTGTACAGATAAGAAAAAGGAGGAAATAAACAACTTTTTTTTTAACTCTTTTTATTGAAAAGATATACAAAAAAAAAAAGACATGTTGGTACAATGACCAAAGTGCTCAACATGAGCTCAATGAAAATACAGTTCAGTACATAATCACATATCATATTTGCAGCTGAACATACAGAGACCAGTGATACAATTTATATAAAAATGGGTAACATACAGTAACTTAGAAACCAAGTATTGGTGGGAAGGGCATCAGACAGCTCTCTATCAGGCATAAATGTATGAGAACGGCTGAGCTGTAAACCAAGTATGGGCCCTAAGCCCTTCAGGTAGTTGTGATGGTGAGAGTGGATGAACACTATGGGTCTCACACCTTATTGTATTTAGTGGGGTAACCCCTATGCTCAAAGATCATTTTTTCAAATGGGAGGATCTGGTTCACCATCTGGATCCACTGTAGCTGGAGGAGTAGATTGATTCCATGTAATCACTATGGCCTTGCAAGCTAAGAAGAGTGTTTCTCTCAACAAGGAAATTGTCACGTACCTAGGGATGGAGCCCAGAATGCAGGGAGCGGCCTCTCGTATGCCTCTGGCTCGTGAACCCCCGAAGGTGGAGACAGGGGCTCGCGAGTGCAGGGGTGCACAAGTGCCTGGCAGATGGCAGATGTGGGCCTTGACTGGAACAGTGCAGGGATCTGGAACACAGGAACTGCAGGCAGCACGGAAGGTTCTGAGACTTGCAGGAACTTCTGGAACAGCTGGCAGCAGGGAGGTGTTCTGTAGTCCCACAGGAACACTGGTCAGCAGACTGATAGGAAGACTTGCTTTTGAACACAGGAATGCTGGACGTAGTCAGACAGGCCGGGTCAACACTGGCAGACAGAGCAGGTTCAGGCGGAGGCAGGCGGATTGTCAGGGTACAGGCAGGGTCGGCAACAGGCGGGCAACAAACAGGACCAGAGGAGCAGGCAGAGGATAGTCAGACAAGCCGGGGTCGGAGGCAGGCAGCAGGCAAGCTGACCTTCAGTAATTTTTTCAACTTTCCATCTATTAAATCTTCTGCCCTTGTTGTTTTAACTTTGGATAGTAAAACATATTTTTTCTGCCAGTAAATACCTTATACAGCCCGTTTCTTGTCTGATCATTAGCCTAGGCTTATAACATCATGCACAGCTCTCTCTCTCTCACTCGCATGAGAGTTTGCCAGGAAGGGAGGGGGGGATGAGTCATAAGAGGGCCAATGAGAGCTGCAGAGCTGCAGAGCTGGAGGTGTGCCTCTGCGTGTCTGTGTAATCCAGGGAGTGAACAGGCAGCAGCTTCAGCTGCCCACAGTTAAAATGGCTGCAGCCAGACTTAGTGGTGGGAGATTTCTGCAGCATATTTGGCAAGTACAGAATCACAGTATATATAAAATAATATGCAAAGTGGTTGAAGGGAAGCTTCAGAATGGCAAATATGTTTTTATTACAAATTATGTGAGCAGACTGCAGTTCCTTATTAATAGATGTCTACACAACCTGATTTTTGCAGAATACAGAAAACAAATCCCAAAGTGACTGAATAAGTATAAACAGCATGTAATAGAGCATGTACTGACAGCTTTTAAAGCGGTTCTGCACCCATTTCATTTAGTAAATCTCTTTGCCTTCCAAATCAGGCAAAGAGTACTAAATTAAATGTTTTTTTTTTTTTTTTTTTTACTTACCTTGTAATCGAGGACTTCCTGTCTTCTGTCTCTTCAGGGGGGGGCGGGGTCTTGCGGGGATCCTCGTCACGCCGCACTGTCTCCTGGGATCTGGTGTCATTGATCCCAGGAGTCAGTGCGGGCATCTTCCGAAATCTCGCGAGATTTCGGCCACATCTTCCGAAATCTCGCGAGATTTCGGCCACATCTTCCGAAATCTCGTGAGATGTCGGCAGATGTGCCGTTACTGCGCACGCGCGAGTAACGGCGGTGCATGCTGGGCCATCTAAAGTGCCTGTGGGGTTTCACATGCCCACAGGCAAGATGGACCCCAGCAGACAAGAAGAACACAAGAAGAAGATGAAGATGAAAACCGGCGGCGATCGAGATGGAAGATGGAACAGGTAAGTCCCCCAATTGAGCTATATGCCCTTGGCATATAGCCCAAAAAAACAAAAAAACAAAAAAAAAAACGAGTGCAGAACCGCTTTAATGATGTGGGTTTAAAGTGAAAGTCCATGCAAAATCTAAAATCCCTGCATCTATGGACACCGGGGATC
Organism: Lithobates sylvaticus; assembly: GCA_028564925.1. Classification (NCBI taxonomy): domain Eukaryota; kingdom Metazoa; phylum Chordata; class Amphibia; order Anura; family Ranidae; genus Lithobates; species Lithobates sylvaticus. The sequence goes on from CM053026.1 coordinate 119,891,733, forward strand.
TAACACTAACCTCTCGATCCCTGTAAAGAACATACCTTTTTGGAAGCCGATCTGACCCGCTCCGACTGGATCCCACGCTGAGCTGTCAGCCGCGACTTCTCTGTGTAGGCGGGTGCAGAGGAGACGGAGGACAACAGAAGCCCGATAGTAACTCTATGGGTGACGTCGGTTCCCATTAATTTCACAGCCGTTGCCCTCCATGTCCTCTGCAGAGCTTCTGGCACTGGAGATCGAGTCGGAGCGGGTCAGATCAGCATTCAAAAAGGTATGTATACCCATCTTTTCTTTACAGGGATAGAGAGGTTAGTGTTAGATCCCTGGTGTCCATAGATGCAGAGGGCATCACTAACGAGTCAAATGCATTTTTTTCTATAAGCTCATTAATTTGCCATGTACAGAAATGTTGTTAAACTATCTTTCATCCAACTCTATCTTCATGTACAACTGCACAACCCAATCAGGCTGATCCCACTAACTCCTCTATAGAAGTGAATACATATGCCATAGTATTAGGCAATATTTATTCAGGATAAAGAATTCAGATCTGGAAATTCTACCTGATTGAATGGAAACCCTGGAGATATGTAAGCAGCGTGCTCATACTTTAGAAACATGTACAATGATAATGCCCATCTGACACTAACATATCAGTTTATAGTAGTGTTCACTTTTTCATACAAGGCTTATGAACTGCGCCAGCAACTGCTCTATTTACTACAAAGCATTGCAAGATTGTCAATACAAGTTTTTGCTCGCCCTGCCATACTACTTGCACAGCCACAGCTAGTAAAAATGTTTTCAATTGTAACAATGGCACTATTCATATTCACTGGCACCAATTGGACTGACTCAATATTATATACGGTATATATATTTTCTACATGCCATAGCATGAAAATCACAAGGTAATAAGGGTTTTCAACTTTAAAGTTCATTATTATGCAAGCTGGAAAAAAATTATGTATTGTAATATAGAACAGCATGTTCAAACCAAAACCGCTGGCTCCACATGAAATGGTTCCTGACTCTTTCATTCTCTTTCTGCCACTGCTAATGATAACAGTACAATACAGGAGAGTTTTCATTTTCTCACGGTGGTGCTGATTTACTAAAGGAGTTAAGAATCTCCATTCAATATACTAGATAACTAAAATTTATATTTGGCCAATCATTTTTAAAGCAAATTCTTGGTTATTAATTTTATCTGCGGATGGGTATTCAAAGCGAACACCAGCTACAATTTATTAAGTTCAAATTCTCAACTCATTTAGTATATCAACTTAAAGTGGAATTCCACCCACTTTTGAGAGGTGCAGGGCTGCAGAGCTGGAGGTGTGCCTCTGTGTGTCTGTGTAAATCCAGCAAGTGAACAGGCAGCAGATTCAGCTGCCCACAGTTAAAATGGTTGCAGCCAGACTTAGTGGAGGGAGATTTCTGCAGCATATTTGGCAAGTACAGAATCAGAGTATATATAAAATAACATGCAAAGTGGTTGGATGGAAGCTTCAGAATGGCAAAGATGTTTTTATTACAAATTATAAGAGAAGACTGTAGCTCCTCTTTAACTTTAACTTTAATGGCATCCCAGTCTTAGTCTGTAGGGTTGAATATTGAGTTGGTCCACTCTTTGCAGCTATAACAGCTTCAACTCTTCTAGGAAGGGTGCATTTGTGGTAATGTTTGACCATTCTTCCAGAAGCGAGGTCGGGCACAGGTGTGGACAAGAAGGTCTGGCTCGCAGTCTCCACTCTCATTCATCCCTCTTATTCATCCCAAAGGTGTTCTATCGGGTTGAAGTCAGTCACATTCCTCCACCCCAAACTCGCTCATCCATGTCTTTATGGACCTTGCTGTGTGCACTGGTGCACAGTTATGTTTGAACAAGAAGGGGCCATCCCCGAACTGTTCCCACAAAGTTGAGAGCGTGAAATTGTCCAAAATGTCTTGGTATGCTGATGCCTAAAGAGTTCCCTTACCTGGAACTAAGGGGCCAAGCCCAACCCCTGAAAAACAACCCCACACCATAATCCCCCCTTCCCCAAATGATTTGGACTAGTGAACACAGCAAGATCCATAAAGACATGGATGAGCGAGTTTAGGGTGGAGGAAATTGACTTGCCTGCACAGAGTCTTGATCTCAACCCAATAGAACACCTTTAGGATGAATTAGAGCGGAGACTGCGAGCCAGGCCTTCTCATCCACATCAGTGCCTGACCTCACAAATGTGCTTCTGGAAGAATGAAGAGTAGGGGAACACCTACCTATGGGACTGAGGAACAACTCAAATAGACAGTTTAAAGTGCATCAGATAATGGATTTGGATAATGGTTTATGGCTGAACCTTGTGATCCCCAGGAAACAGCGTTTGTGTCAGAAACCATGAATCAGACAGACAGAAGTACAGTTAAATCACACTTGTTTAATAATAATAATAACCGGAACGGATAGTCAGACAAGCCAAAATGTCAGGGAGCCAGAGATGAGCGTAGTAGAACAGCAAGCAGGATCTGGAGCCAGAAGGAATGTCAGCCAAGCAAGTCTTTAACAGGAACACAGGAGAATGTCTCTAGAGATGCGACCAAGGCGAAGGCAGAAATCATCTGGGCTGGATGGCTTAAGTAGGCAGGACTGATGACTGATGACTGACGAGCAGGATATCATTAACAGGTGAGTCACTGTGGAGAGAAAGGAGCTGGCAATTAGCTGACAGCTGAGCGGCCAGCTTTGAGAAGGAAGGGCTGAGCCCAGCCCTGAACCTTTGCCACCTCAGCCTTCTCAGTCTGCCTGTTTTAAAAAAGGTTTGTACTTTAGTTTCAACGAGGGGCAGTGTAAATGGCCTAACTCTTGTCAGTACAAACATGAATGTGCCACTTTGCTGCTTCAAAAAATTGTCTTCTGCTTCTCCATCCCATGCTAGAAATAATTTTCGTTCTGGCAACCCGGTGAAGTTAACCGCCATGTTGCCATTTCTTCTAATTTGGCCAGACCGTCTGACAGCGGAACTCATAGTTAATGGATTTTCAATTGGTTTTCGATTGCCCAAATTTACAGGTGAAGGTTGTTTTTGTTTTGATAACCTCCCCTCGGTTCGTCAATTCCCCCGAAATTGTTTTTGACATTTTTTTGAAGGAAATCAGAGAGGGTAGGGTTGCAGGCCCCTTTCAGTCTCCCCCCTGAATTTTAGGGTTTCTCCTCTTGGCTTGATACCTAAAAACTAAACAGTTATCGTCTGATACATCACTTGTCCTATCCTTTGGGATCATCTCTTAACGATGATATTAATCCTGTTTCGAGTTCAGTATCTTATGTCTCAATTGACGACGCAGTGGTTAAAATCCGTATACTTGGCAGATTCGCTTTGCTTGAATTAAGTCTGCTTTCCGTTTTTTGCTGATCCATCCTTCGGCATATAATTCTCTTGATTTTTATTTTAATGGAGCCTAATACTTTGATAAATGCCTGCCTATGGGCTGATCCTTGTCATGTAGGTACTTTGAGGCATTTACTTCATTTCTAGAACGGACAGTATAGTTTCAGGCAGATTCTACTCACATCCTGCATTATTGGTATGGGATGAATTTTTTGCGTCTTACAACAGCTGTTCGCTCTGGCAGACCCCTTCTGTGATGCCTCAGCTATTTCTTTGTTTATGGATGCAGTGGGATCATTTGGTTATGGCGCCTTTTGGCGTGGTTATTGGTCAACAGATTATTGGCCTACTTCGTGGATTGAGAACGGTTTGACCAATAATATAGTATTACTATAGATTTTTCCTATTTTGGTTTCCTTAGGGCTTTGGGGTGATCAGCTTTGTGATTCCCATCTTTTGTTTCATTCGGATAACAAAGAAGTTGCTTTTGCCATAAATAGTATGTCATCTAAGTCATTGCTTGTTTTAGCCTTTTTGAGACGTTTAGTTTTCAAATGCCTTGCTTATAATTTATGGATAAAAGTGAAATATATCCCTTTGTCACCTTGAACTGGGACATTTACGCATAACTTCTCATTCTTTTCGAATTGGCGCTGCGACTGAGGCTTCTAGGCTTCTAGGTTGGGTTTGTCATCATCCGCTATAAAAGGTCTGAGTGGATTGAAATCTGGTTGATTTAGGATGTATGTCAGGCCTAATTTATGTTTTTTCTAATTTTAGATACTCCACATTACATTTGGATTATCGGACATTCGTTCATGTATTGGGCAAATCTTTGAGCTTCTTTAAGAATTTATGGACTTAATTAAGGTCTTGACAGCGCTGCTTTTAAAATCTTTTGGTATGGTCGCAGAGGTATGTCCTGGTTTGACCTTCATCCTTCTTTGTCTTCTTTATATTTTTCATGGCTGCCTCCTGCAGTTATTATATTACATTTGTCAGGTAACGATTTAGGTTCCTAAATAAAATTTGATATTATTGCTCAGATTAAGGTGGATCTCTTACAGCTTCATGTGGTTCTGCCTTTCACTATTTTGGTTTCCTCTGTTCAAATGGTATCAAACTGGAACTTACATATCTGGAGAAAAAATGTAAACGGGTTAACAGAACTATAACAAAGTTTATGCCTTCTATTGATGGGCTGCCCTTCCGTCATATAGACTTGGAAGATGGTTTACCTGGTCAATCAGGCTTGTAGGGCCACACTCCTAGGGGAAAACTGTCACAGAGAACACAACTTCCAACCAGAAGACCAACTCCAACAATGGACCTCAATGGGATAGGTAATGGACAGAGAGCCACATGGATAGTTGCTCAAATAGAACAGATTTATGAAAATGAAGAAGAAGTAGGCACATATTGAATAAATGACTTCTTATTTAAATGGGATTACAGTATGTGCCTACTTCTTTCTTTCCTTTTCATAAATCTGTTCTATTGGAGCAACTATCTATATGGCTCTCTGTCCATTACCTATCCCATTGAGGTCCATTGTTGGAGTTGGTCTTCTGGTTGGAAGTCGTGTCCTCTGTGACAGTTTCCCCCTGGGTGTGTGGCCCTACAAGCCTGATTGACCCATTAGGTGTACACTCATTTGGGTTCAATTGCTCTGGTAAGCCTTTTGACTCTGCGTCTCTGGTGGTGGATCACTTATCATCAAGTTTGGCCACATTTTCCTTTGTCACATCGTTATCCAGTTCAAGTGTCAGTTATTTTGAACCACGTTTTGGATATCTACAATTTATTGTTTGGTTCACCTGTCCAAACACTAAGGACTATATTTTATTTTTAAAATATTTTTTTTCCTTCACTTCATTGGACATAATTCACTCATATTTTGATTGTCACATAATATATCAATTTTTTGGTTTATTATACCTGTATATTTAGTGTCTATACGCATTGTCTGCATATATATGTTGTTTTAGTTTCTTCCTGGATCATTAATGTGCACTTTATGTATATATATATATTTTTTCAGTTTATTCTGAGATTTATTCTGAGCACTGCACTTACTGTTCACATGTTTTCATTCTTTGCAATTGATCTATTGCTGTGCTAGCTGCTTTTTTACATTGATTGCAAACAGCGCGGTATATTTGCTTTATATCTTTTCACGTGGTTGCTTTCATGGACTTTGTTCTACAATAAAGCCATTTTTTTGCAAGTACTAAGTGTGCAGCCATCCAATCTTTCGTATACCTGAGAGGCTGCAGCAGTGGCAGGGCGTGTACTTCAATTGCTGTGCAGTCTGAGCATCATGGCCAGCAAACATCACCTGTGAGCAGCAGTTTCTTATTGTGCAGGCATGCCAATACTTTTGTTAATATAGTGTATATGCAAATGAAAGACGGAATACGAATTTAGAAGCTTTTACTTATAAGATGACTACAGTAGAAATTTTTTATTTTTATTTCATGATCATCATCCTATAACAGCAAAACTTAGAGAGAAACTTGTATGCTCTATTGAGTATTTACTAACGATTTACCTAAACCATACAAGAATGTGTGATGACTCAACAGAAGGACGCTTAGCATTGTCTAGTGACAGTTGTGACATTTCATTCAGCCAGTTTACTTATGTTGGTGCTTCAAAAAGTGACACTTTCAAGATATTAATTGAAAAACAATTGTCCTCCTCAACAAAACCAATATGTCAAACTGTCGGTGAACTGTGATAAATTTCCCCTCCATTGCGTGGGCTCTTGATTATACAGTACTGGCAGCAAATAAACAACATGAACACTGGAAATGAAAATCGCATCAGGCAATCGGGAGCTCCAGTTGAAATGGTCAATCTGTGACATTGACTTTAGGAACCCATTGTTAGTTTTATGTTAAGATATGTCTAAAGCCAAAAACTCTGCATAGAGTAGGGAATGGTACAGAACAGGATAGAAAGGGCACCAGCCTCACGTGGTAGTTCCAAAAAATGTTATTACCTAATTTTGATTTATACTCACAAAAGTACTCTACAAATCAGCATATCATACAAAAAACAAAAAAACAACCAAGGTTAGTCCTGCTCTACCAACATGATACAAACTCTAATGCCACGTACACACGATCGGAATTCTCGTCGGAAAAAACTCTGACGGTTTTTCCGACGGAATTCCGTCAAGCTGTGTTGCCTACACACGATCACACCAAATTCTGATGGTCTAAAACACAGCGGCATAAAACACGTTCGACAGCACTATAAAAGGGAAGTTTAATGCTTCCGAGCATGCGTCGAATTGTTCAAAGTCCGTCGGAAATTCTGATGAAAAGCTCCCATCGGACTGTTTCCATCGGAATTCCGACCGTGTGTACGCCGCATTAGGAAGAGGGTTTGCACTTGAAACATTGTCAGTCGGGATGCATGCTTTAGGCATGCTTTAGGCAATGACTAGGTGCTGCTTAAGCTAGACATTGATGGATCAAAATTCTACTGAACTAGATGAATCTTGATCTGTGTGTTGATCTATCCATGTCTATCTTCCCATTCAACACCTCACGTGTGTGGATGGAGGAATCCATTCGATTTTTTTTTTCATTCAGCTGCTTGCTGAAAGAAAACAAAAAAAAGAACTGTCTATGTCCAACAAATGTTGAATCCACATTTGATCATTCCCTGTATCCAATCAGCAGAGCAGAACTAAGCTTGTATGGATTTTATGGGACATGATTGTGAGTATAGGAAAGGAACTAGTAATAATAAAGTTTTTATAGAAGACATCACATAGATCAGATGCGCTTTCTGTTGTGTTGGGATGATCAGTCTAAAGAGATCTGTTTGACCGCATATAGCATTGTCCATTGCAAGGGGAAATCTGAATGGGTTATTATTGGAAGTTCCTCTGCAGTGGAATTGTATGTTTCTATCTTCCGAATGCTAATAGTTTGCTTTCTTTTTTTTTTAGAGTAGGGAATGACTGAAACCCTAACACATAAATCTCCCTAATGGCAACACATGCCAAAAAATCTGACAGGAGCTGTAACCTCTCAAAAGAAAAAAAAATCTCATCAGTTCCAGGCTTGCATGAGATTGCCAATGTTACAACTGCACAATACACAACTACACAATACAAGAAGTAAGTAAGTAGGTGTATGTACAGCGACTGCAGGGCACTGGCCACTTCTAGACCAGATCTTTGGCATGGATCTCACAGAGAAACGTGGGTGGCGGGCACATGTATGTGACATCACTCCTCTGTCTGTCTGCTACTGTGGTGTGAAGGATCTGATCAGTCACTCAGTTTCCCCCTATATGGATTGGATGTATATACAGCTGTTTTACAATCCACTAAATGTGAGTAAAGCATGTTATTTTTGTATAAATAAAGATCACTTTTAACATTCGCCCAGATCTGCATGTTCTCTTCTGCTTTATATAGTTCAAAGTTGTAAATCATCACTCATTCAAAATATCTAAAATAGGGTTTTTTTTTGGCTTTAAAATACACTCAAATGTTAAAGAGTCCGCATCATCAACTTAAAAAATTGCAGGTGAAAGCACTGAAAAAGTATTTTAAATGCTTAATTGCAGTGTTTTTTCCTTTTCAGAAATTATTTTGTATTCACCTGCTACGTGCCTTGTGAACCTGCTGGAAAACTACTACAGGACGAGTCGATTTCAGTGGTGGCCCATCCATTAGGGGTGCCCGAGTGCCGCCCCCTCTATTCACGGCTGCCACCCCCTTCACCTTCTAGTGACGCCGGGTGCCTGAATTATAGCGGCAGGGGTGTTTTTTTGAAGCACCTGATTAGACCAAGAGGCTCTAATAGGCTTCAAAGTAGGGTGGGCTCGTGGCGCAAAGCATTGCACTATGAGCCCACCCAGGTGTTACAACAGCGAATTAATATTCCCTGTTGCAACACTGATCCTCCTGCCGGCCAATCGGGAAGAGGGTCTGATACCCCTTACCCAATTGGTTGAAAGGACAGGCAATCCTATTTGAAGCCTTGTTCTCCGATCCCCGGCCTGGACGTGACGTCACACAGGACCCGGAAATGACAGTCCCATGTTCCAATGTATGTTTTGCTTGAAGTCATGGCTCCTAAGCACAGTCCCTTCCCTCCTTGCATGTCGAAACCTTCTCCTCTTCTTCTGGGAGTGACAGATTACTCTATGGGCTGGCCTAGCTCTTCTGCCCTCACCTCATTACATTACCTTTTATGTACCTTATGGAAGGGTAGTGAAGGAAAGTACTATAGAGTGTCACTTGAGTCTGCTGGGTCTGCTGACATCACATCCAGGATGGCAGCACCATGCAGACGTTTCAGGGATTTGGGATATCCTAACAAAGGATGCTTTTACAGGTAAATAACAAACGTAGAATAAGTTGCATGCACATATAATACTATGGGAAGATTTTTGTTAAAATTAATGGTGTGTGATAGAGTTGCTTTGACATCAGTGGTGGCCAACCTAAAAGGCACAGGGAGCTTCAGTTATTGATCCCTGATATCACCATAGGGCTGCACAAAATATTCAGTATATGTAATGCTACAGTAGACTGTCAGAGACTATGGAGAGCCTTCAGAAAATGGTCAAGAACTGTAAAAATTCTAGAAGTATGACTGGAAACATGATGCAAGAGACAGTCAGAGACTGAGAACACTATTTAAGACTGCTAGAGATTGCTGCCATTGCAGCCCCTTTACATACCAGTGAACCCACTTCTAGTACTGACTGTTAGGGTCCAAGGACAGTACAGATACTAAGGGGCTGCAGGTTTGTAAAGGAGAACAGAATGAATATCACCAACAATCGTATATAATAATACATTTTGTATATGCTTCAAGGTCCAGAAAGTTGGAGAGAGTAGGTATAAATGCTGCTAGCATGTAATAGCTAGTTTGTATTCTGAACCCACAGAAACATGTGACAGGCAAGTTTCATTTTCTGCTACAGGCCTGACACTTCATTGGACAATTGTTTGTTTTTAGTATGGCGCATATGACTTAAATGCCAACAAGTGATTGAATGTTGCAGAAGTCAAGGGATTTGATCACCCATGTTGCTCCTTCCTCATTGATAGTAGAGATGGAAGTTATCTGGGTTATCAATGTGCTGGTGCTATCATCAAATTGGAGTTAGTGCTGGGCTTTCCTATTTCAAAGCAAGGCATGCTCTGCATTTGTAAGTAACATAAAAATACCATGAATCAATTGACTGTATAATATAGATTTACATTCATAATAAAATAGATATAAAACTTGAACTTATACATATGTAAGCTTTACAAAAAATATGACCCAAACCACTATAGTTTCTCATTATGCTTCTATGACTGCAATACAGAAAGAAGCAAGTACAAAGTATTTACATTCTTGGATAATAGCCATCATGTTTTTGTAGTTTTTTTTATATCACTTTAATCAAGAGCATATATATAAGATACTGTAACCTCATTCAGCCTGCCAACGATTATTTACAAATCTGTCAAAGGTAATTTAAAACTTCAAAAGAACTCATTATCAAGCTGGAAGTGCTTCAAATTGCTATCTCATCCATCTGGATGATGTTCAGGAGTTCCTCACAATCAGGCTGTAATCTTCCTCTCTGATCACTGAAAAGGGGCCTCCATCCAACGAACCATGGTAACTTTAGTGTATATAAATATATATTCTCATAGTATACAGTGCCTTGACAAAGTATTCATACCCCTTATAATTTTCCACATTTTGTCATGTTACAACCAGAAACGTAAATGTATTTTTATTAGGATTTATGTGATAGACCAACACAAAGTGGCACATAATTGTGATGTGAAAGGAAAATAATAAATGTTTTTCAAAATGTTCTACAATTAAATATGTGAAAAGCATGGGGTGCATATGTATTCAGCCCCTCTGAATCAATACTTTGTAGAACCACCTTTCACTGCAATTACAGCTGCAAGTATTTTTGTGGATGTCTCTACCAGTTTTGCACATCTAGAGGGTGAAATTGTTGCCCATTTCTCTTTGCAAAATAGCCCAAGCTCTGTCAGATTGGATGGAGAGCGTCTGTGAACAGCAATTGTCAAGTCTTGCCACAGATTCTCAATTGGATTTAGGTTTGGACTTTGACTGGGCCATTCTAACACATGACTATGCTTTGATCTAAACCATTCCATTGTAGCTCTGGCTGTATCTTTAGGGTGATTGTCCTGATGGAAGTTAAACCTCTGCCCAAGTCTTTTGCAGACTCTAACGGGTTTTCTTCTAAGATTGCCCTGTATTTGGCTCTATCCATCCTCCCATCAACTCTGACCAGCTTCCCTGTCCCTGCTGAAAAAAAAGTGCCCCCACAACATGACGCTGCCACCACCATGTTTCATGGTGGGGATGGTGGTTTCAGGGTGACGTGCAGTGCTAGTTTTCCGCCACACATAGCATTTTGCTTTGAGGCCAAAAAGTTTACTTTTGGTCTCATCTGACCAGAGCAATTTCTTCCACATGTTTGCTGTATCCCCCACATGGCTTCTCACAAACTGCAAACAGGGTTTCTTATGGCTTTCTTTCAACAATGGCTGTCTTCTTGCCACTCTTCCATAAAGGCCAGATTTGTGGAGTGCACGACTAATAATTGTCCGGTGGACAGATTCTCCGACCTGAGCTGTAGATCTCTGCAAAAAAAATTGAAAATCTTTTATCATTTTCCTTCCACTTCACAATTATGTGTCACTTTGTGTTGGTCTATTGCATACAATTCCAATAAAATACATTTACATTTTTGGTTGTAACATGAAAAAATGTTGAAAATGCCAAGGGGTGTGAATACTTTTTCAAGGCACTGTATATAGCATATATTTATCCAATACAACCGATATACAGTGTATGTCAACCTTTGTCATCATGTACTCAAAATAAATTGGGAAAGCATTACATGTTTGTTAATTATTTTTCAAGACATTGCGTAAGTTTGTATATTCCTTTCAAATGTTTCTATCACACGGTAAAAATTTTCAGAATGCAATATTGCTTAATTACAACACTTAAAGAGGAAATTCACTCTTATTTTACAATTACAACAAAGGCACCTTTACAGATGTTTAGTAAGTCAATCTACAATCTATATAGATCATTTCAAGCTTTTTATTCTTTGCATAACTCATTTTCTTTTCATCCCCATCCTTCTCATACCATTTCACATACAGTGGGTATAGAAAATAATCATCCCCGTTAAAATAATCACATTTTGTTGCTTTGCAGACTGAAATGAAGACAGACACAGTTTTTGTTTTATACAACTGTATTTACTAGTGCAACTTATAATATCTAAGTGAAAGATATAACACCAACATGTAAGAAAAAAAAATCAAAAACAGAATCACTGAGTTGGAAAAGGGATCACCCTCTTGTGTCAGTACTTTGTTGAACCACTTTATGCTTTAATTACAGACTTTAGTCTGTTGGGATATGTCTCTACTAACTTTGCACATCTAGACTTTGCAATAGTTGCCCACTCTTCTTTGCAGAACTGCTCAAGTTTAGTTAAATTTGATTGTGGCCATTTGTGGACTGCAGTCTTCAAGTCATTCCACAGATTTTCAATGAAGTTTATGTCTGGGCTCTGAATAAGTGATGCAAGGACATTCGCCCTTTTCTCCTTCAATCACTGTGTGGTAATTTTTGCTGTGTGTTTTGGGTCATTGTCATGTTTAAAGGTAAACCTTCTTCCCATTGACAACTTTCTGGCAGAGGGTAGCAGATTTTCCTCAAGAATTTAATGGTATTTTCTCCCATTCATTTTTCTTGGTGAGCTGTATTGGATTTCTGCCAGACATATCGTTTGGTGTTTTTTGGGCGGCACAGTGGTGTAGTGGGTAGCACTCTCACCTAGCAGTAAAAAGGGTCGCTGATTCAAATCCCAACCATAAATAATAATATAATAGATGAGCATCTTAACGAGACACGATGTACAGGGATAGGGACAATTGTAGGCACGCGCCCACACTCAGGATGGACTGGTGTCTTTATTCAACCTTACTAACTATGTAACTATGTGTTGAGGCCAAATAATAAAATTTTAGTCTCATTTGACCACCTTAAACGCACCTTGAAAATTCTGAGGCCACAAGGAAAAAGATGTTATGGTCAAATGAGACAAATTTTTTTTTGCTTCTACTTACATTTATTATTTTTCCATGTGAGGTACTGGAGAACTCACCAGGGCCTCTAAGATGAATCCTGGAAAGGCTACACCACCAGTGTCTTCCCCCACCGTTGATCTGCCTGTCACATGTTCCTGGAGGCAGAACCAGAGTTACAAGCAGAGATTCAGGAAGTAAAGTCAGATGGATTCATCTACAGTAGGTATAGAAAAGAATCACCAATTAAAAAAAAAAAGTTTAACTAATGAATGTAAGATGATTTCATATCAGCATGAAGAGCTGGTGTGAAGAAGAGGGGAAAGGTCTAATTAAAGCGGTAGTAAAGGCTGACATTTAAAAAAAAAAAAATAAGAAACATGCTATACTCACCTGCTCTGTGCAGTAGATTTGCACAGAGCAGCACCGGTCCTCCGCTTCTCAGGTCTCCTGCTGGCGCTCCTGGCCCCTCCACCCTGCTGAGTGCCCCCATAGCAAACAGCTTGCTATTGGAGCACCTGAGCAGGCTCGCTCCCAAGCCGCTGCTCTGTGTTTCCATTCACACACAGAGCTGCACTTAGCCCCACCCCCTCTCTCTCCTCATTGGCTCACTGGCTGAGATTGACAGCAGCGGGAGCCAATGTCTCTGCCAATGAGGAGGGAGAGTCCCTAGAGAGACATGAGGCTCTCATGCACATTGCTGGATCGGGATGGGGCTCAGGTAAGTATTGGGGGCTGCTGCACAGAGGTTTTTTACCTTCATGCAGGAAGGTAAAAAATCTTGAGCCTTTAGAACCACTTTTAATTTATTGTACATGGTATGGTATTGTATTGCCCTGGTTCAAAAAATAACATATTAAAGTACATTGGATTATTTAGATTTGGCCACAAAGCTTGGTTAGATTATATACAAATGGTGTTGTCCTTTGAAGGAATCTGTGGGAAGAGAAATATATAGGCTGCTTTTACTGGCCCGATACTAAAAATAACAATTATCTGCCTGTCTCTGGCGTCAATGTTTTCTGAATCACCGGGCCTGATTAACTAAAGCGGTTGAGGCTGTTCACTTAAAGCGGAGTACCACCCAAAAGTGGAACCTCCTCTTATCTGCTTCCTCCCTCCCTCCGGTGCCACATTTGGCATCTTTCAGGGGGGAACGGGTACCTGTTTTTACTGGTACCATTCCCCACTTCCGGGAGACTGTGCCACGGCGCTGTCCCTCAGAAGTTCACTGCCGGTTTCCCTTACCATTATTGGTGGCGGCAGCACCAGAGAGCTGATCTGAAAATCGTCTGGGGTGCCGGCATCATGGGATCCCTGGAAAGGTAAGTGTTCTTATATTAAAAGTCAGCAGCTACAGTATATGTAGCGGCTAATTTTTTATTTTTCCATGGCAGGGGGGGGCGGAACGCCTCTTTTTTTTAATCCTTTTATTTTTCTTAATAAACACACAGACAATACAAATGTACAACAGCACAGCCAACATCTGGCTAATATCAGGGAAGGGGTCACAAGGTAGCATTACGGTACCAAGAAATGTTGGATTATTTACGACTACCATAGTATACCATCATCAATGAGCTGGCCTGGCTCATGCTCCAAGGGTGGGCTGATATTGAACTAGCTCACCTAAACTATTGTGCTATCAAGGATTGATCTATGAGGACTTCAGGGGAGGCCATCAGATATTAGGAAGGCTTCCTAGTCTGCTGCAGCAGTAGAGGGTTCTGCTAACCACTTAGTCCAGACTCTGTCATATTTTTTCGGACAGCCTCTATGTATATAGGTGTCCTTGTATAGGGGTATCACATTATTTACAAGTGTTTTCCATAGACATATAGAGGTAGCAGTCTTTCACTTCCAGCATAGGATGATGGATTTCCAAGCATAGAACATCAAGAGACCCAACAAGGTTCTCTCAGCCACCCTGGGCACCAGGTCCTCCACCAACCCCAGGCCAGCATACATATTCTTGGGGATGGAAAAATAGAGATACTTAGTAGTTCATTCACCTCCATAAGGATTTGTGACCAAAAAACTGTAATTACCCGGCAGGACCATAATATGTGAATGTCGTACCCGGGAGTATGGTCACAACGCCAGCACTCTGGGAAGAGAGAAGACCTCATCTTGTGCACCCGAGCTGGAACTTCTCTTTAACAAATTGTATATTCACTTCACAAAGGGCACGCCATTACATAAAGTCAGCCTGTACTCATTTTGAATACACTTCTGTTAACAGAGAAAAAAGTAAAAAAAAACATGATTTTTGCTAGCACATGGTTGGGTATTCAAAGTGAACAAAGGGTCATCTTATTCACTAACATTGTGTATTTAAAGTGACACTAAACTCTGGTTTTAAAAAAAAAACTTTCAGTTTTGTGATCGCAGCTGCCAATAAAGGGGAGGCAGTGCCTTGCGTTTTTACAGCTGCTGTGCACAAAAGTGCAGGGTAACACAGAGCCCTGCGGATCGGTGCGTAAAAATGCCGCCATGTTGGATTCTATTGCACTGCACTGCTCCACAGCTGACAGCTGCAAGGGAGTGTGAACAGGGCAAGCAGAAAACCATGACAGAGGGTTTAACTTTTCTCACCTTCCTAATAAAAAAAAAATTGCCATTACATACGCTTTAAAGCAATACCACTGATGTATTGACTTTAATCTAGTTTTGTGAACAAAAGATAAAAATATCCTTTCCCACACAGTGATTCAGACCGGACATCCCCAGACATATTTCAAATTCTAATACGCTGACACCCAGCAAACTCATCGTCACGCCTAGCTTTGTTTACATGATACCAGAATATTTCTGTTTTGCCATGTGAAGTCGTGTTGAAATATCTGTGTCAAAGTCTGTGGGAAATGAATTGTCTTGAACAACTGAAATATTTCACGAGGATGAAACCTTCCCTCTTCTGGCATTTGGCCTTTGCAGGCACCCTTAATCATTATAGGTACAGTTAAGTCAAGAAACTGAAATAGTTATCAGCACTTTAAGAGTTGGTCAGAAAGAAAGGACAGTGGCCTGCAAGTAGGAGAATGTACAATGTACATAAATAAAGTCTCAGACAGGGATAGCAAAATAGGGGCATACGCTGGAAGGAAAAAAGACACAACCTGCATTAATGATAGTCTCAGCACAAATGGCGGCTACCAATGTCCAACAACCTGAAATGGTGAGGGGTAAAAGGCAGGCTAATAAAGGTCCTCCACACCTGATCATGATGAAACATGATGAGGCGGGGGCAAAAACTGGGCGTCTCGCGCATGCGCAGAAGCGCCAGCGCGAGTGTGCCAACATTTTCCCATAGTGCTCAGAGGCCAGAAGAAGAATGATGCGCGCGCGTCCATCATCGGCGCGCGCATATGGATGGATCCAGACCAAGAAAGAGCCCTCCAGTGGACGGAAGGGGTAATACCGCAATATTAGTCAAAGCAAATGATGCTAAAGAAAGCCTATGGAGGAAATGGGAAGCCATTATATCCAGGACAAGAGATGGAAACAGAGCTGAAAATTACCAGATGGCGGTGGAGCATCAGGGAGGTGTGCAGGCAACGAAGCCAGGCGGGCTGCGGCCATAGGATCGCAGCCCTGGGGTGCCCAAACAGTTACCAATGCAGTAATTACCATAGGGGATAATAATTATGCATATAAATGGCATGATTCCCCTGTACGTAAATTCACATCAAAACCACATAATACTGATAATTACCAGATGGCGGTGGAGCATCAGGGAGGTGTGCAGGCAACGAAGCCATAGGATCGCAGCCCTGGGGTGCCCAAACAGTTACCAATGCAGTGAGGGAGTATAAATGGCCAAGAGTGGAAAGGCGAAGGTGGAAGAACCAGAGATAGACCGGGCCATGTTTAATGCACCAGATGGACAAAGGGACCAAGGGAAATGAACAGCAACGGGCAGTAGGGCTGAGACGGTGGGCCAAGACCCAATTTTTCCCACTATCGATGGGGTCCCAAAAATGGGGCGACATGGAGGTACATCCGCTATACATAGATAAAATAAGGGATTGTTCAATAGACAGAGGCATACAAATTTTAGTATATAGTTGAGTGAGACAAAATGTATTGACATTGAACCAAGAAGGATATGGAGTATATACCAATATCTTAGAATTTATACCAAGCCATACACAGTTGGCTAACGGCTTTCTTTAAGAAATAATTGCATTTGGATTAAATATACATTACGATAGTATAATCAGTCTATAAATTAGGAACATACAAGCAAACTGAACATGCTTATAGACAAACAATAATGAAAAAAACAGCTGTCAAGGTGCCCGAGCCACCAAAGGTAGCTAGCCACGCAACAACGCACAACGGACCGGAGAAAGCAAGAAAAAGATACATAACAAAATTAAGATATCATTAGACATAATGGATGGCGATAAACAACTCTAAATGAATAATCTGAAGTGAGTATCCATTTTCAGATATAGTAAATAGCCAGAATTATAAGAAAGGTTTGAAACTTATGTATTCGTTGTCAAACCTGGTATTGGACAGCATTAAGATTATGTACCATTAGTTTCATTTTGCAAGAGTTTCTATCGATACACCTCCTCGCACATGTGTTTTCGACATGGTCTAATGCCGAAAAACGATAATGTGTTGGGGATCATGGTTGTGTACAAGACAAGATGTCTATTAATGGCTGTAGTGGTTGATGCGTTTTAAGAGTAGGTTTTGATGTGATCACGTAATCCGGACCTGAAAGGGCCGTTTTGGTTTTACCAATGTAAAAGGCATCTGCAGGTGTTTTTTGTGGCTAGATATAAAATCAACGCCTATTGTTCTGCAATTTACATAATGAGAAAATTTCGTGAAAGGAGCCATCGGAAGCAGAATAAACTTTAGAATTTGAAAACAAAATTTGGCAGATGTCGCATGACCACAGGGGTAACGTGCCATTGTCAGGGCGACTTTGGGTCATTACTGGAGCGTGATGACTTCTAATGAGGACGATCACATAATGAAGGACATCGTTTATAGGTTATGTTCAGGACGTGAAACAAATAAACTTGCTGACTGTGGGGTCAGCAAGTAATAAAGGCCAGAAGTTGTTAACATGCCTCACGGATTTGAGTATGCATTGATGAAAAAACGAATGTGATCAGTCTGAAGGTTGGGTATCTGTGGGATTTTTGGAATTATGAATCAGTGAAGTCTGTCAAGTTTCTTGACCTTATTAAACGAACGTTTAAGGAGTGCCCGACTAAACCTCTGTTAATTAGTCTAGAGAATTAATTCATTTAGATGCTTTGTGAAAGTCCGCATCTGAGGTGCAGTTGCGTCTAATTCGAAGGTATGACTATACGGAATACTGTTGAGTAAAGATTGGGGTGAGCACTTTCGGCATGTAGGATTGTATTGCCAGCTGTCGGCTTTCTAAACAAGGACGTACAGACAGTTAAGTCAAGAAACTGAAATAGTCGACTAAACAATGAAGGTAAGGAAAAAGACATAACTGCCATTAATATGAAATGTTGGGGTTCGTGGACAAAGCTGGGAATATCTTGGATTTGGGGTTTAAGGAGGCAGGGGGGGGAAAGAGGCACACCCCCAGAGGGCGACGGAAACGACGCATCCGTCCAGCATTGATGGTCTCCTCCAAAGGGCCATAAGTTTCATTGATTGACTGCATTTCTAAATGGGGCGCTTGATCTAT
Organism: Lithobates sylvaticus; assembly: GCA_028564925.1. Classification (NCBI taxonomy): domain Eukaryota; kingdom Metazoa; phylum Chordata; class Amphibia; order Anura; family Ranidae; genus Lithobates; species Lithobates sylvaticus. Next base: position 119,909,914 of record CM053026.1, read on the forward strand.
ATTCAGCTTGCTGGGCGAATAAATGAATATCTTTGATGATTCAAATTTATCAAAAGTCTGACAAAGTCAATCTGTTTAAACTTTTTTTTTTTTTGTTCATGAGTAAAAGAGATGGGGACAGGTGAACACGGGATACTGGATGTGAAAAAGTCGTTTTGGGGGGACACTGGTTACACCATTTGTTTGAGGGTAAAAGGTTCACTGCCGGTCTGCGGTATGAGGGGAAAAGTGATCGTGGTGATAGAGTGGGATTGGCTGATGAAGGACGTGTTTGTGAGGCTGGGTGAAAAGAAGTGATGCGGGGCATAGGTGTATGTGTAAGGGTGCGATCGTGAGTGTCCAATAGAGATGATCTAATCCTTTCTTATCTTAAGTTACGGTCATGTGGACAAATCTTGATAAATAGAGATGTACTGGATGAGTAAGACGTAAGAGGTGTGTTAGGGGGTTCATTGAGTATTGGATTGGTTGGGTGGATTCTGTGGTTTGATGTGAATTTAGTACAGGGGAAGAAATCATGACATTTATATGGCATTATTATTATCGTATGCAGATTTGTCTCTTTTGTATATTTTCTTTCATGTTAATATATCAGTGGTGTAAGTTTCTAAATGCTGTTGCGCGCAGTAATTTATCTCGTTTTATAAACCTAGTGGATGAGCTCAAAAGGCATTGTATTACCAGGAGCTAATGGCTGCATCGAAGACAGTCCAGTTCGTGTTCAAATTGTTTGCACATTAATGTAATCCCGCTGAAAAGAGCAAAAAATCATATGCCATTAATAAATATCCAAGGTCTAAGTGTAGACAGCATTGACATGACTTCAAAACACTTGACTTCTGGAAGATTTACCTCCCTTCATGACCAGGCCATTTTTTGCGACATGACTTCTGGAAGATTTACCTCCCTTCATGACCAGGCCATTTTTTGCGATATAGCCCTGCCTTACAATTATGCGATCATGCAACGCTGTACCCAGATAAAACGTATGTTTTTTTCCCCACAAATAGAGCTTTTTTTGGTGGCATGTGATCACCTCTGCGTTTTTTATTTTTTGTGCTATAAACAAAAAAAGTCTGACAATTTAAAAAAAAACAACAATATTTTTTTTTACTTTCTGCTATGAAACATAACCATTAAAAAAAAATAAAAAAATAGAATTTCTTCATAAATTTAGGACAATATGTATATGTATGCTACATATTTTAGGTAAAAAAAATCCCAATAAGCGTATATTGATTGGTTTGTTTGTTATAGCGTCTACAAACTATGGGATATGCACTGCAATTTTTATTTTAGTTTTTATACTACTAATGGCAGCAATCAGCGGCACTGCAATATTACGGCAGACAATCGGACAGTAACTGACACTTTTGACATTTTGTGGGAATCAGTGACACTGATCAGTGCTAAAATATACAATGTCCCTGTACTAATGACACTGGCTGGGAAGGGGTTAAACATCTAGGGGGATCAAAGGGTTACTGTGTGCCTAACCAGTGTTAGGTGCTTTTACTAAGGGAAGTCATGGATTTTATTCCCTTACATAGGCAGAGCTTCATTCTGTGTCTCTGCCCAATGATCAACGGGGCAGGCGGACATCCCCACCCCCTAAGCGGAAGTGCAGAACCACATATATATAGACATTATTCTGCACAGGAGAATTGCCCTGTAGCAGTATCAGGGGCGTACCTAGAGCATTTGGCACCCGGGGTGGATCTTATATCTGGCACACCCCCAGCCGGGCAGGCAGCCTCTGCGCACTGTGGCCCGGAACCCGGAAGAATCCTCCTGGCCTCCTGGCCTCCCTCTGCTCTCCTGGGTGGCCAGGCCCCACCTCTGCAAAAAATGGTGCCAACTGACCCAAGGATTGTCATCGGGCAGCCAGTGCCAGACAGACATACATGTAACTGTCAGTGGCACACCTACTGTGTTCTAATGCCAGTGGCAATACTAGGGTTGGTGTCACCTGGTGCAGTAAAACATAGTGTCACCCCCCCCACAAAATATCTATATATTTTCCCTGTTTTCTGCACACAGAAGACATCAGGAGGAGCGCAGGAGGCATTGGAGGGGACGGGTTCATCGACATTGCACTTTCTGTATTGCCAGTGAGAAAGGCAGCCAGCGGGAAGTGATGCCAGCTGCCATAAAAAGCTGATATCGCGTGGGACAGCAATACTCCCCGCACGTATACTGCAGGCGGGTGCACCCAAATTAGGGTGCCCCTCCTGGTAAAGTCACTGCTCCAGCAGGATTTAGCCTGCATTCACTGGCAAGCAAGGGTGGCTAATCAAGGAGGTATGGCTGACACCCCCCCAATGTGTGGCACCCGGGGCGGACCACCCCCCCTGTTGGTATGCCACTGAGAAGTATATCTGCTATGGGTCAGTCCAGAACTGGTTAAAGTGAACCTGTATTTTGAAGAAGCAAAACAAAGCAATAGGTTTACTTGGTTCCTCTCCATTCGTACACTGCTGTTAATACTAATCTTTTGTTAGCTCCCCTACCATCAGTTCACCTGCCAGGGCAAAGCGGGATGCTATGGGGAAGTATATGTCTCTCTCCCTCTGCTTCCATGATGTAGTGCTTGGTGCTTGGATGCCAAAGCCCCAAGCGTTGCCATGTAGGGGCATGAGAACAATCCTCAGGTCTGCCTAATCTAAACTGCATAAATATAATCTGTGATTATAAGCCTTTGATGGACAATTATAGTCTTATCTGCTTATTTTGCCTTCCTTTTATTACATACCTTATTTTAGACCAAGCACTGGGTCTTTGAGATTCTTTATGCAATGCAAGGGGATCATTGCTGTTGGGAGAGGCTAGCTGGCTTCTGTGTGTAGCTTCCTGGAAACTTTAACCACTTTCAGACCGGACCATTTTGCTGGCTTAAGACCAGAGCACTTTTTGCGATTCGGCACTGCGTCGATTTAACTGACAATTGCGCGGTCATGCGGCGTGGCTCCCAAACAAAATTGACGTTCTTCTTTTACCACAAATAGAGATTTATTTTGGTGGTATTTGATCGCCCCTGCGGTTTTTATTTTTTGCGCTATAAACAAAAAAAGAGTGACAATTTAGAAAAAAACATATTATTTTTTACTATTTGCTATAGTAAATAGCCCCCAAAAATATATAAAAAATATATAATTTTTTTCCTAAGTTTAGGCCGATATGTATTATTCTACATATTTTTGGTAAAAAAAATCACAATAAGCAATTATTGATTGGTTTGCGCAAAAGTTATAGCGTTTACAAAATAGGGGATAGTTTTATAGCATTTTTTACTAGTAATGGCGGCGATCAGTGATTTTTATTGTGACTGAGACATTATGGCGGACACATCAGACATTTTTGACACATTTTTGGGACCATTGTCATTTATACAGCAATCGGTGCTATACAAATGCACGGATTCCTGTGTAAATGACACTGGCAGTGAAGGGGTTAACCAGGAGGTGGCAGTGTAGGGGTTAAGTGTGACCTAGGGGCGTGTTTCTAACTGTGGGGGCGTGGCTGTGTGTGTGACAGTTTACTGATCTCTGCTCCAATCACAGGGAGCAAAGATCAGTGTCACTTGTTGATAGGCAGAACGGGGAGATGATGTTTACTTCAGCATCTCCCCGTTCGTCCTCACCATGAGATGATCGCGGGTATCCCTGCGGCGGTTCTGCCTGGAAACTGGAGATTGTCCATAGCAACCAAAAAGTGTCCCTTTATGTCAAAAGTGGGTTTAGACCAGCTAGAAAACAGCGATAATAAATTAGAATCACAATTTATCATCAAACACTAAATTTAATGACAGCGACTATTCTGCAACTGAGCAAATTTCAGTGTTTTTTATTTGATTACATTATTGAATAATTTTTATAAATATTTTTATTATATTATAATTTATGATTTTGTGTTTCAAACTTTATCATACCCGGGATGTCTACTAGACTCTGGTTCGGACAGATTTAAGTGAGTTATTCATAAGCATTGCATGCCTACAATATAAAAACGCCAAATTTCCATGCAAAATAATTGTACCGCTTTCAGCACTAAATTCCAGACAGAATCATACCGCCAGGGAGGTTAAAGGTAAGGCTGGAGTATCGCTTTAAATTTCCAGCAGCTAGTCAGTTTCACTCCTTTACATTCCAGCTGCATCTTAGATCAGAGTTTGATTCTCTGCTTTTAAGCCTAATAGACAAATGTATATATCAAACATTGATAAATAAGGGTCTTTGCATGCAGCTGGAGAACCTATTGAGGCTTAAAATAGAAATGACATTACCAACAAGATCAATAATGTAAACTATGATACAGGGCCATTTTTCATACAGTATTGATATAAAGATTGTCATTATAACACCCTCAAGCAGAAAAAATTGCTATATGTTTTTTGGAAGTAACAGTAAAGAAACATAATATATATTTCTATGAGTATAGGCATTTTCAGTTGACGCTATGTCCATTAATTGCGGTAATGTCTATTACCATTGCTGTTAGTTTAATGGTCAATCAGGACATCTCAAATTGCTTTAAAGAGTCTGTAATAGCAAGTGCACCTATGGCATTTTCAGAACCTATTATGAACCGTTAAAGCAAGTAAGCCAAGCCTGACTGTCCAGTTCCTAATGGTAACTGTACAGCCGTGGCCAAAAGTTTTGAGAATGGCACAAATATTCATTTTCACAGTCTGCTGCTTTAGTGTTTTTAGATCTTTTTGTCAGATGTTACTTGGGTATAATGAAGTATAATTACAAGCATTTCATAAGTGGCAAAGGCCTTTATTGACAATTGCATGAAGTTTATGCAAAGAGTCAATATTTGTAGTGTTGACCCTTTTTTCTCCAAGACCTCTGCAATTTGCCCTGGCATGCTGTCAACCAATTTCTGGGCTACATCCTGACTGATGGCAGCCCATTCACGCTTGGAGTTTGTCAGAATGTGTTTTTTTTTTTTTTGTTCACCCGCCTCTTGAGGACTGTCCACAAGTTCTCAATGGAATTAAGGTCTGGGGAGTTTCCTGGCCATGGACCCAAAATGTTGATGTTTTGTTCCCCAAGCCACTTCTGATGGCAAGGTGCTCCATCATGCTAGAAAAGGCATTGTGAGTCACCAAACTGTTCTTGGATGGTTGAGAGAAATTGCTCTCGGAGGATGTTTTTTTACCATTCTTTATTCATGGCTGCGTTCTTAGGCAACATTGTGAGTGAGTCCACTCCCTTGGCTGAGAAGCAACCCCCACACATGAATGGTCTCAGGATGCTTTACTGTTACCATGATTCAGGACTGATGGTAACGCTCACGTTTTCTTCTCCAGACAAGGTTTTTTCCGGATGCGCCAAACAATCAGGAAGGGGATTCCTCGCTCAACTATTAAAAGTCTCAAAGTTTTCAAGTTTTCAAAAACTTAATTTTATCCTTAATAATGATTGCCCTGCAGAAGTTAAAGTGTATCAATAGTCAAAACTTAAAATAATATTTTCATTTTCAAATTGTATTTCAAATATTTCTAGCCTACTTATAACCTGAACAATCTTGAATTTAGTAAACTTACTTTCTGAATATCCCACACATTTACTTCCTTAAATTCTGTGACACATATGCATTATGTGAGTAGGTACTTCTGTGTCACACATTTCAAAGAACCTGCCTTCTGCACTACATAGGTGCTGAGAGGAGTTTCAGGAGGTGGAGCCAGTACAGGGATCATTGCTTGCAGGCAACATGGTACCATGGGATCTGTAGTCCTTATAAACTGAAAGTAAACATCAGAGGAGAAGCTACAAAACACGCAGGGGATCCAGGGAGCTGTGGAAAGAGATGGCCAGCAGATAGGCAGAACTCACAACATGAAAGGAGATTTTTTTAAAGTAGGCTTACATTGGATTGTCAAAAATAGCGATTGTATGTGTTGCTTTTACAATGCTGATTTTATAAAAAGAAAGTGTATGCTGTGACCAAAGAAATCCTTTAAAATAATAAAACATCAGTCACTGTAATACTCACCTTCTGTTCAGCGATGTCCACTGCAGACTCTGAGATCCAACACCAGTCCTCTTCTGGACTGATTAACAATCCATGTCATTCAACTCCCTTCCTATTAGCCTAGGGTACCATGGACACATCCACGAGGGAAGGTATTTATACAGCGATTTTTTTAAATGATGTGGTTAAGGGGTTTCTAGAAAAGCTATCAAATTCCTACATTGTTGAAGTGTCTGTGTGCAGCCTGCAATCTGTGCTCTGCTCCTGACTCTTTCTGCCTGATCTATGTAGTTTGATTCTATATTAAGTTTGAATGGGATCGATAGTTGACTTTTTAGTTAGCCTTTCGATACAACAGTTGTGTTCTGTATGTCAGAGACAGCAAGAGCAAGGTGCCTGCAGTGGGCATGCCTGAGATGGCTCTTATCCTTCACAAGCTGGGGTTCTCATATTATCAGATTACCTGGATGAAAAATGAAGGTACTATGCAGGTAGTCTTTGTTCTCTGTAGGATTCTGAATGTTTAAGTTTCCATTTTGACTTCAGTTTATCTTCAAGTATAATTGAAATTTGGCATAACTGCCTCGTTCCCTTGGTATATTACCAGATTGGTCTAGGAATCCTGCAGTTTTCATTTACACTCTTTTCTTAGTAGTGTTATTCTACTATGAACTACTGTATCATCCCAAAATAGATGTTCTTGGCTACAATTACCATCCTCTTCCACAGAACATTACGTTAACACTTACTGTATCAAGCGCCAAATAAATAAAGCTCATGATTCTGATTTCACCCATCTCATTCTAATATGTTTCTCAAATGTAAATTCCCCAGCCTCCTCCTGACCTGCCCAAATCTAACCTGGAACCTTCTAAGCCCAGATCATACATGTCTCTCCCTGGCAGCAGTTGCCTCCTGTGGCATTTACATCCATGTAGAAAGCTCCCCCAGCATGGGCCCCTCCTGTGCGGTAACTTCCTGTACATTTAATTGATGCTTTATTCATAATGTCTTTACTGTAGGAGTAAGGTTCCAATCATGTCTGATCAGGTGTGTCCAGTACTGGAGAATATTTCTCCCAAGAGGCTGTAAACACCATGGGAAGCTACCTCTGCCACAGAGAAGTAAGTATGCACCGTGGTGGTGGGGCTCTATGTTAGATTGTCCTAGAGGGATTGGAAAGGGGAGCAGGGGTACTTTCAGAAGTTGGTGCTTGGATCAATCAGCTTCCATGTTCTGTGGCTATCTATTGGCCTATCACTATGATGCCAGGCCCCACTGACTTATAGGGGAGTACAGGTAATGGAATGAGACAGAGCTGGATTAAGAGATCAGGATTGGCATAACTGAGTAGTCTGAGTTTTGAGATATTTTGGGCACTCTAGAACTGAACTTGACTGTGAACACTTATTAGACATTCCGACCACAAAATCTGTCAGATTTTTTCAGACGGATTTTGTCCAAAACTTGTGTTGCACACACACGGTCTAACAAAGTTGTCGGAAAATCCGATCGTTCCGAACGAGGTGACGTACAACACGTACGACGGGACTACGTAGAGGCCAGTAGCCAATAGCTTTCGTCTCCAAATTTCTTCTGAGCATGTATGGCACTTTGTGCGTCGGAATTCTCTACACACGATCGGAAAAAGTCCAAACGGATTTTCTTGTCGGAAAATTTTAGATCCTGCTCTCAAATAGAGCCCGCACACGATCGGATTTTCCGACAACATAATCCGATTGGACTTTTTCCATCGGAATATCCGTCCGTGTGTACGGGGCATTAGAGATGCATACTTATGGAGGAAACTGAATGTTTAGGAGGGGTGACAAGAGTTCAGTCTTGCTTTACAGCTACATTATTTGTGTTACTAGTATAAACAAAAAATAATAGAAGTTCTGAAGTATTTATCTTTACTGAAGAAAAATTTGTTTTTAGATTCTTATCAGTGCTAATAATTTGATTAAAAGCTAAGGCCTTTGGTCACAATGTAGGCGCACTCTAGCTGCAAAACATGGCCAAACCTCCAACTAGTGGCCTACAGTTGTTAACATGTTAGCACTAATTACTTAGGGTTGTGGCAGCACAGTGTTGTAGTGGGTAGCACTCTCACCTAGCAGTAAAAAGGGTTGCTGGTTTGAATCCCAACCATGACACTACCTGCCTGGAGTTTGATTGTTCTCCCTGTGCGGGTTTCCTCCAGGTACTTCGGTTTCCTCCCACACTCCAAAGACATGCTGGTAGGTTAAATGGCTTCTGTCCAAAAAATTGACCCTAGTATATGAATGTGAGTTGGGGACCTTGAATTGTGGGCTCCTTGAGGGTAGGGACTGATGTGAGTGTGCGATGTATGTGGGGAGCGCTGCGTAAATTGATGGCGCTATATGGGTATCTTAAATAAATAGGGATAATTGTAGACACGCACCCACACTCACTCAGGTTGAACTGGATGGACTGGTGTCTTTATTCAACCTTTCTAACTATGTACACTCCCATCTGATGCAGCAATAACTTCTACTTTTTCATGCTAAGACTTTATTGAACAAATTTGAAGGCTTTTCTTGTTATCAGGCTACTTTATTTTAAAATAAATGGGATGAATAGTGGACTTAGCTGATTAGCAATTAGCAGTTATAGTCCAAGCAACATGGCTTAAAAGAGGAGTTCTGGATGTGAAAAAAACAATCACACATACTCACCTAGGTGTGTGCAGCATTGCTCCGATGCAGCATCTGTCCCCCACCACCTCTACACCAAGAACCGAGCGAGCACTTGTTCTTTAGACCCCTTTCACACTGAGGCGTTTTTCAGGGCTAAAATAACGTCTGTAAAGTGCCTGAAAAACAAACTTCACTCCTGTGATCAATAGGAGAAGTAGCCAAAAGAGCTTTGGCCCAATTTCTCCTTTAACTTAGTTCCATACATTTGGCAGGATTATGGACCCGCAAGGTTGTAGACAATTGAGTACAATTGTGAGGGAATAAAGCGTCTATGTGAATAGTTAGAACTGTCCTAAGCATATGGCAAAATTCCAGGTACATACTTGTAAAACACTAACAATACTGTTCCCATTGTGGATGACACAGGAGGCTGCAGCAATACTTACAATACCGGTGCATCGTAATCTCTCAAATAGAATCTCTGTTACCATTTTTTTAATTTTCCAAAGAGTAAAGTGTACACATGTATCCTCTCAGTGCTGCTGTCTCTCCCTCTTCCTCTAATGTTCAGGTGCATTTTGTCAGGACTCCTTAAAAAATGGTCAGCATGTGATATATATTGAAAGAATATATATATGTGTGTGTGTGTAGCGGTCACACTTTACTAAGTGTGCGCTATCAGTGCAAAATTTAGTTTTTATCAGAACTGTAATGGAGTTCTGGGGGTTAATTGTACAGGATTTACTTTTGCAGCGGTCTGGCTGGGCTGTACTGAGGTTCCGCCTGGTCATGGGTGCAGTGAGGCACCCATGACAGGCCAAGAACCAGGCCTGGTTGGACGTGTTAGGTACCAATCTTTCCCAGAGCCAATCAGTGGGCGCGTCTGGTCTCGCTGCATAGTCTGGGAAGGGGTATTTAAGGTGCTGAAGTCACGTGTTCTGCTGCTTTGATTCCTGGTTCCGGTCTAGGGGCGGCCCCGTGAGGGGTCCCGGGCCCAGGAGTGTCTGCCGTCCCGCAAGCATGGTCAATCCGACCAGCCTCAAAGGCCCTCATGGTCTGGGGCAGGGAGCCGTCTGTTCCCAAGTCTCGGAACTGGCTAGTTCGATGCCCAGTAACTGAAGGAGGATTCAAAGGCGTCACGGTGTGCTCTCGGTATTGGAGGGACACGGCAACTCGTACAAGTGACCAGGGGAGGACTCTTCGGAGGAGGGTCAACAAGCTGGCTGCTCAGTAAGAGCCTGGGAGCTGAGTTGTATGGACACTAAAGAATCCACACTTCACACAGTATCGCCAAGAAGGCTGAGAGATCCAGGTACTGTGAGAAAGGTTCCTACTTATCTTCAGTTACAATTTAGTCTGTGGCTGAGACATTGCAAAGTTTCCGGATCACATTTTGGCTGCTAGATCTCTGGCTAGAGGTTTATCCGGCAGTGAAGCACCCAGCTGCGAGTGGCTACTCTCTGGGTTAATTAGAGACATTCAGTGGATGTCAGCAGTTCAAAGTGCCTGAGTTTTATCACCCGTGCTCTCTATTCCCATCAGAGACTGTGTTATTGTTGGATGTTATTCCCTGCAAAATAAAATCCTTGAAAAGGACTTTTATGTGTCAGCATCTGAAGTCGCTGGGTACTAACCCTGGAAACCCCTAGACAGCAACCGGAAAGGCCATGAGGAGGTAAATGTTAAGTATAGAAAGTCAAGGCCGCCCCTCGGGGTTATGGCCGCTACATATATAAATAAAAACAATTATGCCAGTATGGTCACTCAAATTTCATGGGATTTCAGTGGCAATCATAAGCTTTGGCTTCCCCAAGATGGCTGCCTGCTGGAGCCCATAACAGTTAAAAAATGAGTCCCCAATGAGTTCAAGCCAGCCTGAAGAAGAAACACAGCACCCTCTTAAGGACAGCATACATACCACAGCACTATACCTTCCTACAAAATAATCTATTCCATTCTTATTCCTCCCCCTTCAATGGGTATTAAAAGATCAAATGCGTCAACTTTTTGACATGAGTGTAGCACTGGAAGGAGCCTGGAATTACACCGTCTCTAGAAAAAATATGTATTTCAGTACTTCTATTACTCTTATTCAGCCCAGTAAAATTGTTGACATAGCTTTAAAGATCAGTTATAGTCAAAAACTATTTTTAGTATGCAAGTTAACTTATTTTTACTGTGCAAATGTACAAAAATAATTTTGGCTATATTTCAGCTTTATGACAGCATTTAACAATAAACAGACTGCTAAAGTTTTGGATTTTAAGCTGTGTGCACACTTCTAGGATAAGCAGTAAGCTAGTCAAATAAGCAAACATTAGGATCTGGGGGCATTTGTGTTGTTGGTTCCCCCAGTGCTAATTTTTGAACAGTTCTGAAAAACCTTAGCACCTTCAGAATTAAACATAAATGCATGATACGAATGGGAAAATAGCTTGTGAACCAATTAGATACCTTTCATCAATGTTTAGCAAAAGTGGAGCATTCCTTTAAGAAAGTTTATTAAACTGCATTTCATGTGTATTCCACTGGAATGGAAGATTTACCAAAACAGGAGCACTCAGAATCTAGTGCAACTGTGTATGTTAGCCAATCGGCTTCTAACTTCAGATTGTTCAATTAAGGTTTGACAATAAAACCTGGAAGCTGATTTGTTTCTATGCAGAGCTGCACCGGATTTTGCACACTTCAGTTTTAGTAAATCTCCCCCTCTGTCTTTGAGAAAGCAGATGGATCGTGATTACTGCAGGATCCTGTCACCAAGCTGTGGACCGATATGTAGCTGGGGACCCTTGGAAGCACTCAGACATTTTTGAGCTGCTCATATCTAATAGGTTTCTCATAAACCTCAATGTAAACACAAGCTTATGCCAATATCTTTATGTACAACATATATGAGAGAGATTAAGGCAGTAATAGAGCAAGACACGCACGCTGCATGAGGTAAAGCTGAAGCAGCTCAGACAGCTAAGAGGATTATAGATAAATAGTAGACGATGCTCCTGTTCTGTCAGAAGAAATCCCTTTTTCACTTCCACATTTTCTGGGCTGCCATCCATGTAATCTCTGACTGCAATTACACGCTCCTTATTGTTCTCTGCCAACTAACCAGATCTGAAAGGGGATGAAGCAAGATATTCTTTATTCTTATTATAGGGTTAAAAACAGTTTCCAGATTCTCCAAGATGCAGGTTATGATCTACCCAGAAAATACCCTTTTTACAATCTTCCTGCATATGAATGGGTTTATTATTAGCCTAGTAAACCACGGGAAAAGCCTTCACATCATCATGTTATATGTAACCTAGAAGGCTCAATTAGAGGACATTAGAACCAAGTCAAATGCGACCTTCAAGTATAGTTGTTTCTAGATTTGTTTAGCTACATAAACATTGAGTATTAAAGGAGAAATGGGGCCATAGCTTTTTTTGGCTTTTTTTTTCCTGAGCGTTACGGGAGTGCACTTAATTCTGCACTCCTGTGACCCGCATTCAACCGACAGTTGGCTAAAGTCTGCTGTTGGCTAACATCACTCAGCCATCCCAGGCTCTGGAGAGATCCCAACTCTAATGTCGGAATCCATCCAGCCTGGACCGGCATCTGGCTCAGCCTCTCAGCGTGCCGCTGAGACAGCCTCTTCTACTCCCTCCACAACCCGATGCTCCAGTGAGTACTGGAGGGGCAAAGCAGCGGTGACCGGCTCTCAGCTCAGTGAAGACCAAGAACTGAGCAACCAGCTGTCTTTGATCTCAGTGGGGGATAGTTGCTTCATCCACCTAGGTTTATTTTTTATATATCCCAAATTTCTCTTTTAAATGAAAAGTATGGCAAACACTTTTTTGTCTGTACTTCTGCTATTAGGCTAACATCACAGAGCCAGCCCAGGTTCTGAGAAAATACCAACCATATGGTTGGGAGCCACTCAGATGCCTGGATCGGCAGCTGTCTCAGCCTGAGCTAGCTGCTCCTGCCCCCTCCACAGCCCAAAGCTCCAGTGAGCGCTGGAGGGTCAGAGCAGAGAGCCGATAATGACAGTCTCCGGTTCTCTCCAGCCTAAAGACCAATAGCTGAGGGATTAGCGATGTCTTAGACCAGGCAGGGGACAGATGAGTACTGGAGGGGCAAAGCAGAGAGCGGTGACCGACTCTCAGCTCAGTGAAGACCAAGAACTGAGCAATCAGCTGTCTTTGATCTCAGTGGGGGATAGTTGCTTCATCCACCTAGGTGAGTATGTAGGTTTATTTTTTATATATCCTGAATTTCTCTTTTAAATGAGAACAGCCACAGCCCAAAGCTCTAGAGTAGACTAGACTAGACTAGTGTCCACCGGACAGTCGGATCGTGTGTGGGCCTTCGACTGACTTTTTTTCCCAAAAGTCCGGCGGACTAGGTTTTAAGTTTTGTTTTAAAATTGTCTGCTGAACTTGGCAGTCCGGCGGACAATACGGCCGTCTGTATGATGGTCCGGCGGACCAAAAAGGACGCATGCTCAGTAGCAAGTATGTCACGGACTCTAGTCTAGTGTTCTAGTCCCGTCGTACGTGCTGTACGCCATCGCGTGAACCGCCTGACTTTTAGCGTGATCGTGTGTGGTCAAGTCCGTTCGCTTTCAAGTCCGGCGAAGCCCAGCTGGAAAGTTTGGCGGTTTGTCCGCCAGACTAGGTCCGGCGGACAAAGTCCGATCGTGTGTACGAGGCATTAGATTGTGGATTTAGATTTAGAGATTTAAGTTTTAGCCTGAACTTCTACTTTAATTAAAATCAGCTTAGGATAAACTGGTATTTCCCTTTAAAGAAAATCTTTAAACGTTTTAGGTGAATTTTTGGAAGTATGTATGTTTTTAAATTCATATTTTATATCTTTTTAATTTTTTTTTTTGACACTTCTCTAAAACAGTCATGACAGTTGCACTGTGTAATAGAAAAAGATTGTTACTTACCTCTCCAGTGGACAGAGAGTGAAATCTTCTGTCTTTTGCAGAACTAGGAGCACCACAATTATCATGCAATATGTGCAAATCCCTATACATTATTTTATCACACATAAAAAGCATTTTTTTGATTCAATAAAGCAGCTAAGTCTTAACTCTGGGTTAAGTCTTGTTTACTTTAACAGCTTTGTAGCCATTCCACATGCATTTTATTTAATCCACCATGTCTAGGTTTACCTAACAATCTCTATACATTACATATTGTAAGTTCCTGACACAGAAATGTGTATAAAAAGCACAGCATCCACAAGTCTCAAGTAAGAGGCTTATCCATTCAGAAGACATAATGCATAATATCTGTCAAAACAAGTCAGTTGTCAACTTCATCCATTGCCTTGTAGATAAACATGAAATCTAAGGCCAGCCAAACATGGTCTAATATTCAGAAGCACAGCACCTATGCATTTGCACCAACACTTTCTCTTGAGCAAAAATGAGCACCATGCTCCTAAATGGCTTGCTATTGCAAATAGGAATTTTCCTATTTATTGGATTCCAATATGCTGTTGCTGATGGTCTATGATCATTGCCTTTTCACCAAAGTAAATGACCCCTTCACGATGTACAGGAACTCAAGTACTGTGAGAAATATCAGGTGTGGCACAAACGTTTTTTAAGGGGGTCAAAGGGGACGCACATGTAGGAGCATTGGTTTGTAAAGGGGCTGTAAAATCAATGTTTACTAGCAGTCTCCACAATTTGCCCCATTTTCTGACAATTCTTCTTAAGCATGTCTGCAATCTCAGACTATCTCTTGTAGTAAGCCCACGGTTTCTGATCTGGGTGGCTTTAAAGCTGCCCAGATCACTTTTACTAAAAATCCAGGAGCAGGCAGAAACAATTGGTAGCAAGCCCAAGGATGCAGCGGTGAGCTTTTTTTGACTAATTAAACTATAACTAAAGGCAAAATTTAATTGTTTTGGTTTTGGATAGAGTGCATAGAAATTAGAACATCTGTCAGTTTTTATCACTAAAATTAAATATACGCTGCGCTGGAATGGCTATGCACTATATAATCTGTATCTTAATCTATAGTTATAGATCCACAAGAATATAACAATGTGCATAAAATAGTAGACATACAACTGGTGTAAAGTGCAAGTGCAAAATATAGCAAAAACAAATAATCTACACAAAATCTGTAAATGCACAACTAAAACGCTTAGATAAATATAAAGTGCACAAGTGCCAAAAAAACTCTGTGAGGTTATATGGACCCTTTAGAGCATGGGTCTTCAAACTAAGGCCCTCCAGTTGTTCAGGAACTACATTTCCCATCATGCCTAGTCATGTCTGTGAATGTCAGAGTTTTACAATGCCTCATGGGATTTGTAGTTCTGCAACAGCTGGAGGGCCGTAGTTTGAGGATCCCTGCTTTAGAGTTACAAGGTTCCATGCACAATAACACACCACAAAATAAAATATCAATAATAATAATAATATTAGATGAAAAAAGTGCTAAATGCATACATATGTGATAGCAAACATGTATAAAAGATTTATAACAAAAAGTGCAAGTGCATAAACCACACAAGTGTCTCTATATTATTAAAAAACAGTTCTTAGTGGCAGCCTGCCTTGGGCTGTGATAAGAAACACAAAATGTTGATTGATGTGAGACTAGATGCAGGTGATGTGATCTCCGGTGATCATACTATTGACATGCTTGTTACATCCAACCATGGCTCTGAATCATGCATAGGTGAAATCTGGGAACCCCTTATGGTAATAAGCTCACCTCAGAGCGTGTGACCAGCTTTTACACTGAGTCAAAACACGCATATGAACCACTATAACAATTTAATAGTAGGCCATAATGTGCATAAAGTAAAGGCCAGTACCCCTGGGGGATGCTTGGGGTATAGATAGACACTTAAAACGATGTATGCATGTGAAAGAGTAAACGTTTATTCAAAATTGTACACAGTGAACAAGGGAATGCTCAGAGGGCATGGTATGTTTGCAATCAAGATAACAATCAGTTGATACAGTTTATAACATGTCAAAGGGGCAAAAACATACAAAGCATTTATGACAGAGGTATAAACTTGCTTGGTACATATGGTAAGGAGAATGCCAACATGTTTCGGACTGTGGTCCTTTGTCAAGGCAATTTTTGTCCTTAGAAGCTCATCTAAATAGATGAAGGGTCATAAAATTAGTCTCAGAATATCAATACATTGTATTTGCACTGAAAAATCTATATTGCTAGAAGAGATTTATCTCAGAAGAGAGAAGTACTCACATGTCTTGCCAAAGCTCAATTCATTGTTATATAGGGGGAGCCACTGAGCGTGGGATCATGGAGATCAGAGGTATGTGCAGTAAAAACAAACAAAGTGTGTTAAAACACTAAGACAAGGAAGACCTGCTGAAAGCCCCCTCAGAATACAAGGTCCAACATACAGGATTTAGGGCTGGAAGCCCATGGCCTGTATTTAACACAGTGGATCAGCAGGTGTATCACTGTAAAGTGAAGGAAAATGGAAATAATTAGAAACAAAGAGGAGTAAGAGTGTCTGGCTGCAAACGATCTGTAGATCTTATATTTACCTGAGTATAGTTGGTGAGTAACATATGGGAGGTCCTCTCTGGTCAGTCAGCAGCATAAGACTGAAGCCAGAGTGTGGAGAGTTTATATTTGGTCAGATAATCAATAACAGCTGAGGGGGGTGTGTGTCAATCACCCTCAGGTCTCAGTGTTAGTATACTGCTGTGTTGTTGGGAGGCAGGCGCCAGGAGGCGCTGTAATAGCCTCCCCATGTGAACCTCTGACGGGGCGGTGCCGGGCGCGGCCGCGTCATAGCGGCGCGGTCGCGTCCGGCGTCGTGACGTCACCGACGCGGGACAGACAGCCGCCGACTTCCTGGTGCGCTCCACGGTGGAGCGCAAACAGGAAGTGGACCAGTAACCTGGTCTAGATGGAGGGCGAGAGGGTGGCGCGTGCGCACTATACTAAATGCGCACGCGCACCTGGTCTTACCCGCGCCGGGTATTCTAAATAGAGGGGGGAAATTCAAAATGCAGGTGGAATGTCAAATGGGTTGGTCCATGAAGGACAAGGTCATAGAATTGAGCGATGGGGGACATGCGGGCTTGTTACAGTAAATAACCCAGTGGTATAATGACCTATAACAACTTGGAGAAAAGGGGAGAAGAAACACATGTGTCAATGTTAATACACCGTATATAATGCGAAATATGAATTGGTAATGCATAATAGAGTTATATATACGTGTACAGTATGAAATATATGAACATATATTTTTTTATATGCAGTAAAGAGGTATCTAATCCACAGAATAAAAATGTGAAATATAGATAAATAATAATCATACAGGCAAAATACATACGGTGTGGGTGCTTGAACGTGGGAGACCATGGGTCAAAGGTCTAGTTCACAGACTCCGGTCTCGAAGCCCTCAAGGTAAGGTTTGAAATTAAAGGCCTCGTTCAGGCCAGGAGGTAAGGTGGCGTTGAGGTGGAAAATCCAACGAAGTTCACTCTGGAGGAGTGCTTTGTTGTAATCACCCCCTCGATTAGGGGGGGGAATATGATCTAGAGCTCTAAATGAGATCTTAGGAGTATTTTCAGGGTGAACAATGGAGGTGTGTCGTCCCAGAGGTAAGTCGGGGTCTCTTTGGTTTATACTGGTCACGTGTCCATAGATACGTTTCCAGAATGGTAGTTTGGTTTTACCCACGTAAAAGCATCCACATTCACATTCTAGAAGGTAAACAATTCCAACTGAACGACAATTTACATAATACTTAGGAAAGAGGCGTTGACCGTTGGGTAAAAGATTGTGTAGATTGGATTTGGGTAGATATTTGCAGTAATTACAATTGCCACATGGGTAGGTGCCCTTGAGCTGTCTTTGGGATTTGTTACTGCTCTTGTATTCACTAGTAATGAGTTTGTCTCGAAGAGAAGGGGCACGTCGATAAGTGATCAGGGGTTTGGGCGGAACAAAGGGGGAAAGGGCTCTATCTGTAGAAATAATGTGCCAATGTTTTAATAATATTTGAGTAATTTCATTATACTGTTGGCAGTAATTTGTTATAATTCTGAGGGGTGGTTGTGTGGAGGGCTCGAAAGGTTTGGAAATCAGTAAGGCAGAACGTGGTTTAGCTTTTGCTTTTTTATAAGCGTTTTTTAGGACGCTGTTTTTGTAGCCACGTGCGCGAAGTCTGTCCCTCAATACGGAGGCCTCGTGTTCAAAGGAGGTATCCGTGGAGCAGTTACGTCGGGCACGTAAATATTGGGCAAAGGGAATGGATTGGAGTAAGGGCTGGGGGTGAAAGCTGGAAGCTGCAAGGATAGTATTACCTGCAGTGGGTTTGCGAAAGAGTTGGCTCTGTAGTTGGCCATGTCTGTCCTTGCTGAGGGTAAGGTCAAGGAAAGAGATGGAACTATAGCTATATGTCATTGTGAATTTGAGATTGAGGGAATTAGAAGTATTGAGGTATGTAAGGAAGTGGTGTAGGGTATCTATTGGGCCCTGCCACAGGATCAAAATGTCATCTATATAGCGGCGGAAAGACGCTATGTGTTTAGTATAGATGCTAGCAGCATCAGTAATGAATAAATTTCGTTCCCACTCCCCCAGGTACAGGTTGGCGTACGCCGGTGCACAGCAGGTGCCCATGGCGACGCCCTGTACCTGGAGGTAGTGGGAACCATTGAAGGAGAAAAAATTGTGAGTCAGAATGAATTTGAGTGCTCTGATGATAAAGAGCGATAATTCGTGGGAGTAAAGATTAGCATTGAACAAGGTGTGTTGGATGGCAGTGAGTCCTAGGGTATGAGGAATAGAACTGTAGAGTGCCTCAACGTCGATGGCAACCAGGACAGTGTTGGCATCGACGGAGAGGTCCGACAAGTCTTGGAGTAGGTGTGTCGTGTCGCGTATATATGAAGGTAATGCTTGTACTAGGGGTTGAAGTAGTTTATCTATGTATCGACTGAGATTGTCAGTGAGACATCCACGTCCGGAGACAATAGGTCTACCTGGTGGTCTGGGAAGGTTTTTATGTACCTTGGGTAAGGCGTAAAAAGTAGCTTCACGCGGAAATTTTGTTCTGACGTAGTCAGCAGTAGATTTGTCAATAATGTGTTGTCTAAGGGCATCATCAACAAGAGTATATAATTCTCGTTGGAACAACCTGATTGATGTACTGGGAATTATGGCATACCATTCGCGATTACGTAGTATGTTGAGACACATGTCCAAGTAGTCTAGTTTGTTGAGAACAACAATGTTTCCACCCTTGTCCGCCGGTTTGATCACTATGTGAGGGTTAGTTTTTAAGTTTTGTAGAGCCAGGTGTTGGTTGTAGGTAAAGTTTTTTTGTTTGCGATGAGTAGGGTAAATTTGTAAATGTCGAATTTCGTTAGTCACTGACTGTAGGAATAGTGCAGCACGTGGGTTGGTACTGGGTGAGGGAAAAAAACTTGATTTTTTCTTTAGCGTGGTGTGGTGTGAAGAGTATGAATTAGAAGGAGGAATGTCATCCTCAAAGTTATTGAGCACATTATCAAGGTCAATAGTGTCAATCAAATCTGGTGGGTTATTTTCTTCCAGTAGTTCAATGAGCTGCTGGAGAGCAGTAGTCTCAGTGGCAGTGTGCAAAAGATTGTCAGGAAAAGGATTAGGAGTGTACATACTATGTAAAAGCAATTTGCGGACAAAAAGATGTATATCTTTAATAACTGTGAACTTATCAAGCTGTGAAGTTGGGCAAAAAGTAAGTCCTTTCTCAAGGACTGAAATTTCATGTTTGGTGAGTATGTGAGAAGAAAGATTGATAATGTTATTGGAGGATTTTGCTAGCGTGTTGGTCGTTTGGTTTTTGGATTGAGAGGAGTAGGTAAGTGGTGTGTCTGTAGTGAAGTTCTCATTTTGTCTAAAAAATCTGCACGCTGAGATGCAGATGGAAGTGAGTGCGATCTGTGTGTCTTGGCGTTAGAGGGGGCCACCGGCGAGTCCCCAAGGGGGGAGGCGCCAGAGGTCCCCTCCACATCAGACACATCGTCACTCGAAAAATTAGGTGTGCGTCCACGTTTGGGCTTCCGTAGCCTCGAAGGGAGATTAGGTTGGTGGGGTGCATGGATGGGGGTGTAGGTCTTGTCAGTGGAGGAACGAGGATTCGATGGCCGGAGGCCAGGGCGTATGATGTTTTCGGAGCGATTTGTGCGATTTGTGTCGCTCCATTTGTATGCACGTTCCTCATGAAAGGCTTTCTTGTCGCGAAAGAATTTTTTATCCTTTTGTGCAAGAATGTCATGATTGAATTTGTCAAAACGAGTTTTTAATTGTTCATCGAGTGAGATGTATAAAGGGTGTGTCTGAAATTGCTCGAGCTGAGTGTTAATCAGTTCAAGTTTAATATCTAAAGCAGTCATTTGAGACTCATATTCAATAATTAGTAGTTTCATAAGTTCATTAGAACAACTTTTCAGGACATTCTCCCAGGAGGCCTTGAATTCCGGGCGAATGTCCTGGAAAGTGGGGAAAATTTGCACCCGGAGACCAAAGGGGTTAATACCATGGGCAATGTATTCTTTAAAAGATTTTATATGCCAGAAAAGGGAGGCCTTTTTTTGGACAGTGTGGGTAAGGTTAAGGAAGGTATATTTGAGTTGTGACTGAACATACTCATTAGACTCAAAATGATGCATTGTATTGGACATGCGTGTGTCCCATTCATCTCCAAGGTACAGAGCCATGTTTAACACTGGGTGTAGGGTATGTGATAGAATTCACAATAATAGATATCTGTGCAAATGTATGATATATGGGTCAAGGGTAGATATATGGTATAGACAATAAAGGTCTATAGTGAGGAGTACATAAGTAAAAAATGGAAAAAATGGGTAGGTATTAAACAGAGTATCACCTGAACTTGCCCGGTTGGGGATTTGGATGGGGTAACCATCAATATGAGAAAAAATTATTTGGGTGGGCAAGTAGGTGGAACCGACAAATGGTCTATCGCATCCCGAATTTGTATAACAATTTAATAGTAGGCCATAATGTGCATAAAGTAAAGGCCAGTACCCCTGGGGGATGCTTGGGGTATAGATAGACACTTAAAACGATGTATGCATGTGAAAGAGTAAACGTTTATTCAAAATTGTACACAGTGAACAAGGGAATGCTCAGAGGGCATGGTATGTTTGCAATCAAGATAACAATCAGTTGATACAGTTTATAACATGTCAAAGGGGCAAAAACATACAAAGCATTTATGACAGAGGTATAAACTTGCTTGGTACATATGGTAAGGAGAATGCCAACATGTTTCGGACTGTGGTCCTTTGTCAAGGCAATTTTTGTCCTTAGAAGCTCATCTAAATAGATGAAGGGTCATAAAATTAGTCTCAGAATATCAATACATTGTATTTGCACTGAAAAATCTATATTGCTAGAAGAGATTTATCTCAGAAGAGAGAAGTACTCACATGTCTTGCCAAAGCTCAATTCATTGTTATATAGGGGGAGCCACTGAGCGTGGGATCATGGAGATCAGAGGTATGTGCAGTAAAAACAAACAAAGTGTGTTAAAACACTAAGACAAGGAAGACCTGCTGAAAGCCCCCTCAGAATACAAGGTCCAACATACAGGATTTAGGGCTGGAAGCCCATGGCCTGTATTTAACACAGTGGATCAGCAGGTGTATCACTGTAAAGTGAAGGAAAATGGAAATAATTAGAAACAAAGAGGAGTAAGAGTGTCTGGCTTATGTACTCCTCACTATAGACCTTTATTGTCTATACCATATATCTACCCTTGACCCATATATCATACATTTGCACAGATATCTATTATTGTGAATTCTATCACATACCCTACACCCAGTGTTAAACATGGCTCTGTACCTTGGAGATGAATGGGACACACGCATGTCCAATACAATGCATCATTTTGAGTCTAATGAGTATGTTCAGTCACAACTCAAATATACCTTCCTTAACCTTACCCACACTGTCCAAAAAAAGGCCTCCCTTTTCTGGCATATAAAATCTTTTAAAGAATACATTGCCCATGGTATTAACCCCTTTGGTCTCCGGGTGCAAATTTTCCCCACTTTCCAGGACATTCGCCCGGAATTCAAGGCCTCCTGGGAGAATGTCCTGAAAAGTTGTTCTAATGAACTTATGAAACTACTAATTATTGAATATGAGTCTCAAATGACTGCTTTAGATATTAAACTTGAACTGATTAACACTCAGCTCGAGCAATTTCAGACACACCCTTTATACATCTCACTCGATGAACAATTAAAAACTCGTTTTGACAAATTCAATCATGACATTCTTGCACAAAAGGATAAAAAATTCTTTCGCGACAAGAAAGCCTTTCATGAGGAACGTGCATACAAATGGAGCGACACAAATCGCACAAATCGCTCCGAAAACATCATACGCCCTGGCCTCCGGCCATCGAATCCTCGTTCCTCCACTGACAAGACCTACACCCCCATCCATGCACCCCACCAACCTAATCTCCCTTCGAGGCTACGGAAGCCCAAACGTGGACGCACACCTAATTTTTCGAGTGACGATGTGTCTGATGTGGAGGGGACCTCTGGCGCCTCCCCCCTTGGGGACTCGCCGGTGGCCCCCTCTAACGCCAAGACACACAGATCGCACTCACTTCCATCTGCATCTCAGCGTGCAGATTTTTTAGACAAAATGAGAACTTCACTACAGACACACCACTTACCTACTCCTCTCAATCCAAAAACCAAACGACCAACACGCTAGCAAAATCCTCCAATAACATTATCAATCTTTCTTCTCACATACTCACCAAACATGAAATTTCAGTCCTTGAGAAAGGACTTACTTTTTGCCCAACTTCACAGCTTGATAAGTTCACAGTTATTAAAGATATACATCTTTTTGTCCGCAAATTGCTTTTACATAGTATGTACACTCCTAATCCTTTTCCTGACAATCTTTTGCACACTGCCACTGAGACTACTGCTCTCCAGCAGCTCATTGAACTACTGGAAGAAAATAACCCACCAGATTTGATTGACACTATTGACCTTGATAATGTGCTCAATAACTTTGAGGATGACATTCCTCCTTCTAATTCATACTCTTCACACCACACCACGCTAAAGAAAAAATCAAGTTTTTTTCCCTCACCCAGTACCAACCCACGTGCTGCACTATTCCTACAGTCAGTGACTAACGAAATTCGACATTTACAAATTTACCCTACTCATCGCAAACAAAAAAACTTTACCTACAACCAACACCTGGCTCTACAAAACTTAAAAACTAACCCTCACATAGTGATCAAACCGGCGGACAAGGGTGGAAACATTGTTGTTCTCAACAAACTAGACTACTTGGACATGTGTCTCAACATACTACGTAATCGCGAATGGTATGCCATAATTCCCAGTACATCAATCAGGTTGTTCCAACGAGAATTATATACTCTTGTTGATGATGCCCTTAGACAACACATTATTGACAAATCTACTGCTGACTACGTCAGAACAAAATTTCCGCGTGAAGCTACTTTTTACGCCTTACCCAAGGTACATAAAAACCTTCCCAGACCACCAGGTAGACCTATTGTCTCCGGACGTGGATGTCTCACTGACAATCTCAGTCGATACATAGATAAACTACTTCAACCCCTAGTACAAGCATTACCTTCATATATACGCGACACGACACACCTACTCCAAGACTTGTCGGACCTCTCCGTCGATGCCAACACTGTCCTGGTTGCCATCGACGTTGAGGCACTCTACAGTTCTATTCCTCATACCCTAGGACTCACTGCCATCCAACACACCTTGTTCAATGCTAATCTTTACTCCCACGAATTATCGCTCTTTATCATCAGAGCACTCAAATTCATTCTGACTCACAATTTTTTCTCCTTCAATGGTTCCCACTACCTCCAGGTACAGGGCGTCGCCATGGGCACCTGCTGTGCACCGGCGTACGCCAACCTGTACCTGGGGGAGTGGGAACGAAATTTATTCATTACTGATGCTGCTAGCATCTATACTAAACACATAGCGTCTTTCCGCCGCTATATAGATGACATTTTGATCCTGTGGCAGGGCCCAATAGATACCCTACACCACTTCCTTACATACCTCAATACTTCTAATTCCCTCAATCTCAAATTCACAATGACATATAGCTATAGTTCCATCTCTTTCCTTGACCTTACCCTCAGCAAGGACAGACATGGCCAACTACAGAGCCAACTCTTTCGCAAACCCACTGCAGGTAATACTATCCTTGCAGCTTCCAGCTTTCACCCCCAGCCCTTACTCCAATCCATTCCCTTTGCCCAATATTTACGTGCCCGACGTAACTGCTCCACGGATACCTCCTTTGAACACGAGGCCTCCGTATTGAGGGACAGACTTCGCGCACGTGGCTACAAAAACAGCGTCCTAAAAAACGCTTATAAAAAAGCAAAAGCTAAACCACGTTCTGCCTTACTGATTTCCAAACCTTTCGAGCCCTCCACACAACCACCCCTCAGAATTATAACAAATTACTGCCAACAGTATAATGAAATTACTCAAATATTATTAAAACATTGGCACATTATTTCTACAGATAGAGCCCTTTCCCCCTTTGTTCCGCCCAAACCCCTGATCACTTATCGACGTGCCCCTTCTCTTCGAGACAAACTCATTACTAGTGAATACAAGAGCAGTAACAAATCCCAAAGACAGCTCAAGGGCACCTACCCATGTGGCAATTGTAATTACTGCAAATATCTACCCAAATCCAATCTACACAATCTTTTACCCAACGGTCAACGCCTCTTTCCTAAGTATTATGTAAATTGTCGTTCAGTTGGAATTGTTTACCTTCTAGAATGTGAATGTGGATGCTTTTACGTGGGTAAAACCAAACTACCATTCTGGAAACGTATCTATGGACACGTGACCAGTATAAACCAAAGAGACCCCGACTTACCTCTGGGACGACACACCTCCATTGTTCACCCTGAAAATACTCCTAAGATCTCATTTAGAGCTCTAGATCATATTCCCCCCCCTAATCGAGGGGGTGATTACAACAAAGCACTCCTCCAGAGTGAACTTCGTTGGATTTTCCACCTCAACGCCACCTTACCTCCTGGCCTGAACGAGGCCTTTAATTTCAAACCTTACCTTGAGGGCTTCGAGACCGGAGTCTGTGAACTAGACCTTTGACCCATGGTCTCCCACGTTCAAGCACCCACACCGTATGTATTTTGCCTGTATGATTATTATTTATCTATATTTCACATTTTTATTCTGTGGATTAGATACCTCTTTACTGCATATAAAAAAATATATGTTCATATATTTCATACTGTACACGTATATATAACTCTATTATGCATTACCAATTCATATTTCGCATTATATACGGTGTATTAACATTGACACATGTGTTTCTTCTCCCCTTTTCTCCAAGTTGTTATAGGTCATTATACCACTGGGTTATTTACTGTAACAAGCCCGCATGTCCCCCATCGCTCAATTCTATGACCTTGTCCTTCATGGACCAACCCATTTGACATTCCACCTGCATTTTGAATTTCCCCCCTCTATTTAGAATACCCGGCGCGGGTAAGACCAGGTGCGCGTGCGCATTTAGTATAGTGCGCACGCGCCACCCTCTCGCCCTCCATCTAGACCAGGTTACTGGTCCACTTCCTGTTTGCGCTCCACCGTGGAGCGCACCAGGAAGTCGGCGGCTGTCTGTCCCGCGTCGGTGACGTCACGACGCCGGACGCGACCGCGCCGCTATGACGCGGCCGCGCCCGGCACCGCCCCGTCAGAGGTTCACATGGGGAGGCTATTACAGCGCCTCCTGGCGCCTGCCTCCCAACAACACAGCAGTATACTAACACTGAGACCTGAGGGTGATTGACACACACCCCCCCTCAGCTGTTATTGATTATCTGACCAAATATAAACTCTCCACACTCTGGCTTCAGTCTTATGCTGCTGACTGACCAGAGAGGACCTCCCATATGTTACTCACCAACTATACTCAGGTAAATATAAGATCTACAGATCGTTTGCAGCCAGACACTCTTACTCCTCTTTGTTTCTAATTATTTCCATTTTCCTTCACTTTACAGTGATACACCTGCTGATCCACTGTGTTAAATACAGGCCATGGGCTTCCAGCCCTAAATCCTGTATGTTGGACCTTGTATTCTGAGGGGGCTTTCAGCAGGTCTTCCTTGTCTTAGTGTTTTAACACACTTTGTTTGTTTTTACTGCACATACCTCTGATCTCCATGATCCCACGCTCAGTGGCTCCCCCTATATAACAATGAATTGAGCTTTGGCAAGACATGTGAGTACTTCTCTCTTCTGAGATAAATCTCTTCTAGCAATATAGATTTTTCAGTGCAAATACAATGTATTGATATTCTGAGACTAATTTTATGACCCTTCATCTATTTAGATGAGCTTCTAAGGACAAAAATTGCCTTGACAAAGGACCACAGTCCGAAACATGTTGGCATTCTCCTTACCATATGTACCAAGCAAGTTTATACCTCTGTCATAAATGCTTTGTATGTTTTTGCCCCTTTGACATGTTATAAACTGTATCAACTGATTGTTATCTTGATTGCAAACATACCATGCCCTCTGAGCATTCCCTTGTTCACTGTGTACAATTTTGAATAAACGTTTACTCTTTCACATGCATACATCGTTTTAAGTGTCTATCTATACCCCAAGCATCCCCCAGGGGTACTGGCCTTTACTTTATGCACATTATGGCCTACTATTAAATTGTTATACAAATTCGGGATGCGATAGACCATTTGTCGGTTCCACCTACTTGCCCACCCAAATAATATGAACCACTATAGGGTTCTCAGATGTTTCACTGGATCAGTAGTATCCTCAGTGCAATGACCTCAGAGGCACATGAAAAAAGGAAAAAGACTAATAGTGCAATACCGTTTTTCAAAATTGAATAGACAAGTTAAAAACCATTCCCCCGCCGGGGTACTCACATGTGTAAGGTGCGTCAGTGAACCGTGCTTCATAATGCTCAATAAAAAACTGTAAACGGTATAGGTATGGCTTGTATGGTTTTTAACTTGTCTATTAAATTTTGAAAAACGGTATTGCACTAGTAGTCTTTTTCCTAAGGGGTTCCCGGATTTCACCTATGCATGATTCAGAGCCATGGTTGGATGTAACAAGCATGTCAATAGTATGATCACCGGAGATCACATCACCTGCATCTAGTCTCACATCAATCAACATTTTGTGTTTCTTATCACAGCCCAAGACAGGCTGCCACAAAGAACAGTTTTTTTAATAATATAGAGACACTTGTGTGGTTTATGCACTTGCATTTTTTTTATAAATCTTTTATACATGTTTGCTATCACATATGTATGCATTTAGCACTTTTTTCATTTAATATCATTATTATTATTATTGACATTTTATTTTTTGGTGTGTTATTGTGCATGGAACCTTGTAACTCTAAAGGGTCCATATAACCTCACAGAGTTTTTTTTGGCACTTGTGCACTTTATATTTATCTATGCGTTTTAGTTGTGAGTTTACAGATTTTGTGCACATTATTTGTTTTTGCTATATTTTGCACTTTACACCAGTTGTATTTTTACTATTTTATGCACATTGTTATATTCTTGTGGATCTATAACTATAGCTTAAGATACAGATTATCTAGTGCATAGCCATTCCAGCGCAGCGTATATTTAATTTTGTGTTTAACCGCTTCCCGACCGCCTCATGTAGATATACGTCTACAGAATGGCACGGGCAGGCAAAAGGAAGTACCTGTACGTCCCCTTTAATTTGCCTGCCCGGGGGGCGCGCGCGCGGGAGCTCCGTGACCACGGCCGCGGGACCAGCGGACCTGATCGCCGCTGGTATCCCGCGATCGGGTTACGGAGCTGAAGAACGGGGAGAGGTCTATGTAAACAAACCTCTCCCCGCGCTTCCTACACTGACTGTCAGTGATCGGCGGTTCCCTGTCATCGGGAACGCCGATCAATGACGTCAGATGTACAGCCACGCCCCCCTACTGTAAAAAAAAACACAACACGTCACACTGACTCCTCCCCGCCCCCTAGTGGTTAACCCCTTCACTACAACTGTCATTTACATAGGAATCAGTGCTATTTAAATAGCACTGATTTCTGTATAAATGACAAATGTCCCAAAAATGTGTCAAAAATGTCCGATGTGTCCGCCATAATGTCGCAGTCACAATAAAAATCGCTGATCGCCGCCATTACTAATAAAAAAAAAATATTAATAAAAATGCTATAAAACTATCCCCTATTTTGTAAACGCTATAACTTTTGCGCAAACTAATCAATAATCGCTTATTGCGATTTTTTTTACCAAAAATATGTAGAAGAATACGTATCGGCCTAAACTGAGGAAAAAAAAAGTTTTTTTATATATTTTTTGGGGATATTTATTATAGCAAAAAGTAAAAAATATTGCATTTTTTTCAAAATTGTCGCTCTATTTTTGTTAATAGCGCAAAAAATAAAAACCGCCGGGGGCGATCAAATACCACCAAAAGAAAGCTCTATTTGTGGGAAAAAAAGGACGCCAATTTTGTTTGGGAGCCACGTCGCACGACCGCGCAATTGTCAGTTAAAGCGACGCAGTGCCGAATCGCAAAAAGGGGCCTGGTCCTTTGGCTGCCAATTGGTCCGGGGCTGAAGTGGTTAATGTCCACGAACATATGAGACGTGTTTAACGTTTGCAGCTTGATAGTGGCAAGTTGGTAGGGGGTTCTTTAAGGCATGCAGTTGTTTTGTTGGTTTTTATCACTGCCTGTGCCCCTGGTAAAGAGATTCACTTTCTCTATTTTGTCCTGTTTACCGTTATCATTGAAAGTGAAAAATAAAAGAAAATCACAAATTTTGGGTTGTCCCCAGAAAAGTAACAGAGGGGAATTCATCAATGGCAACACTAGTTCTGGTGGACTGGGGGTCCCCAAGGAATGTCCTTTATTTGCAGGGATTTCCTCTCACTTCCTGTTTGGTTATGGAACAGGAAGTGAATGCAAATCTGCCAGGGGTCACAACCCTCCCTTGCTCTATCCAAAATGAAAAAAAAGGTTTTGCCTATCGTTCTACTTTAAATTCCAGGCTGATGGACATCAAGTGGTTAAAGAGACCCTGTCACCAAACTTTAAAAAAATTGAAGGTAAAAGTACAGATGAACCAAGTTTTTAAAATACATGCAACATTTTTTACATTCCATAACTTTTTCTTTTAATTTATTTACAATGTGCCTTTCATTTTACTAGAAGAAATGACTACTCTATGAAAAGTAAATTCCATCGAACAACATCCTACCTCCTCAAGCGTCATAGCCCTCTCCTCTTCTGGGAGTGTCCCATTACTTTCTGTGTTTGCCCAGCTTCTCCACCCTTTCCCCTCCCCTCCCTACTGTACATAACCTTTTATGTAGCTGCTGGGGGAGGAGAAAAGGATAATATTATACTGTAATTTGATTGACAGCTCATAGTATGCTGGAGCTGCTGACATCCCATCCAAAATGAGGGCTTCCAGAGGCAGTTTCAGGGCTTTCGAGTTCTACACAAGGGAGGTTTTACACGTAAGTAACATGCCTAAAATACAGTATCTCACAAAAGTGAGTACACCCCTCACATTTTTGTAAATATTTTATTATACCTTTTCATGTGACAACACTGAAGAAATTACACATTGCTACAAAGTAAAGTAGTGAGTGAACAGCTTGTATAACAGTGTAATTTTGCTGTCCGCTAAAAATAACTCAACACACAGCCATTAATGTCTAAACCGCTGGCAACAAAAGTAAGTACACCCCTAAGTTAAAATGTCCAAATTGGACCCAAAGGGTCAATATTTTGTGTGGCCACCATCAGGGGCGGACTGACAACACTCAGAGCCCCCAGACTAAATAAAGCAAGAGCCCCCTGTCAGGCCCCGCCCATGACTCACCCCTGACCCCACCCCTGACCTCGCCCCTACATTTTGCACAAAGTACAACTTCTGCCTTTTTTTTAAATGGGACCTGGAAGGGGGTCTCTCTCTAACAGTGTCCATTAGACAGTCTGTTAGAAAGCGTCCTATCCAGGCCCCCTTAGAGTCTACAACAGAGTCTAATGGGACCTGTAGAGGGGTCTCTCTCTAACAGTGTCCATTAGAGAGTCTCTGTTAGAGAGAAACCCCCCTCCAAGACCCATTAGAGACTACAAAGGAGTATAATGGGACCTGGAGGGGGGCCTCTTTCCAGCAGAGTGTACAGTGAACACCTTCATTCACTCTGGTCCTCACAGGACCCCTCCTTGTGCCTTGATTCTCACCCCTGCCCCAACCTCTCACAAAGTATAAATAAAATTGCCACTGTGTAGCACTCCTCTTACCTTAACAATGGGTACTGTAGCTGTAGCTGTAGCTGGTTCCCACATCCTCTGTGGCTAGCTGGCTCCCACGTCCTCTGTGGGTGGTTCCTGTGGGTGGATGGCTGACTGGCACCCTGCTGTGGCTGGCTGGTTCCTTGGTGTGGGTGGGTCACTGTAGGTGACTGGCTGGGACCCTGGCCCTGCTGTGAGTGGGTCACCATTGGTGGCTGGCTGGCACCCTGGCCCTGCTGTGGGTGGGTCACCTTGGTTGGTTGGCTGGCATCCTGGCCATGCTGTGGATGGGTCACTGGTGTGAGTGGGTGGCTGGCTGGTACCCTGGCTGGCTGATGTATCCTCTCTTCCGCCATTTTTAGCACTGTTTGCTGAGGCGAGGAAGGGACTTGGAGGGAAGCGGTGGCTTTTACCCTATTCGGGACGGTATAACTAGAAGGTTTGCAGCAGGCCCAGTGCACAGAGGTATGCGGCGTGTGTGCGGGTCCTCTCTGTGTCCATTTGAGAGTCTATGTTAGAAATAGACCTCATCGGTGCACATCAATGCAGCCTCACCAGTGCCAAACAGAACAGCCTCATCAGTGCTCATCAATGCAACCTCACCAGTGCCCATCAGTGCAGCCTGATCAATGCCCATTAATGCAGCCTCACCAGTGCCCATTAATGCAGCCTTACCAGAGTACCCCTCAATGCAGCCTCGCCAGAGTGCCCCTCAATGCAGCCTCGCCAGAGTGCCCCTCAATGCAGCCTCACCAGGGTGCTCTTCAATGCAGCCTCATCAGAGTTCCCCTCAATGCAGCCTCATCAGGGTGCCCCTCAATGCAGCCTGATCAGAGGGCTCCTCAATGCAGCCTTACCAGAGTGCTCCTCAATGCAGCCTCACCAGAGTTCTCCTCAATACAGACTGATCAGAGTGCTCCTCAATGCAGCCTCACCAGAGTGCCCCTCAATGCAGCCTGGATCAGAGTGCTCCTCAATGCTGCCTCACCAGAGTGCCCCTCAATGGAACCTCGCCAGAGTACTCCTAAATGCAGCCTCACCAGAGTGATTCTCAATGCAGCCTCACCAGAGTGCTTCTCAATGCAACCTCACCAGAGTGCTCCTTAATGCAGCCTCACGAGAGTGCCCCTCAATGCAGCCTCACCAGATTAGATGTCACACGTCCCGGCATTGCACCAGTGTAACGTCTATCAAAAGAGCTGGTGCAGGTGGCTGGACTATGATAACAGCGGTAAGTGGGAGTTACCCGCTCTGTGTGATTCGGCGGGACCCGCCCTCCCCTCCGAGACAGCACTGGGGCCCATCCAGGCCCGAAAATATGAACACAGGGTGCCCGCGGTCACAGAGTTTTTGTTCCTGGACCAGTCCTGAGGGTTCCAGCAGGTGGTGCTGGCGGGCCCCCTTCAGCGACCGTCCCTTCGGGCCACGGCTGAATGGACCGACCGGTCAGTCCGCCCCTGGCCACCGTTATTTTCCAGCACTGCCTTAACCCTCTTGGGCATGGAGTTCACCAGAGCTTCACAGGTTGCCACTGAAGTCTTCTTCCACTCCTCCATGACGACATCACGGAGCTGGTGGATGTTAGAGACATTGCGCTCCTCCACCTTCCATTTGAGGATGCCCCACTGATGCTTCAGTATGTCACAGTACATGTTGCCATTCATGGTTCCCTCAATGAAATCTAGCTCCCCAGTGTCGGCAGTACTCATGCAGCCCCAGACCATGACACTCCCACCGCCATACTTGACTGTAGGCAAGACACACTTGTCTTTGTACTCCTCACCTAGTTGTCACCACACATGCTTGACACCATTTGAACTAAATAAGTTTATCTTGGTCTCATCAGACCACAGGACATGGTTTCAGTAATCCATGTCCTTAGTCTGCTTGTCTTCAGCAAACTGTTTTCGACTTTCTTGTGCATCATCTTTAGAAGAGGCTTCCATCTGGGATGACAGCCATGCAGACCAATTTGATTCAGTGTGCGGCGTATGGTCTGAGCACTGACAGGCTGCCCCCCCCCCTTCAACCTCTGCAGCAATGCTGGCAGCACTCATACCTCTATTTCCCAAAGACAACATCTGGATATAACACCAAGCATGTGCACTCAACTTCTTTGGTCAACTATGGTGAGGCCTGTTCTGAGTGGAACCTGTCCTGCTAAACCACTGTATGGTCTTGGCCACCGTGCTGCAGCTCAGTTTCAGGGTCTTGACAATATTCTAGAGCAACAATTATTTTTTTCAGATCCTCATAGACTTCTTTGCCATGAGGGGCCAAGCTGTACACTCACTAATTTACATTGTAGAAAAGTGTAATTTATTCAGTGTTGTCCCATGAAAAGATATAATAAATATATATATATACATATAACCTTATTGGACAATGTCTGATAAATGAAAGCTCTGTGGAAGGGGTCTCTTTAGGTAATAGTTTGCAAAAACAATTTTAAAATGTAAAGTTTAGACTGCTTTTACATATTCTCATTCTACTGAACAGATGCAATATTCATCTATACATTTCTATTTAAGTCCCCCCTCCCTGAATTCTATCTCTCTCTCTTTTAATGAATGCTAGATGAGGAGATGTATTGGATTTAATGCCATCCTCGAAATTAGTTTGAAGCTTATTATGACTTTAAATTGGCTTTGTAGTGTCTTTATTTTTAACTAGGCAAGCAAAGAGTATTAAAGGATTAGCTTTTTAGTTCCAGAGCAGGAAGTGACTAATTAAACCAGGAGCTGGAAATTGCAAATTAAGTGTAAAATATTAAGAACGAGTGGTTTGTTATTGTGTATCCCTATTAACTAGTAGAACATAAATTGAATGAAAGGCTTCACAAAAACATCTTAGATTTATCTTAATTAAACTAGATCTTTGTAAAAAAAAATAAAAAATTCACAAGATTAATTATTTTATCCATAGTCCATAGTCAGAGTATAAAAGTAGTTCTCAATCTTTATGCACCTGTTTTTAAAAATGTTTACCAAGCATCCCTTCTTCCCTTACCCTTCTTTTTTTTTTACCTGGTAATGCTACAAATAACACCCTTCATGTTCCTGGGTATCTACACTTACTTCTTCACTGTATCTATGGACTTGGATAAAAGGAAAGGAGCACCCAGTGTCCAGAGAAATGCAACTTTTAAAGTATGGCTTGATCCAACATAACTATTCAAGGGAATTGTTCCCATTACATAGTATTCAGCAACAGCCCTGAAGAAGGGTGAATCTATTCTCCCGATATGCGTTGGCTTGATTTACGTGTTGCTACTTTTTAATAAACTTCTTTGAACCATACTTTAGATGTTGCATTTCTCTCCTTTCCTTTTATCCAAGTCTACGTGCTGAAACGACCATAAGGTCGCACAGAAAAGGCAGCAGCCCATTTCCCAAGAGGGCCCATCACCACCATCCATCACTGGGCACTATCCACCTGAAAGCATTCCTTCCCTTTTGCTCACAGGAATACCCATCCAAGACCAGTGCCAGTGCCGTCTCCAACGCAAACTGTATCTATAGGGGAAGCCATGGTTGTCTGGCTGGACTTCAAATATGTCTGCTTTATTCATCTCCATACAATTGTGGATTGATGGGATTAGTAGTTCACAAAAAAAAGACAAGATTGTTTTGCTGTCTTTTCTGCTCACAGGAAGTGTCAAGAACAATGAACTGAACAAAACAGGTGTTTCCTGTACTTGCTGAAAATGTTCTTCACCTGAAAAAGAAAGAAAATCCAGCCACCACCTCAAGGGCTGGTAAGCTGCAATATATTACATTTTTGATTTTGGGTTCAGTTATGCCTTGTACACACGGTCGGACATTCCGACCACAACGGATTTTGGCCAAAACTTGTCTTGCATACACACGGTCGCACAAAGTTGTTCGAAAATCCGATCATTCCAGACAAGGTGACGTACAACACGTACAACGGGACTACGTAGAGGCCAGTAGCCAATAGCTTTCGTCTCCAATTTTCTTCTGAGCATGCGTGGCACTTTGTGTGTCGGAATTCTCTACACACGATCGGAAAAAGTCAGATAGAGCCCACACGCGATCGGATTTTTTGACAACATAATCCGATCTGACTTTTTCCGTCGGAATTTCCGACCGTGTGTACAAGGCAATATACCTTAAAAGTTTTTTCCAAACAAGTCTCTATCTTTTAATTAGATAAAATACTGGCTGATATGTCTTTTATACCAGAATTGATATTTACTAATACTTATTTGTTATAAATTGTTTCACACCAGATGTGTTTGAAATCACATTCATTATTTTTTGTTTGTGTTGCAGTGCAGTTTAACTTGCATAAGAAACTGCAGATCAACATACCCGAAACTGCTGTGTGCTGCATATTTTACAGCTCACTGTAGCTCAGTACTCTAATGAGAACAGGCTCCACAAATAATTTGAGGATGAATTGTTCTACAGTTTCTGCAGCTAAAGAGGCCATCAGGGGCTTGTGTTAAAGCTCATTCACTGCCTAATATTAAAATGTAACTTTTAAAAAGATAACTCTGCCTTTTGAACCATGTTTTATGTAATACCCATACTTTAGGGTCTAAGTTTAAACATGAAACATGGTCACTGTCCACAGCCCCCTAATACCTCCACCCCTCTTTCCTCCAGAGAATCTGTGAGTTTTTCTTCCTGCCACTGCCTGTAAAATTTGAATTCAACACAACTAGCCATGGCTCCGCCCGCACAGCAGTGTCATTCATTTACATCTGAATGTAAGAGCTGAAAAAATCTACAAAATCTATCTACCGCTGCAGGAGAGGGACTGTCATCCTCAATGAAGCGCCACTGCACTTGTAGTCCATTAACACTTTCTCCAGCTCTGTAATTGAACGTTCATACCTCGGTACGGACCAGAGTCTGCAGGAGTCACTAACTGCAGTTACAATGCTATTATAATATATTCAAATATGCAATTTTTCTTTTTGCATATTGGGTGCATATATTTTATTTTTTCAAAATGTGGAACTATGTTTTAAAGCTTAACTCCGGACAGAAATGTATTTCAATATTTACAATGGTGCTTTCATACCTTACACAAATGTTAGTGCATTAGTAGGAGTACTGAATATGAGATTTCCATTGTTATCCTTAAGCTGTGCAGGTTTAATTCACCTGCATATACGCGTTGTAAGACCTGTGGCTACTGTGCCCTCTATACTCGCAGCCACCGGTCTGGTAACTTCCCCACTGTAGTTCTATCACAGCGAGTGGTGATGTAATTATGTCCCCGCTAGCTGTAGTGGGCATACTCAGTTTCAGACTCCTACTGCACCTGCATCATCAACTCTCAGCTCCACCTTTACCTCCCCAGACCATTCCTAGTCTCAGCTCCAGCCCTGCACTCGTCTCAGCCCAAGCTCTGCCCTCTTCTCAGCCCAAGTTCCAACCACATCCAACCATCCCTTCCTGCATTTCCCTTTGCATTATGGGAAATGTAGTGCTGTTTCCCCATGCTGATGTGACATGAGAATACAGAAAGTCCTCCTCCTGGAGCATGGAAGTGCACATTTTTCAAAGGCTAAGATGAGGTCACTGGAAACTGAAAATTGAGAATGAATATTAAAGTAAGGAATTTTGATTTACAACTTGTCAGCACTTTAATAGAGCCTGAGGGGAAGATCTGGAAACCCAAGTTTAGCAGGATCCCAGAGTTGGGCTTTAAATGTTCAAAGCCTGTCCACAGGTTCACTTTAAAGCCTAATGCCCTGTACACACAATCAGACTTTCCGACGGGAAATGTGCGATCGGAGCTTGTTGTCGGAAATTCTGACCGTGTGTAGGCTCCATCGCACTTTTTCCATCGGAATTTCGGACACATAAAGTTTGAGAGCTGGATCTAAAATTCTCCGACGACAAAATCCGTTGTCAGAAATTCCTATCGTGTGTACACATTTCCAAAGCACAAAGTGCCACGCATGCTCGGAATCATGCAGAAGAGCAGCACTGGCTATTGAACTTCATTTTTCTCAGCTCGTCATACGTGTTGTACGTCACCACGTTCTTGACGTTCGGAATTTCCAACCAACTTTGTGTGACCATGTGTATGCAAGACAAGTTTGAGCCAACATCCATCGGAAAAAATCCGATTGGATTTTGTTATCGGAATGTCCGATTGTATGTACAGGGTATTACACTGAGAACTACATGAAAATTACCCTTGCAGTGTAGGATTAAATGATTGTTAACGGGAAACATCTATCTCCTTAATGCTGACCCACCACCCCCCCCCCCTCCCCACTATCTCGGAAGAACCAGCACGTGTGAAGATGTTTCAAAGGTCTCTGTCAGGTCCTAAGAGGCAGACAGAGCCCTTCAGTACATCTGTGCATGCATAGAATCCAACTCAATGTCACTCTTGTCTAGGCGAGAAAGAAGGAAGTGCTGCCTGCAATACCAACAAATGTAAACATGTAGCGAAGGTCTCTGCCAGGTCCTGAGGGGCCAGGCAGAGCCCTTCAGTACATCTGTGCATATGTGGAATCAGGCGCAACAACATCATTCTTGCCTAGCTAAGAGCAGGAATGCTGCCCAAAAGCACAAATAAATATAAAAAGCACTTTAAAAATTCCAATTGTTTGAGAGGGAATGGGCTGGAGCCAAGTGCAAACAATTAGTTTTTTGGGGGGCCCGTTGTAAGGGTAATCTTTGTGTCATAATTCCCACAATAAGGCTTTAAAATAACAAAAAAAACATGCAAATGCCCACTGAAGCCATGCTACATTCTCTAATGCTGCTGCATGGTACTGTGGAGCATTTAAATTCTGGTGTGCAGGGGGGAAGTTATTCTGCTGGGGTGACAGTAAGGGAGGACAATGGTACCAGACAGATGGCCTAGGGACTGAAAGCATAAATCCAGACCTGCCATGATATTACGGTTGCCACGTTTTCTTCAAGCCAAACTCGAACACTTTAGTGGCCTGGGACACCTTTGGGTGCCCCAAGGAGAGTAGTAATGCGGTACGCATAGCGCGCTGCAGCGAACAGTGGATGTGGCCAATTGTTCTTGCGGACATCATTGCCCGTCCCCCCAGTGATGCCAAACCGGCCCCCAGACAGCTGCCCGCAGCCCCCGGACGGCAACAGGTTTGTGTGTGACTATGTTGGTTACTTGGGGAGCCACAGCCCAGTCTGAATAATGTGTCTGGGTTTCAGTCTGCCTGTAACGCAGACACATGATTCAAAACCTGGACTGTCTGGGTGAATCCCAAACAGGTGACAACCCTACTGGATATATTTATTTAATATAACATTTAAGCTCTCTTTCTTCCTTTTATGTTGTGATAGAAAGATGAAAACATGATAGCTCTAAAGCCGGTCTTCTTTGGCAAAATATATTGAATACACATATGTAGAACTTCATAGTCTACGGTTGCATGTCTGCTATCTAAACCCAACCTTACTGAAAGTCTCTTCTTATTTGATTTCTTTACCCATGCACCGCTAGACCACATGTTTAGTACTTTGTAGTACAACTGTCTTCTACAGCATTCCCTTGGTATATTAATCTCAGTATTGATATTAGCGACCCCATCCTGCCGATCTCCTCAACCTGACAACATTGTTATTTATATCAGCACCGTATGTACATATACAACTGAGTTTGCCAGGGGAACTCAAAGCACGGTGACAGTTGTAAAGAGCAAAATGGGAATGTAATCAATGTTCAGTGGCAGGATTTCAGAGAGTGTCATGCCTAGCACACGATAGCCTCCCAGGGAATGAATATCTGAGAAACAGATCTGTCCACACTGATCAAGTTCTGCCAGATTAGAAAGCGAAGCAACAGATGCCTGGGCAGAAGTGATAGGGCCAGTGAGAATCAATTACATGTCCTATGGAGAAATTGTCATGTATATTAGATAAAGTATTAAATGGCTTTGCACAGAGAAAATGCAGCTGCATAAAAGACCTGCTGTAACCTTGTCTTAATGACGTGAGGCTTTGTGTTTTTCCTGCAAATGATACGCCTGCTGTTGACGCTGGTTCATGGCTTTTTATATTTCACTGAAAAGAAAGAATAACAAGCGATAAATAAATCAGCAGTGTGAAGGGCATTGCATGGTGATGCATGTAAATGAGGGGCTCTTGTCATGTAGACACAACTTTTATACACCTGGCTTACACTCAGTAAACACTTTTAAGCTGGAACTTCTACAAAGAAAAACGGTAATATTCTACAGCGGAATAAAAGTAAAACTCCAGAAAAACACAAAAACATATTTAAAGTGAACCCAAAATCAATTTTTTCAGCATCGTGTCCTAATGTGTACAGTTTTTCTTAAAGCACATTTCTACTTTTGTCATCAAATTTGAGAACGCCTCACTATATGTTGGTTATCTGTTCCCATTCACACATCATACCTAATTTAAAAAAAATATATATTTCTTAACTTTTAGATGTTTCTCCAGAGGAGGTGTTATGGTTGACTGCAAGGTTTTTTGAACACAGTTATGCCGCGTACACACGACCGGACTTTTCAGCAGTCTAGGTCCGACGGTCTTCCCGACAGACTTTCGTCTGAGTTCCAAATGACTTTCCGAATGAACGGACTTGGCCACACACGACTAAGTCCATTCAAAAGTCCATTCGTTTTGAACGTGATGACGTAAATGGGACTAAAAAAGGAAGTTCAATAGCCAGTAGCCTATAGCTTCCCTTGCGTCTTATTTGGTCCGTCAGACCAGCACACAGACAAACCGTTTTCCTGATTTTAGTCCGTCAGAATTGAGTCCGTCGGATACATTTGAAACATGTTCTATTTCTAGGTCCGTCTGATTTTTTTCCTGAAAAACGATCGGATTAGCCCACACACAATCGGATTGTCCAACGGACTAATCCCTTTGGACCTGGTCTGCCGGAAAGTCCGGTCATGTGTACGCGGCATTAGAGTGAGCCTGCCTCAAGTCTGTCCCCATTAACATACAATGAAAGAAGTCTAGCCTCTGCAACATCAACCCTTAATTAGGACAGACAGTATTCAAATCTAGTTAGAATTGACAATGAAAATCTGCACGCACAGTGCAGACAGAGTTAATTATGTTAAACACAGCTGCCCAGCCCCCTCATAAATAAAGAGAACCATCTAGGATTTTTTTTTCTAGAGGATCCTGAATAAAGCATCTAAAAAAAAATGTTTTCTTTTTTTTTTACGTTTTATGCTATGTGAATATAAAAAATATAAAGTAGGTGTTATACTAGTTTGGCTGCAAATGTGGAAGTATACTTCAACTGATTCCCAACCATGTTACTCAGATATACTGAAGCACAGTGGCTCTACTGGGCGAAATCCCATACGGGTACGTCCTACCCTTTTTCGGCCACCAGAGGGCGCGCATGCCCACTGTACGGCAGGGGACCCGATTCGCGTGACCGGCGGGCACAATCTCCGCTGGCCCCCCCTTTATAGCGTTTACGAGCACCACGGGGATTTGTGTGTGTAAACACACAAATCCCTGTGCTGTCAGAGGAGAGGAGCCATATTGTTTGTTCCTAATAAGTAGGAAAAACGATATGTCTTCTCTGCTAGTCACTCACATCCCCATACAGTTAGAACACACTGAGGGAACATACAGTTAACCCCTTGATCGCCCCCTAGTGTTAACCCCTTCCCTGCCAGTGACATTTACACAGTAATCAGTGCATTTTTATGTCTCCTATCTGTCCGTCGCAATGTTGCAATACCGCTAAAAATCGCAGCTCACCGCCATTACTAGTAAAAAGAAAATAATAATAAAAATGCCATAAAAAATGCCATACATCTTTCCCATAGTTTGCAGACATTATAACTTTTGCGCAAACCAATCAATATACACTTATTGCAGATTTTTTCTACCAAAAATATGTAGAAGAATATATATTGGCCTAAACTGATGAAGACATTTTTATTTATTTTTTTAATTTGGGGGATATTTATTATAGCAGAAAGTAAAAAATATTGTTTTTTTTTTTTTTTTTCAAAATTGTTGCTCTGTTTTTGTTTATAGCGCAAAAAATAAAAACCACCGAGGTGATAAAATACCACCAAAAGAAAGCTCTATTTGTGGGAAAAAAAGGTCTGCCCAATTGTCAGTTAAATCAACACAGTGCCAATTGTAAAAAGTGCTCTGCTCAGGAAGGGGGTAAAATCTTCCGGGGCTGAAGTGGTTAAGCAAATAATTTCTGTGAATTTCTTGCAAAGTTGCTTATAGTATAAGCATAGCCAAAGCTTTTTTGTCTGTACTTCTCCTATGGATCACAGACGTGCAGTTTGTTCTGCACTCCTGTGACCCATTTTTAGCCGCTGGTTTGGTTGCGGGCTAGTCCAGGCTCTGAAAAGATCCCGACCATATGAGAGCCTGAGCCAGCCGCTCATATCCCCTCCACAGCCCAGCGCTCCACTGAATGAGGGAGGGGCAGAGCAGAGAGCTAATGATTGACAGTCACTGGCTCTATGCAGCCTGAAGACCGCGAGCTGAGTGATCAGTGATATTCATTCACTCAGTTCTCAGTCTGGAGCCAGCGTGGGACCGATGCAGCATCCTCCTAGGTGTGTATAATTTTTTTTTTCAGGAATCATAAACTTCTCTTTTAAATGGGGATCCTGCCAGTAACAGCACTTCCTGTTACAGGTTGACAACAATAAAGCCGGCCATACATGGATCTTAACCACTTGCCTACTGTGCACTTAAACACCCTTCCTGCCCAGACCAATTTTCAGCTTTCAGCGCTCGCGCACTTTCAGTGACAATTGCGCGGTCATGCAATGCTGTAACCAAATGAATTTTTTATCATTTTGTTCGCACAAATAGAGCTTTAGTTTGGTGGTATTTATTCGCGACTCCGTTTTTTATTTTTTGCGATATAAGCGAAAACATAGCAGAAATTTTGAAAAAAAAAACAATATTTTCTCCTTTCTTTTTTAAAAGAAATCCAATAAAATCAAATTTTGTCATAAATTTAAGCCAAAATGTATTCTGCTACATGTTTTTTGTAAAAAAAATTCCGTTAAGTGTATAATAATTGGTTCGCGTGATCACAGACATATGTACGCAAATGATCATGTAAAAGGGGTGTGCAGGTGATCACGGACATATGTGTGCAGATAATCATTGGCACATGTGATTTTAGTGGGACATATGTGAGGGACATGTGTTTTTATTATTTAGGGACATGTGTGTTTTGGGGACATGTGTGTTTTGGGGACATGTGTGTTTTACTGTGGGGACATGTGTGTCTTACTGTGGGGACATGTGTGTCTTACTGTGGGGACATGTGTGTCTTACTGTGGGGACGTGTGTTTTACTATGGGGGACCCTAGACTGGTGATCAGTGAGTAAAAAAACATCTCATACTCACTGATCACCAGCCGGCTGCAGCGATCCGCTCTCCTCTCCTCACCGACGACTTCCGTGTGAGGAGAGGAGGGCCGATTGCCTAGCAACCGGCTGTTTGTTTACATCACATGACAGCCGTGATTCGTCACGGCCGTCATGTGATCAGGAGGGCCAATCACCGTGCCCTCCTGCCGATTCGAGATGCGCCGTGTCCGGGTGACACGGCCGCATCGGGATCGCGCCGCTGCGCGGGCACGCGCGCGCGCGATCCCTCTACTTCTGAAGGACGTTCCTGAACGTCCTATTAGAAGTAGATGGCTCCCACCCGGCCGTATATCTACATTGGCCGGGTGGGAAGTGGTTAAGTCAGCAGGTTCAGCAAGGACCAGACAAATTTTGATTCATGTATGGGCACTGTGGTTGTCTATAGCCTGCAATGCTGATCAGTGTATTCTGATGGTAGGGAACAATACTTCAGAGGATTCCCTACCCACATTGAGTGTGCAGAGGGGGGGAAAATCGAGTCATCTATGGGCTGACACAATTAGACATGTGCACACTGAAATATTTTGTTTCAGAATTTCGTTTTCATCCGAAAAATACATTTATTTAGTTACTCCCGAAATTCGTTTTTATTTTTGTTAAAAATTGCATTCGTCTGAAAATCCAGATGAATTAAGGTCGAATCTGTCATTGAAGGCTTATGGTGTCTGTCGAATGTTCAAAGAAGATTTGACGGAGCAGCTAAACTGTATGACTCTGTATAGTTTAGCTGCAATTCCAGCAGCAATCTTTTCTCTCTACGTCAAATCTTTCCTCCCTACGTCGAATCTTTCCTCTCTATGCCGAATCTTTCCTCTCTATGTCGAATAATCTTGGACTAAGGCCCCTTTCACACTGGGGCATTTTTCAGGAGCTACAGCGCTAAAAATAGCGCCTGTATAGCTCCTGAAAAAAGCGTGTCCTTTCACTCCAGTGTGAAAGCCGGATGGCTTTCACACTGGAGCGGTGCGCTAGCAGGGTGGTAAAAAAAGTCCTGCTAGCAGCATATTTGGAGCGGTGTATACACTGCTCCTATACCACTCCTACCCATTGAAATCAATGGGACACCGCGGAGATACCGCCGGCAAAGCGCTGCTGCAGCGGCGCTTTGCAGGGGGTTTTAACCCCTTTTTTGGCCGCTAGCGGGGGTTAAAACCACCCCGCTAGAGGCCGCATACCACGGCTAAAACAACGGTAAAGCAACGCTAGATATAGTGCTGCTTTACCATCGCCGCCTGCACCGCCCCAGTGTGAAACCGGCCTAATAGAGTTAAGGTTAGGCACATTCGACCCCAGGTCCAATGGACACAGATTGTTATTGTCGGCGTCAAATCTCCTATCTATATCGAACTGTTGTCACAACGAAAACGAAAATAAAGCATTTGTTTATGTCGGATCTTTCGTTTTCGGATTCTGCACTTTCGTTATCGTTTGTTAAAACGATAACAAAAATACCTGAAATTGGGAGGAAAATGCATTCGGACGAAAACGAATGCACATGTCTAGACACAATTCCCCTATCCACACTTTTGAGGTGGATGGGGGAATCCTCCCACAGAGCTATTGTGTTTTGACAGCAGGAAGACTTCCCCACTGTCAGAATACACTGACCAATGCTGCATACTTTAGCCTGTGGCGCTGATCGAGTGGGGAAAATCCGACAGGGTGGTTATACAGAAGTCGATCCCTGCAGAACCGGCTAAATTTTGATCCATGTATGACTGGCTTAACAGTAAGCAGCAACAATGTCAGATAGCTGTATAGGCTCCTTTTTCGGCTCTTGGTATGCTTATCAGGTCTATCAGATAGACAGCCCAACAACCAAGGAGCTTGCAGAGCAGTGTGATAACTGTGCTGCTAATTGTGGGGCAATGGCTTAACATTGTCAGTCTGAAACAGAAAGTGTTGTTTTTGAAAAAGATTCACAAAAAAGATTTTCTTAAGAAAATAGTGAGACATGATTCCAAAAATACTGAAAACGTTTTACATATTACGATTACACAGCCATTAAAGTATATCTAAAGCCACACATTTTTAATTATGTTGTATTTTGGATAGTAGGCAATAACTGGAATTCCTGAAAGTTTGTATTTTTAGGGATATTTCTCTTAATTTTCTGTGCTGTACACACAACAGGAAGTTAGATGAATTCTATACAAAGTGATAAAAAATGCTTTTGCTAGGAAGTCTTCTCTCAAAGCAAGTATCCCCATTGGAAGATTAGCCCTCTATTCCTGTTGTGATTACGAATAAAAATTCTGGATTGTCCTTCACTTTTATTATCAGTGACAATGGTCACCAGGTCAAATAGAGTGAATCTCCCAAGAAGAAACAAAGCAATAAAAAAATCTGAAAAGGGATCTAACCTCTCACACTCTTTTCAAATCCAAAATAAGGTTAGGCTTTTATAACCCTTTAGGACTAGTAATGTACTCATAAAAAATAAATAAAGCTCACTTCAGCCAAATATTATTATTATTTTTTGTATGAAGTGAGGAAGAGTTGGAGTCTCTATTACATTGTTATTGCCGTCGGTGTCTCTATTGGAGCTTAAGAAAATAAACAAAAAAGAAGTGGACCTACAGTAGTTTTGACT
Source organism: Lithobates sylvaticus (assembly GCA_028564925.1). Lineage (NCBI taxonomy): Eukaryota > Metazoa > Chordata > Amphibia > Anura > Ranidae > Lithobates > Lithobates sylvaticus. Next base: position 119,953,937 of record CM053026.1, read on the forward strand.
AGTTTCTGTACGTTTGTGGTAAATGTATATTTGCTGGATGCCTAGTATCTCTTTTTTTAATGATGTATTCTGCACATACAGCTGTGTAATTTGTTTGGCCTGTGGTGCCATCAAAGGGGTCAGGCCACCACAGCTGACTGTCAGATAATGGGCTCCTTGATTTTCCAACTGAATTTCGCAAGCATTACAGGGAAGTGGAGTGCTTTCATGAAGAATGATAAGGGGAACTTTATTAGAAGCAGGAATAACAGTTATGCTGAGGTTCCTTGTGCCTCATTATAGCAATTGAATGAAAATTGTATACACAGTGTGAACTTCATTTAGCATTAAACTTGCCACAAAAAAAGTAGATTTCAAGTGCAATAACAGAGTCATTTTTCTTTACTGAAAACTTGTAGAAAGATTAAAAACAGTTCAAAGGTTTTAACAAGTTAAATTGTTTTAAGTAGTTGACGATATAGGAAATATTATGCTGTGAATTTGCTAGGATTCTAACTTATTTGACAAATGCAATCTTATTTACCAAGGAGCACTGGAACCTGAACCTGAAATATGGATGAATAGCAGGACCTTTGGGGCCGATTCCTTATTATAATGATGCTTGTCTATAATCTCTCTTGGTACACAGTGAGTGACACACATCTACATGTTTGAGGCCTTGCTCACCTATGTATGATTTCAGATGCAACTTTAGTCACACAGAATCACATGGCAATAGAAATCACATTGTTTTCAATGGTGTCCATTCACATCAATGCGACTCAGCATTGAGGAATTTTGGAAAAGGTTCCTGTACTACTTTGGTGCCATTCCAAAGTAATGGCCCCATAGAATATGCAAGCCACATCCAAGTAGCATCCATGTAGCATCCAAGTAGCATCCAGTTAGAACTACATAATGTTGTGGAAATTTTTATTAATGTATGTTGTCAGATGTCCCCCAGTGTCAGTTTTGCTGTAATACGCTTATGCGAGCGCGTTCACACATACAGACGTTGGTGGAAGACCATTGGCTGTGGAAACCTTCCCATGGACATGGCAGATCTGTTTGCTCTTTTAAGGATGTTCGTTCATGCCTCACCAAGGGACTGGCCACTTCATGGCGACTGCTTTTACACTCCTAGTAAGCAGATCTGCGTACATGGGAACCATAGCATGCCCATAAAAACGTATGGCCTACTGAGCCATGATAGAGTATGGCTCACGTCATTGGTAGCAGTGGGAGTGTGCACACGATCGTGTTCAGAGCCATGTAAGTAGTGTTCAAATTGTGAGACACTTTTGTCTCATGGGATTTTTGCTGCATGGCTCTGCACAGGACCATCTGCACACGTCACTACTGTAATTCTTTTTGAATATATACATGTGTGTAATTAGTTCTTTTGAAAGAATACAAGTGTCTGATTGGTTCTTTTGAAAGAATAAAAGTGTCTGATTGGCTGATTCTGAAGCCACCACCTTCTTTTGTTTATTCATGTTGACAGTATAAATAAAAGCAGTAGAGCATTTAATGGCAGGATTCTGCTAAGCTCAACGTGATACCAGCATCTGTGTCTGTGTTACTTGGAGATATACAAGTGCACTTTCCCGGCATTATACAAGAGAGCTGTATTTGTGCTTTTAAGCGCAAAGAAATTGTTTGCTTATAGGAGAAGCTTAAAATTTCCTGAACAATAATTGCACTGAATGTTGGAACCTAGATCGAGTTATTCAAGTTTGGGATTTAGAATAGCACCAGAGAGGGGCTGATTTAAGAAGTAGAGAGTGTACATTGAGTTAGGAAAATGTTCACTGAGTCTTGTACATAAGGTAAAGTTATGTTCACTACAAACAACCAACCAATCAACCAATCATGGACTAGTATAATTCTATCTCTCTTGCACATGAGTGAGTATTCAAAGTGTTCACTATATTTAGTAATATTTACATTACAAAGTGAAAATTCAAGTGAAGAGCCTCTACTTAATCAGTAAATCTCTAATATTAAGAATTTTTTTTGGGGGGGGGGGGGGGGCGGAAAGCCCAGCAGTGTATATTTGTACCCAGAAGTGTTGGTGCAGCTGGCATAATGCTGAACAAAAGCAAAAAGTTCAGAAAGCAAAATAGAATAGCGGAAGAACCCTTAACTAATCTCAGATGACTTTGTATGATTAACATGTCATTTGTAGTTGCATGCTGTTTGCTAAACCTTGGGTTACTAGGATGAGCTGTCATCAATACTGTATATACAATGTTCCTGTAGTTTGGCAATAATCCCACAGTTGCCTGGGAAAATTTGACAAGGAAGTCATTAATCATACACATACCTTTTATGTATTGCTGCAGGATGGATCACATAGACCAAATCAAGCAAGCATTAACAAAAGTAGAATGACACGGAGATTAATATGCTCTTACGGAAACACAATTTTTCAGGGATGAGCTAAGGTGGAGCTTATAAAAACATACATCTTGTTTCGTTTTTTCAACTTCAACTCCTCTGTATAGCATGATGACTTTAAAGCAAAATGAACAGAATATGCAGTTGTCCTTTAAGTAATTTAAGTATGACTTACCGGATATATAAGGGTTTTATTTTAGTTCCTACAACATGACCTTTATATAAAAAAACTCCTCCTTTCACCCTGAAACTTTCTGTAGCTCTCCAAAATTTGTAATATTTCTTTAAATTGTCCTAACTTGGGTAAACTATTATCCAAATCAAAGTGAATATCTGTGCAAATTTTTTTAAATCAGTCCATCTTTGCAATATACAGTACGTACATTTCCTTTTGTTTCGTCCCTTTTTAGTTTTTTTTTTTCTCTATATTAAGCTGATGGTTCTGCCAATAACATATTTTCTGTCCTAGGGTATCTCCACTCTGAATGGGGGAACAACTGGGACAAACTGTCAATCTGGGGAGAGGGTAGTATTAGATAGAATTTAGATGGACTTGACTAACAAATTAAAGCTGAACTCCAGCTTACACGTTTTAAGCAGTTACACCAGCACTTTTGTTTATTTTTTTACTTATTTTTTTTGTGGAGGGGGGTCAAGGTTTTACATAAATTAATAAAAGCTGAGCATTGTATGCACCCTTGTCAGTGTTAAATGGTTTTTTTCAACCCTCTAACTTCACCTTTGCTGGACAGCTTAGGAAGTTAAAACATAATAGACTTACTGGTCAGATCAACACTTTAAAATAAAAAGCCTAAAAGAAGAAAACTAATGCAGCTACCACATCTAAGAATTTATAGGCTGCAAAATATTACATTTTTGTTTTTGGGTTTAATACTGCTTTACTCCTGCCAGAAATCCAGTGAGCTCTCATCGTCCTGTGCACTCTGCCCAGGTGTGTCTTCAGCTTACCCTTGGAGTTACTGCATTACCTTCTAACAGATCATCTTTATGGCATTTGAAGTATTTGGATTAAGTTCTTTCAACTTTATAATTAAAGGAGTAGACTTGTATTATTAGCCATGGTACTATGAAACAGGAACTCTCCCAGGTTGCCTCAACTCTCCATAAGTGCAACACTCGACAACTTCTAGAGCGAGAGCACGGCCAAATGTGGGATTTGGGATACATCGGCAGTTTCCTTAGAGATCAAAGAGACAATCTCTCACCATTTGGGCTTTAACTGAACAGAACCACCACCTCATGTCATGCTTAATGGCAGGCTCTCTCTTCACCACCAAAAATCCACCAATCACAGAGAAAGTAGGCCATCCAAGGAACTCTTTAGGGAGTTTAAAATACATTTAAATGCAAGACGTTTGTTTTCATTGTGGAAAAGGTAGGGAAGGATGAGAACCCTTGTCCCTTATTGCTGTCTCTGTCCCTGCTGGAGAGATTGACCCTCTTTGCCTCTGCTGATCATTTTTAGTGGAAAAGAAATTGAAAATCTCAAATTTGAATTACCAACAGAATAGGAGTAGAGTTGAAGTCTTCCATTTGGAACACTTACTGTGGTGACAACTGTCTGAGAGTGGGCTGCCCTCACTTTGGAGAGCTTTCCTCTAACCTCCTGTTGTAGCTACAGAGCAGAAGTGAAGGTGACTGTACCTAAGGGATTATTGATACAACCTGATATGGGTTTTAACAATTCCCTACTCTTTCCAAAATAAAATAAAAAGCTTTGGCTCTAGATAAACTTTACCGACATCCCCTTAAGGCCCCTCTAAATAAAACCTAATGCAACAAAAGTCTGGGCTGAGGAAGCCGTATCTTCTGTATAAGCTGCAGATATGAATAAATTAATAGGGAATTAGATAAATATCTATATGAGTTGTTTTGGAATTTGTGGACCCAAATCCAATAAAAGAAACATGGTCGCTGGAAAATGTGAAAAAGAGCAGTATGACCAAAGCTTGTTTGGTCATATTTGTCATCTGGGTCAAAGGAGTGCACTTACTTTTGCACTCCTGTGACCCAGAATTAGCCTAAAGGCATAATCAGTAGACATGTGCGATTAGTTTCATAATCAAAAATTCGTACGAATTTCCGGAAATTCGTACATTCGTACGGATCTGAAATACGAATTTTTCTGCATACGAATTCTGTACGGAATACGAAATTTTGTTTACGAATTTCGGATCCAAATTAACGGATTCGGATCCAAGTTTTGTTCACCAATCACTCAGAGGAAGTCAGCACAGCACAGGGATGCTGGGAACCCCTCATAATGATAAATTCATCATAACGAACATTCGTTATTTTAACGAAAATATAACAAAACTAAAGTTTAAAAACACAGGAAGTCAGCACAGCACAGGGATGGTGGGAACCCCTCATAATGATAAATTCATCAAAACGAACTTTCGTTATTTTAACGAAAAGTTTACGAATCTAACGAAAATTCATATTTCGTATGAATTCAAATTAAATTCCGTACACGAATTACAAAATCCGAATTTTTTTTTTATACAAAGCGGTGCGGAACGGAACGAAACAAATTTTTTGACGGCGCCCATGTCTAAAAATCACATTAAAGTCAGCTGTCAGCTGAAATTACAAAGCAGCTCCAGTGAGTGCTGGAGGAGCAGAGGACAGAGCAGTGACTGACGGTCACCTCTCTCTGCTCAGAATGGACCCGAACTGAGCGATCAGCCAGTGGGGGACAGCTGTAGCATTGGACTGATGCTGCAACCATCTAGGTGAGTATGTAGGTTTGTGTTCTTCACATCCTGTACTTCTCCTTTAATGTGTGTTACAAGCTTTAAAGTGATTGTAAACATATTTCTTTTTATAACAAACATGTCATACTCTGTCCCGTGCAATGGTTTTACACTGGGTAGTCCCAATCTTCCTCTTCTGGGGTGCATGTATCGGTTGCCAAGTGTTTTACTGAATGGGCCCTTATCCTGAGTGTGGCTGGTTCAGGTGGCCCAACCACTATGTGTGTGTCTAATTTTGGATAACGTATTTTTTTGCCACCTGTGTCTCAATAGGGAGATTTTCCTTCACTACCTGTACTGTAGACTAAACATGAAGTGAGAGCATTATCCCTTTAGAAAGTTGTCGTGAAAATAAGTGTCCTCAACCCCGATGTCCTGGATAGCCTTTCTTATACTCGAATGCTCTCATGGACACAAGCAGGAATTTTCCAGCTCAGAAATCTTGTACACCCACTTACCCACACACTTTTACCCTTTAATGAACTACAGCGTAAATATCAGATCCCTAAGCATTTATTTTACTCTTATCTCAAATTCAAACATTATTTTTCCTCTAAATCCCCTACCTTGACTTTAGATAAACCTACCTCATTTGAACTATTATGCTCCCAAGGCCCATACCAAGCCCATCTTATTTCAGATATCTATAGATACCTGCATGAAACCTCTTTACTCACTGACACATTTCACCCCTACATGCAGAAATGGTCCCAGATTATTAAGCGACCTATCCAACTCCCTCAGTGGCAGAAGATTTGAGAGACCACTTCCAAGTCTTCAAGGTGTGTGGAGCAGAGGGAGATGACCTATAAGATACTACTTTTTTGGTATAGAACCCCGGAGATCTTGCATAGATATGACCCCAAAGCTTCCCATGTGTGCTGGGGGTGCCGGAGTGATGTTGGCTCCCATTTCCACATCTTCTGGGAATGTCCCATGATTCAGCCTTTTTGGTCCTCCATCCAAATTCATCTACAAGAGCTCTTTAAAACTACTCTCCCTCTAGACCCTATCCAATATCTTTTGGGCTTGCCGTTTCCTAGTATCTCCAGACATGCCCAAAAGTTAGCCGACTTTTTTCTTCTGGCAGCAAAGAGGGCAATACCTCTGAGATGGTTGCCCCCCTCCCCTTCCACCCTTACACAGGTTCTACAAATATTGGAACAAATTCGCAGGATGGAACACGTGACTGCGACGGTCCATGATGCACTTCCCTAATTTTTCAAGAGTTGAGACTTGTGGGATCAGTCGAAGCTTAACCCAGGTGCAGTTTCACTATTCTCCCAGTAATGCAGTACACTTTTAAACATAGGTGCTATTTTTTTTTTTTTTTTTTAGTCTTGTCAGCTTGTTCTTTTTGTGATTCCATGGTGCTCCCTACCTTTCTTCCCACTCTCCCCCCTCCCCCACCAGGTGGGATACCCCTGAGGCATCCTGGTTCCTCAGTTTGGGCACCCTGGGGACCCCACTGACACTGGATACAGAGAGCAACATTTCCTTTTATGTGAAATATTGTTTTTGTTTATGCCACATGCTCCCTGGGTTGACCTGTACATAACCAGCTTGTCTATTATTACCAGTGACACTAGTGATCCCCTAACGGGACACAGACAGCAATTAAAAATCCAACAGATGTTCTAACCCCTCACTACTCTATCCATAGATGAGTGAAGCATCGTAAGAAGCATCATACTTATGCTGGCCATACACAGCTCAAATTGTGTCTGATTTGGCAGAAATAAGAGCTGTGAGTTGTCCTGTTAGCACCACCTAGCTTGCCAAAATCCAATTGAAAAATAGAAGGAACCAGATGGAAAACTGTCAGATGAGCAGTGACTGCATCCAATCAGATGCTGTCACAGTTCAGGTTTGCAGATTGTCACAGGTTTGAATACAGCAGCCAGTAGAGGATATTCCTCCATTTCTCGCGGGAATCAAGTGATTACTTTTGTTCTGCCCACAGAGCCGAAAAAGAGGATGTCACTCATTAATGTGTATTGCTAGTCTTAGATTATTCTTGGATAAACAAACTGATTCCAAATTGTCTCATTCTTTAGACAATTATTATTATTTTTTAATTATAGTTCCCCATGAGCCTGGTAAAACAAACTGGCATTATCATTATTCAATCAGAACAGATGGAGGCCCTGTGAGTGGACAGGCATCACTACAATAAATCTGCACTCAAAAACAGTGGCGGCCGGTGAAAATAGTTTTTTGGGGGGTGGCAAACAGTATGACATCACCCATTGCCAGAGAAGACCAAAAGGGGACCCTTAGCAGCTTGTAGACACCTGAAAAAGGTAAGTACAGCTTACAAAAAATACAGCTGGGAGCATATAGGGGAAAGGCAAGAGTACTGGGGCATAATGAGGGAGATCAGAGCTGGGTTATAAGGTATACCATGCCCAGTAAGTGCTCTGTAAGTAACTTGAACCACTATTGCCCTTATTTCTTGTTCATGGAGAACTTTGATCTATCAGTGTGTTCTTTGCACAATAAACAGAATCATATCTCTTACAGTTACCTGTATCTGTAAACAGGCTTTATTTAATGGCGGTAATTATGAAGAAGATTTCTAAAAGATAGGTCACCGAAAGAATATATTACACCAGCACATTGCCCTTACACCTTTGCTGGAAATTTTTGACATAACTGTGACATATGTTTGGATAGAAAATACATAATGCATTGATGCAGATTTAGATAAGCCTGTCTACCTTTCACTTTGAAATCTAATATGTTATATTTTCCAGATCACCTGCCATTTCACCTCGGGGCTTTTTTATCATAATTTGAAATAACAGCACGACTATTGTTTCAGCAATACAGAAACTGCTCTGTAACTGTAAGTGTAATGCCAAGATTTCAGGTGTGTGTGTGTAATCCATACCTTGGAATGTTTTCCCGAATGTTTGTCAGTAGCATTCAGGTGTTTAGAGCCCGAGGGCATCTAGAGACCACGACGTTCAAATTTGTCAGTAGTGCTCTGTGTTCCTCAGCCACACGACATACTGGAACAGATGGTAGTCTGATATCAAATGAAGAATTCTGCAAGGCATTATTTGTGCCTGAAATAGTCAAATAACATAACCTCATTTTAATTTCAGAAAAAAATTGGTTCATTTTAGACATTCTCCAGACTTTAGCTTATACTTATAAGGTTCATTATGTAAACATATTTACCAAGATCATTTCTTGCTGTAGAGCAGGGATATGCAATTAGCGGACCTCCAGCTGTTGCAAAACAAGTCCCATCATGCCTTTGCCTCTGGGTTTCATGCTTGTGGCTGTCAAAGTCTTGCTATGCATCATGGGACTTGTAGTTCTGCAACAGCTGGAGGTCCGCTAATTGAATATCCCTGCTGTAAAGGCCATCTGAAGGTGGTGTTCAGTGCCATATTTCTTGCATTTAATGGTTCTTGCTTATGCCTTTCTTGTGTTAGGTCTGGTCTAAACCTAACCAAAGCTTAAATCTAAGGTTAGACACACACATTGTGGTTGGACCACCTGAACCAGCCATACTCAGGATAAGGGCCCAACCTGTAAAATATTTGGCAGCAGATACATGTGCAGACAACTTGTACAGAGCAGGCTTCTACTCACATAAATGGCTGCACCTGGACCAGTCAAGTGTCCATCATCCAACTACTTCCACCCCATTCTAAACAGTACTAATTACCCTGTAAAGGAAAGATTTATATACTTATCTAATCTAAGGGCACTTTGGTTCGGTCACGTGATCAGCTCCCAAGGCCGGCTTCAGGGTAGAGGAGGGACATCGGATAATAGATGCCCCATAGTAAGCCTACGTTTGACATTAACACCCAGGCACTGCAGCTACTGTCATTCAAGTGTAGACATCTTTAACAGCAGGGTAGTTAATATAACTGTGGTGAGAGCAGATTTAAGCTTAGATGTCTACTTTAATATCCTAACATTTTCTCCTCCCTTCTTAAATAGTTTTAGCCCATTTTTACTTACTCCTTTTAATTAACCCCCCCCCCCCCCCCCCCCCCCCCAGATGACACATCTACTTCTCCTAATATACTTTGATATTCAAGCTCAAGATGGGCTCTTGTTCAATACCCATAATAACACAAATTACCCTGATTTTCCAATCAGTGCTAAAATGTTCCCCTAAGACCAGTGTCAGCAGCTGGATGTGCTGGCAGTGTAACCAGAGTGATGCCAGCTGTAAAGAGGAGCCATGAGTCCACTCCTCAACCCAGGTCTTTAACATTACCTGAGGACGGGCCAAGCCCCAAACGTGTCGTCATACCGACAGCCTTGTGAAAGGCTGTATTACTGAACAGCCGCCACCCCCTGGTTACACAAACAACAATGAATCCAGTTTTTTATCATATCCCCTGGTTTCGGCTGCATACACCCAGTCTGTGCCAGCTGCCTCCAGTTTTGGGTTGACAAGTGGCCTCACGGCTCCTCTTTACAGCTGATATCACTCCGGTTACACTACCAGCACATCCAGCTGCTGACACTGGTACCCCTGCACTCCAGGATCGGTGCACATCGGGTGTTCCACAGCACTACCTCAACGGTATCTGATTTATTTCACCATCATAGGGACTGAGTGACTCTGCCCAGGTGGTTTATCTCCATTCTCATCTCCAGTATCTGCTATTACCATGGTATGGGGATCAAGGCTTTTTGTTATACCACTTTAGGGCAATGGCAATTCTGGTATTGGTATCAGTATAGACCAGTCTGCTTTTAACAAGAGTTTTTATTTTTTATGACTATTATTTGACCAATACATTTTACATGTTTATACAATCCTTTTTTGGTCATCCATTTTGTGGGACTACCTACACCAGCCATCAGACTTATGAGTACTATTTTGTGGCTGCACAGATTCATATCCCCCAGCCCTATTCATTGAGGAATTTTATGGTTGGTTGTTTTTACTTTCAAAATTTTTTATTATTGAGAGAAAAAAGAAACAAGAACAATAATAATACAAGATGATACATACGGTCCTTGTATAGTGGCGAGTTGCAAATCATTAAGAACATATATTGATCTAACAATCTCTAGGGGGCAAGAAGGTGATATTATACCGTAAAGTACTATAAAGGCCTCCCCTGCGAACGTTGAGACCCAGGTTCCACAGGAGTTACCCTGTGTCATCCGCGTCCACCCACTTCATAAAAACTCATGCTCTGGGAGGTTCCCCCGACACCCCTAAGGGGATCAAACTGTGTCGGAGCAGCCCCCCCGAGACCTCCGGGGTATGTTCAAATTCTAACTGTGTCTCGCAGGATTGCCTAAACAGTGGGTAGTGTGCCCTGTACAGGTGTCCCCCGGGGGGCTACAATCCCCAAATCCAGGGGTCTCTGCACCGCGCTGAGAATTGTACTCACTAAATGGTCACAACAAGCCCATGCAATGCATACCTAATACATGAAATGCAGAAAAAAGAAAATCGAACCAGAAAGAATAAAAGGAGAAGAGGGTGAGGGAAAGGAGGGGGGTAGAGAGAGAAGGAGGGGGAGCCGTCTGACAGGTAGAAGATTGTAAGAAAATTGTTAACGCGCCCTGGTTACGTTTGTATACCAGGGATGAGGGAGATGCCCACATGGTTTGCCCAGGGTTCCCAGGTGGATTCAAATTGAGCTTTGGAGTCCAGGAGAACACTGGTCAATTTCTCTTGGGACATAATCCATGAGATTTTGTGCTTGGCGGCTTTGAGGGATACCCCAGGTTTTTTCCAGGCCTTGGCAATGGTTAACTTTGCACCCAAGAGAATGAAATGGGTCAATTTGCGGCTCCATTTACTAGACCCTGAGATATTGGCGTTCAATAGGGCTACTGCAGGGGTTCTGGGTAGTTGATGCCCAGTTACTGTATGAATCAGGGTAAACAGCCTTTTCCAGAATGGTCTGATTTTGGGACATTCCCACCATATGTGGGCCATGGAGCCCTGTAGGGCACAACCCCTGAAGCATAAGGGGTCAGCGGTTGGAAAGATGCGGGCCAATTTAGAGGGTGTGAGATACCATCTTGTCATTACTTTGAGGTTCGATTCTATTAGGGAAATGTTCTTAATTCCTTTATAGGCTCTGGAAAAGGACGTCTGCCACTGCTCAAGATCCCATTGGAGTTGGAGGTCTTCCTCCCAAGCGGTCATATAAGGGGTTTTGCCTGATGGGCAAGAGACTGATATATAACTGAAATTCCACCCCTCTGACCCTTGAGTTGACCTGACCATAGCTCATATGGAGAAAAAATAGGTGGGATGGGTTTCCCTGTCCATAGTTTGTGGAGAAAGTGTTGTATTTGGGAGAACCTGAAGAGTTCCCCATCCGGGATGCCTAGTTGTTGCTTACAGAATTTTAAGGTTATTGGGCCCGTAGCCGTAAAGAAATGCCCGATCCGATACAACCCCTTGTCCAACCACCATTTGAATGATTTTATATCTTGACCTGGGGGGAAATCAGGGTTATTGAAGATGTGGGCTAGAGGACGACAGTCAGAGGTCAAGTAAGGGTGGGTTTTCAATTTATCCCAAAGGGATAGGGATTGTGAGAGGATCGGAGAGAGTATGGGAGGCCTGTTCTTGGGAGGGAGCCAAAGCAAGTAATCTAGAGTATAGTTGGGGACCGCCTGTCTTTCTATATTAATCCAGTCTGGCTTTTCCGTTCTGACATAAGCTGCTGATAGTTGGGCTAGTCTTGCCGCCTGGTAGTACCAAAGAATTCTTGGTAACCCCAAGCCACCCTGTGTGCGCTGTCTGTATAAAGTATGTTTCGGTAATCTACGTCCTTTTCTGCCCCAAATGAACTCGTCGATTTTCGCTTGGAGGGATTGCAGATGGTCCCTTCTTAGGTTCATCGGGATGGCCCTAAATAAATAAATCAGTTTGGGGAGGAGGGTCATTTTTATCGAGTGAATCTTGCCGATCCAGGAGAGGTCTTTACTAGCCCATGTCTTCAGATCCGACTCAAGTCTTTTGAATGTGGGTGGGAAGTTTGCCGGATACAATTGGTCGATTTTAGAGGTTAGGTGAATCCCTAGATAGTCTATAGACGAGGCGTTCCATCTAAATTTGAAAGAGTTTTTCAGAGTTTCCACCATGGAGGGAGTCAGGGATATGTTTAGGGCGTGAGATTTGTCGTAATTAACCTTGAGACCCGATACCCTGGCAAAGTCATTCAGGAGTTTATAGAGGTTAGGGAGAGATGTGATAGGTGAAGTGATGAATAATAGCATGTCGTCTGCGAAGAGACCACATTTGTGTGTTTGGGGGCCACAAGAAATACCTTGGATGTTGGGGTTAGACCGAATTGCTAAAGCAAGTGTCTCGATGGCAATGGCAAAAATTAGAGGTGATAGAGGACATCCCTGTCTGGTGCCACGCTCTATGTGGAAGGGTGAAGAGTGATGCCCATTGAGGCGGATTAGAGCTGAAGGTTTAGAGTAAAGGGATCGTAGAGTTCCCAAGAAGCGATTACCAAATCCCCACCTCTCCATTAGAGTGAAAAGATAAGGCCATTCTACTGTGTCGAAAGCCTTATGGAGGTCTACGGAGAGTAACATCCCCTCCTGTTTGGGGCCCCCGTCCCACCCGGTATGAAGGAGGGAGATTAGATCGATGGCCCTTCTGATTTAGTCCGGCCCCTGCCTGCCTGGAATGAACCCCACTTGGTCCTTATGGATGTAACGGTTAATGAAAGAGGATAAGCGGTTGGCCATGATCTTCGTCAAGATCTTGAGGTCGTTATTTATAAGGGAGATCGGTCTATAATTTTCGACCTCTTCTGGGTTTTTGTTAGGTTTGGGAATAACCGTTATGTAGGCTGTATTTATCTGAGGGTCTAAGGGGGTTCCCTGCGTCAACATGTTAAAGAACCTAGCCATATTAGGAGCTAGTGTCTCAACAAAGGCCTTATAATAGGGCACGGAGAGTCCATCTGGACCAGGAGCCGAACCAGATTTGAGGTTTTTAATTACCTCACCTATCTCCTCCACAGAAATGCTCGCCTCCATCACCTCCTTATGTTCAGTCGATAAAGTTGGAATCGGAAGGTCTCGAAAGAATTGAGACAATAAGGGGCCTTTGTCTTTTGGAGTCCTGCTATATAGGTTAGTGTAGAAACTACGGAATGCCTCTAGTACCTTTTTAGGGTCTGCTGAGGGAGGATTACCTGCTATTCTAATCCTGGGGAAGCAGTAAGTACGGGGTCGGGGGGAGAGTGTGGAGGCCAACATCGGGCCCATTTTGTTTTTTTGGTGATAGAATTTAGCTCCACTCCAGCGAATGTGCTTCTCCGCTTTTGCCGTGAGGGCTAAATTTAGTTCCAGTCTGGTTGAGTCTAGTTGGTCTATTAGGGCTTGAGATGGGTTATTCTTGTGTTGGAGTTTAAGGGAAGCAAACTTTTTTTCGAGTTTAATAATGTCAGTCGTCCTTTCCTTCTTAAGTTGGGTTGCGATACTAATGAGTTTTCCTTCAGAGACCTATCTATTTCAGCGGTTTTAATAGGGTCACTAAGGATGGATTCGTTAAGTCGCCAGTGCAAGCCCATCGGTCTAGTGAGGGAGTTTTTCATGTGAAGAAGAACCAGTGAGTGGTCCGACCAAGCTGTATCTATAATGGTCGACTTGCGTGTCAAAGAGATGAGGGATGTGGGTATTAGGATGTGATCTATTCTAGCATATGACTGATGAGGAGCAGAGAAATGGGTATAATCCCTTTTCGAAGGGTTGAGTTCCCTCCATATGTCGACAAGCCCGTGTGAGTGGAGGAATTTCGCTACGGTCAAGCTAGCTTTGGTAGGACGCGTTAATTGGGCCTTAGGGGGTCGCGATTTGTCGAGACCTTGGTCAAACGCTAAGTTCGAATCTCCTCCAAAGATGACTTTGCCTTCTACTAGAGGTAAAAGGGTTTGAAGAAGGGTTTGGAAAAATTTAGTTTGTCCTTTATTGGGGGTATAGTAAGAGATTATGGAATAGATGTTGCCTTCTATGGACCCTTTGACTAGGATAAATCTACCCTCGGGGTCTCTGTAGTCAGATATATGTGAGAATTTACTATTCTTTGAGAACAGTATCGCTACTCCTTTTGTGTTATTTGCGGCATTTGCAAGGTAGAATGTTGGGAAGTGTGAATGAAGGAATTTGGGGTTGTATTGGATCGGGAAGTGTGTCTCTTGCACTAAAACAATGTCTATTTTCAGGGATCGGTAGTGGTCAAAAGCTATTCTGCGTTTTCTAGGGGAGTTTAATCCCTGTGCATTATGTGTGGCCACTCTAAGATCGTTTCCATTCGTGTCTAATGCGGACATTTGGTCAGAGGGGTGTAATTCTGTCAAGGCTGTCGCCACTTACCCCAGGAAAGCTTCTCCTCTTAGGCCCCAGTCTTGGAAACAATTGAGTGCGGAGAGCCAGCGTTGAAAGGAACTCCGGAATACCTGCCAGACGGCTCGAAAAAGGGGGAGAGTTAGGAAGGGAGGGGAGAATAGAGACGGAAAAGTACAAAGTACAACGTCCTCTAGGAGGACAAACGATGTCTGACGGGGCTAAGACCCGCCAGATACCAACAGTTTGGCTTCGGCAGCCTCTATAAGAGGGCCGAAGACCCATACCACAGAGGGGGGAAAACCTCATCTGTGGGAAGGGTGGAGGCGCAAGGGTGTCACCCCTGGCCCTTACTGAAAATCTAATTGTTGTAGAATAGGACTAAAACAGCGTAAAGTCTACGTATATATAAAAAAAAAAAACAAAAAAAAAAAACAAAACCAGATTGCCATTCAACTTTGAAATTTCTCTAGAACCCGACTAGCCCATCCCGAAATGGGGATCTAGCACAGGCAGACTTCGTCCACCCAGCCCCACCCCTAAACCTAGGGGGGGGTTGGGTGGGAGCTCTCCAGGGTGTAGGAAAAATTGTAGTTGGAGGTGGAATCTTCTTGGCTGGAGTCCTTAACAGGTTCCCGTCTAGCGTCACTGAAAGCAAACAGAATTTTTGTGATCGGTTCTGCGTGGAGAGGACCCGGGAGGAAGCCTGAAGATCTTATAAAGGGGGTATAGTCAATGTTCTCGTGAGGTCCGAGCCGATCTTGGTTGTGCATCCGACGTAGTAAAATGACAGTCTGGGGTTCAGGCTTCATGTCACTGTCCAGTGAGGAGGGAGGTGAAAGTCCAAATGAGCCTAAAGTTGATTGATAACCAGGAGAGAACAGTGATGGCCTAAAGGATGGCAACTGGCGAAAAGTTAGGAACTCAAAGTTCCTTCAACAGCGGGGTTAACTATCCCGGGTTGGGATGCCCTGTTGAGGGCGAAGAAATGGAAGAGGCTATCCAAATTGACTTAGGGGGGTCTAGCTTCCTTAGACTTCTTTGTCTTGCCTCTGTTCCAGAGTGGGGAAACTGGGCTAGCCGGAGGGGGTCTCTTGGTGGATCCTCCAGGTGCCGATGAAAAGTCCATGGGCGCTTCCTGGGAAATCAGTTTGAGGTGAAGGAGAAGTTTCTCCCCTTCAGGGAGGGAGGAGAAAGAGTATGTTTTCCCTTGAATGGTGAATTTTACCCCGAAGGGGAAGGTCCATCGGTATTTTATATCTTGTTGGGACAGTGCCGTTAATAGCGGTTTAAGGGCTCTACGCTTTTGGATGGTCGAAGGGGCCAGATCCGCGAAAATTTGAATTTGGTGACCTCGGCAAGCAACTTGCTGTTTGAGGCGGGCTTGTCGCATAACTTCCTCTTTTACAGCGTAAAAGTGAGGCTTTACTATGATGTCTCTAGGGGATCCATCCTTTCTGGGGGGCCCGAGTGCCCTGTGGGCCCTATCCAGTTCTAGGCGGTGGGGAGGCGAATTAGGAATTAGATCCTTGATGAGATCCTGAATGGCCAGGGGGATATCTGTGATGTTTTCTGGGAGACCTCGGACTCGGAAATTATATCTCCTGGACCTGTTCTCGAGGTCGTCTATCCTGGCAAGGGCAGTCTCTAATTGGTCCTGGAGGACCTGTATGTGGGCCGCGTTCTGGTTGGTGTGAGTCACTGTGTTGTCTAGTTTGGTTTCAATAGCTTCCATTCTGGTGCCAAGGTTAGCAAAATCAGATTTTATGTCACTGGTGATGTCTCTGGTGATCTGTGCTGCTGTATTAGCCAGGCCCCTCTCCAAAAGGGCAGCAAATTTGATGAACATGTCTCCCTGAGGTGAGGACTGGTCCTTATCAAACATTTCGTGTGGCGCCTGAGGTAGTGAGGTGGTAGGCTCTGCAGGGGATAGTGTGTATTCCTCCAGCATTCTGCCTAGCAGAGATTCGGTGGAGGTTGGGGAAGTAGCAGGGAGGCCTTCTGGGGTACCTTGGGCAACCTGGGCGTAGGTGAGAGCGACAGGGGTAATCACTTGCCTGAATTCCTGCAGATCTTCAGAGTGTGTCGCTTGTGGCTGAGCTGAGGAGAATCCGGCGGCCATCTTGGTACACCCTCCTCGGCCTAAACGTTCAAATTCCGGCCCCAGATCTCGTCTTGCAGTGGGTCCCGACATATAGGGGGGGTCCTGGCAATGTCCCCTCACTAATCGGGTTGGTGGTATGCCTGTTCTGGGGAAGCTGTGTCCGCCGAGGCACTCGTTGTGCGGGGGAGATGCTGGGCTTCAGGCTCAGACAATCCTGTCGGCGGCCATCTTGGTACACCTCCGCGGCCTGCCCGCTCGAATTTCGGTCCCACGGAGCTATGTACAGGGGGTTCTGGCATACAGGGGGGGTCCCGACAATGTCCCCCCTCAGGGCTGGTTAGCGGGAAGTCAAAATAAGGGGTGCTGAGTCCGCTGTTTCGCTCGTTAGGCAGGGGTGAAGCGGAGCTCCAGGCTCAGTCAGCCATAACGGAGCTCCCGCGCATGCGCCTATGGTTGGTTGTTTATGGTTTTGTTCATGTTGCTCCATCCCTTCCTGTGACCTCGTACATGACACAATATCAACGTCTACACAACAGGTCCCCAATGTCAATATCTGATACACTCTCATGTGAGAAATAACAATATTGATGTGCTGTATCTATGCTTACAGTATGTATCTTAAGTAATGTACTTGATGTACTTTAAATTGTTACTAAACCCAGGAACCTGTATTCACTATAGCTGGTCTCCCACAATACACAGAACATGGAAATGCAATCATTTTAGTAAATATAAACTGCTAAATACCTTTTCAAATCAGCAGTTAGAGTAGTCTTGTAACTTGTAACAGTGTTTGGCTTGTAGGAGGAGTTTTAATTTTCCCCTGATTGTCCTATAAGGCTGCAGGACCCCTAACCCTCTGTCTGGACAGTGCTGCTTGACCCTGTGCTTATCACATGCACTCTCCTAAGATGAAAAAAAAACTCTCTAGCAATACACACCAAACCGAGCATGTGCAGCTTGTCCCCTAATGCTCTGTTCTATGAGGAGATGGATTGGAGTCAGTGGAAGAAGAGGAGGATCAGAGAGACAGAATGACACAACCTTTTTACACTATGCAAAAGAAAAGGCCATGTTCACAGATGACCTGTTTCCGTGTGATGTGGACCAGGGGTCCTCAACCACCGGGCCGTGGCCACGAATGCAGCTGGGCCACGAATGCAGCAGGCCGCATGAGGGAGCCAGCGGGTGGGAGGCAGCATGACAGAGCCTGCGAGCATGCAACATGACAGAGCCAGCAGATGGGAGAGAAACATGAGAGAGCCGGCTAACCAGTGAGCAGGCAGCATGAAAGAGCCAGCATGAGAGAGGAGAGCATCATCTCTCACCACCCGCCCTGCATCACTGCTGTTCTACCCTAGCTGTGCAGCTGTGGGCAGCAGAGAGGATTGCATCCTCTCTCACTGCCCGCCCTCTCTCTGGTACCCAGTCAATGCACATGTTCTGCATCTGGTGGCAGGTGATGTGACAAGTGACAAGCTGCATTTTCTGGCAGGTGACATGACAAGTGAAGAGCTGCATCTTCTGGCAGGTGACATGGCAAGTGACAAGCTGCATCTGGTGGCAGGCGATGTGGCAAGTGACAAGCTGCATCTGGTGGCAGGTGAGGTGGCAAGTGACAAGCTGCATCTGGTGACAGGTGACGTGGCAAGTGACAAGCTGCATCTGGTGGCAGGTGACATGACAGGTGACAAGCTGCATCTGGTGGCAGGTCATGGGACAAATGACAAGCTGCATCTGGTGGCAGGTGATGTGGCAAGCTGATTCTGGTGGCAGGTGATGGGACAAGGGACAAGCTGCATCTGGTGGCAGATGACGTGACAGGTGACAAGCTGCATCTGGTGGCAGGTGATGTGGCAAGTGCCAAGCTGCATCTGGTGGCAGGTGACGTGGCAAGTGACAAGCTGCATTTGGTGGCAGGTGATGTGGCAAGTGACAAGCTGCATCTGGTGGCAGGTGACGTGGCAAGTGATAAGTTGCATCTGGTGGCAGGTGACGTGACAGGTGACAAGCTGCATCTGGTGGCAGGTCATGGGACAAGTGACAAGCTGCATCTGGTGGCAGGTGATGTGGCAAGTGACAAGCTGATTCTGGTGGCAGGTGATGGGACAAGGGACAAGCTGCATCTGGTGGCAGATGATGTGACAGGTGACAAGCTGCATCTGGTGGCAGGTGATGTGGCAAGTGCCAAGCTGCATCTGGTGGCAGGTGACTTGGCAAGTGACAAGTTGTATCTGGTGGTAGGCAATGGTGGCAAGTGACACGCTCAGGGCTCCCACTGATCCTGAATTATGGTGAGTTGAACTATTTCATTTTACACTACAATGTTATAATAGAAATAATGTGCTTTAATCACCCTGACACCATATCAACCATGGTGTCGTGATGATTGAAGCGCCAACATCAGCCATTGGTCTGACAAATTGCCAGCAAAAACTTGCATCAGTTCCCGGTGCCAAAAAGGTTGGGGACCGCTGCTGTGGACAACAAACCACGAGGCCTCTCCTTCAAACCACACAGGAAATATACATGTTTGAACTGACTTGGGTTGTCTTTTATGCTAGAAATGCTGGAAATAAATTTAAATTCAATTTAGCCAACATAACATGACAGGAAAATGTTGGCAACTACAATTACTCTTTCTATGGTATCTCATCCATGGGAAGAAAGAGAAGTTGACATTTCAGAAGAAAAGTATGTCTTTGACAGCAATTACACATTTATCAGCATCTTTCAAATGTACATGATGTGTCTGCTTTAAAAATTTCAATGTTCACTTTCAGGGTCTGATTCATCAGTCATATGTGATGTGTAAAAGTGTGTGTTATCAAGTTGTATTATTATAGTATATCATATCATGTTATATCATTTTACATTACATGTTAGTATCTTGATTTATCAAAGCAGGCAACGTTTTCTGAATTATTTAGGTTGAAAAAAACATTTCCTTTTTTACCAGTGATTTCCAAAGCTAATTACAGTTTTCTGCAATCCCCTGCACAGCGAGAAGATGTGACCTCACCAGTGTGCTGCTGCTCCTTCATTGTCCAATCAGGAGGTTGGGGGTGGAGAGTTGGGCAAAGTGCATAACTGCACTGGAGAAAAGAGAGGGCATGGCCTGGCTGTGCTACCTAGAAGGGAATCTTAAATCAAAAGACTTGGTGAATAGAAAGACTGTAATAAAATATTTCAAGTTTACAGTGCCATGAAAAACTATTTATACCCCTTGAAATGTTCCACATTTTGTCATGTTTCAACCAAAAATGTAAATGTATTTTATTAGGATTGTATGTGATAGACCAACACAACGTGGCATATAATTGTGAAGTGGAAGGAAAATGATAAATGGTTTTCAAAATGTTTTACAAATAAATATCTGAAAAGTGTGGCCGGCATTTGTATTGAGCCCCCTTTGCTCTGATACCCCTAACTAAAATCTAGTGGAACCAATTGCCTTCAGAAGTCACCTAATTAGTAAATAGAGCCCACCTGTGTATAATTGAATCTAAGTATTAATACAGCTGTTCCATAAGGTTTGTTAGAGAACCTAGTAAATAAACAGAATCTTGAAGGAAAAGGAACACACCAAACAGGTCAGGGATAAAGTTTTGGAGAAGTTTACAGCAGGGTTAGGTTATAAAAAATATCCCAAGCTTTGAACATTCCACGGAGCACTGTTCAATCCATCATCCAAAAATTGAAAAAGTAAGGCACAAGACATGGCCATCCACCTAAATTGACTGGCCGTGTAAGGAGAGCATTAATCAGAGAAGCAGCCAAGAGGCCCATGGTAACTCTGGAGGAGCTGCAGAGATCCATAGCTCAGGTGGGAGAATCTGTCCACTATTAGTCGTGTACTCCACATATCTGGCCTTAATAAAAGCCATTGTTGAAGTGAAGCCATAACAAGTCCTATTTGCAATTTGCAAGAATGTGGGGGACACAGCAAACATGTGGAAGAAGGTGCTCTGGTCAGATGAGACCAAAATTGAACTTTTTGGCTTAAAAGGAAAATGCTATGTGTGATGAAAAACAAACACTGCACATCGACCCGAACACACCATCCCCACCGTGAAACATGGGGGTGGCAACATCATGTTGTGGGGATGCTTTTTTTCAGCAGGGACAGGGAAGCTGGTCAGCGTTGATGGGAAGATGGATGGAGCCAAGTACAGGGCAATCTTAGAAGAAAACCTGTTAGAGTCTGCAAAAGACTTGAGACTGGATCGGAGGTTCACCTTCCACCAGGACAATGACCCTAAACATAGAACCAGAGCTACAATGGAATGGTTTAGACCAAAGCATATTCATGTGTAAGAATGGCCCAGTCAAAGTTCAGACCTAAATCCAATTGAGAATCTGTATCAAGACTTGAAAATTGCTGTTCCCAGATGCTCCCCATCCAATCTGACAGAGCTTGGGTTATTTTGCAAATAAGAATGGGCAAAGATGTCACTCTCTAGATGTGCAAAGCTAGTAGAGACATACCCAAAATTACTTGCAGCTGTAATTGCAGCGGAAGGTGGTTTTACAAAGTATGGGGGGCTGAATACAAATGCATGCCACACTTTTCACATATTTATTTGTAAAAAAATGTTGAAAACCATTTATCATCTTCATTCCACGTCACAATTATGTGCCACTTTGTGTTGGTCTATCACATAAAATCCCAATAAAATACATTTACAGTTTTGGTTGTAACATGACAAAATATGGAAAATGTCAAGGGGTATGACAACTTTTTCAAGGCACTGTACATGTAACTGTTTGCCTGCATTTTGACTCCAAAATATTTTTCTGCATGGGACATCCATTGCCAAGCTAGACATTGCAGACACAAAAAGCAGACTCCCCTTTCCTCACACCTCACGAGTAATATGAGGAGGATCCTGGCTGGTGACCAGATTCTCTCTACTGATATATCTTTCCATAAGGATCCATATGCAGAAAAACTGAAGCTTGCACAAATACCCAATTTAAGCTTTTTATCCATATGATATTGGAAGCCAAAAGGGTGATAGCCAGGCTCTAGCAGTCCCTCTTATTACACTTTGTAGAAGTCAAGCACTGGTTCTTATGTTTTTTGAGAAACTTACAGCAATACAGGCTGACACTATGAGAAAATTTGTAAAAGTATGGGAAACGTGGGTCAAGTCCTACTTCCCTTCTACTTCCCATGGCGTCTGTCTGACTATTTTAAATTTGAACATCTGGGCCCTGCCCTATGAGAGTATAATTCTGGTAGACTCTGACCCTTACAGTCACATTTCACCTACACCAACTTACATATGGCGGCTGGGAACTCACACTTTTTTAGTGAGGGACTGGCTTATCCAAAAGCCCCCTTCTTGGCCCTTTGTAAGTCTGCTAACATAAGTTCAAAGGTCAGGAAGTCCATTATGGTTGGTTGGTTGCTATCATGCATTAGTTCTTCATGTCCACAAACAGGTTGGGTTGGGTTCTCCCCACCCCATGGTGGACCCAAACCTTATCTCTGATATATATGTCTTTATGCCCTATAATGTTGCTACTTAATCCTTTTCATTAGCAAATAAATGGGTTATTTTATTTTCACAATTAACCACTTACCGACCGGCCCAAAGCCGAATGATGGCTACAGTGCGGTCGGATAATTTTAGGATGGTGTACTATAACGTCCTCCCAAAATTGCGCACCCCCTGGGGCACGCACATTGGAATGTCCGTGACCGACGGGTCCTCTAGATCACAGTAAAGGGCCAATGACAACGGCCCTTTACCATACGATTGCTCTGTCCATGCCCGGTTCAGCTCTTCCCCGCTCCATACCGATCGGTACAGTGTGCGAAGGTGAGGGGATAGATCGATTGCAGCAGTGCTCTGGGCTGGATCGGAAGTGCCCACAGTGCTGATCTGTGCCAATTCCTGCATCATCATCCTCATTTATGCTCATCCATCCCCATCCATGGCTCATCCATCCTCGTCCATGGATCATCCATCCCCATCCATAGCTCATTCATGCTCATCCATGGCTCATCCATCCCCATGCTTGGCTCATCCATCCTCATACATGGCTCATCCATCTCCATTCTTGGCTCATCCATCCCCATCCATGGCTCATCCATCCCCATCCATGGCTCATCCATGGCTCATTCATGCTCATCCATGCCTCACCTGTGCCAAATCAGTAATCATCCATGACACATCAGTGCTCATCTGTGCCACATCAATGATCATCCATGCCACATCAGTGAAATGCCAAATTCATGCCATATCAGTGCTCATCTGTGCCACATCCATGCCACATCTGTGCTGATCCATGCCACATCCATGCCAAATCAGTGCTCATCCATGCCACATCCATGCCATATCAGTGCTGATCCATGCCACATACATGCCACATCCGTACTCATCCCTGCCACATCCATGCCACATCAGTACTCATCCGTGCCACATCCATGCTACATCAGTGATGATCCCTGCCACATCCATGCCACATCAGTACTCATCTGTGCCACATCCATGCCAAATCAGTGCTCATCCATGCCACATCCATGCCATATCAGTGCTCATCCATGCCACATCCGTACTCATCCCTGCCACATCAGTACTCATCCGTGCCACATCCATGCTACATCAGTGATCATCAGTGCCACATCCATGCTATATCGGTGCTCATCTGTGCCCCATCTATGCCACATCAATACTCATCCGTGCCACATCCATGCCACACCAGTTCTCATCCGTGCACATCCATGCCACGTCAGTACTGCAAATTTACAACTTTGTGTAAAAAAAATGAGTTTTAATTTTATTTCCACATTTTCCAAAAACTTGTGGAAAAAAATTACAAGTTCAAAAGACTCACTATGCCTCATAGAATATACGTTGGGGTGTTTACTTTCCAAAATGTAATTTTGTGGGCGTTTTCATTGTCCAGGGCCTTCAAAAGTCCAAGAGGTAGTCAAGAAATTAAATGTGTGTTTTATGTCTCTAGAACACCTGACGGTATTCCCTGAATGTTGGGCCTCTGTATGTGCCTAGGCTGTAAAAAAGTCTCACACATGTGGTATCGTCATACTCAGGAAGAGTAGCAGAATGTATTTTGGGGTGTAATTTGTGTATGCATATGCTGTGTGTCAGAAATAACCTGTAAATATGAACATTTTTGGGGGAAAAAAAAAGAAAGAAAAGAAAAGTCTTAATTTTGCAAAGAATTGTGGGAAAAAGTTACAACTTCAAAAAACTCACCATGCCTCTTACTAAATACCTTGGAATGTCTACTTTCCAAAAAGGGGTCTTTACGGGGGTAGTAGTACTTTCCTGGCTTGTTAGTGTCTTAAAGAGGAGTTCCCATTCAAAAAAAAAAATAATTAAAAGTCAGCAGCTACAAATACTGCAGCTACTGACTTTTAATAATCGGACACTTACCTGTCTCAGGGTCCAGCGATGCGGGGGAAGCCCCGATCGTCTCCCCCTCCTCTTGGCGGCGCCGGCATTGTAACTGTGGGCACTGCGTATGTGCGAGCGGCACCGCACGCCGTGATTGGCCGCGCAGTCATCTGGGACCTGTCACGTGTCCCAGATGTTTGATAAGATGGAGGGGGCAGAGCTGAGCCTTTCTTGCACTGTGGGGAAGTGATGTCTCTAGCCCAGGCACTGAAGGAGGCAGACTACGAGGGACCCCCTAGCAACAGGCATTTACAGGTAAGAAAAAATAAATACATTTCCAAATGTTTTTTTTTAGGCACATTCATGCCTTTTTGTTTTTTTTTTGGCTGCAACACCACTTTAAGAAATGAGATAGGCCGTCAGTACATCAGGTGTGATCAATTTTCAGTGATTGACCCCATAGCTTGTAGACTCTATAACGTTCACAAAGACCAAATAATAATATACATTGGCTTCGGTTATTTTTACCAAAGATATGTAGCAGTATAGATTTTGGCCAAAATTTATGAAGACAATTTATTAATTTGCAAAATTTTATAACAGAAACAAAGAAAAATGCATTTTTTTACAAAATGTTTGGTCTTTTTTCATTTATAGCGCAAAAAATAAAAAAACAGTGGTGATTAAATACCAACAAAAGAAATCTCTATTTCTAAAGAACAAAAATGTCATATGGGTACAGTATTGCATGTTTGAATAATTGTCATTCAAAATGTGAGAGCACTGAAAGCTGAAAATTGGTCTGGTTAGGAAAGGGGTTTAAGTGCCCAGTGGGCAAGTGGGTAAAATACTTGAGGCTATGTCTCAATGAGATTAGAAGAGCCTTATATGTCTCTTGAACAAAAGGAAGGTCAGGAAAATCAGGTAAAAATTTAATTTGGTTATGAAATGTACAAGCATATAACCTAAAGCTACTGTATATTTGGTGACATTAAGAAGATGGTTACCTACTAAACATAGATACTGTATATAAAGTACCGGTACTTGTCATAGTATTATGTTTATCCATTAAAAACATGATTGCCAGCACCGCTTGAGTCTGTATCTTCTGTCTTATGTTGTCAAAAAATGTTATCTGGCATTATGTAACCCATTATTTAAAAATGCATTAGCATTAGAAATTCACCCGAGTCTGTGTATTATGCTTGATTAACATTCAAACTGAATGCATTAATTAGTAAGTTCCCTGAAGCTACAATGACAACAATAATTACTCTTACAGAAATGACCTACAAGATATGAAAAATAGAGATGTTTGTGCAGAAAAGGAGCATCTTTTATACAATAAATAATAAGCATATTTACAATCATTAGTCACTTGTTCATTGTTTTGATTATTATTCTCCCAATAATTATGTTTGGTGATGATTATGCTGTCAGTTCTCTAGCAGAAGCTTTGTAGCAAACAGATTCTGTAAATGCCAATGTGTACAAAGGTTATCAATATTTGTTTTAAATAATAGATTTGTTAAAACTATTATTTTTTCTTGTTATTTTTATTTTTTAAAATACCGTTTTGTTCTATCTGTTCCACTTTATCTTCTCCATCTGTTGAAGGAGATATCTATATTAAAATCCTAAAAAAAACATTTCATTTCACCTATTTGTAGATATGATTGCTGGCCCAGCTGGTAACATTGGTACCTAGTGCTAGTTCTGCTTCTGCAATCTAAACACTGATGCCACGTACACACGTGTGTTGCGTTTGTTAAAATATGATTTTTTTTAAACTTCAGACCTAACATTACATGGGAGAAATTACAAGTTTAGTTGATCAGATTCTCTGGTTTGAGTAGAATTCTCAAACAAATGCTGTTTTCATACAATGGTGTTAGATAACAAATTGACAGTTGAAGAGACTATTGTCTCGTCAGCTACAGTAAACATGCAACCAACAGTCCATTGTCTTTTAAAACAGTTTGAGAGGGTGTCTCAACCTGAAAAGAAGGACTGTTAATCGGTTGTTATGGAAACAAGTGTATAAACATTAAACTTTGGTCAACAAACTGGCATATAAAATGGAGTAGAGACACAGAGAATGGAACATCATGCTGTAACATCAGGACACACATCATCATGCTTTGAAGATCAGAAGAAGCCGCTCATGATACAAGAACAGAACCTGGTCTCTAAGAAGAAATATTGCCAATTGGAGATCATGAACATTCAGTAACAGAAGTTAAGTAACCCTTTTAAATGTATTTGTACTGTTAGACTTTAGGCTGTTCTATTTTCTAGGCATTTTGCTTGTTATAGATATCTGTCAGTCTTGTATTGTATTCCTAAGATTGTAATAGTTTTGTACAGCAGTTTTTGTTAGTAAAACGCACATCTATACACTGCAGAAGTCTCAGCTTCCTTGTTATACCACAGAGTAACCTTGCTAGATAGACGCAATCGATACATTTGGGGGCTCGCCGTGACTGTGCTATAGTTCAATTGAAGCAGAGCTGTTTTTTCTGTAGTGTGTAGCTTGTGCTAGGTAAAATGCTGCGTAAGCTGTTTAGGAAAAGCAAGGCTGTAGAGGGTTCTGGTGACCAGAAGGAAGTGTGCAGCTTACCTATCTGGGCCAGAGACAATGAGTGGGAGCCTCTTGCTAAAGAAATTGTGAAGTATGCTTCTCCCTTGAAGCTGACTTGGGGTGATAAAGTCTCAGATCATTTTGTAGATTTTAGCCTTAAGGGGTTGGATTTAAGTAAAAAAGAGAAGAGAACGGTGTCCAAATTCGGATGGTATTTTCTTCACGCATTTTACATCGAATCACATAGAAGGGAGAAGGCAGAGGCAGAAGTTAAGGTATTAAAAGACCAGCTAGCAGTTGCTTCAGAGTGTGTACGTTCAACTGCTAGTCGGGCTGATGATTTGCAAGAGCGGTGTGCAGCCCTCATGACCAAATCAATTAATGCCTTAAGGAAAAGGAAGGGCCGTAAACCTGTTAGTAAAGCCAGGGTGCGTGCCATTGTCACATCCCAAAATTGGGACTGTGAGGATGTGCTCTCCTCAAATGATAGTGAGGATGAGGAGATAGAGTTTGATGTTTCGCATGATGATCTGCTAGTGCGAAAGAAAAAGTATGCCAGACCTCTCATTACTAAGCATAGGAAACGGCAACATGATAGAGAGGATATGGCAGATGGGGAGGTGCATTATCGCAACCCCAGAGATGTTGAATTTGAAGAAGTACGGGAGTTTACACAAACTGAACTCCATGAGCTGGCAAAACAATACAAACAAAGGTCTGGGGAGCCTCTAGTGAGTTGGCTCCTACGCTTATGGGATGAAGGAGCAGACAGTGTTGTTTTGTCAGGTAAGGAAGCAGTGACTATGGGAGTGTTAACCCATGATCCACAATTGCGTCAGGCAATGCGAAAAGCCCGAGAGTTTAGCGTGAATTTTTCACTGTTAGACCTCGTGAGAGATGGAATAGTCCGAGTATACTCTAGTCCTACTGACCTGGAAAATACCTACTCCTGGAGATCAATAGCAGAGGGTATTTCCAGGTTACGTGAGATGGGTTGTATAACCGGATTAAATACGTTTCCAGAATGGATGGGTCCAGATATGGAACCCTTTACGTCTGCTCTGCGCTCTAAGCTGATGAAGTCTGCGCCATTTAATCTCAGGGCTCCCTTATTGTCCTTGTTGGGAGGCCTGGGATTAAACAGCAAGATTCATGAAGCTACAACCCTTTTAAGCCAGTTGGGGGAGCTAGAGGAGACTAGAACAAAACCTGTCAGGGCAGTAGATAAGGTCAAGGCCAGACAGGAAGAATACAAGCAGAAAAGAACAGAGAAGAAAGGGAATGGGGTAGAGAAGACAGGAGGTGAAGAGAAAACCAGGCTAGTTATTTCTAGGAAAGAAATGTGGGTGGACCTATTAAAGGCAGGAGTACCTAAAGATGAGATAGATGGCATTTCTACTGCAGAAATGCTGAAGAGGTGGAAAGATTTAGTAGGTAAAACTGTCAGGATTAGAAACACTACTCCTAGTGAAGATAACATCAGCCTAGACTTAGAGGAAACAGAACAGACACCTCCTGTTAGCCCCAAACCAATTCCCAAAACTGAACGTGAACACAAACCAAAATCCCTTTATCCTGGGGAGGAGTTAGAGAGAATCAGAAAAGGGGATTGGGAGGTTCCTTTTCCTTTATGAAGGGAAGGTGAGTCTCCTGTAATAGCCGTGAGGGCAGTGACAGCAGGAGACCGACGCCCATATGCACCTGTCACTGTATGGTGGGGAAAGTCATCTTCTCCCACACATGTAATGGCTTTAGTTGATAGCGGAGCCGAAGTTACACTTTTGCAAGGAAATCCTTCCCATCACAAAGGAGAATTGATTTATGTAGAAGGTTTGGGAGGGCAAACTACACCAGCAGTTAGGATACGAGTGAAATTGGCTATTGGCAAGGGATCAGGATTTATGACGAATGTTTTGGTATCAGAGTTACCCGAAAATATTCTGGGGATGGATGTACTTCAAGGTCAGTCAATTCAGACTGAAAGAGGTACATTCACATTCGGGTATCCTGATAAAGCGTATCTGGTAAGGGCGGTGAAGGCTGTGGTCAGAGGTCATGCGAAATGGACCCCTGTCTACATTCCTCCACCAGAGAAGCCAGTCTGTCTCAAGCAGTACAGACTTCCTGGAGGCCACAAAGAAATTGGGGAGACTATTCAAGAACTGTTGAGAGTAGGGATCCTTAGACCTGCTGTAAGTCCTTTCTCGTCTCCGGTGTTCCCAGTAAAAAAGCCTGATGGGACATATAGAATGACTGTGGATTACAGAGGTCTAAACAAAGTGGCACCTCCATTGAAGTCAGCTGTACCAGATATGATCTCAATTGTTGAAAAAATTGCTAAAGATGCAGGAGAATATCATGCTGTGATAGACCTGGCTAATGCTTTCTTTTCGATTTTAATAGACCCAGAGTGTCAAGACCAGTTTGCTATTGGTGTGGGACGGCCGCCAGTACACTTTCACTGTCCTTCCGCAAGGCTATCTTCATTCTCCAACGATTTGTCATGGACTGATTGCCCGAGATTTAAGCACCCTGAATTTGAAAGTCGCTGTGTTTCACTACATTGATGACATCATGATCTCTGGAACAAAAGAAGATGTAACTGAAGCACTGCACCTGCTGATACATCACATGGAGAACAGAGGGTGGGCTATCAACAGAGACAAAGTCCAAGGACCTACCACAGAGGTGAAGTTCCTAGGAATGATGTGGACTGGGCAACAGAGGAAAATTCCAGAGACAGTTGTGCAAACTATCCAGGCGCTGCCGCCCCCTACTACCAAAAAGGAGGCACAGAAGTTCATTGGAGTTGTGGGGTTCTGGAGATCGTTCATCCCACATCTTGGACTGATTCTGAGGCCTATATATAATGTCACCCGGAAAAAGACTGAGTTCTCATGGGGTTCAGAGCAGCGGACTGCATTCCTGGCTGCTAAAGAAGCTATTTTGCAGCATCAGGGATTAGGACCCGTGAGACAAGGAGTACCATTTCAGCTGGATGTAGTGGAGCAGAATGGTACCATATCTTGGAGTCTGTGGCAGCCAAATGAAAAGAAAGGACTAAGAGCAATACCCATTGGATTTTGGTCCAAACAACTGACAGGGGCACAGAAGAGATACACGCCCCTAGAGAAGTACCTGTTTGGGGCCTACACAGCACTTCAACATGTAGAGACCATTACAGGAAAGGACACCGTCACCATCCATACTGCACTGCCAATAGCAGGATGGGTGAGAGATAATGGACTGATCACTAGAGCAGCTGTAGCTCAGAACCAGACACTGATGAAATGGAAGTGGTACCTTCAAGAAAGAGGGGGTATTGCAGCTGGGGATGTTAGAGACATTTCAAAACAGTTGGCAGGGCTTGTTACTTTTACCAGCACCCAGCCAGAAGAAGAAATTCCTGTGCTGCAGTCATCCCCCATTCAAGAGGCTCCACCCTTTGAGTCTCTGTCAGAAGACATGAAGCAGTCAGCATGGTTCACTGATGGTTCAGCCATAGTCGCCTCGTCTGGGCGTAAATGGACAGCAGCAGCCTACAACCCAAGTACAGACACAGTCCTGCAGGAGACCGGAATTGGAGGGTCCAGCCAGTATGCAGAGTTGAAAGCTGTAGTGATGACGCTTCAGGAGGATCCTTCTTCCCATCTCACTATCTACACTGACAGCTGGGCGGTTTTTAAAGGACTGACAACTTGGATGCCCACGTGGAAGTCCAATGAATGGATGATTCATGGAAAGGTGGTGTGGGGAGGCAAGGAAGTCTGGGACTACATCTGGAAGGAAGCTCACTCGCGCACCATAAAAGTGGGGCATGTTGATGCACATGTGCCCCTAGTCCCAGACTTTGAGAACTATAACAGAGTTGCAGATGAAATCGCCAAAGTGAAGGCAGTTGTGCCAATTGATCCTGTCTTGATGAACTTGGCCAACTGGGCCCACAAGCAATCTGGACATTTGGGTCAGAAAGCAACATATGAATGGGCACAGCAGAGAGGCTTGCCTATATCCATGGACATGATAAAGACTGTAATAGGGAACTGTACAGTGTGTGGAGAAGTGCGACAATGGCCATTACAACAGTACTCCACCGGGTCAATTAAAAGGGGTGAGAGGCCTGCAGAGATATGGCAGATTGACTTCATCGGTCCCCTGCCCCGGGGAAACAATGGACTGAGATATTGTTGCACTGCAGTGGACACCTATTCGGGACTTATGCTTGTTCATCCTTGCAAACGTGCAGATCAAGCCGCAACGCTTCAACTGCTACAGAAACTTGTCGTTGCTTATGGTTGTCCCAAGCAAGTCCAAAGTGATAACGGCTCACACTTCACCGGATCAACAGTACAGCAGTGGGCCAAAGATTCTGGAGTGTACTGGTTGTGCCACATCCCATACCATCCACAGGCAGCTGGTTTGATTGAAAGATACAACGGCTATTGAAGGACCAGATACGCAAACTTACACCCACACATACACTAAGGGGGTGGGATCGGGTCCTCACACACGCAGTCATGTTGTTAAATTCTAGGCCAATAGCCAAAAGCACACCATATGAGAGGATGGTAGGGGCTGGGGCACAGATTCCACAGCTGGAGTGCAGAGTTCAGTATTTATGTAAGGTTCCCGAAAAAACAGGGCTTAACAGATACCATGTTACTGCTTCCCATGACATAGAAACCAAGAGTGACGTATCTGAAGCTGAAGCCTATCTAGGAATGAGAGGGAATCTGGCAGGAAGGTTTGAAGTTATATTTGCATTGGCAGATGAGCTTCAAGACAGTGGCTGGGACTCTGACTGGTTAGTGGATACTTCTCAGTGAGTGGAAAGTGAGGCTACATAACATAAAACCTTCCAAAATAAACAGCAGTGATCTTCTGGGAAATATCAGTATATTTCCTCTCCTCCCTATTGATGTTCTTTGGGAGGGTCAGAAGTGGGTACAGGCAGGGGGCAAAGTGTTAGTCAGATATCCAGGCAAGAAGCCATTTAGAGGAGAGATCGTAGCTGAAGGGCCTGGATCTACTGTTTATGTATTATTAGAGGGAACAGATAATCCGCTTTGTTTTCCACTCCACAGGCTGTCTCCGATTTGATCCATAGGAAGACCAGAGAAAAGTGATTACAAGATGGAAAGAATGAGGGAAGATCGCAAGAGCTGTGGAGAGCAAGGCCTTTGATGTATTACAAGCCTGGACTTGTTTCTACAGAACTTTATGGACTGCAGACATAGTACAGTCCCTAGGATGGACTTTCTAATGAACTTTTTTAAAGTTAAAAGACTGAAACATCTTCTCAATGACAGAAATTGGAGGGGTTGCATTCAAGGAAAATTAATGTTTAGAATGAGTTTTATTAGTAATGATATGGAGTCTGAAAGAAAAAAAAAATCTAGGGCGGAATGTGTTGCGTTTGTTAAAATATGATTTTTTTTAAACTTCAGACCTAACATTACATGGGAGAAATTACAAGTTTAGTTGATCAGATTCTCTGGTTTGAGTAGAATTCTCAAACAAATGCTGTTTTCATACAATGGTGTTAGATAACAAATTGACAGTTGAAGAGACTATTGTCTCGTCAGCTACAGTAAACATGCAACCAACAGTCCATTGTCTTTTAAAACAGTTTGAGAGGGTGTCTTAACCTGAAAAGAAGGACTGTTAATCGGTTGTTATGGAAACAAGTGTATAAACATTAAACTTTGGTCAACAAACTGGCATATAAAATGGAGTAGAGACACAGAGAATGGAACATCATGCTGTAACATCAGGACACACATCATCATGCTTTGAAGATCAGAAGAAGCCGCTCATGATACAAGAACAGAACCTGGTCTCTAAGAAGAAATATTGCCAATTGGAGATCATGAACATTCAGTAACAGAAGTTAAGTAACCCTTTTAAATGTATTTGTACTGTTAGACTTTAGGCTGTTCTATTTTCTAGGCATTTTGCTTGTTATAGATATCTGTCAGTCTTGTATTGTATTCCTAAGATTGTAATAGTTTTGTACAGCAGTTTTTGTTAGTAAAAAGCACATTTACACACTGTAGAAGTCTCAGCTTCCTTGTTATACCACAGAGTAACCTTGCTAGATAGACGCAAGCGATACAACACGATCTGACTTTTTGGCAGACTTAGTCCTGGCTGACCAGAGTACGGCGGACAATTCGATCGTGTGTGGGCTCCAGCAGACTTTTTCTTCCCAAAAGTCTGGCGGACCTAGAAATAAGGCTTCAAAATTGTCCGCCGGACTGGAGTCCGGTCGAAAAGTCTGGTCGTCTGTGTGCTAGTCCAACGGACTAAAACTGACGCTAGGGCAGCTATTGGCTACTGGCTATGAACTTCCTTATTCTACGTCATCACGTTCGAATCCGGCGGACTTTTGGAGTGATCGTGTGTGGCCAAGTCCGTTCGCTTGAAAGTCCGGCGGACCTCAGCTGCAAAGTCCGTCGGATTGTCGGCCGGACTAAGTCAGCCGAAAAGTCCGATCGTGTGTACGCGGCATGAAAGTGTGATCTCTATAATTAATCCAGTTGTGATGAGATAGCTTAATTTACAGTCTCAGTATCTTGAAAAACAGTGACCTGATCCAAAAGACATCTTGCAGATTGTAGAAAGCTTTCACCCAAAATGTGTGCAGATCATAACAGATAAACATCAGATAGGTCAAAAAATCATAATGTGTCTAGCTCCAGCAGAATACAGTACACGTGGTGAATGGATGCTAAAGCACGAAGAAGAAGAAGACTGGGACTAACTACATAGAGCTTCCTCTTGGGATACTGCTCCACCCTGTCTGCCTCCAACACTGCTTCTTGCTGAGCTCCTCACTTTAGGCTTCCAACCTCTGAAAAAGGTTACCGTTTACAAGTATAAAAAAGGAGGTGTGCTATAGTCATAGTCAGAATCTCACCTTAGACTGCATCTTGTAATGGACAACAATAGATTTTGCTATATTGATGTATCTATTAACCCGTTGGCGCAGACTGCATGCAAATATGTGGCCTCTCAGCGGGTAGGCCTTGGTGCTGAGCGGCCGCATATTTGCATGAATTGGTGGTATATATCTGTGCCAAGAGCACACGCCCTGTGCACTTTCAGCACAGTTACTGGTGGCTAATGGAAAGCTCACGATCGCTGTTTGATTGGGAGCTTTCTGTTCATGTGACCGCCATGGCAGCAAATCACAGCCGTCACATGATTATAAACCCTGCTCCACCTCCCGGCATCATAAACCCCTTAAAGTTCTGGGAGGTGCCAGCTCAAAGGGGTTAAAGCGGAGTTCCACCCAAAAGTGGAACTTCCGCTGCTTGTACTCTTCCCCCTCTCCGGTGCCACATTTGGCACCTTTCAGGGGGTAGGGGGGACAGGATACCTGTCTTTCACAGGTATCCTGACCCCACTTCCGGGAACCTCAGCTGCGGGTATTGACGTCACCGCCCGGGCTCCCTCCTCCTTCCCTGGCCAGTAAGAGAGAGGAGCGGAGCCTCACGCATGCGCAGTAGGGTTCCCGGTGTGAAGCTGTGAGGCTTCACTGCCGAGTTCCCTTACTCGCAATGGAGGTGGAAGCACACGACAGCCAATGGAAACATCAGCTGCGGTGCCGACATCACTTGACTCCAGGACAGGTAAGTGTCCGATTATTGGAAGTCAGCAGCTGCAGTATGTGCAGCTGCTGGCTTTTCATTTTCGCAGCGGGGGGCGGACCTCCGCTTTAAACTGTCTCAAGCATAACATTTTCAGGATGAGGATTCATTAGCCCTCAGATGTAATCAACCAGCAGCTGTTTCTAAGCTTTCAGGTCCTTTCACACTGCCTGTCTCTGATTCTATCTGCAGGGGATCCTTGAACAGATCCTTGCTAAATTGCAGCAGAAGAGAACAGCTATCACTTTTATGACATCCCTGCTGTTCAAGTTTTATTTGCATTTTGACAGCAGACCTGTGGTTGATCTATGGGCAGCAGGATGAAAATACCCATCCGTTTACATCAAACCACCTCTGATTCGTCTGGTTTAGGTCCAAAAAATGGAAAAGGACACAATGCTTTTTCATTTTTATTCTGGATCTGGATGGACTCCTGGCATATCCATTCTTATCCACCTGCTTATAGTCTTACATGGAGCTTCTGATCAGGATCATCTGAAAAACTGACAGGCAAACCTAATTGGAAAGTCTGTGTGAATGTACCCTTAGAAATGGTCCGAAACTCAAATCTAGAGTCTTTTTTGTGATCTTTGAAGTTCTTTGAATAACTTCATATCAGTGGTGGCTGGTGGTAATTTTTTTTTGGAGGGGGGCGGAAAACAGTGCACCCATAACCACCCCTCCTCCCAGAGTCGAGTCGATCAGTTGTTCGGTGCACTTACCTCAACCACGGGCGGCTTTCCCGGCTCTCCTCCATGGGCATCATGAGTGGGCATCTACTTCCCCTGCTCAGCGGCTTCCATCTCCTGCCGTCTCCTTGGCAGGAAACGCAGCTGACACCCATGCTTTCTGATTGGCAGAGAGGCGATTCAGTGTTAGAATAGCTAATATTCATTCGCTATTCTAACACACCTGGGTGGGATCCGAGTGCAATGCTCTGCGTTCGGCGCCCACCCTATTTTTAAGCCTATTAGAGCCTGTGGATCTAATCAGGTGCTATAAAAAAAAACACGATGCCGTCCTGAAAGAGGCTGGATGCATGAATAGGGGGTGGCAGCGGTGATGCAAATGGGAGGCGGCACCCGTGCGCCCTTAAAGGATGGGCCGTCGCTGCTTCATTTTGAGGGCTTGGTCACACTACACACACAATACTGGGCACATAACATGTGTGCACTGACATGAGGTGTGAACATACATAGCCATGTACTTAGTGGTGGCCCTCTCATCCATGCGCCCAGCCCCTAATCTCCATGCATGGCGCCGGATGCATGGATTTCAATGGATTTTTTATGTAGAAGCACATGATTAGAGCCTGAGTCTCTAATTAGCTTCAAAAAGGTTGGGCTCGGGGCGAAGAGCACTGCGCCCCAAGCCCACCCACTTGAGTGATGTGTGTGGCGGTGGTTGGAGCGGATAAGAAGTGGAGAGGAGGAGAAGAGGGGTGGAGGAGGAGGCGGGGGAGCTGGCAGCAGCCAATGGGTGTGCAGTCTCCAGCAGTGACATGTGCAGAGGCAGAGTTGTCATGCAGCCTGAGCTGGGAGAATAAAGATGGCGATGTCTGTCATTGAAGCATGCCACAGCCTGGCTCTGTCCACCTGGCTCTTCTCCTACTGCTTTGTCCATCTGCTGTGCATGGACTTCGCGGTGACCGGGAAGGAGCAGAAGCCGTGACGGTTGATGGGGTAAGTGTGGACCTGGCAGCGAGGGGTTTGTTTGCCCCCCCCCCCCCCCAAAAAAAAAAAAAAAATGGAGCACCAGTCGCCACTGCATGTACTGTATTACAATGTTATAATGCATTACAGTGTTTGCAGTCTTTCCCTCTTTTTTTTCAATTTCTATGTTCTGCAGCTCAGCGCAATGTTTTACAACGCACTGCAACATGCTCACCCCAAATACCATTTTTCTGTTTATGTAAAAATTTTTTATAATTTATGAATAAATTACAAGAAGCTATTCCATGACCTTAGGTTTGTACTTTAATCCAAAAAAGTGAAGATTTCTTGGAATTATAACTAAACCCTACCGGACATGAAATAAAACAGGGTCTATTATGGTAAACTGTGACATCTGTTGTTTTTTAAAATCTTTTTTTATTCATGCTTTTTCTTGTGTGATTTTAAAACGATTCATTTTGTTTTTACAAACTTCTTTGTAAATCTTCCTGACATTTGTTTTGATAGAAAAACATGTCTGTGTGAGTCCATTAATGATATCCAGTACACGATTCCCATGCAATTATAGGCTTGGCACAAAACAATGAGAAATTGGCTGACAGTGATAAATATTATATGTAAAAACTGCATAGCCTGGAGTTATTCTGAACTCTGTTGTCTATTGTGTACTGGATTGAAACGCCTGAGAAAAGATTAATTTTGTAAGCTTAACAAGTGAGTTGGTGTAAGTCGTGTGATTCTTGCAGCAGAAAATTAGATGATCTATTTAAATAACTTTTTATTTTCTCCAGCAAACTTGTAGAATTACATCAGCATGTGTTAAAGTCCTGTTAGGTTTATTTAAATAAAGAGCAATATAAGTGTCACAATATGTATCTTTCCTGGAGAAAATACTACTCTAGGTTCCCTCCAGTGCTTCTCACATAACCAAATGATTTGGTATTTGGTCATGCAAACTATAAAAGTGGTGTTTCCACCAAAAAAAAAAAAAAAAAAAAAAATTGCTTAAAATTCCTAAAAAAAATAAAATAATTGGAATTTTTTTTTTTTTCACTCACCTTTAAATGCCTGTTGCTAGGGGGTCCCTCATAGTCTGCCTCCTTCAGTGCCCGGGCACTGACATCACTTCCCCTCGGCGCAGTCAGTTATCTGGGACACGTGACAGGTCCCAGATGACTGTGCGGCGTATCACAGCTCGCGCATGTGCAGTGGGTGCCTGGCTGTGAAGCCACATCCAGGGCGCCCACAGTAAGAATGCCGGTGCCGCAGAGTGGAGCGGGGGAAGGGGGGGGCTTCGAACCCCCACATCGCTGGACCCTGGGACAGGTAAGTGTCCGATTATTAAAAGTCTGCAGAAGCAGTATTTGTAGCTGCTGACTTTTTTAATTTTTTTTTTTTAAGGGGCACCCCACTTTAAGGGGAACAAGAGTTAGATTGGCTGTTCCCCAGTATCAACAAAGATAGCATGGCCTAGGGTTCTGGTTATTGGACTAGCATTGGAGGAATTCTGGAGCAGCAATTTCTTCAGGAACAGTAAGGTTTTGCAAATCTTAAACGAGAAGTTCAGTAAAATCCTAACTATGTTTAAACCTTTCCCCTACCCAATTCTAAGCCCATTCTAACTACACTGTATAGGAAGGAAGTCCATACTTGAGATCGCTCTTGTCTGGTCACATGATCTCTCCAGTGGCCGACATCAGTGAAGACGAGAAATTGCCAACAATGGCTGCAGAGCCTATATGGTGATGTCACCCATACCCTTACTGAGGGGCATCCATTGTCGGCTGTCCCACCTCTACACTGAAGTTGGCACTGGGATATTATTTCCTTTACAGGGTAGGTAGAATAGGCTTACAATGGGGATGGGAGCAGTCTTAAGTACAGTTAAGATTTATGCAGCGCTTCCCAGAACAACCAAATACATGCACTTAATATAAATTTACATAATACATCCAATCTCCAAAATAAACTATATATATATATTCTGTATATCGTATGTGGAAAAAACATGTGTTTAAATTACCTCCTTTCATACTTGTACATAAAAAATGTAACTGTGCTATTAATTAATAAAGAATAAATACATATCTATTTAACCCCTTCGCACCTAAGGCCCCTTTCACACAAGGCGGACTCCGCTTCCACGGAGCCCGCCTCTGTCCGCCGGCTCAGCGGGAGATCTCTCCGTTGATCTCTGCTGAACCGGCGGATGATAAGTCCCTCTCTGCTCACTGAGCGGGGAGGGGCTTGCGAGCGCCGCTGGTCTCTATGGAGAGATCGGATGAAAACAGACAGTGTGTCCGTTTTCATCAGATCTCACCCGATCCGACTGCTTTTGGCGGATCGGACCGGGTCGGATGTCAGCGGACATGTCTCCGCTGACATCCGACGCTCCATAGGCTAACATGGAGCGCCCGTTCAGATCCGCCGTCAAAACTGACAGGTGGATCTGAACGGTCTGTCCATGTGAAAGGGGCCTAAGGGTGAAACAAATCTGAATGCCTAAGCCCAATTTTGCAACTTTGACATATGTTAATAAAACCATACATATCACCACAACTGCTTTGTGCATCTAGGTGGATTATACCTTTTTTTTAGGACACATTTGGCTTTCATTTGGTAGTAAATGGTAATGGATATCTCCTGATTTTTTGTTTATTATCAAAGGATAACATAATAGTAAAATAGTAAAAAAAATAAAAAAGTTTTTTAAAATTTTGCTGTATGTATGTAGTACAGACCAGAAACAATAGTGCGCATTTTACTTTTTTTTTTCTTATCCTACCTAAAGCACACTGATACTAATTAAAAAATAAAAATAAAATCCTGTCCAAAAAATACTGACTCTGACCTTTGACGTTCCGGGTCCTGATCATTAGAACCGGGCCCGGGGCTCTTGTGAGAGCCCGGTCTCCGCGCTGGGAGCGTGACGTGCGGCGCGCTTTCAGCACAAAGGGAGATACGCAACTATGGGGCCCCACAGGAAAAAAAACAGTGCAGTGGGGACGCATATTTGTGTTACGATGGCGCCAAGAAATTAATAAATGTCAAAGTATCTCTGCGCTTCTTTAATTCATATAAACAGTTTAAAGTGTCCTTTTGCTCAAAAGTGCTTCAAATCAATCAATTAATTTCCCACTACCATTATAGGGCCTCTTTCACACGAGCGGACCGTCTATCTATTTTTCATCCATCCATTGACAGATGACGAGCGGACAAGTAAAAGGGTATGTTCAGATCCAATAAAACGGATGTAAAAGGATGTTAATTTTTTTGGAGGACAGGACTATTTCCATTAAAATACTAAACCATAATAACAAAAAAACAATATTTTACAAAGTTGATATTTTAATGACTTCTTACCTCAAGATCACTAACAGACGTTCATCTGCAGGTACACATCTTCTCATGTTGGTATGTATTCGCTGTTGTCCAGTAAAGTCAAATGTGGCTATGGTCATCCTGATGAAGTTGAAAAACTTTGTGGGATACTGTCGGATATGAGCATAGTGCAGAGCCATAAAACCTTCAGAAGGCCTCTTCAGCAGCATGGGATGGGTCCAAAATCTATGACGTCTCCTATCCACAATCTTCTTTTTCTGGCTCTTCTCTGCATATAGCCAAACATGACAAACAACGTCACGCTGTCCCAAATAGAGCCGCCCTGCCGCAGTATATCGGCAAGTAGTTAAAGTGGATGTACACCCTCACATATACCCAGTGAAGTGAACAGCCTCAGATGATACTCAGAGATGAAACAAATCTCCCTACATACGTTTTACATGTATATCTGCTGTCTTCAGTATTTAGAAAGTTCAGATTGTGATACAGATGTTCTCTTCCTGTTCACCACTGGAAGTGAAGTCTGGGCATACAGCCAAGACAGCTGATTGGAAGAAAGGCACACACACTCACTCCACATAGGTAGAGACAGGCAGAGACTTGCAGAGCTGTCCTGTGACACGGCAAGCTGTCTGCTAATCTATTTATAGCAATCTCACCCGACACAAATTTCCAGCTGCTTTTAGCTCCTGTGTCAGAGAACTTGTCAGATGTTGTCATGCTAATAACAGAAGAACGGAGCAGGAGAAAGCCACGTAACTTAGTGATTTGAAAAGAGATAAGAAAACACTGCAGATATATGTGCCCAGCTCAAATTTAATTAATCAGGTTTACATCCAATTTAACTGATGATGCCCATGTGAAAAGAGGCTGAAGTGCTCCAAATTCTGTTTTCACAACAAAATCGCTCCACACAGCTCCTTTCAAAATGTGAACATCTGTGCACCTTCTCCATTCTCTCCACTGTGCTCTCTGCACCCCGATGACCCTCAAATAGATATTTATTTATTCTTTATTTATTAATAGCATAGTTACATTGTTTTTATGCACAAGTATAAAATAAGTGGCAATTTAAGCGCATGATTTTTCAGATAAGATATGCGTATATTTATATATGAGTTTTTTATGAATTATGTCAATTTATACTAAGTGCATGTATTGGGTGTTCTGGGAACTGCCCTGTCATTATACTGTGTTTTAGTTATTTCACAGGGTCATCCTAGCAGCTTCCAAAAGTATTGTTATATATAAAGGGTTAAACGCAGCACGGGTGTACTTTTTTCCTTTTTGTAATGGTTAAGATTTGACTGGATTTCCACTTTAAATGTTTATGTATTTATCCCAGCAAGATTTCACCTTTGAGGTGTGATCTGTGTTAACCTGGCTCATCTTCTAGGTAGCATGTATCTCCTTGTGTTGCATGTGTATTCCTCTTCTTTGCAGCAACCTGAATTGTGTGTTTCTCCAAAAAGGATATTCCCACCAATGCTTGTTTAGTTTGACACAGCCCCTCCCCTATTGACTGCACCATTGAGTCCAAGCATCACATGCTGAAATGTAGTCCTATAAATTAGAATCTCTTTTCTCTAGTAAATGGTCTGCCAGAAACTAAACTGACTATTGATGGATTGAGCCTGTTCACCAGGGTCCACAAATTGTCACTCCCCTTCCATAGAAGTCACTCTAACGATCAACTTCTCTTGAACCGGCTTGTTGGAAAATTTTCCTTTAATCACTGCTGCAGCCAACTGGTTGCAATGCCGATCAGCGTACAGTAAAACCTTGGATTGCGAGCATAATTCGTTCCAGAATGCTTGTAATCCAAAGCACTTGTATATCAAAGCAAAATTTCCCCATAAGGCCCCTTTCACACTGAAGCGCTATAGCGCTAAAAATCCTGTATAGCGCCTGAAAAAAGCGGGTCCTTTCACTCCAGTGTAAAAGCCGGAGGCCTTTTACACTGGAGCGGTGCGCTAGCAGGACAGTAAAAAAAGTCCTGCTAGCAGCATCTTTGGAGCGGTGAAGGAGTGGTGTATTCACCGCTCCTTCACCGCTCCTACCCATTAAAATCAATGGGACAGCGCAGCAATACCTCCGGCAAAGTGTTACTGCAGTTAGCGCTTTGCGGAGGGTTTTAACCCCTTTTCGGCCACTAGCGGGGGTTAAAACCACACCGCTAGCGGCTGAATACCGCTGCTAAAACGATGGTAAAGCAGCGCTAAATATAGCGCTGCATTACCGCCGATGCCCGCACCGTGCCAGTGTGAGAGGATCCTAAGAAATAATGGAAACTCAAATGATTCATTCCACCCCCATTTATTCATAAGTCCTTCAGTTTGTAGTACATATAAAAAGATCATAGCAATGTGATAGGTTGTGTAACCATAAAATGTCCATCCACAAATGGAAGACTCCACAAGGGGATTAGAAGAAAAATCCATCAGGAGCACCAGGAGTATAAAAGAGAAGATGAGAAGTTGTGACATGGTGCTACTTGTATATAAAGACATCGCTTGTATATCAAGTCAAAATGTATTTAAAAAATTATCTTGTCTTGCAAAATGCTCTCAAACCAAGTTACTCTCAAACCAAGGTTTTACTGTATTTTAACAGCGGAGACATCTCCGCTGTAGAACTCAATAGCACAGCCGGGAGGATTTCTCCATCCACCTCACTTGGGTGAATGGGAGAATCCGTTCAGTTTTTGTTACAATCAGCCCACTGGCTCATCGAAAAAAAAAAAAGATCCCTATATGGCCAGCATTATGAAATAGAGCAGAGAGAAGAGACAAATAGCAGATTGTAATATACTCAGTAACAAAGAGATGTGCATCAATTGGGGAAGGAAAAAAGTTAAAGAGGATCTAAGATCAGTAACAGCAGGGTCCTATATGCATAGCACCATTCGTCAAAGCAGTAGTAGAGTACTGTACTGTGTTAGTCATTATTGCAGAAAGTTTGAAGATTACGTTACATAGGGTCTAAGCTTTTGGTATACCTTAGAGCAGGGGGTCTCAAACTGGTGGCCCTCCAGCTATTGCAGATCTACAAGTTCCATCATGCCTCACAAAAGCTGAAGAGCTGCCAGTTTGAGACCCTTGCCTTAGAATATGTGAAGCCTGACAAGCAAGCTAGTATATCAATGCAATGAGTGACTGTAAAACTGATCAATCAAAAGTCAGATCACGCTACCACACTGACCTCTGTCTAGTGTCCATAGCCAGCTTTACATCTGGTGCTTTTGTGTTCTTGATGATCGGACTTAAAGTGCATTTTTATATCGGTCAACTACAAAAAAAAATATTGATCTTGTCAGAAATTCAGAGCTGCATAAAGATTAGCCATTATTATATAGAGATCTTAGAGTGGGAGTGGTTGAGTAGTTTAGAAAAAGACACTGGACAGGGCTGACACCACTGCTGTGTGCTATAGGTTCACAACAAGTCTAATGCCCCGTACACACGGTCGGAAAATCCGACCACAAAATCCATCAGATTTTTTCCGACGGATTTTGTCCGACACTGGTGTTGCATACACACGGTCGGACAAAGTTGTCAGAAAATCCGATCATTCTGAACGTGGTGACGTTTGTTGCCTATGACGGGACTACGTAGAGGCTAGTAGCCAATAGCTTTGGTCTTGTAATGTGATCTGAGCATGCGTGGCACTTTGTCCGTCGGAATTCGCTACACACGTTCGGAAAAAGTCCGATAGGACTTTGTTGTCGGAAAATTTGAGAGCAGGAGATAAAACTTTGTCCGTCGGAAAATCCGACAGAAAAAGTCCGATGGAGCCTACACACGGTCGGAATTTCCGACAACATTGTCTGATAGGACATTTTCCGTCGGAAAATCCGACCGTGTGTATGGGGCATTAAGAACTGAGTGCATTTCCTGAAAATCAATAGGATTTTTTCTGTATTTGCAGGGTCATCGAAGGAATAAAACGTGGGAAAATGTGCATATATTAAAGAGATGTATTGCTAATGTTTTGTTTTTTTCTTGACTTACCAGTTAAAGATTGATTACCCTAATTCACATGCTTGCAGTTCTATTACCCTGTCTATCAATTCTGTTTGATCAGAACATACAGTATATACTGACAAAGGGGCTTAATAAGCAGTCCAGTTTGGTCTTTCAGTAGCCCAGTCTGCATTTGGTCATATCAGGCAGTTATTGGAGGGGTAAGGGAAGTCTATTTGATTGAAGTCAGGCATTTAACCTGAAGCCTACACCAAGTGTTTATGAGTGCAGGAAAAAAACAATCAATTTAGAAAAAAAGAAAGCAGTATTCAGGCACAAAGCAATTAGCACATTTCTGGTATCTTCAAAGGCATGCACATATGGTGTGCCAGGTGTGCCTGGGCACACCCTAATCACCCTATGTGTTGCAGGTTCCCCCTGAATAAACCCATGACAGGGGTCCTAAAAATATTGTAAAAAAATATTTAATTACTGACACCAATCTCTGCCTCACTGACATTGGCCACTGCTCTACGGACACGGTCAGTATACATTGCCTAGCAAAAGTATTCACCCCCTTGGCTTTTTACCTATTTTGTTACACTACAGCCTTTAGTTCAATGTTTTTTTTAATCTGAATCATATGTGATGGATTAGAACACAATAGTCTAAGTTGGTGAAGTAAACTTAGAAAAATGAATACATAAAACAATTTTTCAGAAATAAAAAATGGATAATTGGCATGTGCGTGTGTATTCACCTCCTTTGTTAGAAAGCCCATACAAAGCTCTGGTGCAACCAATTACCTTCAGAATTCACATAATTAGTGAAATGATGTCCACCTGTGTGAAATCTAAGTGTCACATGATCTGTCATTACATATACACACCTTTTTGAAAGGCCCCAGAGGCTTCAACACCTAAGCAAGAGACACCACTAACCAAACACTGCCATGAAGACCAAGGAACTCTCCAAACAACTAAGGGACAATGTTGTTCAGAAGTACAAGTCAGGGTTAGGTTATAAAAAAATATCCAAATCTTTGATGATCCCTAGGAGCACCATCAAATCTATCATAACCAAATGGAAAGAACATGGCACAACAGCAAACCTGCCAAGAGGCGGCCACAAACCAAAACTCACGGACCGGGCAAGGAGGGCATTAATCGGAGAGGCAGCACAGAGATCTAAGGTAACCCTGGAGGAGCTGCAGAGTTCTACAGCAGAGACTGGAGTATCTGTACATAGGACAACAATAAGCTGTATGCTCCATAAAGTTGGGCTTTATGGCAGAGTTGCCAGAAGAAAGCCATTACTTTCAGCCAAAAACAAAATGGCACGTTTTGAGTTTGCGAAAAGGCATGTGGGAGACTCCCAAAATGTATGGAGGAAGGTGCTCTGGTCTGATGATACTAAAATTGACCTTTTTGGCCATTAAAGAAAACGCTATGTCTGGCGCAAACCCA
Organism: Lithobates sylvaticus; assembly: GCA_028564925.1. Lineage (NCBI taxonomy): Eukaryota > Metazoa > Chordata > Amphibia > Anura > Ranidae > Lithobates > Lithobates sylvaticus. The sequence goes on from CM053026.1 coordinate 119,998,558, forward strand.
ACCCATCACATCACCCAAAGAACTCCATCCCCACAATGAAACATGGCGGTGGCAGCATCATGCTGTGGGAATGTTTTTCAGCAGTCTGGACTGGGAAACTGGTCAGAGTTGAGGGAAAGATGGATGGTGCTAAATACAGGGATATTCTTGAGCAAAACCTGTACCACTCTGTGTGTGATTTGAGGCTAGGAAGGATGTTCACCTTCCAGCAAGACAATGACCCCAAACACACTGCTAAAGCAACACTTCAGTGGTTTAAGGGGAAACATGTAAATGTGTTGGAATGGCCTAGTCAAAGCCCAGACCTCAATCCAATAGAAAATCTGTGGTCAGACTTAAAGATTGCTGTTCACAAGCACAAACCATTCAACTTGAAGGAGCTGGAGCAGTTTTGCAATGAGGAATGGGCAAAAATCCCAGTGTTAAGATGTGGCAAGCTCATAGAGACTTATCCAAAGTGACTTGGAGCTGTGATAGCCGCAAAAGGTGGCTCTACAAAGTATTGACTTTAGGGGGGGGGGGGGGTGAATAGTTATGCACATTGACTTTTTCTGTTATTTTGTCCTATTTGTTGTTTGCTTCACAATATAAAATAAAATAAAAAAAACATCTTCAAAGTTGTAGGCATGTTCTGTAAATTAAATGATGCAAATCCTCAAACAATCCATGTTAATTCCAGGTTGTGAGGCAACAAAACATGAAAAAGGCTAAGGGGGGTGAATACTTTTGCAAGGCACTGTATATACACAGAGCTACTATATGTTTCATCAAGCACTGTAAACAACAAAGAGAAGAGGTTTTTTATAATTGTTACAGGAAGAGCTTGGAAGTCTTGTGCATTGCTACAGGAATGATTTATATTCCTATAGGGGATTACATTTTTCTTGAAAATCATCTTTAGGGCTTACAAGACTAATAACCAAGTGGCAGCTCTTACATTGCAAATGCAATAAGCTACCAATGCTACTCATACAACATTGGGTGTCACTAGTAAATAATAGCTGGATCAGTAAAACAAGCTGCATCTTGATCTGTCCTCGAACTGTATTGATCCAAAATAACCTTCATGCTGGATAAAGAAAATTAGGAGTCAATTTACTTCTCACAGTAGTGTCCTATACAGCAACAAGTATTGATTTTTCATGTAACAATCATAAACACTGTATCACCCCGTCTTCCACAACAGTGATAATGGTCATGATTTAAAAAGTTTAGTCCCTTGGTGATCAACTAGTGAACGACTTTCAAACTTCAGGCATAATTTTTTCATTCTTTTAATGTGAAAAAAATGGTGGTACTTTTGTCCTTTGTAGTTTAAAGAGACTACCAATCGTTTTAATACTAAGGCTATGTGGTTTTCAGAGGCATTTGACAGGCAGTGAAGAAGCAATATGTTGCCTCTTTACTGCTTTACTGACTATTTTAACTCTGTAAATGCAGTACTGTCATGGCACAACTGAAGGCATTGCACACAGCTGCTGTGCGGCTCCATTCGCTTGAATGGGTCGCGTTCGGCGGCGGTAATTCCAACTGAAAATGACACAGGGGATCATTTATGCCACTTCCGTAATATAAAGCATTGTGACTGCGACATGTGTACTGCATCTACTGCCTATGCAATGTGTTTTTACTGCGCAACTGTATTTTCTTTATATTGTGCAAAAATTCTGCAATCTTTTATAGAATACATAGATACATTTACATAAGTCCTTAAGAAGCTTATTGTCTAAAATTCTACATTCATAAAATGTCTAAATAAAACCCAGGTGACTTCCGTATGCTTGTAGGAAGAAGCTGAACAAAACCCATGCAAACCCAGTAAAAATATACATATGCGAAAAGTATGATATATTGACATTTTCTTACCCAGTTTACCCTACCTAAACTTTTGAATCTGATGGGTAGCTATGGGAAAATAATTCAACTTTTTAGTAAGAACATGTCATATCCTATGGGTGGCCCAAGTGGCCCAAGCAGGAACTTAAAACATCACCCCAGTGCCAAGAATATGATTAATTCACCAAGCAACTAGACTGTGGAAAGCTCTTTCCTTAGTTTATTAAAAGGCACAGGATACAGCCTTTAATTACATGACCCCCAGGGCTAGAAGACCATATTAGTTTGTGTCACTACTCCTCAATCTGGGTTCTTACATATTCGATCTCTTTCTCTGTTGTTTTCAGAGAAAAAAAGACCATACCACCCACACTGTTGACGTAAGATGCCCCCACTCAGATAGCAGGTCCTTATCCCATTCCCCACCTATTTTAGTAGAATTCCCTACCAATAAATAAACAGGACCTCTCACTACAAATCTATCATTTAGAAAAATTAACAAATGCTTACACAATGACACTCATTTTTTTTCTGCCTGTTAACATAACTTTTATTAAGGCAGTCAATTCCCTCAATGTCACGCAACAGCTAGAAATATTACACTGGCATCACTTTTTCCAATGCACTGCCCCACAACTGAAGTCTTCATATAATGTGCTAAAATGTAGGTGCATGGTAGTACACTGTATATGTGTATTCACAATTATTAGCAGTGCACTGTAATGCACATAAACCTGTGTGATAAAGTACATTGTGATGCAATGCATTTTATTTTGACTTGCATATGTGAATGTGGTCTAAAGATCCCTTACTAGTAGACCACAAACACAGTAGACCTGGTTTTATTTGTGCTACCTTCATGACTAAATACACACAGAGAATGAGAATATACTTGTGTTGTGGATATAAATGCACCAATGCATAAATGTACTACTATACAAACAAAATATTCTGCATATGTGCTTAAAGTGGTTATAAAGTCTAAATATTTTTTTACCTCAGGGCTTTTTTTCAGCTGGAACTTGGTGGAACTCAGTTGCACCACCTCGGGCTCATGCCCTCTCCTCCCTGCTCACCACTATCACTTGTAAACACAGTTGCCTGGCTTCTGTGTTTACAAGTGACAGCTTGTCTCCCAATGGCTCCCAGAGATCTGATCTCCTGAGTGGCCCCCACTGAATGCAGGATGGGGTCAAGGGAGATTCAGGTGCCCAGGGTGCAGTGCAGAGGCCGACACCCCCACTGAATGATCTCTCCGCAAGTGGTGGAGCCAACTACAGTATGTGGGGAGGTACTAAAGCCGACCGGGTGCTTCAGCCTAATACAGAAACAAAAGTAAGTGGTGGAAGATGGTGGAGCTTTTAAGGAGGTGGGGAAAAGATGGAGGGCAGAGAAGTGGGGGTATTGCATGCAGAGGTCAGAGCTGAAAAGGGGTGAAAGTTAGATGTCGATGGGGGATGCAGAGGCAAGCAACTGTGGAAGAAGGCTAAACTCTGCACTCTGTATGCAGCACACCCCCAAACACTGCACTCTGTTTTCTAACCCCCGTTCCTGAGCTCTGCACTCTGTATATAATGCACTCCTTTAAGACTCTCCCACTGTTAGTGACATTTGACCACAGCCACTGATTGATGTGGTTTGGAGAGTGGGGGGGGGGTCTTTTGAGGGGCTCGTGTTAGAGTTCCTGTACCTATTTCCTGAGAAAAAAAGCCCTGGTTTACCTTAATGCATTTGTTGCATTAAGGTAAAAAAAAGGTTTCGGCATCAGTATCTCATTTCCCCTTTTACTTACCTGAGCCCTCATTCAATCCAGCAGTGTACCCATCTGCAGCTCTTCTCGCCCCTTATCTCCCAGTCTCACAAGCTTTACTGAGGCAGCCAGAGCCATTGGCTTCTGCTGTTGTCAATCAAAGCCAGTGATGAGGGGGTGGGGGAGGGGCAGGGCCAAGTCCTGCCGTCTGTGTCTACAGAGGCAGACAGCGAGGCTCAAGAGTAAGCCCGCACAAGTGCCCCCAAAGAAAGAGGTGAGGAGGAGCCAGGAGTTCCGGAGGAGGACCCAAGAAGAGGAGGATGAGGGCCGATCTGTGCAAAACCATTGTACAGAGTAGGTAAATATAATAAATAAACCTGTTTGTTATTTAAAAAAATCCATTTGTATACTAAATGTATATTCTGTGTACACAATATGCCCACATATATTCAGGCACTGATGAGTCTAGTGAAATGTGCCTTAATACATAAAATTCAATACACTAAAATGGGACATGCATGAAATCCCCTCCACTGATTACAATTCAGGGTATAACATTTCTCTATAAAGGTACAGTATCAGATGTGAGGGAAGAATTTTGGTTCAGATATGATATGGAAGTAATTACTGTCCTTGAGAATACAATAATTGTTGCTTTTTTGCAAAACAATTTGCTGATTGCTTTCCAGAACCTTAGAAGTCTTATACCGCCTACGCTATACAAAACTAAAACAGAAGTTTTAAACCATTAAACTTAAAGTAAAAAAGGTGGAAATAATGAGATAATAACAAACTTTAGAATCATTTCAGTATCAGTGTGTTTAACTCCTTAAGGTCCAAACAAATCTTAATGCCTGAAACTGGCTCTGCAACTTTGACATATGTTAGTAAAGCTGATATCATGACAACTACTTAGTGTATTCAGGTGAATTATAACTTATTTTTTTAGGACACATTGAGCCTTCATTTGATTGTAACTGTTAATGGATATCTCCTGTTTTTTTATTATTATTATTATTTATTATCAGAGAAAACTGTCCCAAAATAGTAAAAAATATTATTTTGTGAAATTTAACTGCATATTATTTTGCCATTACCATACCTGCCACCAAAGAACAATCCAACATAAATTCTTCTACTCCTGACGGTCACATCAATATCACATATGTGTATGTTTTTTTTTTTTTTATTGTTTGGATCTGTAGTAGGGACCAGAAGCAAATCATGTGCATGATGTTTTTTTCCCCTATCTAAACAAAAAATAAATGAAAAAGCTTTTTTTTTTTAATCCTACCTAAAACACACTGACCCTGACATGGAAAATTACCAATTCAACAAAAAAATAAAGTTACGAATGTACGAATTTTTTCGTTCGTTTTAGTTTTTCGGATTTTCTTCATTAGTACATTTGTTGTTTCTAAATAGTTTTTTCGGATTTTCGTTGTTTTTCGGATTCGTTCGATTCGAATGATTCGTTAATCGGATTCGTACGATTCGTTAATCGGATTCGTACGATTAACGAATTCGTACGATTCGTACGATTCGTTAATCGGATTCGTACGATTCGTTACGATTCGTTATTCGGATTCGTACGATTCGAATGATTCGTTCATTCGTACGAAAACGAACAAACAAAAATAACGAAAAAAAAACGAAAAACGAAAAAAAAAGAAACGAATTGCACATGTCTAGATCAAACCCTAATCTAGCAATTTTATCTTTATTTTATTTTCTCATACAGACATTTTTGTTTACATTTTCTCCTCTAGAAATGAGAAGAAGATATCATTTTCTCCATTCAAGAAGAGATAGAGAACACTGGTGGGCTGTATAGTCACTGATCACTGTTATAGGCAATCACAGGCTATCTTGGCAATCACGTAATAAAAACCTGGTCCTCCCAACTCCCTGGAGCTGTCTGTCACATCTCGGCCTCCATGCTGGGAGTGTGCTATACACAGGTATGCACACTACAGTGAGCCCACATATGTGGGTACAGTGATTAGCAAGGGAATAGAAAAGAAGTCTATCTATCTATCTATCTATCTATGAAAAATGGCAGCTCCCCATTTAGCATGGGCAAGGGAAAGCTTGAAGGGAAGAACATCCCTTGTTTAAAAGGGTCTAATTTGTTTCTAATTTAAGATGTTTTGGGCTACTTACACATCTGTATAGTAGAAAAAAAGCATCTGAAAATCCAAGGCTCAATTACTATATGCTGTATATGTGTATATACAGTGCCTTGAAATTTTCCACATTTTGTCATGTTACAACCAAAAACTTAAATATATTTTATTGGGATTTTATGTGATAGATCAAATAAGGCAATTTATGTCAGCGTAGAGTGGTGCTACGGAGATATGCAGATATACTGTGCCACGTCCCTGGATATCAGAATATGTTTGGAAATAGAGAAAAATAATTAGGACTTTATTGGCACCACAATACAAGTAGATATTTTTTCAAAAATAAAAAATGTTTTAAAACAGATATAGAAGTATCTATATATATCTCATGCTTAGAACAACACAAAAGAATAGAGCTAATATAACCATTAACCCTTATCTGTAGTAGGGACCTGTAGTAGGGATAATATATAGGTAGGGAGCCACCAAAAACATACAAAACAGAAGACATGTAATATGTATCCAAAATGGTGGCTACTGAAGGGGTGGTGGTATTCCGCTATATGGTGAAAAAGTGCAATAAATGGATGCGCCAGTGATCAATATTGTTACTGGTGAGAGGTAATGTGTTCTTCGATGCTGGTGAGTGTTGTAATAGTCAATAATGGTGACTGACAATAATCATAAAGTAAATGTATGGATGAATAAAATAATAAAAAGTGACCAGTGCAAAATCTCTATAAGGTGCAATGTGTATGTTGACCAGTAGTGGACACTGGTACTGGTGAGAGGTGATTGCTGTTAAATTAAAATTGCTTACATTTATAACTAATAAATGTACAAGTAGCACATATGTGTGACTAGCAATAAATATAATAATTAATATATTAAATATTTAAAGTGTCATGTGCGTATAATTAATGATCAATGTGTATAAAACCATGTGTTTAACATATTATACTTCAAGTGACAATGGTATACAATCCGTGACTGGTGAAACACAAGTGCAATAAATAGTAAAAAATTAAACCATTAAAAAATTAATATACATAAAACAATAGATGACAATGGTGAATGAGTGATTAGGTGATACCAAAATGTGGGTAAAAAAGTAGGGTAAAAAAGTAAGTTCATATAGTCCCAGAATGGATAAATATATATATATGGATAAGGCAGTGTCCAAATTAGTCCGTCAGATCCTAATACTGGAATGGTGTGTAAACAAGCACAACCATCTCATGGATCATACAGTGAAAAATGGGGTGTTTTCAATTCATCCAAATGTTCAACACTTTCTGGATGGTTTATAAAAAACGGTAAAGACTTGGTCCTGGTTTTCATATATTTTATCCAATCAATGGTCTCCCAGAACTCTCACCTTAAAGATGTTGAAATAAAGCCTTTCAGGGGTATCCTATAGCCCCATGTGGTTTGGATACAGATATTCAGCAAACGCAGTAAGAGTAAAAAACTTCTCCTTTAAGGGCGTTTAAACCTGTGGTCCTGCAATGCTCAGTGTCAGAATGACACAGCGCCAGGGAAAAACGGAAGAAAAGGGGAAGCCTCCACTAGTGTAGTATATTAGTTTATACTTAGAAATATTTATTAGCGAAATTCCTTTTTATATCATTACTTATTGTGTATTTGTGAACACGTCACATTTTGCAGCAGAGCACTACTATTGATTATAGACTATTCACTTACTCCAAGTAGCGCGAGGGACACATATTTACATTCCGCTATATAATTGTCTCATTGCACGACAAGCTTCGCATGGTATACTCTTCTTCAGGAACTAAACAGAAAGTAAGAATGTGCCCCCCTGTACTGTGGGACTTTTAAGGCAGACTCAAATGTAAAGTAGATATATTTAAAAAGTATAAAGTTTATTATTACAGAATAAAAACATTGGTGCATACATCACCATCACTTTACATAAAACAGCAAGTTGTGCATGGGCTCATGAAGAGCTGCTTAATGATCCGGTTGTATCTTCTCGCTATCTCCGATACGTTTCAGGAGCAAAAGTATATCCCTTCTTCAGGGTCATTTAAGAGAGAAGATCAAAGGTGGAGAACATTCTTTGATAAAACAAGATGTAGCGGTGACACTTTTGCAAGGTGTCCGCTATGTTTAAATTTTGTATTTTTCTTTCAAAAACAGTAAGAAGTTTCTGGGGGTTAATTGTGTAGGTTAACTTTGGCATCAGTTTGGCTGGACTGTGTTAGGGTTCTGCCTGGTCATGCCTGGTGCTGTTAGGTGCACATGACAGGCTCAGAACCAGGCCTGGTTGGACAGTTTTGGTATCAACATTCCCCGGAGCCAATGGAGTCTGGGGAAGGGTACTTAAGATGCTGGAGTCACGTGTTCGGGGTTCGTTCGGCCAGAGCTGCATGTTCCTGGATCTGGACCGGAGTAGCCCCGGGAGGGGTCCCGGTCATGGAGCAAAGGCCGCCCAGCAACATGGTCAGCTTGGCTAACCCCATTAGACCCGCTTGGTCTGGGGCAAGGATCCATCTGTTCCCGAGTCTCGGAACCAGCTGGTCCAAGGCGCAGTAACCGAGGGAGGATTCAAGGCGTCCGGGTGTGCTCTCAACTTGGAGGGGCACCGCAGCTCGTGTAAGCGACCGGGGGAGGACTCTTCGGAGGAGGGCCAACAAGCTGGCATCCCAAGAAGTGCCTGGTTGCTGGGTTGTCAAGGAACACTGACGAATCCACACTTTCCCAGTACTGCCAAGGAGACAGAGAACGTTCCAGGTACTGAGGAAAGGTTCCTGTTCACTTTGCGTGCAACTTTTCGTCAAGGTCAGAGACTTTGCAAGTTCCGAATTCAAGTGCTGACTGCCATGATCTCTGGCTAGAGATCTGTTCAGCTTTGAAGCACCCAGCTGCGAGTGGCTACTCTCTGGGTTTGCATTATAGACTTTCAAATAGTCTGCAGTTCAAGGTGCCTGGGTTTCTTCACCCTTGCCCTCTGTTCCTATATGAGACTGTGTCTGTTGGATGTTACCCCTGCAAATAAAAAACCTTTCTAAAGGACTTTTATGGTGTCAGCGTCCAAAGTTGTTGGGTATTAACCCTGGGAACCCCTGGACATGGAAGAACAAGCCAAGCGGAGGTAACCGGTAAGCCCAAACGTTAAGGCCGCCCCATCGAGGGTTATGGCCGCTACAAAGATATAAGTTGAAAACAAATAAACAGGTAAAGAGAACACATGTACACATAGAGAACACATAGTTAAGAACAATCAAAATGTAATCTGCATCAGGTTTTGGGCAATTCCCTCAGGATGGATCCCCCAAGCATCAGGGGGCCACCCATGCTCTGAGTGCCCCTCACAAGGATCCAGAGGCACAGCCAGGGTGGCCCCCTGATGCTTGTGTCTAATATGGGCAGTGGTGCTGGTATGTATGCTATACTGCCGGTGTGAAATATGACATGTGTTCTCTTTACCTGTTTATTTGTTTTCTCTTGTATTTTCAAAGAATGTTCTCCACCTTTGAACCAACCAACAGGCGAAAATTGTAGATAGGGAAAAAGGGATAGGATCCCAGCTGGTGGGGAGTAGGGTAGGTAACGTCACTGATGATATATACCCACACCAAAAATATAAATGAGAAGTGGTAGAGTAGGGGAAACATTGTAGTTATCCCTATATTCGTGTAGCATAGTTGAATGGCACACATGTCACTCTGCATTATACAACTCATGTGTAAAGCCCCATACACACGGTCGGACAATCCGAGGACCAGGTCCGTCGGATCATGTCCGTCGTACTTTGTCGATGTTGGTGTTGCGTACACACGGTCGGACAAAGTTGTCGAAAAATCCGATCATTCTGAACGTGGTGACGTTCGTTTGCGTACGACGGGACTACGTAGAGGCTAGTAGCCAATAGCTTTGGTCTTTTAATGTGATCTGAGCATGCGTGGCACTTTGTCCGTCAGGAATTCGATACACACGATCGGACTTGGTGTGATCGGACCGTGTTGGCGGCAAATCTTTCCAGCAGGAGATAAGACTTTGTCCGTCGGACACTGTCCGATGGTGCATACACACGGTCTGATTTTTCGACAACATTGTCCGATCGGACAGAATCCATGAAAAAGTCCGACCGTGTGTATGGGGCTTAAGAGTGTGTAATCTGACGATAATTGTTCAATGTGAGTTACATATGCATGGGGGGAATAATCACTGCAACATTTAAGGTTTACACTTCCACTCGGGGGGAAGCATAGAGGACCAGTACAGCATTGCCCCCACATAGAATACATTGGCCTTCAGGTGTGTCCATAACAAAGATGAAAGCTGTACCACAAATGCCAAATGCCTAGTTTATACGGTACATATGCCGACACGCCGCTTAAATGTCATACATGCCGCCCGCGTGTGTGCGGTGCGGCTGCTGTGGGCATAAGCATGCTTTGCTGCATCATCACCTGCATGATGATGCTGGGTCTGAGGTGTGCCCAGGATATACAATGATTCGTACCAGGACTCAGATGCTGCAAAGTGAGGAGGCTGGGTCTGAGGTGTGCCCAGAATATACAATGATTCGTACCAGGGCTCAGATGCTGCAAAGGGATCCCCCAGATCATGGGTGCACGGTTCCCACCCACGGAGAGTAGGAGGGTGTCATACATCCACGGCCCGCCGACGCACAAGGATAGGCGACGAGTGCGTGGAAAGAGGGACACCCAAATGGCTGGACAAGGGCATACATCAAAGCGCACACTGCCACATTAACAGGCCGCCCGGCAGTGAACGGGAGGCCTTTGTGCGCTGGGTGGGGGCATAACAAGGTCCCAGGGAAGAGGGAGCCCTGTCCATGATGCAGAAAAATAAGAGTACAAATAACTCTATATATATAAAAAAAATATGACATGGGTCATATGTTTGCATGGTTCAAAAGGGGTAGTCTAAGGGTCATGAAGTGGCATGCATACATACAAAACAGCCGGAGCGGAACAGAGCATGTGCATCTATGGCAGAGACAGGTGTTAGAGAAGATATGACAAGTATGGTAAATTGCGAAAAGTAACATACATATGATGTATAAATAGTACCAAATTTAACACATTATTTACATTGCATCCAGATGATACATACAGCTTACAGTTATTTTGAATGGTGTAATTGATGACACAGCAAGGCTGCTATGTCATTCTTTTTTACAGACTCCTGAGACAAACCCTTCTAGAAAGGGATGATAGCTAAGTTGGGTATTGAGGCCCATGGGCACCGTTGCCCCCAGTTTCGAAATCCAAAGTACCATTGGAGTAGGAGTTTGTTCCAATCCCCCCTGGGGTTCAGGTGAACACGGTCCAAGATAGTAAAATGGATCAGAGGAAAGGTACTATGGTGACGAACTCTAACATGTCTTTCAAGAGGAAGATCAGGGTTAGCGGTGGTCACATGTTGATGTGCCTATATGCCCTCTTCCAAAACTCCAGTTTTGTTTGCCCCACATAAAAACTATTGCATTGGCATGTCAGTAGGTAGATCACACCTATAGTTTTACAATTAGCAAAATGTTTAGGTTTGTACATGTTACCATTAAGTAATATGGTGTCAGATTGTGTGTTCATGTACTGGCAGTATGGACAACCACCACAAGTAAAGGTGCCTAGTCTTTTGCATGGGTCTCACCTAAAGGTTCCTACATATTTGCTTTGGACCAATTGATCTTTAAGGGACCTAGCTCTTTGATATGTGCTAGCTGGAGCCTTTGTTATATGGGGATTGAGGGTAGGGTCAATCTGTAGGAGATGCCAATGTTTTTGAATGATTTTTTTTGACTGCCTTGTGTTTTTTATTATAGCTAGTGAGGATTCTGGTGGTTTTGTCTTGAGCATCTTTTTTGTTGGAAAAATTAAGTCCTGTCTCACATGACCGTAGGCTCGTCTGAATGCCTTTTTTAAACATGTAAAGGAGTATCCTCGTCCAAGGAGTCTCTCTATAAGGATATTGGTTTTGGAGCGAAACACTTCATCTGTAGAACAGTTTCTCCTCAGCCTTAAGTATTGACTATACAGGATAGATCTCACCAAGGGCTGGGGATGTGCACTCGAGGCATGGAGTATGGTGTTTCCCGCAGTGGGCTTACGATAAAGTCCACTGGAGAGACCACCATCTCCATTTTTGGTGATATGAACGTCTAGAAAAGTAATTGTTACACTATAAGTCTTAGAGAAGTTCAAATTAAGAGTGTTTCTATTCATGGCCACAATAAGAGAGTTTAAAGCCTCAAGAGAGCCCTCCCAAATAATCAGGATATCATCAATATATCGAAACCATGAAGTGATGTGACCGGTAGACATGTGCACACTGAAATATTTCGTTTCGGAATTTCATTTTCGTCCGAAAAATAAATTTATTTAGTTACTCCCGAAATTCGTTTTTATTTATTTAGTTTTTCGTTAAAAATTGCATTCGTCCGAAAATTTTAATGAATTAAGGTCGAATCTGTCATTGAAGGCTTATGGTGTCTGTCGAATGTTCAAAGAAGATTCGACGGAGCAGCTAAACTGTATGACTCTGTATAGTTTAGCTGCAATTCCAGCAGCAATCGTTCCTCTCTACGTCGAATCTTTCCTTTCTACGTTGAATCTTTCCTTTCTACGTCAAATCTTTTCTCTCTATGTAGAATAATCTTGGACTAATAGAGTTAGTTTAGGCACATTCGACCACAGGTTCAATGGACACAGATTGTTATTGTCAGCGTCGAATCTCCTATCTATATCGAACTGTTGTTACAACGAAAATAAAGCATTTTTTATGTCGGATCTTTCGTTTTTCGGATTCTGCACTTTCGTTATCGTTTGTTAAAACGATTACGAAAATACCTGAAATTCGGACGAAAATGCATTCGGACGAAAACGAATGCACATGTCTAGTGACCGGTAAGTGGCAACAGATTTTCATCCGAAAGAAACAATCATTCCCCTTCCCCAGGTACAGATTTGCATACGATGGGCCCCATTGCCACGCCCTGTACCTGGAGGAAATGGGAACCATCAAAAAAGAGAACATTTGGGGTTAGAATGAATTCTAGTGCTGCTAACACAAATTCATGAAGTTTACGATCATCTCTGTGGGACTGTGAGATGATGTGTTTTACTGCTGATATACTCAGGTGGTGGGGATAGAGCTATATAAAGCCTCAATATCGATGGCTACAAGGAGTGTCTCGTTGAGAGGTAAATCCCTCCCAGGTTTTGTAACAAGTGGATGTTATCCTTAACACAGGAGGGGAAGATTCATAACATGAGGTCTCAGATATGTTTCTAGAAATTTACTTAGATTTTCCGTGATGCAACCTCTTTCTGATATTATAGGTCTGCCTGGTGGGACTTTTTGGTCTTGGTGTATTTTTGTAAAATGAACTCCCAGATATCTTTGTAAATCACGCCATGAGCAAAGGCCTCATCGACAAGATTGTAAAAGTTATTGATGAATTTGTCAATGGTGCATCTTGGAATGGGTTAATACCAAGATTTGTTGGAGAGGAGCCTCTTACACATCAATTTGTATTGTTCATTGGTCATGATCACTATATTACCTCCTTTGTCGGAAGGCTTTATAGTGAGTGAGTGTTTCTCCTTTAGTTGACTGTACAGCGTTTCGTTCAATTTTCGTCAAATTGCCTTTGGGGAAATCCGCCTTCAATTTGTTGATTTCTGCAGTAGTGAATATTTGGAGAAATGCTGTCTGTTAACCACTTGCCGAACAGCCGCCGTCATTATACTGTGGCAGGTCGGTACAATCCCACGAACCGTCGTAGCTGTACGTCGGCTCCTTTAAGCGGGATAGCAGGCGGCACGCATGCGCAATGCACTGCGGGGGTGCCGATGTGCATGGCCGGTAGTCGTGATGACCACTGGCCAAACGCTATTGCAGGCACGAGAGCCAGAACAGGGATGTGTGTGTGTTAACAATATACTGCATATTTATATTCAGTGTTTACTCTATATTCAGTCAGTGCAGGCAGTGTATTAATATATATATATATATATATATATATATATATATATATATATATATATATATATATACACACAGTCTAGTATATATATATCTATATATATATATATATATATATATATATATATTTATGGTCGGAGCCCTCGGTCCTTAACGATGTGAAGGAGCAAACATAAACACGCCACAAGACAGACAACAAACTAGACCTGAAGTGTGCCCTGGTCTACCGTAAGGTAAGCCCTGGTGAGCTGCGCCGTGAGGCCCTTTCTGCTAGTAGAGTAGTTAAGAAAAGGGCGCTTACCTGAGGAGTAATGGCTGTTTCTGTAGAGAAACGTGTTGGAGTGTTCTGAGAAGGGGAATGGGTGGGCGGGTACGGCGCGCTGGAACCGACACCGGCCTCGTGGAGAGGTCTGGTGTATATACCCTCCGGGCTCCTCCCATAATTGCAGGCCACCATACTGGCCTTCCTATTTATGGTCGGAGCCCTCGGTCCTTAACGATGTGAAGGAGCAAACATAAACACGCCACAAGACAGACAACAAACTAGACCTGAAGTGTGCCCTGGTCTACCGTAAGGTAAGCCCTGGTGAGCTGCGCCGTGAGGCCCTTTCTGCTAGTAGAGTAGTTAAGAAAAGGGCGCAAAGACTTGTTTTTAGGGAGGTAATGATTTATTGTTTGGCAAAAGATTGTAAGACTGGTTGTGCCGTGAAGGTGGTGACTCAGACTAGGGTTAGTTGAGACCAGTGAGGGATGGCAGCCATGGTCGAATCGGCTCCGGGTTCCTGGGAAAAGAACAACGGGAAATTGAATCGGGACAGCGCGTCAGCTGAGGTGTTACACTTGCCCGGGATGTGGATGCAGAGGACCTTGAACTGGTTTAGCAGGGATAATTGTACCAGCCTGCGCAGGAAGGCCATAATGGTCAAGGACCTGGACCGGCCTTTGTTTATGATGTCAGCTGTGGCCTGATTGTCAGTGGAAAAAAACACCGTCTGGCCTGCCCAACTGCTTCCCCAGGTTTGTGCTGCTGCCACTATTGGGTATAGTTCGAATAGGGAGGAGGACTGGCTGAAACCGGGGATTGCCAAGATTTCTGGCGGCCATGGACCGGCAAACCAGTGGGGGCCAAAAATAGCTGCGAAGCCCGTGGAGGCAGCGGCGTCAGTGACAATCCGGGGAGAAGAGGGAGATGCTGCCGGAATGAACATGGAAATGCCATTCCAGTCAGCCAGGAAGTGGTCCCACATGGAAAGGTCGGCTATAGCTGCCTGATCAAGTCTGAAGATCTGGTCTGGGTCTTGACATCCTGTGAGGAAAACTAGGAGGCGGGAGACAAAGGATCGTCCCTGAGGGATGACTCTCACTGCGAAATTTAACATCCCGAGTAAGGACTGAAGTTGCCTCCTGGAGCACCCCTGGGTGGCCGTGAAGGAATGAATGACTTCCCTGATGCGAGTCAACTTGTCTGGTGGTAGGCTGGCCTGCATGGCCTGAGTGTCGAGTATGACGCCTAAGAAGGTGATGCGATGTGCTGGGCCTTCTATCTTCTTCTCCGCTATGGGGACATTGAGGTTGGAGAAGACCTCCCTTAGACTCGTGAGGTCTACCGGGGGACGGTTGGGGTCTTCGATAAGCAGAAAGTCGTCCAAGTAATGGATCACTTTCTGACAGGATGCGTGGTGCGAGAGAATCCAGGACAGGGACTGTGCAAACGTGTCAAAGAGCCATGGGCTGCTTTTGGATCCAAAGGTCAGTTTCGTGGCGAAGTAGTACTGACCTTTCCACCTGACTCCGTGCCAGCGCCACAGACACGGCTGGATTGGTAGCAGCTTGAAGGCGTCTGCGACGTCTGCTTTGGAGAGCCAGGCGCCCTCGCCTGTGTCTAGGATGGCCTGGATAGCAAGGTCGACAGAAGAATATTTGAGTGAAAATTCTTGTGAGGGTATAAGGGAATTTAAGCTGGGTGTGTGAGAAGAATAAGGCGCGGACAAATCATAAATTAACCAGAGTTTATTTGAAAATTTCCCTTTTACAAGCCCGATAGGGCTAACTCTCCAAACGGAAAACGGTGGGTGAGAGAAGGGGCCGATCATGTACCCTCGGTCAAGTTCGTTTTGTAGTAGGGTACTGATGGCTTCCTCGTCGGTGGCTGCTGACAGCAGGTTTTTGCACTCGTGGGTGGTGTCGGGGAGTGTGATAAGCCCCGTGTGAAAGCCTGTGGTGAAGCCTTGTACCAGAAAGGCTGCTAGTGAGGGTGATGGGTGTGAGGTGAGGTAGGACTGCAGCCATCCGATATCAATACGGCTTAGTCAGGCTGAGCTGAGCTTATTGATCCCGCAGGTGATCCTGGGGTGGGCTTTGCGGCAAATGAGGCAGACGTGGAGGAGTCTGCAACGTGAGAAGTTGCAGATCCCCAAATTGAAATTGTTGCATATCGGCGCCCCTCCTAATGTTCGGACGGGCCGTCCGAGTCTGTCCTCCTGGGGGTGTGGTGGGGTTGCGTCTGAATACTGGGATGTGTGCGGGGCAGAGGGGAAGTTGGGGAGGCGTCTACCATCGGGTTCTGAACACCAATTGGCGGTGTGGGTGGAGGATTGGCAGTTAGCGCACAGTGGGGAGCGGAGGCCGGCGAAATGGCGACAGAAGAGTTCGGTGTCGATGGCGCTCCAGTCCGTGGTTGCCTGAAACTGACTGAGCTTGGCTGCTGCCTTTGCTGAAAAGGAGCGATGGTAGTCGTAGAAGGCGCTGCCTCCGTACTTGTACCCTAAATCTGTGACAGCATGAAGGTAGAGGTCTAGTTCTTCCCTCCTGTCGGGTTTGATGGAACAGATGACATCCCGAAACATGCCGAAAGCAAGTACGAATTCCGTCACCGTGAGCTTTCGTGTAAGCCTGTGGTCTTTTGCCTTCAAGATAACGGAAACGTCGCCCCAAGCGTAGGCCTTGTTCTCTGTGACATCGTGTACCGAGATCAGAAGGGATGCCAGGTTGACGTCGCGGCCATCTAGTATTTCCTTCCTGATGTTTGCCGGGATAAGATGTGCGGGGTAAACAGAAAAACCGGCGTGGGGCGTAGCTGTAACGCATGATGCGGGGGTGGCGGGGGCGGCAGCTGGTGGAGTGGGGGTTCTTTGCTGGAACTCCAAGGTCCCCACTCTGGCCTGGACATCAGAGATGGTAGTAGATAGAGAGGAGACCAGCGTGTGAAGTTGGGACACTGCCGAGGCAATTGTCTGTAGTGATGCCTGAGTGTCTGGTGGGGTTGGTGGGGATGGGATGGGGAACAGTAGTCTGTACAGTTCGGCTTTCCTGGCCGTGATGGGGTAGGGGATGTTCCTGCGCCTCAGCTCAGCTGAGAGTCTGGGGATGGTCCAAGCTCTGAAGGCTTGAGAGGAGTTGTCTGCCGGACCCGCTTCGGGGGGTGATGGGGCGGGGGTGAAATCGTCGCTGCTGGCCAGAGACATGGCGTCTGCTAGAATAAAAGAGGGGGGGGAGGGAGGGGGGGGGATGCATGTTTGTCTCGGGTTTTCTCTTTTTTTTTTTTTTTGATTTGAAGGGCAGGAGAGCATATATATATGTATGTGGCTGTGGCAAAAAGGGGGGGGGGGGGGGGAGGGGGGGCAGGGTGGGAAACCTGTGTGACAGGTCTTTGCGCGCGTGCGCTGAGTGGGATGTTCCATGGGCCTATATGTAAAACTCGGGGGAGGGGGTGCGTGACACCCGAGGTGAGCCAGGAGGTGACTGGCCGGATGGTTGATGCTCGGGTGTCCGTCTGTGCTCGGCACGGACTGGTTAACCAGAGCCCCCCCAGGGCGGTACTGGGGGGAGTGGCTACTGGTTGATTTGCTAAGTAGGAATGTTTCGATCTGTAGCATTTGACGTAGGTTCGGTCAGCTAATACTTGCACTGCCAGCAAGTCATGAGACTAGGTGACCGTGTCTGCGTAGTGAAGGCTTGTGCTTCGAAAAAATAGAGTGATATGCATAGAAGTATGTGACAGTTACTAACGCCTGGAGATTTAATCAAAACTATGGTGTTCTGCTTGGGTGGGGAGGGGAGATGTGTGAACGAAGCAAGATACCGTTCAACGGTATGGTAACAATTGGGGGTGCGCGTGAGCGCTGGGTGAGTTTGTTTCTTTGGCCTGTGGAAGAGAATGCGTGACAACCGAGGTAAGCCAGGAGGTGACTGACCAGGTAATCGGTGCACGGGTGTCCGTCTGTGCTCGGCACGGACTAGTTCAACCAGAGCCCCACCAGGGCGGTACTGGGGGGAGTGGCTGCTGTAGTAGTTTGACGTGGGTTCGGTCAGCTAATACTTGCACTGCCAGCAAGTCATGAGACTAGGTGACCTTGTCTGCGTAGTGAAGACTTGTGCTTCGAAAACAGAGTGACATGCCTAGAAGTATGTGACAGTTTCTAACGCCAGGGTGCTGAGCCAAATAAGTATGTGGGAGGGGGATATGTGGTGAAAAAGGTGTGAAGAGAATGGAAACTGAAACCAACAATAATTTACGCACCTGCTTGCTGCCCTAGTGATGGAGTCACTGTTGGGGTCAAAACCTGGTGGACCTGGTACCTACGGTAGGGTGACGTAAAATTATTAGTGAGAGGTGGGTTGCAAGAGCTGATTTGGGGCCGTAGTTGACCCCCTGTTGAAGAGATGCAAGCCCTCAAGAAAAAAAGGGGGGGGTTATTTTTTTTTTTTTTTTTTTTTTACCTGAAAAGGAACGGGATGGTCTGATCCTGTTGTGTAGGAGACCAGGGGCGATTACTGACCTAAGGAAAAGGTGAAAAGGGATAGAGAAAGGCGTGAGTAGCTGAAGTTTGCTACTGGGGAGGTTGTGGCTGCGAGGCCAATGGAGGTCGAGCTGCAACGATTGCAGAGGTATGTGGGAGGGTGGATGTGGGAGCCGTGACACAAACCTGCGGTGAGGCAAGATGTGCGGGGGGGGCGGCTGACATTGGTATGTGGGAGGGTGGATGTGGGAGCCGTGACAGATGCTCTGGTGAGTGTGTGGGTTTTTTTTTTTTTTTGGGGGGGGGGGGGTTTGGGGGGGGGCGTTGTGGTGGACGTGTGAGTGAGGGGATGCTTGCACTGGGTAGCGGGCGTAACAACCAGTGGAAGTGGGGTAATTGTGGGGTAGAAATTGACAGACAATAGCAGTTGAAATGACTCAGTGAAAAAACAGGGGTTTCGACGTAGCGACGAAAAAGCATAAATCCTACCTGCGACGCTGAAGCGGAACGAACTGGGGGTGCGATCGGGAATCGAATCCGTAGTCTGGAACGAGGAGCGTCGGACAACTCAGGAACATGTACTGAGTTTGTTTGTCGGCCTGGTGACGTGTAGTACGGCGCGCTGGAACCGACACCGGCCTCGTGGAGAGGTCTGGTGTATATACCCTCCGGGCTCCTCCCATAATTGCAGGCCACCATACTGGCCTTCCTATATATATATATATATATATAATGAAGCTGCCAAAGTAGCCTATTCCACCGGCTCCTTGTCCACAGTCACTCCTTCCATAGCCTCACCCTCATGCACGGAGGAGTCCCAAGAATTATTCGACCACAGTGTCCGTTATATGCTGCTGGAGGATGTGCAGCAATTTGAAGGCTCCGATGTTGGTTTACAGGTTGAGGAAGGGAGTAATGTGAGCCTAGAGAGATTATGAGGTCACTGACTGTACTTGGGTGCCTGAGAGAAGAGAGGAGGAGGCAAAACTCCAAAAACTCCAGGCAGGATGTCCTCTAGGGAGCAGTTAAGGGCAGCCACCCTATTGCATCACACCACAGAGCTCCGCAGGTGCAGGGCACTGCTGACTCCCCGCTGACTTTTAAAAGTTCCTTGGTTTGATGTGCTGACCCCCAGGCTGTGTGAGTTATACACTCATATATTCCGAACGGGAGCAATACCCCCCACAATGAGCGAGGCCCACATAGTGCTTATACCCAAACCAGACAAAAACCCTGCACTCCCTGAATGATATAGACTAATTTCCCTTCTCCAACTCGATATTAAAATCTTGGCCAAGGTCTTGGCGCTGCGGTTAAATAAAGTGATCCTATCGCTGATCCATCCGGATCAAAGCGGTTTCATGCCAGGTAAGAACACGGCACATAATCTCTGGAGACTGCACATGAATATCCAAGCTGAACATGATCATGTGGGATCCCGGGTAGTGGTATCCCTAGACGCTGCTAAGGCGTTCGATTCGGTTGAATGGACCTACCTTTGGGAATGCCTGTCTAAGTTTGGGTTTGGACCCAACTTCATCAGGTGGATCCGCCTGTTGTACCATAACCCCAGCGCCAAGATCCAAATTAATTGGAAGGTATCTGAGCCCTTCCCACTTTCTAGGGGCACTCGCCAAGGATGCCCCATCTCTCCCCTACTTTATGCGTTGGGGGTGGAGCCCCTAGCCGCTTCTCTGCGGAACCACCCAGGCATACAAGGCCTGCGACGAGGAGAATTCGTGGAAACTGTCAGCCTATATGCAGACGACATGCTGCTATACCTGGCGGACGCAGGCCCATCCCTACACAATGCCCTAGAACTGATACAGGCCTTTGGCACGTACTTGGGCCTTAAAATAAATTGGGATAAATCCCAAATTCTCCCTATTGATCCATGTGCCCCGACGCAATTACAGGCGACCTCCCCTTTGATCAGGGTTAGCTCCATGAAATACTTAGGAATCATAATTACCCGCCACCCAGAAGACTTTATAAGCCACAATCTAGAGCCGCTAATTAAGACCATAAAATCTAAGACACAGACTTGTGCCAAGTTCCCCCTCGGGGTAATGGGTCGTGTAAATCTTATAAAAATGATCCTACTGCCGAAGCTGCTCTACATACTCTGGCACGCCCCCACATATCTACCCTTTAGAATATTTAAAGTCATGGAAGCTATCCTCAATTCTTTCGTTTGGGGGAATACTCGCCACAAACTATCCTGGAAAGTACTCAAAAACCCCACTGACCTGGGAGGGGCAGCTCTGCCAGACCTCGGTCTTTACTATCTGGCTTCGCAACTATCCCACTTATACCACCTGGACAAACAAGATAGGCAAAGGTGTATAACGCTACTATGTTCTCCGCATGCCCGTGGATTTAATCACCCTTTTCAGACTATTTTCCGTGAACCATCAGACCCCTGGACGCTAGGCAATCGTAAGGGACTACTTTACAACTACTGCAGGACCTGGGAAGTAGCAAGACGCAAACTGAAAGCCCCACCTACACACTCCCACACACCACTGTGGGATAACCCAGGCCTCAAGGAACTACAAACCATTCCCGACCATGGAGTTTGGATTACTAAGGGAGTTAACATATTGTCCGACATGTACTCGGGGACTACCCTCAAATCCTTCCAACAACTGAAGGAAGACTTTAATCTGACCAATTCCATGCACTACCGATTCCTCCAGCTCCGCCATGCGCTGCAAGCCCAATTCCACGACAATCCCCCCAACCTAGAACGACTGGACGTCCTAGAAATATTATTGGGGCAAGACCCCTCAAAACTTATTTCCATCTTCTACAACTGCCTTCTCCGCCCCTCCGCGGTAATTATAGCGTATGGACTGAAGGATAAATGGGTGGGTGATGTAGGGGAGATTGAGGATGACGAGTGGGAGGATGCCCTAGATGCTCACAAAAAAGTCTCCACCAAACTCTCAGACCGTCTCACACAAATCTATATTCTGCACAAGTCTTACCTGACTCCCCTTTGACTGGCCAAATACAAACCAGACCAAAGCCCACTGTGCCCTAGATGTGACAGCCCCTCCAGCACCTTCTTCCACCTGATATGGTCATGCCCAGTTATACAAGACTATTGGTCTCATATTGTGAAATTTATCCACGATAAAATGGGATCTCCCCTGACCCTCTGCCCCAAGCAGTGCCTGCTAGGTATATTCCCTGACCCAGACTGTGATAAGTTCCATAAAATATTCCTACAGGAATCGTTGTTCCTGGCCAGACTACTCATAGCGAGGAGGTGGTTGAGGGCCTCACTGCCAACAATTCAGGAATGGATAACAATGTTCTACCGCTTAAGAAAGAGATATATGCTCACAGGGGCTGCCCTGCAAAATATGGGAAGATATGGGACTCACGGCTGGGAAGTGCAGACACCTGCAGTGAAATCCCTGATTGATTTCCTTGGCGATACCTCACTATAGGACAGGGTGGGTGGAGCACCGCCAACTGGTGGTACGTAACTTGAAATGTAACCCATCTATGAACATCCAAAAGCTATTTGTATATATGTGTGTAATGCAAATTATCATAATCTGTACACCTGTACTCTGGAACGCGCATTTTAATGTGACTGACATAGGATATGAGAGCACTGTTATTAACCCTCACAGTTGTACCAACGCTGATGACAATGCTTTTTTATCTTCTGTACCTGTTTACTCTTCGAATAAAGTTGTGATTTTTGGAAAAAAAAATTTCCTTGGTTTGGGCCTTTTTTTCGACACGTGCAGCAGATCGCATGGTTGCTGTTTGCAACCTATGTCTGAAGTAAATCAAGCGTGGCCAGAACAGCAGCCGCTTGGGCACCACATGCTTGACCAGACATATGACGACCTGCCATGCAGTCCATTGGAAACAGCACTTGAAAGACCCACATCATAGAAAAAGGCGGACTTCTCCTTGCTCCTCATCTGGGATCTCAAACCCTACTATACCTCCAGTCCTCTCAAAAACCTGCACTGAGAGGAATGAAGGTATAGCATTAGGTGTCCCAAGTACTTGCATTCAATCTGCTAGCAGTACACCACCAAATGATTTTAGCAGGCAAATGTCCCTACCCCAGTTGCTGAACTGTAAAATTAAATTCGGTCCCAGCCATCCGCATGCTCAGCATCTAAATGCTAGCTTTGCCAATTTGCTAGCACTCCCACTGCTGCCTTTTCAGCTGGTAGACTCTGCCCCCTTTTGTGAATTTGTGGAATGTGTTGTACCTCAGTGGCAGGTTCCAAAACACAGAAGGCCATTCCAGCTCATATTACCGCTGACTCATGGTCCATTAATGGGCAGGGACATTACCTTTCCTTCAGGGCACACTGGGTAACTCTGCTGGGAAGGATGCAGGACAAGGGTCAGTGTTGTTGGAGCTTGTTCTGCTACCAAGCATCCAAAATGCTAGTGATGATTCTGCCACAGCTCTCTCCTCCACCCCCTCTTCTTCTTCGTCTATGGCCTCTTCTTCAGATTTGTCCTCTGAACCAGCAGTGCTCCGTAAGCATTCAAGGGGCTATGCAAGCAGTCTGGCTAAAAGATGCCATGCAGTGCTTGAGTTGATCTGCCTAGGAGACAGGAGCCATGCTGGGGCAGAAATTCTGTCAGCTCGGCAGGGGCAGGCTCAGAGGTGGTTGACGCCATGCCAGCTTCTGCCAGGAATAGTTGTATGCAACAATGGCACCAACCTTCTCTCTGCCCTCCGACACGGACACTTGACCCATGTTCCATGTTTGGCAGATGTCCTGAATTTGGTGGGGCAGCGGTTCTTGACAAGGTACCCAAGCTTACAAGATCTCCTGAGGCAGGCCAGAAAAGTCTGTGGTTATTTCCACCTGTCATGCAATGCCAGTGCTCAGCTGGCTGACATTCAAAGAGAATGCAACCTGCCCACCAACCGCCTCATTTGTGACATGCCCACCAGGGGGAACTCAACGTTGGCAATGCTTCAGCAGCTGCACACATAGCGGAGGGCCATCAATGAGTACCTGTGTGAGTATGGCACCAGGACAGGGTCAGGGGAGCTTGGCTTCTTTTCGCCAGTGGCTACTGAACAAGGATGCATGCACTGTCCTGTCACCATTTGAGGAGGCCACAAGGATAGTGAGCAGCGACAATGCATTCCTCAGTGACACTGTCCCTCTAGTCTTCCTGCTGGAGCACACGCTTCGTGGAATCATGGACAGGGCACCTGATGCAGAACAGCGGGAGGAAGAGGAGGACTTCCTTTCCTCTCAAGGCCCCCTTTATCCAGATAGCATTCCTGCGGGCCAGCCAAACACACAGGAAGAAGAGGAGGAGGATTGTGTCAGCATGGGGGCTAGGGGCTCCACCGCTAACACTCAGCAACAGTCTTCAAGGGATGGTTTTCAGTCCCCAGAAACCCAAGGAGTTGTACGAGGAGGTAGTTACGGATAATGGGATCCTTAGTGACCCAGAGGACTCAAAATCGAATGCCTCTACAAACATATGCTGCATGGCCTCCCTGATTCTGCAAAGCCTGCGAAAGGACCCTAGGATTCCTGGTATCAAGGAGAGGGATCATTACTGGCTGGAAACCCTTCTTGATCCACATTACAAGGGTAAAGTTGCAGAACTCATCCTGCCTTCGCAGAGGGAGCAGAGGATGAAACATCTTCAGGACGCCTTGAAGAAAGGTTTGTGTAATGCATTTCCAGACCCTGGGAGGATGTCATTTCCTGGTGCTGGGCAACGTGTTGCTGAGGCTTTGTTCAGTCAGAGGAAGAGCGGTGGAGAAAGTGGCCGGCTGACAATGCCTTTAAACAATTTTTCAGTCCGCAGTGCCAAGGTCTGTTCAGTTCAAGCAACCATTGTCAGTGTCTGCATTATATAGTGCAGGAATATCTAGGGGCAAGAGCAGACTTGGAGACCTTTCCAATACTGGGTTACTGGGTCTTGAGAATGGACCGCTGGCCAGAACTTGCTCAATATGCAATTGAGCTACTGGCCTGTCCTGAATCTAGTGTGCTTTCTGAACGCACATTCAGTGCTGCTGGAGGGTTTGTAAATGATCAAAGAGTGCGCCTGTCCACAGACTCCGTTGATAGGTTCAAATTCATAAAAATGAATCAGTCTTGAATCAGCAGTTATCAAGCACCTGATGCTGATTGAATTTGCTATGGATATGGGATCCCTTAAAGACTGCCTATGCTGACTATCCTATTCCTCCTCAATCGGAATATGATTGATCGATGATGCTAGCTTCCAACAATAGTTTTGGTTTAGGGCACCACCACCACCACCCAAGGCCCAATTTTTCTGCCCCTGTTTAACAGGGGCATGTAATTACAATTTTTTATATAATATTTCACAGCAGGGCCTGTTCCTGCGCCCAACAAGAGTAACTGTGAGGGCTTACAGTGTTCTGCGCCACCAAAACCAAAGGCCCAATTTTTCTGCCCCTGTTTAACAGGGGCATGTAATTACAATTTTTGAAATAATAGTTAAGCAGGGCCCCTTCCTGCGCCTAGGGGACACCCACGCCTTTTTTTTTGTTTTTTGGTGCGGAGTTCCCCTTAATATCCATACCAAGTGTATAAATAAAGAATAATACTGCGCTAGAAAAAATGTGGTAGGTGAACAATTAAGTGGTAAAAGCTGCAGCAAGTAACCATAAAATATCTATCAGGCACCCAAACATAAAATACAAAAAATGCTGCGCTAAGGGATCAAAAGGTGATGACCCCTCCTAGTGACGTGAATACATGAATGAATTAATCCTTCCTATAAAGGTAAAATAAATCCCCAAGTGGGAAACAGGTGTGATCACTCAGCTAGATTATCAACACTGAATAAAAAATTGCATGAAGCACACAGTACCCATAAACCTTATAGGAATCAACTAAGCAGTGCAATAAAACAAGTTGTGAAAAAAATGCAATAAAACACTCTGTGACAAAATCTCTAATTCCTAATGAGGGAGAAAAAGAAAATAAAACTATTCTATAAGCAAAAGTCCGAAATCCTGAAGTGAAAAGGAAATCCAACTCAAAAAAAGTTCAAATATCAATTCTTTTTGAATGGTGAAAATTTTGATCACAGCAGAACAGGTTCTCAGTGTGATAGAGAGAGTGAGGCCCCTTACCCCATCCGTTGGACTCCCTTCCGAGCGGAGTCAATAGCGCAGGCAGAAATGATCCTCTGCAAGGATACAGGTTACAGGCTGTTCGTCTGTTCCTCTCTCTCCCCTCTGGTGGAACGACCGCGATCCGGAACTCAATAGCTGGTCACAGGGATCTCCCGACCGTTGCACTCAGGCGGGACAGAGTTGATGGACGCCGCAGGTAGCCAATCACAGGGGTCCTAGGCCGTCTGTATGCGCCAGCATCGAGGGTACTCCCCGAAAGGAGATGTAATAGCTGGGGGACCCTCCGGAAGCCACCTGCGGAAAAAAATCAGCACTCAGGCCCCTCGGCCGTGAGTGAAGATAGAGAAAAGGGGAAAAAACGAGCCCCAATAGTGAAATATTGCTTGTAACCAAGGGAATATTTTATTGAAAATATAAAAGACCTGAGGTGTTCTCCATAGGTCACAATAATATACAAAAGAATAAACACTTTTTCCCTTATAGACAGCAGAAAAAAGAAGGAATAGTACTAAAAAACGTACATTTGAAATAAAAATAAAAAATGTATTAAAAAAACGGTTAAATTAAAAACAACAAAAATAACACCCGTGCATGGGAATCAATGGGACGTAATGGTATCAACATAACCTGCCCGACATGTTTCGCAATACCTTGCGTCTTCCTGGAGCACAGGTGATATGTTGATACATCACTTAAATAGTGTCTGGTTCAAACCAAGCCTCAATTTGGTTCGGCCACCATGTTTCCATGGTTTTTTCTCACCGTATTGTGTCTGGACCAAGCCTCGATTTCATCCAGGCACCATTTTTTTGTAGCCCAGAGATAAACTGGACAGTTTAATCACTTTCTTAGTCACCCTCCCCTCCTTTTAGATCAAATAATTCATATATTGGACAACTATCCTTGATCCTGCCTTTCAGAGAAGAAAAAGAAAGGGGAAGGGGGGGGGGGAAATTAGGAGGATAAAAATATGTTAGACTGAACTAGGAATCCAAGTATATCCAAACTGCAAACGACCATGTAAGGATAAGGTGTAATTCCGCCAAGGGTCGATCCATCTCTATTGAACCGCCATGGTGGTTCAGCAGATCTACACCTCCCCCGTGGTGATATGTTTGGACAGAATATAAACCTCCTTTCCCCAGTTGGGGAACAGGGGTTGGGACATATAAAGCCACGTTACTTCATACACATGCCAGACACTTCAAACTTACGACAATCAGGAAGGGTGGAGAAGGCCGGCACCCATCCCCGTGTCGGTCGTCAAGCATTGTCTATGAAGGCGTTAATTTCAATGTCTACATTCAAGCCAAATGGTTTAAGACTCTTGATCTTGTATATCCAACTCATCTCGAGTTTTGATATAGCTCTCTTCTTGGGTCCCCCTCTCCAGGGTAATTTCAGTTTATCAATTCCTATGAGGGAGGTACCTTTGGGATTTTGCTTGTGTATCTCTAAATAGTGTTTGGAGACAGGGTGTCCCTTGAATCCCCTTCTTATATTCCCCAAGTGTTCCCCCAATCTAACTTGGAGAGGTCGTACTGTGCGTCCTACATAGTGAAGGCCGCAGGGGCAGGTCAAAAGGTAGACCACTCCTGTTGTGGAACAGGTAATGAAAGATTCAATGGAAAAAGTCTGATTAGTAATTCTTGAACAGAATTCCATGGTTCTTCTTTCTTTAATGCTATTAACTGTGCAAACTGCACAGTTATTGCATTTATAGAACCCCGTCATATTTTGAAAGAACATAAGTTTATTTATAGGTGGATCGCAGACATTTACTGCGATTTTCTGTTTGATTGAAGGAACACCTCTAAAAACTACCTGGGGTTTTTCTGGCAAGGATGAACCCAACACTTGATCGTTTTTTATTATGTGCCAATGTCTCCTGATCATCTTTTTTATGGAAAAATGTTGTTGTGAGTACCTAGTAATGAAAGGGCATTGAAAATTGTTGAAAGTAGACCCATCTTCTTCTCCTCGTATCTTTTCTTTGAGAAGAAGGTCACGATCAACCAATCTAACTTCCATATATTTTTCTTTAAGGGACTCTGCATCGTAACCTTTAACTGTTAGTCTCTCTGTTAGGACCTTTGCTTGCACATCAAAGTCCTCAACCCGCGAACAATTCCGCCTCAAGCGGATAAATTGGCTTTTTGGTATCGAGTCTAGCCATGCATTATGGTGACAACTGTCCCGGGGAATGAATGCGTTCCTGTCTGTACTTTTGAAAAAGGTGGACGTCACTAGTGTGTCCCCCTCATTCCAAATGGTTAGATCCAGGAAGTTGATGGTTTGTTGACTAGCAACATATTTAAACTGAATACCCCTATCATTATTGTTAAGGTTGGACATGAAGCCTTCCAGGGATTCAAGGGTGCCATTCCATAGGAGGAGGACGTCATCAATATATCTAGCCCAAAGGGCTAGCTCAACCCTCCTATCAGTATAGATGACGTCCTCCTCCCATTTCCCCATGAATAGATTAGCCAGGCTGGGGGCAAACTTGGCCCCCATGGCAACACCCTTTTTCTGGAGATAGTATCTATTAGCATGCCAGAAAAAATTGTGTGTGGTTGTATACTCTAGGAGTTCCATGATAAATCCCTTCTGTAAGTTGGACAGAGGGGAATCGCGATCCAAATAGTGTTTAACGGATGCGAGCCCCCACTCATGGGGGATGATGGTATAAAGGGACGTGACATCCGCCGTAACCATCCAGTATCCTTCCCTATATCCACTCTCTTTCAGAATATTAATTGTGTGCCTAGTATCTTTAATATAGGCTGGGAGAAGTTTCACCAAGGGTTGTAGGAACCCGTCAATGTATTTACCGGCCCTAGATGTCAAGGAGTCTATCCCGCTGATGATAGGTCTACCAGGCGGGTGCACTGGATCCTTGTGTATCTTGGGCAGGTAATACATGACGGGTATTCTGGAAGATACAGGGACCAGAAATGATTTTTCTTTCTTATTTAAAATACCTGCATCAAATCCATATTTGACAATGCTTTCTAGTTCTTTTTTAAATTTAAATCTGGGGTCCCCCGGGAGCGGCATATAGGTGTCACTATCCCCTACTATTTTATTGAGTTCCGCAAAGTAGTCTGACTTATGTAGAATAACAATGCCCCCCCCCCTTATCGGCGGATCTAATTACTAGGTCCTTTTTTTTGCATAACTCGTCTAGACCGAACTGCAATTCTCTATTCATTTTGGCTTGTTTGAATTTCAGTTTTTCTAGGTCCTTGAGAACCAAATCTCTAAAGACCCTGATTGACGGTGATAAACCGGTGGGGGGGTTAAACAGGGATGCGTTGGCCAGGCCGGAATGTTTGATATCTGTGGGAATGATCTCCCTATTGTTCCCTCCATTGGACATCATATACCTTTTGACGTTTAATTTCCTAGTAAATTTATGTATGTCCATGTATGTTTCAAACTTATTCAGGGCTTTGGGGGGTGCAAATTTTAATCCCTTATCTAATATGGAAGTCTCAGCCTCAGTAAGGATGACATTACTGAGGTTGAAAACTCCCTGTCCTTTTATACTCTTTTTCTCTTTGCTTTTTGATCTCCGTCCGCCTCTCTTTCCTCTCTGCGTTCTAAAGGCCTTTCTCCGTTTTCGTCGGTCCTGGGAAAACCCCAATGTTCTGATTGGAGTTGTTCTTCCCGTTGTGGATATTGTGAAGATCCCCATTCATGGTCCCTCCAGTGAGGATATGGTGGTTGATACCAGGGAGCTTTTTCCATTACTCCATTCCTGTTCTGTCCACCATATTCTCCTGGATATTCTCCCCTTCTTTCAATATATTGATCTGGTTCTCTAAAGGGTTGGAATCTATTCTGAACGGGGACAGTGTATTCGGAATACCTATCATCAACATATGTTTTTCTCGGTGGGCCATAAGGTCTATAGTCCTGCACATAGGCTCCTCTAGGGGGAGGGGGAACGTATGTGTGATAATCACTTTGATTTGTGTCATGGTACGATCTTTTATTATTTTTAGATTTCCCATGTGGTGATTTTTTCCCCAAGTTTTTAGGGGGGTATGCTGGTGTTTTGGGTCTCAATTGAGGTGGTTTGTAATACCTCTCCGGTGACCGGTAGGAGACCCGTCTTGAATTACTAGAATGTTGTTGTGGGCCAGGAGGTGGCCTGTACTGATTATTGTCCACTTTTTTAGGCTGACTTCCTTCAATCCCTGAGGGTGGAGGGGTTTCAGAAGCATTGGAGTACATCATCGGCTCTGCTTCACTCGTGGCCAGTTTACTTTGCCACTCGAAAACAAGGCTGTTTTTATAGTCGCCAATGTCCCTATTGTATTTCTTCCTTTTTTTGTTTTTTTGTTCCATCTCCTCTTTTTCTAGTAATTTCTTTAAATTGATGGAACGCTCCTTGTACTCTTCACTAGTATTATGTGGAGATAATTTCTCCTTAATCTGTTTAATTTCAATATCTAACCGCCCAAGTTTATTATTTTTCCTTTGTATCAAGAAGACGAGGAATTGAACCCCTGCTATGTTAAAATATTTAAACCAGTCCTCCAAATCAATCTCTCCTTTCTGTGGACTCACGTCCCACCTGAGGCTTCTGGGGACCATAGATTCTGCGACATATTGCTCGAGGAAGGCTATGTCCCATTGGGTATGTATCTCGGAAATCATCAAATTCTTTAATCTCATAAACAAACCTCCAAGGTCACCCCCGGGTTTACTATTATTTTCAAAGACTCCATCTTTTTTATTAACCCTTGCGGATCTATATTCAAATACATCCATCCTGGATATTATAAGTTTTCCTAAATTTTATGTGTAAAGAACAACTCCACTTATTGAAACATAAAAGGGGAGATGAAGTACAGGGAGGCGGGGGGAGGAGGGGGGGGGGGATTGAACTACAATCAACCTCAATAGTCGACTTTGACAATTCCCCCTCTTTATTGTTTGTACTGGTGTTTGTATTCCTCCCTTCTTACTGTGAGTAAGTGCTCTCAACCACTCCGTTTAAAGAAATATACCCCACTTATTGAAAAGTGAAAACCACCAATGGTGGATATATATAGAGTGCACAGTAATTGAACGCAATCCCTACGCTTATCTAAATGATTAAGCTGGTGATTATAGTGCACCTTTCCAGCTGCAAGTAAGTGATATTGTAAATAAGTGTATAAAGAAAAAATAATAATACTGCGCTAGAAAAAATGTGGTAAGTGAACAAATTAAGTGGTAAAAGCTGCAGCAAGTAACCATAAATATCTATCAGGCACCCAAACATAAAATACAAAAAATGCTGCGCTAAGGGATCATTAGGTAGTGACCCCTCCTAGTGACGTGAATAGATGAATAAATAAATGAATCCCTCCTATAGAGGTAAATAAAACCCCAAGTGGGAAACACCCGGTGTAGTTACTCAGCTGAATTAACTGACACTGAAATAACAACACTGGATGCAAAGTTACCATATATACTCGAGTCAAGCACTTTTCTGCAGCAAAAAAAAAAAATTCCGACCCGACTTTGGGGCCCGTATCTCGGGGCCACTTGGGTCTAGGAATCCCAAATTTGGTGTGCCAACCCAGTGGACCTAGCACTATAACATATCCAAATATGGGGTTCCTAGCACTAAGTGGCCCCGAGATACGGGGCCCCAAAGTCGGTTCGTAAAATGTCATTCTCTGCTGCAGAAAAGTGCTTGACATTTTCTGACCCGAATTTGGGGCCCCATATCTCGGGGACACTTGGTGCTAGGAACCCCAAATGTTGTATTCCAACCCAGTGGAATTAGCACTACAACATATCCAAAGATGGGGTTCCTAGCACTAAGTGACCCCGAGATACAGGGCCCCAAATCGGTCAACTGTGTCCATCTGCATGGGCACAGTGAGGCTGCAAATGGGCATCGTTGACCCTCTTTTCCACTTACAGTAGCTGCGCATTTCTCACCCTAGGCTTATACTCGAGTCAATAAGTTTTCCCAGTTGTTTGTGGTAAAATTAGGTGCCTCGGCTTATATTCGGGTCGGCCTATACTCGAGTATATACGGTACATGTGACACATTATACACATATACCTTATAAGAATCAACTGAAAAATGCAATAAAACAATATGTGACTAAAAAATGCAAGGAAACAATCTGTGACAAGATCTCTGGTTGCTGATAAGGAAAAGAAAGAGATAAAAACTTTTCTCTAATCAAAAGTCCGGAATCTTGAAGAAAAGGTGAAACCCAAAATCAAAAACAAAGTGTTCAAATATCAATTCCTTTTGAAAGGTGAATGTTGATCACAGCAAGACAGGTTCTCAGTGTAATAAAGAGAGTGAGGCCCCTTACCCCATCCGTTGGACTCCCTTACGAGCGGAGTCAAAAGCGCAGGCAGAAATGATCCTCTGCAGGGATACAGGATATTCCTCTGTCCTTCTCTCTCCCCCCTAGTGGAACGACCGCGATCCGGAACTCAGTTGCTGGTCACAGGGATCTCCCGACCGTTGCACACGGGCGGGACAGAGTTGATGGACGCCGCAGGTAGCCAATCACAGGGGTCCTAGGCCGTCTGTATGCGCCAGCATCGAGGGTACTCCCCGAGGGGAGATGCAATAGCTGGGGGACCCTCCGGAAGGCACCTGCAGGAAAGAATCAGCACTCAGGCCCCTCGGCCGTGAGTGAAGATAGAGAAAAGGGGAAAAAAACGAGCCCCAATAGTGAAATATTGTTTATAACCAGGGGAATATTTTATTGAAATAAAAAAGACCTGAGGAGTTCTCCATAGGTCACAATACTGTACAAAAGAAGCGACACTTTTTCCCTTATTGACAGCAGAGAAAGAGGGAATAGTACTAAAAAACGTACATAGTAAAAATAAAAGCACAAATAAAATAAATATAAAAAAAACGGTTAAATTAAAAACAACAAAATTAACACCCGTGCATGGGAATCAATAGGACGCAATGGTATCAACATAACCTGCCCGACATGTTTCGCAATACCTTGCGTCTTCCTGGAGCACAGGTGATATGTTGATCCATCACTTAAATAGTATTTGGTTCAAACCAAGCCTCAATTTGGTTCGCCCGCCATGTTTCCTTGGTTTTTCTCACCATATTGTGTCTGGACCAAGCCTCGATTTCATCCAGGCACCATTTTTTTGTAGCCCAGGAATAAACCAGACAATTTGATCGGAATATCCCTTTCCTAGTCAGCATCCCCTATTTAGATCAAATAATTCATACATTGAACAACTTTACTTAAACAACTTTACTTAAACGTGCCTTTCAAACAAAAGGAAAGAAAAAAGAGGGGAAGTGGAGGGGGGGGAAGGTTAAGAAAATCAAGGTCTGTTAGACTAAACTAGAATTGCAGGTCTATCCAAACTGCAAGGGACCATATGACGATAGGGTGTGATTATGCCTAGGGTTGATCCATCTCTATTTAACCTCCATAGTCATTCAACAGACCCAAACCTCCCCCATGGTGGTATAGTTGGACAGGATATAGGCCCTCCCTCCCCAAGTAGGGACAGGAGTTGGAACATATAAAATCACGTCAGTTCATATACATGCCAGACACTTCAAACTCGTGACAATCTGAGAAAATGGGGGGGGCCGACCCCCCCCTCCCCGTGTCGATCGTCAAGCATTGTCTATGAATGCGTTAATTTCAATATCTACATTCAGGCCAAATGGTTTAAGACTCTTGATCTTATATATCCAACTCATCTCGAGTTTTGATATAGCTCTCCTCTTGGGTCCCCCTCTCCAGGGTAATTTCAGTTTATCAATTCCTATAAGAGAGGTACCTTTGGGATTTTGCTTATGTATCTCTAAATAATGTTTGGAGACCGGGTGTCCCTTGAATCCCCTTCTTATATTTCCCAAATGTTCCCCCAACCTAACTTGGAGAGGTCGTACTGTGCGTCCTACATAGTGAAGGCCGCAGGGGCAGGTCAGGAGGTAGACTACTCCTGTTGTGGAACAAGTAATGAAAGATTTAATGGAGAAGGTCTGATTAGTAATTCTTGAACAGAATTCCATGGTTCTTCTTTCTTTTATGCTATTAACTGTACAAACTGCACAGTTATTGCATTTATAGAACCCCGTCATATTTTGAAAGAACATAAGTTTATTTATAGGTGGATCACAGACATTTACCGCGATTTTCTGTTTGATTGAAGGGACACCTCTAAAGACTACCTGGGGTTTTTCTGGCAGGGATGAACCCAACACTTGATCATTTTTTATTATGTGCCAATGTCTCCTGATCATCTTTTTTATGGAAAAATGTTGTTGTGAGTACCTAGTGATGAAAGGACATTGAAAGTTGTTGAAAGTGGACCCATCCTCTCCTCCTCGTATCTTTTCTTTGAGGAGAAGGTCACGATCAACCAATCTAACTTCCATGTATTTTTCTTTAAGGGACTCTGCATCATAACCTTTTACTGTTAGTCTCTCTGTTAGGACCTTTGCTTGCACATCAAAGTCCTCCACCCACGAACAATTCCGCCTCAAGCGGATAAATTGGCTTTTTGGTATCGATTCTAGCCATGCATTATGGTGGCAACTGTCCCGGGGAATGAATGCGTTTCTGTCTGTACTTTTGAAAAAGGTGGACGTCACTAGTGTGTCCCCCTCATTCCAAATAGTCAGATCCAGGAAGTTGATGGTTTGTTGACTAGCAACATATTTAAACTGAATACCCCTATCATTATTGTTAAGGTTGGACATGAAGCCTTCCAGGGATTCAAGGGTGCCATTCCATAGGAGGAGGACGTCATCAATATATCTAGCCCAAAGGGCTAGCTCAACCCTCCTATCAGTATAGATGACGTCCTCCTCCCATTTCCCCATGAATAGATTAGCCAGGCTGGGGGCAAACTTGGCCCCCATGGCAACACCCTTTTTTATTAAAGATACTAGGCACACAATTAATATTCTGAAAGAGAGTGGATATAGGGAAGGATACTGGATGGTTACCCTTGAATCCCTGGAAGGCTTCATGTCCAACCTTAACAATAATGATAGGGGTATTCAGTTTAAATATGTTGCTAGTCAACAAACCATCAACTTCCTGGATCTAACCATTTGGAATGAGGGGGACACACTAGTGACGTCCACCTTTTTCAAAAGTACAGACAGGAACGCATTCATTCCCCGGGACAGTTGTCACCATAATGCATGGCTAGACTCGATACCAAAAAGCCAATTTATCCGCTTGAGGCGGAATTGTTCGCGGGTTGAGGACTTTGATGTGCAAGCAAAGGTCCTAACAGAGAGACTAACAGTTAAAGGTTACGATGCAGAGTCCCTTAAAGAAAAATATATGGAAGTTAGATTGGTTGATCGTGACCTTCTTCTCAAAGAAAAGATACGAGGAGAAGAAGATGGGTCTACTTTCAACAATTTTCAATGCCCTTTCATTACTAGGTACTCACAACAACATTTTTCCATAAAAAAGATGATCAGGAGACATTGGCACATAATAAAAAACGATCAAGTGTTGGGTTCATCCTTGCCAGAAAAACCCCAGGTAGTTTTTAGAGGTGTTCCTTCAATCAAACAGAAAATCGCAGTAAATGTCTGCGATCCACCTATAAATAAACTTATGTTCTTTCAAAATATGACGGGGTTCTATAAATGCAAAAACTGTGCAGTTTGCACAGTTAATAGCATTAAAGAAAGAAGAACCATAGAATTCTGTTCAAGAATTACTAATCAGACTTTTTCCATTGAATCTTTCATTACCTGTGGGGAGGTGTAGATCTGCTGAACCACCATGGCGGTTCAATAGAGATGGATCGACCCTTGGCGGAATTACACCTTATCCTTACATGGTCGTTTGCAGTTTGGATATACTTGGATTCCTAGTTCAGTCTAACATATTTTTATCCTCCTAATTTCCCCCCCCCTTCCCCTTTCTTTTTCTTCCTTTTTCTTCTCTGAAAGGCAGGATCGAGGATAGTTGTCCAATATATGAATTATTTGATCTAAAAGGAGGGGAGGGTGACTAAGAAAGTGATTAAACTGTCCAGTTTATCTCTGGGCTACAAAAAAATGGTGCCTGGATGAAATCGAGGCTTGGTCCAGACACAATACGGTGAGAAAAAACCATGGAAACATGGTGGCCGAACCAAATAGAGGCTTGGTTTGAACCAGACACTATTTAAGTGATGTATCAACATATCACCTGTGCTCCAGGAAGACGCAAGGTATTGCGAAACATGTCGGGCAGGTTATGTTGATACCATCACGTCCCATTGATTCCCATGCACGGGTGTTATTTTTGTTGTTTTTAATTTAACCGTTTTTTTAATACATTTTTTATTTTTATTTCAAATGTACGTTTTTTAGTACTATTCCTTCTTTTTTCTGCTGTCTATAAGGGAAAAAGTGTTTATTCTTTTGTATATTATTGTGACCTATGGAGAACTCCTCAGGTCTTTTATATTTTCAATAAAATATTCCCTTGGTTACAAGCAATATTTCACTATTGGGGCTCGTTTTTTTCCCCTTTTCTCTATCTTCACTCACGGCCGAGGGGCCTGAGTGCTGATTTTTTTCCGCAGGTGGCTTCCGGAGGGTCCCCCAGCTATTACATCTCCTTTCGGGGAGTACCCTCGATGCTGGCGCATACAGACGGCCTAGGACCCCTGTGATTGGCTACCTGCGGCGTCCATCAACTCTGTCCCGCCTGAGTGCAACGGTCGGGAGATCCCTGTGACCAGCTATTGAGTTCCGGATCGCGGTCGTTCCACCAGAGGGGAGAGAGAGGAACAGACGAACAGCCTGTAACCTGTATCCTTGCAGAGGATCATTTCTGCCTGCGCTATTGACTCCGCTCGGAAGGGAGTCCAACGGATGGGGTAAGGGGCCTCACTCTCTCTATCACACTGAGAACCTGTTCTGCTGTGATCAAAATTTTCACCATTCAAAAAGAATTGATATTTGAACTTTTTTTGAGTTGGATTTCCTTTTCACTTCAGGATTTCGGACTTTTGCTTATAGAATAGTTTTATTTTCTTTTTCTCCCTCATTAGGAATTAGAGATTTTGTCACAGAGTGTTTTATTGCATTTTTTTCACAACTTGTTTTATTGCACTGCTTAGTTGATTCCTATAAGGTTTATGGGTACTGTGTGCTTCATGCAATTTTTTATTCAGTGTTGATAATCTAGCTGAGTGATCACACCTGTTTCCCACTTGGGGATTTATTTTACCTTTATAGGAAGGATTAATTCATTCATGTATTCACGTCACTAGGAGGGGTCATCACCTTTGATCCCTTAGCGCAGCATTTTTTGTATTTTATAATATCCATACTAGACCTGAAGGGCCTGGTATGGATTTTGGGAGAGGACATTTTTTTTTTGGTATTTTTGGCGCCACGCCATTTTTTTTTAACGATTTTTATCTATATTGCCGGGATCCGACAATACATTACAGCCATGAGCAGTTTTAAATAAAACATTGTTTCCTTTAGAAATTTAATTTTGCTGTGGTAATGTTATAAACATGGGGAAGATGCTTTACTTTACAGGCAGACTAAGGAGACCCCTCAGGCACGATATTTAAAGGAATATTTTTATTTTTATTGTTTCACTTTAAGCATTTTTAAAATCACTGCTCCCGAAAAAAACTGCAGTTTTTAAAACTTTTTTTGCATTGATACATGTCCCTGGGGCAGGACCCGAACCCCAAACACTTCTTATGGCAATAAATTGCATATAAGCCTTTAAAATTAGCACTTTAGCACTTTTGATTTATCACGTTTGCATCCCATAGACTTTAATA
The DNA here is from genome assembly GCA_028564925.1 of Lithobates sylvaticus. Taxonomy (NCBI): domain Eukaryota; kingdom Metazoa; phylum Chordata; class Amphibia; order Anura; family Ranidae; genus Lithobates; species Lithobates sylvaticus. The sequence continues at coordinate 120,035,908 of CM053026.1, forward strand.
GTGTTTGCGTGTTCACACAATTTTTTTGCCTGTTCGCATGTTCTGCAGCGAACCGAACCATGGTGTTTGGCTCATCCCTAATGCAGAGTGACATGTGTGCCATTTAACTATGACTACTACAGCAATATAGGGATAACTACAATGTTTCCTCTATTCTACCACTGCTCATTTATATTTTAGGTGCGGGTATACATCATCATTGACGTTAACTACTCTACTCCCCACCAGCTGGGATCCTTCATTTTTTGGATTGGCTGTCTCTGGATCCTTGTGAGGGGCACTCAGGGAGCGAGTGGCCCCCTGATGCTTGGGGAATCCACCCTGAGGGAATTTCCCAAAACCTGATGCAGAGAAAATTTTGATTGTTGTTAACTATGATGTGTCTAATATGGACCGTGGTGCTGGGGTATATGCTCTACTGCCGGTGTGAAATATGACATGTGTTCTCTTTACCTGTTCATTTTTTTCAACTTATGTCTTGTTTTATCATAGAATGTTCTCCACCTTTGATCTTTTCTATTAAATATCACTGATGAAGTTATATACTTTTTCTCCTGAAACATGGTGGGCATAGCGAGAAGATACAACCACATCATTAACCAGCTCTTCATGAGCCCATGCACAACTTGCTGTTTTACGTAAAGTGATGGTGATGTATGCACCAATGTTTTTATTCTGTAATAATAAACTTTATACTTATTAAATATATCTACTTTACATTTGAGTATGCCTTAAAAGCCCCCAAGTACTGGGGGGGGGGGGGGTACATTCTTACTTTCTGTTCAATCTTAAGGGATGTTGCCAACATAATATGGGTTTCTCCCAGCGGGTATCTCTTGAGACACAGTGTTAATATCAGGGACAGGCTGGCGGTGCCCCCCTTATACACACTCTAAAGAAGTAGGATTTTGGTAATGAAGCTTTTTTCAACAATGGTTTTCTTCTTGCCACTCTTCCGTAAAAGGCCAGATTTGTGGAGTGCATGAATAATAGTTATCCTGTGGACAGATTCTCCAACCTGACTTGTGGATCTCTGCAGCTCATCCAGAGTTACCATGGGCCTCTTGGCTGGTTCTTTGATAAATGTTCTCCTTGCCCGACCTGTCAGTTTAGGTGGACGACCATGTCTTGGTAGGTCTGCAGTTGTGGCATATGCTTTCCATTTTCGGGTGATGGATTGAACAGTGCTCCGTGAGATGTTCAAAGCTTGGGATATAATTTTATAACCTAACCCTTCTTTAAACAAAAAAAAAAAAAAAAAAAAAAACGTTATCCCGGACCCTGACCTGTCTGGTATGTTCCTTGGCCTTCATGATGCTGTTTGTTAAATTACACACAAGTGGATGTTATTTACTAGTTAGGCAACTTCTGAAGGCAATTGGTTCCACTAGATTTTAGTTAGGGGTATCATAGTAAAGGAGGCCAAATACAAATGCACGCCACACTTTTCAGATATTTTTGTAAAAAAAAAAAAAAATGATGATTACTGTCTTAAGAGGTGAGTACTGACTGGTTCAGCAGTGATTGGGTGCCTGAGTAGGTGTGAGAGTGATTGCAAGGTGGGTTTTATGTCTTGCACACAGGGCCCTCTAGGTGCAGTGCATCACTCCTGTCTTTTTATTGCACCCAGGTGGGACAGGTGCAGCATCCGACCCTGATGCCGACGACCTGTCAAAGTCTATGAGAGGCTGCAGCTAAAAGGGGCTGAATGCTGTACCAAGTGGTATCCATGCAGGTATGGAGATCTGGGCCAACCTTACTCTTGAAGAGCTTGGAGCTCACATATTTATGTGTAATTTCGATGTTGCCCAGGAGTATTGTAAGCCCAGACAAAAATGATGACGCTCCCATCAAGAGGGTGTGTCCTTGATGGCTTGGACTCAGAGTAAGTGGCTTGCATAATGCAACAGAAGTGGGGATTGGAAAGCACTACGCATATGGGGACAGCTCTAATGAGGAGGTGTTTATTGCAGTGAGAGCATTTTTTTTTTCAGGGCTCATTTTTCGAACCGTTCAGAAAAGTACATTTGGGCATTATGCATTTTGCCACCACAAAATGCCCCTTGTTTCCATTTATGAAAGTTGGGAGGTATGTAGATGCAAATAGTTCTTCATGGAGTTTTTATCTAATGTTTTCATTAAACACAACATAGTAAATACAGTTTTGACAGAATCAGCATGGTTCTGTATGATATGACCTATGAGTATTTTTTCAGATTTCAGTTTGCACAAAGTTTATTTTGGACTTTTGCTCTGTAAAGAAAGCTTTTGCAGCATGCATTCTCTTTTATTGACTGCACATATGCCACTGGGAGTCAAGAGTGACCTTGCAGGAGTCTGTTACAAAGAGAAGTACATTTTGTATTGTTTACAAATGGCAGCATTTTAGGCATGCCATGAAATTAACTAGCCAACAAATATATCAAAGCCTCCCTTTGCACTAAATGTAAAACAGATTTATTTGGTTTTGTAAATACTAAACACAGAAACATCTTCAAAGGGAATGCTAAACTTTTTTTTTAATTCATATGACCTAAATTATAGCTACTTCATCTGACTGTTTGTTTTTATTTATTTTCTACTGTCTTTTGGCAATAGAAAATACTTAGGGTTAAATGATACCAATTTGTTTGGTCTGCAAACACCAAAAAAAGGTTTATTTTCAAATAGTAATTTTTTGCTGCCCTGTAGTTTACAGCTAATTTTAAGTTAACATGAACATGTGTTTTGCCAGAGCTTTCCTTTAGACATGGGCACTGCCGAAAAATTTGTTCATTTTCGTTTCATTCGTTGTGGGTGTGCTATAATTGTGCAACAAACATGTGAAGCCTGGCAACTTTACCAATAGCTTAGCAAGTAATTTTCAAACTTGCAGCACAACTACTTGCTATCTGGGCTTACAGCTCTGGCTCAGGAGCCCTGATAGTTGTTGATGTGCATCGGGATTCACAAGAGCAGCTGGCTGGAAGCATGCTGACAGACGAGCAGGAACTGAAGACAGGCACAGCTACGGCAGAACAAGGTGCAGGAAGAAGAGCCCAGGCAAGGTCAGCAACTAGAAGGCAGATCAGACACAGGCGGCAGGCAGAAGAGTAGTCAGAAGTCGGGCTGGGTTTGGCAACAACAAGGCAGATGAGCAGAAGGATAAGGAAGAAGCATAGTCCAGGGGCAAGCTAAGGGTCAGTGCAAGCAGAGTTCAGGCAAAGTCATGAGCAGATCTGGTCAGTAACGGGTGAGCCACACAGGAACAGAAACACAGATGCTTCAGGATCATGATAGACCAAACTGCACAGACACAAGGCACTGATGCAGTTTAAATAGCCTGTCTGGTGCCAATGTGCACTTGCATGCGCACACCCACAAAATGGCCACAAACAGGGCTTACAGAAACCCTGCGCCTCTGCATCTGCATGCGTTTTCCCTGACACAAGGACTTTCACAGATGACTAGAGGAAACAAAAGTTGTAGACTCTGTCCTAATGATTGTCAGTTCCTGTATTTAATATCAGGTCTATCCCTGTTGCTGCTATACTTGTTTATACAGATCTTGCAGGGCTTGTCAAGGCCCTAATGAACTTTGATGCATTATTACTTATGTGTTAGTGAATTGTTGGGTCCGCTTAAGGGCAGGCCACCACTGAATGACAACAACTTAAACAAGTGAGTGCTCGTATACTGTATATCTAGTTTATTCTACAATATTCCAGTTTATAATCAAGACCATGTCAGGCAGCCAGATAAGCATCCACAGCTTATTAGGGACTCTAATGCAAAGCCTGTCAGTTCTGGGATGGGGAGGAGATTAATAGCTACACCAGCTAAAGTGCACCCATTTGGTAATAGCAGAGATTGTTTAATGCATATAGTGGGATATGTGGTTGAACTAGATAGACCTGTGTCTTTCTTCAACCAGACTATGTAACTATGTGCAAGTTGAGCATTCAATATGAATTGTGCACAAGTTGTTCACTAGGTGTTTTAGGGTATGTTCCCTTTGTAGAAGCAAACTTTCAAATACATTTCAAAAATTAAAATGCTAGCTTTTTAGATAAGTAACAAATTGTATAAGATGGCAATACAGAATGCATCCTGCAAGTTTTGCAGAATGCAATGTGAAGATTTAAAATAGAATTAATAAAGGCTCTTCCTCCACTAATGCAGAATTATTATGCTTAGATTTGTCAGATTTATTTTTATCCATCTGCCCACAGCTACTTCCATGTCCTCTGCTTCATTAGCAGTCTCTCACAGCAGCTCCTCGTCCTAGCCCAATGGTATACCATCAGGCAGCACTGAGGATGTGTTGGGTAGTGCACTTCTGCAAGGTGAGCGGAAAAAATTAGGAAATAACCAGAGCAGCTGAACACTATGGCTCTAGATACTAAACCAAAAATAGAAATAAATGTGAAAAAGTGCAGCGCTCAGATAAAATGAGATAAAAAATGAGATAAAAAAAACTTGACCAATAACGGTAAAGGTGAGTGAATCAAGTCCTATTCCATGTGAATGGATACTGGTACTTGCGACAGTTTGAGTGCATATAAACTTATAAACAACTTAATTACAGTGCAAACCTAAACCAAATATGTGTTGATATATGTTAAATACATAAACTAACATTTGCAAAAAAATATGTGAATACCCAAATCTATAAGTTCAAACACATAAGTGCATCCAAATCGCATGCAGTGAAAAACGCAAAAAAATCAATCAAAATAGTCAAACAGAGTCCTCAGTACTGAATATTGAGTACATAAACTAACATTTGCAAAAAAAATATATGTGAATACCCAAATCTATAGGTTCAAACAGATAAGTGCATCCAAATCGCATACAGTGAAAAACGCAAAAAAAAACACAATCAAACAGAGTCCTCAGTGTTCAGTAGCCTTTGACAGTCTCCTACACAGAGCGCTTCTGAGTGTAATAAGATTTTCTTAAAATTGACCTCGCAGTTCCCTTCAAGAGATATAAAGTAAGAAAAGGAGGCTTACCAGATGTCTGGTCTTTACCGCATATATCCCATCAAACGAGGTTCCAGGTACAGCGAATCAGCTGGGCAATTCCTCGCTCATCAGAGCGTGCATCAGGCTCCACCAAGTGCCTATATACCCCCTCTGGGGGGTCCGATCAGAGTCCCGCAGGGATACCAAAAATAAAACAAAAAAGGTCCGGATCGTGTAGTATGTTAAAACAAGGGATGCCTTTATTCTGGCTCAATGGGTCCAATGTACAGCACAGATAAGTAGCAATACAAAATAAAAACAGTTTCGCTACCTTGTAGCTAAGAAAGATAAAAACTCCTGGCCTGGGAGTGTAGAAGCGATCGCATATGCGCAGAGCGTGTGGGCGTGACTACCCGACGATCGTTTCGTCACAGCGTGACATCATCAGGGGTACGCCCACACCTCCGCGCTATTCATTTAAATAGTAGTCTGAGGCTAAGTACAGCGGCGCTATAGGTCGGACAGGCAATCAATCAGAATTGACAGGAAACCACTAAGCGTCCAATAGTGGTCTGAGGCTAAGTACAGCGGCGCTATAGGTCGGACAGGCAGTCAGTCAGAATTGACAGGAAACCACTGGGGTCCAATCACAAGCGACACAGGAAGTACCTAGTGAGACCATAAACACAATTACTGTGTATATAAATTACAAAAGCGGGCAAAAGTTAATTAAAGCACCGCCAGACTATAGTTGAAATCTGCATCACCTGCCTGATATGAAATTAGAGCAGGGATAAAATCGAAATAAAAAGGTACTAATGAAATAAAGAAAAATGACAAATAGACTTGCTAGAAGTTTTATATAGCGCCATCTAGTGGATACATTGGTTAATGCACCCCCTTTTAATTGGAATGCATAACAAAACTATAAACTGAAAATTAAAAATTAAAAATTAAAAGTGCCTATATAGTCAGCACCTATGCCTTCCATCTGTATGACCTCTGACCAATATTTCACCTATTACACATGTAAATATACTAAACATTTACTGATAAAGAAAAATATTGTTATGCTAAGCATAAAAGTGCATATGATTTAGTGCAGATTATTTCATTATCAACATAAAGGACCATATCTCAATTCACATGTCTATGCCAAAACCCCATGCAGTGACCATGATAAATGATAATAGTAAGGCAAAATGGCAAATCAGAAGAAAATATATAGATACATGGAAAAAAGTGCCTAGATCTTTCAACCAAAAACTGGAACGGGGACATCAACTGTTATTAATAAAACAGTTGATGTCCCATTCCACGTTGAGGCCACCAGGAACATGGGATCCTAATTTGTGTATCCAATTAGTTTCGGCACGGGAGATAGAGCGCTTGCCATTGCTACCCCTCCAATGGGGGACATAGCTCTCAATGGCCAAAAAAATGGTACCAGTGGGGTCCCTTTTATGTACCAAGTCATAGTGTCTACTGACATTATGCTTATCATAACCCTTACGAATGTTCGTGAGGTGCTCCCCCAACCTGATGTGCAACATGCGGATGGTGCGCCCCACGTACTCCAAACCGCACGGACACCTGAGGAGGTACACGACACATTTAGTAGAACAAGTGATGAACGTGCGTATGGGGTATGTCAAGCCTGTTCCACTAGACGTGAAATCAGTAAACCTCCTGCCACGTTGGGCATTTATTCTACAAGCCCTGCATTTGCCACATGGGAAAAAACCTTTAATGTCCCCAAAAAAGGATAACCTCTTTGGAGGATCCGGGACATTGGGAGCTATAGTGTTCCTAAGACTGGTAGCACCCCTAAATATAACGTTGGGCCTCTCTGCTAAAAGAGGTCCCAATACCCGGTCATTTTTTATTATCGACCAATGCTTTCTTATAATACGCTTAATTGCCCAATGTTGGCTGGAGAAGGTCGTGATGAAGGCCAGTCCATAGTTAGTGTTATCTGCTACCTGAGGTTTATCAGCCAAAAGCAGAAGACGATCTCTCCCACCCACCTCTGAAATGATGGAATCCAGAGTGGGCTCGTCGTAGCCTTTGGCCAAAAACCTCTTTTTAAGGATCAAAGCCTCATTGGTGTAATCAGCGGGATTGGAGCAATTGCGTTTTAATCGCAAAAATTGACCTTTCGGAACGGCAGCCAACCAAGAACTGTGATGACACGAGTCCAGGGGGATGTATCCATTGCGATCCGTCTGTTTAAAGAAGGTGGTAGTCACCAAAGCATTCTCAACAATAGATATTTTTAAGTCGAGAAAATGTATATCCGTAGGGCTAAGTTCGTGACTAAGGGCTATTCCCCGGTCATTGTCATTCAGATGGGAAAGGAACTGTTGGGCCGAGGGGACATCCCCATCCCATATGAATAGGATATCGTCAATAAACCTCTTCCAGGTTACCAACTGCAATGGCCTATTAAACAAAACAATGTCCTCCTCCCATTTTGCCATGAAGAGGTTGGCCATACTGGGGGCAAATTTGGCCCCCATGGCCACCCCCTTTATCTGCAAAAAATGAGAGCCATCGTGCCAGAAATGATTGTGAGTCATAGAAAACTCCAACAACTCCAACAGAAAATTGCGTTGGGGTATTGAAATAGTTTTATCCTGGGAGAGGAAATGTTGAACTGCTTCAAGACCCAAATGATGCGATATTGCAGTATAAAGAGAAGCAACATCAGCAGTTACTAATAAATAAGTGGGTTTCCATTCGAGCGAACCTAAAACATTTATGACATGTTTAGTATCCCTCAGAAACGAAGGAGTACCCATCACCAGTGGCTGCAGATAACGATCGATATATTTCCCGACCCGGGATGTTACCGAGTCGATACCACTGATGATGGGTCGGCCTGGGGGGTTCACCATAGATTTGTGTATCTTGGGTAGAGAGTAAATTACCGGCAGCCGAGGAGCCAGGGGTACCAGAAATTCACTCTCCTTCTTATTCAAGATACCCATATCATACCCCTTTGTTACAAGTTCTTTCAGTTCAGTTTTGAACCGTGTGGTGGGGTCCACTAGCAATGGAGAGTATGTATCCTGATCAGACAAGATTCTTGTCATCTCACAAGAGTACATCTCTTTATCCAGAACAACAATGGCCCCACCTTTGTCCGCAGGTCGGACCACTATATCGCGTCTTGCGCAAAGAAGATCAAGACCAGTTTTAAAATCCCTTGGGGGTAATGCTGGTTTAAGTTTAAGATCATTAAGGTCTTTGATCACCAAGTCACGAAATACATTAATATTAGGTGCTGAGACGTTAGGTGGATTGAATAATGAGGCATTTGAAAGGCCCGAGTGGACAATGGTCGAAGATTCCATATTTAGTTGCCTAATTGGATTACTTATTAAATACCTTTTGATGTTTAACTTACGGGGCATTCTTTGTAGATGTCGCGGAATGGGGCCACCCATTGGATTTGGGTTATCAAGCCTTGGTGGAACTAAATTTATCCCCCCACTTAATGGGGGGGGATATATGCGGTAAAGACCAGACATCTGGTAAGCCTCCTTTTCTTACTTTATATCTCTTGAAGGGAACTGCGAGGTCAATTTTAAGAAAATCTTATTACACTCAGAAGCGCTCTGTGTAGGAGACTGTCAAAGGCTACTGAACACTGAGGACTCTGTTTGATTGTTTTTTTTGCGTTTTTCACTGTATGCGATTTGGATGCACTTATCTGTTTGAACCTATAGATTTGGGTATTCACATATATTTTTTTTTTTTTTTGCAAATGTTAGTTTATGTACTCAATATTCAGTACTGAGGACTCTGTTTGACTATTTTGATTGATTTTTTTGCGTTTTTCACTGCATGCGATTTGGATGCACTTATGTGTTTGAACTTATAGATTTGGGTATTCACATATTTTTTTGCAAATGTTAGTTTATGTATTTAACATATATCAACACATATTTGGTTTAGGTTTGCACTGTAATTAAGTTGTTTATAAGTTTATATGCACTTAAACTGTCGCAAGTACCAGTATCCATTCACATGGAATAGGACTTGATTCACTCACCTTTACCGTTATTGGTCAAGTTTTTTTATCTCATTTTTTATCTCATTTTTCTGAGCGCTGCACTTTTTCACATTTATTTCTATTTTTGGTTTAGTATCTAGAGCCATAGTGTTCAGCTGCTCTGGTTATTTCCTAATTTTTTCAGAGCGCAGATTTCTTCCACATTTTTTTTATCTGTTTATCGATACACATTTATCTGCAGCTGGTGCATCTATCATGGATGTTTTCGATTACCGCGCCCAGGTTGTCACTGACACCCTGGGGGTGTTTGACGGTAACGATGACCCTAGGGATGATATCTCTGGTTGTTTTTTAAGGCTAAAGAATTTGACCACAACTGAAATACACACTAGATGGGATATTGCCTATCTAGAGGAATATGTTAGGGAGAACATGGTTCCTAGGAGCCTAAGATGGGAGGTGAACCCCCAAAAGGGCGATAACGAGCTAATAGAGTGGTTTAAATATTTCAATGAAGCCGGGGTACAGTTTCTCAAATTTCTTATAGCCAAGAAAACGAGAAAACTGGCCTCACTGGACTTTGAAATTAATACCATTAAGTCCAAACTGTTTCCCTTCAAAAACGAGCCAGAGTATATTCAGAAATCAGATACACTAAAGGCCATTTTGATTAAAGAGGAAACGGAACAAAAGATAAAAAAGAAGAAAAAATACAATAGGGACAAGAAAGACTACAAAGACAACGTAGTCTTTAAATGGCAGGTTGTTCCTGCCATCACCCCTGCCCCATTAAGTGGGGGGATAAATTTAGTTCCACCAAGGCTTGATAACCCCAATCCAATGGGTGGCCCCATTCCGCGACATCTACAAAGAATGCCCCAGGGCATCTCCCCCTCCCGTAGGGGTGGTAGAAATCAAGTACAAACACGTTCCGGCCAGTCCAATGCCCGTCCCAAGGGGGATAGTCGTGACCGTCATTTTGACCAGCGTCCCTCACGGGATGATTTTGGTCACTATTACGATCAACGTTCCCCTATAGGGCACTCCTCCCCACAGTGGAGATATAAGAAAGGCAAAACGCCCCAACGACGTAATAACAGGGCTAATCAACCTAGGGGACCCCCAGATGTCAGAGACAGGGATGATCATTATGGAGTGGACACCTTGAATCGATTTGACCCTTTTAATAGCGACACTAGGGAACACCTGAACCATATGATCCCCCAGCACTCATATAACCAGCCCCAGCTTGGCAGCCATTACCAACAGGGTTTTCAGGAGGGGACAAGGGGGGGCCACAAAAGAAACGTGGACGTAAGAGAGGCTGCAGAGGGGGGAAGCGCCTTAACCCCAAAAAGGAGAAGAACGTAGATACCAGTGGGATAATTAATCTGAGTACCAAACAACTCTCTAAGGATGAGCTGGTGACTCTGAGTAAAGGTTTAAAATTCGCCCCTCCCAGCAACCTTAATAGGTTCCAGACCTTTATCGATATTCAGAAATTTACCCGTAAGTTAAACATCAAAAGGTATTTAATAAGTAATCCAATTAGGCAACTAAATATGGAATCTTCGACCATTGTCCACTCGGGCCTTTCAAATGCCTCATTATTCAATCCACCTAACGTCTCAGCACCTAATATTAATGTATTTCGTGACTTGGTGATCAAAGACCTTAATGATCTTAAACTTAAACCAGCATTACCCCCAAGGGATTTTAAAACTGGTCTTGATCTTCTTTGCGCAAGACGCGATATAGTGGTCCGACCTGCGGACAAAGGTGGGGCCATTGTTGTTCTGGATAAAGAGATGTACTCTTGTGAGATGACAAGAATCTTGTCTGATCAGGATACATACTCTCCATTGCTAGTGGACCCCACCACACGGTTCAAAACTGAACTGAAAGAACTTGTAACAAAGGGGTATGATATGGGTATCTTGAATAAGAAGGAGAGTGAATTTCTGGTACCCCTGGCTCCTCGGCTGCCGGTAATTTACTCTCTACCCAAGATACACAAATCTATGGTGAACCCCCCAGGCCGACCCATCATCAGTGGTATCGACTCGGTAACATCCCGGGTCGGGAAATATATCGATCGTTATCTGCAGCCACTGGTGATGGGTACTCCTTCGTTTCTGAGGGATACTAAACATGTCATAAATGTTTTAGGTTCGCTCGAATGGAAACCCACTTATTTATTAGTAACTGCTGATGTTGCTTCTCTTTATACTGCAATATCGCATCATTTGGGTCTTGAAGCAGTTCAACATTTCCTCTCCCAGGATAAAACTATTTCAATACCCCAACGCAATTTTCTGTTGGAGTTGTTGGAGTTTTCTATGACTCACAATCATTTCTGGCACGATGGCTCTCATTTTTTGCAGATAAAGGGGGTGGCCATGGGGGCCAAATTTGCCCCCAGTATGGCCAACCTCTTCATGGCAAAATGGGAGGAGGACATTGTTTTGTTTAATAGGCCATTGCAGTTGGTAACCTGGAAGAGGTTTATTGACGATATCCTATTCATATGGGATGGGGATGTCCCCTCGGCCCAACAGTTCCTTTCCCATCTGAATGACAATGACCGGGGAATAGCCCTTAGTCACGAACTTAGCCCTACGGATATACATTTTCTCGACTTAAAAATATCTATTGTTGAGAATGCTTTGGTGACTACCACCTTCTTTAAACAGACGGATCGCAATGGATACATCCCCCTGGACTCGTGTCATCACAGTTCTTGGTTGGCTGCCGTTCCGAAAGGTCAATTTTTGCGATTAAAACGCAATTGCTCCAATCCCGCTGATTACACCAATGAGGCTTTGATCCTTAAAAAGAGGTTTTTGGCCAAAGGCTACGACGAGCCCACTCTGGATTCCATCATTTCAGAGGTGGGTGGGAGAGATCGTCTTCTGCTTTTGGCTGATAAACCTCAGGTAGCAGATAACACTAACTATGGACTGGCCTTCATCACGACCTTCTCCAGCCAACATTGGGCAATTAAGCGTATTATAAGAAAGCATTGGTCGATAATAAAAAATGACCGGGTATTGGGACCTCTTTTAGCAGAGAGGCCCAACGTTATATTTAGGGGTGCTACCAGTCTTAGGAACACTATAGCTCCCAATGTCCCGGATCCTCCAAAGAGGTTATCCTTTTTTGGGGACATTAAAGGTTTTTTCCCATGTGGCAAATGCAGGGCTTGTAGAATAAATGCCCAACGTGGCAGGAGGTTTACTGATTTCACGTCTAGTGGAACAGGCTTGACATACCCCATACGCACGTTCATCACTTGTTCTACTAAATGTGTCGTGTACCTCCTCAGGTGTCCGTGCGGTTTGGAGTACGTGGGGCGCACCATCCGCATGTTGCACATCAGGTTGGGGGAGCACCTCACGAACATTCGTAAGGGTTATGATAAGCATAATGTCAGTAGACACTATGACTTGGTACATAAAAGGGACCCCACTGGTACCATTTTTTTGGCCATTGAGAGCTATGTCCCCCATTGGAGGGGTAGCAATGGCAAGCGCTCTATCTCCCGTGCCGAAACTAATTGGATACACAAATTAGGATCCCATGTTCCTGGTGGCCTCAACGTGGAATGGGACATCAACTGTTTTATTAATAACAGTTGATGTCCCCGTTCCAGTTTTTGGTTGAAAGATCTAGGCACTTTTTTTCCATGTATCTATATATTTTCTTCTGATTTGCCATTTTGCCTTACTATTATCATTTATCATGGTCACTGCATGGGGTTTTGGCATAGACATGTGAATTGAGATATGGTCCTTTATGTTGATAATGAAATAATCTGCACTAAATCATATGCACTTTTATGCTTAGCATAACAATATTTTTCTTTATCAGTAAATGTTTAGTATATTTACATGTGTAATAGGTGAAATATTGGTCAGAGGTCATACAGATGGAAGGCATAGGTGCTGACTATATAGGCACTTTTAATTTTTAATTTTTAATTTTTAATTTTCAGTTTATAGTTTTGTTATGCATTCCAATTAAAAGGGGGTGCATTAACCAATGTATCCACTAGATGGCGCTATATAAAACTTCTAGCAAGTCTATTTGTCATTTTTCTTTATTTCATTAGTACCTTTTTATTTCGATTTTATCCCTGCTCTAATTTCATATCAGGCAGGTGATGCAGATTTCAACTATAGTCTGGCGGTGCTTTAATTAACTTTTGCCCGCTTTTGTAATTTATATACACAGTAATTGTGTTTATGGTCTCACTAGGTACTTCCTGTGTCGCTTGTGATTGGACCCCAGTGGTTTCCTGTCAATTCTGACTGACTGCCTGTCCGACCTATAGCGCCGCTGTACTTAGCCTCAGACCACTATTGGACGCTTAGTGGTTTCCTGTCAATTCTGATTGATTGCCTGTCCGACCTATAGCGCCGCTGTACTTAGCCTCAGACTACTATTTAAATGAATAGCGCGGAGGTGTGGGCGTACCCCTGATGATGTCACGCTGTGACGAAACGATCGTCGGGTAGTCACGCCCACACGCTCTGCGCATATGCGATCGCTTCTACACTCCCAGGCCAGGAGTTTTTATCTTTCTTAGCTACAAGGTAGCGAAACTGTTTTTATTTTGTATTGCTACTTATCTGTGCTGTACATTGGACCCATTGAGCCAGAATAAAGGCATCCCTTGTTTTAACATACTACACGATCCGGACCTTTTTTGTTTTATTTTTGGTATCCCTGCGGGACTCTGATCGGACCCCCCAGAGGGGGTATATAGGCACTTGGTGGAGCCTGATGCACGCTCTGATGAGCGAGGAATTGCCCAGCTGATTCGCTGTACCTGGAACCTCGTTTGATGGGATATATGCGGTAAAGACCAGACATCTGGTAAGCCTCCTTTTCTTACTTTATATCTCTTGAAGGGAACTGCGAGGTCAATTTTAAGAAAATCTTATTACACTCAGAAGCGCTCTGTGTAGGAGACTGTCAAAGGCTACTGAACACTGAGGACTCTGTTTGATTGTTTTTTTTGCGTTTTTCACTGTATGCGATTTGGATGCACTTATCTGTTTGAACCTATAGATTTGGGTATTCACATATATATTTTTTTTTTTTTTTCAAATGTTAGTTTATGTACTCAATATTCAGTACTGAGGACTCTGTTTGACTATTTTGATTGTTTTTTTTTCGTTTTTCACTGCATGCGATTTGGATGCACTTATGTGTTTGAACTATAGATTTGGGTATTCACATATTTTTTTGCAAATGTTAGTTTATGTATTTAACATATATCAACACATATTTGGTTTAGGTTTGCACTGTAATTAAGTTGTTTATAAGTTTATATGCACTTAAACTGTCGCAAGTACCAGTATCCATTCACATGGAATAGGACTTGATTCACTCACCTTTACCGTTATTGGTCAAGTTTTTTTATCTCATTTTTTATCTCATTTTTCTGAGCGCTGCACTTTTTCACATTTATTTTCATCCTTAATTGTTGCATATTGGAAGTAGGGGAAGTGCCTGGAGCTGCTCCAAACATGCCCCACAGCACTAAAAAGTTGAGGACTATCTGGGTACCCAAGGATTGAACCAGTTTAAAATAAAAATTTGACAATTTATTTAAAAATAGACATGGTTAAAAACAGTTGGCACAAAGGTACATACACTGTGCACACTAAGCCGTGCACAGTAATGAAAAAGGGTAATAGACACGTAAACCCTAATGAAGGGTAGCTGAGATGTGTATCCTGACGAGATCCTCTACATGTTTCGTGGTTACCACCGCTTCTTCAGGAGGGGTCAGTCAAAAACATCTATAAGAGTAAATAAAGTGTCTCATAATTAAACAGTTGTAAACAGATTTCAAGAGTTGGTAAATTTAAGTGTATCAGACACTTAAGATACAATACATAATAGATTAATCTTGGAGACTCTATAAAGTCATAAATTGCTTACCAATGATGGCCCTGGAGGCGCCACACAGTACCAAGAGAGGCACCCGATTAGGGGCGGACACAGAAGACGCTATGAGCACAAAAACCATAGTTGAAAAATAATAATAAAGTGACAATGGGTCCGTGTTATTTACTGTGGGCACAACAATAGATAGAAAAGTGCAACAGGAAGGAGGAAAAGAAAGGGAAGAGAAATGAAAGGGAAAGGAGAAGAGACAGAGAAGAGGGGAGGAGGGAGGGAAGACAGGGGGTGGAAAGGGGGGGAGAGAAATTGGGGGGAGAAGAAAAAGGACAAGGAGGGGAGGAAGAAGACAAGAAGGGGGGAAAGAGCATAGTGATCCACTTTTGAGCTAGCCATAGATGGATCAAAATTTGGTCAGTTTAGTAGGGATCGGCCAAATTTGGATCCATCTATGGCTGTTCCTGCTCGAGAGAAGTTGGTCTAATGATTGACTTCTATTGGATTAGATTTATTGGATTATAGTTCGATCATCATAGGATTCCCTGCTCTCGGAATGCAACAGCAGAGTGACGTGGATTCCTCTATTCAGCTCACTTGTGCAGATGGAGGAATCCGTTTCTTTTTTTTTTTTGTCAGTCTGCTGGATGATGGAAAAAAAATGATCCAGGTTTGGCTAGACTTACTTCCAGCTGTGTGTCTGGGATAGGAAGTGAAGGGACACAAACAGTACAAAAAAGACAAGGCCTACACTACTAGCCAAAATTAAAAAAAAAAAAAAAAAAAAAAAAAAAAGATTGGCTTTGCATAAACTTTAAGAGTTTAGTCAACCTCAGCATTCAGTGTGATGAGTCCTGTGAATCTATTTTACATCTCTAAAGATTACACAGGACAGGTACGTTTAATATATGAGTCAATCACATCCGTTCCAAAACATATAGCTTCATTTTAATCCACTGAGAGTTGTACAGAATGTTTCATGGTAAATATACCAAATCTCAGACTCAGACTGAATAAAAAGAAGGCTCAGGGATTGAGTTTCTAATAAGAGATCTATTAAAATACTTAGACAAATGCCTCTTCATGCCTGCATTGTGCTGTGCTGTGTGTGAAGAAATGGCTCGCTGCATGTGAAGAAATTCACTCCTAACAAGCGGGTACAGTTTAAGCGCTGGGCGCCAGGCCATATTCGCTAAACAATGCTGGTCATTTACTGAAGTGTAGATTAGATTACAGTTTTCATTTTATCCCACAGCACAGTGAAACCTTTCCAGGAACATATCACTATAAAATGACACTTTTCATTGAGTTAACTATTTCTATGTTAAAAGAAGTCATGTTACCTTCTATGCGTATGTACATACCTAACGCAGGTGGACATGCAGAAGCTTTAAACCTTGATACGTTTAACCTGTATTTTTGATTTTCTCCTGAGCTACAATAGATTTGAAGACCCCATTCATTTTTCTAAGTGCTTGTACATGTTGTAACATCAGCTAAAAATAGTTATAAGTTACTAAGCAGTGGGTCGCTCTCTTCTGGAACCCATGTGTACAAGGTCTTGGTATAATTTCCTGTGCATATGGCAGAACAACGAGGTAGCATCTGCTTGTAAATGAGACCTCTTTATTGTGTATGGGCTTGGTATAAAATTGGCATGGCTTTGAAGGAAAATGGGTGTATAGATCAACTTGGGGAATTCAGAGAAATTGAGAAAGAATTTATCTTTTTGTCTCGGCTTAGGATTTAAGATTCCATTTGAGGTTGGGTGACTTACTGCAAACTGCATTGCATACTAGCTTGCTGGTCTAATGTTAAGCTTATTAAAAGGATGCCTAAAACTATTTTTGTTTTGTCCCACCTATACATTTTTTACTGATGTTTATGTATTGTATTATATTATTAATGATCTGATCCTGTCATTCATCCACCCCTCCCCTATTTACAGACTGTATTGTAAGGAATTTTTTAAATGGTGGAGAAGACAGAAAGGGGTAGGTGCCAATTGGGACCATCTTCAGTGTACTTCCATGTTAGACCCAAAGTTAATATTCCCTGAATCGCCAGAGGTTCAAGCTGTGAAGAGGATCAATCATCACTGGAGAGAAGATTTCTACAAAAAAACGCAGCCTACAGGACATGGGACATATTTCATTTTAGGTAAGTTATGTGACAGACGTTTTTTTTTTTGTTTTTTACTAAACGTCAGCTTTACCCACTTCAGCCCCGGAAGGATTTACCCGCTTCCTGACCAAGCCCTTTTTTGCGATACGGCACTGTGCCGCTTTAACTGACAATTGCGCAGTCGTGCGACGTTGTACCCAAACAAAATTGATGTCCTTTTTTTCCCCACAAATAGAGCTTTCTTTTGGTGGTATTTGATCACCTCTGCTGTTTTTATTTTTTGCGCTATAAACAAAAAAATTGTGACAATTTTGAAAAAAAGCAATAATTTTTTATTTTTTTTGCTATAATAAATATCCCCAAAAATATATATAAAAAAAAAAATTCTTACATAGTTTAGGCCAATATGTATTCTACATATTTTTGGAAAAAAAAAAAAAATTGCAATAAGCGTATATTGATTGGTTTGCTCAAAGGTTATCACGTCTACAAAATAGGGAATAGATTTATGGCGTTTTTATTATTAATTTTATTTATTAGTAATGGCAGCGATCTGCGATTTTTATTGTGACTGCGACATTGCGGCAGACAGATCGGACACTTTTGACACTATTTTGGGACCATTGGCATTTATACAGCGATCAGTGCTATAAAAATGCACTGATTACTGTGTAAATGTCACTGGCAGGGAAGGGGTTAAACTCTAGGGGGCGATCAAGGGGTTAACTGTGTTCTAACTGTAAGGGGGATGGGCTCACTAGAACATGACAGAGATCACTGCTCCCGATCACTGGGAGCAGTAGATCCCTGTCATGTTGCTAGGCGGAACAGGGAAATGGCTTGTTTACATAGGCATCTCCCTGTTCTGGCTCTCTGTGCCATGATCGTGGGCCACCGACAGACATTGAGTCCACGGGAGCCATGGGCACACTCCCGCGGCACGCGGTGGGCGTGCCCGCTAGCCTCGGATGACGCATTGATGTACGGGTACGTTGTTTTGTGCCACTTTGCCGACGTATATCGGCGGGAGCCGGTTGCCAAGTGGTTAAAGCAAATTATAGGCTTAGAAACTTGTTGTGAAAACCATTGGATATGGCAGAATTATTAATAATTTGAGCCTGTCCAAAAACATGATAAATCCAGGGCCCATTAATGGTAGAGACAAAAGGAGCAGCTGCCCAGTGCCCGTCAGGCCAGAGGGCCCATTAGAGTTACTGTCTAACTGTAGGCATCACATAATTACTGCTGTCATTCTAATTAGCCAAAATACCATCTTTTGTGTAATGTTGTCACTGAATCTAATGTAACTGGGTCCTACATTTCTCTAATATCATGGCTGCCTGATGATTTCTGATGAAATCCACCAATTGCCAACCCCATGTCCAGTGTGAGTACCCTTATTGGCCACTGTTTTTCCAGAACAGTGAAATGGCAATCAGCAAGGCCTGGTACACACAGGATATTTTTTTTCATTCAACCTCATGGGCTGAATCGAAAAAAACTAAAGAGGTCTCTTTACTAACTATGCAATGTTAGTACAGCGATCTCCCCACTGTGCTATTGTGTTCTGACAGGGGTACCATCACCTCCCACCAGAACACACCGGCTACTGCTGGCAGCCATTGGCTGTAAGCACTAATCGGATGGTTTTCCAGCATGCTCCTTTGTACAGGCTGATTTAGACCCATATTTGGACTGTGAGTACAGAGCTTTAGCCATGAAGCTGGGCAGTGGCGGCTGGTGCTCAATATTTTTTTTAAAACCAATGCCAACCCCCCCTCATCCTCCCGAGGGAGATGGACGGGAACGCGGTGATCCCCCATCCCCTCCCCCCGATGCATAGGAGACGGACGGAAATGCAGCGATACATACCTCCACAGGAGACGGACGGGAATCAGAGGCCTCCTTACCTTAGGAAGAAGACAAATCAGGCAAACATGGATCCGGGCTGCAGCTCCTCGCTCCAGGGCCATCAATTGGGTCTCAGGAACTGCTTCCTGATTGGCCGGGAGGAGAATCAGAAAGACAATAGTGAATATTAATTTGCTATTGTCACATAAGCACAGCGCCCAGAGCCCACCTTTTTTTGAAGCCAATTAGAGCCTCAGGCTCTACTCATGTGCTTAAAAAAACAAAACCTCTTTGAAATCCATGCGTCCGGTGCCCCACATGTAGATTAGGGGGCCGGAAGCATTGATGGGGGAGTGGCGCCCGTGCGCCCCCTTTGGACGGGCCGCCACTGAAGCTGGGGGAAGTTATGGTAATAAAGTCATATAAAATGTGGAAGGATAACAAAAAAGGAGTTTCTGGTGAATCAAGGTAATAGCAGACAAAAGGTACCGTGAAAAAAAAGTACCTTTTGCCTTATAATTCTCTTAAATATAAAATAAACATGTTGATTTTTTTTTATTACTTCCAAGGTACTTTTGACTTCAAAGAGCCAGAGTAATGCCTGGTACACACGATGAGATAATTGGATTAATGATCGCCAAATTTTTTTATCTTTTTTGCATGCTAATCTCATATAGATAATGAAGAGTTTACTAAAGTTATGAAAATTCTCGTACAACAAAATTCGGAAGCGATCATGTAATGTGTTGTAGTGTATTTGTGTTTTTTTCGAACGACAACTGTACTGATTAAACAAAAATCGTATAATCTGGTATCGCACGAGAACAATTTTAGTTCTTGTCCCATCTGATAATATTGGATGAACTGTCCTGATCGGCTCTCGAAAGTTGTGTACTAACGGTCAGATTATCGTATGATCGGTTCGAAAGCGGTATTTTTCGTACGATTTTCTGATCATGTGTACGGACCATAAGCTTGATGTATGTGTCTTTACTAACAATTTTGATGAAACTAACCTGTTAACTGACAGAGAAAGCAGCATGCGTGCTTGTGTACGTATCTGAGAGAGAGAGAGCAGAGTATCAGGAGAGTATGCCTTATGCTAACACATATTTAGGGCAGGGGATGGTAGGCTGTGTCTTTTCCCATGTCTGGGTTGGAAAACTCAGCTGGCCAGCAAACTGGTAATTTTTTCCTTTGACTTAATCGTGTTAAGGACAGTACACTCCTCAATGTTTCTAACGTTGTCCTACCAATCTAATGCACAAAGCCTCTGCACTTTGCATTTCCATATTTAGTAAGACTTGATTCATATCATTTATTATATTACGTTTCTTTTATCTTACCCATTTTTGAAAGAAACCTTTGCCATACTGTAAGATACTCTCAGTTGGTTTAATTGTGAATAGTAACATTGTAGGAGTTTGCGGTATTCTATATTACAGACTAGATAAGGTAAAGAAGATGAATGGCAGCTCCAAGTGTCATTATTTTGGCTGTCAGTTCACTTGACACGTGTCAGTGACCCTATCACAGCATTTGTTTCATGCAACAATAAAACCATCATGCTTCCTTGAACCTGGCCTTTGCCTCACCATATGTGCTGGGGAAACATTGCCATCTGGAATACATAGGTTAAGCCCAAAGGAAAACAAATACATTGAGCAGTTTATGAAAAGACAAAGAGTGAAGACACCCTGGCTAAACTCTGCTATACAGAAGCCTCTGCCATATTCAAATGTGACATGCTGCCACTTTGTTTCACTTGAGTCTGCCGCCAATTCCAATCTGACGGACACATCTGAGGTCTTTTCATTGTAAACTTGTCCTTGCTACTCCTGGACAAACAGCTTCACATAGACGTACCAAGTATGATGCACAAGGTGTACATTTCTTTTACACAGTGAAATATTCTCTTACTCCTTTAAAATGTACTGTTTAGATACATTTAACTGATACTACAGATAAAGGAAAATGTCACCATTATATAGAATTTTTTAATATATACAGTATATCATTTTGTACTTCATTACCTTGTATATCCTCCACCATGCTTCCCTGTTGCCTGTAGACACTCATTATTGCACGGTTCTTCAGCCCTTTGGCAAACAAACTGCCTCTTGCTACAGTCAACTATTTCAAATTTTGACTCATCAGTCCAGAGCACCTGCTGCCACTTTTCTGCACTCCTGTTCCTTTGTTTTTGTGCACAAATGAGTCGCTTAGCATTGTTTCCACATTGGAGATATGGCTTTTTGGACACGATTATTCCATGAAGACCACTTCTGGCCAGACTTCTCCGGACAGTACAAGGGTGTACCTTGTTTCCACCAGTTTCAGCCAGTTCTGTGCTGATGGCACTGCTGGACATCTTCCGTTATGGAAGGGAAGTAAGCATGATATGTCTTTCATCTGCTGCATTAAGTTTCCTTCCCACTGCATTATGGTTCTCAACGTTGCCCATTTCTTTGTGTTTTTTTAAAAGAGTTTTTGAACCGCACATCTTGAAACCCTAGTCTGCTTTAAAATCTTTACCTAGAAGAGACCTTACCTTATGTCTTGTTGATGCCTTGCCATGGTGTAAAACTATTCCTCACCCATTTTTAGGCATCCTACACAGCTGTTTCTGTTTCAGTTAATGACTGTGTTTCAACCTAAAAATTAAATTGATGATCATTAGCATCTGCATTGTATAATTGGTTACTCATACACCCGATTCTAATCCTACAAATTCCTTGACTTTGTGCAAGTGTAGAACATGTGAAAGTGAAAGGAGTTATGCTGGGTTGAAGCCAAAGGGTAGTCATATCAAATATTGATTTGATTTAGAGTTTTCTTCTGTTCGCTCACTTTTGCAATTTGTAAATTAATAAAAAAAAACAAAAAACGAGTAAAATATATATTTTTGAAAACATTCTTACTTTATAGCATTTCTTCACATCTGCCTAAAACTTTTGCTCAGTACTGCATACTTTATTTCGCCTAAAGTTTAATTTCATTAATGGTGGTTGTTTATCCAAAGTGGACCAGAGCAATTTTCACAGTTCATATTGAACCTATAGATTGGCCACTAACTGAGGCTTTCTTTTAAAGATATTTTTCATCTAAAAGTGTTTTTATTTGTTTTGTTTTTTACCTTAAAGCTAAAAATAAGTGAACAAATGTTTTCCCATTTTGAGAAATGATAGCTCCACTGTATATACAAAGTATACATTTTATTCTGTGATTTGCCCCATTTATTCAGAAACTAAAAATGTGTTCCCAATGCAAGCCTTTTAAAGGCTACAAATGAAATGAAGGTAGTTTATTTAAAATAAACACATATTGTTGTATTCAACATAAATGAAGCAAAATAAAATAAAGATAAAAAATGCATGTATGCGCAGTAGGTAAAGAAAGTTACAGCCACAGCTCAAGGAACCTCTAGCAACCTTTGGGGGAACCCTAGGGTTCCATAGAACCCTGGTTGAGAATGTCTGCTGTAGAGATTTGCTACAGTGGAATGAATGTGCAAACAAGTTGGTGATCTGCAGGAAAAGTCTGCTTAAAAGTCACACACTTAAAAATACATTTTTATTGTAAAAAGTTAAAAGTGCACATAGGAAGATGTTCTGCTTAAGGAAGAGGATGAAAGGCAGGAGGGAAAGCAAAGAAAGAGCAAGATACAAGTAGGAAGGAAAGAAGAAAAGAATAAAGAGAGTAAAGAAAAGGAGAAGAAAGGGGAGGGAAATAAATAAAAATAATAGGTTTGGAAAGGACACGACAGGAGAAAGACACAGAAGGAAAGAAAAAGAGAAGAACAGGGAGGAAAAGAAAAAACTGAAGGAGAAGGACGGGAGAGAGATAGGAAAGTCCACTTAATGTCTATCTATACTCATTGGCCACTTTACACCTGTTCAATTGCTTGGTAACACAAATTGCTAATCAACCAATCACATGATAGCAACTCAATGCATTTAGGCATCTAAACGTGATGAAGAAGACTTGCTGAGGTTCAAATCGAGCATCAGAATGGGGAAGAAAGGGGATTTAAGTGACTTTGAATGTGGCATGGTTATTGGTGCCATACGGGCTGGTCTGAGTATTTTAAAATCTGCTGTTCTACTGCGATTTTCACACATACCCATCTCTAGGGTTTACACAGAAGGGTCTGAAAAGGGAAAATATCCAGTGAGCAGCACTTGTGTGGATGAAAAGGCCTTGTTGATGTCAGAGGTCAGAGGAGAATGGGCAGACTGGTTTGGAATGATAGAAAGGCAACAGTAACTCAAATAGCCACTCGCTACAACCAAGGTATGCAGAATACCATCTCTGAAGAGACAACACATCGAACCTTGTATCAATGGTTCAGGCTGGTGGTGGTTGTGTAATGGTGTGGGGGATATTTTCTTGAAACACTTTGGGCCCCTTAGTACAAATTGAGCATTGTTTAAAGAGGAAGTAAAACCCATCAGGGTTTACTACTTGTTTCCCTGCAAAGGTAAAGCATAATGGGCTACTATGCATCGTATAGTAGCCCATTATGTGTCACTTACCTGACATAGGAGCCTGCAAAGTCACCGATGTCCCCTCTTCCACAATGCTTCCATCTTCCTTCTGGGTATCGCAGCTCCGGCGCTGTGATTGGCCGGAGCCGCAATGACGTCACTGCCGCGCATGCGCGTGGGAGCCGCCACTAATAGCATGATCGCCGTTAGCAACGGCACAGTCAGTGCGCCTGCATGCCGCTGTCTACAGCGCATGCGCCGTAGACATTGGTGCCTGTCTTTTGCAAATATCTCCTAAACCATGTGGGTTTAGGAGATATTTCTTGCACCTACAGGTAACCCTTAATCTAGGCTTACATGTAGGTAAAAATGGTCTGTAAGGGTTTACAACCACTTTAAATGCCACAGCCTACCTGAGTTTTGTTGCTGACCATGTCCATCCCTTTATGACTACAGTGTATCCATCTTCTGATGGCTATTTCCAGCAGGATAATTCACCATGTCACAAAGCTCAAATCATCTCACCACTGGTTTCTTGAACATGACGATGAGTTCACTGTACTCCAAAGGGCTCCACAGTCACCAGATATCAATCCAATAGAGCACCTTTGGGATGTGGTGGAATGGGACATTTGGATCATGGATGTGCAGCCAACAAATCTACAGCAACTGCGTGATGCTATCATGTCACTATGGAGATGAGTATTCCAGGTGGTAATTATAATGCAATTAAAGCCTGAAAAAGTAGCGCTAAAAATAAAATCTAAATGTGCATAATTAAAACACAATCATACAAACATAAATAAATCTATCCACGTGGTAAGTGAACGTGATAAAAACAAAAGTGCAACGTGAAAGCAAATATATACAAATGATACAATTATGTATACATGAATCGTGAAACAAAGATGTGCAAACAAAAATGTTCCAAAGAAGTGATCCAAATATTGCATGAGGTGAACAGTCCTTTTGATGTGACTTTTCTTAAATCAATATATATATATAATGTCTTCTTCCATCCACCACACCAGTGCTCAAAGTGTCGCTCCCATAGGAGACTCACTCACCAAAATTTTTGCCCCCACTTCCGTGTTGGGCAAATCAGCATAAAGAGATCTCACAGCAGCCAATGGGTAGCCTTCCTGTATACTTCACTCAGTGTTAACAACAGCTCCACATGTAAGAATAAAAAGTGCTCCAATAGTGTGATAACGTAAAAGAAATTTAATAGCACACTAATATAAAAAGCTTCAATCGATTCACTCACATTTTGAACAATTATTAAAAGCAAGGAATAATAAAACCACAGCAGGAATCACTCCAATCGCTAAAACTTGACAAATTCACTTCACAGCAAAGTATATGTACAGTGGTCACGGCGGACCCGAGGTGTGTGTGATATAGTGTTCAGGATCTCACCGTCTCCCTTCCATCAAGTATCCATAAAGTAAAAGATGAAACAAGACCAGCACCGAGATCTGTTTGAAAATGCAGTTCAGACTCAATCTCACTGAACATCGCTTAGGCCACGCCCCGACATGTTTCGTCATAAGACTTAATCATGGAGTCGCAACTCCATGATTAAGTCTTATGACGAAACATGTCGGGGCGTGGCCTAAGCGATGTTCAGTGAGATTGAGTCTGAACTGCATTTTCAAACAGATCTCGGTGCTGGTCTTGTTTCATCTTTTACTTTATGGATACTTGATGGAAGGGAGACGGTGAGATCCTGAACACTATATCACACACACCTCGGGTCCGCCGTGACCACTGTACATATACTTTGCTGTGAAGTGAATTTGTCAAGTTTTAGCGATTGGAGTGATTCCTGCTGTGGTTTTATTATTCCTTGCTTTTAATAATTGTTCAAAATGTGAGTGAATCGATTGAAGCTTTTTATATTAGTGTGCTATTAAATTTCTTTTACGTTATCACACTATTGGAGCACTTTTTATTCTTACATGTGGAGCTGTTGTTAACACTGAGTGAAGTATACAGGAAGGCTACCCATTGGCTGCTGTGAGATCTCTTTATGCTGATTTGCCCAACACGGAAGTGGGGGCAAAAAAATTTTGGTGAGTGAGTCTCCTATGGGAGCGACACTTTGAGCACTGGTGTGGTGGATGGAAGAAGACATTATATATATATATTGATTTAAGAAAAGTCACATCAAAAGGACTGTTCACCTCATGCAATATTTGGATCACTTCTTTGGAACATTTTTGTTTGCACATCTTTGTTTCACGATTCATGTATACATAATTTTATCATTTGTATATATTTGCTTTCACGTTGCACTTTTGTTTTTATCACGTTCACTTACCACGTGGATAGATTTATTTATGTTTGTATGATTGTGTTTTAATTATGCACATTTAGATTTTATTTTTAGCGCTACTTTTTCAGGCTTTAATTGCATTATAATTACCACCTGGAATACTCATCTCCATATCTATCTTCTTAAGTAGCTGCTTACAGCAATATTTTTTCCGTGGCGCAGTGGTTGGAATCTGGAGTGTGGCGGCTTTTTTCCTGATTCCTTATTTTACATATATCATGTCACTATGGACCAAAATCTCTGAGGAATGTTTCCAACACCTTGTTGAATCTTTTCCATGAAGAATTTAGGCAGTTCTGAAGGCAAAAGGGGGTCCAACCCCGTACTAGCAAGGTGCACCTGATAAAGTGGTTGGTGAGTGTATAATATTACTTATGTCTTGTACCTCTTTTCCCAGAACAATGGTATGGCAAAGCTATTTAGTAAGGTGGCACAACCCACAAACATGAGCAATGTGCAGTAACCCAAAGCAACCTACATAATTTCTTCATTTATTCGACTACACAAAACAGACATTTGATTCTATGTCTGTGGGATGTTGCATTTTGCTTTTCATCATGACTTTTTTTCCTTTGCCCTTTTGAATGAATGTTCTTAATTCTCAGAACAAAAGAACACCAGCATCCGAGGCTTAAAATTTTCATGTTGCTGAAAGTTGCAGTAAAAGTAATGTATAACTATTACTTCCAGACTTATCATCTCCAGCCTTCAGTGTATTACAATTCTTCTGCCATTTCTTTACATCTGAAAGATATTTTCCTCATTAACTTTGTTTACTACATGACTTAAAAGACAACCTTTCAGCAATCTCTGCTCTAAACTAAGCATCAGAGATGTTAGCAGGGTTGTAAAAAGGACAGGAAAACCACAGCAGGGGAAAAAATAACACATAGTGGGCAATTTAATAAAGTTTTTTTCTTTTGGTTAGCATACTAAATATGTGTTCACTTCAAACACTGTCATGAGCAGAGAGATGAAATAATGAGACTTCTCCTGCATTTGATTGCAGAAAACTATTTTAACAAAATAAAAAAAAAATCCTTTGGTAAACCAACCCCATTATCTGAGCAGTCTTGGCATGCGACCGATAGTGTGGCTATTTAAAAAAAAGCCTAAACCCAGTATCATTAATTAATGAGCAGGAAATAAGGTTTATGTAACAAATATCTGACAATAATTAAAGCTTCACTAAAAATGTTTGGTAACCCTCGGTAACATGTCAAATATGTTTTCAAATGTGTTTCCTAATAAATAATAACATTTTGCACTCAAAAGACACAGTCACCTTGCCTCTTAAGACACGTGTAGCACCCTGATGTTTAGGCAGGGTTGCTCCTAAATTTACTTGCCAGGTCTAGTTACCTTGGCTCATTGTTAGGGATCAATTGAGTTCACCCTAAGTCTGGAATTGCTGCACTTCTCTCTTCGGCCATTGGGTGGCTGGGTACCTGGTGACATTAGATAAGAGAAGGGCAAAGCAAGGACAGATTAGGAGTATATGGGGTATCTCAGCCAATGGGCAGGGGTTTTCTTAAATCCCTTGGCCTGCTGGGAGAACCTATATATTGGGGAGGAATCAGGTGATCAGTGTTCTGTGCCACCTGGAAGGCTGTCTGGGTGGACATGTGTTGTATTACCCGGGCTGCTAGGTCGGAGTTTGGGCCTATCCTGGGCATATCTTGCTGCTAGGCTGTCTGAGGACCTACCCAGAAGCAAGAGAGCAGCATAGGGTTGGGATCGCAGCCTGCAGTCCAACCAGAAGTGGCGGTTCTGCCGGCCCGGAGAATCTGTCGTGGTCGGAGGTAGAGGGGAAGTGTTCTCCACTAAGGGACCAATCTCCTTATTACCAGGGACCACAGTGAGTAATTGAAGCAAGTACCGAAGCAGTATTCTCACCAACTGGGGACAGTGAAGAATTGGGAAACTTCAGCAGGTGTCAAGCCAGGGACCCAGCCAGCAGTGGTGACGCGTGCAGAGCAGCCTTGTGTGTCAAGCCAGGGACCGAACAGGCCAGTGGGGTGAAGATTGAGAAGTATCTGGTGTGCCAAGCTAGGGGACCCAGCAGAGAAGCAGGGGTGACGCTTGAGGAAGATATTTAAGTGAAGATTGGAAGAGCTCAAGGGATTCAGTGGCAGTGAATCAGCAAGTCTAGTGAGAGAGCCTGGGAGCTCAGTGGGTTGAGAACCTACAAGAAGTGAATGTAGAGAAAGTAAAGGAGTTTGTTACAACTTGTGTTAGGAACTGTTCTAAGACTGTTGCCATAAGAGGCAGCATTCCTACGCATACAGATGTGGTGTCTTGCTGGATGCCTTTCCCTGCATGGCTATCTACCTGTAGAAGTCTCTGAGTCTGCTAACTACCTAAGAGTGTCCTGGCACTAACCCTCTCTCCCAAAGTTCTGTTCAAGAGAAATAAAATCTCTTTGCATTCAGGAAGTGGCTGGCGCCCATGAATCTATCTTGCATTACACCCACTATGCCTTACAACCCACTCTATACGGAAGGATGTCAGCAGCTCTTGGCTCTGAAGGTTCTCATTAAACTAAAGGAGACCTGGGATCTTGCTACACACTATTTAGGCATCATGTTGGGTAAAAAGTTTTCAAAATGCTCAATAATAATAATGTCCATTATTATCACCACAGATCCTCCAGGTGCTGGCCAAGGTGCCTATCTACGCTCTTAATCATAAAAAGGAAACAGTACAACGCCGGAAACATACTAATAATGTCACCTCTTTGTAAAAGCTTTAATGTACCACAAGCAACTAAAAAGTTTATTTGAAGCCAGACCTTCATAGATCTCTTTATATACAGAAAGCAATTAGCGATTTATGCTTTATTATACTATTTGTCTCCTTGAATAGGGACATCCTTTAAGGCCTGATTCACACCTATGCAGGTTGCAGTTTGCATATTGCAGGTGCATTTTGCATTTTTCAATACACATTTTTGATCCATTGAAGTCTATGGGACCAAAGACCAGAAAAAAGTCCCTGGCCCTGTCCATAAAATGCACAGATGTGAACTACATCCATAGGAAACCATGTTATATGGACTGTAGTGTGTTTCTGCAAAACTGAAAACGAACTAAAAAATGCATAGGTGTGAACCAGGCCTAAGTCTACTATTTAGAGAATGGGATTTACTGGGAAGATTTTGAGCTATTGTGATCTTTAAGTGTGCCTCTGATCATTATACATATTTGGCTCTTCGCTCTCTGTCTGACAAAACTATGTTAGCAGCTGGTCATTTATTGAACTATGATAAGTATAAATCAAATCACCAATCTTTGCCTGGAGCTTGTTATAATCTACAGCTGAACTCCAGGTTCACAGTAAGCGGATAACCAGAGCACTATTGCACTGGGAATTAAAAAGGGTCAGACATGATTGACTTTAAACTGACTTTATAATTTATTAAGTAACTAGAGTGTCACTGAACTCACAGGCAAACTACTAAACGGAAGCAAAATATCCATCAAGCGGAATTCTAGAGGTTACAGAAGTCTCTAAACAGATTGTTAGCAAGTGTGTCCTTCTAAACCCTGACACACATACTTAATACATTGTTAATTATGTCTAAAAGTACAGCGGTAACATTTAATATCACAAAAAAAAACAGCCACAAACCCAGGTGATAATTAGCTTCCAGTGTAATGATTAGATGCAAATACTGTAATAAGGTCAAAGCTCAATAACTAACCTAAATAATAAAAAAAAACTCTCCCTAGCTCTGCAATTAAAATATTTGAAAATAAAATAAGAATGACTTTTATTATGCAGAATACAGCACTTTTGGTGAGGCAGTGTTTTTGTAATGTGCAGGACTGAGTGAAACTTGCAGATAGACTGGCACATTTTCAAGGTTATTGGCTCAATTGCTGAATCTGAACTGGGATTCCCCAAAGTACAGTTTCCTGCACTATTCAGAATATCTACTAAATAAAACATGATCTGAATATGATTCTCATGTTCTAGCATGGTTTATGTATTACAAAGACAAGTACCACTACCAATTTGATGAATATTTACAGTACTAGGAGTATTGCTATAGATAAGCTTCAAGCTAAAGATGAAATACATATAGGGGGCTGGTTTACTAGCCAAAGGATTTATTTCTTTCCATCCCAACTTGAGATTTGCACAGCTCCATAACGCAGCACGGACAGGTGTATGACACGACTTTCTCTATTACAGCTATAGAGGGGACCCATAGCCCGAGTCTCTGCAGGGGTCCCCAAGGGGAGGGGAGGCTCTCTGGGGACCCTGATGTAAGTAGGGGGGCTCTATGGGGACCCTGATGTAAGTGGGGGGGCTCTCTGGGGACCCTGATGTAAGTGGGGGGGCTCTCTGGGGACCCTGATGTAAGTGGGGGGCTCTCTGGGGACCCTGATGCAAGGGGAGGCTCTCTGGGGCCCCTATTTTTAAAGGGGAGGCTCTCTGGGGACTCTAATGTAAGGGGGGCTCTCTGGGAACCCTGATGCAAGGGGGAGGCTCTCTGGGGACCCTGATGTAAGTGGGGGTCTCTCTGCGGATATATATATACACACACACACACAGCAATTACCGTATATATATATATATGTGTATGCCCGCCCAAGCGTATGACTTTCTTTACTACGCTGCTATGGGCTCTAGCCCCAGATCTTCTGTAGACCTAGCAATGCCCCTGCTAGTGATACCTCTGCATCTCCCAATCTGCTGCTGTAAAGGAGAATACAACAGGCTGAAATATTTAAAAAAAGTCATGCTTTTACACTGGTTGCATTAAGAAAATGCACTTACCCATTTATTTTTGAATACCTGGCTGCAATCATATGTGTCTTGTATATCTGCCTTGAGCTCAGCCTTAACAACTAAACCATAAAAGCCATATTGGAAGTGCTCATTATCACTCATAGAGGTATTTTAATAAAGGAGGTTTGATCATTTATTTTTTTTGTAAATAATTCTCAAGAGTAAATTCATGGTCCCAGGGGTCCACAACAGAGGAGAAAATAGACAATTATCTCACGGATTAATCTCCCCATCTATGGGCTTACCTACCTGTGTCTATTTTTACATCCATTTGGCTTCTCATTTTTTTGAATGTTTGCTGCATATGTCCCAGAAATCTAGCCAAGCTAATTTTTAGATATTCTGAGCTATATGATATCATCTCCAATGTAAGAACGGGTTAGAACTTCTGATAATGTTTTTCTTGTTGCCTGTGCCTTTAGACCCAGTGAACGGCATTCCCAATGGTACAGGTGTCTCAGGCACAGGAAGTAAAATAAATCTCTCCAATGGGGGGTCATAAACAGAAAAAACCTTGACAGAATTTGTAGCTTTTTCTAATTTTATGCAAAACTCTAAAAAATTAAGCTGAAGTTAGGCTTCAGTTTTCATTAAACACTCACCGTCCACTTTATGTTTAGGTACACCTTGCTGGGTTGGACCCCCTTTTGCCTTTAGAACTGCCTTAATTCTTCGTGGCATAGATTCAACAAGGTGTTGGAAACATTCCTCAGAATTTGGTCCATATTGACCAGTTGCAGTTGCTGCAGATTTGTCGGCTGCACATCCATGATGCAAATGTCCTGTTCCACCACATCCCAAAGGTGCTCTATTGGATTGAGATCTGGTGACTGTGGAGGCCATTGGAGTACAGAGAAACCAGTTTGAGAAGATTTGAGCTTTGTGACATGCATTATCCTGCTGGAAGTAGCCGTTAGAAAATGGGTGCACTGTAGTCAAAGGATGGATAATATGGTCAGCAACAATATTAAAGTAGGCCGTGGCCTTTAAACAATGCTCAATTGGTACTAAGGGGCCCAAAGTGTGCCCATATCCTGCACACCATTACACAAGCACCACCAGCCCTTACGCCAAATTCTGACCCTACCATCTGAATGTCGCAGCTGAAATCGAGACTCATCAGACCATTTTCAAGCTCCATTTTAAGCTCTTTCCATCCTAGCTAATATTTATTAATAAACAGATTTTTATACAATGGGCAAAGAAAAGAATCACCCCCCTCTAATCTCTTGACCGCCGGAAGATTTACCCCCCTTCATGACCAGGCCATTTTTTTTGCGATACGGCACTGCGTTACTTTTAACTGACAATTGCGCGGTCATGCAAAGCTATACCCAAATAAAATTTATGTAATTTTTTTCCCCACAAATAGAGCTTTCTTTTGGTGGTATTTGATCACCTCTGCGATTTTTATTTTTTGCTCTATAAACATAAAAAGACCGACAATTTTTTAAAAAATATATATATATTTTTTTTTTACTTTGTGCTTTTTTTATAAAAAAAAATGGATTCTGCTTCATATTTTTGGTAAAAAAAATCCCAATAAGTGTATATTGATTGGTTTGCGCAAATTTTTTATACAAACTATGGTTTATTTAATTTATTTTTTACTTGTAATGGCAGCGATTAGTGACTTATGCCGGGACTGCGACATTGCAGTGGACATTCGGACACTAACTGACACTTTTCACACTTTTTGGGGATCAGTGACACTAATACAGTGATCAGTTTTTTAAAATATTCACTGTCACTGTACTAATAACACTGGCAGGGAGGGGGTTAACATCAGGGGCGATCAAAGGGTTAATTGTGTACCTAGCCTGTATTTTTCTAAACTGTGGGAGGTGCTTTTACTAGGGGGAAGACATGGATCCTTATCTCTGCTTTGCAGAGACACAGGATCCATGCCTTCGCTCCTGTTCGAATGGCAATTTGCCTTGTTTACATAGGCAGACCGCAGTTCTGCCTCTCTGCTGGATCATTGGTGGGTGCCGACAGACATCCAGTCTGTGGTACCCGCTGCTGGGCTCCCGCTGTGTGTGATCACAGTGGGAGCAAGCAAGCAGTGGCACACATTCGTGCCCCCTACCCGGAAGAGCCAGATCACATACTGTATATACTCAGTGCAACTCATAACATCCAAGTGAAAAATTATAACACCAACATGTCTGAAAAAAAATAAAAAGAATTTCAAAAACAGAATCATTGAGTTGGAAAAAAGAATTACCCCCTCCCAAAAATTACTCAAATCAGTCTTAGCTAATCAGCTAAATGGCACACAACACCATTTGACTTGCAACTGTGATCAGATGTGGTCATTTTAATTAGCTCAGCATGAAAATAACTTTCCTGGAGCATTTCAGTCCCTGGTATTGCAACTGAAGCAATCAACTATGGGTGGGAAGGCACTGTCAAAAGATCTCCGGGATAAAGTTGTGGACAGGCACAAGTCAGGAGATGGCTACAAAAAAATGTCAAAGACTTTATCAATGCCTAACAGCACAGTGAAGTCTATTATTAAGAAGTAGAAGGTATTGGGTACAACACAGACCCTCCCTGGATCAGGACATCGCTTCAAACTGGATGAAAGAGCCAGGAGGTAACCAGTAGGAGAGGCTACCAAGAGGCCTACAGCAACTCTGAAGCAGTTGCAGGAATTCATGAGAGGGTGGTGATTGTGTGAATGTGACAACAATATCACAAATATCACAAATTCTCCACAAATGTGGCTTGTATGGGAGGGTTCCAAGAAAAAAGCTACTCCTCAAGAAAGGCCACATGCAGTCATGACTGAGCACCTTGAAGTTTCTGAGGCCATGAAAAAAGGTGTTGTGGTCAGATGAGACTAAAATTGAATTATTTGGCCTCAACACCAAACGATATGTCTGGGAGAAATCCAATACAGCTCACCATCCAAATAACACTATTTCTACAGTAAAGCATGGAGGTGGGAATATCATGTTATAGGGGTGTTTCTCTGCAGCAGGGACTGGAACAATTGTCAGGATAGATACAAAAATGGATGGGGCAAAATTCTACCAAATTCTTGAGGAAAATCTGCTACCCTCTGCCAGAAAGTGGTCAATGAGAAGAAGGTTTACCTTCTAACATGACCCTAAGCACACAGCAAAAAATGACCATACAGTGGTTGAAGGAGAAGTCAGAGCCCAGACTTAAACTCCATTGGAAATCTGTGGAGTGACTTGAAGACTGCAGTCACCAACACATTTAACTGAACTTGAGCAGTTCTGCAAAGAAGAGTGGGCAAATATTGCAAAGTCTACATGTGCAAGGTACGTAGGGACATATTCCAACAGACTAAAGGCTGTAATTAAAGCAAAAAGTTGTTCAGCAAAATACAGACACAAGGGGGTGATCCCTTTTTCCAACTCAGTGATTCTGTTTTTGATTTTTTTTTTTTTTCTGACATGTTGGTGTTATATCTTTCACTTGAATGTTATACGTCGCATGTTATACGTTGAGTAAATACAGCTGAATATAACAAAAACTGTGTCTGTCTTCATTTCAAGCTGCAAAGCAACAACATGTGATTATTTTAAAGGATGAGATTTTTTTCTTTACCCACTATAAGTTTTGCCACGTCTGGATTTATGCAAAAGTTGACAATGAGGATCCTGCAGGACTTGTAGCACTCAGTTCTAAAGGGAATCCGGGGTAATAAGTATTTAATGTGGTTCTGAATTAAATGAAAACAGATTTACAGTATATTGAAGCTCTCAAGTAAGGCTAAACAAATACACACACTTATATTGTAAGAAATAACTAACATATGATTAAAAAACATTGGATACTGGCCATTGCGATGTACTGGTAAACACTTCCCATTATTAAAACTTTTATTTACTTCTTTTTTTTTTCTTTTTAAGTTCTGCTTAAATCACAGTCAGTTACACTAATATCTGTAACAGTATATCTGAAAACCCTCCTTAATGACTTTAATTTGAAAGTAATTTGAATGTACTATGTAACCAACATCCTTTTATGTAGGAAATGTGAGTCCTGGTGCTGCAATCAGTGCTGGCAGAAAGGAAGGCAGCAAGCTCAGTAAGATAAAGAGATTTCCAGTTAAATACCATTAAGAAGCCAAAGTTTACCTCACCACTAAGCTTTCCTGGTCATTTCATCACAGTCTAAGTAACTTTGCAGTATTCACAAATGGCACACTTGCTGGATGGGTGCTTTAAATATACCGAATAACTATAGATTTGTCCTGAACCTGTATAAACATTTTAAGAACAGACCCAAGAAAAAGCAATAGGTATTATCCAAGACAATGTTAAGAGTTTTGACACGATCTGGGCACCCTGGACTGACTATGTCCTATCCTCATCATAACAGACCAGGTCTCTTCCTCTTTTGCTAGCCCTTCATTGGTTACTTTGTCCTGTTTTACACCCTATCATGATCGACAACACAGCTTTGCTCAATGTAGAAATAATCTCAAGTTCCTAAAGGTTATATTGGCGAGCATTACAGGTATAAGATTGCATACCTAGGAGTGGGAGATTGTATTTTGTGGCAAAACACTGGGAACACATCTTGGGAATTTAGCCTATAGGGCCTGGGAAGCACACACTTCCGAGTCCTCTCTAGTGATCTTCACAAGGACACGATTATTATTAAGGTTCAGGTGATTGATCATCGGTTTTCGGGGGGTAAAACTCTGAGTGTAAGTCCTAAAACATTTCTTTATTCCGCTTATAATAAGGCATAACTTTGTTCCCAGGCTTATAATCCTCCCTCCCCACTCTTCCAATCTCTCTCCCATATATATGCTCAGCCTGTATCTTGTTGTACGATGTTGTCGACTTCTGTTGAACTTTTATATGAAAATTGTTGCTGTATTATACTTTCATAACAATAAAAATATTGAAAGAAAAAAAAAACATTTTAAGAACAGGCAAATTTCAGATTTTTAGAATGTCCTCACCTTTTATATTTACCAAAGTCAAACCTTTTTTGTTTTTGTGTCAGGGCCTGGACTTGAACCTGAGATTTCGGCTGTGTCTGGCAACCCTTGGGCTTTGACTTCTGCTGAACCTTGAACTTTTTGCTCCTCCTATGAACTTCCTGATTTAAACCATGTATCTGCACTTCCTGTTTGCCGGATTATTGTTCTCTTGCTCTTGTCTTCCCTGCTGCTCTCCATATTTTGCTACCACTCATTATCGACCCTTGGCTTGTTCCTTGACTCCACTTCTACCTGATCCCAACCTGCAACTACTTGTTACTGATCTTGTTTACTGACTATGCTTCTGTTTGATCCTTACCTGGTTATCCGCTGCTGGACCCTGGTTTGCTCACCTCCTAGGGGGGTGATCCTGAGAACCGCGACCTGGTACTAACACACAGCTAAAGCCATCTCCACCATCAGGAGCTCTGGTGAACACCGGTTAGTACTTAGACTCTGCACCTCAGGTGAGCCCGCATTATCTGCAAGGGTGACTGCTTGTGTACCTATCCTGCTGGTTGGTGGTAGTCCCCCTACTGCTATAGCAACTGGTCTTCAAGCCTGACCCCGGATCATGACATTTGGATAGAATAAAGAATGGTTAGATTCTCTGTCAAATTGTTTTGTTCTCTATGTTTCCATTGGCAAGGTTCATCCTATTTTTCCTGGTAACAATTATCATTGGCACTGGAAAGAACTTGAAAGAAATCCAAATTAATACATTTGTTAGCAGAACTGGACTAGAGGGGGAACTTTCCAGTGGGAAAACTTACACCAGTGACATCTGCCTCAGTTTGGACAGATTTCATCGCATTTACTGTTGCATCTCTAGGACTGGAAATTAATCTTCCCCAATGGGATGAAGCATAAAAATGTCTGATATGGGTTATAACTATTTCCTACTCTATTCAAACTGTTTAAAATATTTAGATTTAGTTATACAGGAAGGCTGGTAACCAAAATCACAGTATTAGTTTGCATTTTGCCAAAAATATATTGGCATCCTACCCACACCAAAAGCCCTCATGCCTGGTATTTCCAAAGGAAGTAAGCAAATGTTTCCATTTTGAGCCTAATTTTATCATTTTTGTTGTAAGTACAACTTTTAATAAACTCCTGTGTGCTTTTAAAGAATGTTGCACAATGAGTTTATCTTCCTCTTTAATATGATGAATGTGTGACCGGACTCTGAAGTTTCCTTGACTGATGATAACTGTGGGGTATATATCTGTGGAATCCAATTAAGCAGGCTGGATAGTGGATGCAGTTGAGCCCATACAGACCCTGGAGGGTCTAAACATCTGGTAAGCAGATATACTTACCCTATCTATCCTGTGGGTAGCACCGGGTGTCTTCACAAATCGAGCACTGGATCAGCACACGTTTTGAGTTCATCTTATGGATGTTGATTTGGGACACTTGGACTATTACCAATTTTTCTTTTTCCTTTTTAAATTTTTTCACGTTTTCATCTTTATTGCATTATATTAGATGTTTTTTTTGCACTTTAATCATTAAGGGCATTGTTTGACAGCGCTACACATTTAGATTTTCATAAGTTCACATACCCTGGCAGAATTTATGATTTCTTGGTCATTTTTCAGAGAATATGAATGATAACACAAAAACTTTTCTTTCATTCATGGTTAGTGTTTGGCTGAAGCCATTTATTATCAATCAACTGTGTTTACTCTTTTTAAATCATAATTACAACACAAACTACCCAAATGACCCTGATCAAAAGTTTACATGCCCCAGTTCTTAATACCGTGTATTGCCCTCTTTAACATCAGTGACAGCTTAAAGTCTTTTATGGTATTTGTGGATGAGGCTCTTTATCTTCTCAGATGGTAAAGCTGCCCATTCCTCTTGGCAAAAATCCTCCAGTTCCTGTAAAATCTTGGGCTGTCTTGCAGGAACTGCTCGTTTGGGATCTCCCCAGAGTGGCTCAATGATATTAAGGTCAGGAAACTGAGATGGCCACTCCAGAACCTTCACTTTATTCTGCTGTAGCCAATGACAGATTGACTTGGCCTTGTGTTTTGGATCATTGCCATGTTGGAATGTCCAAGTACATCCCATGTGCAGCTTCCTGGCTGATGAATGCAAATGTTCCTCCTGTATTTTTTTTATAACATACTGCATTCATCTTGCCATCAAATTTCCTGTGCCTTTTGTAGCTCACACATCCCCAAAACAACAGCGATCCACCTCCGTGTTTCACAGTAGGAATGGTGTACCTTTCATCATAGGCCTTGTTGACTCTCCAAATGTAGTGTTTATGGTTGTGGCCAAAAAGCCACATTTTTGTCTTATTACTCCAAATGACTTTGGGCTAGAAGGTTTGAGGCTTGTCTCTGTGCTGTTTAGCGTATTGTAAGCGGGATACTTTGTGGCATTTGCAACAGTAATGGCTTTCTTCTGGTGACTCGACCATGCAGCCCATCTTTCTTCAAGTGCCTCCTTATTGTGCATCTTGAAACAGCCACACCACATGTTTTCAGAGTCCTGTATTTCACCTGAAGTTATTTGTGGGTTTTACTTTGCATCCTGAACAATTTTTCTGGCAGTTGTGGCTGAAACATTAGTTGGTCTACCTGACCGTAGTTTGGTTTCAACAGAACCCCTCATTTTCCACTTCTTGATTAGAGTTTGAACACTGCTAATTGGCCTTCTCAATTCCTTGGATATCTTTTTATATTCCTTTCCTGTTTTATACAGTTCACCTACCTTTTCCCGCAGATCCTTTGACAATTATTTTGCTTTCCCCATGACTCAGAATCCAGAAACGTCAGTGCAGCACTGGATAAAAGATGCAAGGGTCTGTCAGGAGTCCAGAAACTCATTGACCTTTTATACACACACACTAATTACAAGCAAACAGATCCCAGGTGAGGATGGTTACCTTTAGTAGCCATTCAAACCCCTTTGTGTCAACTTGTGTGTATGTTATCAGGCCAAAATCACCAGGGTATGTAAACTTTTGATCAGGGTCATTTTGGTAGTTTGTGTTATCATTATGATTTAAAAAGAGTAAACACAGTTGACTGATAATAAATGGCCTTAAATTTAAAAAATCATATTGTTTCCCTGGTGGTTAGTGGAAACATTGGTAGTCAGCAGTGTGTCCCCTTACATTGTTGAAGGGTCCCCTATATTGGTGGTCAGTGAAAAAGTACCCCATACACCGGTGGTCAGTAAAATATCCGCTTACATCAGTGGTCAGTAAAGCGTCCCTGTACATTGGTGGTCAGTAAGGTATTCCTTACACTGGTGATGAGTAAAGTGTCCCCGTTCATTGGTGGTCAGTGAAATATCCTCTTACATCAGTGGTCAGTAAAGAGTCCCCTTACATTGGTGGTCATTAAGGTGTCCCCTTGCATTGGTGGTTCCTTACATTAGTAGTATGTTGGTCAGTAAGGTGTTCCTTACAATGTTGGTCAGTAAGGTGTTCCTTACAATGATGGTTAGTAAGGTGTTCCTTGCATTGATGGTCAGTAAACTGTCCCCTTACAGTGGTGGTCAGTAAGGCGTTTCTTACATCAGTGGTCAGTATAGTGTCCCCTTACATCAGTGGTCAGTAAAGTATCCCCTTACATCAGTGGTCAGTAAGTGCTCCCTTGCAGTGGCGTATCATCCATGGTTGCCAGTGTTCACTGCACACGGGCCTCGGGGGGGCACTGTGACCCACCCAGCACACATGGATGATTGTCCCTTGGTTCACAGCCAGGGATGATCGGTGGGAGGGACAGCTGTAGGCACCGATCTCCCTGTATGGCAGCCCCTTCTCCTCCTCTCCCTCCTGTGGCTATCAGTGCTTACAGCTGTCCCTCCCGCCGCACAGATCCTCCCGGGCTGTTCTCCATGTCCTCCTCCTCCCGTTCTCCTCCTCCGCTTCCCGTGTTCTCTCCCAGCACGATGTGTCCTCCTTCTCCACTACCCTGTGCTTGTCTCGAAGATGTCAGGGGGTCCTGATATCTCACCAAAGACCACCGACAAG
Organism: Lithobates sylvaticus; assembly: GCA_028564925.1. Lineage (NCBI taxonomy): Eukaryota > Metazoa > Chordata > Amphibia > Anura > Ranidae > Lithobates > Lithobates sylvaticus. Next base: position 120,075,351 of record CM053026.1, read on the forward strand.
GCTGATTAAAGATAAAAAAAAATATTGCAAAAAGTATTAAAAAATGTAATTGTAAAAAAATTATAAAAAATATAATTGTAAAAAATTCAATAAAAAAACGTCTGAAACCACCCCCCCCCCCCCCCCCCCCCCGCCCTGACTACAATGTCCACTGCCTCAAACCCCCCCCCCCCCCAAGAAAAAAACAAAAAAACAATTACATTGTAAAAAAATAAATTGTGTATGTGATTCACTCTGTGCTTACCCCACCGTTCATATGAATACCTAAATAATCCCACACTTATAAGCATGAAAACATGCTGCTATCTCTAAAAAAATAAAATACTTAATTTTAACATTTAACAGATTCTAAACATAAAAGAGATGCGCAAATTATGTGAACACAATATAAAAAATGTGTGCCTTAACCGCCTCAGCCTCGGACCATTTGGCTGGCCAAAGACCAGAGCACTTTTTACGATTCGGCACTGCGTCGCTTTAAGTGAAAATTGCAGGGTCGTGCCTCCCAAACAAAATTGACATCCTTTTTTTCCCACAAATAGAGCTTTCTTTTGGTGGCATTTGATCACCCCTGCAGTTTTTTATTTTTTGCGCTATAAACAAAAAAAGAGCGACAATTTTGAAAAAAAACTCTTTTACCTTTTACTATAATAATTATCCCCCAAAAAAATATAAAAATTATTTTTTTCCTCAGTTTAGGCTGATACGTATTCTTCTACATATTATTGGTAGAAAAAAAATCGCAATAAGCGTATATTGATTAGTTTGTGCAAAAGTTATAGCGTCTACAAAATAGGGGTTCGTTTTATGGGATTTTTATTAATATTTTTTTTTTTTACTAGTAATGGCAGCGATCTGCGATTTTTATCGTAACTGCAACATTATGGCGGACATGTCAGACAATTTTGACACATTTTTGGGACCATTGGCAATAATAGAGCGATCAATGCGATTAAAAATGCACTGATTACTGTAAAAATGTCACGGGCAGTGAAGGGGTTAAAACTAAGGGGCAGTGAAGGGGTTAATGTGTGTCCTAGTTTGTGTTCTAACTGAAGGGGGATGGGGACTGTACAGGGAAACTAACAGATCACTGTTCATACTCTGTATGAACAGACGATCTGTCAGTTCTCCCCTCTACACACACAGTTCCGGGTTCTCCGTGTGCCCTGAGCGATTGCGGGAGGCCGACGCTGATCGAGACCGCGGGGCACTAGTATTGGCTCGGGGAGTGAGCGGAGGCACGCCCCCTAGTGGCCGTCTATGTTACCGACGTAACATAGCGGCGGTTCGCGCTGCCGAGCCATGTTGCCGCAGTACAACTGCGGCAGCTGGTCGGCAAGTGGTTAAATGAGTAAATACGTGCAATAAATTAATAATATATAAATAACTTTGTGCAATAAATTAATCCAAATAAATAGGCCACTGCAACATTATAAGTGAGCTTTGACAAAACGTCCCATGTGAATTCTAAAGGAATAGTGAAAACAAATATTCACAAAAATAATTGTATCAAAAAAAGTCCAAACTGCAACAAAGTGACAAAGTGAAGAAATAACACTTGTATAAAAAAAAAGTGATGCCGCCTTTCGCTCAAAAAACTTGATTGGATACTTCAATTCTGAAGGAGATATACAGTGGTGTGAAAAAGTGTTTGCCCCCCTTCCTCATTTCCTGTTCCTTTGCATGTTTGTCACACTTAAGTGTTTCGGAACATCAAACCAATTTAAACAATAGTCAAGGACAACACAAGTAAACACAAAATGCAATTTGTAAATGAAGGTGTTTATTATTAAAGGTGAAAAAAAATCCAAACCATCATGGCCCTGTGTGAAAAAGTGATTGCCCCCTTGTTAAAACATACTATAACTGTGGTTGTCCACACCTGAGTTCAATTTCTCTAGCCACACCCAGGCCTGATTATTGCCACACCTGTTCACAATCAAGGCATCACTTAAATAGGAGCTGCTTGACACAGTAAGGTCCACCAGAAGATCCTTAAAAGCTACACATCATGCCGAGACCCAAAGAAATTCAGGAACAATTGAGAAAGAAAGTAATTGAGATCTATCAGTCTGGAAAGGGTTATAAAGCCATTTCCAAAGCTTTGGGAATCCAGCGAACCACAGTGAGAGCCATTATCCACAAATGGCGAAGACATGGAACAGTGGTGAACCTTCCCAGGAGTGGCCGGCCGCCCAAAATTACCCCAAGAGCGCAGCGACGACTCATCCAAGAGGTCACAAAAGACCCCACAACAACGTCCAAGGAACTGCAGGCCTCACTTGCCTCAGTTAAGGTCAGCGTTCATGCCTCCACCATCAGGAAAAGACTGGGCAAAAATGGCCTGCATGGCAGAGTTCCAAGGAGAAAACCACTGCTGAGCAAAAAGAACATCAAAGCTCGTCTCAATTTCTCCACAACACATCTTGATGATCCCCAAGACTTTTGGGACAACATTCTGTGGACCGATGAGACAAAAGTGGAACTCTTTGGAAGGTGTGTGTCCAAGTATATCTGGCGTAGAAGGAACACTGCATTTCAGAAAATGAACATTATACCAACAGTAAAATATGGTGGTGGTAGTGTGATGGTCTGGGGCTGTTTTGCTGCTTCAGGACCTGGAAGACTTGCCGTGATAAAAGGAACTATGAATTCTGCTGTCTACCAAGAGATCCTGAAGGAGAATGTCCGACCATCTGTTTGTGTACTCAAGCTGAAACGAACTTGGGTTCTGCAGCAGGACAATGATCCTAAACACACCAGCAAGTCCACCACCGAATGGCTGAAGAAAAACAAAATGAAGACTTTGGAGTGGCCTAGCCAAAGTCCTGACCTGAATCCTATTGAGATGTTGTGGTATGACCTTAAAAAGGCCGTTCATGCTCGAAAACCCTCTAATGTAACTGAATTAGGACAATTCTGCAAAGATGAGTGGGCCAAAATTCCTCCAGGACGCTGTAAAAGCCTCATTGCACGTTATCGCAAACGCTTGGTTGCAGTTGTTGCTGCTAAGGGTGGCCCAACCAGTTATTAGGTTTAGGGGGCAATCACTTTTTCACACAGGGCCATGATGGTTTGGATTTTTTTTCACCTTTAATAATAAACACCTTCATTTACAAATTGCATTTTGTGTTTACTTGTGTTGTCCTTGACTATTGTTTAAATTGGTTTGATGTTCCGAAACACTTAAGTGTGACAAACATGCAAAGGAACAGGAAATGAGGAAGGGGGCAAACACTTTTTCACACCACTGTACATAAAAATAGCCAGGTGACCTCTTACCAAATCGGATGGACCCAAAATTATAAGAGTCAAGATCGCCTTGTGTCAGCTATACACTTGATGATTTCCAGCCGATCTCCTCCGAGCGGTCACTCATCAGCTCTCCCACAATAGAGACACCAAGAGGGGATAATCATACAGCATGCTCCAGCATTAACAGCGATCACCTGTGAAGTTTCCACCTCCACTCCTTAATGGGGATAGCGGCTCTCTTCGTTAGTGAATGGGAAGTTGAATTTTTTATGTGTACAGCACTTGCCTTTTAATAATAATAAAAATAAATACATAAAAAAAAAAACTGACACCATCCACTGCTCTACTGACACCAACCTCTGCCCTACTGACACCGTACACTGCCACCCTACCCCTTCCCCAGAAGCATTGTGAAAAAAAAATATTAAGAGAAAGCTCTAAAAAATATTAAAATAAACAATAAAACTGTAAAAAATAATAGATAATAAAAACAAAAAAAAATACTTACACCATCCACTGCTCTACTGACACTGTCCATTGCTCTACTGACACTGTCCACTGCCCTAGTGACACCACCCACTGGCCGCCAAAAAGCACTTTGAAAAAATGGAAAAAATTCATTGTAAAAAAATAATAAAAAAATAAAAAGTAAAAACTACTGACAACGTCCACTACCCTACTAACACAATCCTGAAGCTAATACCCACCACTGTACACTTCTCACCTGCAAATTCTACCCACCACCATACACTCTGCACTGCTCACCTGCACATAATACCCACCTCCGCACTCATTACCTTCACATAATACCCACCACCATACACTCTGCACTCCTTATCTGCACATAATACCCACCACAATACACTCCACACTCCTCTCCCTGCACATACTACCCACTGCTGTACACCCCGCACTCCTCTCCTGCACATACTACCCATCTCCATACACTCCATACCGCTCTCCCTGCACATACTACCCACCTCTATAAACGCCACACTTCTCTCCTGCGCATACTACCCACCTCCATACACTCCAAACTCCTCTCCTTTACATACTACTCACAACCAAATACACCCCACTCCTCTCCTGCACATACTACCCACCACCAAACACACCCCACTCCTCTGCTGCATATACTACCCACCGCCATACACTCTGCACTGTACATTCCCTATTTAACATTACTGCATTGTAAGTAATCTCAGACTCTATTAAACCACACCCCATTTAGCTACGCCCAACATTTAGCACAATTTAAGCCACGCCCTACGTGTCTATGCCTAGGGCCCACTTTTTAACTTGCACACGGGCCAGCTCATTTCATGATACGACCCTGCTCCCTTGCATTGGTGGTTGGTGGAGAAGGACCCTGTAGATTAGTGGTGATTGAGAGAAAGACCGTATTACATTAGTGATCTTTGAAAGAAGAGTCACCTTACACTGATGGTTAGTTAATTAAGGGCCCCCTTAAACTAAATGATCAGGGAAAATTGAAAATGAAAAAAATATGACACTGTCCACTGCCCTACTGACTAACACTGTCCACTTTTAAGGTAGTGTAAGTCTGTATTTTTACAGTGACATCTATTTTATTATATTTTTCTAAGTTTTCCCTACTATTTAGATAGGTCTTGCTGGATAATTTCTTAAAACAAAAGGGTATACAGAGTGAGAAAAATTAGCTGCACATCAACATCCATCCAACAGGTTTATTGAAAGACTGCCACCAGGACTAAAACAACAGACAAAGGGGTGACAACGTTTTATGCATACATTGTGCTTCTTCAAAACCCAAAGGAAGACTGACCTACCAAACCTCTAAGTAGAGGACACTTCCACCCCACACAGGTGTAGGGGGGTGTGATCAGTTCTCCCCTTATCTTGATAATTTGATAATTTATTTTTTTCTGAACACTATACACATGTTCGTAAAAACAGTCCCTCGACCTTCTTGTGGTTCTACCCACGTATTGTATGGGACACAGATCGCACGTGATCAGGTAAACCACATATTTGGTGTTACAGTTGTAAAAAGATGAGATGTCAAAGTGTTTCTGAGTAGTTGTGGCCTGAAAAGTACCCCCCCCCCCCCGGATATGGCTACAACATGGGCAGTCATGGGCCCCACATTTAAAATTTCCTTTAAAGTGCAGCAACGTGAATGACTGCATTTGATTGCAAGGATTGAAAAAACTTGGAGATAATGGTTGACCTATCGTGGGTGCTCTTCTAGATATAATGTTGACCCCCCCATTTAAGAATGTCTGCACAGATTGTATCAACAATCAGGATGGACAATTCATTTTAAATAATATACCTAACCTGGGCAAATTCCTCACTGAAGGTGGTAGAAAGGGTCAGTTTGCCATAACAATGGTCCAACCTGTTCTTCCTCTGACCTAACTAGTCTTCCCTCTTTTTGCTCCTTGCTATTTGCAATGTCTTCTCCAGCATCCAGCTAGGAAACGCTTAAAAAGTAAAGCAGTCTCTGTCTCAAATTTCAAATCGCTACTGAAAATGCATCTAACACACAGGAACTGTCCTATGGCGACACCCCTGATGGTATGCTTGGGATGAACTGATTGGGCTAGGAGCAATGTATTGCCTGACGGGTTTCCGATAGATGGTCGTCTCAAGACCTGGCACTTTACCTGTAAGACGCACATCTAATTAACAGGACTCTCTGCTGTTATCAGCCGTGCCTGTAAAGGATATATTTTTGTTGTTGCCATTCAAATACTCCAAAAAGGCACTCAGACGATCCACCCCCTTACCCACCACCAACAGGAGATCATAAATATACCTAAGATAAAGCCTAATGTTCGGTCTGAATGTGTTCTCCTCTCCAAAGATGCTGGACCGCCCCCACCAACCCATGTAGAGGTTGGTGAGAGAGGGTGAAAACTTAGCTGCCATCACAGCCCCACATCTCTGGAGGTAAAAAGAAAATCATCAAATACAAAATAATCGTGGGGTAGTAAATACTCCAGTATACCTAAAATATACATATGATGTTCAAGTGTCAGATCCGTACAAGACACTAAAAAGTAAGAAACCGTCTCTATAGCAAGAAGATGGAGGAGAACAGACTTTTGACGTCACAAGTGATTCACAAATAGTCTGTCTCCCATGTGAAATTTCTCTTAAGTTGCAATAAATAGTTGGTGTCTTTTGGATACCCGGGAAGTTGTACTAATGGTTGTAAATAGCTATCTAGCCACTGTCCCAATCTTTCATTAAGGGAGCCAATTCCAGAAATGATAGGTCTACCTTGCAGGAGTTCTAGACCCTTGTGGGTTTTAGGTAAATGGTAGAACGTAGGAATGGTAGGATATTCTGGAATAAGTGACTCCATTTCTTTCTTTTGAAAAATACCTAACCTGAAACCCCTGTTGACTAGTTCAGTTAAAGTAGATTTGATTTGAATCACCCCTTTAATCGCATATATGTCTGGCTGTCCGACAATTGTCGGGCAGCCTCAACCAAATAAGATTCCACATTCATGACAACAATCATGCCTTCTTTGTCAGAATTCCGGATGATTATCGACTAACTTATCTTCTTCAAAACTTTTTAAAGCTAAATGTTCACTCTTCGAGAGATTGTCCTGCCAAGGCAACTTACCCTTTGGTAACTTGATGTCAAGTCTCGCTCAACTAGCTTTTGAAAATTGACTCATATCAGGTGTGCGAGAATTTACCTGGTAGAATTCAGATCTAATTTTGAGGGATGTCAGTTTGGCTGAACAATTACCCCCATCCATAGATAAGTGAGCGGTACTCTCTAGAGCTAAATCTTCTAAGTCCCTAATTACACATAACTCTCTAAACGTGAACACCGTTGTGCTATTTTCCATATCATTTGATCTGTGACAATTTCATCATTTGCTGCATAATAGTGTTTTTTACTAGTGAGATTTCTCACAAACTTGTTAACATCCAAAATCGTGTCAAAAAGATTGAAGTGTATGTTAGGACAAAAAATTCAGTCCTTTGGACAAAAGAGAGGTTTCATGTGGGGAGAGCACTCTAACAGACATGTTCAGGACATTGGATGTATAACTGAGAGATCTGTTATTTAGACATGCGTCTTACAAGTGCCATGTGTTTAGACCACTCTCTATCAGAAACCCCTGTCAGGCAATACATTGCTCCTAGCCCAATCAGGTCATCCCAAGCATACCATCAGGGGTGTTCCCGTAGGACATTTTCTGTGCGTTAGACGCATTTTCAGTAGCGATTTGAAATTTGAGACAGAAGCTGCTTTACTTTTTAAGCGTTTCCTAGCTAGGGGATACCCCCAATGGATGCTGAAGAGGGCATTGCAAATATCAAGGAGCAAAAAGAGGGAATATTTGTTAGGTCAGAGGAAGAGCAGGGTCGACCCTTGTTATAGCAAACTGACCCTTTCTACCACCTTCAGTGCTGAATTTGCCCAGGTTAGGGATATTATTTAAAAGTATTTGCCCATCCTGAATGTTAATACAACCAGTGCAGACATTCTTAAACAGGGGGTCAACATTGTATCCAGAAGAGCACCCACGTTAGATCAGTCATTATCTTCATATTTTCAGTCCTTGCAAACAAGTGCAGTCAGTCACGTTGCTGCACTTTAAAGGAAATGTTAAATGTGGAGCCCATGACTGCCTGTGTTGTAGCCATATCCGGGGGGGGGGGAGGGGGGCAATACTTTTAAGGCCACAACTACTCAGTAACAATTTGACATCTAATCTTTTTACAACTGTAACACCATATATGTGGTTTACCTGATCACGTGTGATCTGTGCCACATATAATACGTGGGTAGAACCACAAGAGGGTTGAGGGATCATTTTTATGAACATGTCTATAGTGTTCAGAAAAATAAAAATACCAATGTAGCATGCTGGTGATATCTCTTCTATGAAGGGTCAGGTTATTGAAAAGATCTGCACTCCCAAGAGAGGTGGGGATATTTTCCGTATTTTATGCCGCAGGGACGTGTTCTGAATATTTTTGCACCAGACACGCATTCCCTCTGGCTTAAAATTTGAGTCGGATGTAAGCCATTTTTAAACTAAGAAGTAGCATGTATAATATGGTGTCTCCCCACTCTAACTTCCTGTTCATTTGGGCCTCCAGGAGCCCTTTGGCTATTTGCCTACATATACTTATCTGTATGTCAGGGGTTGTGATTAGAATATTGTTTTGTTAGGTTGTTATTTAGCCCTGTACTTACTATATTCAGGTCTGCCACTGATATTTATCAGGGCGGTTTTCACATGTACCCACATAGTACATTTGTGCCTATTTCCTTTTGTATTGTGCTGACGTTTAGTGGATACTATATATCACACTCGTCTCTTTGCGATTTGTTGTTATTGCTTTAGGAGATGCATGTGTTTTGGTGTCCTCCATAGAAATATTTTTATTCACATTTGTATGTACTTTTTCTATGGTATCAGTTTTTTAAATGTGGTTACTTTGGCTTTACACACATGTATGTGTATTGTCGTTCAGAATTTTTTTTAGTTTTGCTTATCAAGATAACCTGATCACACCACCCTACACCTGTGTGTGGTAAGTCAGTCTTCCTTTGGGTTTTGAAGAAGCACTATGTATGTGTGCAACGTCGTCAGCCCTTAGTCCGTTGCTTTAGTCCTGGTGTCTTTCAATAAACCTGTTGGACAGATGTTGGTGTGCAGCAAAATTTTCTCACTTGGTCTACATGTTCACAGTTGCGAGTCGGAGATAAAACCCTGCCTTTCCTTTTTGGCGGATTATTACACTCACCTGGCGCAGTGATCTGTTTCATTAACCACTTTCAGACCGGACCATTTTGCTGGCTTAAGACCAGACCACTTTTTGTGATTTGGCACTGCGCCGCTTTAACTGACAATTGCGCGGTCGTGCGACGTGGCTCCCAAAAAAAATTGACGTCCTTTTTTTCCCACAAATAGAGCTTTCTTTTGGTGGTATTTGATCGCCTCTGCGGTTTTTATTTTTTGCGCTATAAACAAAAAAAGAGCGACAATTTTGGAAAAAACGCATTATTTTTTACTTTTTGCTATAATAAATATCCCCCAAAAATATATAAAAAAACATTTTTTTCCTCAGTTTAGGCTAATACGTATTCTTCTACATATTTTTGGTAAAAAAAATGCAATAAGCGATTATTGATTGGTTTGCGCAAAAGTTATAGCATTTACAAAATAGGGGATCATTTTATGGCATTTTTATTAATTTTTTTTTTTTTACTAGTAATTGCGGCGATCAGCGATTTTTATTGTGACTGCGACATAATGGCGGACACATCGGACAATTTTGACACATTTTTGGGACCATTGTCATTTTTACAGCGATCGGTGTGATTAAATTGCACTGATTACTGTAAAAATGGCACTGGCAGTGAAGGTGTTAACCACTACGGGGCGGGGAGGGGTTAAGTGTGTCCTAGGGGTGTGTTCTAACAGTCAGAGGGAGGGGCTGTGTGTTACACTACACTGATCAGCTCTCCCGATTACAGGGAGAGCTGTTCAGTGACAGTGTCACTAGGCAGAACGGGGAGATGCTTGTTTACATCAGCATCTCCCCGTTCTGACCCTCTGTGAGACGATCGCGGGTATCCTGCGGGACCCACGACCCGACTCACTGAGTTTGCCACGGGCACACGCTTGCGCTGCCGGCTGCGTGCACGAGAATGGCACAGCGGCAAATTCAAAGGGATGTACCTGTACGCCCATTTGCCTGTCCGTGACATTCTGCCAACGTACATCTGTGTGTGCCGGTCGTAAAGTGGTTAAAACAAAAGGGCACTGAACCCCAGTGATCTTTGAGCTCTTTCATGTTGTTCAGGTAGATCTCCACCCCTCTGAGGTTGCCTAATGCCTACCCCTGGTCTAAGGTATTCAAAAGATTTTGGTGAAACTGTCCACATTTTGACTTAGCTCTCCAATTCTTTTGAAATGCCCTCTTGATACGTCCACTTGGAGTATCTTGGCGTTCAATGGAAGCGCACGTGGTAGTGGGGGGCCCCAGGTCAACTTTTGCATCGGGGCCCACAAGCTTCAAGCTACTCCTCTACATAAAAATGTTGTAGTAAACTTTGCCAATAATAGCAGAAAATAAACCTTTTTGTATTTTTTTTGGATTTGAAGTACAGCCATATCCAAATACCATTGTCATTTGCATTTGCTGGGCTGGTGAGTTTAACACGAGTTAAGTAAACATGGCTGACGACAACTGCACCTAGAACATTGTTATGCAGATCCTTTGCTTGTGGAGCTGAAGGAGGATTTTGGCAATTAGTTAACATCTGTAAGTTTAAACTTACCATGAAAAAAAAAGAAAAGAAAATGAGCAGCTATGCAATCGCCTGTCTTTGGTTGAGTAGTCAGCACAGCTGTTAGACTTTAGTGATACTTAGAAAAAAAAAAAGTTGGATGTTTTGATTCCGTTCCACATTCAGTCTTAAAAGAAACATGAATTTGTGTGGGCTATTTTCTTTGCCTTAAAGTGTTCTGTCTCAGATTACCAATATTTTTTTTTGTGTGATTTGATTCTTCATCTACTTCCTGGTACTGTCTTGCCTTATTGTGAGAACATTTTAATGCACCGTATATTATATTACTAAGCATCAATGATCATTATACAGCGGCACAAACCCTTTGATAGGTTTGTTCTACAGTGTCTTGCAATATGACAGATAATATTACAGTTTCTTAAGAGCATTACATGCACAATGGCTTGCTTCATTTAAAAAACAGGTTTTTATAGGCAAGTTATAAACTAGTTATAAATGAGCATTAATAGATATAGCATGTATATTTGCTACATAAGACATTTTGTAAAGTAATATTAATAATAATAAAGTATTGCAATTTGCAGGAAGCCATGATGTTTTGTAAAAATCAATTGACTTCTTCGCCATAGCAATACTAATCAATAGAATGTGTTGAGTATACAGTGACGTGTCTTTAAATGATAATGCTCATTGTAGGTCCACAAATTCAATAGACTGTAGGGAAACTTGTGTGAAATTCAGTGGACAGTTTTCTATATCTAATATTGAATGAGAGATAGTTTAATATCACCTAATCCTGAAAAAAAAAAAACCTTGATTGTCTTACGTATCAAAAGTGGAATATCTGTTAGTAGGATGATGGCTTCTAAAGTGAACTGTCTTGAGTTCACTTTGACACACATGAAGCTTCCTATCCTTCCTTTTGGGTGTTCCTGACCTCCCATGAATCCAGATCAGTGATGTGTCATAATACTTTCATGATATATATTCATTATATACAGGGTTCAAGTCCTGGGAAAAAAAGTGTGGGAATTTACCCAAGATTTCCCCAGCCCCCCTGACACTGCAAAAAGTACCTAAAATAGTCGTATTCTGTGCTAAACAATGCAAACTATAAACATGTAGCTAGTGCTATTAACAATGTTTTTAAGTTAAACAAAAGTCAAAAAACATATTTCTCCATTTACACGAAGGTCAGGTTAATATAACCCAGCCAGCACAGAGTACCCCCATATATCAGAGTTTACTGGATTACCCCTTACAGTTCAAGGGAACTCTGACATAAAGGGGAATGCTGCAGATCATGATCTAAAGGGGAACTCTAAAATAAGTGGTGATTAGAGACCCCCTTATATAAGAGTCCACTGTGCTCCCCTTTACATCAGAGTCCCCACTTACATCAGGGTCTGCAGCATTGCCCTTTACATCAGAGTTCCCCTTCACATCAGCGTCCACAGAGTTCCCCCTTGCACTGTAAGGGGGAATTCTGCAGACTGATGTAAAGGGGAATGCCGGGAACTCTGTTGTGGGGGGGCTCTGGTGACCTGGTCTGGTATTTTTTATGCCTGCCACCAGATGCAGTGTGCCACTTGTGACCCATAGCCTGCCACCAGATGCAGTGCCACTTGCAACCCATAGCCTGCTGCCAAATGCAGTGTGTCACTTGTCACCCATAGCTCGCCACCAGGTGCAGTGCCACTTGCCACTCAGAGCCTGCCACCAAATGCTATGTGCCACTTGCCACCCATATTCCGCCACCAGATGCAGTGCCTGTCACCCAGAGCCTGTCGCCAAATGCCATTTGCCACTTGCCACCCATAGTCCGCCACCAGATGCAGTGCCACTTGCCACCCAAAGCTTGCTGCCAAATGCCATGTGCCACTTGCCACCCATAGTCTGCCACCAGATGCAGTGTCACTTGCCCCCCATAGAGTGCCACCAGATGCAGTGCTACTTGCCACCCACAGCCAAATGCAGTGTGCCACTTGCCACTAGATTCCATTTGCCACTTGCCACCTACAGCCTGCCACCAAATGCAGTGTGCCACTTGCCACCCAGAGCCCGCCACCAGGTGCAGTGCCACTTGCCACCCAGAGCCTGCCACCAATTGCCATGTGCCACCCATTTTTTCAGGAGCAGTGATTTTAATAATGCTTAAAGTGAAACAATAAAAGTGTAATATTCCTTTAAATTTCGTACCGGGGGGGTGTGTATAGTATGCATATAAAGGAGCGCATGTTTCCCGTGCTTAGAACTGTCCCTGCACAAAGTGTTATTTTTGCAGGAAAAAAAGCTATTTAAAATCACTTGCGGCTATAATGAATTGCCGGCTCCCGTAATACAGAGAACAGTCATTGTAAGTCATTGATTAAAAAAAAGCGTGGGGGTCCCCCCAATGTCAGTTACCAGGCCCTTCAGGTCTGGTATGGATATTAAGGGGAACCCCGGGTCAAATAAAAAAAAAAAAAATGACGTGGGGTTCCCCCTTCAGGTCTGGCATGGATTTTAAAGGGAACTCCACGCCATATTTAAAAAAGAATGGCGTGGGGGTCCCCCTTACAATCCATACCAGACCCTTATCTGAGCACGCATCCTGGCAGGCTGCAGGAAAAGAGGGGGGACGAGAGAGCGCCCCCCTCTCCTGAACCGTACCAGGCCACATGCCCTCAACATTGGGAGGATGCTTTGGGGGTCTGTGACCCATCAAAGCACCATGTCCCCATGTTGATGAGGAGAAGGGTCTCTTCCCCACAACCCTTGCCGGTGGTTGTGGGGGTCTGCGGGCGGGGGGCTTATCAGAATCTGGAAGCCCCCTTTAACAAGGGGACCCCCAGATCCGGCCCCCCCCCGTTTGAAATGGTGAGGGGGTACAAAAGTACCCCTACCATTTCACAAAGAAAGTGTAAAAAATAGTTAAAAAACACACAGACACCTTTGGGAAAAGTCCTTTATTAAAAATAAAAAAAGATTCCAGCGGTGGTAATCCACTCTTGCTATCCAGCGAAGGGTGGTCTCTGCTCCGGGGTCCAGCGATGGCTGATCTCTTCCGACGTCCAGCGCTGTGCGTCCTGTCTCCCCGGAGACACTGAGGGAATTCCGTCTACAGAGCAGGAGCGGGCCACTCCGCCACCTGACCCCACCCCCCTCTGACGCAATGCAAGAGGCAAGCTGGGATTCCCCTGTGAAGTACGGGTGACCCCGCCACCCTCTGAAAAGGACTTTTCCCAACAGTGTCTGTGTGTTTTTTAACTATTTTATACACTTCCTTTGTGAAATAGTACCATTGGGCCGGGATCTGGGGGTCCCCTTGTTAAAGGCGGCTTCCAGATTCTGATAAGCCCCCCGCCCGCAGACCCCCACAACCACTGGCAAGGGTTGTGGGGAAGAGACCCTTCTCATCATCAACATGGGGACATGGTGCTTTGAGGGGTCACAGAACCCAAAGCATCCTCCCAATGTTGAGGGCATGTGGCCTGGTACGCTTCAGGAGGGGGGGCGCTCTCTCGTCCCCACCCCTCTTTTCCTGCAGCCTTCCAGGTTACGTGCTCGGATAAGGGTTTGGTATGGATTTTGAGGGGGACCCCCACGCCATTTTTTTTATTTACCGTGGAGTTCCCCTTAAAATCCATGCCAGACCTGAAGGGTCTGGTATGGATATTTAGGGGGAACCCCGCGTCATTTTTTTTTTATTTGACCCGGGGTTCCCCTTAATATCCATACCAGACCTGAAGGGCCTGGTAATTGAATTTGGGAGGACCCCCACGCTTTTTTTTTTTTTTTTTTATCAATGACTGTTCTCTGTATTATGGGAGCCGGCAATTCATTATAGCCACGAGTGATTTTAAATAGCTTTTTTTCCTGCAAAAATGACACTTTGTGCAGGGACAGTTCTAAGCATGGAAAACATGTGCCCCTTTACAGACACACTATACACACCCCCCAGGTACGAAATTTAAAGGAATATTACACTTTTATTGTTTCACTTTAGGCATTATTAAAATCACTGCTCCTAAAAAAACGGCCGTTTTTGAAACTTTTTTTTGCATTGATACATGTCCCCTGGGGCAGGACCCAGGTCCCCAAACACTTTTTATGACAATAACTTGCATATTAGCCTTTAAAATTAGCACTTTTGATTTTGAACGTTCGAGTCCCATAGACTTTAATAGGGTTCTAAAGTTCACACAAGCTTTAGGTCTGTTCACAGGTTCTGGTGCAAACCGAACAGGGGGGGTGTTCGGCTCATCCTTACTTGCCACCCATAGCCTGCTGCCAAATGCAGTGTGTCACTTGCTACCCATAGCCCACCACCTGGTGCAGTGCCACTTGCCACCCAGAGCCTGCCACCAAATGCCATGTGCCACTTGCCACCCATAGTCCGTCACCAGATGCAGTGCCACTTGCCACCCAGAGCCTGCCGTCAAATGCAGTGTGTCACGTGCTACCCAAGAGTTTCATGCTGGGACGTGTAGCCATTCCCTTTTGGGTTGTCACATCCCCAAAAGTGAAGGACTGCAAGTCCCAGCATGAACCTCTAATATCATTAAGTACTGTTGTCCTCCATCTGGATACCGCCGGTCTGCCGGAGAAGATTGAGGATGATGTGGCCGCAGCAGAAGTTAAATCCTCCTCTGCTTTGAATTGTAGGGCCTCGCTTTTGGTGACATTACTGGTTGCTAGATGCCATGCGAAAGGTGCCTAGCAACCAGTTAGAGCAGTGAGCCAATGGCTGGTGGATTTGGGTGGATTAAAACGGTTCCACCGGGACAAGTGACAGCGGCAATGTAGCGGCCTATTTACGGGCATCAGATCAGCCCAGTGGGCAATTCCGGAACACGTGGTCATGGGAATGGCGTTGTGCAGGAACGTCGTTCCCATGCTTTCCAGCAGGACTTGAGCTCTGATTATATACTTGATTGTGAATGGGGTGCAGGTGTGTTAAATTTGGTATTATCGCTCTCACTCTCTCATACTGGTCACTCGAAGTTCAACATGGCAAGTATGGCAAAGAACTCTCTGTGGATCTGAAAAAAAGAATTGTTGCTCTACATAAAGATGGCCTAGGCTATAAGACGATTGCCAAGGCCCTGAAACTGAGCTGCAGCACAGTGGCCAAGACCATATAGCAGTTTAACAGGACAGGTTCCACTCAGAACAGGCCTCGACATGGTCGACCAAAGAAGTTGAATGCACGTGCTCAGCGTCATATCCAGAGTTTTTTTTTTGGAAATAGAGGTATGAGTGCTACCAGCATTGCTGCAGAGGTTGAAAGAGTGGGGGGTCATCCTGTCAGTGCTCAGACCATACGTCGCACACTGCATCAAATTGGTCTGCATGGCTGTCATCCCAGAAGGAAAGCTCTTCTAAAGATGATGCGCAAGAAAGCCCGCAAACAGTTTGCTAAAGATAAGCAGACTAAGGACATGGATTACTGGAACCATTTCCTGTGGTCTGATGAGACCAAGATAAACTTATTTGGTTCCGATGGTGTTAAGCGTGTGTGACGGCAACCAGGTGAAGAGTACAAAGACAAGTGTGTCTTGCCTACAGTCAAGCATGGTGGTGGGAGTGTCATGGTCTGGGGCTGCATGAGTGCTGCCGACACTGGGGAGCTACAGTTCATTGAGGGAACCATGAATGCCAACATGTACTGTGACATACTGAAGCAGAGCATGATCCCCTCCCTTTGGAGACTGGGCCGCAGGGCAGTATTCCAACATGATAACGACCCAAAACACACCTCCAAGACGACCACTACCTCTGAGGGTAAAGGTGATGTACTGGCCAAGCATGTCTCCAGACCTAAACCCTATTTAGTATCTGTGGGGCATCCTCAAATGGAAGGTGGAGGAGCGCAAGGTCTCTAACATTCAACAGCTCTGTGATGTCGTCATGGAGGAGTGGAAGAGGACTCCAGTGGCAACCTGTGAAGCTCTGGTGAACTCCAAGCCCAAGAGGGTTAAGGCAGTGCTGGAAAATAATGGTGGCCACACAAAATATTGACACTTTGGGCCTAATTTGGACATTTTCACTTAGGGGTGTACTCACTTTTGTTGCCATCAGTTTAGACATTAATGGCTGTGTGTTGAGTTATTTTCAGGGGACAGCAAATTTACACTGTTATACAAGCTGTACACTCATTACTTTACATTGTAGCAAAGTGTCATTTATTCAGTGTTGTCACATGAAAAGATATAATAATATATTTACAAAAATGTGAGGGGTGTGCTCACTTTTGTGAGATACTGTATATATATATATATATATATATATATATATATATATATATATATATATTCCATATGTGGTTTGCATTTTATAGGCCATTCCTACAATGTAAAATGTGGGCCATGTTTTGACCCTGCTTTATTCAGAGGGAAGTTCATGATTGAAGTTCCAAAGCCAGCAGAGCACGAAGCACATTTATAATTGTGCATTTTCTTTCTTTTTTTTTTAACCATATTGCTGTTTTATAAATTGGCCCTTTACTGAGTGAACTTTAATAGTCTATTAGGATTTTTTTTTTTCACAAGAAAAAGGTTTATTCAAATCTTTACATTACAAGCGATGGACAGGCACAGTTGATAACGTTTACATTACAGTAGGGTTTACCACATAAAAAAATGTCTGATATTCAGAGGGGAGTGAAACCCCTACATTACAGTAGGATAGTATGCTGATAGGTGTATTTTACAATAAGGTCACAGGAGGAAGTCATTGGGGGGAGAGGGGGAGGGGAGGGGGAAGGGGGAGGGGAGAGGGAGTGATAAGATTAGTTAAAAACTCCACATAAGTATTAGCAGGCAAGAAAACAGATAAGTAAACACTTATCGCGGTGCAGCCTCAAGTCCCAGCACATCGTCTGCAACTGAATTCATAATTGTCAATAGTTTGGGGGTGAAGTAGGCCCTATGCAAGAACTTAACTTGCAGAAAACGGTCCCTGGCTGAGATCATATTAGTTACAAATGAGGATAAACAAGCTTCCCAGTCCTCTTCAGTCAAGTCACGGATGTGTATTTTCCACTTGTCAAAGGTCTTTTCTAATTTTTTAGTAGGGGTTATGGATAGGCGGAAATACAGGGAGGATAAGGCTTTGTCTATTACCTCGGCAATAAGCAATCCTTTTATAGGGTCCGATTCTAGGGTGAGAGAGGGTGGGAACTGCTTCTGAAATGCGTGGTGAAGCTGGTAGTAGCGGAACAACATCCACCCCAGTAGTATGTTCGCATCTTTAAGGTCGGAGAAGGAGCGCAATTTGCCACCGGAAACCACATGTTTAAGATTCACTATCCCCTTTCTTGCCCAAACCTGTGGATCAGGAACTTTATTCAGATGTGGAAGATTTGGGTTACCCCATAAGGGAAGATGTGGGGAGAACGTCTCTGGAGAGCTATAACGGGCCCTCGCCCTGTGCCATACCGGAATAGTGGTATGCATCAGGTCAGTAATACTGGGTGGGATTTTGGTCCCCTGAACACCAAGTTGCTAAGGGTGGAGTATGACCCCATGATGACCGCCTCTAGGGTAACCACTGGGTTATCTTTAGGTTGGGAGAACCACCATCTGACCATTACCAGGACCGCCGCCCAGAAGTAAGCCTGAAAGTTAGGTAAGGATAGGCCCCCTTGAGTGATAGGGAGCTGTAAAGTGGGGATGGCCAAACGTGGAGGCCTCCCATTCCACACAAAGGAGGATATAATACCCCAACGTTTCTTAAAGAAAAAAGCTGGGGGCACCAATGGGGAATTACGGAAGAGATAGAGAAACTTAGGTAAATATACCATGTTGACAAGGTTCACTCTACCCACTGGGGTAAGGGAGAGACACCTTCAGGCCATACATTTCTGAGAGAAGGCCCTAAGCAATGGCAAGAGGTTCAGCTCAAAATATGAGGAGAAGGGAACCCTTATCACAACCCCCAAGTTTTTAAATTCGGATTTCAAGGTCAACGGGGTATCAGTCTGGGCATGTTTCCCCAAGGTGTGCAACGAGAAAAGAAGTGACTTTCCCCAATTAACCCTGATGCCCGAAAATAATCCGAACACATCAACGATTTGGAGGGCTGGTGGGAGAGAGGATATGTCTTTCAGGAACAGGAGGGTATCATCTGTGTATAGGGATATTTTGTCTACAATCACCCCTACCTTTATACCTTCAACCGAGGAAGCAGACCTGATATGGACTGCCAGGGGCTCCATGGCCAGGGCAAACAGGCCCGGGGAGAGCGGGCAACCCTGTCTTCCCCGAGTTAGGGAAAAAGGAGAGGACAATGAATTCTTAGTGCGTATTCAAGCTGTAGGGTTGTGGTAAAGCAGTTGAACCCACTTAATAAACCGAGGGCCAAATTTGAACTTAAGTAGGATGGCCCAGAGGTAGCGCCACTCCACTGAATCAAAAGCCTTTCCAGCATCTAGGGAGGCTACCACCTCTGAACCGCCCCCGCCCGCCCTAGAGAGATGTGTAAGGAGGCGTTGGATATTAATGTCAGTTCCCCTACCTGGCATAAATCCGGATTGATCCTCGTTGTACCAGCACAGTTATCACAGTATTCAATCGGCCGGCCAGGACCTTAGCCAACAGTTTTGCATCCACATTGAGGAGGGATATTGGCCGGTACGAGGAACACTGCTCCGGAGCCTTATCAGGCATGAGAAGAACCACAATAACCGCTTCAGCCATAGAAGGGGAGAGAGATCCCTCCTCCATGGCTTTTTGGAGCATGAGCCTGAATGTAGGGAGCAGCTCCTCCGCATATGTCTTAAAGAGTTCAGCTGGGAGGCCATCAGGGCCCAGTGTCTTACCATTTTGCAGAGAGGCCACCGCCTGCTGGAGCTCTTCCAGTGTAATGGGGCCATCTATTGCATCTCTAGAGGTAGATTTCAAGCATGGCAGGTGTATTTCCTCCAGATATTCGGATAGTCCCTCATCCGTACCCACCATCCGGGAGCTAGACAGCTCTTGATAAAATGATGCATTAATAGAGGCAGAATCGGTTAGCAGCGACCCTTCAGAGTTGGAAATGCCTTATATAGATACAGGCGAGGAACTCTCCCTAGCCAACCATGCCAGCATACTCCCATTTTTTCCCCATGCTCGAACATGCGTTGAGATTGATATAAGAACTTGGTTTTAGTAGCAGATGTATGGAGCAGAAGAACATCTTTCAGTGCTGCCTGAAAATCAGAGTACACTCTGGGAGGCCTCGACAGGGAGTATTCCACCTCAAGTGCAGCCACTCTTTCTTCAGCCCTCAGTAGATATGATTTATTTCTACTATCCATCTTTTCAGATTCTTGTGCAGCCAAACTATTTCTTTTAAGTTTTGGACAGTAGAAAAGGATTACAACTCTGTTGAGCATGTATTGCTAGATGTGTCCCTGCTGGGGGAGAGTTACCCTCTGTATTTGTCTATGTGATCTTTAATATCAAATACGCTCACAAGCTCCATGCATTTTAAATCAGGTATAGCAGATTTATAGCCTACAGCAGTGTATCTAGTGTTCCTCCAGCCTTGCAGGATTACCCATTCTATGTGTGCAATCCAACCATATAACATAGAGCTTCTAACAAAGCTCATAGGGCAGAGATTGTATTTAATTTAAATTTGTTTTACTTTGTTTTTTTTAATTGTATCAAACTAGGTAGATTGGATTTGCAATTGATACAGTGTGTTTTCAGATTGGGAGATGTACCCATAAACAGAAGTTGGGATGCCATACATGCTCAGGTGCAGGTGATCTTTTATAATCTTAAAGTGATTGTAAAGGTTGTTTTTTTTTTTTTTTTTTATAACAAACATATCATATTTACCTGCTCTGTGCAAGGGTTTTGCACAGAGCAGCCCCAATCCTTCTTTTCTGGGGTGTTCCGGTGGACCTCCTGGCTCCTCCTCTTTATCTGGGTGCCCCCACGGAGAGACGCTTTCCCTGGGGGCACCTGTGCGGGAGCGCACCTGAGTCCTGCTGCTGCGTCCATTGACACAGACAGCAGGACTCAGCCCCCGCCCCTGGCTCCTGTGTCACTGGATTTGATTGACAGCAGCGGGAGCCAATACTCCGGGTGTAGGTGTCGGCATCTTAACTCGGGCAGCCAACTTTGACTCGTTGCAGCTTCACAGTTGGCTGGCCACTGCACATGTGCGAGCTGCGCTGTGCCCTGTGAATGATCCCGCAGTCTCCTGGGACTTGTGATGTGTGCCAAGAGGCTGTGGGGGAAAGAGGGAGGACTGAACTTCCGCTCAGATTGCGGTGGCGATCAGACAGAAATTGGGAGCTGGTACCTGTCAAAAACAGGTACCTGCCCCCCCCCCCAAAAGAATGTGGTAGAGGAGGGGGGTTGTAGGCGGAAAAGCAGAACGTTCCATTTTCGGAGAAGTTCTGCTTTAAGGTGGATTATATTTTTTTGGATTATCTGAATTAGAATCACTATTCATTTGTTGCATAACCACAGCAAGAGAAATTGGTGATAAGAAAAATAATGTGGTTATTTATAGGGAACACTGATCATTATGTTGAAGTTTGGAGTATGAAATTTTATTTAGCACTTTGCACTTTATTGGTGAGCACTTAATTGGAGTAACAATTGGATCAATTGTACCTACATAATATTATAATGATTTTGAATGCTGTGCAGTTATATACAGTAGTTGCACAGCAACACACTGATTAGAGTGAGGGCTTTTTTTTGGTTTAATCCTTTCTCACCATAACCTGCATAGCTATACTATCCAGGGGCGGACTGACCATTTGAGCATTCGGGCACTCGGGCACTGCCCAAGTGCCCCATGCCACTAAGTGGCCCCATCAGGGTTGCCAGCCTCAATAAAACCAGGGACAGTATGTAAAAATCTGTGTTTTTTTAATCCCAAGATTATAGCTGCCCGGCCTCTCCAGTACCTTTTCAGTGTGTTTGTATATTCTGTGTGTGTATACTGTATGTGTTTGTGTATACTGTGTGTGTATATTGTGTGTCTGTGTGTATATACTGTATGTGTGTGTGTGTATACTGTGTGGCCCCATAATCTATTACCTGGGGCCCCATAATCTCCTATTACCTGGGGGCCCCATAATCTTCTCCTATTGCCCGGGGGCCCCATAATCTTCTCCTATTGCCCGGGGGCCCCATAATCTCCTATTGCCCATGAGGCCCCATGAGTTGTCAGTCCACCCCTGATACTATCTCACAGTTAGATAGTAAAGTAAATTTTAGCTTAAAGGGTTTGTAAAGGTTTGTGTTTATTCACCTTAATGCATCCTATGCATTAAGGTGAAAAAACACCTGGCAGTGACCAGTGTTCTGCTGAGAAAGATCCCCCCCGGCGGATAATGACCCCCCTGTACTGCGCAGTACAAACCACAACGGAGCCGCCGAAAATATCTGAAGTTGAACATCTGTGAGTCAGCTGTACACGGCGCCTGCGTAATGAGCACAACATTGTGTCAGACGCTGCCGCACGCTCCCGATGCTCGTGCTACTCTGCACTATAACAGTAATACACCCGCCCCTTGCAGAGTAGCACGAGAATCGGGAGCGTGCGGCATCGTCTAGTACAATGTCGTGTTCATTGCGCAGGCGCCGTGTACAGCTGACTCACAAGTGTTTATGTTCGGCTAATTTTGGCGGTCCTGTAGTGGTTCGTACTGCGCAAGCACTGCGCATGCGCAGTACAGGGGGATCATTATACATTTTTCGTCAGGACACCGGCCCCCAGCCCCCCGTTTTACTTACCTGAACCCTCAAACTTGTCCCACGGGGAGGCGTCTTCTCTCTGCTAGGGGGTTCTCGGCTGTTGATTGGATAGATTGATAGCAGGGCAGCCATTGGCTCCCGCTGCTGTCAATCAAATCCAATGACGCGGCTTCCAGGGGGCTGGGCCGAGTCCTGCATTCGGCATCTACGGATGCCGAATGCTGGCCTCTGGAGTGCGCCCGCAAGGTAACCCCCCGGAAGAGTGCTTCTCCTAGGGTGTTATCTGATGTGGGGAGGAGCCGAGAGAGACGCCAAGGGACCCCAGAAGAGCGGCGTCGGGGCCACTCTGTACAAAACGAGCTGCACAGTGGAGGTAAGTATGACATGTTTGTTATTTTTTTGTATTATTTTCAAATACCTTTAGTATCACTTTAAGATACTGATCTCTGTTAACAACAGACATTATAGCATGACAACTAGCTGGAAAAGTAATTATGAAATATTGATATACTATATTTAATTTTTACTTGTCCAAAAAAAATGAACAGAATTTTTTTTCGGTCCTTTTTTTAGTACTGATTATAATAAACGAACAAAGGAATATGTACTAAAACACTCCACATCGCCTTTAAATACCATGGTTCTATAATATTAGTTTACTTAAAAGTCCATGATCATTTACATTAGGGTTAGCTATCACTTAAGCAGGCATCTGGTCTTTATAATATAGCAGCAGTTATTACAGCTGTCATGTCAACTGACAGAACCTTTTATTTCCTGTTTAACAGAAGGATGAAGAGTACTGTACACAGATTTAATGCTGTAAGTGCGATGGACAGTCTGGTTCATCCCAAGGCCGGATGTTCTCACAGGACTGTCTGGAGAAGTAAAGACTATATTTTAAATTTCTTCTTAGGTCACATGCTCAGCATGATGTCATTACTCCTCAGACACAGCTGAATGGAAGCGTTCTGTCTGTGGGAATGTTATAGCAATTCTTTGTGTGTAGTCAGATTATATGATAAAGCGTTTGCAGACACACTTATGGCAGTTATAAATCAGACTTTTCCTTCTAATGAGACCAGTAAATCAGGGTTCTTTTTTATCCTTTTATTCTGTGTTAACGGTTACTATAATAAAGGAACAAAGGAAAGAAAATCAGAAAGAAGGATCAAAATGCAAGCACATGTGATGCTGTTTCTTGCTCAGCGAGCTTTATAAGATGGTGATAAAGTTTGAAGCCTTGCATGACAAAATTAATGAGCATGGAAAGGCGCTGCTTCCTGCCAGATGCTTCCTGGAATGAGGGCACTAGAGCACAGAGATGTTAACATGTCTACAATTAGCAGATCTTCCTACAAGGAGGCCTTGTTTACTTTGTACTCTTATTCCCCTGAATGCACCTTGCAGCTTGTGACGCTGGAGATCGTTTCTCAATGTCACACTTTTTTTCTAAGTAGAATATTACTCTGCCAGTGCTATTTTATTACAGATATTTACTGTATATAGTGCCCTCACCTTACACAGTGCTCTCCATTCACACCAGTCCCTTCCTTCAAGAAGCTTACAGTCAAAGCTTTCTAACGCACATGCACACACTCCAAAGACATGCTGGTAGGTTCATTGGCTTCTGTCTAAATTGGCCTTAGTATATGAATGTGAGTTAGGGACCTTAGATTGTAAGCTCCTTGAGGGTAGGGACCGATGTGAATGTACAATGTATATGCATAGCTCCCAACTGTCCCTGATTTTGAGGGACTGTCCCTACCCTGTCCACCTTTAAGAGATCCCTGAAAACTAATTTATTCAGGGAAGCCTATCCCACACCCACCTAACAACAACTGTCCCCGAGCCACCCCCATAAAATCATTCTCTGCAGCTATTACCTTTTGTACCACCACCCCGTCCCTTTAGAATGTAAGCTCTATGAGCAGGGCCCTCCTGCACCTTTTGTATTGAACTGTACTGTAATTGTGTTGTCCCCCCTATACATTGTAAAGCGCTGCGTAAACTGTTGGCGCTAGATAAATTGTGTATAATAATAAAATAATAATTTGGAGCAATGTCCCTCTGTCCCTCATTTCTCTTCATTTGTCCCTCATTTTGGTCTGATCTATATATATATTGTATCTATATTGTATATAAAATGCACTTTTTATCTATCAAAAAGTGTTTTCCAGCCCTAAATCTTTCATCTGATTTCTAAATTGCTTAATTTGCAAATTCCAAGAGCCAATAGAAAGGAATAGTAGTAAAAAAAGTACTCGTGGTTTTAACCAATCTTGTTTTTTTGTACAATTCTCCTTTAAGGGGGTGTGGCAGGGGTGTGTGTCCTATTCCTGCATACTTTTGCTGATAGGTGTCCCTCATTCCCATCTCAAAAAGTTGGGAGGTATGTATATGTAAAGTGCTGCGTAAATTGATGGCGCTATATAAGTACCTTAAATAATAATAATAATACACACACATACTCGGGCCAATTTAGAAATGAGCCAGTTAACCTACCAGCATGTCTTTGGAGTCTGGGAGGAAACCAGAGTACCCAAATGAAACCCTTGCAAGCATGGGGAGATCTTCCCCATCCGCTGCAGTTGTACTGCGGCAGAATGGCATGCTAGTGGGCGTGTGTGCCCCCTGCTCGCCCCCTCCGAGCCGATGCGAGTGCTCGGGGCACACAGAGAACCGGGATCTGTGTGTGTAAACACACATTGTGTGCAAATAGATTTAGAGAATTTAGTTTTAGGTTGAACTTCCACGTTAATATGTCAGTTGTGCAGTAGGGGATGACCTTCGTGGCCTCTTGCCCTAGAGTGAATGTCATTTGGCTGGGAGATTTTATTACGGTATTAACCCCTTGTTTAGATAGGACCTACTCTCACCCTATAGGGACCTTCACGTTATGGCTTGACCTATTTTGCCCACATGTTTCAGGCTGTTTCTGTGGTAAAAAAAAATGCTTTTCAACATCTTACGGCTCAACTTCCTGTATTAACCTAATTCTACCACACTCTTCACTGCTCCCTCTGCTGCAATGTGTTTTATCTCTCTGCATTGCCGTCAGATCACACCTTCTGCTAGGTTATATAGTAGTGATGGCGAACCTTGGCACTCCAGGTGTTTTGGAACTACATTTTCCATGATGCTCTTGCACTCTGCAGTGTTGTTGAGCATCATGGGAAATGTAGTTCCAAAACATCTGGGGTGCCAAGGTTCGCCATCACTGTTATATAGTATTAGAAACAGGTGGGGCATCCAAACCATTTTGATCAAATTGATCCTACCTACAACAGATAAAAGAAGTTTACACTAAGTTCAACTTTTTGTCCTAAACATCTGCAACAAAGGGGAGACATTAAGCTATTTATATTGATTATTAGAGGACGTTGTACGAATGCCTAAATAAGTTATCTGTTATACCGCCTTTAAATTGGATAAAGAGGCTTCTATTTTTTCTGGAATCAGGTCCAAGGGGAGAAGCATACATTTATCCTAGTTAACAATCAAGCCTGGATGAACAACACCAAATTCATTTAATAGACACATAGAACATGAAAGAGATGATTTTGCATCTGACAAAAATAATAAAGTGTTGTCACCATATAATGCTACTTTTTCCTACTCTTAAAGGCATAAATAGCAGGGGGGATGGACAACTATGTCTAGTCTTTCTATGCAATACAAAGAGAGAAGAAATTGACTGGTTAATTCTGATTCTAGCCCTTGGTGTAACATAAAGAATAATTGGACCTAGTACATGGTTAGTCAGGACTATCAGAAAATAGTCCAACTACACACTATCAAAAGCCTTGGCTTTATCAAGAGCCAACATGGCTCTATTGCCAGGATTATCCATAGGGGACTTGCATATTAGGAAAGGTCCAGTTAGTGAAGGTCTTTACTGTTTTTGGTAAGACTTTAACTTTAATGGCCTCATACATAGATTCAGATAGGAAACCAGTTTTTAAGGCATCTATGAAGGTATCAAGTAGATGCAGGAGAATAACCTTCTCCACATGTTGTATACCTCAAATGAAATGATATCTGCCCTTGTAGATTTTAAATTAGGAAAAGTCATAAGTGCATTCTCAATTTCTTCTATAGTCAAAGGGGAATCCAGAATCATCTTTGCTTCCATAGACAGCTTAGGCAGGTAAATCTGTTGAAGGAATCTGTCCAATTGAGCATGTTTATATCTAACCTTCCAACTGCATCCATAGATTTCCAAGAATGGCTTTCCTTCTTTGAAAGGAATGAGGTCTCCACTGGTCCCTTGGTATTCTGGGAAACCCTTTAAAATGTATGCTCGCACTCAACTCGGCGCTGATCAAAGAGGTTAAACAGATGCTCCTGTATAAAAAACTGAACTATGACCACAGATGTTGCCCAAAAAAAATTCAAAAAATGTTAGGTATGTGGCAGGCAGTATCTTTTTATTGGCTGTCCATTAAACACAGCTCATACTTGATTACGAACAGTGTCTCGTGTGTGTTGTAGGTCTGATGTACTCTGGCTACACTGCCACATACTGATTCCTCATCTGTTTTGTCTAAGGGTTCTACTAATATCCAAACATCTCCATGTTTGAGAAGTCACACAACACTTTTTAGGTATTCATAGCTTGTAAACTAGATGTAAACATGGTCTGTCCTAACAAAAGGGTATATGTTTACAAACTGGGCTTCATTGTATTGGATAAGAAATCCATTCTGACCCTGAGCATTTCCATTGGGACAGATCAAACTGAACTTGTTGAGAAATGCCAGCAGTCAGCCATGACACCTTCTTACCATCTAAAGGGTAAATAATATTTTTTTGATAATGGTTTAGGTATTCTGTGTGAACAGGGACACATAGCAAATATATAGTGGGTTTTCTCAAGTTGAACTGCAAAAGTTGGAATCATCTTTAAATCTAAACTCTAGACACATATAAAGGACACACATGAATGCAGCTATGTATTCAATAATACATCACTAAATGTTTTTATTTTAGTAATGTAAGTTCCTGAATTTGATGTAATATTTGCCTGTTTCAGTCCCTTCTTACAAATCTTCTCTTGACTCTTAAGCCCCATATACACGGTCGGACAATCCGCGGACCAGGTCGGTCGGATCCTGTCCGTCATACTTTGTCTGATGTTGGTTTTGCGTACACACGGTCGGACAAAGTTGTCGGAAAATCCGATCATTCTGAACGTGGTGACGTTTGTTGCCTACGACGGGACTACGTAGAGGCTAGTAGCCAATAGCTTTGGTCTTGTAATGTGATCTGAGCATGCGTAGCACTTTGTCCGGTCGGACAACCGTACACACGATCGGATTTGGTGTGATCGGACCGGGTTGTCGGCAAATCTATCCAGCAGGAGATAAGACTTTGTCCGTCGGACAATCCGACGTACACTGTCCGATGGTGCATACACACGGTCTGATTTTTCAACAACATTGTCCGATCGGACAGAATCCATGAAAAAGTCCGACCGTGTGTATGGGGCTTTAGGCTAATCAGTGTAAAAGACAAATTTAAGTCTCACACTTTTTAATCTATTCATAGACCTGTACCCCACATGTATATGGTTGATTTTTGCTTGGAAATGCCTAAAAAAAAAATTCTTAAGCCAGCCATAGAAAGTGCGATTTTCTTTCCTGCAACCATGGGTTGCTTAATTCCCCCATCAACACTGTCAGTGTTGATGGGGGAATCCCTCCTGCGGAGCTATTGTGTTCTCCCGGCGGGAGTGTTGTGTTCTGCCAGGAGAGCACACAGTGAATATTGCTAGCGGCTATAGCCGTAGGCAACATTTGCATGAAAAATTAAACATGCTGGTTGTACTCAAGTTGATTGATCAATCAACTTGGGTACAATCAGCCTTCCCATACATGATTTGAATCCAGCAGGGACCAATTTGAGCCTTCTATGGCTGGTTTTAGGGAAATTATTTTCCTCTTCTCACACTCCAGTGCTCGATTGTGGCATAACCTTAATGACCACATACCTCAACATATTCAAATGAAATTAGAGTAGTGCAACCAAACACTCTAATATCTGTGCAAGTCCAACAATCCCTGCATAGGATCCCATGCAAAACCTCAAATATACAGTATATTAGGTGCAAAAAACAGTGATCTTCTAATTCCTTCCTTCCACCAGTGATTAGTGCACCTCCACACACCAGGTGAAAAACCTGCTCACCTTAAGCACATTTAAACATGTTCATCTGTGTTATCCACTCAGTGCAGCTTATATGGTACTCTCTCTTCACTCCTCCGCAGATCCAGGTTGATCTCACCTTCCAACTCCCAATGTGCTTGTATCTTAAATTTGGATTACATGGAACAGAAAGATGGATACATAGTGCTTCCAATTTTAAATATTTATTCATCTGACCCCACAATAAAAATCCACTTACAAGATTAAAATGACAATGCGCTTGTTAAAATCACATCAGCCAGCTCACCACTACTATGCAATGGCGGTGGCGTGACATTACGGGGTCGGCACTCCCTCCATGTAATCCAAATTTGAGATACAGGCACATTGGGAGTTGGAAGGTGAGATCATCCTGGATCTGCAGAGGAGTAAAGAGGGGTTACTATATGAGCTGTACCGATAACACAGACAAGCGTGTTTAAATGTGCTTAACGTGAGCACCGGTCTCTTTTTGTGGCATGCGTTACCATCAAGATGTGAGACCATCCTTAAGCCTAAAAGCCACCCCCCCCCCCAATTTGCCCTCCCCAATCTATTTATGTCATCTATTATAGACCTCAGATAAGTAGTGATGTAGAAGATAGACTAAGAAGAGCTCCCATCCCCAACTGAGCCCGTTCACCGTTTCAGGTCCGATTTCAGTCAAAATTTTTGGCTTAACCAAAAGACGCACAGGACTCTTGTACAAATTCACACTGGAGCCACACCAGAGATATGTGAACCGGCTCCATAGAGAGACAGTCAAAATCTCCTGCTATTGCAAATTGGATGCGGGGAACCTGCATCCAATTCTCCAATAGTGTGAACCCAGCCTCAGACTGAAAGAACCAAAAACACAGCACAGCAGAAATGTTCACACTTTTTGGTATAAATATTGCATATACAGTACAATTCCCTGAGGCACAGCTCCCGAGTGTCAGGGGTTACCAATACCTACATAGGTAAAAACCATAAAGAAAAGTAATGTATTTTACTTGGTGTTTATTTAGCAGTTACAGCAATGATGCTCAGGAAACATAACCAACAACAGAATAGAGATAATTAAAGTTCTAAAACTTTAGTAATCATTTTAAAAAGTGTTACAAGTATGTCCCTGGCACAGGGAGACATTATTTATAAACTAAACGGAGTTTTTGTTTAATTGTGTGGATTTTTAATGAGAGCTACAATAAAAGAACAAACAAAATAACATAAAAGGAAAAGGAAAAATAAAAAATGGATATAAGAATGGATAAAAAACTATATTAATTAGTGTTAACAACACTAATTATGGTAAAAACTTAGAATCCTTGTTTCTGTTACTTTTTTCACTTATAGGCTTCCTTCATACAGGAGCAGCTGTCAGTGCTGCTGATACACAGAGCAGGATCTGACTGTCAAACTGACAGCCCATTCCCGCTGAGCTGCTCTCCAGATGTAATCTATGTGGTCCTGCTCTGTGTGAAGAATAATTCATAAAACCCAGGACAAACATTAACATGCTCTCAGCAACTGATGTGCATGCTCAAAAATGGGTACCGTATCAGGTTAAATGTTATAGATGGCTGTCTGAACTCACCGCTACAGTTTTTCAGCTGCTCAATCTTCAGTGTGCTATAGAGATATAATTTTACAGTGTACAAACTATACAGATGGTAGCATGATCGATGAAGGTGTATGGAGCCTCTTCTCTCCTTGATGTAAGTAGACTTTACACAGGCATTTGTTTGAATGTAGCTCCCAGTGATTGTTTCTGAGGTTGCGTAGCATTAAAGAGACACTGTGGTGTTGCCCATTCAGGGTAAAGGGAAAGTGCCTGCTTACAGCCTACACCTGAGCAAGGCATAGTTACGTATCTGGGCTCTCTTGCAGCCTCACACTCACGGAATCCACCCTATGTAACCTCCAGTGTTAGATGGTGTCAGATCTTACCCATTTTTTTTTACCTGGATATTGACTGCTTAAGTTTGAGTACTTAGACATGGGGTGGGGGGGTGATTGGATGGGTCCCATGCTCCCCCTATACAAGTAGCCCCGCTCTCTTATGTAAGGGCTCCAAGGAAGCTTAGGCTAGTCCAGTGTTGCTCAACTCCAGTCCTCAAGGCGCCCCAACAGGTCATGTTTTCAGGATTTCCATTATTTTGCACAGGTGATTTGATCAGTTTCACTGCCTTAGTAATTATCACATCCGTTTCATCTGAGGGAATGGAAATCCTGAAAACATGACCTGTTGGGGCGCCTTGAGGACTAGAGTTGGGAAAAACACTGGGCTAGTCAAAC
Organism: Lithobates sylvaticus; assembly: GCA_028564925.1. NCBI lineage: Eukaryota > Metazoa > Chordata > Amphibia > Anura > Ranidae > Lithobates > Lithobates sylvaticus. Next base: position 120,106,046 of record CM053026.1, read on the forward strand.
ACATATACTATAGATGTCTACATCCATGCTGGATAAAGGAACCTCAACTGTATTCTGACAGCCGGCACCTATGGCTGTTAGAATACCCAATTAGTAGCTGCTTCAGATTAGATATAGTTACTGTTTGACCAACAATTTTCCACCATGATCCTTTGACAAAAGTCGCTTAATTTTTGTCAGGCTAGGTTGTACTGACAGGGCCACACACAACTTTTTGGCCAATTTGGAAGGAGTCAGACAGAATTCAAGCAATGCATGACAGGCTTTAGTTTACTTTGCTGGGGATTGGGCTATAGGAGCTACTGCCCCTGCATTAGCAAAGCGATAGCATCATTTTAAATGATTTCAAGGACAACAGACATTCCACTCTGCAATGTGTTTATTTACGTGACATGGAAAGTGACAACAAACCTGTCAACCACTGTTGAACATAGAGAACGCAGCTTCTTTTATACATGTCACTTGTTATGTAACACTTTACTGACTTTCTGTTACCAAATACTGCAGCACAAAACTTGATTTTTTACTAGATATGTCATAAAAAGTCATGCAGATATTGTAGCTTCCTATTTCTTCAGCATAACAAACTATGGAAGTCTATTACCAGTGTGTGATCACCATAGATAATCTTGAATAGTCTCTATGTGCCTTCATCAATCCTTTACATTGATACCCTGTCACAAGATTGTAGATACAGTTCCTTGTGATAGTCATCAGCAGACAAAGAGCAGAATTTTAAGGCATATTATTCTAATAAATGTAGTCAGCTGTTGGCCTACGAAAACATGGAGAAGAGACATTGGTCTATATTTGCCTCCCTCACCCTACTCATGTTAATGTTGTGCTGCATGATTCTCATCTGGCCACTAGGGGGAGAGCCAAGTTAACCCATAGACCATATTGCAGATCACCTGGAATCCTGAGAGGTGTAGTCCAAAACAGCAGCCATGTAATGCATAGTTGCCAACAGTCCCGATTTGCCCAGGACTCTCACCGATTTGAACAGCTGTCCCAATATGATGTTGTCCTGGGCTAAGACCTGGAAATCAACATCTGAAATCAACAGACAGCTAGACAGAGCCCCAGGTGCCCACACACATAACAGAAAGTGCTTAACATCGAGGCATGCAACAGCAGCTCTATGTTCAACCGGACGCTGCACGCTCTCAAACAAAAACACATGTTGGGGACACTGATCCCTCTCTCTACCTACTCCCCCAGCAACTGATCAGGGAAACTCCTATTGAGATACTCTCTTTTGATTTGGCGGAACTCAGGTCAGGCAGGGGGTGTCTCTGGCCTTGGAGGTGATTGGGCCCAGCCGGTCTTCTCAGGTGCACTGGATGAGGCTGTTGGGGAGTGATAAGGTGAGGGAGCCTACTATATTAGCTAGGGCAGGTAAACAGTACCTGCCTTGGGAGGCAGGGCATACAGGCTAGGGTCACCGGAGTAGGTGAGCGGGGCAAGGGGGTCTGGCCACATACGCCCATCGTAGCGCATGTGGCTGCTTCATTTGGGCTCATTTAGCAGCTGAAGATGTGAGGAGGAGGAGCAGATTCAGCAGCCCGGGAAGTCTTCTGAATGCAATGTGGTATGTGACCGATGGATCACCCTGCTTACTGATTGCCCTGTCCTGCCCTGCTCTGACATGCCCCTCACTGACTGCCCTGACATACCCCTCACTGACTGCCCACACATACCCCTCACTGACTGCCCACACATACCCCTCACTGACTCCCCAAACATACCCCTCACTGACTCCCCAAACATACCCCTCACTGACTGCCCTGACATACCCCTCACTGACTGCCCTGACATACCCCCCCCTCACTGACTGCTCACACATAATCCTTACTGCCTGCACTGACATACCCTTCACTGACATTCTGTTCTATGCAAGTCAAGTCAGACTCTTTTTAACCATAACCCCTTTAAGCCACGCCCAATGTGTAGTGCATTTTAAACCACGTCCACGTCACATTATTACTTATCTTGCATTTTGTGTAACCACGCCCATAATATCTGAATGTCCTACCCCTAATTAAAGCTATGCCCCACCGGCAGAGGCTTTCTCGCTACACAGAAAAAAAGTGTCGCTAAAAACTTTTTTCAAATGTTGGCAACTATGGCAATGTAGAAACTAACTTATTTTTCGAACTACAGGTTCCAATAGACTCTGAGAAGCAGGAGGAGTCAGGAGGGAGTTTTTAATTGAATTGTCTGGTAAAGTCTGCTCTCTTGGCACCACTGGAGTCTTTGAGTACACAGCTGTCAGAGTATTTGTCAGTGAGCAGGAGGCCAAGCCAGCGAGACAAGAGCTCAAGGTTGGGAGTGGAGGTGCTGGAGGTTCTACAGCACTGCCATCCCTTGTATTGCTCTATACTTCAGCCTAATGAATGACAGCTTCATCAGGACAAGATTGAGGAGGTCCCCTACCACCATGAGAGCCTGTCGCTATATTTAATGTACAAAATCCCTAATGCACTTTTATCAAACCGATACAGTATTTCTACCCGATCTACAGTGCCATTGTCAAATCTATACAGAATCATTACCAACTCTGAGCTAAAGTTATACAGAACTTTTACCATTTTAGAACGCATTCACGGCGCTTCCTATAAAAAATTATACTCCATCTCTCCACATCCCACTACCTGTAGGTTTTAAAGACTGTGATGAAGTGCATCAATGATTCTTAAGGGGCCACAATGATTGACGGCAGAAGAACAACTTAAAAGACTGCCCCATCAAATAAAGTCGACCTACAAAACCCACCCCCCTTCTTCCTTTTCTTATTGTTTAAATACTGATAGTGCCAGCCCTGTAGGTTTAGCATAGCATAGTCACTTAACGCACTTTGGCAGTATAATCTTCTAACGCAGTTATTTCCAAACACAATACTACCCATTGATGCACTCGCGAGGACATGGCTACAGTTTATGCTGACCCTGGGGCATAGTGTTGCCGTATACTATTTTTGACTATTAATCATACTGTATGTCAAGTTGCACTACCACTATTGCCAATTCACATTTATGCTTCTGTAGCCGGGAGCAGGCTATGGTAACCTGTTTCAGCAGACCTAATCTCCACTTCTTTAGACTGTTCTTACTTCACGTAGTGCTGGGCTCGGATCAGATTGCATCATACTTCTGAGCCAGTGAGCAAAGCATCGTAGGAATTGTAGTCCTCTGCATAGCGCTGACTGTTTTGCTGAACCCCTAGAAGACTACATCCCCCAGCAATCCACTCTCTTTCAGGGAGAATTGTTGGAGAGACTATAAGAGGAGCAGGCCCATACTCTCTTCCTACCGGAACCCATCGTGTGAGTACAGGCATCACTTCCCTACTGTACAATTGTGGCCTACCCCGGTGCCAGAGGCCACCACTGTTGCTGCCAAGGTGGATCTGCTGTGAAGAGCTGCACTGAAGACATCCTGTGACTTCTATCGGAGAGAGGGAGACAGTACAGCAGGTGACAGCCCAGACTGCTGAATCCATCTGGCTAACCCATCACATTCAGCTTCTGCTGACCAGAGCACCAAACTTGCATCGCTTCCTGAGTGTGTGACAGCTGTCCTCAGGATCTTGTGAGCGGGCTCCTGCCCAAATCATCACCAAACTGACAGACTCAAACAGTATATGAACATTGTTATCAGACATCATAGCTTGGATTACTAAGGGAACTGACACACTGCCATACCTAGTATCTCTATGCTGATTAATATGCTGATTAATATCCCTTTATGTTACACACTGAGGATCTCTTATTCACATCTGAGCTCCAACACTGCCGGTGAAGACAACCCTCAGGTCTAACATTAGACTAATACCATTTCTTGCCTTCTAAGGGTAGAGTAACTGGTTCCAATATTACTCAATCTCTCATTAGGATGAGAGTGTTTATAGGCCAGCCTTTATCGCTTTAGCGGTAGAATAATCAGTCAAAGTCGCTCTGGTAATCTTATTGTTTATATTGATGTGTACATTAAAGTGTTACAGTTATCCATTGTTATTGCCATTGGAATATATATCAGTTTGCTGAGTGTTTAATTCAACCTGGTTCTGGGGTGCTTTCCCAGGATTCGGATGATTGGCGCTTCTATACGTCTCCTCTTTCTATCCTAACAATACAAAATACTATTGAATTCAGTTTGCATTGTGTCTGTGTTTCATTTAATGGGGTATACACTATGTCAGAACCTAGAGTGTCAGAAGGGCTGGGAAGTTCCCAGGGTCAAGGCAGCACAAGAGGACAAGAAATATCTAGCGGCCCCCATGGGGGTGGCGCTACAACTCTATTGATGATAACTGAACTAAAGGTTTTTACTCATATGCACCTCTTGTCTGTGGAGATCAAGACCCAATGAAGATCCTACTTTTATTGAAAATAAATTATGAGGAACAATCTGCTTCATATGTAACAAAATTCCCCTGATAATTTTTTTTTAAATCTTATAAGGAAAATACTTAATGGAATAATAGCACAGAAAAGTAATGCTATTGTATAAGAGCTGAGATGCCATGGGGGGTTATTTTTCCCATAAGCACCTGTGACCCGACAGTCAATAAAAGCAGGTCTTGCTTAGTTAGTGAGGGGGACAGAAACCTGTTCCCTTGGATGGAATGTAAACTTCCTGTATATGCAACTGGGAAGTGGAATGATTGGCGTTCATAAGGATGCCTTTGTGAGAGAATACAAATGAATGGATCAGGTCAACCAGGTGGAACAGCAATCTGCATTAAACATCAACACTGCTTTCTAGGGATTGACCCAATATAGTACAGATGCCAGTTTGGAGAAACTGATCTGCTTATCATTAATCAAGAACACCTGCGTTCATTGCTACTGTAAAGATAAATCGGGTAGATCAAGGTGAATTTCTCTACAGATGTTCCCTCTCTCTCTTAGTTAAAAATGGTTCCCTCCTGCCCTCCCTTCTGCTTTATCCCAATTTTATCCTTAGTGTAATATAGGGTGCAATGTTTTTTTCTTTTTTGTACATGCTGGGACGCAGACTATCTTCCATTTCATAATGATAAGTGTAGCACTAACCCCCGAAGGAGCTGCTGGTATTATAATTCTTTTGGGCTGGGCTTACCGTCACTTCACTGTTCAGCAAGGTCCGTCATAGCGGTCCCATTGAAAAGTTGTTTACAGATTTCAGTTCCAAACATTTTGTTTCTCTTTTCCAATGCTTTTATTAACAAAAATCAAGTTTAAGGTTGGAGGGTTAGGGAGATTCAGGTACCTTGTATTGCGGATCACAGGTACTTCTTTGATCCAGAGGACAAACAGCTTCCACAGACTGGATCTAGCAACCACCGGATAGGCCTCTCTCACTGACCTAGCAGCCGGTACGAAGCTCTGTCATAGTCTCTGCCACAGACTTGAAGAAATATAGTAGAATCGTTGCACAATCCTCTGCCACAGGATTGTGTAACCAATAACCTTTGTAAAGTCAAAGTATACTCACACAGTACCAGTTTCTTTCAGCCAAGCCGGCGGTACTGTGAGGTAGATGACCCAGGATGCATCCTCCAATTGAGTCTCCAGGCTCTTCTTGAGATACCAGCCTTGTTGCTCTGTCCTCTCTCAGAAAAGTCCTCCCCTGGTTTCTCCAATTGCTCAACTTCTCCCCGCAGGCAAGACAGCACAGGGCCACGCCTGTATCAGAAGGCCCCAGAATTTCTGGGCCTAGTTTCAGTGACAAAGCCTCGAGCCAGCAGGCCCCGAGACAGTTGAGTGGTTACGGTACACCTGAGGCCAGGAGGGCCATTAGGTCAGGGAACAACCCAGGACCACAATGTCTGTCCCTTGAGTACCCTCTCCCAGAATGCACACCGGGTAAACCACTACCACTGGGCTGTTTCTGGGCAAAGAGGTACCTAAAACACCCAGCCTGTTGCATTTCCAACAGTGCCGATGATGAGAGTGCCACCCACGGCCAAGTGGAAAACTACACAACCCAGCTGAACTGGAACAGAAACCAGAAATTTAACATAATCAGTCTGAACTAAACTACAGCTCAGACAAATCTAAATTTTCACTTATAGCGTCTGCCCATTAGGAGCAGGGCGCTACATAAGGTTATGCTGGCACCTTCAGTTGATTGGACACAAAAAAAAAGACAAAAAGGAAAGACAGGAACTCCCCTCCTCCTTCCTCAGATATAACCCCTCTCCATCAAGCCAAGCTCCAATATTTATTTGCTGGTGAAATGGGGCTAAGGTGCCTTCTTTGTTCCATCTTAAACAGGATACTGTACTGCCATCTTTCTGCCATGAATCCTCAGACATCGTGGGGCAAAGTTTTGCACATTTTGGATGTGGTTCAGGCCATCAGGTGTTACCTGAACTCAACTGCTGCAATTCAGCTTTGAGTTCCTTCTTTGTGCTTCCTGAGGGTTCACAGGAGGTTCATGCAGTTTTTAAATCTTCTATTGCTCGATGGATCTGGCAATACATTTCTCAGGTTTATATCTTATAGGGTGAGATTCCATCTTTTCCAGGGAAAGCCCAATTATACTAGAAGGGTTGGAACTTCCTCGGATATACATCCAGGATGTATGAAAAAGAACGTTGATGTTTGGTTACCTGTAAAATCCTTTTCCTTGAGTACATCCATGGGACATCGAGATCCTGCTCTTCTTGCTGGTGTCTCATGGCTTGCTACAAACACTGGAGCCCTGTCTATCAGGGAGGAGTTACAGTATATCTGGAGAGGATTTCCTGTATTTCCTTTTTTGCCAGTGTCTAATCACCTGAAGGTGTCAGCATAACCCTATTGTTATGAATTTTTTTAACAGAATTGTTATGAATTTAAAGATGGTCTGTTTGTCCTGTGAGATACTCAGAAAATGATTTTATTGGTAATCAAAAATCCAACTGTTCCCTCCACGTATGCTTTGGTCTTGCTGGTGGTCTTATTTTAATCTGGGTTTTCCTTCTAGAACTCTACCAATAAAACTATTAAACTTTGAAGTCGAAAATAACTTCATATGCATTTTAGCATACAGAATCTATCAAAATCATAGCTGTGCGAGAGTAAAGTTTACTTTGTAAGTTTGACATTAGCTTTTGTTCTAAAACTGACTTTATTTCAACAAATCTCAATGAGAATTTTTAATGCCGCTTTTTCTGCCAGATGGTCTGGCATTTTTTTTTTCTGCCCGGTATACATGGACACTTAATGTGTTCGGCTCAAAGTAAAAAGATATTCTTATGTTTATAAATGCCTGTCTTTTATTATAGAAAACCTATCATGAAAAAATACATGTGTCTCCAATACTGTCCTCCCTCTGAAAACGCTAGCTGTCTGTCTGTTTCTGACTTCAATGCTTTTTCAGTCACTGACCCAGAACGCACATTCAGAAAATTAGGTCAGATGAACTTCTGATCTGCATACTGATCTGCATACTTGTGCTGGGTCAGTGAATCAAAGAGTCAGTATGACAGCCAGGTACTAGCTTTTTCAGAAGAAGATAACAAGGGCAGCTCATGCATTTCCAATTTCCCAAATTTAAATTTGTGTTGCTCAAATTGTTCCTTAAAAAATAAAGGTAAGCACAAAAGATGAGCCCAGTGTTGGCAATAACAGCCTATGTTATGGATCATATAATGTACTGTGGAGAACATTACATGTTTTAAGATAGACAGGATCTTTCTGATGCTAGATTGCTTCCTTACAAACAACTGTCTTCTAATGACTCTGGGCATCTGCAATGTCAGCTAATATATGTGTACTTTATTTTCATACATTACATTATTCTTGCTTTCCACAGCCATTTTACTGGTTTTATGTGACAGCACAAATTCATTGCAACTGTGTATTTTTATTGGCTGCAGCTTAAACATTTTTTCTTAACCATCTTTCTATGGAAATATTTTACTTGAAGGCAGTGGGCAGTTTTCTGTAAATGTAAAGTATTCCTTATCTCACACTCTCAGCCATTGATATTGCATCCAGTGCTGTGAAATAAAAAAAATTAGATTAGATGTCTTTATGCAACTGAGAGGCTTCCAGTATGCTAAAATCTTTCCAAATACATATGTGGAAGTCAAAAAAGAAATAGTCTCAATCAGCTGTAAGTGCTGTGTTTCATCACTGTAATGGGCTGCCTCACTGGCCCGTAGGGTGAGCCGACACTTTAGTCCCAACCTATGTTCTAGGAATCCCTGGCCATGTAACCAAAGGGCCGGGAACAGCAGTGCGTCACTGCCCAAATATGCCCGACATATTTGGACAATGAGGTCCCCCTTATCCTAAGCCCCCACATCCACCAGTCAGGGTTGTGGGGATGATTAGGTCCTTGTCCTCATCAACATGATGCCCCCTGGAAAGGCACCCCCCCCCCCATGTTGAGGGCACTTGGCATGGTATGGTTCAGGAAGAGGGCACACTGCATAGTTGCACCCCTCTTTCTTGACCAACCAGGCTGCATGCTCAGAATAAGGGTTTGGTATGGAATTTTAGGGGGGAATTAAAGCATCACTAGGTTGATGATATTTCATGAGTCCCATGAAGCCACAGGACCAAATCCAGCTGATGATCCATGCTGATCATATCCCTGCTAACGTGTCATAGTGGGCTCTGTTTGGCATTGAAATTTTACAAAAGGGCATACAATTCAACGGTTGTGGGTTTAAGTCCCACCAGTTGACTTTGACAACATTCTAATGTAAGGTAGACTTGCGTACCATTAGCTCAGTCCAGGAGCCCCGGGAGGATGTTGGAGCTTGATGCCTCTATAAAGAGGGTATCCCCAAAAAAATGACATGCCAAATGTGGCATATCATGGGGTCACCATCAGTTAAAGCAGAAGTTCCATTTTTTGGTGGAACTCTGCTTTAAGTGAAACATTTAAAAGAACAGTACAACTATTAAAGTCAGAGTGAGGTTGTACATAAAGCACCTAAACCCCCACCTCTTTACTGTGAGGTATAGCAAGATAATAGAAGGTATTTACAAATTCTCACATCCAGCCAGCACAAAACCCAAAAACAAAGAGCACAATCTCAGCTTATGGGTAAGTGGGTGAAGTCTTGCAAATAATTCTTTTTTTTTTTTGATTTGTGCTCAAAGTGAGGTACTTTAGAATGGACTTTTTTCACCACCCTCACAAGGACCTTAGATACTAAATACTAAACCCAGGACCCTGCATTCACTATATATGGTCACCCACAGCACACTGAACTGCAATAGTTTTAGTAAGTATAAACTGCTAAATACAGTTTTTCGTCAGCAGTATGTAGCAGTCGTGTGACTTCTATCTGTGTCTGGTTAAAGCTTGTAGGAGGAGATTTCATTCTGCTCTGACTGTCCTATAAGGCTGCTGGACCCTTGACCCTCTGTCTAGACCAGTGTTTCTCAACTCCAGTCCTCAAGGCACCCCAACAGGTCATGTTTTCAGGCTTACCATTATTTTGCACAGGTGATTTGACCAGTTTCACTGCCTTAGTAGTTACCACAGCCATTTCATCTGAGGGAAATCCTGAAAACATGACCCGTTGGGGCGCCTTGAGGACTGGAGTTGAGAAACACTGGTCTAGACAGTGCTGATAGGCCCTGTGTTGATCACATGCACTCTAACAAGGAAACAAAATAACTCTCTAGCAATACACACAAAACTGGGCATGTGCAGCCTATCACCTAACCTCTGTTCTATCAGGAGATGGTTTGGGGACTGTGGATTGTGGAAGAAGAGGAGGAACAGACAAGACAGGATCAAACAGCCTTTTTACACACTGCAGAGGATTCCACGGTGAGTATAACAAGCATGCTTTACTGCATATATAGACTGATTTTACTGTTGTAGGTTTAGTAACACTTTAATGGTTGTGCTTTTTCCCAGGAATCTCAAGCCTTGCTCCATGGAGCCTGTTAAGCCATATCATGCACTGACTAAGGCTAAGAAGCCTGAAACAGCTGTAAGCAAGTTAATAATACTAGCTCTGTAAAACTATGGTTATATTTGTATTGCACAGCAGCAGTTCTGAGGACACTAAAAAGGGCAAAAAGGAATGATTTGCATGACTATGTCCAGTTACCCATGAGCAGAGACTAAGCTCCTTGTTTTGGGGTTTTGGGCTGGAAGTGAGGATGTGTAATGCTTTCTGTTCTAAGAAGGCAATCTTGTATCTTTTTTTTTTTTTTACAATCAAGTCATTTTTATTGAATTTTTTTTTGCAGTTTATAGCAAGACTAAAAACATACAAAACATTCCCACTAAACAAAAACAACAGAAAAGAAAAAAAAATACATTCTAAATACATATATATATAGATATTTATAAAGCGCTTAAATAGATTATACAACTTTGCGATTTTACAATCACTGTCATTTAAGACCTTTTTTCAAAATAATTAATTGACAAATTCTTCACGTGTAAAATTGACATTAATATAAAACAGGCAAATTTGCTTAGTTTAGCGACTACACCTTGACAACATATATATACAATTATCCCACTATTAACTCTCCAAAGCATCATCAAAAGGCTCAGCAGATTGCGTAAACAAATTAGAGTCTAGCCATCGAGACCAAATTTTCCGAAATTTTATGGGGCATGTTTTCCTATGTTTATATGTCAGACCATTGATCAATTGTTGGTGGGGAATTTGATATCCATTTCTGCAATATAAGTTTATGGTCTATATGCATAGACCGCAACCACATCACGTGCATTTCAGATGGGAGAGTATCTTCCGGTACAATCCCTAGGAAGGCTATTTTTGGGTCAGGATGAACATGGGTAGACCATAAAGTATTTAAGGTATCAAATATATGCTCCCTGTATCGATGCAATTCAGGACAACGCCACAACATATGTATGAGTGTACCTCTATCATTAGTAGATCTTGAAAAAATTGGTGTAGTTGCTTTACCCCAAGAGTGTAACTTTAATGGAGTATAATGAGACCTGTGGATAATGAATAGATGGGTCAGATGCTGCGAGGAGGATAAAGAGACTCTAGTCAGGTTCTGCAAAGTCTTTTCCCATTCCTCATCACTAAGAGTCTCCAAATTCTTACGCCAGTGATGGCGAACCTTGGCACCCAAGATGTTTTGAAACTACATTTCCCATGATGCTCATGCACTCTGCAGTGTAGCGGAGCATAATGGTAAATGTAGTTCCAAAACATCTGGGGTGCCAAGGTTCGCCATCACTGCCCTACGCCATCACCCAAGACTACCATCCTGCTTACTAGCTGTTATTTGTAGGGAAGAATATATGTCACCAATCAGTCCCTGTTTGGTGCATCTGTAGATACTGCCATAGTTAAACTTAGAGAAGGATTATATTTTAACGGAAAGGTTGCTGCCTGACTGCAAGTACTGAAAAAAGAATTTATTAGACAGATGATATTTTTCTACCAGTTCATTAAATGGTTGTAGAGCATTGTGATCAAAAAGCTGGTCAATAAGCACAATACCAGCTGTTTTCCACTAAAAATCTTTTAGTTTCGCTACCTCAGGTAGTCGTAGATTATTCCATATGGCATATATTGGGTGTTTCCCTCATGAGAGGTAATTTGTTGGACAGTAGTCCAAACTCTATTGCGGCGTACACAAGATCAGAATTTCCGATGGAAACAGTCCGATGGGAGCTTTTCATCGGATTTTCCGACCGTGTGTATGCCCAACGGTCTTTTTCTGTCGGAATTTCCGACGGACTTTGAATTGAGAACCTGTTCTCAATTTTTCCGATGGAAAACCTTTCTATCGGATTTTCCGATCGTGTGTAGGCAATTCCGACACGCCAAAAATCACGCATGCTCAGAATCCACTACGAGACGGAACCGCTTGGTCTGGTAAAACTAGCGTTCGTAATGGAGCTAGCAGATTCTTCACACTGCAATTTTTTAAATTGTTCAATGCGCCGCTCATTCTCTTCTTTATAATGCTAGAAGAATGAAGTTGTTTTGCTGTTCATATTCACACAGAGTTTTCACAAACGTATTTCTTTATTATTTCTAGGTCTCTCCAGGATAATATTTATATTAGAATTTAAGCCAGATCTGCATAAAATATATATAATTTTTTTAAGTGTTTTTTTTCTTTAATAAGAATATTTGTATTATTGTATTATTTTCTTGTGCTCTCCTTTTTATTTTTTATGTTACGTTTCCACAACACCATTATTATGTATTATTTGTAAACCTGTTTGTTGTTGGTGTCCCTTGTTAATTTTGACATTGTATTTTTGAAATGTACCTGCCTACTCCCCCAAAATAAATTGATTTGCTCTTTGTATTAAAACACATAGGCAAGTATTTTCTGAAAACAAAATAAAAATTTATTTCACATCAGAATTACAAAATAAAGATAAAGGCAACGCAGGAGAAATTGCTTCAATTTGTGCAGCCTTTGGCCCCCAAGGCAGACATCAAAAAAACTGGTAGCTTGAGAAGTCCATAGAAAAAAGAGGACAATGAGGTCCAGGAGTCCCAGAGAACCGGAGCAGCAGCAGATGGTATATGTACCCAGTCTGTGGTCCTACAACAGGCTGTGGGTTCTTTGAGACGTGAAGGCAGGGGATCACTTCCTGGTCTTCCGTGCAGCCTTCCCTGCAGCCTTCCCTGGAGGCTGTGGCTCTGGAGGTGGCATTGTGGCAGGAGGAGGAGGAGGAAGGAGGAGGAGGATGGGGGAGAGAACATAGATGTTGGTTGTCAGACTCAACCCCTTGTGGATAGTATCAAAAATAATTTTTTCACACTTTCGCCGTTGGCCCTCCTCCATCTGTTGCAAATTAGAGGCAATATAGATGCCATAGGCCTCTGTAGCATCAAGGGGGGATCTGGGGGACTCATTAGCCTCCCTGATCAGGGCCAGTGCTGCCTCCTCTGCTTTCGTGCCCTTCCTCTGTCTTTTGTAGGGAAGGATGAGGGGAGGCACCTGGGATTGCGTATTACTGGGCCCTGCCACCTCCTGGGTGACACTTCCCCCTGCCTCCTCCTGTGTGCCACTAGCCAGAGCTTAGTCCTGGCTGAGGTCATCCTGTGTATGAAAAAGGGACATAGTTTTAGTTGTTTGTTCATCAAACACACACAATTTTCAGCTCATGACTGTTGCAAATGTAATGTTAATAAATAGAAAAGACTATCATTGTGAGGCCAGCATCTTCTTGTCCTAATCTTTTTTGGCCACTTCTGTCTATAAATATGTGAAACACTTTTTGTTACTTAATTCATTTATTAGCAATAATAACATCTACTTACCAACAATCTTTTTTTTGCACAGATAAATTATGTATAAAAAACCTATACCTGGCTCCATCTGGGCTCCTCAATCTCCTCCTGTATGGAAGGGCCAGGTTGGTCCACAGATGCCTCAGCTTGGGTAGAGGGAAGGCTGGATGGAAGGCTGGTTGGAAGGCTGGAGGGAAGGGGTGCCGGAAGAGTAGAAAGGGATTCCCTGCCCTCCATCTGGTCATCTATAAACCTCATCCTGCTGTAGTACCACAGACTGGGTAAATACACCTTATCTACTGCTACTCCGGACCTCAGGGACTTCTGGACCTTCTGGTACTCCTTCTTATAGGTGCTTCTCAAGCTACCAATTTTTGCCTCAACAAATTTGATGTCTGCATCGGGGACCCGGGTCTTCACAAATTGCAGCAATTTCTCCAGCGTTGCCCTCCTAGCTGGTTTATTGTGGTACAAGGGGTTTTTCACCTCCCACAGATTTTTCATTTCATGGTATTTATCAATGAATTCCCCAAGGAATTTGGGGTCCTTAACCACTTGCTGACCGCCCACTGTCAAATGACGGCGGGACGGTTCAGCTACTGTGGCGGGACGCCGTCATATGACGTCGTCTACAATTTGGCCACTGGGGGGCGCGCGCGCGCCGCGGGAGGCGCGCGCGCGCGCCCGCCGCGTAGCTGGGGCCCCGGTGCGCGTGCCCGGCGGTCGCGATGACCGCCAGGCACCCGCGATTGCCCGGTAAGTGAGCAGGACGTGGATCGGTGTGTGTAAACACACAGATCCACGTCCTGTCAGAGGAGAGGAGACCGATGGTGTGTCCCTTGTACATTGGGACACCGATCGGTCTCCTCCCCCAGTCAGTCCCCTCCCCCCACAGTAAGAATCACCAAGATAGGGAACATATTAACCCCTGCAGCGCCCCCTAGCGTTAACCCCTTCCCTGACAGTCACATTTATACAGTAATCAATGCATTTTTATAGCACGGATCGCTGTATAAATGTGAATGGTCCCAAAAATGAGTCAAAAGTGTCCGAAGTGTCCGCCGCAATGTCACAGTCACGATAAAAATCGCAAATCGCCGCCATTACTAGTAAAAAAAAAAAAAATAATAATAAAAATGCTATAAATCTATCCCCTATTTTGTAGACGCTATAACTTTTGCGCAAACCAATCAATATACGCTTATTGCGATTTTTTTTACCAAAAATATGTAGAAGAATACGTATCGGCCTAAACTGAGGAAAAAATTTGTTTAAAAAAAAAAAATAAAATTGGATATTTATTATAATAAATAGTAAAAAATATTATGTTTTTTCAAACTTGTCCCTCTTCTTTTGTTTATAGCGCAATAAATAAAAACCGCAGAGGTGATCAAATACCACCAAAATAAAGCTCTATCTGTGGGGAAAAAATGATAAAAATTTTATTTGGGTACAGCGTTGCACGACCGCGCAATTGTCATTCAAAATGCGACAGCGCTGAAAGCTGAAAAATGGCTTGGTCAGTAAGGAGGTGTTCGTGGCTGGTAGGCAAGTAGTTAAAGGGCAGCATTATGTCTGCAAGACCAAACAAAATACAAAAATATAAATCTCAGGATAATCTTTCAACACAATATAGGCATCAATCTAGATTCAGTATAGGCCGCACATGACTCCAAAAAGTTTCAAATCTTACCTTCGTTGTAACGTTCGTCGTTGTTCGACGTTCCTCCTTCCTGTGCACACAGAACGTAGTTAAGACACACACGTGTTTGAAGCTTTATATACACTGCGCATGCGTGAATCTCCGCCCGCGTCGCCCGCCCCTGACGTTCTTTCTAGAATATTCGCCGCCCAGTCTCTTTCGTTGCAGTGGGAGCGGAACATGGCGGAGACACAGCAGGTGCATAATAAGAGCAGTAACGAGGAGGAGGATAGCCCGGAGCCTGAAACGTCACGATCGAGGAGAAGATTTAAGGCCTCAAATATGTCCTTTGTGGAGATGATGGAGATGGTGGACATCTTGAGGAGCAACGACTATGACGGGAATTACGGTCCGTACCCCAACCCAAATATGAGAAAGGCCAAGATCATGAATAAAGTAGTGAAGAGTCTGTACAGTAATTTTGGGGTACAACGAACGAAGGATCAACTGAGGAAACGATGGTCGGACCTCAAATTAAGGGAGCCCGATCAGTATAGGAAGATCAAGAAAGTTCTTCGAAAAAGTAAGTATATTATGTCGTGTGTACCTATTATTATTAATATTGCATGCTGCGCCATGTGTTTTCCCCTAATAAGGTCTTGTACAGTCCAAAATGGCTACTTTCATGGTCATACGCAGTAATCGTTCGTTGTAAACCTCGTTCGTTATCCAAAATACAATGTTTTCACAGATAAATGATTAAATACTTTAGTGGCTTCAATTTTTAACATTTATCCAAAAGAGTTTTTAGGACATTGTTGTCTAGATGTGTTTGAACCTAGAAGGAATATCAATCTTCATTCAGTGTAACGTATGTAGAGGACACTCTGCAGCTGTTTACACATCTGGACTTTAGGGTGTCAAACACAGGTACTCCAGTGGATACTTTGGGGTGTCTCCAGGTGGGAAAATTATCCAAAAAAGGTAAGTATTCCAGCCTGAGGAATTAAGGGAATAAATCATGTGTTCAGCTTGGAATTCTGCCCAAACAGACAATTGTCCCCCACTTCCAAGCAATGTTTATCATTCATATTTGTTGGCTCAAATATCTGTGTGCTAAGTATACCTTTTGTTTTATTCTCATAGGGGAGCAAAGAATCGGGAAATATGATGTCCCCAGGGACCGGCCATCTCCGGAACAGAGGTCACCACCAGAGTATGAGGATGTGGAGGAAGGAGAGGTGATTGAGACCACAACAGGTGAGTGTCTGACACCCCAGATTCAGGTAATAAGACATGTATGCCTGCCTATTTATAAAATATGGTGTGTTTTTTTTTATTTTTAGGTGAAGTACAGGTTGTGGAAGAGCAGTCAGAGTCACATCATTTCACCACTGACAGTGCCCAAAGGCTAATCCAGGACATCATGTATTGTAGTCAGGATTTAGAAATGATTCGGAAAAAAACTAGGGATATTGAAGTTAAACTTAAAAACATGATTGATGTCCTTGGAAGAATCTAATTTTTCCAAAAATGTCCAACTTTTTATTTTTGCTGTTTAAAAGTTTACAACATTTTCAAAGGCCTAATTTTGAAGATGCACACAGTATGTCAACATGTGCTATCTGCCATCAGGGGATATCAATGTACGCGTTTTGGGCTTGCTCCCCCTTCCTCAAAACTCAAGTCGGTGAGCTGAAGGGGTTGCACCCCCAAAACACATACATTGATCCCCCATGATGGGAGATAGCACATGTTGACATTAGGCATGGGATCAGGATGTAAATCCCCAGTTTGCCAGAAAATTTGTGTGCATCTTCAAAATTAGGCTTTTACAGGGGTGACTGCACCCCATCTGATGAAGGCAAGATCCACACATTTTGGACAATGTAATGTGTAATCTTGGCTTCAAAAGTTTTTCTACGTAGAACTTTGTTATGCACCAGAGTTGTGTAATTTATTTTTGGAAACATGGCTGTTTATGTAACGTAACCCCAATTTTTTGGGGTGAAAATGCAAAACTTGTTATTTTTGTAAAAAAAAAAAAAACCATGAATGTGTACGGAGTAAAAAAAAGATTTTTTGCTCAACAATGTGTGCCTTCTTCTTTCAATAATCAATACCATTTTTTTGTGTTTAAATTGGTGTTTACAGTGACAATGGGTGTTTAGATAATAATGTACAAACCACTTGGCACTACAAGTGCACTAGGAGACACAAAAAAGAAACACAAGCAGGAAATTCAAAGCAAGATTTTTGAAGCTAAAAAAAGGTAAAATTTATTCAATCACTGCTGGCAAAGCAATGGCCCCCCTCCCCGAAAAATAGTCTGAATAATTTTGCCGCACTTCACGGGCGCTTTGGGGGGGGCAAGCCAGGACGGGCCGCTTCCAGGGACGTGAGAGATTGTAGCCCAGCGTCAGGCCCAAGTGTTACCACATAATTTGGGTTTGTCCATTTGAAAAAATTGTGCAAAATGCAACATGCTACCACTATGGTATTCAGTTTATATTCCGCCATATTTATGGCCGTTTGGAACAGGCGGAACCGGCTGGCCAGAATACCAAACGCATTCTCCACGACTCTTCTGGCTCTGGCCAGCCGGTAATTAAATACCCTCTTCTCCGGGGTGAGGGTCCTCTGGGGGAACGGTCGAATCAAATGGTTAGCCAAACCAAACGCCTCGTCTGCCACGAACACAAACGGGAGTCCCTCGACATTCTCCTCCAGGGGTGGCAATCCCAAGCCACCACTCTCGAGATGTCGGTAGAACTTCGTCCGGCAAAAGACTCCTCCATCCGACCATTCCTCCCCACGTCCACATATAGGAACTCATAGGTCGCCGACACCACCGCCATCAACACAATACTATTGAACCCCTTATAGTTGAAATAGTATGACCCCGAATGGGGTGGTGGGACGATGTGGACATGCTTCCCATCGATTGCCCCTCCGCAATTAGGGAAATCCCACCGTTGGGCAAACTGGGAGGCCACAGTCTGCCATTCCTGTGGCGTGGAAGGAAACTGTGGAGTCAAACAAGAAAAATATAATTAGTACATTTTATAATAAACATTACAAGCAGATTATACACAAACATTGTTGGCAAACATCAGTATAACATTTCTTGTAGTATTTAAAGGCTAAAATATAAGGTCCACTTATCAGATTCCTCCCCCCTCTGATGGTCACTTGTAAATATTTTAGGGGGGAGGTATGTTTTAGACAGGTAACCACCCTCTCCACTACGTAATGGAGTAACAAAGTAATGTGTGATAGTTTGGCCAGCCCCTCCTTCATTACACTATTGGCAGCCCACTGGATAGGTAAAAAAAAAGGAAAATGGAAGCACATTTTTGGATTATGCTATTACCTATCACAATAATAATAGGAGGAGAAGAATTAAAACAGTAGCATTTGAAAGTATTGAGGCAGGCCCTGGCACTACATGCTTGGAAAAATTCATCCATAAATATGACCACTATAGAGGTAGGTATAGTGTGTATTGGGTTTGGCAAAGTCAGCAGATAGAGGATTGGTATCAGCTGACTGAGCAGTTGGGGGAGGGGGGGGGTTACAAAAAGATTTGGGGCACCACAAAACAAAGCCTCTGGCACTCTGCATGAATTTAAGGACAACTATAACATTTGTACACATTTTAGGGAGTGTTTAGGGTAAAACATTACAATGGAGCTGACAAAATACATTGCTAAATGACTAGACTATAGGTATATATGGGCCCCGGATAGCATGCTGGGGTAGTTAGTGAAGGACGAAAAAGGAGCATACAAAAATCCAACATGCATGAGGACAAAGGGGCACAGCATATTACAGCATATTGCAGCATATTACAGCATATTACAGCATATTGAAATCCTGGAAATTAGGGAATGAGGAAAGAAATACAATACATTAGCAAACAGTAAATACATAGAATGTGATGTTAAAGAATACAACTTACCCTCATCGCTTCTAAACGGTCGGCTGATCAGAACGGACTAAAGAAAGCACTGATAAACAGCAAGGCCTGAAAGAACGAAATGCAAATCAAGCAACGAGCGGACAATAAGCACTGAAAATCAAAGCGTACTATATATAAATATATAGGCAGCAAAGACAAACAAATGCGAACTGACTACACGCACTGATAAGCAAATACGCACCGACAAGCACAAACTGTAGAGCAGGAACGATCTGAAGCACAAGTCTGAAAAAACACGAATCGTCTATAGCGAAACTTCTACTAACACGCGATAAACACGAGATCAGCAGAAGGAGCCCAACGGGTGCCGGACATGGTGCTGAACTTTCCTTTTATGGTCTCGTCGTACGTGGTGGACGTCACCGCGTTCTTGGAGGTCGGAATTTGGTGTGATCGTGTGTAGGCAACACAGCTTGAGCGGAATTCCGTCGGAATTCCGTCGGAAAAACCGACACAGTTTTTTCCGACGAGAATTCCGATCGTGTGTACGCGGCATATGAATTTACAGTAAGTGAAATGTAGGAAAGCAACGCTTACTATAAATGTTGTATCTTAGTGAAACATTTACTAATCCTATCACAGAAACAGATGCTAAAATAGATGAACTGTAAACAATGAACATAATTACTCAGTAACTACATGTAATTTTTCGTATTGCCTCCTAATGTGTCAATGGCAGGTGGAAATCTGTGAACATATAAACAGATAGTAAAGACAGGTGTGAAGAACATAATGAGTCCATTGCCACTCATTGATAAGCACATGCAGCATAATGAGTTCATGTAAGTAGTGTGCATGTCACAAAGAAGACTGGATAAAGGAAGTTGATGACTGAAGAACAAATTACTTCATTTTAGATGAAAGGTTAAAAAAGAAAACCGCAAATACAGTACAAACAATGCATGTGTATGCAACTGCCTGGTTGTCTCTGGCTTTAAAGCATATCTAAAATCAAACAATAAAAAACAATAAAAAATATTGCAATTTACCAGTCATTACATGTGATGGCTGCATTCATTTTCTTTTTTTCAGACTTTTTTTCCTTTATTTTTAGCTGGTGAAAATTGATCACACCTGGTGTACTGACGGCCTATTGCCCCGTACACACGGTCGGACATTCCGACCACAAAATTCGTCCGAAACTTGTGTTGCATACACACGGTCGGACAAAGTTGTCGGAAAATCAGATCGTTCAGAACGAGGTGACGTACAAAACGTACGACGGGACTACGTAGAGGCCAGTAGCCAATAGCTTTGGTCCCCAAATTTATTCTGAGCATGCGTGGCACATTGTAATTCTATACACACGATCGGAAAAAGTCCCATCGGATTTTGTTGTCGGAAAAAGTCTGCTAGAGCCCACACACGATCGAATTTTCCGACAACATAATCCGATCCGACTTTTCCAGCCGGAATTTCCGACCGTGTGTATGGGGCATAACTAATTTCTTGAGACACTAACAAGCCAAGAAAGTACAAATATCCCCCAAATTACCCCTTTTTAGGGAAGTAGACATTCCAAATTATTTAGTAAGGCTGGCCATACATTATACAATTCTCTTTTCTGTACAATTTTCTTTAGATTTACCTCCAACTATGTAGTTCTATGGGAAAATTGTACAAGGAAATTAAACATGTATGGCCAGCCTAAGAGACATAGTGTGTTTTTTGAAGTGATACATTTTTTCCACAATTCTTTGCAAAATTAGGATTTTTTTTTACAAAATTGTCATATTAACAGGTTATTTCTCACACACAGCATATGAATACCACAAATTACACCCTAAAATACATTCTGCTACTCCTCCTGATTATGGTGATACCCCATGTGTGGGACTTTTTCACAGCCTGGCCACATAGAGAGGCCCAACATGCAGGGAGCACCATCCGGTGTTCTAGGAGCATAAATTACACATTTCATTTCTTGACTACCTATTACACTTCTGAAGGCCCTGGAACAAAAGGACAATGGAAACGTCAATTTTGGAAAGCAAACCCCCCAATGTATATTATATGAGGCATAATGAGTCTTTTGAATAAGTAATTTTTTCCCACAAGTTTTTGGAAAATTTGGAAAGAAAATTAACGCATTTTTTACACATTTTTAGGGCACTGATGGGCGCTGATGAGGATCCACTGATAGGGTGAGCACACACTGATAGGCACTGATGGGCACTAATTGGGCACTGTAGTGCCACTGATGGTCATTTTAGTGGCACTGATGAGCTCTCACTGATGGCACTGTAGGGCACTGATGAGCACGGATAAGCACTCACTGATGGCAATGATGTGCACTGTAGGGCACTGATGTGCACTGATGGCACTGATAAGCACTATCTGATGGGCACTGTAAGGCATTGATGTGTACTGTAGGGCATGGATGAGCACTGTGGTGGCACTGTAGGGCACTGATGAACACTGTAGTGGCACCATAGGGCACTGTAGTGGCACTGTGGGGCACCGATGGGCACTGTAGTGGCACAGTAGTGGCACTGATGAGAAGTGTAGTGACACTGAACAGCACTGTAGTGGCACCATAGGGCACTGATAAGCACTGTAGTGACACTGATGAGCACTGTAGTGGCACTGTATTGGCAGTGAATAGCACTGTAGGGCACTGATGAGCACCATAGTGGCACTGATGGCACTGATGGCACTGGGGGCACTGATGAGCACTGGTGGGGCACTGAGGGCACTGTAGGGGAACTGATGAGCACTGTTGGCACTGTAGGGGTACTGTTTTGGCACTGATGTAGCACTGTTGGCACTGTTTGGGCACCGATGACACTGTATGGACACCAATAAACACTGTTTGGGCACTGATGTAGCACTGTTGGCACTGTTTGGACACTGATGAGCACTGTTTGGGAACTGATGGAACTGTATGGGCACTAATTAACACTGTTGGCACTGTAGGGGCACTGATGTAGCACTGTTGCCACTGTTTGGGCACTGATGAGTACTATTTGGGAACTGATGGAACTGTATAGGCACTAATTAGCACTGTTTGGGCACTGATAAGCACTGTTTGGGAACTGATAGCACTGATGAGTACTGTGGATCGTGCCAGCTCACGAATGTCACTGGCGGGAATTCCGCCAGCAAAAGTCCGATGGAGCGCACACACGGTCGCATTTTCAGACCAAAAACTCACATCGGACTTTTGCTGGGGGAATTTTCGATTGTGTGTACGGGGCATTAGTCGTATTTTAGTCTTTTGACTAAAATGCTATTTTAGTCATATTTTAGTCATCTGAATTGTTTTAGTCGTATTTTAGTTGACTAAAATAGTATTCATTTATTAGACGAAAATATTTTAGTCAACGAAATTAACACCATCAGCACCAATACTCATATAGGCCGTGGTGTTTAAACGGTGCTCAATTGGTACTGAGGAGCCCAAAGTGTGCCAAGAAAATATCCCCCACACCATTACACCACCAGCACCAGCCGGAATCATTGATACAAGGCAAGATGGATCCATGCTTTCATGTTTACGCCAAATTCTGACCCTACCATCTGAATGTCGCAGCTAAAATCGAAACTCACCAGACCAGGCAGCGTTTTTTCCAATCTTCTACTGTCCAATTTTGATGAGGCTGTTTGAATTGTAGCCTCCATTTCCCGTTCTTAGCTGACAGGAGTGGCACCCGGTGTGGTCTTCTGCTGCTGTAGCCCATCTGCTTCAAGGTTCGATGTGTTGTGTGTTCAGAGATGATATTCTGCATACCTTGGTTGTAACGAGTGGTTATTTGAGTTCCTGTGGCCTTTCTATCATCTCGAAAACAGTCTGCCCATCCTCCTCTGACCTCTGACATCAACATGACATTTTCATCCAGCTGCTCACTGGATATTTTCTCTTTTTGGACCATCTCCGAGATAGTTGTGCGTGAAAATCCCAGTAGATCAGCCATTTTTGAACTACTCAGGCCAGCCCATCCGGCACCAACAACCATGCCATATTTAAAGTCACTTAAATCCCCTTTCTTCCCCATTCTGATGCTCGATTTGAACTTCAGCATGTCTAGGTGTCTAAATGCATTGAGTTGCTGCCATATGATTGACTGATTAGCAATTTGTGTTACTAAGCAATTGAACAGGAGTACCTAATAAAATGGCCGATGAGTGTATATACTCAATACACATCCTCTTTTTAGCCTGGGTGTGTCCAAGAGCATGGTGCTGTTTGGAGGGTTGCAGGAACTGGGGACCCGAGACAATAGCGACTTCTTCGGAGGTAAACGGTACATATATATATATATATATATATATATATATATATATATATATATGTCTGTAGTATATTCAAGGTAAGCTATTTTCTTAGCAGAGCTAGATTTTTTCTTGATGAAATTAGTACAATTGAGTGAGCTTTATTTTACTGTTTCATCCCTGAAGAACGCTACCAGCCGTTAAAATGATGCAGGCAGTTGTACCATCCTATGACATAGTAAATGTGATCATTATACTGCAGAATGCAGAAATCCATAATAAATATGTTCAATATCCCCTTTCTTTTGCACAAGGGTATAATTTGATCAACATAAAAACATCACCATTACCATCATTAGTGTACAGCAAACAAGATAGTTTATCTGATTTATAGAGAAATTAAACATCATTATGGAATACTTATCTTGTCCAGAATCTGTTTGAAATTCATTAGTCACCCAGACTTAACCTACTAAAATCAAATAAAATTTAATTTAAAAAAATATGATGTTCTTAAATCAGTTTGGATGCCTGCAGCAACTGTGCCATAAACTCAGCCAGTCAGTAAAGCAAGGAGAATATTATCTGCTACATCTTACATAATGGGTTTTAGGGAGATTACATTACACTGTAATTAACCATAGTTTTAACATAGGCTAATTATACATATGTGTCAAGAATAGTCTTTTTTTAAATAATGTTTTTATCCCTATTTATTGAAGCTCAAAATGATTCCAGTGGTATTAAACCACATTAAAATTTGTGAAAATTGGGCGTCTTTTCGTTGTATACAATTAACCTAATACAAGCAAAGTCTGTGATTATTGGACTGTTGCTGAGTCTGATCTAGCCTGAGGGTATCAGGATTATTCCTTATCACAGTTAAAGCTAAACTCCAGGCAGTTACTGTATAAAAGGCACACAATGATGTCACTCTATAATCATTAATATGTTAATAAAAAAATTTTTTTAATACAATAAGTGTAACGGCTGGTACACACAGGCTGAATATTGGCCGGTTCAACAGAAACCAACATTCGGCCAGTGTGTACAGCAGACTGTCCAATAGAAGCCGGACGTTAGGCCAGCTTCTGTTGGACAGGCATGCTGGAGACCCAGCAGCCGACTCCCCCCCAAAGCACCTTGTCCTCATGTTGATGAAGACAAGGGCTTCTTCCTCACAGCCCTGGCTGTGTCCCCTACTCATTCACCAAAAAAGTGTCAAAAGTAAATAAAAGCACACACAGTTTTTGACAAGTCCGTTATGAAAAAAAACAAAAAAACAATGCCCCTCGAAGAACGTCGACCACTGTCCCGAAAAACAAAAAAGGTCCACACCTGACGGAGGCTTCCACCGCATGACAGCTCCACCGCTTCCCATCACAAAATAAGCTAAGGGGCAGGGCCATCTGGGTCGATGATTTCACAAGGGGCAGTGTCACCCAGTGATGTCACCGGATGTCCTTGCCCCTTAGTTTATTTACCAGCGGGGGCTGTCAGACAGTGAGAGCCTTGGTTGGGTGCGGACCTATTTCTTCTTTTTCAGGTTGACAGCTGGCATGATTGATGATGGATCTACACCAAGGGACTTTGATTTTGCTTTTTTAATCAAAACTGTGTGTGCATTTTTATTTACTTTTTTGGTGAATGAGTAGGGGTACCTCAAACTTATTCACATGGGGGCAGGATCTGGTGGCCCAGATTCAAATAAGTTGGCCCCCACACCCCCACAACCACTGGGTCAGAGTTGTGGGAAAGAGGCCCTTGTCCTCATTAACATCAAAGCACCCCCCCCCCCCCCATGTTGAGGGCATGTGGCCTGGTATGGTTCAGCGAGGGGGCACTCGCTTATTCCCTCCCTTTCCTGGTCTTCCAGGTGGCATGCTTGCATAAGGGCCTGGTATGGATGGGGGTCCCCATGCTGTTTTTGTCAAAGAAAATTATTGCCAGCAATCATTTAGTTAACAATCAGCTGTCAGGGAAGCCTGCTGACAGCTGATGAGTCATCCAGCTATTCACTGGTTGTTAAGGACTGATTGGTAAGGACGCCATTGGCCGCCTGCTCCTTAGCAAAAATGCTACCACTTCTAAACACTTTTAAAAACACTTAACAAACTTAACACTGCAAAAACGCTACATTTTTGCATTTTTTTATCCAGCATTTTCTTACAGTACATGGAGCCTGAATAGGTTCATCGTTGTAGCAAGAGATACAATGCAACATTCTAGAGGAATTAGCAAATAAATGTAAGCATTGACAAAGCTCTATCTAGTGGCCATAATTTGGTATTTTACTACTGCCCATAATCACACAGCATTCGTTCAGAAGAGAAAATAGCCTTCCCCAAAAAATAGTTTTTTGTCCAATTTGCAGAAAACAAATTTACATGCAGATTTACTGGACAAATGGCTATGCAATTCTTTTTATTTAATAGACCCCTTAATGATGAAGTTTTTTCTTGAGCATACAAAAAGAAAGCAAAATTGTTCTTACAGCAACAAAACATATTCATAGAATACAACCTTCACGTTGGCTAACTCTGGAGATGCTGAGAATGCTCAGTGAGGAAATGAAGCGTGCAAGTTTCTGATTACAACAGATAGTTCTGCTTCTTTAAAGCTGAGCTTTAGGTCACGACCACTAATAACAAAAACAGATTAACTGTACACTTTTCTTTGGAACTGGCTGAAGTAATTCAGGTAGAAAATATTAATCCATAAATATTGATAATGCCAATAAATATAAAATGAGATGAATTAAAATATAATGCATACAAAAAAAATGGAACAATAATTTCCATGATGTTTTAATTGATTCTCATGAACATGGACCTAGGTCATTTTCCTGATTTATTTCCTCATTTACAAAAGAACTTGATTTATGACACTTTAAAGCGGTTGTATAGTCAACATTTTCACTTTCCATTTATTTGTGCATATCATTATTTTAAACCGATTGCTAGTAGCCTTTTTTTTTTTTACCTGTTTACTTTTGAAGTTACAGCTGTATTCACGAGTGGAGACGTGTACCGTGTATGCGCCGGATCCCCGTTCATTCCGGCAAGCAGAGCCTCTGCCGGAAAAATTATTTGTTTATGATGGGGCTGCGTCATTTGCTCATGTAGACGTCAGCCCCGACATCCTGCGATGCTTCGTCCACATTCCTCCCAAATAGCATGATGGTTAGCACGTGACCTGAACGTCACAGAATACAGGAGAGATAGAATATTGTGAGTGTAATGCGCACACGCGGGATTACGGAGACAAGAAGGAACTGTGGGCGGAAATTCAAATAGAATAAGACACGGAAGACCACAACGGAGATGGCGCGGGCTTACTAGTAGAATAACGATTTACAAGATCAACAGTATATACAGTAAGACAAATAATTTGGATAAACATATAGCGATCAATCGATTTAGAACTACATGGTCTTTATGAATATGTTAAGTCTTATGATAGTATCGGAGGGTTTACTACCGCTTTAAGCAGAAATCATGTCACAATTGACCTGGCAGTTTGGTTTGGTTCTCGGGGAAGCTGTGAAGCCAGAAATAGTGAACTTAAATCCGAACACTATTTAAGGCCATTGGGGGCAAATCTTGTACATTTCTGGGCATTTTCAAGGCTAATAGGCAATGGATTGTCAAAGTACATTGGGAGATAGACACTGCCACGGGAAATATGCTAAGGCAATTTAGTTTTTTTTTAATACCATACAGCAGCAGAGAATCTTCCTTTTACTGTAAATATTAGATAGACATGGGAAAAACACCAGTTATGGAACAGTACGATTCTCACGGATAGCATTAGTGAAACCATATTCTGGCATCACATATTTTGCATGTGAGAAAGATATATATTTTTTTTTTTATTGTTTGGCCTAAATACACCAACAGCATGCCAATCTGATTTTTTACAACTATTTTTTTCTAACAAGTGGTCATAGGCCTGAACTAACATGTGGAAGTGGCAGCCACAACAGATCTAAAATCTGTACTCTTCTCTTAGAAAAAATAAATCTAAAGCCCTCAGCTTCTTACCAATTGGGCAATGATAAAAGATTCATAGTGTGGTTTTTGATTTTTTTTTCCCCAGTATGTAGTGTTTTAAATAATTAAGAAAATGTTAAACGAGTATGTACAAAAACAACGGAAAGCCACAGTTTACTATGCCTCAGTTATGAATGAACAGAGTCAGTGATCAGAACAGATTACTGACTCTATTCATTAACCACTTGCTTACCGGGCCTATTTTGGCCTATTTTCCTTCATGTAAACATCATCATTTTTTTGCTAGAAAATTACTCAGAACCCCCAAACATTGAGTACGTTTTTTTTAGCAGACACCCTAGGTAATAAAATGGCGGTCATTGCAACTTTTTATCTCACACGGTATTTGCGCAATAATTTTTCAAACGCCTTTTTTTTGGAAAAAAAAACGGTTTCATGAATTAAAAAATAAGAAAACAGTAAAGTTAGCCCAATTTTTTTTTTTATATAATATGAAAGATGATGTTACGCCGAGTAAATAGATACCAAACATGTCACGCTTTAAAATTGCGCACAACCGTGGAATGGCGCCAAACTTTGGTACTTAATAATCTCCATAGGCGACGCTTTAATATTTTTTACTGGTTACCAGTTTAGAGTTACTAGAATTGTTGCACATGCTCTAACGCACGCGGCAATACCTCACATGTGTGGTTTGAGCGGCGTTTACATATGCGGGTGGGACTTTTGTGTGCGTTAGCTTCTGATCGCGAGCTACAGGGGGACAGGGGCGTTTTAATTTTTTTTTTTTTTATTATTTTTTTTTATTTAAAAAATAAATAAATTTTGGATCACTTTTATTCCTATTACAAGGAATGTAAACATCCCTTGTAATAGGAATGTATGTGACAGGTCCTCTTTATGGAGAGATGTGGGGTCAATAAGACCCCACATCTCTCCTCCAGGCTGGAAAGCATGAGATTGGTAAAAAAAAATTTACCGATCTCATGCTGACAGCCGCGATCGCGGCTTTGTTTATTTCCGGGGACGTCATAATGTCGCGCCCGGGCCTCCGACGGTCATAGAGATGACTGGTGACCATCTGGTCACCGGAAATCTCTATGCTCGTCATCCGGCGGCGAGCGATTCTTTCTCCGGGCCCCGGATGGCACGGGAGAGCCCGGAGAAGCACCGGATGGCGGCGGGAGGGGGGGGGACGTCCCCTCCCGCTGCCTATAAGAACGATCAGGCGGCGGAACTGCCGCTATGATCGTTCTTATGGTGCACAGAATTGCCGGCCGGTAAAAATGATATCTGAATGATGCCAATAGCTGCACGCATCATTCAGATATCACCACTCAAAGTCAAGGACGTCATATGACGTCCTTGGTCGGCAAGTGGTTAAGATAGGGAAGGGGCCGGTAAATGACATATTTACTGGTCCCTTCCCAGGTCTCCATCCTTAAGATCCCCCACCACACCCAGTGGGTGAGGGGAGGGGGGAACCCAGCAGCGCTGTGGAAGATGAGGGGGGCCAGGGGAATACACAACAGCCTTATCACAGAAGGAGGTGGCTAGGAAGGGCGGCAGGCAGCTTGTAGAGGAATCTACCCCCCCCCCCCCCCCATTTTCAGGATTGCAACGGCGGCAGGAGGAATTTGGAGGGGATCAGTTCCTCTATATGCCACCCCTCCTATCAAGGTGTACAGGGGGCCTGCATGGGCCCCCTGGAGCATGGGGCCCGGATGCAATTTTTATCCTTGCAAGCCCTGTGCATACGCCCCTGCATAAACTTAATAATAATATGCAATGCCAGGCTGTGGTTACAAAGCAAGCAAAAAAAGATTATTTCTTGTATTAAAAGAGGTATGGACTGCAGAGAGAGAGAGATCATTTTGTCCCTGTACAAATCATTAGTAAGACCTCATCTGGAATATGCAGTTCAGTTTTGGGCACCAGTTCTCAAAAAGGATATTGGGGAACTGGAGAAAGTGCAGAGAAGGGCAACCAAACTGAGTGAGGCATGGAGGAACTCAGCTATGAGGAAAGATTAGAGGAACTGAATTTATTCTCTCTTAAGAAGAGAAGATTAAGGGGGATGTGATCAACAGCGGACAAGGGGTACTCTTTACATCTGGAGGAAAAGAAGTTTAATCTCTAAATACAGAAAGGTTTCTTCACAGTAAGAGCTGTAAAAATGTGGAATAGACTCCCTCAACAGCTGGTTCCGGCCAGCTCAGTAGATTGCTTTAAAAAAAAAGGCTTGGATTCTTTCCTAAATGTACATAATATAACTAGATGATAATTGCAGGACAGACAGAAAGCAAAAGCAGAACAGAGTTAAAAGCAATATGCATATGAACATGGGCTCATTGAAACAAGAAATAGCACATAATCTATAACTTTATCTGCAGTATTTTGGAGAATATATATGCCACCTGCATTAGTAACTGTCCCCCAAAAATTACACACTAATAACATTGTATAGACACTCTCTAGGCCTAAGTTTTGTTTGTTTATTATTTTTCTAAGGAAAATAGGGGGGCGCGGGGTGGGTGCTTTGGGGCCCCATGTTGAGGGCATGTGGCCTGGTATGGTTCAGGAGGGGGGGAGACCTTCCGGGCTGCATGCTTGGATAAGGTTCTGGTATGGATTTTGGGGGGACCCTATACCATTTTCTTTTTACATTTTGGCGTGTGGTTCCCATTAGAATTCATACCAGACTCAAAGGGCCTGGTATTGATTGGAGGGTGGTCCACGCTGTTTTCTTTCAGAATTTTCTATTTTCTGCATTGTTTTATTCATATTTCAGCTGTCAGTGGGGAAGCCAGCTGACAGCTGATGACTCATCAGTTGTTAAGGACGAGGCGGCCAGCTTCCCAGTCCACTGAAAATTTGGAATTAGTTAGAAAATGAATAAACAAAATTAATTTTACTTTAAATTACTATTCATTGCTATTTAATTTGGAGATTCTGATACACATGAATCTCCAAATAACCAAAAATGTGTCTGAATTTGTAAATTTGTATTTAGACCGAAATTAATTGCACATGTCTAAAATCTGTAGTAAAATATTTGGTGTAAGAGCATACTAATGCGATCTGTTATACACCACACCGTCTCAGAGTGTGGCATGAACACTTTTTGTTTTCACTTGGGGGCTTTGCACCCAGTGCTAATCACTGAGACCCAATTCTGCCCAAAATATTCAAAATCTTGGACAAAGGTGGCAATTTGTGACCTCTCTAACATGAATTTGCAACAATTACTATATTTATCGGTGTATCACATGCACAGGCGTAATACACGCACATTAATTTTAAGAGGGATGTTTCAGGAAAAAAACTTAAATTTTAAATAAGGAACTTTGAAGCAAAATTAGGGTCAGTGCCCATATGCAGCCTCGTCATTGCCATCAATGCAGCCAGATCAATGCCCATCTGCTGCCTCATCAGTCCACATCTGTCAGGAAAGGCTTGCTAGGAGCAACAGTTCCACGTGGGTGTGTGCGTGTTTGCATGCTCGGGCGCACGGTCGTTGGCACCAGAAGCGATATTTGAACTCTGTCATGACAGGTGAATCTTGCTGCCTTATCTACAGCGTTCCCTGAGAGATTCCTGTGTTCCTGATCTGTTCCTGAGATTACCGGCTTGCCTTGTGACTATCCTTGCCATCCGCCTGCACCTGACCTCAGCTTGTCCACGACCTCGCTCCTGTCTAATCCTCTGGATTACCTACACCAGTCTGTTACCGACCCGGCTTGCCCAGTGACCTTCCTTCAGCCTCCTGCATCTGTTCCTGTACTGCTCTCCTGTGTATGACTCGGCCTGCCTGTCCTTCCTGTGTCTCAATCCCTGGGACCATCCACCTGCATCCTGTGAGTACCTGCCTCCCAGCTTCAGCTTCCAGTCTGCAGCATTCCACCTGCTGTTCCAGTTGGCCCAGCTATGTTCGGAGCATCAGTCCTGCCTACCAGCTGTTGATCCTGCCAGGCACTCGTGCTGTACTCCTGTGCCTCCTGTCAGCTGTACCAGGGGCCGCAAATCAGGACCGTAAGGGAGGCCTCCTTCTGCATATCGGGCTCAATAACCAGGTGCGTGACAACATCAATACAGCCTCATCAGTCCACATCAATGCAGCCTCATCAGTCAACATCATTGCAGCCTCACAAGTGCCATCAATGCAACAGCCTCACCATTGCCCCAATGCAGCAGCCTCACCATTGCCTTCAATGCAGCAGCCTCAACATTGCCATCAGTGCAGCCTGATCGATGCCCATCTGCAGCCTAGAGGGGACAGGGAGGGGGGAAGGACGAGCGCCGACAGATTACATTCAGTGAGAATCTCCTATGATAGACAGAACAGTGGTCCAATGGCGGCCCAGGAGATGGGACTTCCTATTACAGAGGCTGCAAAGTAAACAGAAGATTCTCACTGTATGTAATCTAACGGCGCTCGCCCCGCCCCCCTCCCTGTCCCCTCCGAGGCAGCTAAAATTGAAGTATCGGCACATAACATGCACACGCTATTTTCACCTGATTTTCAGGGTGAAAAAGTGCGTCTTATATGCCAGTAAATACAGTGTATACACATATATGATCTGGTGAGCTTTATGTGTTGCCTTTTAGTCCCAATTCAGCAATGTTCCAAAGTATGTGATAAAAAATGGCTGAAAAAAAATCTCCACCAAGTTTTATATACCTTTCAATAAAGTGCTTTCACCTTGCACAGAAATAACAATGTCATTCTCCATGTCACTCTGCTTCACATTCCATAAAACTGTGTAATGAATTCAAATTTCCTTTAGCACTTGGGTCAGTGGAGATGAAATGCCATGGGTTGGCCCTCATGGAGTTGGCTGTCAGATAGGAAAAGAAAACCAAGCAGTAAAATGAAATTTTAAATTATGTATACTCTCTGATAAATCCCCTGCTAAACCTATCACACTGAGCGAGAGACATCTGTTTGAAATGAAACTCTATATCAAGGGAATCGAACAATGTGCGCTGTTTACCAACATTCTCCTGTATTATAATGTATTCTACTGCATGTCAGCAACGACCAAGCTATTTGTTTATATATTGTATATTTCCTAACAATCTATAGTGCAGATTAGATGATGCCAATTCCCACTGGCTATTTATTTGCCATTTGCCTTTGATTTGTTATTCCGCGAATGTCATGCATCAATCCTGTTCAGGTTTTTCATCGTCTTATAAAATTAGAAAATTGGGAAAAATAAATAAGGTGAACAAATCTGGGTTTTACAAGGGAATGTAAAATATACTGATGTAAGATAATAAAAAAGAGGCAATCAAAGTGTTGCTGTGTCTGGTGAAATGAGGCAGAATAACATATGCCGGAATGCTCCAAATATAAGGCCTCATAAATACTGATAGCGGTGTCCCCTTGTCATATGGTGACTGTGTTCTTGCTTACAGTACATGATATGTAAAGATAAATAGAAGGGGCCAACCTGCTGAGAGGTAAAGCAGCCCCTCTCTGTTTCATAAGAAGCTGCCTTGCCAGACTTTGTGCCTGCTGAGCCCTAGACTTACCATGATTGTCTATGATAGCACTATGTTTCATTGACATTCTGAAGTGTATTGGACAGTTGAGACATGGGGCAAGGAGTCTCAGTGGAAGGAGCAAGGTTCCTGCCTCCAATAACAGAAACCACAGAGTATGAAAGTGATGTGCCAGGTGTACCATGTTTGCTACCATTGTATTCCATGTATTCCAATGGCTCTAGTTCACACCAGTGCAGTCAGTTCCAGTCAGTTTCCCACGCAGAAAAAAAGCTCACGGCACTGCCTCTGGTGTGAACTGGCCCTGAAAGTGTAGGAGGTACTACACATGTGCAGAACGAAAATATTTTTTTTTTCATTTCAATATGTTATTTGCATAAATTAGTTAAATTTGTTTACCGTATATACTCGAATATAAGCCTTTTTTTAGGGCTGAAAGTCCACCCCTCGGCTTCTATTCGAGTCACCGCTGTCTGCCTACATGAACAGCATGTCATGCAGACAGACGGCAGTTTTCAAAAGCCGCGCCGCCTCCTCCCGCCCGTCCGTGATTCTCATCTCATGGACGAGGATGAGAGAATGTACGTGATAGGCGGAACACTGCACACTGACTGCTGGGAAAAAAGTGTTCCTCCTATCACGGACGAGGAGGAGGCACGGTTTTTGTAATAGTGGAATGGCGCCGTACACGCTGTGGGGGGACAGAGCGGGACCTCATCAGCTGCACGGAATCGACACAGGACACCGGACACAGGACCCCGGACCCACAGATCGGCGCAGATCGGCAGAGGTAGGCTGCAATGGGGACACGGGGTGCAATGGGGACACGGGGGTCTGTACAGGGGGCATGCAGCTGCAGATGGGCATTGAAAGAAATTGAACCGCGCTAGACGGAGGGGGGGAGGGGGGGAAGGGG
Organism: Lithobates sylvaticus; assembly: GCA_028564925.1. Classification (NCBI taxonomy): domain Eukaryota; kingdom Metazoa; phylum Chordata; class Amphibia; order Anura; family Ranidae; genus Lithobates; species Lithobates sylvaticus. The sequence goes on from CM053026.1 coordinate 120,139,510, forward strand.
AGGAGGTAGTGTGGAATGGAAATGGGACCTAACCCGAAAAAAGGCTGCTGCTAAAAAGTGGGATACTCACACCTTTAAGGCAAATGGAAGATATATAAAGCTGCGCCAATAAATAACCAAAAAAAGGGGGGATAAAAATACTATGAAAATTAATCAATATAAACCATAATATGATACATCAAAATGGCCACGGAGGAGCACACAGATTAATCATAACAGTCCAACTGTCATAAACAGGTGTGACCAGATTGTGTGGACTGCAAAGGAGAAACCTAAATGCAAGTAAAAGTAAATAAGATTAACGTTTATTAAGATAAGTGATATATATAAATAAGTAGACACCCCAAAATACAAACAGTGCTCAGCCACAAACAGAAACCCACAGACAACAGATAAATATATACAGGCACAGGGAAGTACCGAAATCAACACGTCAGCCAGGCCAGGGTCATACACGGGAAGATCAATAGATAACAAGGGCAGTCCAGAATCACAAACGTTGGCCAGGCCAGGGTCATGCACGGGAGATCAATCAGATGAACAAGGGCAGGACGGGAGAGGGGAAATAAGGAAGGGAAAGGCAACAAGGGAACAGGAACTCAGGAACACAGGATCAGGATGGGATGGGATGGGATGGGATGGGTACAGGTCACAGGTCTCAGGTTCGGTCACAGGTTCAGGGCACATGGAAGAGAGATACCAAGGCAAGTGTGTGAGGGCTGGCCGGGTATTTATAAATCTGCCAGTGATTGGCCTCATGTGACAGCTGAGCGCAGAAAGAGCTGTCTGCTCCACACTGCCAGGATCCATCCGCTGGTGGACGCCAGTACTGTGGCCCAAAGATGATATCCCAGCAGGGAAGGCCTCTCCTGACAGTTATAAACTGTCCAGACCAGGACCACAGTACTGCACGCCAAATGATGGGTCTTACCAGCGGACAGATCCATTCCTGACACCAACATTAGCTGTAATAGTCCAGTTTGAATACTTCTTTGACAGCAAGGAATATAGGTAGCGTGTGACCTGCAGGTTTTCAATAATCAAAGACAAAACACCTCGGTGACTGTTCTATAATTTCACACTGTGACATGCAGGAAAGATAGTTTCATCCCGACCACCTATTAAATTGAAGGCTTACCAGATAGCCTTATAATTAGGGCACTGAAGCGTCCCAATAAGCGAAGGCTGATAGGGTTAATCCACCCAGGGGAAATCGCTCCAAGGAGAAGAGGGGAATGACCACACCATCTGTTCCAAATAGGGATATTATCCACCAAGTTCCAGCTAATTTCCTCTCCTCCGGGGACCAGACTGTTCCTCCTCACACTGTCTATAGAAATAAGGAGCAGACCGGAGGGATACACGTGTTCTGTACACACTATACAGTCTACTCGCCTTCTCCAATACAACGCGGTTGCCGTGATAACCATCACACGGTGCAGCACTGAAACACTTCCCCCTCACCTTCACACATACGTTCCGCCCAAGTCAGGGAGGCTCTGTACATGTATTTCCGGGAAGAAGGGGAAGCGGCGACACTGTGGAAGGTAAGTTTGGCCTGGGTGGGGGGGCCCCTCCAACCAGGCCAAACTTACCTTCCACAGTGTCCCCGGAGGAGAGGAAATTAGCTGGAACTTGGTGGATATCCCTATTTGGAACGGATGGTGTGGTGATTCCCCTCTTCTCCTTGGATCGATTTCCCCCGGGTGGATTAACCCTATCAGCCTTCGCTTATTGGGACAACCACAGGCTTTTCAGTGCCCTAATTATAAGGCTATCTGGTAAGCCTTCAATTTAATAGGTGGTCGGGATGAAACTATCTTTCCTGCATGTCACAGTGTGAAATTATAGAACAGTCACCGAGGTGTTTTGTCTTTGATTATTGAAAACCTGCGGGTCACACGCTACCTATATTCCTTGCTGTCAAAGAAGTATTCAAACTGGACTATTACAGCTAATGTTGGACTGTTATGATTAATCTGTGTGCTCCTCCGTGGCCACTTTGATGTATCATATTATGGTTTATATTGATTAATTTTCATAGTATTTTTATCCCCCCTTTTTTTGGTTATTTATTGGCGCAGCTTTATATATCTTCCATTTGCAGATGGGCATTGCTGACCCTCTTTTCCACTTACAGTAGCTGCTGCATTTTTCACCCTCGGCTTATACACGGGTCAATACGTTTTCCCCATTTTTTGTGGTGATTTAGGGGCCTAGGCTTATACTCGGGACGGCCTATACTCGAGTATATACGGTAATTTGTTTTTGGAATTTGTTTTGTTTATTCGAGTTTGAATCAATTCAAATTATACAAAATTGGGTCGGTCAAAATTTAGTAGCCATACATTAAAGCTGCCCCTTTATTCCACTAGATAATTACGCTGACCCGAAGGGTAGGTTTGTCTTCCTAAAAGGCACTCTATTTGAATGCAAAATTACCCTTGCCACGGTGTACGCTTCAAATACTGGGCAACTTACATTCCTAGAAAAGGTTCTGGAGTCTCTTTCCTTGTTCCGGGAGGGGCCACTGGTATTAGGGGGAGATTTTAATGTAAGCCCTGACCCACAGCTAGATACCTCCTCTGGAAACTCAGTACATTCCTTTGCATTTCTTAAACACTTTCGGAAGTCCCTGCATGCTTATCATCTGGTTGACTGCTGGAGAATTCTTCATCCCACTGTTAAAGATTTTAGCTACCACTCTGCCACTCATTATGTATATACACGCATAGATCTTTTGCTAGTGGATCAACATCTCTTACCATTTCTGACCATGCCCCTATCTCTATCTCCTTAGCTTCGCTATCCCCAGAATCCAAACAGTGGACCTGGCGTTTAAAGGAGAATCTGTTAGATGATGTGATGGCCCTGAAAGGACTATGAAAGGAGAAAGTCTCTGATACTTTTTCCCTATTTTTCCACTGAAAACGGGTGTGCAGTGTGGGAGGGGCACAGGGCGGTGGTTCAGGGGCTAGTTAATTTCCCAGGGCTCCAGGCTTAAAAAGGCTGATACCCTCCCGGGTTGAAGTCCACACAGAAAGACGGTTTAGACATTAATGGCTGTGTGTTGAGTTATTTTGAGGGGACAGCAAATTTACACTGTTATACAAGCTGAACACTCACTACTTTACATTGTAGCAAAGTGTAAATTCTTCAGTGTTGTCACATGAAAAGATATAATAAAATATTTGCAAAAATGTGAGGGGTGTACTCACTTTTTTGAGATACTGTACACAAATCAATGTACATTTTATGTAAAACCTTATTTAATGTGTAAATTGTCCCGACTTCATGGGGCATCTCTCCTTTTTCCTAATATACTTGGGATGTTGGCAATGCATTTACGTTTCTCCAGAGTGTAACTCTCTCTCTTTCTCAATACACTGTTAGTCAGAAAGGATGTACACCCCAATCTCCTCCAGGCAAGGTGGAGAAAGGCCAGTGCTTGACATATTTGAGGTGATGTTGCTGTTTTCATAAATGGGTGCTCTGGATTTTAAGGCTCCTGGGATGACTAGATTTTTATTTTTTTTGCAAGGAATGCCTACACACCTGTAAATGTCAGGTTTATAGTTCTTTTGGCAGTTTACTATGGTATAGTTAAATCGGAGCGACAGGCTCCTTCAGAAAAAAATTTTAAGTCAGTAGCTACAAATACTGTAGCTGCTGACTTTTATTATTAGGGCACTGACCTGTCCATGAAGCCAGATTTGGCTCTCGGGGGCTGACGGCTAAGGAGATCGTCAGTGAAGCCTTGCAGCTGTGAAGATACCCTACTGCACATGCGCAGTAGGGTATCCTCCCGTGGACACAGCCGGTGACAGATTGCGCCAGCCAGTGCATTCTGACAGGACCTCATATGACGTCCAGTCAGGATGGGAAAGCTACCGTCCAACCGTCATTGTCTATAGGCCAGGCGTGAATTGGTTATAAAGTTTCAAAAGTTTTGACACTATGTAAGCCTCTTCTCTCTCTATTTTCCTAAGTAACCGCTGAAAGGAGAGCCTGCACGTTGGAGGAGGAAAAAGGTGTAAAGAGAGAGTGAATCCAGCTTAAACGCAAATTTTGACCAATTTAGAAATATGTGGTCAGTGCCATCTGGTGAGTGCTTATCCCTTAGTGTATGCACTGTGGCAAGTAATTCATGAAATTGGTGGACAGTAATTGGAAACTGGTAATTTTGCACCAAGCACATTTTTTTCAAGGACAAGGTCCTGGAAGATGAGGAATTGTTTTAGAGTGGACTCTTTTTTCATGATATACGCAGTTTCATTTGTACTTATATTTTATGCTTTGCAGATTATGATTGTCATCATTCCAGTTGCTGATGTAGCTTCATAATTTCAATTGTTGTTTGATGGGCCAGTTTACTGTAATTTAGACCTTAGAGGGGCAGGACTGTGGTGAGTTTGTGTAAAAAATGTCCTGGCATCAGTGGGAGGAGTGCCTCATGTTTAGTATTAGGGAAGGCGTTGTGTCCCATCCTTGGTGTCAGTGGGAGGAATAATACCCCATTGTTGGTATTATTGGCAGGAATAGTGCCCCAAGGGCCAGATAAAGGCAAGCAAGGGGTTGCAGTTAAAGGCCACTGGTTTAGACCCAATATGTATATATATATATATATATATATATATATATATATATATATATATATATATATATATATATATATATATATATATATATATATACATTAAATTTGAGAACACTAGGACCGTTGGGCTAACTTTTAGGTTAGCTAGGGAAGCGTAGAGGTAAATAAAGTTTTGACATACACCTACAGTATAGTTTTACCAACAGTGTGGGCTAGTCCTTAGCTCCTCATTTGTGACCCAAGAGCCCTTGGTTAGTTGTGGTCCTAGCAACACCCCTGTCAATGTCCTTGACATTAGGGCCTGTTTCTCCAAGTCTATGCTTTAGGTACAAATAATAACCTCAACATACTTATAAAAACATGAGGTGCTTGACTTTATCTATTCCTCCACTGTTCTCTTGCAGAGATTAATTGACAACTTATAGAAAGTAAACCAGCTATGTTATTTGGGATAAAAGTGTCACCCGTTTGCAAATAATCAATCACAATCCCTTATGTAAGACTTAATTTATTAACCAACAAACGAATTAAAGAACAGGAAAAGTAGCAAATATAATTAAGGTAGAGACTGTATCCTTCTCATGTTGCCATAAAACAACTGTAAAGCGCACGGGCTCCTGCAAACATGGATCAAGAGCTAAAGAGTACACAGTTTGTTCAGGTTTCTATGAGGTTGAAGATAACACTCTTTAATCCATAAACAAATCCATCTGTAAAACGTATGAGGACTGCATTGAATCTCTTATGTATAATGCATCTAAAACATGGTGCATTGAACCTTGTGGCCTCATTACCATAATTACTGAGATAGTGAGGCTCATGCTGGGAGTTATGAAACATGTAACGTGTTGATATACTGCAGGGATGAAGGTGGGAGATGGTTATTAGGATTTTTCATCTTCTGATGTGTCCTTTTTACAGTTAGTATGATGTTATGTTAAAAAGCCTGGAAACAAGAACCTTAGACATCTGCCATCTCTCACTTCATAGAACATTGCTGGTTTATAGAACCATTGTCCAAATTATTGCTACATTATCAAACTATTGTTTGAAATGCTGTGAAGTGTGTATGGTCTACTCAGAAGAGAAACAAGGCTCCCTGTAGCTCTAGTAACCTGTTGCCAGATGTTATCCAATGATAGCTCTGCCTACTGGTATGCTGATGTTAAAGTGGTTACAAAGGCTGCAGTTTTTTTTACCTTAATGCATTCTCTGTATTAAGGTAAAAAGCCTTCTGAATACATCTTTCCCATCCTTCTTTATTCTTACCCAAGCTCGATCTCGATCCAGCTCTATGCACGAGAGCAGAGGCTCTCGCCCCCTCATAGGCACAATCACAGCCAGGAGAAGAGGCGGGTCTGGCTATATATATATATATATATATATACACCGGTATATCACAGACCCAACCGGGACAATGGCTTTTGGAGGGGACTGTAGGGGAGCCTCTTGCCTACTGACTATGGGCACTGGCTTTTAAGGGGGCTCTATTCTTTGGGAGGTGTGTCCCTGGGGGACCTTCGGAGTGGTTTTGCTTCAGATTCGGGTCCATGTCTCCCCGAAAACACACAGGTTTAAAGAATTTTTGTCAGAGAGCAGAACCAGCAAGTGCATGTCTCTAAAGTCCCTATGTCGTAAAAGTATATATGATGATAGCAACTTAAGGGGGATAATTATAGTGAGTGAGAAAAATTGCTATCATCATATATCCTTTTACAACATAGGGACTTTAGAGACATGCACTTGCAGGTTCTGCTCTCTGAAAAAAATTCTTTAACGTACAATAATTCTTCAAATGCATATGAACATATAAAAACTTAAAGCTATACTATCCATAAAAACTACCTTAACTGGTAGATTTATAATTTTCTGTTGTTGGCCTCTCACGACAGGTGTGCCCTTTGAGGGGCTCCCCCCCTCCACTCCCAGCCACCGGCCCAAGTGTCTGTTTGTAGGAGGTCAACTTGTTGGATGTGACCCCCCGTAAGTCACGTTTTTGGACCATTCCCTCCTGGCCCAGCCCGCATATTCTGCAGGGTGGTCTTGCGAGCGCCACCCGGGGAGAGAAAACCTCTTCAGGGAAGCCCCACATGAGAAGTAAATCTTATCAGAAACTTACACAATTGGGTAAATATCCTATAATATAATATTGCATATGTCTCTATCTTAAATTATATAGAGACTACCATACAAAATATTAATATTGCTGCAATATACTTGCCGTCTTTCTTACCCTTTCTTCTCTCAATAGACAAATCACCTTTGAAGAAGACCTACACTAATACAGGTCGAAACGCGTCAGTGTTTGTGTTTATGGTAATTAGATTACTGTTTGATTAGGTCACACTTAGCTGTTTGTTGCTAGCTATTGATTAGCTTAATGTTTATGTTAGCTGTTGATTAGATGTACTGATATTTGGTTGTAGGATAATGTGATCAAACTCTAACCTGATTTTTTTGTGGTATATATTCTGTTTGCATTTACAATAAAGGTTCAGTTGCAGTTTGCACCTAAGCTAGTGTTGTCTTGTTCTTGGGTGCAATGCACAGCTATAATACCTGGTCCCTGGTTCCAGAGTGGAGGAAGCTGTATCTTGGCGGAAGCACCCAGGCTGGGTGCCAGGTGGCCCATCACAATATACATTTACAATCATTTTAATCTTCATAAAACTGATGGAGTTGTTTTTCAAGTAATATATTTGTAGTGAAAATCACTACCTTAAAAAAATCTTTAAACTCTTTACCTTACCCTAACCCTAAGCAATACATTTGCAGCAAAAATATTACTTTCACAACTACATTTTCTTGTTGTAGGCCTTAACTTTCAACCTAATGCTCATCCCTACCTATCATGCTCACTTTTATGATAAAAAATTACTTTGACATTCATAATGTTCTGTTTTACATTTAGCTTTTTACTCTGTTATGTGTAGCTGGGTGCTGCCCACTGTGTTCTGATGCCACTCTCTTTCCCCCCACAAACCCACCCGCCAATTGTGCCGCCAGCTATGTGGAGGTGTGGGTTGTACTGAGGATCAGAGAGCGGCTGTGCGGCCCCCATGCTGCGGCTTTGTGTGTAAAATGTATCGCTCCTCCCCCCTTTCCTGGTTGTGACAGGGGCAGTGGACCAATGAGGAGAGACTGGAGGAGGATCATGGGACATGTAGTCCTTGCAGGAGTGCTGTGCTATGGAAGCTATGGGGTTTGGACTTCAACAGGATTCCCTGCAAACACAAAGGAGGAGAGCACAGAACCTTTCCCCAGCAATTTACCAGAGGTATGAGCAGTGTGCGCAGGGGGGAAAGAGTGTGCAGAATGGCGGCTGTGTCTTATGTCTACAGCTGGGAATCAGAGAGTACAGAGCTGTCTGCTGTGTGCCATGGGACTGAACCACTGTGAGGATATAGTCTTTGCTGTGCTAAGTACCAGAGTCACCTCAGGCAACCCAGAAGTGAGTAGACATCTGACCAGAGGGACCACTGCTGCTGTATCATTGGGACCGGTGAGAAACTGAAGCAGAGACTGACCCTTGTGAGGATTGAGCTTCTGGAGATTGGATTCTTGATTGGATTCTTGAGGGCAGAAGACCACCAAACAGACTGATCAAGATACTCTGTGTTCCATGATTGGTGAGCAGAACAACCATGCTTAAACCCTCACTGCCCACAGTTAATGCCAGTATAGAATGCACCTTACTTAGCAGCCCATCGGTCATCCACTATGTACATTATTAAAGGGAAAGCTTCACGTGCACCACCCTACAGATGTGCCCCAACAGTAGTACTGACAATTAGGCACAAGGTACTTTTAGCCAATTCCAAAGGTACCCCTTGTCATGAACACCTACGCCCACCCACTAAAGTGCTGTATGTGCAGAGGGCACTTGAGGGGTTTGTTAATCCCATTATATTTTTCACCATTTAAACCAGTTAAAATTGGGTTAGCCTTGTTGCAATATAGCTAATTACAAGCCAGCGTTAACCCTAACCAGTACAGTATTTTTAAATGTGGTCAATTGCCTATTTACTGATTCATGTTTTGTCTAACTTGCCTTAATACATCTAATTAATCTAGTACCAAGTTTCTTGTGGCCTATTTTTTGTGAATTTTTATAGAATGGTAACATACTAATGTTTAAGTTGCACAGTTGTGTCAGTGGGGTCCAAGCACAGTTGTGGCAAAACAGAGAACCTATCATCTCAAGTTGTTGCTGCAGGGGTAAGTGATACATATAATAACAAATCTTGTGCTAATTATATTTGCTGCAAATATACACCACCAACAAAAGTGTTCACTTACTGTAGACATACAGCAGGAAATCTTCAATGAAAACTTGAATGAAAAATAAAACAGATTCACTGAATAATTATAGAGCTGCCTTCAATACCATATTTTGCAATGTATTTTGCAAAAATTGTGATAAAAGTGGTTAGTGCCTTGCCAAAGGGTTGACAAGACAGGACTTTTGTTAGGTAAGCAAGTTCCGTTGCTCTGAAACTGTGCACACTTGCCAAACATAATCCTAACATGCAACTATGTCTATCTCTTAACCCCTTAAACCTGTATGCGTGCAAGAAGAAAACAGTGTATTCAAGTAATTTAAGGTACCCTCTTACCCCTGGAACCATGTTGGAAGGATAGTTTTACATATTATTCAGTGACAATGCTAAAATTGAAAGCAAGGTTTTGCGGATCTTGTAGAGTTGATCTTCAGGGATATAGTAAAGGATTGTGAAAATACAGCATATACTGACTTTTGTAAAAAAAAAAAAAAAAAAAAATGTTTCCCCACTAGTTTGTCGTATTTACATGAAATTCTTATGGAAATCTTGCATACACAGTGTCCATGTCCCCCAACTAAGAAGTTAAGGAGACACCCCAGTTAGCGTGCTGTGCACTGAGTGACTGGTAACCTCAATGCCCTTTAGCAGTACAGATCCGTAATACTGACATAATTATATCAGCACTGTCTGAATAGGTGTAGCACTGCATGCAATTACCACGCTGCCATGCTGCCTTTACTCACAAGATGATGGAGGGCTCTTGGAAGCTGCAGTTCTGTCAGTACCAAGTGGCCCTCTGGGTCCCTTCCCCTGGGTCCCTTCGCCTGCAAGACCGACCAGACTTTTATGAGCCCTATGATGACATTACAGAGCATAAGAAGATGATTTTCTCACCACAGGAGCAAGGGGCACATTCTGAAGGGGAGAGGGACTTTTTGTAGTAGAATATGCTTAAAGTATAACTAAAAGCAAAAATCTTTTTTTTTTTTTGTCAGTTTTGGATAGAATGGTGAGGAACTAAAACCACTAACAGAAAGGGTTTTAAAGTGAACCTATAGGGAATGTGATCCAGCATAACACAATTCCTTTAATATATTCACAACATATTAAAATGTTCTTATAAATAATTATATAAAACAGAAAGTCAGATGAACAGACATTAAATAAGAAGTGCAATAAAAACAGCTCACAAACTTAATATATGCTTAATGTGGACCTCTAGTATGGCATCAATAGAAATTAAGAATGCATTCAAAATGACATATCGATATACAGAAAGCCCTATGTATAAATGATGATGTCTTGAATTGCCAAATTGTAGTAGGAATTTATATAACACAGTACTTGTTGCTTTATGCAAGCTGATATTAGATGCACCAGCTGTGCATATGCAAAGACATTGATTTGTAATCCACAACGTGCTGGCACTGATCTGTGATTCACAAGGTGCTGAACTGCACAATAATATCAAACAGCTGTGTGCATGTGTAGGTATTTAATGAAACTTAACCAAAAATAGAATGTTTTCAAAAAACTTTGTAATCCACAAGATATTCACATGCACAAAGTAATATGAAATATGTTCCACACACTACTGAGATGGAAATGGATGTATTGGTACAAAAAAAATGTTTCTGTGACGTTGCAAATGGAAACTCAGCTCAATATACTACCGTATATACTGGAGTATAAGCTGAGTTTTTCAGCACATTTTTTTGTGCTGAAAGTGCCCCCCCTTGGCTTATACTCGAGTCAAGCACTTTTCTGCAGCAAAAAAAAAAAAATTTCCGACCCGACTTTGGGGCCCCGTATCTCGGAGTCCCAAATTTGGTGTGCCAACCCAGTGGACCTAGCACTATAACATATCCAAAGATGGGGTTCCTAGCACTAAGTGGCCCCGAGATACAGGGCCCCAAAGTCGGTTCGGAAAATGTCATTCTCTGCTGCAGAAAAGTGCTTGACATTTTCTGACCCGAATTTGGGGCCCCATATCTCGGGGACACTTGGAGCTAGGAACCCCAAATTTGGCATTCAACCCCAGTTGAACTAGCACTACAACATATCCAAAGATGGGGTTCTTAGCACTAAGTGGCCCCGAGATACGGGGCCCCAAAGTCGGTTCGGAAAATGTCATTCTCTGCTGCAGAAAAGTGCTTGACATTTTCTGACCCGAATTTGGGGCCCCATATCTCGGGGACACTTAGAGCTAGGAATCCCAAATTTGGCATTCAACCCCAGTTGAACTAGCACTACAACATATCCAAAGATGGGGTTCCTAGCACTAAGTGGCCCCGAGATACAGGGCCCCAAAGTCGGTTCAGAAAATGTCCTTCTCTGCTGCAGAAAAGTGCTTGAGATTTTCTGACCCGAATTTGGGGCCCCATATCTCGGGGACACTTGGTGCTAGGAACCCCAAATGTTGTATTCCAACCCAGTGGAATTAGCACTACAACATATCTAAAGATGGGGTTCCTAGCACTAAGTGACCCTGAGATACAGGGCCCCAAATCTGTCAACTGTGTCCATCTGCATGGGCACAATGAGGCTGCAAATGGGCATCGTTGACCCTCTTTTCCACTTACAGTAGCTGCGCATTTCTCACCCTAGGCTTATACTCGAGTCAATAAGTTTTCCCAGTTGTTTGTGGTAAAATGAGGTGCCTCGGCCTATACTCGAGTATATACGGTAAGTGCATTCCACCACTGATATAGTCACAGGGATATGTGTCAGATTGTATAAAGCTCTAACGTAGACTGACACATTCACTCCATGCAGCCTCCTTTCATTCTTGCCCCCTCACCCCATCTGTTTTTTTTCTTTTGAGTTTCCTCATGATATTCTAGTTTTTAATCTGTTTTAACCCTAAAACTACGTAGAGGGTTCTTTACTGTAAAAGAGCAGCAAGGATGTGGAATTCCCTTCCACAGGCGGTGGTATCAGCGGGGAGCATCGATAGTTTCAGAAAAAAACTATTAGATAAGCACCTGAACGACCGTAACATACAGGGATATACAATGTAATGCTGACATATAATCACACACATAGGTGGGACTTGATGGAATTGTGTCTTTTTTTTAACCTCACCTATTATGTAACTATGGAACCCGTTTTCAACTGTTGGGACTCACTTTTGGTTTGTTATCTTGATAAAAAAAAAAAAGATAATAAGAAAATATTGAATATATTGTAATTAAGTAAATGTTGAATATGGTAATTAGCAACTCCAATTTTCTTAGCCCCTAGGTATCCCCCTAGAGCAGTGATGGTGAACCTTGGCACCCCAGATGTTTTGGAATGACATTTCCTATGATGCTCAATTACACTGAAGAGTACATGAACATCATGAATGAATGAATGACTTGTATAGTGCTACCTATGTGAACTGAATTGCCTCAGGGTGCTTTTGCCACTGGTGTCCAACTGTGGTATAGCGCGGTCCTTGCCCTGTGGGGTCCTGACACGCTTACAAACACATACACATACAACATACACATATTTGGCCAATTTTATTGACAGGATCTAATTAACCTACCAGCATGTCTTTGGAGTGTGGGAGGAAACCGGAGTACTTGGAGGAAACCCACGCAGGCACGGGGAGAACATGCAAACTCCAGGCAGAAGGTGTTGTGGTCGGGATTTGAACCAGTGACCCTATTGCTGCTAGGTGTAAGTGCTAACCACTACACCACTGTGCTGCCCCATGGGCGAGGTAGTTCCAAAACATCTGGGGTGTCAAGGTTCACCATAACTGCCCTAGAGCATCGTTATAGGTTACGTTAAGGACCATCCTTCTGTATAAAAGGGGTACCAGTAATTGTTCAACAATCTCCTCCCAAACCCTTGGGACCCAATACAGTAGATTCTTGTTGAGAACTAAGTGGGGCCACAATTTATCTGCCCCCAAATCCTGGGGCACCCCATTGATCATAACCACTTACATTTAGGCAGCACTGAATAGGCCCCAGGGCACATTTAGGCCAGCGTAGACAGCCCTACAAGGGACCTCCGCCTCTCCCCCCCCCACTCCATCTCAGGGGCTAGTTGAGCTTAAGTAAGGAAATCTACATTAATTGTTTCAGTAGGCGTTTCAATAACAACATCACTGCTTTTTGGGGAGCCAGTTTGTCCTCCTTATTAGGTCCCCTTTTCAAACCACTTTTTCATAGATCCCAGAATCCAGGATGGACTTGTTTCACAATGACGGGGTGCACCAGGGCTTTTACTAGACCAACCCCATGTTTCACATTTCTACATGGAATAGTTATCAGCACCAGTGGCTAAGACTTTGTATGACTGTGAAGGCATATGACTCAGAGAGTCTTGGTCGCAGAGCAGACCTCCCCAACTATATTGTCCTGTACTAGTGTCACCATGCTCCCCAAGTCCATAACAGCCTTGGTTGGGAACTGATTTATGTTCACCACACGCTCAAAAGTATTCTTTGATGGTATGGCTCCCTGGTTTACTTTTTTCTAAGGAAATTAGTGTTTCCTTGGCATATGACAGAGGACTCTCTGGACTTGGGAGTGAGTAGCTCCCTACTTACCATGTACCTTTCAACCAACTGATCTGCATTTTTAGGTCCTCGTGGCAAACACATCATTGCATGTTAACTAGCAGGGAACAAAAGTACTGGTCCATCACAACTTTCTCCAGCATCTGCAGGCCCGATAAAGATTATTTTTGCAACCGTTTATTCACCAGCTGTATTAAAGTCTAAGTTCACCTTTTCCACCCTTTTTAGAGTATAATGCAAAACCCGATAAAACTGCCTCCCTTCCCAACCTCAAAAGGCCTCCCCCATTTCACCGGGTGGGGTTTCCTCTTTCCCATAGTTCCACGCTGTCACATTTAAAATCAGCGTGGCTGTGCAGGGCACCACCTGGACAGCTGCATTATTCATTCACAGGTACACTATATTGTCTAAAGTATTGGGACACATGCCTTTACACGCACATCAACTTTAATAGCATCCCAGTCTTAGTCCGTAGGGTATAATATTGAGTTAGCCCACCCTATAACAGTTTAAACTCTTCTGGGAAGGCTGTCCACAAGGTTTAAGAGTGTGTTTATGGGAATATTTGACCATTGGATGTTTGACCATTCTTCCAGAAGCGTATTTGTGAGGCCAGGCACTGATGTTGGATGAGAGACCTGGCTCGCAGTCTCCACTCATTCAGCCCAAAAGGTGTTCTATCAGCTTGAAGTCAGGACTTTGTGCACTGGTTCAAATCATTTGGTGGAAGGAGGATTATGGTGTGGGGTTATTTTTCAGGGGTTGGGCTTGGCCCCTTAGTTCCAGTGAAGGGAACTCTTAAGGCATCAGACCTTTTGGACAATTTCATGATCCCAACTTAGTGGGAACAGCTTGGGGATGGCCCCTTCCTGTTTCAACATGACTGTGCACCAGTGCACAAAGCAATTTTGTAAAAAAAAAAAAAAAAAATCTTTTTTAACCTTTTTCTTTTTTTACAATTTTTTTGTGTCATCACAGTAGTTCAGTGTCACCATGATGACAGTAAACAGTACTGTGAGGGGTGATCATAGATTTCTTTTTACACTGTTATTGCTTATAACAGTGATGATCACTGTTATAATCAATATTTTTAGCTGTCAAGAATGGCTTTCATCCACGATAGCTTGCTTACTATTGTGATCTATGGTTGACTATAGCTAATCAGATGGTACAGGGTGCAGTGATTGACCCAGATACCATTTAATAGTTGTGGGCTAATCACAGCATCACAACAGTCAGAAATGGAAGTCATTCATGACGGTTTTGTTTACACTGTAAATATGCTATGATTGGACATAGCAGTCATGAAACTCCAGCCATGCACAGTGGCAGGGTACCAATCGCCATCTTCAGGTAGATAGCGGTCACAGGATTGCGCCGCTGCATGCCCCAGGGGCGCGCCAGTACTCAGCGACATACTATTACATCTCTGAGCCTGTAGCTGCCACCCGCTCGCAATTGAAGGACTGTGGCCAGGCGGCAAGTGGTTAAGTTGTAAAAGATGGTAAAGTAGGGCATGACCAAACCTTTAAACAGATTTTCAGAGTTCCCTTGGCCATAACCTAAGCCAGTACAGACTGGAGAGAAGGTCGTTATTCCATCTAGCAGAACTAGCAAGAAAACACAACTTGTTGATATCAGAGTTTTAGATTTTCTGATGAACATGATATTTCAAGCCAATGAAATAATCCATTATGTAAATAGTATTTACAACCTAATGTGCCTCCTATGCTTGTACATACTCCAGTGTGCCTAGTAGAACATGTTCAGCTTGTGGATTTTCCCACAAGGAGAAACAATTAAATCTTCTTAAAATATATATATATATATATATATTTTATTTTGAAAGAAAAACCCAGTTAATAAAGCCATTACATTTTCAGAAGCAAGTTACGATTTTCATTTTATTTGGACCATGTTTATTACAATCTCAGTTTTAATTTGATAATTGTCTGTTCACTGTATGCTGGATCCTGTAAATTCTTTTTATATATATATATAAGGGTCATCTAGCTTCAAATCTTATGCTTGCCAAATTTTTTTCCACAGATTAGCTTGTTTGGAGGGGTGTTTTTGTGTGTATCATTTGAAAATTGTGGATTTGGTTAGTTAGGAACAACCACTTCAAATCTACATTTGTGGCAAACGGTGAAAAAAAAAAGCTTTGCCTCTCAGTCAGTGACATCTCATGTGTAGGATACACATCTGTGCCCGTCACATATGCCTCTTCTACCTAGACCAGATCCTCATCTGCTGCTATTTTCCCTTTATTCTTTAAGAGTAAAATAATTATTCCCATTCTTAACATAATCCTCCCTTGACACAGCCTCCCCTCTAGATGTCAACCAATTTGTTTGCTTTCAAAATCCAAAGCACTTCAGTGTATTGGATACAATATACTGTTGACCCTTTGGCAGCATCTAATTATATTCTAAATCATTTTTAATTTGACCCTTTTACACATCAAAGAAGAATTCTACAGCCCTTTCAAAGCCAAGGTTTAAGATACATTTTCGCTCCTCTTTCGTCTCTATATTACATCAGTAAATTGTTGTACATCTTCTGACATCCTTAACCAGCCTTGGCTCTTTATAGACTTGTGTAAAGGTCATTTGGAACAACATGCATATATCTGCCTCGCTCTAAAGAATTTTAGCAATTTTTGGCCTGACATGCACCAAGCTGTGTTGTAAAGGGAGCCCAATATAATCAAATTATATTTTTTATTGCAGCAAATGCAATCCTTAATTAATGAGTTTGATATTAAAATTACTTTACAATTAAATTATACGCCTTACTCTAAGGTGGGATTAACACTTAGCATAGGAATAATCACTTTAGGAGATTGTCAATATAATATAATATATAATATAATTTCTGCTCCACTATGAACGCTGCTTAACTAATTTAATAGAATAGATCATCGGCTGAATGATCAGACAGAGAGTAGCTGTAACTTGTAGTTTACTAAACAGGTACAAAGTTAAAAGCAATAATGCAAACCAGGTTCAGGATGGCAAAGAAACATGCCTACACCATAGCTCCCAACTGTCCCTGATTTCGAGGGACTGTCCCTGATTTCGAGCAATGTCCCTCTGTCCCTCTTTTCTCCTCATCTGTCCCTCATTTTGGTCTGATCCAAATAGCTGTATATAAAATGCACTTTTTATCTTTAAAAAAGTGTTTCCCAGTGCCATCCAAATTCTAAATTGCTGCATTTGTAAATTTTAAAAGCCGGAATGAAGGAATAGTAGTGGTAAAAAAAAAGCCCTTGTGGCATTAATTAACCTTTTTTTGGGGGTTAATTCTCCTGTAAGGGGGTGTGGCAGGGGGCATGTCCCATGCCTACATACGTTTGGTGGTAGGTGTCCCTCATTCCCATCTCTAAATGTTGGGCGGTATGCCTACACTGCAGAATTAAAACTGCGCAGACATGTGAAAACTGCACACATGAACTCTTCACAGAAATGTCTCTGTGGCTTAATCAGGGTAACATGGGGCTACATAACAAAATCATAAAAATATATAACAAGATAGAGACATGCTGAGAATTATTACTTCAGTAAAAGAACACAGCTACTTGTTATTATCCTTATGAAAAGCATTTCTTACAGTAAAGCACAGTAGCTCTGGTAACAAATGTAAGCAACTGGATGGATCCAAAGCTCATGTAAAAAGGGCCACCCCACTGGAACTGGAGTACTCTGATAGCAAATCCCACAGTAGCTGGTCTTCTGGAGAAGATGCATACCATGAGGCTTTGGCCTGGCTGCCCACAAGGCCTTTCCAGTAATGAAGGGCCCCTCATCTTGCTGCAAATCACTTGCCCAGCTACCTCTGCCACATTCTTTTGGTGTTTTCCTTTGCTTGCTCAAAACCCTCCCACCCTTCTCCGCTGCCACAATTGGCACCTTTCAGGAAGAGGAGGAAGAGGGTACCTGTTTTTGACAGGAACCTGCTCCCACTTCCTGGTGATTTTGCCGTGGCAAAGTCCCCTGGAAGTTCAGCCCCGCTCCTCTTTCCCCCGCCGCCAAGCCATTCACAAAGCACGATTCACTCATGCGCAGTAGGGAACCCTTACGAGAAATGGCGGAGGCAGCACTTGAGAGGCGGTTGTCCTAATATTAAATGTCAGCAGCTACAGCATTTGTGGCTGCTGACTTTAATTTTTTTTATTAAATAAGCATCTCCAACGAGCTCTCTTTTGAAGTTATCTGTCCACTGCCTAGAGTTTGATCTAAAAAAGATGTCCATGGAGGCCTAAAATGTAAACAACATATATGCGTACATATATCCTCAATCCTAATTTCAAACTAGTTTTTACCTGTAATTATGTATCTTCCTAATCTGTCCCCAAAATCACATATTACGTAATTAGTTATACAGTTCATAATGTAAAAATGACTAATAAAGATGAAGAGATCCATTTGACTAGATTCTATCAGAATTAGATCACTCAGGGGTATCCATATCTCATTAAAAATTGCCAAATCAATTGGGCAAACTTACACATACATACTTAAAGCGGTTCTGCACTGTGTGTTGTTTTTTTTTTTTTTTGAATGTAATGCAAAGGATTAGGAGGTAAATTGGGGGACTCACGTGTTCCATGTTCCTAATTGATTGCTGCCGGTTTTCGTCCTATAAAATATTTTTTAAAAATGTATTCTTGCTGGGTGCCATCTTGCCTGTGGGCATGTGAAACCCCACAGGCTTTTCAGATGGCCCAGCATGCACCGCTGTTACTGCGCCGAGCTCGCGCGTGCGCAGTAACGGCAAAGTGCAGCTCACGTTCTCCGAAATCTCGCGAGATTTCGGCACATCTGCCGTCATCTCGCGAGATTTCGGAAGATGTGGCCTAAATCTCGCAAGATTTCGGAAGATGTGGCCAAAATCTCGCGAGATTTCGGAAGATGTCCGCACTGACTCCTGGGATCAATGACACCAGATCCCAGGAGACAGTGCGGCGTGACGACGATCGACGCAGAGACCCCGCCCACCACCGAAGGGACAGAGGAAAGCATGTCAGCGATTACAAGGTAAGTGAAAAAAAAAAAAACACATTTCATTTAGTACTCTTTGCCTGATTTGGAAGTCAAAGAGATTTACTAAATGAAAATTGTGCACAACTGCTTTAAACTAAAACTTTACTGGTTAAAGAGGAGCTCCAGGCTCCCTACAAAAAATACAAAGTCAGCAGCTACAAATACTGTCACTGCTGACTTTTAATATTAGGGCACTTACCTTAGTCAGGGCATAACTAGCAACTTGGTGACTGCTAGAAAGAAAGAAAATAGAGCATCTGTAATCACTTCAACTCCGGAAGATTTTCCCCCTTTATGACCAGGCAATTTTTTGCGATACGGCACTGCGACGCTTTAACTGACAATTACGCGGTCGTGCGACGATGTACCCAAACAAAAGTAATTTTTTTCCCACAAATACAGCTTGGTGGTATTTGATCACCTCTGTGGTTTTTATTTTTTGCGCTGTAAACAAAAAAAAAAAGCGACAATTTTGAAAAAAATATATATATTTTTTTTACTTTTTGCTGTAATAAATATCCCCAAAAAATGTCAAAAAAATAACTTCTTCATCAGTTTAGGCCCATGTGTATTCTTTTACATATTTTTGGTAAAAAAAAATCGCAATAAGCGTATATTGATTGGTTTGCGCAAAAGTTATACCATCTACAAAATAGAAGATAGATTTATACGATTTTTAGCGGGACTCCGACATTGCGGTGGACAGATCAGACACTTTTTTGGGACCATTGACATTTATACAGCAATCAATGTTATAAAAATGCACTGACTGGAGGAGGAGACAGATTGCTGTTCCTAATAACTAGGAACAGCAGATTTGTCTCTCCTCCCCTGTCAGAACGGGGATTTGTGTGTTTACACACACAAATCCCCATTCTGGCTCTCGCGCCCATGATCATGGGTGGCCGGCAGACATCACGGCCACCCGTGATCGCATCGGGTCCCCCGCCATGCACTATGACTCTTAAAGGAGTCGATGCACTAGTACGGCCATTCGCGGAAACAAGCCAACCTGCCGCCGTATAATGACGGCAGCTGGTCAGCAAGTGGTTAACACCCTTAATACCAGAATGTTACACTCCCTTCTTTTCATTTTCAGTGCTGTGATAGTTTGACTGACAATTGCACAGTCATGCAATGGGGTATATTGTGATCTGGGGGATCATTAGCTTGTGTGGTAGATGTATTTTTAGTGAGATATGTCAGTCTAAACTTCAGTTAGAGGACATGGCAGACCACTTTTTGTAAGCAAAAGCCAAGAAAACATTGCAACAAAGATTTACAACTTCAACAAAAACACAATCACTGAAACTACCAAGCCACCTGGCTCACTTGCCAGCAGCAAAGCTGCTATTAGTACTGGTCCCTCAGACCACCGACTCTTCATGTTCACTCAGCCTTAGGCCGACCATAGACAGTTTGGCAATTCTACAGGGGTCGGCCGAGGTTTCAAACCATGAATGGGCTTGCTGATTGTACTCAAGTTGATTGATTGATCAAATTTTGTACAACCAGCATGTCCGATTTTACATGCGATTATTGCTATTATAGCCCACAATGGGGAAACACAATGGGAATTGAGCAAATTTGTTTCCTATAACGAGTGGTCCATTTACATCTGACTGCCCATAGAGGAAATCGGTGACAATCTGTGATGAAATGCACGTAGGGAGGTAGACGTGATGACGTAATTTCGCTTCTCGTGGATGGGTGTTCGCTTGCTGGCCGGCTGTTTTGATATGACTGTTTTTATCTTCCTAATTGTAAGTGCAATACTTTTACTATATTAAATCCTTTATGGTACAATACACACTATGGAGTCTTTCTTTCTATTTTCTGGGCAATATCTCAATTGATTCCTGGTGGTTCATGCTTGAGTACCTTTGGCTAAATTGAGGTTTTATACAAGCTCCTTCCCTAACTAGTGGTGGAATATAATCTTCCATTTGGATAAAGGCCCTGGCTGGGTATTTAGCCGCAGGCTCTCTAAAGCTTGCCTTCTGGTAAGCGCATAATCTATGTGGTGACAGTGCACTGTCGGCAAGAGGTGTCATCTTTTAGCACTCACTTATGTGCTATTTTTGGACTGTTAATCTCACTATCTTATGTTATTTATACCGAAATATTGATTTGGACATATTCATTTTTATTTTATCAATCGTTTTGGTCACGTTTGTTCTAGCGCTGCTACTTTATATTATTTTATCTGTTCTTATGTGTATCTTATGGTTTTAGCAGCTGCTTTTCTATACATTATTCACATATGATCTTTAGCGCGGTATTTTAAAAATTTTTCACTGGATTTGAACAGGGGCTGGGGCAATTTCAAAGACAGTCAGTGCAGAAAACAAAAATTTTAATTACACACCCCCGCTCCACCGCTCATACTAGCTAAGGGGGTGTATTTATTCCATTATGTGTGCCCCTTTCTGATGATCGTGTGCTGGTCGGAGCGGAGGGAATATTTCTTCAGTTTCGGGTGCATGCCCATTCAGCTCCGCTCTCATGTTCTTCTGCCTTGACTCAAGTCCCGGCCAGCCACCTGCCTGTTTATCTCCTTGCCTTCCCTGGCGGAATGATCTTCCTCCGCTCTCCACCCAGTAGTAGCCATGGACCGGAGAGTAAGACTTGAGAGGCTGAGAGGCTGTGAGGCGGGCGGCGACAGGCAGAGAGAGGCAGCTGAGCTCAGCTGATGGTGTCCAGCAGCAGGAACAGAGGGGAAGCGGATCCAATCGTGGAGCTGCCAGTGCCTTCAAGGCTTCAACACAGATGTGCTTTGGGGGTGTCTGTGAATAGACTACATTGCACTTTGTCTGTCTCTCTGGCATGTTGCTCATAAGTTAACAAAATCAGCACCCAGCAGCCATGTTATATGACACACTGTGACACAGAGCCAGCAAGAGCCATGATAGAGTGCCTGCTGCCTGTGAGTTATTATAATGCTGATGATCTTAGCCAGTTGCCGATCACCCGATAGCAGATTTATGTGATTTACGTATATATGTGATCCTGCATTTCTGGGTCCACCGGTACCCGCTGATCTTTATGTAAACAAGGCAAATAGATATTCTGTCAGTATGAAAGACATTGATCCTGATCCCCCACAGTGATAAAACACTTGTTAGGCACACATTTAGCCCTTTGATGGCCCCCAGATGTTATCCCCTTCCCAGCGAGTGTCATTAGCACAGTGACAGTGCATATTTTTAGCACTGATCACTGTATTAGTGTCACTGGTTCCCACAAAGAGTCAAAAATGTCACTTAGTGTCCAATTTGTCTGCCGCAATATCGCAGTCCCACTATTATTCGCTGATTGCCGCCATTACTAGTAAAAAAAAAATGTCCCCTGGTCTTACCTTACTCTGGAGGGTTCTGATATTTGTATTATTTTACATATACTATAGACTTGCTATATATTGTCATTTCCAATAAATACTAAATCTCTGGGAAAGAACCAAGTTGCTGTGCAAATTCATTTGACTTGAAGGAGTTTGCGTTCTACACCTGTCTGTGCATTCCTGTTTCCACAACAAAACTAACAATTACATTAAAGTGGAACTTTACCCATAACAACTTGATAAAAATGAATGTCCTTTAGCAAGGAAAATACATTCCACATTAATAATTATGCTAAGTGTGTGCTGTAAATTGCCTCCAGCATTGCTCCAGTTTCTTCTTGCTGGAGGCTGCCATGTTGCTGAAGCCCAAAGCCCCAGCAGTAAATCTTAAAGCTAAACTGATCGATTTACCAGTTTCAAAAAACAGTTACATTCCTGGAATGCTGGAAATGCAAATTGTCACATTTGATTGTGTCGTTTCTTAAAGTAGAACTTTAGTCAAATAATTAATTCCTGCTAGATCACTTCAGGCTGACCCCTTTTGCAGGTATAGCTATGTAAAACATTGAAAATAAGTGTCTATACTGTTTAAATCAAGTAATATGCTGCAAAGAAACCCACAAGGGGGTATGGGAGGGAATTGGGACTGTATGATACCCAGGAGATAATGAAAATGAATGAAAATGATGTAGAGATAAAAAAATGACAAAATGTATTTTAACAATATATAAAATAATATATAAAAAAAACTCAAAAGAGGAAAGACGTTTTGACAACACTAATAATATCGAAAGTCACATAGTAATTTTAGTATAGTGAGTACAAACAGGGTGAACCCCATGCATGTGAAGTACAGTTGAACTGAGCGGACATAAAGACTCCAACTTGTTTCAACAAATTGACTTCTTCAGGGATGGAAGATGTCCACTTGAAAAGTACATCTAAAAAGAAATACATGTAGTATAGTATCCCAAACTGCAAAAAATGTACAGACATACAAATATTAGCAAACATCATAGTACAGGTATCAATACTCAAAATATATCAGCTACAATAGCAGTTATATTTATGGAGGGAGAAAACTGTGTGTCTGTGGCTTACAGCTGTGCCGTGCAAGGTCCCATGGATCAAAGAGGCCAGCACAAGGGATAAAAGGGCAGAAGGAAGAAACAAAGACTCCTAAAAATAGATACACAATTACATGTTCCAAAAGATAAAAAAGTGGGAAGATACCAAAAAAAATAAAAATCTAAAACGTGTAAATACCTCCAAGTAATGGGAGGAATCCCAGCTTCTATTCTGAGGTTTACCCAGTTGGGGCCAAAATATTTCTGAAGGTGCTAGACAGTGGCCAAGGCCTGTGTAAAAAAGTATATAAAGATTGCAAAAGAAATTTTTTTTTTTTACAAGTAATACACTGTCTCATCCTGCTCTGCACATGCTCAGTTGCTCTCCATTTTTATGCACTTTTAGGCACCGATGAATTTGTCGGCTCTTGGATCGAGTAACCAGGAAGCGATGTCATGACATCACTTCCGGTTTACTGAAAACCTAAAAGTGCCTAATTTTTTAAAATGACAGTATTCAAAACTGCCAAACTTGGCGTTTTGACTGTGTTTAAGTGCAAAGGAGGGATTTGGGATCTTAGAGACCCCAGATCTCTCCATAAAGAGTATCTGTCACTGCCTATGTGACAGCAATAAAAGTGATCAGATGACGTCTTAGAGGACGAAACGCGTCGGGGGGACCCCAGTACCAGCACTACGCCCTTACCAATCTCGCCTATCTCTTCTACTTAAATGTGAGCATTTACTTTGTTTTATAATAAATTGTTCCCTATTTAAACGTTATCACGCTATGCGAGCCTTGTTTTTACCCTATCTCGGCATACATGAGCACGCATGACCGCTTAACCATACGGAGTGTTTTGATGTCCACCTTGTGTCCATTGCCATACACCTTGAGGGAAGTCTTTGAACAGATCGTGGAACAGCGACCTACATAACACCTTTACCTAAGCCTATCACGACTTGCGAGGCATACGCCTACCCAAGTCTGTGATTTCCGGTAAGCTGCATTCTTATGGGCCTTGATGCCCTCGAACCACCAACATCGCACTTAAAGCACTTTTAGTGCGACTGGAGGATCGCACGAGATTGCCACTTCAATATGAATTTCACAATTCACATGGACTATATTATATAATTCACCTATCACAAAATCACCGAACTGAACGTTGACTTTTATCCAATTTTATTGAATCACTTTATACCCACATGTGGATCACTCACATGCACCTATAGACTGTGACTCTATTATCATCACCTTTGAATTTTTTACTATAGATGGTCACGATTTTATCATTATATGATTTTATCTATGTGTTCTTAATATTATATGATCTTAATCATTTATTTATATTATATTTTTTCAACACACCATCTGTCACTGTATGGTAGATCAAACCATAGGCACATCAGCATTTAAAGCGCAACATTATTTACCTTTTTCAATTTACCTACCGTTAGTCTTTCGGCAAATGTTTGCTGCTTCTCCACACACTAACCATTAATCACAGCGCAATATTCTTCCCCCATTTCCATGAAAATGTATTTCTTCCAAAAAAAACTGCATTTGAAAGACCGCTGCACAAATACAATGGGACATAAAATATTGCAATGATCGCCATTTTATTCTCTAGAGTCTCTCCAAAAAAAATATTTATAATGTTTGGGGGTTCTAAGTAATTTTCTAGCAATAAATAGGATTTTAACTTGTAGGAAAACAAGTGTCAGAAAAAAGCTTAGGCAGGAAGGGGTTAAGCTAGTTAAACATATAACACTATGAAAAATGTCAGTTCTGAACCATTGCAAGAGAAAATTAGTTCAATATATTTGTGGAGAAAAAATAATGCTGCATTTCATCATATGAAAAAATACTTGTTGTGGTCACTGATGTTTGATACTGATTGCAAGGCATTCTTGATTGTAGTACAAAATGTATCCAGCTCTTGGCTCTTGCAGTATGCATTGTAATATAAACGCCTGTCTAATTTGTTTGTGTAACAGTTTTCGGTGCTCTACAGGAAAAAGAAATGCCCAGCTGCTCTTTTATATAATAAATGGGCCAGTACCTTGCCAAGGACACACCAGGCATTTAATCTCTCTATAATGGGACAACATTAAAACGCTGCTTCCCAAAACACCTAATCCAGGAGCTGAGATAGCCAACCAGGGATATGACTCTTATATGATATCTGCACACTTAGCAGCTGTATACCTCTCTTATTATGGTATAATAATGAAGCATTCACAAAATCTCATAGGAGAATATTAATGTAGCCTTGACTGACGTGACTCCACAGCATATGCTCATAATGAATTAGCAACCTTGTATATCTTTGTGATATTAAATGCATTATATCATGCTAAGATTTTACTAAAGTTTAAAGATGGCTTACAACACTCTTAATAATAAATACTGAGCTATGGATATCCGATAACAAGATTAAAAGATAAAGTAAAGAGAAAAGTAAAAAATGGCAAACTGCCAAATGGTAGGTTTGGTGAATCTAAAGCCTTAAGGCCCGTACACACGATCGGACTTTTTGACAACAAACATGCAAATTAGCTGTTTTGGACCATCATACGACCGTGTGTACGCTCCATCGGACCAACTTTTTCAGTTTTCATCAGACTTTTGTTGGCTGTGCGAACGGACCAACTTTCTGCCAACAAAAGTCCGATGGAGCAAAGTCTGATCGCGTGTACACAAAACCATCAGACTTTTGTACAAGTACAAACACGCATGCTCAGAACCAATGCAAAAGATCAGACAACAATATATAAGTTGACCAAAGGGTGTGAGTAAAGAGCTGAAAAAACAGGTGATTTGGTGAAAGTTGGCTGAAAAAGTCCTACCCTTTGGACAGAAATGTGTTTTTTTTTATTTACACTTTACACCTTAGGTGAATGGGTAGGGGTACATCGTACCCCATACTCACTCACATAGGGTGGGGGGCCGGGATCTGGGGGGCCCCTTATTAAAGGGGCTCCCGAAATTCTGATAGGCCCCCCACCCGCAGACCCTGACAACCAACGGCCAGGGTTGTCGGGAAGAGGTCCTTGTCCTCATCAACATGGGGACAAGGTGCTTTGGGGTGGGGGGGCCGCACGGCCCCCCTTTCCCCAGGGCACCCCCCATGTTGAGGGCACGCGGCCTGGTACAGCTCAGGAGGGGGGGCGCTCGCTCGTCCCCACCCCTTTCCTGGCCGGCCGGGCTGCGTGCTCGGATAAGGGTCTGAAATGGATTTGGGGGGGACCACCACGCCATTTTTTCGGCGTAGGGATTCCCTTTAAATCCATGCCAGGTGACGGGGCTAGCGCGGCGGCATTCACTGCATTCGCTAGTCCCGTGTACCTGCAGTTACGTTCTAAATGAACGGACTTTGCTCCGTGTGTGGGCAAGTCCGTTCATTTTCAAAAGTCCCGCGGACTTTTTCCCACAAATTGTCCGCCGGAGAAGTCCGGGCGTGTGTGGGCAAGTCCACACGCTCGGAAAGTCCGGCGAAGCCCCGCTGGAAGGTCCGAGCGTGTGTACGAGGCATAATGATATACTCAATGGAACCAATTACTGTTTAGCTACCGTTGTCCTAGCAACTGTGTCAGAGAAGTACTTACCGAGGCCGAGATGTCGAGAGTGGTTCACCCTTTCGACTAAGTGCAGTTCGCCCCCTGGAGGTGGTACAGGGAGTAAATGGCAGAAAGAGGCACAGGCTACCCAGTAGGCAGGAGAAGACTTGCGTGATGGTCCTTGTAAAGATGAGCACATGTGCAGGGACTGGCAGATGGGATGACTTGCTGAAGGAGAGCAAACAGAAAGTCCAGAACCAGGCTGAGGGTCAAACACAGAAGAGCTGTAGATTCAATCACAGGCTGAGATATGGTGTCTGGGAGACACAAGACAAGTCTGGGTCAAAAGCAGAGGGTCAAGGCAAGGAGACAGGAGGCAGGTCCGGGTCACGGGCAGAGGGTCAAACACAGGAGACAAGCAGAATCCGTTAAACAGGCCAAGGGTCAAGTCCAGGAGAAAGGCAGAAGAGTCAAGAACAATCCGGGTCACAGCAGGCAATCAGGTACAGGAAACAGGATCAAAGTATAACAGAAAACTGAAGACAAACCAGCAATACAAAGGTTCAACAAGTTCATCTAAACTGCAATGCAGAGCTGCACATACACAGAACAAATACTGCTTTAGGTGTGGTTCAACACAGTACTTTGAAAATTTTGCTGCATGACTTGAACAGATGCAAGGTGTCATAAATGCTAGAAAATGGGCCATTTTGGAAAAATCTTCCATACACCTACCGTTGGACAATTTACCACCTTAAAGGGGTAGTAAACTGCAGCAAGAAAAAAACAAAAAAAAACAGGGCCCAGGCAGTTTAAGTCATAATGCATAATGTGCTAGTATGCACGCATACTAGCACAGTATGACAGACTTACCTGAAAACAAAGCCCTCCAGCACCATGCTGTCACCGCTGTTGGAGCTTCCATTTTCACCTTCACCGCCTTCCTTCCGGGGTTGTGGGCTCTGATAGAATGGCATGGGTATGCCCTTTCTTCAGAGTACATGTAAATATCCACTAAACGGTGTATGTTTAGGGGATATTTACTTTACCTATAGGTAAGCTTTATTATAGGCCTACCTATAGGTAAAAAATCAAGGGAGTTTACTCCCACGTTAAGTGTAGATAAAAAGGACGCCTCCATTCCAGATGATTTTGTGTGTACCGTAACTAGTTACATAGTTAGTAAGGTTGAATAAAGACAACAGTCCATCCAGCTCAACCTGAGTGAGTGTCCACAATTGTCCCTCTATCCCTGTACATTGCACACTCACATCGTCCCCTACCTTCAAGGAGCCCACAATCCAAGGTCCTCATTCATATACTAGGGTCAATTTCTGGACAGAAGCCAATTAACCTACCAGCATGTCTTTGGAGTGTGGGAGCAAACCGGAGTACCCGGAGGAAACCCATGCAGGTACAGAGAGAACATGCAAACTCCAGGCAGGTATTGTCCCTGGTTGGGATTCGAACCAGCGACCCTTCTTACTGCTAGGTGAGAGTGCTAACCACTACACCACTGTGCCACCCAAATACTACTGCTCCTGCTAACAAGGACTACTTCATTATGTTGATGCTTGGTACAGGATCTGCTGTCTCTATGCTGTCTGATGTCTTTGCAAATAAACCACTTACTGCACCTACTCCAAAACTAGTTAGGTATCTTAGACACCCTATTCCTGTGCTTGGTTGAGTGCTAATGACTGTACAATTTCAATTAAGTAGTATGTAAGCTGAATTCTGCTGAATTTTACGTTGTAAGGAAAGACACCGCTATACTAGGCAGGGATCTTTTTGCTGTACTAAATCTACAATTAGTGTATGGTCTTATCATAACAGCTCCAGTTGCCCATACGCTACCAGCGCCCAATATTTAATCACTTAGCAAAGCCTCCCTGTGCTGCAAAGAACTTTGTACCAAAAAGTTTTAAGTGCGCTCAGATATGAAACTAACGTTTTGGAAATTGAGATGCTTACCTTTATCTGAAAGAGAAACTGTTTCCCAAGAAGTTAGGAAATTACCAGAACTAGATTTTTTACATTCCCAGTACAAGGACATATATGGGACATTTTACAGAAAATAAATTGAGCCTTGTTCTACAACCTTATTCAACTTGCACATGAGAGTCACCACGGAAATGTAAGAACAAAGCAAAGACTACATGAATTATACTGGCGGCCGGGCATAGATGCCCAAGTACTAACTGGCATTCAATTTTGTGTTATTTGTCATGATATATTTGCTGTTATGTACAATTCACCATTCCAGCCAGTACTATTTGCTCAGAGAAGCTATTGATAATGTTGGTCCTTTCACAGAGCCACCTGTGGACTGCCAGTTTGCTATAACATGAATTAATTATTACAGTAAAAGGCCAGATATTGCATTTGCCTTGAATAAAACTAGTGTCTAAGGCTGGACATACATTATACAATTTTCTAATTTAACTTCCTTTAGATTTACCTTCAACATACAAATTGTAAGTGTTTAGGTTTGACCTCATATTATAAGCTTTTGGTAATTCTAAAGGAAAATTTTACAGGAAAACTGTATAATGTAAGGGCCTGCCTGATTGCATACAGATTGTAAATGTTTAGGTTTGACCTCATATTATAAGCTTTTGGTAATTCTAAAGGAAAATTTTACAAGAAAATTGTATAATGTACAGTGGAGAAGGATCTGGGGGTTTTGGTAGATCATAAGCTCAATAATAGCATGCAATGCCAAGCTGCGGTTTCCAAAGCGAGCAAAGTCCTTTCTTGTATTAAGAGAGGTATGGACTCCAGAGAGAGAGAGAGAATTTTGCCCCTGTTCAAATCATTAGTAAGACCTCATCTGGAATATGCAGTTCAGTTTTGGGCACCAGTTCTCATAAAGGATATCGGGGAACTGGAGAAAGTGCAGAGAAGGGCAACCAAACTGATAAGAGCCATGGAGGAGCTCAGCTATGAGGAAAGATTAGAGGAACTGAATTTATTCACTCTTGAGAAGAGGAGAATAAGGGGGGATATGATCAACATGTACAAATACATAAGGGGTGCATATAGTGAACTTGGTGTTGAGTTATTCACTTTACGGTCAACACAGAGGACAAGAGGGCACTCTTTACGTCTGGAGGAAAAGAGATTTAATCTCCAAATACGGAAAGGTTTCTTCACAGTAATAGCTGTGAAAATGTGGGATAGACTCCCTCCAGAGGTGGTTTTGACTAACTCAGTAGAGTGCTTTAAGAAAGGCCTGGATACTTTCCTAAATGTACATAATATAACTGGGTACTAACATTTATAGGTAAAGTTGATCCAGGGAAAGTCTGATTGCCTCTTGGGGGATCAGGAAGGGATTTTTTTCCCCTGCTGTAGCAGATTGGATCAGGCTCTGCTGGGGTTTTTTGTTTTTGCCTTCCTCTGTATCAACTGTGGGTATAGAATGGGGTATATTGGATTGTACGATATTTTTTATTTTTATTTATTATTTTTATTTTTTATGGTTGAACTGGATGTGTCTTTTTTCATCCTAGCTAACTATGTAACTATGTAACTATGTAACTATGTATGGCCAGTCTAAGAATGAAACACAATGTTTTTCATTTGGGCTTGAATCCTCCATGAAAGAAAGAAATGAGCTATCCACACACCGATCAGCCATGACTTTATGACCACTGACAAGTTAAGTGAATAACATTGATTATCTTATTACAATGGTATCTGAAAGTCAGTAGGGTATATTAGACAGCAAGTAAACATCTTGTCCTTAAAGTTGATGTGTTGAAAGCAAAAAAATGGGCATCGCAATTTGTTGCATATAGGGCTGTTTGGCCGCAGACTGGTCAGGGTGCTGTGTCCATGCTGACCCATGTCCACAGCCAATAGTGCCTACAACGGGCACATAAGCATTAGAACTTCACCATGGAGCAATGGGAGAAGGTGGTCTGGTCTGGCCAGGTATGTGTGCATCGCTATACTGGGGAAGAGATGGCACCAGGCTGCAATATGGGGAAAAGGCATGCCAGGAGAGGTAGTCTGATGCTTTGGGCAATGTTGTGCTGGTAAGCCTTGGTACTTGCCATTTATGTAGATGACACATACATATTTCTACACATTATTGCAGACCAACTACACCCCTTCATGGAAACAGTTTTCCCTGAAGGAAGTGACCTCTTTCAGCAGGATAATGTGCCCTGCCACACACAGGGGCGGATCCAGAGTCTAGTCTCGGGAGGGGCACTGCCAGAAAATAAGGTGTTGCTTACAGAACTGTATTTAACGTATCATACAGTCCGGCCACCAGCGATCGCTCCCCACAGATATTCTGTCAGAGATAAACAGAGGGATCTTGTGATCCTGCTAACAGGAACAGGGATCTCTCTCTTCATCTAGTGAATCCATCCCCCACATAGTTAGCAAGCACCCCCTAGGCATACAGTTAACTCTTTGCCCCTGATGTTAACCCCTTCCAACTCAGTGTCATCTGTACAGTTGTACAGTGACAGTGCATATTTTTAGCACTGATCACTGTATTAGTGTCACTGGTCCCCAAAAAAGTGTCAAAAGTGTCAGTTAGGTGTCTGATCTGTCCACCGCAATGTTGCAGTCCCGCTAAAAATCGATGATCGCCACCATTACTAGAAAAAAATAAATGCCGTAACTATATCCCCTATTTGACTTTTGTGCAAACCAGTCAATATACACTTACTGGTATAATTTTTTAATTTTTTTACCAAAAATATGTAGCCGAATACATACTGGCCTAAATTGATGAAGACATTTTTTTATAGAAAAAAGTAAAAAATATAGCTTTTTTTTTTCAAAATTGACGTTCTTTTTTTGTTTATATCGCAAAAAATGAAAAGCCCAGAGGTGATCAAATACCACAAGAAAGCTCTATTTGTGGGAAAAAAAGAACATCAATTTTACAACATCGCACAACCGCACAATTGTCAGTCAGTAAAAGTAACACAGCGCAGTATCGCAAAAAATGGCCTGGTCATGAACGGGTGGGGGGTAAAACTTTCCAGAGCTGAATGAGTTAACATTGAACAAGACTAAAAGGGCAGCTGCAGCATTTTTTTTTTTTTCATAAATAATGGGCCACATGTATTTTGTACTTTTACACAATGATTCATTTTTATACTCACTTTTAATAAAATATTTTGGTGCTCTGGTGGGGGGATGGGCTCCCATGCAGGAGCAATGGAGATGAGCAGGGTCTGGAGACAGGAAAGCATCAGATGTTAGTGTCCACTGCTTCTTCCTCCTATGTACACGCTGCACTGCAACCTGCAGTGTGGAGAAGGTGGAGGGAGAAGGTGGGTGGAGCCAACACTCTCAGCTCAGGGCAGAGAAGGAAGAAGGCTCTGCTCTGAATGCTGGGGCTCTCCTCCTCCTCAGCTGCTCCGACATGACTGACGTGACTTTTTGCTAGACGCCAGGCGGCCCAGGCGCAAGCAACCATAGTGCAGGGAAAACTATAGGTCAAGCCAGTGGCGCGACCTCCACCCTCCTCCTCCGTCCAGCATGGCGTTATGACAATGACGTTACACAGAGTCTCTCTCTCTCTGCGCCGCTGATTGACTGATGACACTGGTGTGAGAGAGAGAGACTTGCAGTCAGTCAGTGATATTTTTTGGGGGGGGGGCAATTTACACGTTGCCCTGCCCTGGATCCGCCTCTGACCACACAGCAAAAATGTTTCCAGAATGGTTTGAGAAACACAACAGTCAGTTTAAGGTATTGACTTGGCCTCCAAATTCTCCAAATCTCAATCCAATCAAGCATCTGTGGGATTCGGTGGAAAAAAATGACCACTAGAAGCCCCACCTCGCAACTCACAAGACTTAAAGAACCTGCTACTGATGGCTTGGAGCCAGATACCACAGCATACCTTCAGAGGTCTAGTGCCATCAATGCCTCGATTGGTGAGGGCTGTTTTGGCAGCAAAAGGAAGATCCACTCATTATTAGGTGGCTGGTCATAAAGTTATGGTTATATATAACTAGAGAACTACTGTTTTATTCTGTACAGAAAGTATTACGTGCACCGGTAAAGGGGAAGACCAGTGTTCCTTTTCCCTATAAGTGCCAAAAAGCTGAAGGGGAACAATGTTAGACATATAAAATATAACATAATATTGATATAACAGTTAATAATTCATGTTTTTTGTATATCTTGTTTGTTTGTTTTCCATATATATAGTGGCTTTGGTGATAGCTTGCACATCCCCTGAAGAAGCGCATCAGCGAAACATGCCGGGTTGCAAGAAACATTCTTTTTCAATCTACTTTTGGCCTCAAAGACCACCATATATATAAACCCTTGCATGTTTTATGTATAAACCATTTTTTAACCTTGACTTTAATAAAAATGATATAAAAATTGTTACCCTTTCATTGGAATCTCTATCTAAAGCACCGTTAAAATCCCTACCTTCCTCATCCTCTCTATATTTCATTTCGAATTTTGGGATGTGGTGCCAATTCACATGGGTGTTTCTCCTCTAGTCAGACCAAATCCAATTTGTTCATATAAATCATAACGTTCGCTACCTGCCAAGGGCTGCCAGTGAGGAATTCTTTTTTTTGGCATATAAAAAGTTGTCATTAATACAGTACATTAATTAGTTTTTTGTGTGGCTATATCTTTCTTAATAGATGATTACTTATAATATGTTACATCAATATATGCTAAGCTTTTTACCCTAGAATAGCTGACCTTGACTCTGGTTTTTATTTTACTTGACCAGTGTTTTGTGTCTGAACGGAGGCCAATAATGTCAACGGAATATTCCCAAGTGTCCATTCAAAAATACATTGCTGATTGGAAGCCGTCTGCCTGAATAAATTATGGCAAAGAACACCAGGCAGGTGGATTATCAAATTAGATTTCATCATGATAATAGACTATAATTTAGTTCATGCTCATGCAAACACATTGAGAGAAAATATTACCTTTCAAAGGGCAAAAGAAGACCAATGTTTTGATTTTATTGGAGTCATCTTGGTGTCAGCCTTAGACTGCCATATAATAGTTGCTCCTACTTAATTTCCCAAATGTATTTTTAGAAAATAGGCTCAATTCACAAAGCTAACACACTTATTTTCAATAAAGTGACAGTTGTTTCAGTTGAGTCCAATTTGGAAATTACAGTCACATGACTAAAATGGAGTGCCTTAGGCCAGTTTTTCTCAACTCCAGTCCTCAAGGCGTCCCAACAGGTCATGTTTTCAGGCTTTCCATTAATTTGCACAGATGATTTGATCAGTTTCACTGCCTTAGTGATTGCCACAGCAGTTTCATCTGAGGGAAATCCTACAAACATGAACTGTTGGGGTGCCTTGAGGACTGGAGTTAAGAAACACTGCCTTAGGCTACTGTAAAGCTTTGTAAATTGGGTCCAATGCATTTAATAGGCAAATATTGCAAATGCATGCTCAGCATGTATGCTCTTTAAAAAAAATGTATCTGATACCAAGTCTACTTTAACCCTACCACTGATGGCCAAGAACTGAAAACCTTTAGTGTGTAAGATCATTTTAGCATAAAAAAGATAATAAGATGTGGAATTTGAAGTAGGAATATGTTGCTACTGTAGACCATTTCCACTGGCTATTACATCAAAAAAACTGAAAAAGATGTGGTAAGTATAATAGTCGAGGGTCCTCACAGTTAGTTAAAGCATATTTCTACTTATGCAGGCAAATTTGAGAAAACCCAACTATATGTGTGTGATATGTTCCCATTCACACACCATACATAGAAAACGTTTTAGAAATATTTCTTTACTTTTAGATGTTTCTCAGGAGAGGGTGTCATGGCTGACTGCAAGGTATTTCGAACAATGCAATATTGAGTCCACCCTAAGAGCAGCCATATACAGTTCGAAACTCCGCCGGGCCAGCAGGAACCGGTGGAGATTCGAACCGCGTATTGGCAGGCTGAATGTACCCAGTTGATAGATTGATCAATTTGGGTACAACCAGCCTGCCGGATTTACTTGCAATTATCACTAGCGGCTGCTATAGCTGCTAGCAATAATCACTGTCTTCTCCTGCCCGGGAAGGCTTCCCATCCACCCCCTGCCAGGAGAATACAATGTCTCAGGGCAGGAGAGATTCCCTTGTCAGCACTGTCTGTGTTGAAACAAACAGTTAATGGGCAGGCTGAATGTACCAAGTCAATCTTCCGGATCCTCTATAGCTATATAGCTGCTATAGCCACTAGTGATAATCACTGTCTTTTTCTCCCACCCTCCCCCGCCAGGAGAAAAAAAATGGCCTGTTTAACGAAAGGTCCCACACTCCGCTTAAGTGCTTTTGTCATATACCGCTTCCTCCCAGTCTGATTATAGATATCAGATATTCCAACTGCTGACAACCACAAACTAGACAGTACTCGTTTGGTTGCTCAACATGAACTGTTTATTGAAACACAGGTACACAGGTACCCAGGTAATACTCGGGACAATCCCCCCCCCTTTGCATTCCGGGCGGGGTAGACTGTCCATTCAGCAGGAAGAGCTGTTGGAGGAATCCCCCCTCCCTCCTCATAGCAAACACACTTACACATCCCATAATATCCAAGGCAGACAGACACAATAGAACAATGGAATACAGCCACACCCCAAACGACCCAGCAAAGAGTACACAACAAAATGAGACAATATAATGTATATATATATATATATATATATATATATACACAACATTCCAGTGTGGTTGTACAGTGAGTCTGATTAGTATATATTCTGAACCTCCCCTAGGGATTCTGGGTTCCAGGGGCCCCCCAACCAAGTGACTCACGTCACAGCCTGGCAGGAGGGATTCCCGCATCAACACTGTCTGTGTTGATGGGAGAATCAAGCTAATTTCTTTCCTGCAACCTGTGGCCGGCCTAAGTCTGTTCACACTAACAACCATACAAGGGGCCTAGACTCCAAACCTTTGTCCATTTTTTTAGGACAGACAGTGTTTAAAGCTAGTTACAATTGATAATGAAGGTCTGCCTGCACAGGACAGACAGGGTTAATTATGGCAAACACAACTGCCAGCCCCTTAATAAACAAAAACAAACTAGTACAATGTTTTCTTTCTGGACAGTCCACAATAGAGCATCTAAAAAGGTAAGTTGCAATTTTTAAAGATTTTTTTTAAAGTGGTTGTAAACCTCACTCATGAAATCTGTAGTGTTTTACTTATCTATCGCCAAAGCTCTAAGTGTCGTTTCTCTCTGGTGGTTTGTTCCTCTGTTATCAGCATGAGTCACTTCTGAAAAGTTTTCCTGACACATGAGATACATTTGTGATGGGTGAGAGAGCTTGTCTATTCAGAACACAGCCCTGCATTCTTTCTTCAGTCCTGTGCAGTGTGTGGAGGAGGGTGTGTCCCTTTCCTACAATCAGCTCAAACACACTGTAACTGCAGCTCTCCACCCCCTCCTCTCTGCTCCTTACAGATGCAAAAGGATTTTATTACAAATCTGCACTTTTTAATGGATGTGGAGAAGTAATCACTGCAGATAAACAAGTAAAACTTATGTAGGAGGATTTGTTTCATCTCTGTGTATCATCTGAAGATATTCACTTCACGTG
The DNA here is from genome assembly GCA_028564925.1 of Lithobates sylvaticus. NCBI lineage: Eukaryota > Metazoa > Chordata > Amphibia > Anura > Ranidae > Lithobates > Lithobates sylvaticus. The sequence goes on from CM053026.1 coordinate 120,175,502, forward strand.
GTATATGAGAGGGTTTAAGTGAATGGGGACATGTAACAAATATAGAGTACTGTAGGTGTTATGCCAATTTGGCTGCAAATGTGGAAGTACACTTTAAGGTAAGGGATGTCACAGAAATTATAGTGTAATATAATATAATTAATAAAGCTATTTTTTTTTTGTTTGGAATATAGTAGGGAGTGGTTATGATCTCTGACACTTTCGTTTTTTTTTACTGTCTGTCTCATGTGGGAAAAATAGCATGAAATAAAAGGAGAGCTCTTCAAAGTGAGATAGAAAGTTGTTACCAGAATAATTCATAACGAAAATTTGTAATTGGTACGAAAAGTTAACAAACCTAAAAGTTAAAACCCCAGGAAGTCAGCACAGCACAGGGATGGTGGGAACCCCTAATGATGATAAATTCATTATAACGAAAACTCGTAATTGTTACGAAAAGTTAACGAACCTAAAAGTTAAAACCCCAGGAAGTCAGCACAGGGATGGTGGGAACCCCTCATAATGGGCACAGTGGGTGTACACTCAGACCCAGGAACTCAGCACAGGGATGGTGGGAACCCCTCATAATGGACGCACAGCCGGTGTACAGACCTGGGAACTCAGCACAGTGATGGTGGGAACCCTATGGGAATTTCTATACTTACGAATTTTTTACGAAATACAAAATTTCATTAACGAATTTCGGAATTTTGGATCCAAATTCCGTTACAACGGAAACGTGACTGGTGTTTTGTTCACCAATCAGAGGAAGTCAGCACAGCACAGGGATGGTGGGAACCCCTCATAATGGGCACAGCGGGTGTACACTCAGACCCGGGAACTCCGCACAGGGATGGTGGGAACCCCTCATAATGGACACAGCAGGTGTACAGACCTGGGAACTCAGCACAGGGATGGTGGAAACCCCTGATAATGATAAATTCATCATAACAAACATTCGTAATTGTTACAAAAAGTTAATGAACCTAAAAAGTTAAGTTCCTAAAGTTAAAGTTCCTAAAGTTAAAATCCCAGGAAGTCAGCACAGCACAGGGATGGTGGGAGCCCCTCATAATGATAAATTCATTATAACGAACTTTCATTATTTTAACGAAAAGTTTACGAATGTAACGAAAATTTTTATTTCGTACGAATCCGAAATGAATTTCGGACACGAAATACGATTTTTTTTAATACGAAACGGAATGGAACGAAATAAAACAAATTTTTTGACGCGCCCATGTCTATTGGATGGTGCATAACCTCCTTAATGTTTTGCATCACCAACATTAGACATGTCTTGAGCATTGTGTTAATATTCATGAATGTCCAACAATATTCTTATCTTTCCCAATAAGTTCTTTCATGCTTGTTCTTGTCAATGAATTCCAGTCCTCCACTCAGAAACATTTTAATAGCCAAAAGACTGTCACAAAGTTCAGTTGTTCCATGTACAACAGGTCACAGAGATTTCAGTAGCTTAACATCTGACAAAGTCATCAAGTTCGCCAACTGAAACCATCCCCATAATTGGAGTGGGTCAGAGCAGAGGCAAAATATAATCGGTTCATATTAAACTTCAAAAGATTCCAAACAAATGCATGTGGACATGACGTCAGTTGGTTGCAGCCTTATAATTTCATTGTCTATTGTTCACAAGAATGTAGAATTCACAGCTAGTAAATTGCCCCAAGGGGTATAATTCAGTGTAAATGATGAGGCCTTACTTGCAGTTGGCTTCTTAATGCCACAACAAATAATAATAAGAATGCCTTTCACATCTATAGTACTTCTGACCCGACTCACGTAATACCCATCATATCACTTCAAAGACGCTTCTATTAGTTTTCTAATTGAAGTGCCGGCCAAATGATTACATACTGTTCAAAGTGACAGAACCTTGCATAACTTGCATTCCCTGCTCTCAAAAGTTCTCATTTAAGGATTACAGTAAAGAATAACAAACAAATTGAAAGGAAAGGTAAAATATGTTAAGGTATGTCGTAACTAATTCTCCTAATAGTATTCCCAGCTAACTGTGATTTAACGGGATTTAGTTATTATGCTTCAAAGTACAGCTTGAGGGAACGTAGAGATCCTGCAGAAATGTAGTTATTTTAGCTGCCATGCAAATAACTCTGTGAATTGAGTCAAAGAACAGTTTAATTATGCATGATCTGTACAGAAGTAGCCTTGTTTGGAATTTGATTGGCAGGTTGTTATATAATAAAGCAGATTTGGCAGATTGATTAGCTAACTTTATATCCTATTTGTTAAGTCTGAGTTTACATTTGATTCGGTTTGTCGCAGTGAACTGAAGGCAATACCAGATGACAATGACATTTGTATTGTAGTATAAGAGAAAAGGTATTGTGGCCTAAGCGGAGAGAGCGTAGGCTGTTTTTTTTTTTTATTATTATTTATTTCCAGGTGCAAGTGATTTTTCTTATATTGAAACTGCCCTGCAAACACCCGTTTGACCATTTTTTATCTTATTTTGCCTTTGTCTGAAAACTGCAGCACCTCATCACAAGCTTGCCAGAACTTCTGGAGATATGGAATCTTGTTGACCAAAGGAAAAGGAAACACTGGAATTTTGGATTGAGTATACAGTAGCTCCCTTACAGAGGATTCCATAGCAGCACATATGTAAATATTGCAGAAGGAACTCTCCAGCAGGCTATTTTAGTTTAAAGGATTAGGGTTGAATGACTTTTGCCCAAAAAATTCCCTATGCATTACAGCATCTTCAGTACATGAAGTACTTACTATGCAGTGCTCCGTTTGGTTGTATTTAATGAAAGACCGAAAATTTGAAAAAAACCCTATATTTTCTTCTTTCTGTTATAAAACATATCCAATAAAATCAAATTTCTTTATCAATTTAGGCCAAAATGTATTATGCTGCATGTCTAAAAAAATCCCAATAAGTGTATAATAATTGGTTTGTGAAAGTCAAAGGGTCTACAAACTATGGTATATATATTTGAAAATTGATCATTCCTTATGTACTGACAGCCTATCTTATTTCTTGAGGCCCTTAAATGTCAGGACAGTACAAATACCTCCAAATGGCCCAGTTTTAGAAAGTAGACAGTCTGAGGTATTTAGTAAGAGACATGCCATACTGTCACCGGAGCAGTACAGCGTCATCATATGACTGGTGTGGCGGTGATCAGGAATACTGACTGGTCACAGCATGTAAAAAACAATTGAATATTTTTTTGTTAACACTTTGATTGCTGTTACAGTGGTGAACACTGTAACAGCAATGTTTTCAACTGCCATGAATGGGTTACATTCATAACAGCTGTGATTACTATTGTGTGCTGTGATTGGCCCACAGCTATCACATGGGCCCAGGTAGCATGTGATAGCTGTGGGCCAATTACAGCATCACAATACTTAGCACAGCTGTTATGAATGAAACCCATTCATAACAGTTGTGTGTTCATTGTGATCATGTGATCGCATAGCAATCATGTGATACCTCGGGTTGCTCAAAGTGGCCTGGTACCAGGATCCACAGTCACTGGAGCGGCATCCACTGGCAACGTACAGACGTGCAGATATTTAAACTGACTACATTTAAAAATACACTAAATTATTACACAGAGAATACATAACTGCATTTGTTGGTCTATTTTATATCTGGCTGAAGATGGGCTTTAAATTGAAGGTTGTAAAGGCTTTTGTTTTTAATTAAAACATTAGTTTATTGTTAACCAAGGCTTTAGAGTCCAGAGTTTTTAGGCTGCCCGGAGTTTAGCTTTAAGTCTGAAAGGTTTTCATAATTGTGCAACATGGAAGTCCAGCAGAGTGTCTGGTCCTTATTTGCACTGGCCCTGAAAAAATGAAAAAAAAAAAAAGAAATGAAAAAATTGGAATATGTCATCATCTTATTGTGCACAGCTTTAACACATAGGGCTATGAACAGGATATCATAAAGTAGCAGTTATACTGCCAGTATATTTACATCTTTGCGGGTGAGACTTATTAACAGGATTCTAATGCACTACATCTCTGCTTTTATGATATGCATTGAAAATGCTTAGAGAATGGTTTTGGGCTGACACGTTAAAAAAAAGGTTGTAAAAGAATATGAGCTGTCTAAATTAAAAGCCCACGCTGCTCCTGTTACTATAATAAAAATAAGCAATTAGCATCCTTTCATAATCAGGTTAATTCATCCGCTATTCTTTTGGACAGACTCACAAAGAACCCTATTGTTATTATACTCAAGAATGAATTTAAGAACAAGTGTTTGGGAAAAAGCAGTTGTAGTTTTTGTGCCATAAGGCAATCAATACCAGGGTCACAAAAGTTGACCTTTCTCAGGAGGTCATGCCAGGGAGTCCATATTTGATTAGTGTATACTGTAACCTGACCACAGCAAAACAGAGCAGTTACTTGAGTCCTGTGTTCCTAGACTTGGCTAAGGTACCATTATGTCATGAAAATGCTAAAAAATAACAAAATAAGGAAAACCTAAACTGAGTGCAGTGCTCTGATATTATTGTTCCATCTGCCCAGGGACTGGTACCCCAGATTTAATGCCTTTAAGATGTTGTAGGCTAGGTTGATTGAAGCCATTTATCGTTATACATCCCAGTCTTAGTCCATAGGGTTTAATATTAAGTTGACCCACCCTTTGCAGCTATAACAGCTTCACCTCTTCTGGGAAGGCTGTCCACAAGGTTTAGGAGTGTGTCTATGGGAATGTTTGACCATTCTTCCAGAAGCGTATTCGTGAGGTCAGCACTGATGTTGAACGAGAAGGCCTGGTTCGCAGTCTCCACTCTAATTCATCTCAAAGGTGTTCTATCGGGTTGAGGTCAGGACTCTGTGGAGGCCAGTCAAGTTGCTCCACCTCAAACTCGCTTATCTATACTATATTGCCAAAAGTATTGGGGCCACCCCTCCAAATCATTTGCCAGAGAGGGGGATTAGGGTGTGGGGTTGTTTTTCAGGGGTTGGGCTTGGCCCCTCAGTTCCAGTAAAGGGAACTCTTAAGGTGTCAGTATACCAAGTCATTTTGGACAATTTCATGCTCCCAACTTTGTGGGAACAGTTTGGGGATGGCCCCTTTCCGGTTCCAACATGACTATGAACCAGTTCACAAAGCAAGATCCATAAAGAAATAGATGAGCGAGGATTATACAAATTAAACTTTCAGAATAGGGCTTGCAGTGCTTTTTAAAGATGTTAGTACATGAGGCCCAAAATATAGGAATTACAGATATATGCCACAACCACAAGTTTGTTAAAAAAAAAGGTCCTAAGAGACCTTAATTTCATTCTCATTTATGTTGGTGTGGTATTCCAGAAACCTAAACTAAACATGTTTTTTTCTTAAATGACGTATGTAAATGTTAACCTTGAAGGGGTAACATAAGTATGTTTTCTACTGTGATTGCTACATGCTGTAGTTCTTGACTGATGTGCTATACGATACAGAATAATATATGTATATCTATGAATATAGCTGGTGCCCCAAGCTCCAATAGAAATTGCACAAAGAAGATTAATTTTAGCTGACCTTCTGAATGAATAATTAACAAGGACAGGTCTCTGAAAAATTAAACCAGTATGATTTGCACAGTAACCTGAGATTATGCATCGCTTCAAACACCTACATCAATTGGACAAGGTGTGTTTTACAATTGGCTCTTCCACTCCATCATTTTTGACATATTGATATTCCAAATGGTAATGGGGCATTTAAAGTGAAGCTCCCGATATTGTTTTCTAATGATTTGCATCTCTCATAAACCATTTGTAGAAATAAGGAACTGCAATAAAGCAGCTCACTGTTTGAGTAGTTTTAATTATTGACTGCTCATTGATTTGGTATACACCAGTGACTTTTCTGCTTCTAGGTATGAAAGAAAACAAAAGCCATCATCAGGGATACATTATAACAGCAAATACCCTCTTAAATGGGAATTCAAGAATATATAAATAGCCATGGTTAGTAATTTCATTGCTTTCTAAATAGTATATAGAGCTGATATGATCTAAGTATGTAATACTGATATGTAATAATTCTGTTACTGGAGGCAAATATAACAGGCTTGCAGGAAGGTTCTCCATACCATATCATCAAAAACTGATATTATTATAAAAGGCCGAAGATGGTGACTATGGCATTGATTTACTAACTGGACTGGAGAGCACAAAATCTGGTGTAGCAGTGCATTATAGCCAATTAGCTTCTAACTTCAGCTTGTTCAATTATGCTTTGACAAAAACAATCTGGAAACTGATTGGCTACCGTGCACGGCTGCATCAGATTTTGCACTTGTTTTAGTAAATCAACCCCTATATGATTTGTTTTATTGCCCTGGAACTTATGCAGTGAGGTTTTGCTACTGAAAGCCCCAGCAGTCCTGTAGCAGTAGTCTAACTCCATCTGTTGCATGTAAATTAAAACAAAATGAAAACAGTGAGACTCACTGGTAATGGTCATGGTAGGTAGGTGAAGCAGATCTTACCTCTGGAATACACAAATTATATAATTAGCTGTAGATTAAAATAATGCTCCAGAACAGTCAAGGCACCCTTTAAAAGTCTGTACAACCTCGAGACACCTCATTCTAAAATTGAAAAAACGATGTTAATAGATTTACATAACGCAGCAGCATCCACACACGTAGGGCAACCAACATTAGAGATTATTTCTTTTTACAAAACAGGTAAATCATTTGCAAACTGGTTCTGACTAGTATTTTAGGGTTTTTCTTTCGCACTCAGCTAATGTAACCCCAATACTGATGAAAAGGGGTATGGGAGGGGCAAACATAGAAAAAAACTGTGGCTTTGTTTAACATAAAAAAAAGACAGGCTTGATCCACCTACTGTTTTTTTGACAATTTTTGTTCAATTTGCGGAAATTTTTGTATTTAGCCAAGACACACCTGAAGAACCCACACAGCACCCCATAGTGCCTTAGTACCCTAGTTCAGAAAGACTGATCCAGAATGTAGCCAGAACTCAAATGTTAATTTTGGTTGGATTGACCATGAGCTTTTGACTTCTTTAAGGCCTGCCTCATGCACATTGGAGCTTTTGTAAACACTTTTCCCCTGGCAGGAGAATAGTCACTTTAGAAAAACACCTAAGTTGCATTAACGCTTTTAGACATGTCCAGTGATTTGGCGTTTTTATATTTCATTGCCCAGAATATAAATTTATTCTGAAATGAAAAAATGTTCAATTGCTAAAGGGATAATGGAAAAGGGGTGCCTAGGGCTGCTCCAAACATGCCCCGTGGTACTATAAGAGTTGAGGACTATCTTGGTACCCAAGGATTAGCCTAAAGTAAGAATAAAACAACAATTTATTAAGAAAAAGACATAATTAAAAATACTTTGTACATAAGTACATGAATAGGTGGTTCACAAAGAACAAGTAAACCCTGCAGGTAAAGGGGGGAGCTGAGATGTATATATTGACGTGATCCTCTACATGGTTCGTGGCTACAACCGCTTCCTCAGGAGGAGTCAAGACGGCGGTCCCGGTCAGACTGCGGAGCGGTGCATCGTTACGGAGCTGACTGAGAGCAGGACTGAGAATATCGGAGCGGAGGCATCCATCTGTCCAGGCCTGGTGTGGTGAGAGGGCTGTTGCCCAGAAGTTATATACTGCACTTCACACAATTAGACTAATCTCACAGCATTGCTGGGACCTGTAGTCCCCCAGAACAGTTCAGTCCAGTTGAGTTACACTCATATAGGCCTTGAAGCCTAACTTCCTCAACAATTGACTGACATTGGTAGTACATTCTCAGGAAAGTAGTTCATAAGCTTATTGCACGACCAAAGTTACCGTAACTATTTACACTACATGACTGCTTGGAAACTCTATGGAATAGAAATACTGCAGTATAATGGTTAGCTGAAGAAAAGAAGACAAGAGACTATATCCTTTACTGTAAGATCTAACAGTGTTGCCACTACATACCAAGAACTACATTTCTTCACAGGGGGAGCTTTGAGTAATTATACTGCATTACATCATCTTGTTAGCACTCTGTAGGACATTACAGGATTTATAGTGTCTACACGGGTGTTGCTGGAAGTGGGAAGATGCCCAGTGCTGAGATCTTGTTGCCTGAGCATTAGTCCCACTTGGAGACACGCCTGCAGGAGCAATCCAGGTAACTCTTGTGTGATAGCCATTCACAACTATTTGCTTCATTATTGTGTCAGAATTGTATGTCATTACGGTTCTTGTGTTTAATGTTCGAACCTGTTCCAGTAAACTTATATTTTTGGTGTAATACAACCTGTGGTGAGGTTTGTTCATTCTCCAAGCAGGTGTAACAGTGTATACTCAGGTGACAACAAAGGTAAAGTGCATATAACCTGTTATTATTCAATTGTCCTTTTATTATTGGGTTTCGCACCAACACTGTTATACAGCTGTGTCAAGCGGGTTGAGCCAAATCATTGGGGGTGGAAAGAGCAGAGTACAGGCCCAATCAATTACCAGCAGCTCCTTCAGGGGTAAGTGCTACAGTTATAAATGGAGGCAGTGTTCAAGGGTCGATCACAGCCAGCAACAGGTCCCCATAAAACGCCTCCAGTCTCGCTTGCCCTGGGTTGCAGCCATCTTGCAGCCAATTTCACTTGCCCCCGGGTTGCAGCCGTCCTTAGGCACATTTAGACACGTTTACATGTGTTTAGGCACATTTTGGCATTTTTTTTCTGCCAATATGATCCTCTAATGAATGCACAAGTGATGTTTTTTTCTGATTATAAACTCTCCTGCCTCTAAACTCTTGGAAACGCCTATGTGTGCATGGAAACATAGACTAACATTCAGGGGCATTTATAGGCATAAAAAAAAGTAAAATGCCTGTAAAACAGGCGTTTTTGAGCTCAAGTGTGTATGAGGCCTAAACAACCAACTTTTTTTTTTGTATAGTAAAATAAACCTAGCTCTCCACATGCCAACTTAAAAGATGAATGCATTATAACATCATGCACCTGCATTTACCTGACTAAAACAATGGGCCTCGGCCCAGGGGAAGAGAGCGAGTACAGGCGAGCACATGGCCTGTCCCCAATATTTATATCATCTCTCAGCATGCACCAGTGTCTTAAACCTCCTACTGGATTTTCTAAAGAAAATTTTAATATTCATAGGCTAATTTGTGAAATCTCATACTATGTCCAGTAAAACCAACCTAAGCCTATGGAAAACCCAGGTGAAAAACTATAAATCAGTCAGAGCTAACTACAGACCAACCAAAAAACGAATGTAGAACCCTGGAGTTTAGAAAGGGTTGCTGCTCACAAATTTACTTGCCAGGAGTAGTTATCCTGGTTCATTGTTAGAGATCCACTGATTTCTCCCTAAGTTTGGCCTTGTTGCACTTTTCTCTTCTACCGCTAGGTGGCCGGGTACTTGGTGGTACTAGATATGAGAAGGCCAACCCAAGGTCAGGTTATGGGTACATGGGGTATCTCAGCCTATGGGCAGGGGTTTTCTTGGATCCCTTGGCCTGCTGGGAAAGCCTATATATTCGGGCGGAGTCAGGTGATCTATGTTCTGTGCCACCTGGACGGCTGTATGGGTGACGTGTGTTGTACTGCCCGGGCTGCTAGGTCGGAGATTGGGCCGTGAAGATTGAAGGAGCTGAAGGTATTCAGTGACAGTGAATCAGTGGGTCTAGTGAGAGACTGGGAGCTCAGTGTATTGGAGAACTACAAGGAGAGATCTTAGTGAAAATGAAGGAACTGTTAAGCCTTGTGTTTGGAACTGTTAAAGAGTAAGACTGTTGACATTCCTGCACATGCAGATGTCTTGCGTCTTGCTGGATGCCTTTCCCTGCATGACTGTCCTCCTATTGAAGTCTCTGAGTCTGCCAATCAATCTTGCAACTACCTAAGGGTGTCCTGGCTCTAACCCTCTCTCCCCCAAAAAAGATTGTTAAGAGAAATAAACTTTCTTTTGCATTCTAGAAGTGTCAGGCGCCCAATAACTTAACTACTCTGCACCCACCATGCCTCACATTATTATTATTATTATACACGCTTTATTCAGCGCCAACAGTTTACGCAGCACTTTACAATGTATAATTTATACCACTAAAAGACAGATGGGTAAACAGGCCAAAATTGGTACGTTTCTCCACCCCTTTACCAAGCTGCAAACAGAATGGGTTTCGTTCATACTGTTTAGTCTAAATTCAAAGATCATTACTAATATTAAGTTCTACATAAAATAGAATACAACAGACCAACTCGTTCTACATACAGAGAATATCCTGGACACATTTTAATGCCTAAAGAGCTATGCTACGTTTTCCCATAGCTGACTTTAAGATTCGGAAAAAGCTCTCTGATTAGTTCAGGACAGTGGTTTGAGCCAGCAGGGGTTCAGGAATTAGTCATGGTGAAGGAAAAGGTATTTAGTCATGCACCAAACTAAGAGTGACACATGGAAGCTACCTTAGGCCTACACAATAATGTATTAAATATAGAAAATGTGTTTTCCATTATACATGCTCCTTTTGTTTAGAGTTTTTCAATTGGATCATAAAGGAAAATGTCACTTAGTACTTTTGGAAATGAACTGCTAACAGCACAAAAGAATTTCTAAAAAAAAACAAATTTTTTGGTGAAAACAAAATAAGTAACGCTTTAATGTAAACCAAATCAGTAAAAACACATATAAATCTTTAATAGAGCACATGTCAAAAATTGTAGACAGCACACCAAAGTATCCTTGCTGTAATTTTCTATTCACTCTCAGTAACTTTGCATTGCCCACTAGAGCTCCTCTCATGCATTTCACTCGTATAAATCTTAGTCACAGAGTTGAAATGTGTTAGGAAAGGAACTCTAGCAGCCAATACAAGGCAGCTGAGTGTGAATAAACAGGAATATTTTGGATCCCAATTTAATTAGGATGCATGCTACATTAAGTGCTTGGCTACATGCAAAGTAAAGCCACTTAATGTGCAGAGGTGATCTGTCTCTGTCTCCCAGGGGTCAAGTCCTGGGGAAAAAAGTGTGGGAACTCCCACCCAAGATCCACTCGCCCACCAAAAAAATTAAATGATACGCTCATATGCACGAACGCTTCAAAAGTGGTATTTTTCATCCAATTTTCGTATTGTGTGTATGAAGCTTAACTGTTAGTACACAAAAAAAAAACAATCCTCAATAAACATAAATACTGTAATTCTCTGAATAATCAGCATTCATTCAATTGTGCTTCCATGCAAATGTGAACATCATGTTCTGATCTTTACTTTGCCAGGTATTGTGCTCAGCTTACCACCCCAAACTGATGTTCCTCCCTCAGCTCACCTCCCTCCCTGCATGTCCTGTGAGCAGAATAGCTGTGCTCCTCCTCAGGGTTCTTTCATCATATGGCACTGAAGATAGAGAAGGGGGGATTCAGCGGGACACACAGAGCAAGTATGCAGGAGACTGGGGGGGGGGGGGGGAGATGAGGAGACAGAAAATCAGGACACGGCTGCTAAAGGGAACTGAGTTCCTGTTGTGGAAAAAGTACAGGAACTCCGTTCCCATGCGTTCCCGGACTGCTGTCTCCATAATGAAGCCCATCCTGGGAAATGACATTCAGCTGCCGCTGGAGTGCATGCATGGAAGGATGCAATAAGACTGCAAGAGATCAGCAGCACTGAGCTGCTACAAAGGATGGAAAAAATGTTTTCTTGTCAATTGATACCCAATGCCTGGCTATGGACTGTGGTGCAGGTGTGTGGCTGACAACATAGGCTGAATAGAGTTGCAGTTAATAGGATAGAAAGTGAGGAAATACCCCCAAGAGGGACACAGACACCAATATAAGCACCTTTTTAGTACTGTAGGTGAAGGTTTGAACCACAATATGCTTAGTACTGCTATCTTCATCCACTTTGGAAACTTTGCCCGCCTTCCTGTCAGGTTGGCATTCTTGTCATTAGGACAGGAATCAAGGGGAAATCTCCCCGGCAAGGCCTCTGTCAAAATATTCTAACAGAGGATCTAACCCTCCCTGACTATATCAAAATCCAAAAAAAAAACTTGGCTCTAAAGTTGAAAATATAGTTAATATATATTTCTTCAATACTAAAGGTCGTCAGGTTACTACTTTAGCTTTGTGTTGTGAATACAGATCTCAGTCAGTTGGGTCTCAGATTGTACACACAACTAAATAAGAGAAATGACTGACTCAGTCTCCTCCAGTCACACACACACACTTCCAACTTTCTAAGTAGAGACATTGGGGTTGATTTACTAAAGGCAAGTAGACTGAGCACTTTGCAAGCGCAGTTGCACCCTGCAAGTGACGTTGGTCCAGAGCTTAATAAATGAGCTGAAGTTTCACTTTACAAACAACACCCAATCACATGCAAAGAAAATCAAAAAAACAGCATTTTGTCTTCTACATGATTTGATGTTAGAGCTTTCCCTTATTTGCTAAGCTCTGGAGCAACTGCACTTGCAAAAGTGCACAGTCTATTTGCCTTTAGTAAATCAACCTCATTGCCACCATCTAGATCAGTGTTTCTCAACCTTTTTGATTTTGAGGAACCCTTGACAAAAAGTTTGAGATCTCGAGGAACCCCTGAAAAAATGTTTCAGATCTGCAGCTCACGGAACATTGGATCTGATCAGCGAGCTGTAGAGGTGTCATCCAGTGTATGGCAGCATTGAATGCAGAGAGGGGGAGCACGTGGATGAACGAGACTGAATGTAGCAGGAGATGAGATCATAATAGCTTTATGTACAGTTATGGCATAATAACATAAAGCTAATATCATCTCAAGTCCTTCTACATTCAGTATCATCCAACCACTTGCTCCCACTCTCTGCAGTCTGCATCACCACTGCCATACATTGGATGTCACCTCCTACCTCCTCTCTACCCTCCCATCCAGCCATGTGCTCCCACTCACTGCAGTCTGCATCAACACTGCCATTAACTGGATGTCACCTCCTACCTCCCCTCTGCCCCTCCTATCCAGCTACGTGCTCCCACTCTCTGGAGTCTGCATCACCACTGCCATACACTGGATGTCGCCTCCTACCTTTTCTTTGCCCCTCCTCTCCCATCCATCCACTTGCTCCCACTCTCTACATCTGCATCACCACTGCCATACACTGGATGTCACCTCCTTCCTTTTCTTTGCCCCTCCCCTCGCATCCAGCCACTTGCCCCCACTCTCTGCAGTCTGTATCACCACTGCCATACATTGGATGTCACCTCCTACCTCCTCTCTACCCTCCCATCCAGCCATGTGCTCCCACTCTCTGGAGTCTGCATCACCACTGCCATAAACTGGATGTCACCTCCTACCTCCCTTCTGCCCCTCCCATCCAGCCACGTTCTCCCACTCTCTGGAGTCTGCATCACCACTGCCATACATGGGATGTCACCTCCTACCTCCCCTCTGCCCCTCCCATCCAGCTACGTGCTCCCATTCTCTGCAGTCTGCATCCCCACTGCCATACACCGGATGTCACCTCCTACCTTTTCTCTGCCCCTCCCCTCTCATCCAGCCATGTACTCCCACTCTCTGCATCTGCATCACCACTGCCATACACTGGATGTCACCTCCTTCCTTTTCTTTGCCCCTCCCCTCGCATCCAGCCACTTGCCCCCACTCTCTGCAGTCTGTATTACCACTGCCATACATTGGATGTCACCTCCTACCTCCTCTCTACCCTCCCATCCAGCCATGTGCTCCCACTCTCTGGAGTCTGCATCACCACTGCCATAAACTGGATGTCACCTCCTACCTCCCTTCTGCCCCTCCCATCCAGCCACGTTCTCCCACTCTCTGGAGTCTGCATCACCACTGCCATACATGGGATGTCACCTCCTACCTCCCCTCTGCCCCTCCCATCCAGCTACGTGCTCCCATTCTCTGCAGTCTGCATCCCCACTGCCATACACTGGATGTCGCCTCCTACCTTTTCTTTGCCCCTCCTCTCCCATCCATCCACTTGCTCCCACTCTCTACATCTGCATCACCACTGCCATACACTGGATGTCACCTCCTTCCTTTTCTTTGCCCCTCCCCTCGCATCCAGCCACTTGCCCCCACTCTCTGCAGTCTGTATCACCACTGCCATACATTGGATGTCACCTCCTACCTCCTCTCTACCCTCCCATCCAGCCATGTGCTCCCACTCTCTGGAGTCTGCATCACCACTGCCATAAACTGGATGTCACCTCCTACCTCCCTTCTGCCCCTCCCATCCAGCCACGTTCTCCCACTCTCTGGAGTCTGCATCACCACTGCCATACATGGGATGTCACCTCCTACCTCCCCTCTGCCCCTCCCATCCAGCTACGTGCTCCCATTCTCTGCAGTCTGCATCCCCACTGCCATACACCGGATGTCACCTCCTACCTTTTCTCTGCCCCTCCCCTCTCATCCAGCCATGTACTCCCACTCTCTGCAGTCTGCATCACCACTGCCATACACTGGATGTCACCTCCTTACTTTTTTCTGCCTCTCCCCTCTCATCCAACCACGTACTCCCACTCTCTGCAGTCTGCATCACCACTGCCATACACTGGATGTCACCTCCTACCTTTTCTTTGCCCCTCCCCTCGCCTCCCATCCAGCTACTTGCTCCCACTCTCTGCAGTCTGCATCACCACTGCCATACATTGGATGTCACCTCCTACCTCCTCTCTACCCCTCCAATCCAGCCACGTGCTCCCACTCTCTGCAGTGTGCAATACCACTGCCATACACTGGATGTCACCTCCTACCTTTTCTCTGCCCCTCCCCTCTCATCCAGCCATGTACTCCCACTCTCTGCAGTCTGCATCACCACTGCCATACACTGGATGTCACCTCCTTACTTTTTTCTGCCTCTCCCCTCTCATCCAGCCACGTACTCCCACTCTCTGCAGTCTGCATCACCACTGCCATACACTGGATGTCACCTCCTACCTTTTCTTTGCCCCTCCCCTCGCCTCCCATCCAGCTACTTGCTCCCACTCTCTGCAGTCTGCATCACCACTGCCATACATTGGATGTCACCTCCTACCTCCTCTCTACCCCTCCAATCCAGCCACGTGCTCCCACTCTCTGCAGTGTGCAATACCACTGCCATACACTGGATGTCACCTTTTACCTCCCTTCTGCCCCTCCGATCCAGCCACATGCTCCCACTCTCTGCAGTCTGCATCACCACTGCCATACACTGGATGTCACCTCCTACCTCCCCTTTGCCCCTCCCATCCAGCCACGTGCTCCCAGTCTCTGCAGTCTGCATTACCACTGCCAAACACTGGATGTCACCTCCTAGCTCCTCTCTGCCCCTCCCCATGCACTCTGCATCTTTTATGCCTCGTACACCCGATTGGACTTTCCGCTAACAAAACCGTGGAATTTTGTCTGAAGGGTGTTGGCTCAAACTTGTCTTCCATACAAACGTTCACACAAATGTTGGCCAACAATTACGAATGTAGTGACGTACTAGATGTACTACGTGTTTTTTCAGCTCTTTAGCGCCACCCTTTGGGTTCCTTCTGCTAATTTTGTGTTAGTAGAAGTTTGGTGAGTGTTCATTCAAGCTTTTTTCTTTTCACGTTTTTCATTTAGTGCTTCTCAGTTCGTTTCTGAGCGTGCGTTCGTCAACCAGGCATGTTGCGGAATCGGAGGAGATAACGTGTTATTTATTATTGGCCTTGGAGTTATTGCTTTGACATTTTTTTGGGTTGAATAATGATTTTATTTCTTATATTTTCTATATTTTTGGATGCATAGAATGCATTTTTGGTTAAGTTCTATTGGTAGATAGCATGTCTAATTTTTTTTTTTTTTTAATGCACAATAAAAAAAATTGTGTAGAATAATACTTGGCTATGTGTTTTACTTCAAATGACAGTTTGGGAGTAGGCAGTTACATTTAAAAAAAATACAATGTAAAATTGATAAGGGACAGCAACATAGTTTTATCTTTGATCTTATAAACTACGGGATAATGGTGTTGTGGTAACTTGCAAAAATAAAAAAAGAAACATAATAATATTATTCTTGATATCACTAGAAAATTTGTTTGCAATAACTCCACCAGTATCACCAGCAAAGCAGCTTCATTATTATCCCATTAAAGAAGAAGAGAATTGTGCGCTGCATTTTTGGATTTCATAATTTGCCACGTCACGAATGTTAATTCTCCATTACGAATGCTAGTTCACAAGACCGACCGCTTCTGCTTCCGAGCATGCGTGTTTGTACTTTGGACTTTTGTCCGATTGACTTGTGTACACACGGTCGGAAAATCCGACAACACACATTTGTCGGCGGACAAAAATTTGAAGACATGCTAGCCAACACTTGTTGGTGGAAAGTCTGCCAATAAATGTCTGATGGAGCATACATGCGGTCGGATTTTCCGCCAACAGCCTGACATCCAACATTTCCCGTCGGAAAATCCAATCGTGTGTACGGGGCTTAAGAACTCACCTCCCGATCCAGCCATGTGCTCTGGCGGTTCTCTGCCCTCTCGCACTCTGCGATACCACAGCTGTAACAGGATCACATCTCCCAATCCAGCCATGTGCTCCAGCGGTTCGTGGCTTATTGCCCTCCTCCACCCCCCAACCCCTTGCATTCTGTGTCACCGTAGCTGTAGTATCTCACCTCCTAATGCAAGCCACGTGCTACCACTCTGTGCTCGGTTCTGCCACAAAAGGCTGCCACCTCCTTCTTTTGCTCCCGCTCTCTTCGATACTTCTGTCCTTTGACTTAATAGGGGTCGGAACTACAGAGATGGCATCCAATATCAATGCCTGCTGACACTACTGACTGACAGTGCACATTAGAACAACACTGGAAGCAACATTAGGTGGCATACATCCACCATAATTTTGTTTCGCAGTGGGACCCCTGGGGACTTCTTCCGTGGAACCAGGTTGAGAAACACTGATTTAGATCTTCAGTCATCAGTGAACAGCTGCAGAGCTAGTGCTGGGCTTTCTTATTATGAATCCCAGCATGTTTATAGTACAACAGCACTCTGCATTGAATGTTTATTTGTAAAATAGGGATCCTATACAAATAGTATCAAATAAATACATCAAAGACAGTTTATATACTAAAATCCACAGTAGATTCCCTTTAATGGCCCTTTAATTAAAATGACAGTTGCCTTACTAAATCAATGGTTTTAAAATGGTGATAGAAACCATAACAGCTTAAAGGACACAATTTATATCCTAAAGTGTAAATCACATTAGCTCATGGATCGGTTTATTTTAAAAAATGCATGAGGGTAGCATTTCACATTTCACCTAAGGGAGCAGTTCATGGTTAAGTCTACCCATAATGCTTTGCAAGCATTATGCTTTCCAGCATCAGCATTCTCTGAATAATTTTCTTATGGGGTGTGGACTGTGCATTTCTCTGTTATGTGATGAAGATGAGAGCAAATTCTAACATGAAGTGTGACTTTTTAATAAGGCTGAAAAGGGAATTCCATACCAACCCAAAGAGTTATACTGCATAATTGGAAATCGCATGTGTTTGTTGCAGCAGCAAAGTCTGGTCTCTCCAGTAAAGGTGCTAGTTTCAGTTACACTGATTTTATAATTCATGGAGTGTTTCAATAAAAAAGAAGGGGGGGGGGGGGGTTAACAAGAAAAGGTTTAAAAGGGAAGATGCCACATCTGATGAAAATAATAATAGATAGCCTTGCAAAGCAAACATTTATTATATTGCAGGTTAGCAATTCTTAGATGTGATGGCTGCATTCATTTCCTTTTTTAGGCTTTCTTTCCTTATTTTGTTATGTGGTAATCCAGCCAGTCTGTTGTTTTTCACAGTACAAACTCTCCAGCAGAATGTATCAGTTTACAGGGATGAGACAAACCACTTAACACTGTCAGGGGTGACTAAAAGGATCAGCTTTTATTTATTAATGGAAAACATTTATCCCGAAAGGAAAAAAAACAGTTTGATATAACTGATTATAAAGTATAATCTGGGGTTTGTTAAAGTATCTAAATCTGCTAATACATTTAACACTACACTCCCCCCCCAGACGGATAATGTCTGCTGTGCCTCCTCTTCTCATTCCCCCAGAGTGGTGTCTCACTAATACAGGAGGTGTGTTACTGTCCAGATCACTAGGTGAAAACAGAGGGGAAAAGGGCAATGATAAGAAAAGTGATGCAAGCACCATATCTAATAATTGGTAAGCTGCAGTATAATATATTTTCTGGTTTTGGGTTTAATACCTCTTTAAAGCGGAGCTCCACCCAAAAGTAGAAGCTCTGCTCCACTAACCCCCTCCACTGCAACATTTGACACTTTTTGGGAGGGAGGGGGGAGTGGATACCTGTCAAAACCAGGTTTCCACTCCCACTTCCGGGTAAGATTGCCACACTGTGATCACAGAGATCTGCGAAATTACCGGCCCCTCCTCCTTTCACCCCACTTCCTTCTGGGAGACACACAGGTTCCAGAACACTGCAGGACCATTCAGAATGCGCGGCGCAACTCGCGCATTCACAGTAAGAAACAGGCTGTGAAGACACAAGTGAAGATTAGGGGTGGCCACATCAGGGGATACCTGGACAGGTAAGTGTCCTTATATTAAAAGTCAGCAGCTACAGTATTTGTAGCTGCTGACTTTTAGTTTTGTTTTTTTACAGGCGGAAACTCTGCTTTTGGAGTCTGCATTTGTGTGCTTTTCTTGCATTGTTTAGGATAATGTTTGTGCTATATGCAAAGGCTTCAGACTCAATCAGTTCTGAGGACTCATTCACACCCTACCACATGCATCACGTAAACAGGAATGTCTTTTTACCTTGATGAAATGATGCACTTCACTCCACAATGTGTTTTTAATACGTATGCTGTGACCCTTTTTTTCTTTTTGCCTAATTCTATTTAACCACAATGTGACACGTTTCTGCACATCAGAACTCGCTGCGTTCTACAAAAATGCTACGTGTTCTCATTTAAAAAAAAATAATTTTGGCAGCACACACCAACATAATACGTTTGTGTGAACTGAAGCCATAGGCCATAAGGCTTTTTGCCTGGTCCTTATGTTGGCAATGTGTTGAGTAATGGTGCCAAAAACTGATGTACAAACTGCATACAAGCCCTAAAAGGAATTTTTTGCAGCTCTCTGCAACATAGCTGATGCCAGATTTGGTCTTTTGTGGGTTAAAACAGGTGGTGAAGAGGTCACATATTGTCTCCCAGCTACCTGTCAACTGCATTCTGAAAAGGGATCACCATGGATAGCTTTTCAGAGGCATGGTAATGGCTGCCACACATATAAATGAGCCCTAAGGCCCCTTTCACATGTGCAGATCCACATGTGCAGGTCCACAGGTCCAGATCCGCCTGTCAGTTTTTTCAGGAGGATCTGAACAGGCACTCCATATACCTCTATGGAGCGTCGGATGTCAGCGGTGACATGTCCGCTGACATCCGATCCACCCCGCTCCGCAAAATCCAGACTGATGGATGTCCTATTTTCCATCCGTCTGGTGGATCCAATCAGATGAAAACGGACAGGCGGTCCGTAATCATCTGATCCCCCCATAGGGGAGAGTGGACTCTCTGACAGGTCCGCCCCTGCACAGAGGGGATCAACGGAGCGATCTCCGCTAAGAAAGCGGATGCCAAATACGGACAGCCCCGTGTGAAAGGGGCCTAATTGTTTTAGCGTTATAATAGCAATTGAAAAGAAAATCTTCGTATAGTCAGGGGAAAGCCTGACTTTGACAGTTGGAAATGGAAGGATTGTCTCCACTTGAAGATATCCTATTATTCCCGTTTCTTGTGACAACTATACAATTGTCAGGTATTTACTTCTGCCTGTGTTCCCACTGGGGAGTGTCACTTTCTATGTTTGTACTGATGACTATTTTCACTGGGACTAAACGAGGGAGAATCCAACATTTTTAGTATTTCTCAGAACTGGAATAAGGTGAAATCTTCCTATGTGGGCGATGACAACTTGCTAACAGGGGACTTTCCTTAGTCTGGAAAAATTTGCTCTTGCTTCCTCTTGTGCCTTCAGGACAGAAGGGAAATCCCCCCAATGTGACACAGCTGGCAACAACAAACTGATAGAGGTTTTAAACATCTCCTTCTCCTTTCCAAAGTGGGGAAAAAAGTTTTGCTTTAGATATACTTTAAAGTGATACTACACACACACTGTTTAATTTACATTGTCCCTTCTATTTCTGTGTGTGGATGATGGCACTGTAATTATTTTAATAAAAAGAAAAAATCAGCTGCCACATGACCCAGCTCTTTCCCGGCCTGTCTGCAGGGAAATAGTGGCAGGAGGAGCTTCTAGTCCTCTGCTGCTGGTCACATGTTCAAAATAAATAAAAAAACAGCCTTTGGAATACAAAGTAAAAATAAATAAATGATATCAATAAACTGTTTTAAATCGTCATGCAAATATATACTGTACAGGCATACACCACTTTTAAGTACACAATGGGGTTTATTTACTAAAGCTGGAAAGTGCAAAATCAGGCTCACTTCTACATAGAAACCAATGAGCTTCTAACCCCAGCTTGGTCAATTAAGCTTTGGTAATAAAACCTGGAAGCTCATTGGTTTATATGCAGAAGTGAGCCTGATTTTGCACTTTCCAGCTTTAGTAAATAAGCCCCATTGTGTAATTCAAAGTGGGGTATGCCTGTATTTGAAATAACATTTTTAATATTTTGTGAAAATAACATAGTGAGGGTGGATTTCTGACAGTCACAGGCTGTGGCACGTCCCAAACAACCTGTGTCTTAGGATAAGAGGGAGGTGAATTCTCCATTAATCTACATGTAATATTCTGCCCCCATTGTGTTTAGCTGGTTAGTGGGCATGGAGGAGGAGAGGGGGAGTGGGCTGTTATTTACCACTGTGTATACACCCACATGTGTGACAGAGTTGCCACCACAGCTGCAAAATCCCTAGCTATGGACTTGGCTTGTAGTAGAAACAGTTAAATGCAGAGCTAAAGCAGAACACCTTGCATATAGCAAACTGTGAACTTGGCTTTGGAATAGAAGCTATCAACAGCACACACACTTCTTTCTTTAGAGCACCAAGAGCAAAGTCCCTTCACAGAAAACTAGATAGAATAAGCTCTTCAGGACACCAGCCAATGTCCCCTTTAGCAAACACACAGCTTACTCTCTAGCACAGGGGTCTCAACATGGCGGCCCTCCAGCTGTTGCAAAACTACAAGTCCCATCATGCCTCTGTCTGTGGGAGTCATGCTGGTAACTGTCAGCCTTGCAGTGCCTCATGGGACTTGTAGTTTCGCAACAGCTGGAGGGCCGCCAGTTTGAGACCCCTGTTCTAGCATAAGAGGGGTGGCAGCAGCCCAAAAGTCTCTATGATCTTTCAGCAGTCTGTACTCACGAAATGTCCAGGGAAAGCTGGTCGCCTCCTTCCAATTTCCAAGCAATATTTTCCTCCAATGATACCAGACTAGCTCTTCAGCAGACAGTCCCTCAGTCAGGTCTCAGTAGCTTCAGCACCCAGGCCTCACGAACAGCAAGTACATAGCAGTGTTGCCCTGGAGGATAGCAAGCCTTCCAGGCTGACTGATTCTCTCCAGGGAAAAGAGCTCAGTGTGATCAGAGAATATATACAGTCTCCCAGTATGCATTCAGGGCCCAGCTCCCTGGTATTGGCCAGGGCTGTATGAATATTATTATTTAGGATTTATATAGCGCCAACAGTTTGCGCAGCGCTTTACAATGTTAGGGCAGACAGTACAGGAGAAATCAGAGGGCCCTGCTCATTAGAGCTTACAATCTAAGAATATTCATTCTGCCATCTGCATAGCTCCACACCTACGAAACAGAAAGTTCATAAAGCTTTTCTGGAAAGCAGAATGAGTAAACAGAGTAGCAGCTGCTGAGAATACTGAGCAGACCTAACTAGTCAAATGCAGCTGCACTGAATACAGTGAGCAACTAAATTTACCTAACTCAGCAATTGCAGCCACACTGACTACAGTGTGCTAAACTAAATATACCTATCGAAAACACAGCTTCACAAAACACAGAGGGGTTGATCTACTAAAACTGGAGAGTGCACATTCTGGTGCAGCTGTGCATAGAAACCAATAAGCCTCTAACTTCAGCTTGTTCAATTAAGCTTTGACTACAAAACCTGAAAGCTGATTGGTTTCTATGTAGAGCTGCACCAGATTTTGCACTCTCCGGTTTAAGTAAATTCACCCCAGTGAGCCAACACTAAATGCAGTGGCGGCCGGTGTTTTTTTTTTTTTTTTTTGGGGGGGGGAACAACCACCCCCCCAGTCGGCCGGCGGGGCACCCCCCCCTTATTATGCCCGCTCTAGAGTGGGTGGCCGGTACTTACCTTATAGGTTGCAGGAGGGCAGCAGCTCCTGTGTGTCCTCTTCTCTATCACGGTGGCTTCCGTGCGTCTCCTCTCTCCTCCTCCTAGATGCTAGGCGTCCAAAGGGACCGCCTGTCTTTTTAGCCAATCGTGTCTCGCGACCCGATTCCTGATTGGCCGGAAGGAGGATTAGTGTGTCAGGGAAATTGAGTATTATACCTTTAAATGTCAATTTTGAATATGCATATTAATATTGCTTTATCTTCATTAAGTTTAAAATGCTTAGAAATATATGTTTCATGTAACCCTATATGCTTTTATTTCATGTAGCTTAGTGCTTAGACTTGCATAATTTGAAAATACATGACGTTGCAAAAAGAGTCTTCCCAAAAGTCAGTATCCTGTATAACAGTTTAACAATTGTGAATGTGTAAGTCTGTAAACGGATATCGCCACCTTTCCTGTCATTGTCCAGAATAAAGTAAGAATACATGTGACTGGAACATTCTGTGAGGAAATGGGGGTGTCCGAGGGATATAAAAGAGAGTGACCATACAATGTTAAGGCAGAAATGACCCATGCTTACCTGCAAATGTAATGTAACTCATTTCTCTTGCATATGCAAATAAATATTATCTTGATCTCCGAGGACGGTCTAAGACGGTGATTCATTTCCGTAACAAGTGTGAGAATAGCGAATATTCATTTTTTAAAGCCTATTAGAGCCTCTGGCCTTAATCACATGCTTAAAAAAAAAAAAACCCCAATTGGAATCCATGGTCTGGCGTCCTTGCAGGTAGATCAGGGGGCCGGACGCATGGATAGGGGGGCGGAGTCTGTGCGCCCCTAATGGACATGCCGCCACTGACTAAATCTATTCTGTCTAATCCTAGCACCTATCTAGGGTGCTACATTGCATCATGCATACCTGAGCAGAACATGCAGTATTTTTTACAAATTAAAGTAGTTCATTCAATGCTGATAATCGACTGTGGATAGATTCTGGCAGTCAGGGACTACAGTATGGAGTTTCTAGTCTTTCCGCAAAGGAGTCTCTCTATTTTTTGTAGCATAATGTGCCTCACTTCACTTTGTAGCAAATAACCATGAAGCAATAAAAAAAAAAAAAAAAAAACATCAGAGAAAACAAAACCTCTATATAATGGCAACAACAGGTTGGTATAGCTGATTTGTCTATCCTCACGAGACATATGTTCAAGGGGTTGCTGCATAATTCAGTGTGCTAGCATCCTAGCATCTATAACACAGAAATATTCGTTTTGGTTGGATTGACCCTTGAAATGTTTAGTGTGTATATTGAAACTCTAGTCACCATAGAATGAAATTATGGCCACAGTGACCTTCAGTGGACATATATTTATCTCACTAAACTGCAGCCGCTGCCTGTCACTTCTAGGAAAAAAACATCTTGACCAAGCTTGCCTCTACCTTTTACTGTGCTGCATTCTTTATAACTGACAATTTACTACACCGTTTCATTTTTTTTTTTCCGTCCAAATGTTCCAGTTCCATTAAAAATGCAGGAGCCCCTATCTTGGACCCTGTGAGAATTTCACTCCAATCCGCTGATCCTTTGTTGCCACAAGGCAAGGAATGTAATAAGACAGCTGAATTATACTAATCCAATTCTATTTCCTTATACAGTTCTCACTGGGTGGTTTTCCTGGCCTGTAGCTCTACAATCCATCCCCAGTCCAGTTCCACATTTGTTTCAGCAAAGATACAAACATCTCCTAATGAACTTTATCATTCTGTTTCAATATGTGTAAGTAAAGCAAGAGCACATATAGACACTAATATCATACTTGGTTATGTAAGTTTACTTACAGGGAAACTATAATGCATTTCAGTGAGTAGGAAATGTTAGTTACTAATAACCCTTTCATGCCCAGAGGTTTGAAGCCTAGACAGCCAGGTTGAAATTAACAGCGACAGTATGTTAACTTGACTGTAACTTTATGACTAGTAAACCCACCAAAATAAAATATAATTTTTTTAAGAATGTATAGGGATTTCAACTGGTGAACTGTTTCATAAAATTTCCTTTTCTGATTTATATTATATTTATATAATATGTCATTTATATTATAGGCTGACAATTGGACAAAAATGTTGTACATATATTTTTTTCTTACATGTCTTGCCAAAGCTCAATTGTTTGTCATATAGAGGGAGCCACTGAGCGTGGGATCCAAAAGATCAGGGTATGTGCAGTAAAAACAAAGTGTATTTGAACACTGGGGCATGGAAGGCCTGCTGGGAACCCCCTCAGAATACAAGGTCCAACATACAGGGTTTAGGGCTGGAAGCCCATAGCCTGTATTAAACACAGTGGGTCAGCGGATGTATCACTGTAAAATGAAGTAAAATGGGAATAGTCAGGGACAAAAAAACAGAGTAAGGGTATCTGGCTACAATCAATATGTAGACCTTTTTTTACCTGAGTATAATTTGTGAGTAGAAGGGAGGAGGTCAGCTCTGGTCAGTCATCAGCATGAGACTGAAACCAGAGTGTGGAAAGTTTATATGTGGTCAGATAATGACTAACAGCTGAGGGTGGGTGTGTGTCAATCATCCAGAAGCCTCAGTGTTAATTTGCTGCTGTGTGATTGGGAGGCGGGCGTCAGGAGGCGCTGTGGTGGCCTCCCAGTGTGGACCTCTGACGGGGCGGTGCCGGGCGCGGCCGCGTCATGACGGCGCGGCCGCGTCCGG
The DNA here is from genome assembly GCA_028564925.1 of Lithobates sylvaticus. Lineage (NCBI taxonomy): Eukaryota > Metazoa > Chordata > Amphibia > Anura > Ranidae > Lithobates > Lithobates sylvaticus. The sequence goes on from CM053026.1 coordinate 120,200,544, forward strand.
CGTCGTGACGTCACCGACGCGGGACAGACAGTCGCCAGCTTCCTGGTGCGCTCCACAGTGGAGCGCAAACAGGAAGTAGGCCAGTGAACTGGCCTAGATGGAAGGCGAGAGGGTGGCGCGTGCGCATTGTAAACGATGCGCCGGCGCCCCTGGTCTTACCCGCGCCGGGTATTCGAAATAGAGGGGGGGAACCGAAAAGCAGGTGGGATGTAGAATGGGTGGGTCCATAAGGAAAATAGTCACAAAAAGAGCAATGGGGGACATGCAGGCTTAATACAATAAATAACCTAGTGGTATATATGGCTTGTAACACAATGGAGGGAAGGGGAAAGAGACCCATGTAGCAATATGTTGCACAGTATATATTGTATGGATAGAAAAACATATATTAGTGATGCATATGGAGAATGTACATAAATATACATATACAATATGAAATATATGGACATATATTCCTATATGCTATGAAAGAAGGCATCCAATCCACAAAATAAAGGAAATAACAGTACAGGCAATGTACACTGGGTGTGAGTGCTTGAACGTGGGAGACCATAAGTTACAGGTCTAATTCACAGACTCCGGTCTCGAAGCCCTCAAGGTAAGGTTTAAAATTAAAGGCCTCGTTTAGGCCAGGGGGTATGGTGGCATTGAGGTGGAAAATCCAACGAAGTTCACTCTGAAGGAGTGCTTTGTTGTAGTCACCCCCTCGGTTTGGGGGGGGGAATGTGGTCTAGAGCTCTGAATGAGATCTTGGGAATAGTATCAGGGTGGACAATAGAGGTGTGTCGTCCCAAAGGTAAATCGGGATCTCTTAGGTTTATACTGGTAACGTGTCCATAGATGCGTTTCCAGAATGGTAGTTTGGTCTTGCCCACGTAGAAGCATCCACATTCACATTCTAAAAGGTAGACAATTCCAACTGAACGACAATTTACATAGTACTTAGGAAAAAGGCGTTGACCATTGGGCAAAAGGTTGTGTAGATTGGATTTAGGTAAATATTTGCAATAGTTGCAATTGCCACATGGATAGGTGCCCTTTAGCTGTCTCTGGGATTTGTTACTACTCTTGTATTCACTAGTGATGAGTTTATCTCGAAGAGATGGGGCACGTCGATAAGTGATCAGGGGTTTGGGCGGGACAAAGGGGGAAAGGGCTCTATCTGTAGAGATGATGTGCCAGTGTTTAAGGAGTATTTGAGTGATTTCATTGTATTGTTGGCAGTAGTTCGTTATGATTCTGAGGGGTGGTTGTGTGGAGGGCCCAGATAGTTTTGGGATAAGTAGGGCAGAGCGTGGTTTAGATTTCGCTTTTTTGTAAGCGTTTTTGAGAACGCTATTTTTGTAACCTCGTGCGCGAAGTCTGTCCCTCAATACGGAGGCCTCGTGTTCAAAGGAGGTATCCGTGGAACAGTTGCGTCGGGCACGTAAATATTGGGCAAAGGGAATGGATTTGAGTAAGGGCTGGGGGTGGAAGCTAGAAGCTGCAAGAATGGTGTTGCCTGCAGTGGGTTTGCGGAAAAGTTGGCTTTGTAGTTGACCATGTCTGTCCTTGCTGAGGGTAAGGTCAAGGAAAGAGATGGAACTATAGCTATATGTCATTGTGAATTTGAGATTGAGAGAATTTGAAGTATTAAGGTATGTAAGGAAGTGATGTAGAGTATCTATTGGGCCCTGCCACAGAATCAAAATGTCATCTATATAGCGGCGAAAGGACGCTATATGTTTGGTATAGATGCTGGCAGCATCAGTGATGAATAGGTTTCGTTCCCACTCCCCCAGGTACAGATTGGCGTACGCCGGTGCACAACAGGTGCCCATGGCGACGCCCTGTACCTGGAGGTAGTGGGAACCATTAAAGGAGAAAAAATTGTGAGTCAGAATAAATTTGAGTGCTCTGGTAATGAAGAGCGATAATTCGTGGGGATAAAGATTGGCGTTAGACAGAATGTGTTGGATAGCAGTAAGTCCTAAGGTGTGGGGAATAGAGCTGTAAAGAGCCTCGACGTCGATGGCAACCAGGACAGTGTTGGCATCGACGTGGAGGTCCGACAGATCTTGGAGTAGATGTGTAGTATCACGTATATATGAAGGTAATGCTTGTACAAGGGGTTGAAGTAGTTTGTCTATATATCGACTGAGGTTGTCAGTGAGGCATCCACGTCCAGAGACAATGGGTCTACCTGGTGGTCTGGGAAGGTTTTTATGTACCTTGGGTAAGGCGTAAAAGGTGGCTTCTCTCGGAAATTTTGTTCTAACGTACTCAGCAGTGGATTTGTCAATAATGTGTTGTCTAAAGGCATCATCAACAAGACCCATTGTCTCTGGACGTGGATGCCTCACTGACAACCTCAGTCGATATATAGACAAACTACTTCAACCCCTTGTACAAGCATTACCTTCATATATACGTGATACTACACATCTACTCCAAGATCTGTCGGACCTCCACGTCGATGCCAACACTGTCCTGGTTGCCATCGACGTCGAGGCTCTTTACAGCTCTATTCCCCACACCTTAGGACTTACTGCTATCCAACACATTCTGTCTAACGCCAATCTTTATCCCCACGAATTATCGCTCTTCATTACCAGAGCACTCAAATTTATTCTGACTCACAATTTTTTCTCCTTTAATGGTTCCCACTACCTCCAGGTACAGGGCGTCGCCATGGGCACCTGTTGTGCACCGGCGTACGCCAATCTGTACCTGGGGGAGTGGGAACGAAACCTATTCATCACTGATGCTGCCAGCATCTATACCAAACATATAGCGTCCTTTCGCCGCTATATAGATGACATTTTGATTCTGTGGCAGGGCCCAATAGATACTCTACATCACTTCCTTACATACCTTAATACTTCAAATTCTCTCAATCTCAAATTCACAATGACATATAGCTATAGTTCCATCTCTTTCCTTGACCTTACCCTCAGCAAGGACAGACATGGTCAACTACAAAGCCAACTTTTCCGCAAACCCACTGCAGGCAACACCATTCTTGCAGCTTCTAGCTTCCACCCCCAGCCCTTACTCAAATCCATTCCCTTTGCCCAATATTTACGTGCCCGACGCAACTGTTCCACGGATACCTCCTTTGAACACGAGGCCTCCGTATTGAGGGACAGACTTCGCGCACGAGGTTACAAAAATAGCGTTCTCAAAAACGCTTACAAAAAAGCGAAATCTAAACCACGCTCTGCCCTACTTATCCCAAAACTATCTGGGCCCTCCACACAACCACCCCTCAGAATCATAACGAACTACTGCCAACAATACAATGAAATCACTCAAATACTCCTTAAACACTGGCACATCATCTCTACAGATAGAGCCCTTTCCCCCTTTGTCCCGCCCAAACCCCTGATCACTTATCGACGTGCCCCATCTCTTCGAGATAAACTCATCACTAGTGAATACAAGAGTAGTAACAAATCCCAGAGACAGCTAAAGGGCACCTATCCATGTGGCAATTGCAACTATTGCAAATATTTACCTAAATCCAATCTACACAACCTTTTGCCCAATGGTCAACGCCTTTTTCCTAAGTACTATGTAAATTGTCGTTCAGTTGGAATTGTCTACCTTTTAGAATGTGAATGTGGATGCTTCTACGTGGGCAAGACCAAACTACCATTCTGGAAACGCATCTATGGACACGTTACCAGTATAAACCTAAGAGATCCCGATTTACCTTTGGGACGACACACCTCTATTGTCCACCCTGATACTATTCCCAAGATCTCATTCAGAGCTCTAGACCACATTCCCCCCCCCAAACCGAGGGGGTGACTACAACAAAGCACTCCTTCAGAGTGAACTTCGTTGGATTTTCCACCTCAATGCCACCATACCCCCTGGCCTAAACGAGGCCTTTAATTTTAAACCTTACCTTGAGGGCTTCGAGACCGGAGTCTGTGAATTAGACCTGTAACTTATGGTCTCCCACGTTCAAGCACTCACACCCAGTGTACATTGCCTGTACTGTTATTTCCTTTTATTTTGTGGATTGGATGCCTTCTTTCATAGCATATAGGAATATATGTCCATATATTTCATATTGTATATGTATATTTATGTACATTCTCCATATGCATCACTAATATATGCTTTTCTATCCATACAATATATACTGTGCAACATATTGCTACATGGGTCTCTTTCCCCTTCCCTCCATTGTGTTACAAGCCATATATACCACTAGGTTATTTATTGTATTAAGCCTGCATGTCCCCCATTGCTCTTTTTGTGACTATTTTCCTTATGGACCCACCCATTCTACATTCCACCTGCTTTTCGGTTCCCCCCCTCTATTTTGAATACCCGGCGCGGGTAAGACCAGGGGCGCCGGCGCATCGTTTACAATGCGCACGCGCCACCCTCTCGCCTTCCATCTAGGCCAGTTCACTGGCCTACTTCCTGTTTGCGCTCCACTGTGGAGCGCACCAGGAAGCTGGCGACTGTCTGTCCCGCGTCGGTGACGTCACGACGCCGGACGCGGCCGCGCCGTCATGACGCGGCCGCGCCCGGCACCGCCCCGTCAGAGGTCCACACTGGGAGGCCACCACAGCGCCTCCTGACGCCCGCCTCCCAATCACACAGCAGCAAATTAACACTGAGGCTTCTGGATGATTGACACACACCCACCCTCAGCTGTTAGTCATTATCTGACCACATATAAACTTTCCACACTCTGGTTTCAGTCTCATGTTGATGACTGACCAGAGCTGACCTCCTCCCTTCTACTCACAAATTATACTCAGGTAAATACAAGGTCTACATATTGATTGTAGCCAGATACCCTTACTCTTTTTTTTGTCCCTGACTATTCCCATTTTACTTCATTTTACAGTGATACATCCGCTGACCCACTGTGTTTAATACAGGCTATGGGCTTCCAGCCCTAAACCCTGTATGTTGGACCTTGTATTCTGAGTGTCTATCTTTACCCCAAGCATCCCCTAGGGGTACTGGCCTTTACATATTATTTTTATTCTTACATATTTTTATATTATTTTATTTTTTTAATAGGATAATTGAATCATGCAATTACAGTCTTAACCACTTGCTTACCGGGCACTTAAACCCCCTCCTATTCAGACCAATTTTCAGCTTTCGGTGCTCTCACACTTTGAATGACAATTACTCAGTCATGCAACACTGTACCCAAATGAATTTTTTATCCTTTTTTTCCCACAAATAGAGCTTTCTTTTGGTGGTATTTGATCACCTCTGGGTTTTTTATTTTTTGCGCTATAAATGAAAAAAGACAGAAAATTTTTGAAAAAAGAAAAAAAACACATTTTTGATAAAATTTAGGAAATTATAAATTTTTCTTCATAAATTTTGGCCACAATTTATACTGCCACATATCTTTAGTAAAAATAAACCAAATTAGTGGATATTATTTGGTCTTTGTGAAAGTTAGAGAGTCCACAAACCGTGGTGCGAATCATACAAAATGTATCACACCTGATGTACTGGTGACCTATCTCATTTCTTGTGACACTGATGACAGATGGCACCGATACGTGGCATTGATGACAGGTGACACTGATAACAGATGGCACGTGACACTGACAGGTGGCACTGATGACAGATGGCACTGATACGTGGCACTGATGACAGATGGCACTAATATGTGGCACTGATGACACGTGACACTGATATGGCACAGATGACAGATGGCACTATGTGGCACTGATGTGGCACTGATGTGGCACTGATGTGGCACTGATGACAGATGGCACTTATACATGGCACTGGGGACAGGTGGCACTGGGGACAAATGGCACTGGGGACAGGTGGCACTGACAGATGGCACTGGCAGATGGCACTGGGGACAGATGGCAATGGCAGATGGCATTGGGGACAGATGGCAGTGGTGGCAGTGGGGACAGATGGCAGTGGTGGCAGTGGGGACAGATGGCAGTGGGGACAGACGGCAGTGGTAGCAGATGGCACTTTATTTTATTATTTTTTTTTCTACTTACAGCCACTGCAGCCGTTCATCTCTCCCTCCTCACACGCTGTCTCTGTGTGAGGAGGGAGAGCGGCGCTGAGAGATGATCTCATATGTTTACATATGAGATCATCTCCTATTGGATACGCCGATCGTGCTGTAAACGGCCGCTGTGATTTGCCGTTTACATCGATCTGTCATTGGCTGTGTCCAAGGGACACGGCCAACACAGAATTTCCCTGCTGCGCGCTCGTGAGCGCGCACAGGGAGGGAGGAAAGGGGAGAACGTCATATGACGTCCTCCCGGGAATTGACATCCGTGCCGAGGCCGTCATTCAGCTATGGCCGGATGTCTAGTGGTTAAACAGAGGCAGTCTGTCATCTACAGTCTACAGTACACACTGAAATATTTTGTTTCGGAATTTCGTTTTCGTCCGAAAAATCAATTTATTTAGTTACTCCCGAAATTAGTTTTTATTTATTTATTTTTAGTTAAAAAATGCATTCGTCTGAAAATCCAAAATAATTAAGGTCGAATCTGACATTGAAGGCTTATGGTGTCTGTCGAATGTTCTAAGAAGATTCGACGGAGCAGCTAAACTGTAACGATGCTGCAATAGTACATTTCTGGTCGAATGTTCCGCCTACAAGCTATAGTTTTATGACACTAATAATAATTATATTTATTAATTATAATTACTAGTCAACCAACATTAAAATTCTTCTACAGCCTGTGGGCAGAGCATTTGACGATAAATGTCCTAAATGACTGCTTCGTCGAATCTTTATGCCGAATCTATTTCGCTCTATGTCAAATAATCTTGGACTAATAGAGTTAGGTTAGGCACATTCAACCTTTTTTCCTATTGTCTCTATAATGTCCAATCTTTTCTCTCTATTTGGAATAATCTTGGACTAATAGGTTAGGTTAGGCACATTCAACCTTTTTTGCTATTGTCTCTATAATTTCGAATCTTTTCTCTATGTCAAATCTTTTCTCTCTATGTCGAATAATCTTGGACTAATAGAGTTAGGATAGGCACATTCAACCTTTTTTGCTATTGTCTCTATAATGTCAAATCTTTTCTCTCTCTATGTCGAATCTTTTCTCTCTATGTAGAATAATCTTGGACTAATAGAGCTAAGGTTAGGCACATTCGACCACAGGTTCGATGGACACAGATCACTATTGTCAGCGTCATGGTGAATCTCCTATCTATATCGAACTGTTGTCACAACGAAAATAAATGTTTATGTCGGTTTATGTCGGATCTTTTGGTTTTCGGATTCTGCACGTCCATTATGGTTTGTTAAAACGATAATGAAAATACCCGAAATTCGGACGAAAATGCATTCGGATGAAAACGAATGCACATGTCTACAGTGCAAGCTGAAACCATTTTCTTTTGTGCAATTGAAACCTTCAGCTTGTATAGCATCACTATGTCATAGCTGATAAGATGAGATCATCAGCTTGCTGTTTCTTCCTTTACTGTGGAGTCGTAGCCTGGGGGCAGGGACCTGTTAGTATTAATGAACAGCAGCAGGGAAAAATCAGGTCTCCTGTCCTGCGTGGCCAAGCCATGTAAACCTCAAAACTGGATAGGCAGAAATGCTAATCTTTTGACAGGTAAAACAGCTTCCATAAATGATTTTCATCAGTTTATTGAGGTGTTTGCCTGGAATTAAGCTTTAACAATTAACAAGCACAGACTTTTGCATGCATTTTTTTCAAACATTTTATTATCATTCTATGCTGAAATAACCTAAAAATAACCTAATTGTAATAATAATAATACTAGTAATGCTTACAAATCAGCTTTGTCCACATTGTAAATATAGCTAAAGTTTCTACATTGACATTACACACAAATAATTTGCCATGCCTAAGGTGTTACAATCCTCAATTACTGTAAAACAACAAAACTGGATAGTTAGTTTCCCACAAGACTTTGACATAAGCTGATAATGACTTGTGGCTTCTTCTTCTCTATGCTCAAGCAGGGAGTACCTCCAAACAGGTAGGAAAAGTAAGCGGATATCCCAGACAAACGAGCTCTGGATTAACACATCCCTCTAATTTCTCACGGTTAAGTAGTAGAAATAATTACCCTAATTTCTGCTTGCTGACACTGGCACTATAGACATTATACTCTACTGTTAAATGTTTTACTCCCTAATATTTTCTACTTTTTAGCCCATTTATTTCTTACTTTCCAGATTGGAATAAAGGATCCTTTATTAAATGTTCTAGCTCCAGCATTCAGTAGTAAACCTGTGTGTTCTGTTTATCAGAACATTTTGCTGAGGGGCTTGTATAAACTTGTGAAACCCCTGAGCAATTTATTATTATGACTGCTTCATTATAGGTCTCTCTGGTCTCTGGAGTCCCTCAGTAGCAATGATTAGACTTCTGTACAGTGCCTGAAGCCTTCAGTGTAATAGTTTCCACTGTAAGGTAGAAAGAAATGTGGCCATTTACTTCAGAATAAACTTTAGCAGAGTTGTAAGGCTCTTTATGCTGCTTATGTCTGAAAGGAATCTTTTAGCTTATTTTTGGACTATGTTAACAATTATACATTTTATAATAAAATGTTGAACCAAAAACACACTTTAAAAAAAAAAAAAAAAAAGGTTGCCATCATGGCTGGATAAAGGGTGGCGGATGCCCTAAGCACAGCTCAACAATGGTACCCACCCTTCCCCTTCATAGTTGTGTACTTACCAAGATCCAACTGCCATGGGCTCTATTGTCTACGGTGCCTTGAAAACGTATTCATACCCCTTGACATTTTCCAAATTTTGCCATGTTACAACCAAAAACGTTTTTGGGATTTTAGGTGATAGAATAACACAAAATGGCACATAGTTGTGAATTGGATAATAAAAATGAAAATTATAAATGATTTCCAAAAATTGTTTATGTACAACGACCCCCCAAGGGACTGCTTGGAATTACCTGCTCATCTGCACTGCCATGACCTGATAAACATTCCAACTCACCTGACCCTCTGGGTTCCGACATCCTTTCACCACCTAAAGTAATAAATCAGATAACTGTGTATTTACGTTCTGATAAGGTTTACTAGAACAGATAGAAAGGGATGTTTTCATAAAGAAGAGGTAATAAATCTGCTGAGTTTTAGGCAACAGTGCCAACTCAGCAAAATAATTCCTCAAATAACACAAGGCAAGATATTGTCAAGTAAAACAGTATATTATACATACTTCCTCAATAAAGTACTGCTAGCACCTGTAAGGATAAACACAGCTAACTGATTATACTGACACACTTCTGATGAGGGAGTGCTTGGCCAGCCTGTAACTGTTACCCTAATGAGAGGTCAGACTTAAAGGTGATGGTATAAGGGCCCTTATAGCAGTAATGACAGTAATGTCCCCGTTGCAGATCTGATGGTCTTCACTGGCATGTAAGAGCTCATTAACTGTAATCCAATAAGGTGTAGTAAGAAGCAATAAGTTTCTTGTAATAGGGAAACCTAAAGGTGTCTATGCACAGTGTTCAAAGTAAGTTCAGTAAAGTATTCCTAGGCTAAAGATGTCTGTGCAAAGTGTCCCAGTGAAACCGTGATAAAGGATTTGTAAAGGTTGAGCTATTGCCCTCTCACCAACGACCAGGCCGATTCGATGTCCTCTGGATAGTATCTCACGTAGTGACACTCGTGCAGCAGATCCGCTGTATCGCTCTCCCGATGTGAAGCTTGGTACACCCATTGGCAGGCGACTGGGGTGGTGCTGGATGGATGTCAGATGAACAGCAGCAGAGCTAGGCCCCTCTTATCCAGGTCGGAATGTGGTATACCGCGTGGTAGGCTGCGACCCCTCTCTCTCTATATGCACGGAGAGGTTCGTTTCACATCAGGCCCAGGAAGAAGAGAGCTCTGTGCGGGCTTTTGCTTCTTTTATAGCTACTTCCAGCAATCTCCCTGATGGTAGCAAAGATCCCTGGGATATATAGTCCAGGCGCATAATTATGCAAAGCAATTATCAGTCTTTTATTTGGCTCATGAATATGATGTCAATTGATAACACTGAGCACTAGAGGGACATGTGATGCATTGAAATACAGGGGGCTCACTGTACTTTATGATGGTAGTCCATACTGCTACATCTACAAATAAATATGGGAAAAGTGTTGCATGCATTTGTATTTAGCCCCCCTGAATCAATACTTTGTAGAACCATCTTCGGCTGCAATTACAGCTGCAAGTCTTTTTGGAGATGTCTCTACCAGCTTTTCACATCTAGAGAGTGAAATGTTTACCCTTCTTCTTTGCAAAATAGCTCATGCTCTGTCAGATTGGATGGAGAGCATCTGAACAGCAATTTTCACAGATACAGTTGTGCCATACTCTTTCCATTTTCCGATGATGGATTGAACAGTGCTCCGTGAGATGTTCAAAGCTTGGAATATTTTTTATAACCTAACCCTGCTTTAAACTTGTCTACAACTTAATCCCTGACCTGTCTGGTGTGTTCCTTGGCCTTAATGGTGCTGCTTGTTCACTAAGGTTCTCTAACAAACCTATGAGGGCTTCACAGAACAGCTGTATTTATACTGAGAATAAATTACACACAGGTAGACTATATTTACTAATTAGGTGACTTCTGAAGGCAATTGGTTCCACTAGATTTTAGTTAGGGGTATCAGAGTAAAGTTGACTGAATACAAATGCGCGCCACACTTTTCAGATATTTATTTGTAAAAAAAATTGAAAAACATTTATCATTTTCCTACTACTTCACAATTATGTGTCACTGTGTGTTGGTCTATCACATAAAATCCCAATAAAATACATTCACCTATTTGGTTGTAACAAAATGTGGATAATTTCAAGGGGTATAAATACTTTTTCAAGGCACTGTATATCAAAGTCTTATCTCTCCTGGCTGTGCAGGCACATTACAGTAGACATGTGCACAACAAAAAAAAAATTCGTTTTTTTTTTCGTTTAGTTTTTTTCGTTTGCGTTGATTTGTAACGATTCGTAAATTCGTAAGTCGTTGGTGTTCGTAACGATTTGTACATTCGTAACGATTCGTATTTTCATAAAAGTTATTTTTTCGTTGATTCGTATTTCCGTTAGTTTAATTTTTGTTTATTCGTTTATTCGAAATTCGGACGCATTCGTACTTATTCGTACATTCGTAACATTCGTAGATTCGTAATCGGAGCATAATTCATAATGTTATGTAATGTGTATGCTATTATTACATTTTAAGAGACACGAAAAATTACGAATCGAAAAAAAAAGTTACGAATGTACGAATTTTTTCGTTCAATCCATCTGAAGCACATTAAGCAACGCCATTGTAAAAGACACGGAAAATTACGAATCGAAAAAAAAAAAAAAAAGTTACGAATGTACAAATTTTTTCGTTCATTTTCATTTTCGTTGTTCCTGTTTTCGTTTTTCGGATTTTCTTCATTCGTACATTCGTTGTTTCTAATTATTTTTTTTCGGATTTTCGTTATTTTCGGATTCGTTCGATTCGAACGATTCGTTATTCGTTAAAATTTTTAGCGAATCGTTTTTTTTTTTTTTTTAGTTTTTCTTTTTTTTTTTATTTTCGTTATTTCCGTTCATTCGTTTTCGTACAAATGAACGAAAATAACGAGAAAAAAAAAAAAAACTAAGAAAAAAAAAACGAATTGCACATGTCTACATTACAGCCCCATGCAAGTCTTGAGAGCTGGTCTATCTCACTAGCGTATAATGCTGCACTGCTATAAATTGCAAAGTAGTGCTTGTGCTAATTATACATGTGCTGGTATTTCATATATCAATACAATAAATAAAAAATAGACAACTAAAAATTATTTTAAATGATGCTCCTTATAAATAAAGTCATCCACAAAGTGTAAACACAATAATCAATCATGATAAAAGTCCATATTTTCATTAGATGCTCCTCAGCATCTTCACATTTATTCTTCAAGATAAAAATTCCCATGCTGTTCTCTTCACCCTCCACCGATAGGTTAAACCATATAGATATACGGTTGTGATATACATGTGCTGTTTGTGGGCTTACAGAACTCTCATCTCAAGTATATATCAATAGCACTAATATTGATTAATACACCTTGTATCCTTTCTTCTTTGGGTGGGTACCACTCTCTCCTCGTGTCCTCAAGGGTCCCTCTCCAGTTCATTCCACTTTGATATGCAGGATATATGTATTGCTCCTTTAAATTCCACTTATGGATTCATGCGGCCATTCTGCGTAGCTTTCAATAAAGGAAGCGAAAATACAAGGCTCCCATAGTGTAGTATGTTAAAAGCTTGCATCCATTTATTGGGTTAGTATACAACTCACATTTAAAAAGTTAAAATCAGGCATAGATAGCAAAACCGAAACTCCCGAGCATCCTACCGCGCCACTTCTAGTTTACGCCAGCCTCGCCTCTCTCCTAGCCGTACAGGTGCATTACAGCCCCATAGAAGTCTTGAGAGCTGTCCAGATATTCTCTCCACAGGGGGTACACAGGGGGGTACATTAGCACTCCTTAGCCACAAAGAGTTAAAGTAATTACGCATGCATACTGTGAAAAAGTCTTTAAAGCGGAAGTAAACCCATGGATTTAACAGTTTAAAAAAAAAAAAGGCACTTTAAATGAAGTAAAACACAGACACATGATAAACCTGCGTAAAATTTATTAATGCCCCTCAAAGTAAATCCACATCAGTCACGGCATCCAAAGAGGTAAACCCACCATCAATCACGATGAACTGTCACACCGATCTGTACATGCACTCCCATTGCAAAATAACAGATTCTCTAACTGCAGTAATGTATATTTACCACAGCAGAAAATCACGGGTGATGTCATTGACCAAATTTGGAATTCCCAGGGGGTAAATTTAAATTACCTGAGTCAAGAATTTGTCCATGTAAAATGCTAACACCATTGATTTGAATGTTGCTTGGATATGGTTTTGTTTTTTTTGCCAATTTGCAGACGGTTCATTAAACAAATGAATGTTCACTCATCCCTAAATAAATCCTGATTATAAGCATATAAGCAGAGGTGTAACTATAGTTCCCCCTAGCACAATCCTAACCACTTGGTTTATTTTATTTTTTCGAAACAATTATTATTATATGATTATTATACAGGATTTATATAGTGCCAACAGTTTACACAGCGCTTTACAATATAAAAGGGTGATAATACAGTTATAATAAAGAGGATTAAGAGGGCCCTGCTCAGAAGAGTTTACAATCTCTTATTAAGACTGCCTAGGCTTAAAGTGTAACAACAGGGGGGCATATAATTTATCTACAACCATTGCTTCCTATTGCCCTTCTCATAGTCCTAATTCTGATTAACTAGCTAGAACTCTTGGAGTTTGTGTCAGTGTAAAGCCTCATACACACGATCGGACCGTGGACCAACTTTCCTGTGGATTTTTGTCCAAAGGGCGTTGGCCCCAAGTTGGTATTGCATACACACGGTAGGACTTTTTCAGCCAACTTTCACCAAATCACTTGGTTTTTCTGCTCTTTACCGCCACCTTTGGTCAACTTCTGTATTGTGTCTGATCTTTTGCATTGGTTCTACATTGGTTTGTACAGAAGTCCGTTGGTTTTGTGTACACACGGTCGGACTTTGGTCCATCAGACTTTTGTTGGCAGAAAGTTGGTCCGTTCGCACAGCCAACAAAAGTCCAATGAAACCTGGAAAAAGTTGGTCCGATGGAGCGTACACACGGTCGGATGTTGGTCCAAAACAGCTAATTTGCATGTTGGTTATCAAAAAGTCCGATCGTGTGTATGGGCCTTTAGTTTCATAGACGAAATTATTATCGTTATAATTTTCGTCAGCTGCATGTTTTCAGTGATGAAAACTAAACAATATTAACTTTCAAATTAAAGTGGTTGTATACCCAAATGATTAACTTTTACCTACAGATAAGCCTATAATAAGGCTTACCTGTAGGTAAAATTAATATCTCCTAAACCTGTATGGTTTAGGAGATATTCACTTTGCATGCAGCCACTGACTTTGCATGCATGCGCTGTGAATGCCCGGCTGAAGGTCTGGCAGATGCTGCCAGACTTGGCCAGGAAGAAAACTCCCACGCGCATGCGCGGGAGTGACGTCATCGCAGCTCCGGCCACTCACAGCCCCGGAGCCACCAACCCAGAAGACACGCCGAGGGCAAAATGTCAGCTCCCTCGGCGTGGACCGGGTGAGATACTGACGCCTCGTTCTAGGGTAAGTATTTCATAATGAGCTAGTATGCGCTGCATACTAGCTCATTATGCCCTTGCCTTACAGGTTTTATTTTTTTTGTCCTGCGGGTATACAACCGCTTTAAGTGAAGTGATGAAAACTATGGCGAAAATCTATTCCAATTTACGTCAACGAACAAAAACAGAACAAAAATGTGAGTGAGGGATGTTTACCCACTTGAACTTCCGCCTTCTTCGGGGCTCCAGGAGTATAAATTGAGTTTGAAAATTCCAGAGAAATGCATAAATAATGCATTACAATTTACCTAAACCCATTTGATTTTAGTCAACTAAAATGTACTGGAGATTTTAATTGACTAAAATACAACTAAAACTAAAACAATTCAGATGGCTAAAATATGACTAAAACTAAAATGGCATTTTATTCAAAAGACTATGACAAAAACTAAATCAAAATTTCACGTCGAAGTTAAAAGAGAAGTATGGAGTTTTTTTATTTTCTTTTAAGAATAACACTTACCTAGGTGGATGCAGCATCAGTCCGATGCTGCATATGTCCCCCGCAGCCTCTAAGAGAACCAAGCAATCAAACATCACCCCTCAGTTGTCAGAGTTCCCTGAGCAGAGAGCTGGTGACTGTCAGTCACAGCTCTCTGCTCTGCCCCCCCCCCCCTCGGTGGGAGGAGGTGGGAGCTGCCAGCTCAGGTTCTCAGCAGCTCGCTGAGAAGCTAAGCCGGGTGATGGTCCAGGCATGTGGGCAAATCCCAAACCCTGGTTCCCGCTGAAAAGGGGTCACAGGAGTACAGAACGAACAAACGAGCTTTGGCTGTACAGGTATACCCCACTTTTAAGTACACAATGGGGTTTATTTACTAAAGCTGGAAAGTGTGAAATCAGGCTCACTTCTGCATAGAAACCAATGAGCTCCCAGGTTTTATTACCAAAGCTTAATTGAACAAGCTGGGGTTAGAAGCTCGTTGGTTTCTATGCAGAAGTGAGCCTGATTTTGCACTTTCCAGCTTTAGTAAATAAACCCCATTGTGTACTTAAAAGTGGGGTATGCCTGTACTTCTTCTTTAACACTGGTTTGTGTGGGCTGTCTCTAAGGCTTGGTTCACACTGGTGCGATGCAAGAACCTGTGCAAATCCAGCACAGGTTCCAGCATTGCACCCAACTTGCAGGCAGTTCACACTGCCATATGCAAACCGCTGGGAGTGTCAATGCAAAGTTAATGACACCCCAGATCGGTTCCCATATCACAGTGCGAACTGTCAGTGTGAACACGAATCGTATCGCATGGGTGTGAACACCCATGCGATACGATTCTGGTAAGGACCAAGAAAAGGGTCCTGCATGACTTTTGTCCGAATGCGATGCAAATTCAGCCATACAATCTGTATGGCTGAATTTGCATCGCATCGACATCGCATGTGATTTGCACTGCAGTGCGGTGCAAATCACATGTGATGTCGCACAGCGCACCAGTGTGAGCCCAGCCTCAAAATTATAACAACAGGACTTTTTGGTATTCTTATAGAGTGAGTTTGAGCATGATGAAGTACATTAGACTGTGAGCTTCTTTGGGAAGCAAGGAAAGATGTGAATGGATCTTAATATTCTGTAAAATGTTCTGCAATATGCTGTTACTACATACATTTTAGAAATAAATACAATGTCAGTAATATAGGGCCAGGGGCCTTACAGAGGATGCAAGTTCCCCTCCAGACCTAGCCTGGTCTGGTGGGAATATGCAATCTTTAAGCCTTCCACTTGACCTATGGCCTTTGCTAGGAGAGCACCTGGACTTGTTCTTGGATGTCCATCCATCAAGATATAAAGATAAACCTGATCCGTCAGCAAATTCACTTTTTTAGTAAATGCCAGGGGCGCTATGCAGAAAGTCTAAATCTCAGCATAGAAACCATGTAAATGTGAGAAACTGCTTCAGTTATAAATTAACAGATTACATTTTTCCTCCAAAGCTGTCCACTTCATTCTTGGGTAATCATTTGGGACGTTTTGTATTTGTATGATATGCACATGTATGCACTATTCCTGGGTCTGTCTGTTGAATTGGTTTGTACCCTAGAGCAAATATGCAGATTGGGATCTGCACTTACTATTTTTTTCTGGTCTGGAAGTATAAAATCTAGAGACAGCTGGCATTTTCAAAATCAGGTTAGCCATGGTAGTCTCTTTGTTTCTCTCTGACCTGGAACACATGGATTAGGAAAGTTAGAGGAAAAATCAGATGTTCTTATCAAAATGTTTTTTTCTGAACCAGTAACTTAAAT
Source organism: Lithobates sylvaticus (assembly GCA_028564925.1). Taxonomy (NCBI): domain Eukaryota; kingdom Metazoa; phylum Chordata; class Amphibia; order Anura; family Ranidae; genus Lithobates; species Lithobates sylvaticus. The sequence continues at coordinate 120,217,024 of CM053026.1, forward strand.
GCCGCGTACAGACGATCGGACATTCCGACAACAAAATCCTGGATTTATTTCCAACGGATGTTGGCTCAAACTGGTTTTGCATACACACGGTCGCACAAATGTTGTCGGAAATTCTGATCGCCAAGAACGCGGTGACGTACAACACGTACGACGAGCCGAGAAAAAGGAAGTTCAATAGCCAGTGTGGCTCTTCTGCTTGATTCTGAGCGTATACGTGGAATATTGTGCGTCGGAATTGTGTACACACGAACAAACGGATTTTGTTGTTGGAAAACTTGAGATCCAGCTCTCAAATTTTTGTTGTCGGAAATTCCGACAACAAATGTCCGATGGAGCCTACAAACGGTCGGAATTTCCGACAACAAGCTCCCATAGAACATTTGTAGTCGGAAATCCCGACCGTGTGTACGCGGCAAAAGTATTAGTGCTACAGGATCATCAAGATGGCCAAGCAGACAAAATAGTGATATAACCCCGTTACAGAAACGTCTTACTCTACCCTGTCCCAGGTGCTTGCCTGCCACTTAGCTCATCCAAGCTTCAGGAATCCCTATTAAACTTTCATGCTGCACACCAAGCTACAATGTAAAACTTTATTGACGGAAAGTCAATGCACAGCTTTCCCGGCCTCTTCCAACTGACACATTTCACGCCGTGCACTCAAGTCTGATATGGTGTTAAAGACACAAGAACAGCTAAGCAATGGAAGCCTCCATGTTTTTCTCATTACGGTTTCCTTTTGATGGAAACTATTTTTATCAATGTGTTTTATTGTAATTAAAATCATATTTCTAGTTAATGCTTGTAATTATATTTGCACATGTGGAAGCCATATTAATCCTCTTACCTCTGACTAAACAAAATAGACTGCAGCTACATATAACGCGACCTTGGCTGCCTGGTTGGGGAACAACGGTATGGTATTTATATATCAAACTAAAGATATAGTACTTTTGTACCCAAAGTAAACTGTGATTTGGTAACGCTGATGTGTGCCCTACTGATTATTTGAAGTGTGATTTTAAGGCCCCAATCATACTTACAAATGGGGCTATTTGTGATTTCCTGTGAAAGACTCAGCAGGTTTCCCTGCAATGGGAATACCCATTGAAAGCAATGGGAGCCTGACAGCACCCACAACGATTAGCGGCCATTCATATGTAATCATTGATGCCACAGTTACCTACAGATGATCAGCCAATCATTCCCAAGTAATCGTTGCATCAATGATTACATGCGAACAGCCACAAATAGCTGTGGGTGCTGTCAGGCTCCTAATGCTTCTAACGGGGCTTCTGACCTGCAGCTAATTACAAGAAATCCAGCCGAGTCTCCGGTGGGTAATCACAAACAACCCTATTTATAAGCCGTGGCTGGTGCTGTTATTTTGGTGGGGGGACAGCAAACAAGATATCCCGAGGACACCCCCCCTTTATCGGTCGATCTGCCCCGCACTTACACCACCAAACCCAACAACCCCCCCCCCTCCAGTTAGTCAGCCCTGCACTTACTCCTTCTAGGCCATGGTCAGCTTCGGCTCCTTCCTGCGTCTCCTCCTCCTCTGTGTCTCGGGCTTCATGGTGGCCTCCTCTTTGGCATCTTCCCTCCTCCTTCCCTTGGCTCGGCAGCCAATACGATCGCTTCTCCTCTCAGCCAATCGGGTCTCACCCGCTTCCTCAGGAGAGAATCAGGAAGACAATAGCAAATATTGTTGCACAACTGGGTGGGCTCAGGGCATAGTGCACTGCACCCCAAGCCCACCCTTTTGTGAAGCTAATTAGAGCTACTGGCTCTAAACACGTGCTTCTAAAAAAAAAAACCCTATTGGAATCCATGCGTCCGGTGCCCTGCATGTAGATTAGGGGCCGGACACTTGGATTAGGGGGGGCGGCACCCTGCATCCCTAATGAAAATCATAAGTGTGAATGAGGCCTTAATGACAGGCCTACTTCTAAGTTGGAATGATAAAAATAGGATATTCTTAGAAAATCATATTTAATAAACAGATTTAGCGTTTTTGTTTGTAAGACAGCCCTGATAAGAAGCTCTCTGTGGTATGTAGCAGAATTTATAAAGTAAAACATTCTCAGCTGTGTATAAAATTAGAAACCTGCTCTGGGTGCCTAAAACTTGCTTTCCTATTACAAAGCTCATCTATCCATTTTTCACACACACAGAGCTGCTGCATTCTTGAAATATTTTTATCATGGCATGCAGTTTTCCTGTTTCTTAACATCTATTTCAGTTATTCATTCATGCAGTAGTATGCAAAAAATTTTGCTAAAGTCATAATATTTCAGTACCGTGTAGACTGCAGGCAATAATCAATTATTATAAAATGAAAGACTGTCATTGAAGTTCATGCAGATATAATATATTTAAAAAAAAAACATTATATAAAGCCCGGATTTTCCCAAGAAACATTCAACATCAAAACAGTTACAGTATTGTTATTACTGGTACTTATATAGCACAATCAACTTACTCAGCGCCTTACACATATATTGTACATTCACATCAGTCCCTTAAGCCTCGTACACACGATCGAATATTCGGCAGGGAAATGTGTGATGACAGACTGTTTGCCTAAAACCTGACCATTAGTACGCTCCATCAGACAATTGTTGGCCAACATTCCGCCAACAAATGTTGGATGGCAGGCTAGTAAATTTTCAGCGGACAATGGTCTGTTGTCAGATTTTCCTATCGTGTGTACACAAGTCCGTCGCACAAAAGTCCAAACACGACATTAGCAGAAGGTGAACAAAGGGTGGTGCTCAAGAAATTCCATGCAGTACGTCACTACGTTCTTGTTTGTTGGCTGACAATTGTGTGCCGTTAGTATGCAAGACAAAATCCAGGCACACGCCCTTCGGACAAAAGTCTGGTGCTTTATCTGCCGAAAATCTGATCGTGTTTACGAGGCTTTACCTTCAAGGAGCATACAATCTAAGGTCCATAACTAACATTCATACACACACATAGGGCCAGTTTAGACAGGAGCCAATTAACCTATAAGCATGTCTTTGGAGTTGGGGAGGAAACCCACTCAGGCACAGGGAGAACATGCAAACTCCAGGCAGGTAGTGTCATGGTTGGGATTTGAACTGATGACCCTAGTGCTGCTAGGCAGAAGTGCTAACCGCTTAGCCAACATTATACCCACATACGTAATACAATCCCATTATTAGCCCAACAACTGATTTCTGATTAGCATCTACAATGTAATTGCCATGTACTGCAAATTAAAAACATACTGCACAAGATTACACAGGCTACAGTCCAGTAAAGTACCTGTCACCATGTAGGGTGTAAAATGTTGCAAAACACAAGGCACTACAAGTTACCTGCACATATCAAGCACATCACACTCAATATTCCACAATGCAGTGTGTCAGCCATAGTGACCTACAGAGCAGGGTAGCCATCAACTATTAACCTTCCATGCAACCTGGAAGATTGGATTACGTGCCAATGCTTTTGCTATTGCATTTATTCTATACCTTTACATATCATGGACAAAAAAATAAACAGAATTCTACAGAGCATACATATTCCCTGCCCCCTAAGGATACTACAATCCCTAATGCAATTATGAAGTCACTCATGTAATCTAAGACCAAATTAAACTTCAACTCCATTTGTTTTCTTCCTTTAAATAATAACCTGGTGTACGTCGCTGCGCAGCTCCAGGATCACCCAGTCTCCTGCTGCTGCCATTGCACTTCCTGGATGAATAACGCCAGTATCATCCAATCTTTCCAAGGTGTCTAGTCATCAAAGACACACCTCCTGTTATCCAGCACACCACAGGTAGTGGGTCGTTATACTGCCCAGGGTTACTGCGGGCATCATAAGCAGTAATCAGCAGATAGATATCTGAAAAGCAATATCCACAGCTTGTATTTATTAAGCTGTAGCGCCTGGATCTAATTCCATTACTGTCTGGCTGTCAATTTTTCACCTGGTTCCTTTCATTTTGAAATTTACTTTTATCGAACTGGGTGTTTTTTACTCGAATGACATGACTCAAATTTTCACCAATTCCAAAATTCGAGCCATACAATATGTAGTCAGATTTACACTTGTTGAACCCACTACAGCAGGGGTGCCCAACCAGTGGCCCGCGGAGCCCTCTGATGTGGCCCGCGACCTCCTGCTCTGGGATGGAATCGAATAGAATACTGTTATTAAAGGTCAGTTCATTACCAAAATCAGTGTATATATGGGCATATCTTCTCTGCAGTGGTTACTGGGCTGCTTTAAAACTGATCCACAGGTGCAGAGCAGTTTACCTGAGCCATAGACTTCTGCTATTACCTGCAAGTTTTGGTGAGCTTTCTGAAAGTGCACCAAACCTGCAGAATATAAAAAAAGTCTATTGCAAAGTGCAGAAAAGCACTGCGTTGCACCCGGTGCAGGTAAACTGCAGTGCATCAGTGTAAAAGCAGCCTTGGGCCCCTTTCACGTGGTCAGTCCGACAGTCCAACCAATTGGACCCTCCATTCACCTCTAAAGCCCCATACACACGGTCGGAAAATCCGACAACATTGTCCGATAGGACAGAATCCATCGGAAAATCCGACCGTGTGTATGGGGCTTTAGAAGTGGCAGACATAAACCACGACTTGTGTCCTACCTCCAATATGATCCGCTAAAAAGTATAGTGGGCTGTGTCAGTGTCCGCTCTGCATATGCAGAGCAGACACGGACACGCCATCCACCTGCTCCGCTCATTGTGGCCTGCGACCAGTTACCAAGTCGCTTAAGTGGCCCTCGCTCTTCGAAAGGTTGGGCACCCCTGCCCTACAGCAATGTCATAGGTTTCCATTCTGGGCAGTGTACAGGGGGTCCCCGACTTACGAACGCCCGACCTACGAACATCTACTTACGAACTGGGCGATGCGGGTACCCGCCGCCATTTTCCGCGGACCTTCGGCCGTTCTGCGCATGCACGGCCAGACGGAGCCCCGGAAAATGATGGCAAACATCGGAAATGTCCGTAATTTGCCGCGCATGCGCAGAGCGGCATTCGATGGAACATCGGAAATGTCCGTAATTGTCGGTCTGCTAATGCGCGGCCGACTTAAGAAAATTTCCGATTTAAGAACAGAGGGACAGTCCCTAACGAGTTCATAACTCGGGGACCCCCTGTAATTGGGGGCAACATTGCACAATGCCCAAGCATTGTCTTTGTATAGTCACTGCTGAACACTGGCACCTTGGAAGAAGTGGTAGAAATCATCCTTTGATCACTATTTTAAAAGAGATTTTTGCATGCTTTTTTAAATATAAAGGAGCGGGGAGATGTAAGAGGAAGGTTGGTGTAAGCGACCATGTTCGAGTTTCAACCCTGGAGTTGGGCTTTTAATGGGAAGCTGCTAAGCCTACTACTACATTTTTGGGTTGTCAGTGGAAAATGGAGCAAATGAAGGAAACCCATATAAACAAGTGCAGAACATGCAAACTATATTGATTTTTCACACGTGACCATGTCAGGCATGCAGAGCTGCTACATTGCAGATACACTGTATGTAGTTACTCAACCACAGCCTCCAGAAAATAGACCCCTTGCTAGATTATACATTTATGAATTGATGGCAGTCAGTATTGATGAATCGGTTGCTGTTAATAGAAATACATTCCAGCTTCTAGAAGGATATTTTTCTAACAATAACAAGAATGGGGAGAGGAACTAGGGACAGAAAAAATTATCAAGTTAGTCCAGCAATTATAGCTTTACTGGGTGAATCATAATCTTCAGCTTAAGACATTGGGCTGTTTATCAATTGTACCTTATAATGATTGAAATGTAACACTCGTTTATCTTTTAACAAGATATATGGAGGACACCTATTCCATGGTAGTTATATGGTAGTTTTTAGTAAGTGAAACTGTTTTGTTGAAAAAAGAACAAATCCCTCCAGGTAAACTATATATATAGTGTAAGAAATTTAGCAAACTTTATCACACACCCAATTCAGTTCTGTAGGCACTGACATAGACCTTTTATTATGCTTGCTGGAATGCAGTCTTCCTTCAGCACAATTACATGATCAGAACTAAAAGTAGTGCACTTCTGGCATACTTTAGCAGTAGAAAATGCTACCATTTTTTTTTTAAATGGGCCCCCTGCAGCTTTATACCATATTGTGCTAGTATGCGGTGTGTACTAGCACATTATTACAGACATACCTTTTAAATGGAGCCCTTTAGCAGTGTACTGCCACCGCTACCAGCACTTTCATCTTCACTTGGCCTTCCTTGTGGGTTTGTGCTCTCTGATAATTTGAATGGAACACACCCTCCACCCTCACCACCAACACCTTCTGCACGTCCTGATCAGAAACCAGGCACCTCTCCACTGACATTCAAATTTCTACACCTCTCTGCAGTTTAGATAACCCAAATCTGCTTCCCATCCCTTGACTGGTGGACTCTTCAGCCCAATGGAAGATGATCCAATAAAACTTTCTGTTTTGTGTTGGGTATTTACAGTATGTGTTCCTAGAATGATGTTCTCTGTAAATATGCATGCACTCTATTATTAGAAATTACCCGCTTAGGACTGGAAAAAGCAAAGTATCAACACTAATGTCATTTAGATCAGTGTTTCTCAACCTTTTTTCAGTCAAGGCACCCTTTAAATATTATGTACAATCTTAAGGCACCCTTTAAAAATGATGGACAGTCTCGAGGCACCCCATTCTAAAATGTGAACTTTTCTAATAGTTTTACATAATGCAGCAACATCCACAAATCCAAGCAGGACACCCAACGTTAGAGGTGATTTATTCTCTCAAAGCAAATCTAATTTTGCAAACTGGTACTGACTAGTATTCCAATGTTTCTGTACTCCCTCAGTTTTTCTCTATCACTCAGCTAATGTGACCCCAACTCTAAAAGAGAGGGGCAGGGGAAGGTAAAACAAGTATGTTATGCAGGCAAATGACATCCTCCTTATCAACTGATGAGGTCATTGGTCATTAGAAAGTGGGCAGCTAGAAGATTGTAATGGTGCACAATGAAAACCTGTGACTAATGCCGCGTACACACGATCGGACTTTCCCGCGGGATTGTCCGCCGGACTAGAGTCCGCCGGACAGTCCGATCGTGTGTGGGCCTTCAAAGGACTTTTTTTCCCAAAAGTCCGGCGGACTAGGTTTTAAGTTTTGTTTTAAAATTGTCCGCTGGACTTAGCAGTCTGGCGGACAATACGCCCATCTGTATGATGGTCCGGCGGACCAAAAAGGACGCATGCTCAGTAGCAAGTATTTTTCTAGTATTTTTCTTTTTCTAGTCCCGTCGTACGTGCTGTACGTCATCGCGTGAACCGCCGGACTTTTAGCGTGATCGTGTGTGGTCAAGTCCGTTCGCTTTCAAGTCCGGCGAAGCCCAGCTGGAAAGTCCGGCGGTTTGTCCGCCAGACTAGGTCCGGCGGACAAAGTCCGATCGTGTATACGCGGCATTAGTGTAACTAAAAAGGCAGCCTTCATCCACATGCCGGCTTGTAAAATATTTTTGGGCAATTTTTAGGCATTTTTGCCAAGGCACTCCTGAAGAAACCTCAAGGCATCCTATGGTGCCTGGGCACTTTGGTTGAAAAAGGCTGATTTAGATACTACATTATCTCACAAAAGTGAGTACACCTCTCACATTTTTGGAAATATTTTATTATATATTTTCATGTGACAACACTGAAGAAATGGCACTCTGCTACAATGTAAAGTAATAAGTGTACAGCTTGTATACCAGTGTAAATTTGCTGTTCCCTCAAAATAACTCAAAACACAGCCATTAATGTCATTAACCGCTGGCAACAAAAGTGAAAATGTCCAAATTGGGCCCAAAATGTCAATGTTTTGTGTGGCCACTATTATTTTCTTGGGCATGGAGTTCACCAGAGCTCCACAGGTTGCCACTGAAGTCCTCTTCCACTCCTCCATGATGACATCACAAGCTGGTGAATGTTAGAGACCTTGTGTTCCCCCACCTTCTGTTTAAGGAGGCCCCAAAGATGTTCAATAGGGTTTAGGTCTGGAGACATGCTTGGCCAGTCCATCACCTTTACCCTCAGCTTCTTTAGCAAAGCAGTGGTCATCTTGGAGGTGTGTTTGTGGTCATTATCATGTTGGAATACTGCCCTGTGGACCACTCTGTGAAGGGAGGGGATCATGCTCTGCTTCAGAATCCATCTCCCCTTCCCTGAGGAACCTACATTGGCTAAACGTAAAGAATCGGGTCACATTCAAGACCCTCTGCCTCACCCACAAATGCGTCCATGGAGAAGCTCCACAATACCTACGCGAGAAGATAACACACTACATACCCAATCGCAGTCTTCGATCGTCTAACCAAAACCTCCTCCTCATTCCCAAATCCTGCTACAAAGCAAAAGGGGAACGGAGATTCGCTGTCCAAGGACCACGGCTATGGAACGCTCTACCAACCTGCATCCGCATGGAAGAAAACCATCAGGCCTTCAGGAAAAAACTCAAGACCTACCTCTTCTAAAGCCCCATACACACGGTAGGATTTTCCGATGGATTCTGTCCTATCGGACAATGTTGTCGGAAATTCCGACCGTGTGTAGGCACCATCGGACATTTTCCATCGGATTGTCCGACGGACAAAGTTGTATCTCCTGCTCTAAAAATTTTCCGACAACAAAGTCCGATCACACCAATTCCGATCGTGTGTAGCGAATTCCGATGGACAAAGTGCCACGCATGCTCAGATCACATTACAAGACCAAAGCTATTGGCTACTAGCCTCTACGTAGTCCCGTCGTAGGCAACAAATGTCACCACGTTCAGAATGATCGGATTTTCCGACAACTTTGTCCGACCGTCTGTATGCAACACCAGTGTCGGACTAAATCCGTCGGACCAAATCCGATGGATTTGGTGGTCGGATTTTCCGACCGTGTGTATGGGGCTTTAGAAGGGTGACAACAAAGCACCACTACAGCGCCTTGAAGCGATTCAGTTCGCATTGTAGCGCTATGCAAATCATTCATTCATTCATTCATTCAGTATGTCACAGTACATGTTGGCATTCATGGTTCCCTCAATGAACTGTAGCTCCCCAGTTCCGGCAGCACTCAAGCAGCCGCAGACCTTGACACTCCCACCACCATGCTTGACTGTAGGAAAGACACACTTGTCTTTTTACTCCTAACCTGGTTGCTGCCACACATACTTGACACCATCTGAACCAAATAAGTTTATTTTGGTCTCATCAGACCACAGGACATACTTCCAGTAATCCATGTCCTTAGTCTGCTTGTCTTCAACAAACTGTTTGCAGGCTTTCTTGTGCATGATCTTTAGAAGAGGCTTCCTTCTGGGACGACAGCCATGCAGACCAATTTGATGTAGTGTGCGGCGTATGGTCTGAGCACCGAAAGGCTGACCCCCACCCCTTCAACCTCTGCAGTAGTGCTGGCAGCACTCATACGTCTATTTCCCAAAGACAACCTCTGGATATGACGGTGAGCACGTGTACTCAAATTCTTTGGTTGACCATGGCGAGGCCTGTTCTGAGTGGAACCTGTCCTTTTAAACCGCTGTATGGTCTTGACCACCGCGCTGCAGCTCAGTTTCAGGGTCTTGGCAATCTTCTTATAGCCTAGGCCAGGGATATGCAATTAGTGGACCTCCAGCTGTTGCAAAACTACAAGTCCCATCATGCTCTGCCTCTGGGTGTCATGCTTGTGGCTGTCAGAGTCTTACTATGCCTCATGAGACTTGTAGTTCTGCAACAGCTGGAGGTCCACTAATTGCATATCCCTGGCCTAGGCCATCTTTATGTAGAGCAACAATTCTTTTTGTCAGATCCTCAGAGAGTTAACACACCTGCTAACCATTCACACCTGAGACCTTGTAACACTAATGAGTCACATGACACTGGGGAGGGAAAATGGCTAATTGGGCCCAAATTGGACATCTTCACTTAGGGGTGTACTCACTTTTGTTGCCAGTGGTTTAGACATTAATGGTTGTGTGTTGAGTTATTTTGAGGGGACAGCAAATTTACACTGTTATACAAGCTGTACACTCACTACTTTACATTGTAGCAAAGTGTAATTTCTTCAGTGTTGTCACATGAGAAGATATAATAAAATATTTACAAAAATGTGAGGGGTGTACTGACTTTGTGAGATACTGTATATGATAATAACTCAGCCGCTAATGAGTTTGTCCATAAAACTGCAATAGAAATTCTAATAGAATGATCAGACTTTTCAAACGGTATTTTCCTATGATTTATGGTTTATGTGAAGATCTATGGTTGGGAGACATTGTATTGATTCGTATTATGAGCTTGCTGTTTTTATCTTAGACTGACCTAAGCAAATCCAGCAATGTTTTGTTCTCAGACTTGTTTTTGACTCTGGGCACAGAATTTCAGGAACTCAGCATTTAAAGATCTATTCATTCAAAGTAATATTTTATTCTATCTGGAGTCTAGGACGTTTAGACACATGCTGGCTTTTTTTGTCTAGGGAACATCAGCAGCAAGATTTTATTCATTACCATTCCCTGTTGTATTACTGTCTCCCTTAAGGTCTCACTACTTGTGCTATACAAGGATTATTCAAACACCTTCATTTGTGTCTTCCGAAATATATTATTAATATAATTTTTACAGCGGGTCCTAAAAATCATTGAAAGATATGAGAAGAGAAACTAAAAGAAAGAGACACTATAATGTGATTGGACTTTCCAGAATCTATCAAATCTATTTGATATGTCAGTTTAGGGTCATTGACTCTTTAAATATTTCTTCCTGTGACTTTCCTTACAGCAAAGGTCAGGAATTACAATATACGGGCATGTGCACAATGAACTTCATATCTCCTCTCTCTTCCGCCTATCCTTCCTTGCTGGGGGGCAGCATTGATTCGAGCTGTCAGATGGAGCTGCTTTCCGAATAGCAGCAAAATCACAAATCTGTGGGCACCTGGGGGGGCTCAGCACTTGCAGTTTAAACCATCATAGCACATTACATACAAACTGTCGAACAGAAAAATGAAACAACATACTGTGACAATTCACCCTGTCTCAGTGAGATTAGTGCTATACTATTCTCATACTTTACCCACAATGCAAAGTGCAGCAACTTAAACCACCCAATTAGTTACATACATAGTTACATAGTAGGTGAGGTTAAAAGAAGACACAAGTCCATCAAGTCCAACCTATGTGTGTGATTATATGCCAGTATTACATTGTATATCTCTGTATCTTTTGGTCGTTCGGGTGCTTATCTAATAGTTTTTTGATACTATCGATGCTCCCTGCTGATACCACCTGCTGTGGAAGGGAATTACACTTCCTTGTCGCTCTTACAGTAAAGAACCCTCTACGTAGTTTAACCACTTCTGCCCGGTCAATAACAGATTGACGTCCGGGAAGTGGTTTCGTTATCCTGACTGGGCGTCATATGACGTCCTTCAGGATAACAGCTGCCGCGCGCACGTGGGGGCACGCATCGCGACGATCGGTGGAGCGTTATGTCTGTCTGACACACCGATACACCGATCTCGGTAAAGAGCGTCCGGCTCTAAAGTACCCCTTTAGTGCCGCCTATGAGTGCCCATCAGTGCCGCCTATGAGTGCCCATCAGTGCCACCTATGAGTGCCCATCAGTGCCGCATACCAGTGCCACCTATCAGTGCCCATCAGTGCCACCTATCAGTGCCCATCATCAGTTCCCATCAGTGCCACCTAATCAGTGCCACCTCATTGGTGCCCATCAGTGCCACCTTATCAGTGCCCATCAGTGCAGCCATATCAGTGCCCATCATTGAAGAAGAAAACGTACTTATTTACAAAAAAAATTAACAGTGACAAAGAAAAACGTGTTTTTTGCAAAATTTTCGGTCTTTTTTTATTTGTTGTGCAAAAAAATAAAAAATCACAGAGGTGATCAAATACCACCAAAAGAAAGCTCTATTTGTGGGAACAAAATGATAAACAATGTGTTTGGGTGCAGTGTAGCATGACCACGCAATTGTCATTCAAATTGCAACAGCGCTGAAAGCTTAAAATTGGCCTGGGCAGGAAGGTGTCTAAGTGTCTGGTATTGAAGTCGTTAAGGTTAAACCTCTTTTCTTCTAATTTTAATGAGTGGCCACGTGTCTTGCTAAACTCCCTTCTGCGAAAAAGTTTAATCCGTATTGTGGGGTCACCAGTATGGTATTTGTAAATTGAAATTATATCCCCTCTCAAGCGTCGCTTCTCCAGAGAGAATAAGTTCAGTGCTCACAACCTTTCCTCATATCTAACATCCTCCAGACCCTTTATTAGCTTTGTTGCCTCTTTGTACTCGCTCCATTTCCATTACATCCTTCCTGAGGACTGGTGCCCAGAGCTGGACAGCATACTCTAGGTGCGGCCAGACCAGAGTCTTGCAGAGTGGGATAATTATCTTTTTATTTCTGGAGTTGATCCCCTTTTCAATGCATGCCAATATTCTGTTTGCTTTGTTAGTCAGCAGCTTGGCATTGCATTCCATTGCTGAGCATATCATCTACTAGGTCCCCCATATCCTTATCCATCTTAGATTCCCCCAGAGGTTCTCCCCCCAGTGTATAGATTGCATTCATATTTTTGCCACCCAAATGCATTATTTTATATTTTTCTACATTCAACCTCATTTGCCATGTAGTTGCCCACCCCATTAATTTGTTCAGATCTTTTTGCAAGGCTTCCACATCCTGCAGAGAAGTTATTGCCCTGCTTAGCTTAGTATCATCCTTACATACATAGATTGAACTGTTTACCCCATCCTCCAGGTTTTTAATGAACAAATTAAATAGGATTGGTCCCAGCACAGAACCCTGGGGGACCCCACTACCCACCCTGACCATTCCGACTACTCCCCATTTATCACCACCCTCTGAACTCGCCCTTGTAGACAGTTTTCAATCCATGTATTCACCCTATGGTCCATGCCAACTGACCTTATTTTGTACAGTAAACGTTTATGGGCAACTGTGTCAAATGCTTTTGCAAAATCCAGATACACCACGTCTACGGGCCTTCCATTATCTAGATGGCAACTCTCCTCCTTATAGAAGGTTAATAGATTGGTTTAGCAAGAATGATTCTTCATGAATCCATGCTGATTACTGCTAATGATACCGTTCTCTTTACTAAAATCCTGTTGTATATAGTCCCTTATCATCCCCTCCAAGAGTTTACATACTATTGATGTTAGTGTAACTGGTTTGTAATTCCCAGGGATGTATTTCTGGCCCTTTTTAAATATTGGTGCTACATTGGCTTTCTCCAGTCTACTGGTACCATTCCAGTCAGTAGACTGTCAGTAAAAATTAGGAACAATGGTCTGGCAGTTACTTGACTGAGTTCCCTAAGTACCCTTGGGTGCAACCCATCTGGTCCCAGTGATTTATTAATGTTAAGTTTCCCAAGTCTAATTTAAATTCTGTCCTCTGTTAACCATGGTGGTGCTTCCTGCGATGTGTCATGAGGATAAACACTGCAGTTTTGGTTACTGAAGCCCCCCGATTCTCTCTTTATTTCTAGTTGGTGTGTCTACCATCTGAACCATGAAATTGTCCTGCAAGACATTTAGGAACTGGCGAGCTTTAGACGAATGTGTGGTTCCCTCCGCCCAGTCTATGTCTGGATAATTAAAATCCCCATTATGGTAACACTTCTCCACCCACCGCTGACGAAGTCCACAGGACGTAACGTGCGTACGGGGGAGGAGCTATCGCTTATGCCAGTCACCCGCGCTCCATCACGCTATACACAGTGGCTTTACACCGCTGATGTTTTTTAGTTATTTGTTTTCATTGTGCTCTATGTATGTGCTGTATTCAGTGCAGATGCCTGCTTGCCCTAATTGCTTGTACAGCCTATACTCATCAGAGCTCTAATTGAGTTACTGGGCTCCACTGCTGTGCTGTTTTTTATGCAGAGGCTTGCATGCTTCAACTGTCTGTGCAGTCCTTTATATCCATTGGATCTTCAGTGTTATCCCCCCTTTTTAAATAAAACAAGATTTTTATACAGTCTGCACTGAGATTGCATCTTTTATTTTTTCTTGGGCATTAAACCTGCATAATCATCTCATGGTGGATCATCTTGGTTGGAGCCGCATCCTCAGGATAGTTCTGGTTTCCTGGTCATCACACACCTTTGGATTTTCTCCTGGTTGGATCGTTATCGCACCATCATCCCACGAATGGGTCCATGCGTTTTTGATTATCACATTTGGTAAGAGTACCTTTTCCGTTTGGTGGAGGATTGTCACTGTGAAACTTACTGAAAGTCTACAGTCACTGGGTGTTCTCATCCACATCACTCTACACATTGCTAATTGGATATGAACTTTTATATTCCATTTTTTATATGTTTTGCGCTGCACTTTCTTTTTTTACATATTATTCTTAAGGATTTGTGATTTACCTTTTTGTGTTCAGCTTGCAATTTTGTTTGTCTTTTGTTAATTTTGGTTTGCGCTGATTGCTTTATATACTGTGTCTACCATCTGAACCATGAAATTGTCCTGCAAGACATTTAGGAACTGGCGAGCTTTAGACGAATGTGTGGTTCCCTCCGCCCAGTCTATGTCTGGATAATTAAAATCCCCATTATGGTAACACTTCCCATCCTTGCTGCTAATCCAAATTGTGATAGGAGATCCATCTCCCCCTCCTCCCTTGGGTTAGGGGGCCTATCGCATACTCCCAGTATTATTTTCCCCTTAGCTTCATCCCTTTGGAGCTCTACCCATTCACTTTTACATTATTCTTGATATATAGGCATACCCCTCCCCCTTTTTTACCCTCTCTATCCTTGTGATAAAGGGTATAACCTTGAATGGTTGCCAGCCAATCATGTTAGCTGTTGAACCAGGTCTCTGAATTTCCCAAAAAATACAAATCCTCCTTGTACAACAGTATCTCTAGTTCTCCCATCTTGTCCGTCAGGCTCCTGGCATTGGTAAACATGCCACATTGTTTAGATCAGTCGCATACTATCCTCTTATTGAGTGTTTTCTGAGATAACAACTATGACTTGTTACTTACCTTGGGTTTATGTGCTTTAGTCAACCTACCACTAATGCCCCCAATATGTTCCACGCTGACTATCTCTACCTCCCCCCGTCGCCTAGTTTGAAAACCCCTCTAACTTTTTGGCCATCTTTACTCCCAGCTGATCTGCACCCTCCTCATTTAGGTGCAGTCTGTCCCTTCTATAGTACTGGTGACTGACTGAGAAGTCGGCCCAGTCCTCCAGGAATCCAAACCCCTCCTTACTACACCAGCTCCTCAGCCACTTGTTTACTTCCCTAATCTCCCTCTGCCTTTCTGGTGTGGCTCGATGTACCGGTAGTATTCCTGAGAATACTACCTTGGAGGTCCTTTTCCTCAATTTAGCTCCCAAGTCCCTAAAATCGTTCTTTAGGACACTCCATCTGCCTCTGACTTTGTCATTGGTGCCAACCTGCACCATGACAGCTGGGTCTTCCCCAGCCCCTCCCAGTAATCTGTCCACCAGATTTGTGATGTGCCGAGCCCGAGCGCCCGGTGGACAACATACAGTTTGACGCTTCAGGTCTTTGTTACAGATTGCCCTCTCTGTCCTTCTAAGAATTGAGTCCCCTACCACCAGAATCTATCTTTTCTTTCCCTTCGCTCCCCCCCCCCCCACTCTCACTGGAGGCGTTCTTCCACTGGCAGCTAGGGGAGTCCCTCAGCTCCAGCAGTGCTAGTCCCTGACTGGTTTCGCCAATGTCACTCAATGGAGTGTACTTATTGGGATGCTCCATCCCTGGATCAGCCTCCCTGGCACTTCCCTCTCTACCCTTCCTGACTGTCACCCATCTACTCTTTTCTAGTGCCTGCACCTATTTGTCTCCACCCGCATCTGTGCTGGCCCCTGTCCTTTTAGTATGGAGGGTCTTCTCAGTTGCTTTCCCAGAATCAGAACCTGGGCTTCCGGGGAAGCAATGTGCTTACATTTTGCACAGCAGTATTCGCCCTCAATCGGATTATCAAGGAACATGCAAGATGTACATCGAGTCGCATCTCCACACCCGCCAGGCATCGTACCTACAAATTTAATGAGGATTAGGGATTATACCCTGTCCAAATTACCTAACAACTAGCTTTTTAACACTAATACTCAACAAGACAATACACAGGTACTCAACAAGACAATACACAAGTACTCGCAGACCCATGTGCGCTTGCAGACCAACGTGCACTAGCAGACCCACGTGAACTCGTAGACCCACGTAAACTCGCAGACCCATGTGATAGGCAGCACAACAGTCATGGTCTCCTTTCACACGCACTGAAATCTCCATCCGCAAAAAGCACATTTGGTAAATTTGAGCTTGAACTACTGAGCTATGTAAACAACAAAACAGATAAGTAAACAAAGGAAAATGTTAAAAGGGATACAAGAGCTTCACCTGCTAGCTAAAAAGAATACAATATATTCATCTGCAAAGTTTCTTATTTTCCTCACCAAAAGAAAGAAAATATTTTTTCTAAAGTAATTTTTTTAGTCCTAATCAAATTAAGAAAATTTGTAAAAAAATTTAATAAAAAAATGACGCATTTCATTTACCCCTAATGCTATGTTTAAAAGTAACCTTTTACACTAAACGTAACCACTAAAAAAACACCTTATGCCGCATACACACGATTGGACATTGATCGGGCATTCCGACAACAAAATCCATGGATTTTTTCCGACGGATGTTGGCTCAAACTTGTCTTGCATACACACGGTCACACAAAGTTGGTCGGAAATTGCGAACTTCAAGAACGCTGTGACGTACAACATGTACGACGAGCCGAGAAAAATGAAGTTCAATAGCCAGTGCTGCTCTTCTGCTTGATTCCGAGCATGCGTGGCACTTTGTGCGTCGGAATTGTGTACACACGATTGGAATTTGCGCGAACGGATTTTGTTGTCGGAAAATTTGAGAACCAGATCTCAAATTTTGTGCAACGGAAATTCCAATGGAAACTGTCCGGCTGAGCCTAGACATGGTCAGAATTTCCGACAAAAGGCTCCCATCGAACATTTTCTGTCGAAAAATAGACCGTGTGTACGAGGCATAACTCTCCCTGTCCAACACCTAAAACTGAACTTCAGGCATATATCAAAATACACGATTGAAATACATAACGGGAGCTTATTTACTTACCAGAAACATTGTCCTTTGATGCACACAGCCCTGCTAGTCAGCAGCACCAGACTGAAGAGCTGATTTTTCTCTACTGCGTTTAATGCACTACTAAAGACACAAATTGTTACCCTAGTTCCAATAGTCTGACGCCTGCGAGGTCCCTCACTGGCATCTTCTTCCTGGGTTCTTCTGGGTGCTGGTCTTCGGCCAGCCATGCATGCACAGAAGTGCAGCACACTGGCAGTTTGCTGAAATGTAAACTGTGTTGCAACTCAGAGCTGAGCTTGCGAATAGGCAGGTAAGTGTACTCTATTGCAGAAAAGGCATTGCATTCAGTATATTATTTTCATTATGTAGCCAGGAACCACCATGATGAATCTTTACACTTCTGCTGTCAATTTTGTACCAGAAGGTGCTCCTCTGGACTGACAGCTGCAAAGGTTACAGATTTGTCTATGTAAGCAGTGAGCCTAGTACAGATCAAACCCAGGACAACCCAGTAGGGTTGTATTTACCGAAATACACTCACCGGCCACTGTCTAGAGCTAGAGGGTTAAAGAGGGCAGCACTAAACCTCAGAATATCCAATTCCTTATTTTTCTAAGTTTATTTCCCTCATCTGTTTACCTTTGAACATTTAAGCAGTGGATATGCAGGGAATCAAAATGCTCTTTATAGTCCATAAAACACTAATCCATCTTTCTTTTCCATTGCTTGGGTGTCTGTACATTTAAGGGCCCATTCACACCCGAATTTCTGCATCATTGAGTTTCTATAAGCTAGTACTGTGTATGCCCTACCATAGTTGCCAACATTCTGAAAAAACTAATAGGACACTTTTTTTGTATGTAGACGGGGGTCTTATTTTAATTAGGGGTGGGGCATTCATTTGTAGGTGTGGTTTAGCGGGGGGGGAATGTGGCTAAGTGCGCCGCAGCGAAAAAAGATCAAGAAATGGGTGTGGTTTAAATGAAATATTGGACGTGGCCTAATGGGGGGGGGTTAGAACCTGAGATGAAAGAGGGATGCAGGGAGAATGTCAGTGTTTAGGTATGGGAAGTCCAATAGCAGGGGTACACACCTTGGATAAGGAGGTAAATCTAGCACAGTTTCCAAAAATGTGGTACAAAAAAGGGAAAGTCCAATATTCAAAGTCAAACGTAGCATAAAATCAGGGCAGGCAGCAAAGGATCAGAGTCAATAAACGTAGCAAAGGTCAGGTAGCAATATCACATCGCAAGCAACAGGTACACACTGTGAACAGCTCTAAAACAACTGAGCACTCTCTCTCTGGAACCTTTCTGCTTTAAATGATGCAATTGATGTCTACAACAGGAAATACTTCAGTGCTGCCATTTTGATATGAGGATGCCAACAGAGAGGGTGCAGACATTCTACAGGTGACGGTCAGAGAGGATGCGGACATGCTACAGGTGACGGTCAGACAGGGTGCAGACATGCTACAGGTGACGGTCAGACAGGGTGCAGACATGCTACAGGTGACGGTCAGAAAGGGTGCAGACATGGTACAGTGCACCTCCAACCCCCAACACACATAAAGTCCAGCAGATCACCCCATGGCCACTCACCTGCAAAGTGGTGTCTGCAGCATCTCCCCCTGCACCTCTGGCTGTGTCAGCTCACTAAGAATTGAGGGGGGGCAAATGGCAGCTCCGTGGTGCCCGCAGGATATCCCTCCTACTAGCAGGTCTTTTCCCTGTGTACAGTGGAGAGGGGCCTTTGACCCGGACAGCTAATCGGCTTCAGAGTACAAGTGAATTGCTCTGCTTGTACACTGAAGAGAGAAGCCAATTAGCTGCCCGGGTCAGAGACCCCTCCTCTCTACACTGTACATAGAGGAGAGACCTACTAACCAGAGGAAGATCCCACGGCTATGTTTTCACAGCCGGAAGCTGGGGCCGGTGGTTGGCCGGTGACAGGTTGCCTAAAGAACACTGGGACAAAGCCAATTTCCCGTGATTTTTCCTGGGACACGGATAGGCCGGGACAAGGGTCTGAATCTCGTGAATGTCGGTAAAATGGGGACTGTTGGCAACTATGCCCTACACAGTCCCAAATCATACACAAGGCAAGTTACCTTATGTCCTATTGTTTCAGTTCACAACACGTTGACATGTTGCATTGGTGTATATGAAAAAAAGGTAGGACAGGATGCATTTCAATGTGACACACTCTGCCACATTGCAACAAAATGTTATTTTCTGACATTCAATAGGTTTTAAAAGAAAAAAAGAAGATAGACAATGTGATGACCTGTTACAATGCATATCATACAGAACATAAGGTGTGCCCACTTGTGTAAATGGGCTCTATTCTGCATATAAAGTAGACCTCATGCTGGCTCCAATAGTGCATTCTAGCATTTATTCACATAACAGGGACAGAATTTGTACAAAATTACATTAGGTGTACCTACAGCAGTGTAGATTGTAAGCTCCTTGAGGGCAGGGACTAATGTAAATATACAATATATGTAAAGCGCAGTGTAAATTGATGACTGTATATAAATACCTGTAATAATAACAAGAATAACGTCTAAATACAACCCTTACTTCATCACTACAGGGATGAAATGCTAACTATGTTATACACAAGACTGGCCTCCCGGAGGCTCTGAAACATGTACTTGACTGGAAGAAACTTTGTTTTAGCCTAACCAAGGTCCACTCTCACCTGTGGGTACATGGGGTTCTTGCTGACACACTTACCTGCTTGGTCACTTAGGTGAATATGTGCACCCTCTAATCAAGATTGATTTTAACAAGATGTTCTTGGCTGATAAGGGATCACCAACGGTATAGTTCTACTCTAACCCCCGATGAAGAGAGTTTCTTTCTGAAAATGCTATGCACAGTTCCCACACAATACAAGCATATTGCGCTTATGAAAGAATTGATTATTTCTTGATGGAATTAGTAGGGGTAGACATATTAAAGTACACTCAGTTGTTGAAAGAAAGAAATTTGTATGCACCATCAAATCAATAGCAAAGGACTGCCAATCTAACCTGTGCAAATATGTGAAAATTATACCTGGAAATATACATCATAGATAAAATATGTGTAGCGCACCCCCTTGGAAGCCGCTGGTTTATTTATTGGTTCTTTCCCAACACTCGTTCAACAGCAGCCAGGTATATGGCAACACAACTCTCACTCCAGCTTAAAGTAGAACTATAGGCAACACTTTGTTTTCATTTTAAATAGAGTAAGGGAGGGTTATAACCCCTGTCAGATTTTGTTTTTGCCATCTGTGTCACATTGCAGAGATTTCCCTTCACTTTCTGTCACATAGCCAAACAGTAGGTGAGAGGAAATCCCTGCAAACTAAGGGAATTCCTTGGGGACCCCCAGGTCACCAGAACTAGTGTCTACATTGGAAGATTTCCCCTCTATTACTTTTCTGGGGACAATACAAAATTTGGGATTTTCTTTTACTTTTACTTTCAGTGATAATAGTAAACAAGACAAATAGAGAGGGTGATGAGGACTAATGGGGACTGTAAGATAAACTCAGTACATGTTGAAATGAGAAGGCTAGCTCTTGCTCATTCTTATGTGCATGCTCATAATTCTGAGCAAAATCTCAATGCAAAACAGGCATTGTCACACTCCCACAAATGTATTAGTGTGTGGAGAAAACATATGCGCACACGAATGGGCACTGGCGCCAAACGGCCTATTTAAGCTGGACTCTGACATGAGTGGTCTTCAGGTAGTTTGTGCTTTACCTGAGCCTTGACCTGCCATTCCTGCTTACCTGTGTACGACTCAGTACACTGACCTGTAATATAAAACAGGAAGAAGATCTGGACAGCCGCACTCCAAAAACGATTTTTGCCTTTTATTCTAAAATTATTGTGAACAAAAATACAAGCCACAGCAGGAACAGACAGGAACTAACGCGTTTCACACTTCAATGTAGTGCTTAGTCATAGAGCTGGAGAGGGTGCTTCTCTTGCACCTCTTGTCCAACACCCCTGGTAGTGATGACAGGAAGTTTGAGGGCACAGAGTGGCACGAGGGCCAGTGTAGACGGTAGTGCTAGTGTCAGGGAATTCCTGTGAGATGCTTTGAGTATAGATGTGCGCAAAATAGCATAGTCTTTGCCATAGAATGGCTAACAGGAGCGCGCATACACACAAAAGCACACCCAAGGACGTGCGCGCACATGCGCAACCGCAAACACGCGAACGCGCGCACATACGCGAGCACGCGGCCCTAATTCCCCTTGGCGCCAGACGGCCTATTTAAAGGGAGTCTTGTCTCCAACATCTTATTGACTGATCTTCAGCTGTCCTGTACCCGTACCCTGTGACTTCTGCTTTTGCCTGATTGATACCCATTGCTGAACTCCTGGCTTTCCTTGACCTTGCTCCTGGACTTCCCCATATCTCTGACTACTGGTTCCTGATTCCGGCTTCCTATTTGACCCTGCTTCTGTCTGATGATTTGGTGCCGCACTGCCCACTTGCTGATGAACCTGGCTATCCCTGAGACCCTGTTCCTGTCTAAGTCCCTGGCTTCAGTTAACTCCCAGTTACCTGCCTGACTGCCTTTTGTTCCTGCTCTGCACACCGCAGCTTGTTCTAGTCTGCTATGAGTAAGCACTCCTGGTAGTGTGAAACGCGTTAGCGATTTTTGCTTTGCTGTGACCCATATTTGTGTGATTTTGTTTCACAAATAAAAGGCATTGGAATTTATTTTGGAGTGTGGCCTTCGCATCGTCATTAGTATGTGCCGTGCCTGCACCTGGGTCTCTCTATCTTAGGAGATGCTGCAAACCTCAGTTGTGTGGATTATCCTGGAGCAGTGGTTCTCATACCTATCACTTCAGATCGTGGAGTTCAGTTTACCTCCAAATTTTGGAAGGCCCTCTGTAAAGCATTAAAAATTGAACTCTGTCTTTTATCTGCATATCACCCGCAGACTAATGGTCAGACCGAAAGGACAAATCAGTCCCTTGAACAATATTTGAGATGTTTTTCGTCATTCTCTCAGGATGATTGGGTGTCCCTCCTGCCCTTGGCAGAATTTGCGTATAATAATTCAGTTCATTCTGCCACCAAACAGTCACCCTTCTATGTCAATTACGGGTATCACCCCTACTTTCTACCCAATGTACCTATGTAATCTTCGGTACCCACTGTACAAGAGAGACTGGACTTTTTCAAAACCAATAACCAACTCTTGCGAGAGACTATCCTGAAATCACAGGCAGCTAATAAGAAATTTTTTGATAGGAAGAGGAGGGGGGACCTGAATTTGAAACCAGGAGACAAGGTTAACAAGGTTAACACAGCTAATCTAAGATCGAAGATTTAAAAACCCTTCGAAGAAGCTTGGCCCAAAATTCCTGGGTCCTATCTCCATTAAGAAACGGATCAACTCTGTGGCTTTTGAATTGTTCTTACCTAGCAGTTTAAAGATTCACCCTGTGTTCCACATCTCGCTGCTGAAACCAACGGTTTCTAATCCCTACCCGAATCAAGATACCGAAGCCCCTGCCCCATTACTGGTCGAAGGAAGTGAAGAATATGAGGTTGAGGCTGTTCTGGACTGTAGGAAAAGGGGAGGTCGAACTCAATTCCTCATCAAGTGGAAGGGTTATGGCCCTAAAGATAACTCCTGGGAACGAGCCTCTAATGTTCATGCGCCCCGGTTAATACAAGCCTACCTCCGACTTCACCCCGAGAAACGCTCTCTTGTGGGCATCCGGAGGTTGCCCCTAAGGGGGGGCAATGTCAAGGAATTCCTGTGAGACTATTTGCGCATAGATGGGCGCAAGTGCATAGTCTTTGCCATAGAATGGCTAACAGGTGCGCGCATGAGCGGGGGTCCGCGCACGCGCACATGCGCACACGCCCCTAATTCCCCTTAGCACCAGACGGCCTATTTAAAGGGGGTCTTGTCTCCAACATTTTGCTGACTGATCTTCAGCTGTCTGTTGTAATGTGTTGGCCGATTTATGTGGGACTTTATGTATTATATATATGTATTGGATATATATATTCCACACACAGTATTAGTGACCAGGCCAGATATCAGTTGACAATGTTATCTGTTACCCTTTGATGTGTAAATCTTATGCAAGTTGTGTGTGTGTTAGGAATAGCCTTTTAACCTAGATGAACATTTCAAAGGGAGTATTTACTGATGGTAATTAGAATTGAGGGGGGTATTCATGGTAAACATTTGGTTGACCCCCACCCAGTGTCAGACTAGTATTTTGAGAAAACAGTCAGGAGAATCGGGTTTTGCTGCGGGACAATACTTTTAATAACCATATACCATCTACGAGGAACTATAAGATTAGATCACTACACTGTCCTGTACCCGTACCCTGTGACTTCTGCTTTTGCCTGATTGATACCCGTTGCTGAACTCCTGGCTTTCCTTGACCTTGCTCCTGGACTTCCCCATATCTCCGACTACTGGTTCCTGATTCCGGCTTCCAATTTGACCCTGCTTCTGTCTGATGATTTGGTGCAGCACTGCCCCCCTGCTGACAAACCTGGCTATCCCTGAGACCCTTCTCCTGTCTAAGTCCCTGGCTTCAGTTAACTCCCGGTTACCTGCCTGGCTGCCTTTTGTTCCTGCTCTGCACACCGCAGCTTGTTCTAGACTGCTGGATCCTGGCAAGCAGTCCATCCGGGACCATCCTCTTCAGGCACTCGTGTCCCTCTTGTCCTTCGGCTTCCCCTGTTTCACCTTTAGCGGAGCCAGGATGAGAGATATAAGAGAGGCCGACCTCGTAAACTCAGTCTCCAATCTGATCCCTGACAGCTAGCTGGGGTTTGCAGGTAGCAGATGACCCTGAATCACCAGGCAGGAACCAGGACCTGGAACGCGGTGACACTTGATTGGCAGACAGGAGTGTAGCCAGGACACAACAGCCAGACAGCAAGGTACATCAGGCAGAAGCAAAGGCAGAGTCAGGATACAGGCTACTAAATATTCAGGTCGGGTATTTGAATTTTCCCACACTGATCTATAGAAACTTCTCCCAGAGTCAGGGGGAGGTAATCAAACTCCCAGCCTGAGGAGTCTCATACAGACTAAACCAAACAATTTTGTCTCCTGTGATTACAGCAGAAGCCCAAAAACGAAATTTACCTATCAGCCTGACCAGGTGGATGCCCCATATAGTCCATAAAACATCTATAAGCCCATGATTAAACACTCAAGATGTAAACAAAAATCATCCTGCAATGATAGTGCCTAAAAAATTCTATTAAATTGTAGTCTTGTAGTCTTCCCCATGGTATACCTACTTGTAGGGATGTTGGCATAATCCTCCTTTCATACGGTTATAAAGCTTGGCCTATGGTGGCATAACAGTCAAATGTTTACCATGCCTGTCCCTGTAAAACTGTGTGGTTGACGTCTTCTGCTGGATTTATATTTAATGAATGTAGCGCCTCATGCTTTGTACTACATTAGTTTAATAAAATGAGCTGGTTAATAAGCCTTCAGCATGGACTAGGCCTATTTCTCTACCCCCCGTTACCCATCTGGTTCCTATTTTTGCCTAGCAGAGTTCATTATGATCAAATACAGAACACCGTCCAGGTGCTCCCTGCAGGTTTTTTCCCCTTTGTCTGAAGTTACTGTAAAATAAAATTCTTTTTTAGGTAAATATTTTCTCAGCGACTTTAAAGTCACTTTCATTTGCTCGAGGCAGGCTGCGGTTCGGAGGAGAAGCCGTGTAAAATGAAGAGGTGGCAGAGATATGGGAAGGCTTTACAACCCAGCACTGCCGTGTTGTTGGTTTAATTAGCAAGTGGCTACTCTCTGGAGTCTATTCAGACACACATGAGAAAGCCATTAGTGGTTTTGTCTGGGGTTGTTTATGGACAGGTGTCCACACAGAACAGGAACACAGCTACATTGTGGCCGCCTGTAATTGGCACATTGCCCCTGATAAGACTTTGTGACATGAAGACTAAACTGCGCCTTTATTCCCCCTCTCAGAGGTGGTCACTTCAAAGGCAGGCAGCACACACATTACTACTGTCACAGGCCGGGACAATAAAGTCTGTTATTTGGGGTCAGTAAAGATTTATGTGTGCCTGATGAATGTTTGACTATTCCCATGAAATGAGCTAATATTTAAACGAATATTTAGGCCTCAAGTACAAACATCTTGTAGCATATAAAACTATCCCATAACCAGCGCAACACATTCCAGATTGACATTTAGTCCAGTCTAGTGATAAAAGGGGTGCTGGAACCAGCATGAAGTCATAAAGACTAGACTAGTAAATACTAAGAGCATGCATGCTGAGACACGGCGTGTGTGTATTTGTGTGAAATTGGATGAGGTGTATGTGTGTGTGTATGTTTTGTTTTGTTTGTAAGTATAGACACATTCATTAGTCTATGTACAGTAGACCTAAATATGAATATTTTTTTTGATCCTTTACATAGTTACATAGTTAGCTAGGCTGAAAAAAGTCCATCCAATTCAACCATAAAAAAATGGTTAATTTATTTATTCTTTTAATAAATGGTGACACCTTTTTTTTTTTTGAAGATACATTCGTTTTTTTTTTTTACACACATTGGTGCCTTTACAACAAAAAAAAATAATTAAAAAAAACATGAGTGGTTAAAAATGTCAAACATAGGGATCCTTTAACAGAGAGGTATTTGAGGCTTCTAGATTTAATTTAATGTTTGTATGGCTAAGTTTAGACGTGTGGTTGGGGGGCAGTAAAAAAAAACACAGTGCATCCCCCCAACTGCCCCCTCTTAAAGAGGAACTCAATGCAAACCTGCTAAATTTCAAAAAATACACCTTTAGGCTTTTAAATGAGAATTTATGCCATTTAAGTAACAATCAAAAAAATGTGCTGCGCTGTGAATATACTCAAACAAACATGTATTCAAATAATCAAAATCATGTAGTGCTCATACACTGATGAGAATATAGTGCTATAAGTGCAAAAAAGAAAATTCATCCACATATACAGGTAAAGCTGTAAACGTGCATTCCTAAATTATACTGTATTATTCAATAAAGTGCCAAGTAAAGTATACAGATTGAGTATTTTCAATTAAAAGCCAATTATTCTGTGCAAAGCATAAACCTCAACCACATGCTGACCGGGCCATAGCCGAAAGATGGCTACAGCGCGGTCAGCCTATTCTGCGTGGACGTCCGTGGGAAGTCCTCACAGAATCGCGCTCCCACACGCCCCCTGGGGCACGCACCTGGGAACATCCGCGACATGGCTATAGCTGCAGGCATCATTCAGATATCCCCTCACAAAGTCAAGGACATCATATGACGTACTGTGGTAGGGAAATGGGTAATATCAACAATCTGTTTTAAATTGTCATACAAATATATATTTAAAATCAAATCTTTATTATTTTTGTTGGCAATAACATGGTGTGGGCAGATTTCTGCCAGTCACAGGCTGTGTCACGTCCCTCCAGCCCGCATGTGTGACTCTATAATCACATGGGTTGCTCATATGTGATAGGGAGGGAATGCTCAGCATAGAAACTCACTGAAAACTGAGCATGTGCAGAGTTGCTACCACAGCTGAAAAATCCCTAGCTGAATTGGGGAAATGAACAGAAGATGGAGATCGAGAGCAGCAAGATCAACCAGGTTTTTTGCAGAATACAGAAAACTAATCTCATAGTGACAGAGTGAGTATGAACAGCATGTAATACAACATTCATTGGTCATTTTTTTCATTATATTAACCACTTGCCGACCAGCCGTCGTCATTATACTGCGGCCATTGTAGCTATACGTTGGCTCCTTTAAGCTAGCAGGAGTGTGCACTCGCCCGCTGCACTCGAGGAGTGCCGATAACCGCCGGCCACGAGCGATCGCGGGCACGAGAGGCAGAACAGGGACGTGTGTGTGTGTAAGCACACAAATTCCTGTTCTGTTCTGAGAGGAGATGCAGATTGTGAGTTCCTAATAGCTAGGAACCACGATCTGTCATCTCCTATAGTCAGTCCCCTCCACCTACAGTTAGAACACATAGTCAGGGAACAACACAGTTAACCCCTTGATCGCCCCTAGTGTTAACCCCTTCCCTGCCAGTGACATTTATACAGTAATCAGTGCATTTTTATAGCACTGATCGCTGTATAATTGTCAATCACCCCAAAAATGTGTCAAAAGTGTCCGATGTGTCCGCCATAATGTCGCAGTCACAATAAAAATCGCAGATCGCCGCCATTACTAGTAAAAAAAATAATAATAATAAAAATGGCATAAATCTATCCCCTATTTTGTAGACGCTATACCTTTTGCGCAAACTAGGGCTGTTACTGATTACAATTTTCATGTTCAATTAATCTATTTTTTTTAATCGATTAATCTACTAATTTCGATTAATTATAAGGCACATACAGATCCAACTACTTTTAGCTGATCTTCTTGCATTGCAACTCTACATTAGTCAGTAGTAAATGTGGTATACATTATATACAATCACCCGACACTAGTTAGTTTCCACAATCCATTACTTAGCTTCACAGTTCACACAAATACGTTTTACTGACGTAAGTAATTTTTTTTTTCGACAGTAGCGTGACAATCCCTCCACCTCCGGTCTAACTAATCACTCTCACCTTATGGCATGGACCCCTGTGCAAACAGGTGGTCATGCAAGCGGGTATCAAAAGGGTTAACAAAAGGCTTAACACAGACCATAAACTTCTCTCACGTCTCCTTAGATCTCAGCAAGGACGCCAAGTCATGGGTAGAAAGAAAAGATCTAAATGCTCACCGCTTAAGTATAACTACTCACATAAAGATGATGAAAACACGGCATGTAAAGCCAACAATCGTCTTAGTTCCGTAGGGCAGCAGAGGGTGACATCATGCGTAGCTCCTCCCCATACGCATTACGATCCATTAGAACTTCAACGTCACCGGACTCCTCCCCCTTCCCTTCGTTAGCAGATGGAGGCACTTGGGGAAGGGGGGAGGAGTCCGGTGATGTCACCAGATCTCCGAAGAAACTCCCTAAAGACCCGGAAGCTGGCGGAGAGGTGAGTACCGATCAAAATAATTTTGATCGATCAAAAAAATGTAATCGATCAAAAAAAATTTGATCGATCAAAGAAATGAACAGATTAATCGAGGAATTAATCTTTCCACATCCCTAGCGCAAACCAATCAATATACGCTTATTGCGATTTTTTTCTACCAAAAATATGTAGAAGAATACCTAAACTGAGAAAAAAATAGCTTTTTTTTTAAAATAAATTGGGGATATTTATTATAGCAAAAAGTAATAAATATATATTTTTTTTTTTTCAAAATTGTCGCTCTTTTTTTGTTTATAGCGCAAAAAATAAAAAACCGCAGAGATGATCAAATACCACCAAAAGAAAGCTCTTTTTGTGGGAAAAAAAGGACTTCAATTTTGTTTGGGTACAGCGCTGCACGACCGTGCAATTGTCAGTTAAAGCGACGCAGTGCCGTATCGCAAAAAGTGCTATGGTCATTGAGCAGCCAAATCTTCCGGGGCTGAAGTGGTTAAAAAATTCACTTCGTATGAAATGGAACTATATTGCAATAAATACAGTAAAGTAAAAAAGTGTAATAAGATGATTCCTACTTATTATGTTTGGGTTGGATGGAGGTAGATCCATCAGAATCTCTGAATCATAACATAATGGATGAATCTGGAATTCATTTCTTTACATTCGTTCTTTCGGATGCACTTGACTCCAGTCGATAACATCCAATCAGCTCTTTTAATGGGTTGGACTAATAAGGATTATTTCAGGGGTACATAAGTAATCTCCCAAGATGCTGTATTAACACGTGGCAGCCACTCCCCCTGATGATGTCTGCTATGATGAAACGCATCAGTGTGGGCCAGCAGACGTGACATCACCACGCACGCTGATAAAGGAAGCGGATTTGAGACAGAGGCTGATTGGATGGTAAACAATAGTGTGTTCTAAATGACTTCTCTGCCTTTTAATCATGTGAGTGTGCATTTATATGAGATTTAATTAACCCATGAACTGGTCTTACTACACTATGAGAGCTTTTTTCACTCCATGTGTTATGAGTCTGTCTGAGTTGGAGGATTTGAGTCAGGCCAGTCGCTAGAAGATCACTGGATCCAGACATCTATACCTATTGAACGCTTTATGACCATATTTCCATGGTCACATACCTTTTGGTAAGGTACTTCATATGCACTTGAGGTGGTAACGTGGTGTTTTGGAGTATCCTTTATAATTTGGTGGAAGTATATCCTTGAAGAATCTGTTTTTGTATTGCTTTCTTATCAAATGGACATTGAGAAAGTTTTTAGACTTTTTTTGAATATTCATGTTTCACTATATGAACACTTAGGGGTTTAATTACTAATGCTACATAGTGCAAAATTAGTCACACTTCTGCAGATAAACAAATCAGCTTCTAACCTCAGCTTGTTCAATTAAGCTTTGTCAAAAAAAACCTGGAAGCTGATAGGTTTTTATTCAGAAGTGTGACTGATTTTGCACTCTTCAGCTTTAGTAAATAAACTCCTTAGCTACAAACACTGTCCCCAGTGCCACCATGTTTACTGTGGGAAGCCAGCTATGACTTCTTGTGGCTTCACCACTGCACACGTCCTGAGCTTTGTGAAGTGGACCTGTAGCCTCAGGTTGTAGGCAGGGAGGGGGGTCACACTAGGTACCCGCTCCTCACACTACCACACTCTGGACACTCTGGGTCCACTTATATGCTCCTAACTGTGCTCCTCACACTACCATACCGTTTGGACACTCTGGGGTCCGTTTATATGCTCTTAACTGTGCTCCTCACACTACCATACTGTTTGGACACTCTGAGGTCCATTTATATGAAGAGCTCTACTCTGGGGCTGGTCTTTCTCCCATGGGCTGGCAATACTATACCTCACTCGATTTTCCACCAGTACATCTTTGTATACTGTTTGGTCTAGTTGAAAAATAAATGAAAAATACATAAATTGAAATCTTCCAGAAAAATAAGCAATTTTTTGTGATCATGTGCATTTAAGAGGTCCTGAAGAAGCCGTTTTTCCCGTGGAAATGCGTCGACCCTAGTTCCTCATCTCGACCAACAGACATACATGTTTGTAGCAGACAATGATTTGTTGGTATCAGTATGCAAGCTATGACAATTTAATATGTGCTTTTAAATATTTTATTGTTAAAAATAAAGATTTTTACATATTTTTCTTACATAAGTGTACTTGGGTGATCACTGGAGGGGTATTTAAAATCCTATTATCTACCCGGTTGTTGCCATATATTTATTATTAAGGATGATACCCTCCACTGGCACATCTTTATGGTTGGTAACCTCCCCTATATACATCCAACAAATATACAAAAAAACTTTTTGATATTCTATTGCTCTCAGTCTCCTCTAAATTTTCAAATTCCTTTTTTTTTTTGCTGCTTTGATCTGACTTCCTGTTAGAGGGTGGCTACGTTCCTTGTCCATGGTCCCATTGTATTTTGGGACTTATGCCCGTACACACGATCCGAAAATCGGACAACAGATCGTCTGACTTTTTTCGCTTACTAGTCGCAAGTAGAAATTGAATAGGTTACTAAACTCACGAAAATTCTCATACGACAGAAAAAAAAAAATCAGAAGTGATGTCGTGTTGTAGTGTATTTGTATTGTATTTTCGGATGGCCAATGTACTGACTTAACAAAAATCGTACGATCTGGTATCGTACGAGGAAAATTTTTGTGCTTGTCCAATTGAATAATATCGGATGAACTGTCGTGATCGGCTCTTGAAAGCGCTGTACTAATAATCCGATTATCGAACTATCGTGCCGAAAGCGGTATTTTTCGTCCGATTTTCCTATCGTGTGTACGGGCCATTAGCCACAGCCTTCTGACATTTATTATGGACTTTGAAATTCGCAGTGTGCATATACCAGTGCACATTAGCAGAAGATCACTGAGGACCATAGGTGTGTACAGGGGATGTGTCAGGTGTGCCTAGGCAAACCCTAATCACCCCAAGCTCATTAGCATTATCGATTTGTGTGCCAGCGGGGAGATGGGAAATATCTCCCTCTGACTCATTCTACCATTAATGAAGTGCTACCATACTTCTCTTTCACTGTATCGTCTCTACCATAAGAGTGTGTGTGTGTTTGTCTGTGTATGTATTGTGTGTGTATATATATATATATATATATATATATATATATATATATATATATGTACAGTATATACACACACACACGCATGTGTGTTTGAGCTTTGGGGTGCTTACCCTAATGCAACAGGCTGCGCACACCTATGCTGAGGACATTACAAGGAGGCAGAAAAACAGTAAAGCCCCATACACACGGTCGGACTTTTTCATCGATTTTGTCCGATCGGACAAGGTTGTTGAAAAATCAGACCGTGTGTATGCACCATCGGACAGTGTTCGTCGGTTTGTCCGACGGACAAAGTCTTATCTCCTGCTGGAAAGATTTGCCGTCAACACGGTCCGATCACACCAAATCCGAGCGTGTGTACGCTTGTCCGACGGACAAAGTGCTACGCATGCTCAGAAGAAATTCTGTGACGGAAGCGCTCGGTCAGGTAAAACTACCTTTCCTAATCGACACAGCACATTCGTCACGCTACAATGTTAAAATGTCTTTAATGCAGCGCATTCTCTTTTTCTTTACAATGCAACAAGAATGACATGTTTTAGCTGCTCCTATTCACCCGCACTTCTCACAAACTTACTTCTTTATTACTTTGCAGCATGTATACACTACATGTTTATTTTGACTCAGATCGTAATACAATCTTTGTTATTTTTTTACCATGATTTGTTTTTTTTTGGTTTTTTTGGGGGAATACATATTTGAAGGAGAATTTTTTTGTTTTTTGGAGGGGGTTTGTATGTCTCAACTTAGCAAAACCACATTATTAACATTTGTATTTCTTGCTTAAATTTACTAGGAGTTTGTTGGTTGTTGGTGCCCCTTGTTAATTCTACTTTAGGATTAGTGAAATGTACCTGCCTACTCAAAGAAAAACTGTCATTGTAGAAAAGTAAAACACAATAGGCAATGATTATTTCAAATCAAAAAAACCTTTATTTAGGTCTCAGCAACAAACCAAAGAGGAACGCAGCCATGGTGAAACTTGGGGAATTTGCAAAGCCTTGGACACCCATGGCAACCATCATTTTACAGACTTAAACAATTGGGGGCATGAAGAGTACCTATCTAAATAATAAGGGAGCGCAATCTGGTCCTGAAGTCCAAAACATCCGGAACTGCAGCAGATGCCATCTAGGTCCCCAGGCTCTGGTCCTACGAGAGGCTCCATCTTCTCTCAGACCAGACTGAGTCCAGGTCGTCACTCTCTTGTCTTCCTTGTACGCTTCCTTCCACGCCGTGGTGCTGGTGCTGGTGGGGTGGCAGAAGGAGGAGGAGGAGGCGGAGCAAGGTCACTCTCACAAACATGTGTGAGGGGAGTCATCTCCCCAGCCATCTCCTCATTTAGTATTTTGAGGATGACCTCCTCACACATGCTGCGTTGCCCCGCCTCCATAGCCGTAAATTTACTGGTAACCAAGGAGGCAAAGGCCTCCTCGTAGGTGGGTGTGGCATAGAGGGAGGCTGAGGCATCTCTGATCAGCTGGAGCGCTGACTCTCCCACCTCCCCCATGTTTTTCGCCCTTCTGTAGGGAAGGCGGAGGGGAGAGACTTGGGAGACAGTCAGGCTCCTACGCCTACCCCCCTCTTGGCTGCCACTACCCCCTGCCTCCTCCTGACTGCCACCTTCCACAGCCACCTCCTGGCTGAGGTCTTCCTGTGTATGAAAAAGGGACATAGTTTCAGTTATTTGTTCATCAAACACACACAATTCTCATCTAGTGACTGTTGCAAAATGTTTTCAAATACAAAACCATACAATTCTCAGCCCTGCAGTTTAGATTCTTCCCAAAAATGTCTCCCACACCACTGTCTGTTGATATGTCAATCACGTTAGGAAATAAGCAATTGGGGATCCTGAATTAACTGAACATCATTCATTATTCCCCAAACTGGTTACAAAACTACTATACCTGGAACAAGCTGGGCACCTGCACATCTTCCATACTGGAAGGCCCAGGTTGGTCCTCGGAAGCCTCACGCGGGGTGGCGTGCGTGGAAGGACGCGTGCAAGGAAGAGTCGAGAGTGACTTCCTGACAGTAGCCTGGTCTTTGAGAAAGTGGAGCCTCTCATAGTACCAGAGCGTGGGGACATGGACATCAGCTGCTGCAGCTCCAGATGCTTGTGACTTCAGGACCT
The DNA here is from genome assembly GCA_028564925.1 of Lithobates sylvaticus. Classification (NCBI taxonomy): domain Eukaryota; kingdom Metazoa; phylum Chordata; class Amphibia; order Anura; family Ranidae; genus Lithobates; species Lithobates sylvaticus. The sequence goes on from CM053026.1 coordinate 120,250,519, forward strand.
TATTGCGCTCCCGGAAATAGGTAGTCTTCATGTTGGTGATCTTAACTTTTAAGTTTGCCACGGTTGCCATGGGCAGGGTAGGCTTTACAAATGCCACAAGTTTCAGCAGGGCTGCGTACCTCTTTGGTCTGTTGCTATAATCCCTGTGTTTCGCCTGCCATAAGAGGGGGAATTGCCGGTATTTATCAATGAAGTGGGGTAGAAAGCTCACGTCGTAGAAGGCATCCATCACCTCTGCAAGACACAACGCCACACAAAACAATATAAATAATGTCAGCCTAAACTCTCCTAATCTTCTCCATAAAGAAGCCTCAAGTTCTAATCAGTCTAGGCTAGTTATGTACCAACGTCAAATTGTACCTTCGTCTGTAGCGATCGTCTCGTGCGTGAGCTTTCTCTCCCCTCGTCTCCCAGATCGTGGCTACGACACAGGCGTGTGACGTTTTATATACAGTGCGCATGCGTCAAACTCCGCCCGCCCCTGACGATCTTTCTCGTCTATTCCCCACCCCTTCTCTTTACGGCGCAGTGGGGAGAGCACATGGCGGGGACACAGCAGGTGCGCCCCAAATATCCCCCCAACGAGGAGGTGGACGAGGAAAGTCCGGAGGCACAAACGTCCCGATCCCGGAGCCTGAAATTCAAGGCCTCAAATATGTCATTTGGAGAAATGTTGGAGATGGTGGACATATTAAAGAGGAGCGACTATGATGGGAAGTATGGGCCTTACCTCAACCCCAATGTCCGCAAGGCCAAGATCATGTCTAAAGTTGTGAGAAGGCTGTACAATCAGTTTGGGGTACAACGATCCAAGGAGCAACTGAGGAAACGCTGGTCAGACCTGAAACTGAGGGAGGCCGATCAGTACAGAAAGATCAAGCGAATTCTTCAAAAAAGTAAGTAGTTGTGTTTTGTGTTTGATTTCTTGCTTGCATACTGCTCCATGTGGTTTGATTTTTACAAAGTTGTACATTCCAAAATGGCCACTTTCATGTTCGTCTGTGCATTCGATCGTACTCAGCCTCGATCTTTCTGCCACTGTCATGGTCGTGTGTGTGTCCATTCGATCGTACGCAACCTCGAACGTTCGGCCACTTATAATACGTGGTTTGGTGTTTTTTTTTGGGAAAGGAAGTTTGTTCTCACTAGAAATGTCATCAAGAATGTCAAGCCAATTTATTCAATGTAAAGGAGAGGTCACCCAGTAGCTGTTCCAGAGGAAAGAAACGATCCCCCACGTTGGGGTTTTTAGGCAGCGTACAATGGAAGGGAGTCAGAGTTTATAAGTAAAAAAGTTGACTATTTTATTGGTTTTAAAAAATGATTAACATCATTGAGTCAAAACATGAGCTCCAATGGGGACAATAACAAATCACTATACATTTACATAAAAGCAAACATAGATATACAATGGCAGACTATTATTCACATAACAACAGTAGCAATCTGTCGTAAATGGGAAATTGTCCCTGACGCGTTTCAACCCCAAAGGGTCTTCCTCAGAGGGAAAGAAAGTCTGCTAAACAGAGAGGGATGGAATGTCAGTGTTAATGAAAGGTACAATTACAAAGTAAACATACGCTCATATGATATACAGAGCTACATGTAACAATGCATATTGGGATTAATATTTACCACTGTGATGTATATCTTGAAAGTAGAAATTGTGATGTTCCCACTGGAGAGTTTATAGCATGGAGAGGGGTGTCGTCCTCACCTCCGGGGCACACCAGGCAGGCTCCACCAGTCCCCACCCAGGCCAGGGGGCGCCGTATGCCTTACGAGACGTCACACGTTGGGGAGCTCCCCTCCTACTGGTCCTGCTGGCCAAGCATGATCATCAGAGGAGAGGGAACAACCCGGGAAGGGTGAAAGGGCGCGCGGATGCAACCAATGATTGGGTCTGAGGATGAATAGAGGTCAAATTGTAACTTGATATTTTAATGGGTAGCAATTTAGAACAACTGCAAGAGAGGTAAAGATTAGCCTCAATATGCAGTGGCTCTGACCAGGTGGGATAACCAAGACATGTGATGGTTGGGTGTGTGGGAGGGGGGGGTTTAGGGAAAAAGAAGGGAAGGGAAAAACATTCCTGGGGGAGTCTAACCAAACAAAACAAAACTGATCCAACAAACTAGGTGCAATCACAGAGGTTCCCCTCCAAAAGCAGGGAGAGGGAGAAAGTGAAAAGTGAAAGGGGGGAGGGAAAAAAAAGGGGGGAAGGAGGAAGGGTTAGGATAAGTGGGTGTAGTGTGTGAAAAAGTGAAGTGGTTGAAAGGTGAAAGAGGGGGAGAGTGTAAGTGAAGGGTATCGTGAAGTGAGGTGCCCTTCACTTACACTCTCCCCCTCTTTCACCTTTCAACCACTTCACTTTTTCACACACTACACCCACTTATCCTAACCCTTCCTCCTTCCCCCCTTTTTTTTCCCTCCCCCCTTTCACTTTTCACTTTCTCCCTCTCCCTGCTTTTGGAGGGGAACCTCTGTGATTGCACCTAGTTTGTTGGATCAGTTTTGTTTTGTTTGGTTAGACTCCCCCAGGAATGTTTTTCCCTTCCCTTCTTTTTCCCTAAAACCCCCCCTCCCACACACCCAACCATCACATGTCTTGGTTATCCCACCTGGTCAGAGCCACTGCATATTGAGGCTAATCTTTACCTCTCTTGCAGTTGTTCTAAATTGCTACCCATTAAAATATCAAGTTACAATTTGACCTCTATTCATCCTCAGACCCAATCATTGGTTGCATCCGTGCGCCCTTTCACCCTTCCCGGGTTGTTCCCTCTCCTCTGATGATCATGCTTGGCCAGCAGGACCAGTAGGAGGGGAGCTCCCCAACGTGTGACGTCTCGTAAGGCATACGGCGCCCCCTGGCCTGGGTGGGGACTGGTGGAGCCTGCCTGGTGTGCCCCGGAGGTGAGGACGACACCCCTCTCCATGCTATAAACTCTCCAGTGGGAACATCACAATTTCTACTTTCAAGATATACATCACAGTGGTAAATATTAATCCCAATATGCATTGTTACATGTAGCTCTGTATATCATATGAGCGTATGTTTACTTTGTAATTGTACCTTTCATTAACACTGACATTCCATCCCTCTCTGTTTAGCAGACTTTCTTTCCCTCTGAGGAAGACCCTTTGGGGTTGAAACGCGTCAGGGACAATTTCCCATTTACGACAGATTGCTACTGTTGTTATGTGAATAATAGTCTGCCATTGTATATCTATGTTTGCTTTTATGTAAATGTATAGTGATTTGTTATTGTCCCCATTGGAGCTCATGTTTTGACTCAATGATGTTAATCATTTTTTAAAACCAATAAAATAGTCAACTTTTTTACTTATAAACTCTGACTCCCTTCCATTGTACGCTGCCTAAAAACCCCAACGTGGGGGATCGTTTCTTTCCTCTGGTTCTGCTTTTTAGGGGTGAGCAGCACTCTTTTTTGACCTTCGGGTCTGTGTCTTTCCCTTCACACCCAGTAGCTGTTTACCCATCTGGACTCGAGAGCACTAGTGCTGGGACACCCAAACCCCCTTTTTAGTAGGCTTTTCCACACATGTGCTCCAGTGGATACTAGAGGGGGGTCTCCATCACACAAACTTCTACCAAAAAGCTAGTCAGTTTAGCACCTTTACAAAGTGACTACATTCATGTAGTTGACATTTGTAACTGGCCAAACTAAAATAGTGTCCGTCACTTTCAAGCAATGTTTGTCATTTCCTATTTCTGCCCTCAATAGATTGTGTTGCTAAATCTTCCTTTTGTACATTCTCATAGGGGAGAGAAAACTTGGGCCGTCTGAGGAAACCCCCAAACCAACACCTCCCAAAAAAGGGGAAAGAGCAGAAGCAGAGGAGGAGGAGGAGGAAGGAGAGATCATCGAACTTGGAGAAATTGTCACCACAACAGGTGAGTGTTGGAGAACACAGCTACTGGTAAGCTAATCCATGTATGGCTGCCTCATTTCCAACACCCCATTTTTGTTTGTTTGTGGTTTTTAGGTGACGTGGATGTTGTGGAAGAAAAATCGCACTTTACCACAGAGAGTGCCCACGTACTCATCGGAGAGATAATGGTCTGCAATCGAGATCTAGATTACATAAAGCAAAACATCAATGATGTTCAACAAAAATTGAAGAACATCATTGATGTTTTAGGAAAAATATGAAAACGCACCAAGTAATTAACACACATTTGTGCCAGCTTCTGAACACATTTGCAACTTAAAAACTGTGTGAAATTTGGAACATGCACACATTGTGTCCACATGTGCTAGCTCCCATCATGGTGGATGAATGCCAACGTTTTTTTGGGGGTGCAAACACTTTACGAACTACGAAAGTGGTTGTGGTGAAGGGGTTGCACCCCCAAAAAACGTCCATTCATCCCCATGATGGAAAATGGCACTTTTGAAGCTTCTAGGCATGTGTTTTACCATCTAATGACCATTTTCAGACCCAAATTGTGTGCATGTTCCAAATTTCCACTTTTCGGGGGTGACCCCCTCCATGTGATGAAGGCAAGATCAAACACACTTTGAACATATAGTCATGTCTGATCTTGTCTTCACTTTACAAAGTTGAACTTTCCTAGTTCATAGGTTCTGGTTAGCTCCATGCCTGGTTTTAACAATTGCGTAATCTTTGTAAACAATGTTGTAAATAACCAAGATGTTGTCAGTTTTGGCGTGAAGATTGTAAACGCACTTGTGAATGTTTTCAAAGTAAACTTTTTTATTTTTCTAAATGTGTGGCTTCCTTATTTAAAAAACACAATGCATTATGTATGTAAAATGTAAAGGATATGGGGGCAATGGGTGTTATTTACTAAAGGCAAATCCACTTGGCACTGCAAATTCCTTTCCCAGGGAACTTTTTCAATGCACTTGTAGAGCATAGCGGATTTGACTTATGTAAATGACACCCACAGTGCTTTGTACGAAAACACGGAGCACAGCATTTTTCTGAATACACACATGTCAGACCTGGTGATGAAAAGGAGTATTTTGGGTGTCAGTTATGCAGGACAAACCTTCTCTAGACCAAAGATTAGGTATCAAACACACAACATGAGAATAATCTTTTTGGGAAGAAGAGACTGTTACCTCCTTTTGCCCAGAAAGTGCATTCCCACTGTCGAAGGCAAAGGGAAAAAATGTCAAAGTAAAATAAGCTAAAAAGAAGACTGAAATGACAAGAAATCAGAGGTTGGTTAAAATATCAGATTTATTAAAAAATGCCTCTCACACATCGTCAGGCAGAGCAATGGCCCCCCTACCCACAAAGTACTGCATATATTGGTCGCGGACCGCGCGGGCATTTAGAGGGGGCAAGCCTGGACGTACCACTTGAAGGGCTGTGAGGTCTGCATTTGGAGGGCCCTCCACATCTGGGCCAACGGGCACCACATAGTTCCTGTTATGTCTTTTGAGGAAGTTGTGCAATATGCAACAGGCAAGAACTATGTGGTTCAGTTTGTATTCCGCCAAGTTAAATGCCGTCAGGAACGGGCGGAAGCGGCTGGCCAGGATGCCAAAAGTGTTCTCCACCACTCTTCTGGCTCTGGACAGCCTGTAGTTGAAGACCCTCTGGTCCGGGGTGAGGGTCCTCATCGGGAACGGCCTCATCACATGGGGAGTCAACGCAAACGCTTCATCTGCGACAAAGACGAAGGGGAGTCCTTCGGCATTCTCCTCTGGAGGTGGCAAGCACAGACTGCCACTTTGGAGACGCCAGTAGAACTCCGTGTGCGTAATGGCCCCACCATCCGATATCCGGCCGTTCATCCCCACGTCCACATACATAAACTCGTATGTTGCCGACACCACCGCCAACATCACTACACTATTAAACCCTTTATAATTATAATAGTAGGACCCCGAGTTGGGCGGTGGGACGATGCGGACGTGTTTCCCATCAATTGCCCCTCCGCAGTTAGGAAAGTCCCAACGGCTGGCAAAGTGGGAGGCCACAGTCTGCCATTCCTGTGGCGTGGAAGGGAACTGTGGAGTGAAACAAGAAAAAAAAATTAGTCACTTTGCACTTAAACATTGCAAGCAGATTAGACAATCAACATCTTGGAACAAGAGCATTGTATAAAATTGGAGGCTGGAAAGTATTTGCACAGAAAAGTAGAGGCTCCCCTTCACAGATGACTCACCCCCCATCAATCCCCCCACTTCTGATGGGCCATTGGCACTAACTAGGGTTTTGGGGGGGGGGGGGTACAGGTAACCCTCTGCACTTCATTGATTGCCAAATGGCTCAATAATGTGTGCTAGTTTGGCCAGACCCTCACTTAACACTATTGGCAGCCCCCAGGAAAGATAAAATAACATTTCAACCCCCCCCCCCCCACCCCAAAAAAAGGCAGGCACATTGTGACATTCTTAAATTACCAAGAAAGCTAATAGGAGGGAAAGAAGACAAAAAATTAGGAAATGGAATGTATGGAGGCAGCCCCTTGCACTACATGCTTTGCTGAATTCATCCCTAAAGATGCCCACTATAAAGAGGTAGGTATATAGTGTGTATGGACCTTGGGAAAGCCAGCAGATAAAGGATTGGTACCATCTGACAGAGCAGTTGGGGGAGGGGGTTCCTAATGAGTTTGCCACCCCCCCCCCCCCCCCCCAACAAAAAAAAAAAATTTCTAAAGGGGCTCGACATGAAGTAAACCACACAGCAAACATTTGTGCATATTTTAGGGGGTGTTTGGGGACAAACAATACTATGCAGCAGACAAAAGACATTGATTAAGTGACTAGGCCATAGGTGTCTATTGGGGCAGAAGAGCATGCTGGTGAGGTAAGTGAAGGGAAAAATGCATGAAGGAGAAAAGGGGCACAGCATATTAGAACATATTGCAATCATGGTAATTAGGGAAGGAGGTCAAAAAGAGAAGACATTAGCAAACAGAGCATACATAGAAGGGAATAGTCAAGTAGAAATGTTACCTTAATATAGTCCTCCTGCAGGACCTCGATGATGGCAGAACAGGTCTCTGGAATAATGATTCCCAGGGCCTGGGGAGAGATACCTGAAGAGAACTTCAAATCCTGAAGACTTCTCCCTGTCGCCAAGTACCTCAACGTGGCAACAAGCCTCTGCTCCGGAGTAATGGCTTGTCTCATGCAGGTATCCTGCCGGCTGATAAAGGGGGTCAGCAAAGCCAAAAGACGGTGAAAATCGGGGTCCGTCATCCTGAGAAAGTTCCTGAAATCATCAGGATTATTCTCCCGGATCTCACGAAGCAAAGGCATGTGCGAGAACTGGTCACGCTGAAGCAACCAATTCTTGGTCCACATACTCCTCGTCACTCTGTTCATGGACGGGTCTTGGCTCAAAGCTAAAAGCCCGACACCAATTCCGCGTACAGCAAGAACTCGGCGACGAGTACGCACGGGAAACATCGCTCAGAAGGTCACAAAAGGTCGGCTGGTCAGAACGGACAAACAGAAAGCACCGATAAACAGCAAGGCCTGAAAGAACGAACTGAATAGCAGAAACGAGCAGACAATAAGCAGTGCAAATCAAAGCGTCCTATATCAAGATATAGGCCGCAATGACCAACAAATGCGAACTGACTACACGCACTAATAAACAGATACGCACGACAAGCACAAACTGAAGAGCAGTAACGATCTGAGTCAGAAAACTGAGAAGCGCGAATCTTAAGTCACCAAACTTCCACTAACTCTCGATAAACACGGGATCAGCAGAAGGAGCCCAACGGGTGCCTGGCGTGGTGCTGAACTTCCCTTTTGTAATCTCGTGGACGACGACTTACGTCACGACGTTCTTCCGGACCGGATATTCCGACAACGTAGTCCGACCGTGTGTACGCAACACCAACATCGGACAAAGTACGTCGGACAAAATCCGACCGACCTGGTCCGCGGATTGCAGGAGCGTGTGTATGGGGCTTAAGAAATAATTTCATGAAAAATAGGTTATAGAGTCAGCAGTGGATCTATATTTAGTTTTGGAGAAAAAGTATATAATTTAGTTTCACTTTAAACCGCATTATGTTCTGACACAAATTTATAAAGACGTATTACACTATAACTAAAATAAAATGTAGTCCGTAAGACAATTTTAAGCTTTTTTTAAACTGAATCATGACACTTTACAGCCTGACACTTCCCTTCTGTCACTGTTAAAAAAAATGCATGTCATATAAGTGTTCCAATTATTTTGTAATTAGAAACTATGTAACCAAACCAAGAATGAGAAAAAACCTGCCAGATCAGAGCAGGTAGCAGATCAGTAGATGATTGACAATTTAATTAATGTAGACATCTAAAAACCTTTGTCGGCTTGCATTCTGATACCAGTATCCTGCAAAGTTACCGTAAGTTTAACAGTTTGGCATTTTGATGTTTTTGTTTTTTTTTTTTTTTTTTAATGGTTTTGGTTGCAAAGGGAGGAATAAGAAGAATGACAGTAATGTGGATACACCCAAAGGATAAAATGTGACATAATCATAAAGGTATATGTACCCCTAAGCACAGAAACTCTAATAGCTGTTCAGCTTCTAATTATAATGTGTTTCTCATACCACTGAAAGCATTCTATGGCCATAAACTGCCCAAGGTACAAGAGCCATGGAAAGAGGCTCACAAAAAGTTGCATCGTATTTATTTCTGCTCTAATTTTTTAGGTCAAACATGGGGAGTCCACACCCAAAGGGAACCAGCACCACTAGGCCAAAGCATGCACAGCGCGCTCTGCTGAGAGAGCCATAATTGGCCAAAGGCAGGGTGCCCTTGGCCGATCATGGTTAAGGGGGACTAAGTCCACGCCCACACTATATAAGGCTGCTTACAGAGCGATCGTGTTTAGTGTTGTTGGCGTGGACAGAGAGATAGCTTGAGTTAGATTAAGCAGGCAGGTTATTCAGTTAGTGGCAGTGTATTTAATATACATATATATATATATATATATATATATCATCAAGAAAGCGCAATACAGTAATCTCTCTGCTGGCCGCAGCTGCCTGCACAGCGAGGGCGGAACTGTAGGGCAGGCGGTGAGAGATGATGTCGGTTTCCCCTACAAAATCCCCTGGCTCTCGGCTGAGATCAGAACTCCTACTCTCCCCCGAATGCTAATCATCCTTCTACCGCCCCCGCCCCCGTGCACGTCCACCTTCCAGGTGATATTGTCGGATTAATAATGATGACATGATAGGGACCGCTGGGAGAACTTCCAGTGTCTGTACCGAAATAGGTTTGCCCAGAAAACCGGGGACACGCGCGGCACATGGGGCTATAGAAGGATGATTAGCATTCGGGGAGAGACTGAGTAGGAGAAGCAGCAGTGCAGAGGGCTGGAGGGGCGGAGTTCTGATCTCAGCCGAGAGCCAGGGAAAACAGATTTTGTTGGGGAAACCGATCTCGGCACAACACCGGCCCGCCCGTTCTCTCACCCGCCCGCTCTCTCACCCGCATCTAATTTCTCGGGGGGGGGGGCCATTGCCCCCCTGGATCCGCCCCTGGGCACCAGCCCCAAAAGTTGTAATTACAGGGGCATGTAATTACAACTTTTGATATAATATTTCACAGCAGGGCCCGTTCCAGCGCACAACACGAGTATCTCTGAGGGGTTACAGTGTTCTGTTACCACCAACACCTAAGGCCCAATTTTCTGCATAGTATATAGGGCAGGCCTGATAGTATATATACTGCTGTTCAGAGTATATAGTGCCTGGGACCCCCACGACATTTTTTAAAAAATTGGGTGCGGGGTTCCCCTTAATAATCATACCAGACCTGAAGGGCCTGGCGTGAATTTTGGGTGGGACATCCACGCCATATTTTTTTGGTATTTTTGGTATTGTTATATATATTGCCGGGATCCGACAATATATTACAGCCGCGAGCAGTTTTAAATTAAATTTTTTCCTTTAGAAATTTCATTTTGCTGTGGCACTGTTATAAACATGGGAAAGATGCGCTACTTTACAGGCATACTAAGGACACCCCCAGGCATGATATTTAAAGGAATATTTCATTTTTATTGTTTCTCTTTAAGCATTATTAAAACCACTGCTCCCCAAAAAACTTCAGTTTTTTAAACTTTTTTTCGCATTAATACATGTCCCCTGGGATAGGTCCCGGGTCCTCAAACACTTTTTATGGCAATAACTTGCATATAAGCCTTTAAAATTAGCACTTCTGATTTTACACGTTTGTGTTCCATAGACTTTAATGGTGTTCGCGTGTTCAAACAAATTTTTTGCCTGTTCGCATGTTCTGCTGAGAACCAAACCGGGGGGTGTTTGACTCATTCCTAAAAATAATAATAGCTATATAAAAAGCACATAGTGTGATAAATGATATTAGGCTGGAGGTTAGGAATGTGATCCAGGCAGATGGAATTCACTCATCTCTTAGATCGAACACATTGATTACAATGGCCATCCTATGTTTGGCTACCTAACATTTATATCTACACCTAGACTGAATACTAATATGCGCCAGACGTGTGACGTCAACATGGTGATGCCTACAGACCGGCACAGAGTTTGTCATCAGCGTTCATCTCACAGGGGAGTTTTGGCGCCAAACACTCGCCAAGCATCAGCTGCTAGGGTGATGACGCATCCCCTCGTTAGAACGGCTACGTGATGTTGGGAGGCATCGGGGCTCATTAGAAGGGGTATATATACTCTCCTCTCAAAGACTATACCTCTTACTTCACCTCTTTTCTTGGCTGACTAGCACTATACTCGGGATATGGATATAATATGTGTCCAAAGGTAATATTGTTGATGAAGAGTAGTTCACTAACCAAATCCTTTTCCTTCTTCTCCCCTTCTCTGTACATTTATTGGTATTTACCTTGCCTCCTAGGGGGATCCCTATCTATATATGGTGTCATCATTTTAACATACACTTTTTTGCTCCCTATATTTACTCTGTATTTTTTAATAGATCCTAGTGTATTCACTATATAGTTCTATATAAATTCACTGTGGCTATGGATTTTCCCTTTTCTTTTATTTTTTTTCACCTGGTTTCTGGGACTTAATTGGCAGTGACTCGCTATATGCCATTGTGGCAATAGATACACATATATATTTTTATTTATAAATTCTTTTCATTACACATTTTCCATAGAATTTTTTGTGGACTGCCAATAATACTATCATGGTTCCCACAATGGAGATTTGCACCGCTCCCACAGCCCTTGAACATGTTTGTGCTGATGGATAGCACTCCCTCAGTTCCCAGGATGTTCCCCAGACAGCCCTCTGCCCCTAGCACCACATGCAATACTCTGATCTGTTTTTGTAAGTAATCGTGTGTGTAGGGGAGTGTATCTATCCAGTGGGCATTTTTCCTTTTTTTCTCCTATTTCCCTTCCTGTTAAATAGAACTAAAACACATATATTTCTTGTCAATTATCCAATTCTATTGTTTGTATACTTTTTGTAGATATGTTTGATTGCACCTGCTCCTGAGGAAGTGAAGCTTATTCCACGAAACACGTCAAGAAAATTAGGCTGCAATTTCTTTTGTCAAACTGTACCTCTACATGTTGGTTTTACATGAATAATTGTTATTATGTATCTAGTCTCTACAGTTATCTGTAACTTTTATGCAACCAGCTCTGAGTTTTACATTCCCATAGTCATGTGTTATGATTTTACTTATTGTGATGTATATGTCTCATCATATGTATCTTTCCAACTATAATCATGATGTATTATAACGATCTGCTATTGTGGCTATTGAATAAATACCTGTTTTTAATATTTTTTTCTGGTGTTTATTAACTACCATTCTGTTCATATGTTTCATATTACCCATTGTTAGTTGTGCATCATATTTAAAATCCCAAACCTCTTCTTTTCTTATATGGGGAATGTCACACATTTATTGAGGATGCCCATTTGATTTGGATTTTTTTGACATTTATGAATAGTTGTTTGTTACATTTTCATTTCATGTGGTGGTGTGGATACCTTTAACATCGCATGGGTATTTATGTGGGAAAAGAGAAATCTTGTTCTGGTTTTTCACAAAATAATAATAGCTATATAAAAAGCACATAGTGTGATAAATGATAATAGGCTGGAGGTTAGGAATGTGATCCAGGCAGATGGAATTCACTCATCTCTTAGATGGGTCACATTGATTACCATGGTCATCCTATGTATGGCCACCTAACATTTATATCTACACCTAGACTGAATACTTTGGAGGTCTTATTAAGATACTGATCACAAGAAGACAGGAGTGTCTTGTTAACTGTACAAGGAAATGACAGAACTTACAATTACTATGTAACTAAGCTGCAGATATCTAATTACACCATTAGTGTGATGACAGACACGCTATCAGGAACACTGTGTGTCTCAGCAACAATGAAATCCTTACATAATTTGTGTCAGTGCGGATCAAGATGTATAAATTATAACGTCTCCAATAAAAATATCAAAGACAACGCACGTACTCGTAAGTCACAGATAAATGAAAAAATATCAAACAGGCTGGGGCGGTAGTCTGTCTACCAGAATTTAATCAAAATGGTTCTGTAGCCTTTTTTTTTAAGTTTTGGATGAAGTGGAGAGGGATTAGAACATCTGGCAGGTTTTTATTTACTGTGTCCCCATCAGAGAGATTCAGTCTCTCTTTTTGTCCCAGTGACCATTATTGACAAGAGTGAAAGTAAAAAATAACAGAAAATTGGGCGCTGTCACCAAAACAGGAATAGAAGGGAAATTATCTAATGGGGGCTATAGTTCTGGTGACAACTGTCTAAGAGGGGGATCTCTTAAGCCTAGTACACATGGGCCGAATGTCAGGTGACATCAGCCAGTTCAATAGAAACTGGCTGACATTCAGCCCGTGTGTACAGTAGCCGGCCCAACAGAAGCCGACTGCCGAAGGGTCATGACCGAAAAAGGTCTGCCGACCATCTCCCGATCTGCACTCTCAGTCAATGGCTGAGAGCGCTGACTGGAGTGTTCTGGCAGAGGTGTCCCCCTGTCAGAACACAATAGCACAGCAGGGGAGATCGCTGTACTAATATTGTATTTTTAGTACAGCGGCTCCGACTTAAGCTGTCCAGTTTTTCTTTTTGTTCAACCCACTGGGTTGAACTAGTAGTGTGTACGAGGCTTTACTCTGGAGACCCTGCATTAGTCTTGAAGATGTCAGAGGACCTGGACATAGGGAGAAGAGGATGCCTGGACAAGTCCTAGACCTAAATGAGCATTTAACTCTTGCAGCGTGGGCTCAGCCCCATTGCAAAGAAAAATACATATTTTCCCCAAAGTTCAGTTTCAACTGTTCTATTTCATGTCCACTTCAGCTCCAGAAGGTTCACCCCCCTTCATGACCAGGTCATTTTTTGGGATAGGGAACTGCGTTACTTTAACTGACAATTGCGCGACCAATCGATGCTGTACCCTAATAAATCTGTTGTCCTTTTTTTCCAACAAATAGAGCTTTCTTTTGGTGGTATTTGATCGCCTCTGCGGTTTTAATTTTTTGTGTTATACAAATTTTGAAAAACTTTCTGCTATAAAACATACCCAATAAAAAAATGTAAAAAATCTAATTTCTTCATCAATTTAGGCCAATATGATTCTGCTACATTTTTTGGTAAAAAAAACTCCCAATAAGCGTATATTGATTGGTTTGCACAAAAGTTATAGTGTCTACAAACGATGTGATTTTTTTCTTTACGATCAGCGACTTATAGCTTGTTGCGGCAATATAGCAATATTGCAGCAGACAAATTGGACACCTTACTGACACTTTTGACACTTTTACGGGACCAGTGACACTAATACAGTGATCAGTGCTAAAAAAATATGCACTGTCACTGTACTAAGGACACTGCCTGGGAAGGGGTTAACATCAGGGGCAATCAAAGGGTTAAATGTATGCCTAAGTTGTGCTTTGTAACTGTGGGGAGGTGCTTTGACTAGGGGAAGGCAAAGATCCGTGTTCCTGCTTAGGCGAAACACAGGATTAGTACCTTCTCCCCTGACAGAACGACAATCTGCCTTGTATACACAGGCAGACTGCCGTTCTGCTTGTTTCCTGAACGATCGGCGGGTCCTGGCGGACACCCAGTCCACCGGACCCGCTGATTGGCTCCCACTGTCTTGCTGCTAACATTAGTAAATAGATTGGAAAGTATATAGTTTACTTGTTTTAAACTTTTTTTTTCATTTCTTTAGTTACTTCCTGGTCTCTAGTCTAGGCAAATTATTTCATACATCCCAGGAGTTTTCGGGAGGGGGGGTTTTCTTAAATAAGCACACCCTCCTGCATGCATGCTTGATCTAAGGGAAGATGGATGCTAGGAGGTAAATGATACATGAATCATTTGCCCTTACTCAAGTTTCCCAAGTGATTTCTCAACAAAATAAAGCATAGAGACATGGATGAATAGTAAGTTTCCTTTGAATATTAAAAATGAATTAAATAGCATTTTTGGTTTGTGGTGCTCAGATGCAGTGAAGATCTACTTTAACCACTTCCATACCGGGTCTATTCTCGCAGTTCTCTCCTACATGTAAAAATAATTTTATAATTTATAATTTTTTGCTAGAAAATTACTCAAAATCCCCAAACATTATATATATATTTTTAGCAAATACCCTAGGGAATTAAATGGCAGTCATTGCAACTTTTTATGTCATACGGTATTTGCGCAACAAATTTTCAAATTTCAAATCAGTAAAGTTAGCCCAATTTTTTTGTATAATGTGAAAGATGATGTTATGCCGAGTAAATATATACCCAACATGTCACGCTTTAAATTGCACACACTTGTGGAATGGCGCCAAACTTTGGTACTTAAAAATCTCTAGAGGCGACGCTATAACATTTTTTACAGGTTACCAGTTTAGAGTTACAGAGGAGGTCTAGTGCTAGAATTGTTGCTCTCGTTGAAACACACACAGCGATATCTCACATGTATGATTTGAACGGCGTTTACATATGCGGACACGACTTACATGTGCGTTCGCTTCTGTGCACGAGCACACGGGAACAGGGGCGCTTTAAAAATAAAAACTAAATGTTATTGTTTATTTTATTTACATTTTTTTATTTTTACACTTTCTCCATCATTTTTTTTTTTTTAAGGCCCCTTTCACATGGACGGACCGTTCAGATCCGCCTGTCAGTTTTGACGGCGGATCTGAACGGGCGCTCCATGTTAGCCTATGGAGCATCGGATGTCAGCGGAGACATGTCCGCTGACATCCGACCCGGTCCGATCCGCCAAAAGCAGACGGATGGCTCTACGTCCAGATCCGTCGCTGGCGGATCGGATCGGGTGAGATCTGATGAAAACGGACACACTGTCCGTTTTCATCCAATCTCTCCATAGAGACCAGCCGCGCTCGCAAGCCCCTCCCCGCTCAGTGAGCGGAGAGAGGCTTGTCATCCGCCGGCTCAGCGGATGACAACGGAGAGATCTCCCGCTGAGCCGACGGACAGAGGCGGGCTCCGTGCAAGCGGAGTCCGCCTCGTGTGAAAGGGGCCTAACACTTTTTTTCCCTTTACAAGGAATGTAAACATCCCTTTTAATAGAAATGTTATGTGACAGGTCTTCTTTGTCCTCTTGGTCCTCTCCTCTTGTCTATAAGACCCCACATCTCTCCTCCAGGCTGGAAAGATTGAGTTTAAAAAAAATGACTGATCTCTTTCTTTCCAGCCAAGAGCTTGGGTTTGTTTACTTCTGTCCGGCCGAACGTGACGTGATGTCATAACGTCGCGCCCTGGGCCTCCGACGGTCATAGAGATGACTGGGGACCATCTGGTCACCGTAAATCTCTATGATCATCGTACAGTGGCGGATTCTTTCTCCGGGTTGCCAATGGCACGGGTGAGCCCAGAGATGCACCGGAGGGCGGCCGCCCTGTAAGAACGATCAAGCGGCTGAACTGCCACTATGGTTGTTATTACAGTGCACAGAATCAAATGCTGCACCTGGTTTCATTAAAAATAAACAACATCTTGGACACTGAGCTTCCGTGCACAGAAGATCTACCACCATAACCTTGGGATGTGAAGACAATATTTGAATCTAAAACTGAAGTGCCACCATGAAATGTTTGAGTCCAATATAAACTTTTATTACAAATATTACTTAGGTATAAGAGTCCAAGTGTTTCGGGGGGCACACATCACTTTCTTCATCAGGGTTTGTGGAGGCTGGTCTCCTTGTAGCAGTTTGGTCCACACAGGAAGGTGTACAGCCTGGAGACTTATGCCTGGGTTCAGTGACCTTCCTCTCCAGTAGCAGCCAGCCAGAGATCTTTTTTGCTCCTTACCTCAATCTGCAACACACTCCACTGACCTTGCCTTCAACCTCTGATGTGTTTTTCTCCCCACCTGGGCACCAGTTCTATTTTCTCCTCTTCTTGTTTGACTGTGTCACAGCATGGAGACTACATCTCCCATCAGCCCCAGTTCTTCCCAGCAGGCTTTGTCATTCCCAGGAGCCACAACAATCCATATCCCATAGTGACCATGTCTCTCTGCAGCCACTGCTGTCCCTGTCAGCTGCATCAATGGTGTAGGGGAGAAACAACAAGTGCAAGCTGACAGCACGATTCCTGCAGCCACTCCTCATCTACCAGCGTTGCAGGCTAGGCTACAAATATGTTTGTGTCAACAGAAGAATTCACTGGATTTTGTATTCTCAACAGCTTCTGTACACGTTTGAAACTTGAAAATGCAAAAATCCCAGGAGATCAGCATTTTCTGAGATACTGAAACCACCTCATCTAAAAATCTACAATTAACACAGCCAAAGTAACTCGGATCATGCATCTTCCCCATCCAAAAAACTCAAACTTTTGATCATGTTTGTACATTTTTTTTTATATTGAACTGCATTCACATCATCCACTATTTTAACTTTTGATCATGTTTGTATATATTTTTTTTATATTGAACTGCATTCACATCATCCACTATTTTAACTTTTGATCATGTTTGTATATATTTTTTTTTATATTGAACTGCATTCACATCATCCACTATTTTAACTTTTGATCATGTTTGTATATATTTTTTTTATATTGAACTGCATTCACATCATCCACTATTTTAACTTTTGATCATGTTTGTATATATTTTTTTATATTGAACTGCATTCACATCATCCACTATTTTAACTTTTGATCATGTTTGTATATATTTTTTTTATATTGAACTGCATTCACATCATCCACTATTTTAACTTTTGATCATGTTTGTATATATTTTTTTTATATTGAACTGCATTCACATCATCCACTATTTTAACTTTTGATCATGTTTGTATATATTTTTTTTATATTGAACTGCATTCACATCATCCACTATTTTGTTACTCCAATTACTAAGCAGCCATGCATAATAAAGTGGCCAGAGTACATATGGCATGTCCTTCTGCTGAAGAAATTGTAATGTATTTACTCCTTCTAGTTATTATTTCTATATATTTAATATGAACATTGCCTACTTTTTGTACCTTTCCATATAATTCAGTTTTATTGTAAAAACTAAAAGAAAAAAAAGGAGAAATTCGTGGTGTGAGCTTCTTATAGTAAATCATAAAAAATAAATATGTTAACAAGTCACTGGAAATAAAAACAGTCAGCGGCAATGTGTGAATAGAGTCATTTATCAGAAAACAATTTTGGAAACTTTCAGATTAAAGACGTGGCTATAAATCTTGTATTCTGTTTTTTTTTTTTTTTTTCTTGTGAACAATTTCATTCTACCTGGTATGTGACAGAAAATATGCTTTCTTTAAAAATTATGCAGCACATTTATAATAATTTTTGTGTCACATTTTTTTCAAATAGTTGGCAGTTTTTTCCCTTCCTGAATCCCCCCTCACAGACTTTGTTTCCTGTTTTTGCTTTTATCCCAAGATTTGTATCTGTGTTTGTAGCTGTATGCTGTATAGTCTAGCCACAAAGGAAGGATGCATGCTCATCATGTGGCCAGGGGTCAAGAAGTTACTTGCAAGTCCCCACCAACAAAGACAGACTGTCTTTTGAAGAGGGTATCATGCTCAGTACTAGCACTAAGGGATCAATAGAGAAGGGGCAAGGAAACAGGGACATTGAACTTTCTATTTTTTTTTTTTATGGAAGAAATATGAGAAACAAAGTTTGTTTTTCAAAGAACTTGATATTTCAGTAATGCTCAAGAAATCCATTTAGATTCATTTTGGTTCATTAATATTTGAAGTTTCATATTGCTGCTCTTTTTATTTTAAGCATCTTACATTTAAATAACCATCTGTGCATCTCAATTTTAGGATCTAACAGTCAATCCTGAGTTACATTTGAGAACAGAGACATGAAAAGTCCAAATGAATCCACATATGGGCAGTTAACGTGTACAAAAAAAAAATCAATGTTTCAGTATTGGTTCAGGTTGCTTTGCCCTATTTATTAAGAATAAATTAAATAAAAATTCAGAAAGCAGTAATAAAGAGATGAGAAAATCGATTCACTAAGTTTGAGAGAAGACCACCATGAAGCCAATTTACAGTCTTTCGAGGTTCAGAAACAAACTTGATTTGCCATGAATCCAATGGTAATTTGCCTTTTTTTTCTTTTGATCTTGATTCTGGAAAAGAGTGCAAAAAGTAGCTGCTGAATTTATCGGAGTAGCACACCAGGTATAATGCCCTGTACACACGATAGGATTTTCCAACAACAAAATCCATAGGATTTTTTCCGACGGATGTGGGCTCAAACTTGTCTTGCATACACACGGTCACACAAAGTTGGTCGGAAATTCCGAGCGTCAAGAACGTGGTGACCTACAACACGTATGACGAGCCGAGAACAATGAAGTTCGATAGCCAGTGCTGCTTTTCTGCTTGATTCCTCTGCTTGCCACTTTGTGCATTGGAATTGTGTACACACGATCAGAATTTCCGACAACGGATTTTGTTGTCGGAAAATTTGAGAACCAAATCTCAAATTTTGTGTGACGGAAATTCCTATGGAAAATGTGTGATGGAGCCTACACACGGTCGGAATTTCCAACAACAAGGTCCTATCACATATTTTCCATCAGAAAATCCTATAGTGTGTACAGGGCATAAGATGTAGTAAATCCAAGGCTAGAGGGTTTCAAGGTATCAGAGAACTGCTTCAAAGAGCGACAGCAATCTAATAAAATGGGGTCTACTTCTCAAAACACCATAGTGCCTAAATCCAACCAATATTCAATAATGAAAATTAATTAATGGATAACTAAACCCAAAAACAAAAATGAAATACATAGCAACTAACCAGTCCATTAGTTAATCCAACCTGGTTGGCAACAATGACTCTCTCAAAAGATACAGTGGAGGAGTGAGTGAGGGTTGTCACCCTAGGAAAAGAAGTGTGTTATTCACAGAATCACCAGGTGAAAATAAAAGAAAAACGCCTGAAAAAAATATAAATAAATATAAAATATAACATTTCTGTTTTGGGTTTGGATACATTTTAACATATTCTATTGGCAAAATCTACATTGGGAACCCTTTAATGATAGGTAATGCACTAAATTATATTTTTGCAGTTTATGTTTGACTAAGGTCTATTCTTGCATTAGTTGAAAATGGCAAAATCACAATTTGATGGTTAAATATGCTAAATATAAATAGAATTGTACATAAATGTGGCTCATACAGGATCAAATGTCATGGATTGTGAGGTCACTGAGGTGGTTGAGTTGCCAGAGGGGGCTGTCACAGAGGCTCCAGGCACCATTGCCCCATGAAGGGGGGAAGGTAAAGAGAGGTGTTCAACCCTTATGCTGCTCTGTGTGCAGTGATCTCCCTATTGGGTGAAGTGATCAGTAAATCCCCGCTGACACTTTGTATTGTCCACTGTCTAGTTGCAAAGAAAGGTCCCATAGGCCACCAGTTGGACCATTGGAGGTATACCATGACCTGGATAAATGAGAATCCTCACAAACTTCCCGTGTGCGGTCTTCCCTCCTACATTTCACTTTCTGTATGTTTAGGAAATCATAACTTCTGACAATGTAATGACTATGGATAAATGTTTTACCTTAATACAAAGGAAATGAATAACAGCTTGACTTAAAATACTTAAAATATGAGTGATGAAAAATGATACTGTTTAAGTGCAAGAAACTTTCTCTCAGTTTCGTGAATCTCGTCCAGCTGCATTTCAGTCAGAAATAATAGATAGTTGTGAAATGTTGAAATCGTAATCATATAATCTTTATTGTCACTTAACCTTCCATGTAAAAATAGCACTCAAGTTCAGCATAACAAACAACATTACTGGATCACTATGTGGTTCTTATTGTTATCAAAGCAATGATTGATGATACTGTATGATTCTTGTGTCTTATTCCTTTGTATCTTCTATCATTTTTCAGAATAAAAGATCTAAAGGTAAAAATAAAAATAAAATAAAAATAAAATCCAGCATATTGTCCTCAACTACACCACTTTATTAGAATCATCAAACAAAGTTTACTGTTTTTTTCTTTTACTATTATGTTTTCTCCACACTATTCACTTTCCTTCCTTAAAGTGGCATTAAACCCCCCCAAAAAAATGTAATTTATTGCAGTTTGCCAATCATTGTATGTGGTGGCTGCTTTAGTTCTCTTTTTTCCTGTATTTTCACCTGGTGATATTGCCAGCAACACACCTCCTTTATACCCCCCCCCCCCCCCCCACACACTGGATGAAGGCGCACAGGGGCATCTTTGGACAGCAGCATTGTTAGTGGGGGGGGGGGTGTTAGGTGGACTAGCATCGGGATGTCACTCTCAATTTCATCCCACATCCGCATTATGGTTGCCCTGAAATAGACGGTTGTATCCATAAGACTTTATAAATGTATCTACTCTTTATCATATTATATAATTGCCTCTGCATTTGATTATTACTGGTTTTAGTAATAACTTAAGGGGGGTTATTTACGAAAGGCAAATCCACTTTGCACTACAAGTGCACTTGGAGTCGCTGTAGATCTAAGGGGTAGATCTGAAATGAGGGAAATATCTGCTGATTTTATCATCCAATCATGTGCAAGCTAAAATGCGTTTTTTTATTTTCCTTGCATGTCCCCCTGAGATCTACACAGACTGCACTTGAAAGTGCACTTGTCGTGCAAAGTGGATTTGCCTTTCGTAAATAACCCCCAAGGTGAACTAAACCCAAAACAGTAAAATCAATCTGTATTCTTCCACAGTCCCCAAACCATCTCCTGACAGAACAGAGCCTTGGGGGCACTCTGCACATGCTCAGTTTGGTGTATATTGCTAAAGAGTTTTTCTTTTTTCCATGGAGATTGCATTTGATCAACTCAGGGTCAATCAGCATTGTCCAGACAGAGAGTCAGGAGTCCTGCAGCCTCACAGGACAATCAGGGGAGAATAAAGCTCCTGTGTGTTCTGCTGGACACCGATAGAAGTCATAAGACTGCTATATACTGCTGATGAAATATTTGCATTTCCATGTTCTGTGTACTGTGGCAGACCAGATAAAGTGAATGCAGGGTCCTGGGTTTAGTAACACTTTAAGGGCTGGTGCAAACCGGCGCATAGTCAACTCACACTCCTGTAGCAGATGATGCAAGTCTGAAAAGGAGGGGCGCATACTGTTGGTATCATCCACAAAAAAAAACTTTATTGAAGACTGCTCAATGGGAAAAGAAGATGCCGCTCCAGGTGAGTGATGGAACCAGGTGAGCTGTGGAATGGACTCCTCCCAGGAGTGCTAGCCTCGGCAAGCCGACCATGCAATTGAATAAGAAGGAATGGATAGCTGCACACCGAGGTAATGATAAGTCTCTTTATTGTAAAATCCGTAACATGAATAACACCACAGGAAAGGAAAGCAGGTACAGGTAGACATGCTTCACACAGCGACGCTGCTCTTATTCATTAATAAATAAGGGCAGCGTCAATGTGTGAAACGGGTCTACCTACACCTGCTTTCCTGTCCTGTGGTGTTATTCATGTTATGGATTTTACAATAAAGAGACTTATCATTACCTTGGTGTGCAGCCATCCATTCCTTCTTATTGAAGACTGGTCAGACAGAACATGGTTTTGTGGTCGTTTCCTAAGGATGATACAAGGGGGCACTCTTTACGTCTAGAGGAAAAGAGATTTCATCTCCAAATACGGAAAGGTTTCTTCACAGTAAGAGCTGTGAAAAATGTGGAATAGACTCCCTGCAGAGGTGGTTCTGGCTAACTCAGTAGATTGCTTTAAGAAAGGCCTGGATACTTTCCTAAATGTACATAATATAACTGGGTACTAACATTTATAGGTAAAGTTGATCCGGGGAAAATCCGATTGCCTCTCGGGGGATCAGGAAGGATTTTTTTTCCCTGCTTTAGCAAATTGGAGCATGCTCTGCTGTTTTTTTTTTGCCTTCCTCTGGATCAACTGTGGGTAAAGAATGACAAGCCATGTAATAAAACAGGGCGCACATGGGATAGTATGAGGGGAATGCTGTGTTATATTTTGGCAGGTTTCTATTGGATACAGCAACATGAAATAGCTCGTGATTGGAGGCGGCGGGCGCGCAAAAAGCCCGCGAAACCGGAGTTTTTAAAAGAGGGGCCGGTCCGGCCGTTACCTCAGTCTGAAGCACAAGACCGGGACTCCCGCAAGGCTGTGAAGATGGAGCGCGGTTCGCCCAGTGAGAGAGAGAGCCTGCTGCGCCGGCTTATTGAAAGAGCCGAGGGCTCCGGAGGAGAGGAGTGGCTGAGACACTGCCTGGAGGCAGGTCAGCCTGTAGCCCCGCCTGGTACGTCCCCTGTCATGGACGCTGAGGACAGAGGAACCAAGATGGAGGATTCCGAGGCGGTCATGCGCAGTCCGCGCCAGCAACCACGGAGGGGGAAGAGGAAGATGAAGTCGTCTGCTTCTCCTAACCCTCAGAAGAAGGAGAGAGCCAGCAGCGTTCCCCTCAGGAATGCCACCACTCACCAGGAGAGCGTCAGCCAGAATGCAGCTGCCAGCAGCCTGAAGGAAGAGAGTCCGCCCGGTGGTGAGAATGCATATAGCACTGCTGTGAATGATTTACATTTCCTAGTGAATTCTTTATCTAGCATTGTAAAAGATATTAAAACAAAAAATACATTTAAAAGGATGCACACGAATGGTGCTGGGTTGGATATGAATACAGGTGCACAATTCTCTGGTGCTTTACATAATTATATTCATGCTGATAGCATTAAAGGGGCACAGTTATCTGGTGCTATTTTGCAGAACAGTTCATATGGTGGTTTAAAAGAAACTGAGGGCGCACAGTACTCTGGTGCTTTTTGCGATAATAGTAATAATGCTGTTTTTGAAGGGGCACGCTCAGGTGGTGCTTTTCCGCAAGCTAGTTCTGGCGGGCGGAGAGATGTGGTCAGCCCGGTATGGCGACAGTTGTCGGATGTCCGCACGGATGCTGCACATATGTCAGCGGGTAATATAGTGATGCCACAAGCTAATAGGCAGATAAATCAGACATTGTCATCTCCGCGGGCAGCGGAGGCGTCTTTTAAGTTACCTATGCTGTGCGATATTTCGCCGCTGGGATTCCATTTGTCAGAGGCGGTTAAGGATAAAATTTGGAAAGGTGACTTTATCGAGCTATTGTCATTATTGCCCTCTTCCAGGGAATTCCTGGCGAAAGCTGACAAACGGATGGAAGATCGTTCAGAGGAGGAACGCAAAAGAGCTGTTCCTAAAACATTCCAGAATTGGCTACAGGCCTTTTGCATTTATGCGGCAGTGCTGGGGGAACGTTTTCCTGAAAAGTGTTCGGGTTTGTTCCAGCACGTGGACATAATTGCAGAGGCTTTTCGCCACTTTGGTGGCATTGCCTGGTTCACGTATGACGAGAACTTTCGGCAAAAGTTAGCAGTTCACCCAACTTTGCAATGGGGATGCAAGGATGTGGGCTTGTGGTTGAACCTGATGCTACCACAGAAGCCTCTATTTGCACCCCGGGCGGTGGCCCAACAAAATGTTTTTCGGAAAGGTTGCTGTTTCGCCTTCAACGAAGGGCAGTGTAAGTTTTTCGCAAATTGCAGATATAGGCATGAGTGCTCATACTGCAATGGTGCCCACCCCGCCAACAGGTGTTTTCGTAAATCGGCAGCGTCTTCCTCTACACCTTCCTCTAGGGACACAGGTGGGAAAGGCCAAGACGCCAGTGAGATTGTTAAGCATGCAGCCATGGCTCGAGCGATATCCAGACCGCACGATGGCTCGGCTGCTAACTGACGGTTTTACCGAAGGTTTTTTGGTCCCGTCCTTTTCGGGTTCAGGGTGCATTTTGGTTAAGAATTTGCGTTCTGCCAGAATGCATCCTGACGTAGTGCAAGATAAAATTGATAAGGAGGTTTCTGAGGGCAGGGTAGCTGGCCCTTTCGACATGCCGCCTTTTCCAAATTTTCGTCTCTCCCCTTTGGGCATTGTTCCCAAGAAGGAGCCAGGGAGTTTTAGGCTCATCCATCACTTATCCTACCCAGCAGATAGTTCTCTGAATAACGAGGTCTCAGAGGTTTCGGCCCCAGTTTCATACGCATCCTTTGACGAAGCACTGGTGTTATTGCGGCAGTTCGGGCAGGGAGCGTTGTTGGCTAAAGCGGACGTCAAGTCCGCTTTCCGGCTGCTTCCAGTGCATCCTCAGGGTTTTAATTCCTTAGGCTTTCAGTTTAAGGACCGTTTTTATTTTGATAAATGTCTTCCAATGGGTTTTTCTTTATCTTGTTTTTATTTTGAGGCCTTTTCTACATTTTTACATTGGGTTTTGTCACAATGCTTACCGGCAGGGGGTTTTTTGCATTACCTTGACGACTTTTTGTTTATAGGCCCGGCGGGCTCAGCGTTGTGTTCCAAGTCATTGGATACCTTTTTTCTTATATGTAATTCCTTTGGTATTCCTATCGCTCATGAGAAGACAGTTTTCCCATTGTCCACTATTGAGTTTTTGGGTATTACTATCGACTCTGAACGAATGGAATTTAGACTACCAGAAGCAAAGCTGCGCCGTATGAAATTGATGATTTCAATGTTTTTGACCAAACGTAAGGTGTTTTTGAAGGAAGCGCAATCCCTGTTGGGACTTTTTGCATTTGCTGCCAGGGTCATCCCGATTGCCAGAATTTTTTCGAGGCGTTTTGCTTTGGCTACAAGTGGTCTGAAGACCCCTTACTCTCATGTTCACCTCTCGGCGAATGTCAGGGAGGACTTGAGGATTTGGGATTCTTTTCTTTCAAATTTTAATGGCTCTACGGTTTGGCAGCAGTCCCTTACGGACGATTTTCAATTGAAATTTTTTACGGATGCCGCCGGTTCATCGGGTTTTGGGGCCTTTTTGGATGGCCATTGGTGCGCTTCCAAGTGGCACTCCAGTTGGCTCCATCAAGAGGTTTTGAGGAATATAGTCCTTCTAGAGCTTTTCCCGGTGGTCGTTTCCATTGTGGTATGGAAGGAACATTTTATGAACAGGAGGGTTTTAGTGCACACGGATAACAAAGGGGTGCTCTTCGCAATCAATATGTTGGCATCTAAGTCTGAAATGGTCGTTAAGCTGTTACGTTTTTTTAGTTTTGCATTGTTTACGTTTTAATATTTGGTTGAAAGCACGTTACTTACCCGGTTTAGAGAATGATCTCGCTGACGCTTTGTCTCGTTCGCAGTTCCAACGTTTTCGGGATTTGGCTCCTGCGGCGGATCAGAACAACACCCCCTGCCCAGATTTCCTCTGGGGCTTGATATGGGACTGATGGCTGGTTACCTCCGGAACTCAATGGCGCAGAAGACGTGGCGGGAGTATGAGCTAGCCTGGGTTAGATGGTGTTCCTTTTGCACAGAAAAAGGCATTGAGGTACTGGAGGTTAATGGTTACGTTGCAATGGCATTTATTTCTTATCTGATAACATTGGGCCTTAGTCCTTCGTCAGTTTGCAAGATTGTGGCCGGAGTTTCCTTTTACCTGAAGTTTTCTAACCGTCCCGCTCTGACTTCCTTCTTCCAAGTCAGTCAAATCATTAAGGGTTTCCGGAAGTCTGTTCCTACTAAGGATGAACGTCGACCTATTTCGGTGGATTTGTTGTCTAGGTTGTTATCTGTACTGGAGGTTGTCTGTAGTTCGGCTTTTGAGGCAGTCCTTTTTAAGTCGGCATTTTCGGTCACATTTTTTGGTGCTCTTAGGATAGGTGAACTGACAGCCCCAAATCGATCGTCTTCTTCTTTTCTCTTATTTGACCATGTAGTACTTGGCTCGGATTGTTTGAATTTGTTTATTTGCAGATCAAAGACTTTTGGCCTGGGTAAAGGTCAGTGGGTTCCGCTGGCGAGATCTCCTGATACGAACATTTGTCCGGTGCTTCTTGTAACCAATTTTGTGGCGGTGCGCCCTTCGTTTGCAGGTTCCTTTTTTATCCACCAGGACTTATCCCCACTGACTAGATTTCAATTCTCAGCTGTTCTTGCCTCATGCCTTAAGCGGCTTCAGCTATCCGGTTTTAAATTTTCATCCCACTCTTTTAGGATTGGGGCTGCCACTGCTGCCAATCTGCTGGGTTTCCCTCCCGAAAGTCAAAAGAGGGTCGGTAGATGGGCTAGTGATAGATACAAAATTTATGTTCGCCCCGAATTATTAACGTTGTGAATTTGTTTCAGATCCAGCTCCTGCTACAGTTTGGATTGTAGGCCACTCCTACGTTTTCTGGGCTGGTAAGCGGGCCTCTTCCAGGATCTATTCCAGTAACTTAGGTCTAGACGTTAATAAAGTTACAGTTCTGTGGTCTGGTGTTCGTGGACTGAGATGGCGTAATCTTAAGGGCCATTTAATTCAGTTGTCTTCCATTTGGCCGTCTCCTAAGGTTTTGGTCATTCACGTGGG
The DNA here is from genome assembly GCA_028564925.1 of Lithobates sylvaticus. Classification (NCBI taxonomy): domain Eukaryota; kingdom Metazoa; phylum Chordata; class Amphibia; order Anura; family Ranidae; genus Lithobates; species Lithobates sylvaticus. The sequence continues at coordinate 120,277,405 of CM053026.1, forward strand.
GGCCAATGATCTTGGCAAGGTTAGGACATGGGAGCTGCTTTGTGAAATAAAGAAAGATCTTTGCGATATTCAGCTCCTATTTCCGGGTGCTACCTTGACCTTCTCCGAAATGGTTCCTCGACTTATTTGGTCCCCTTGTGGAAGCTTGTTTTACGTGGATAAGATTAGGAGACGGTTAAATCGAACTATTCATAATTTCATAATTTCCTTAGGCGGTTTATCTTTCCGCCATTTAGAGCTGGAAGGTTTTCTCCCAGGCTTATTTAGGAGGGATTCAGTCCACTTATCCGACATAGGCATTGATATTTTTAATATGGGCTTACAAGCCCTAATTGAGAGTGCTATGGTGTTGGGGGGACCTCATTCAGAAGTTTCCTTCCTGAATTCGGTCGGTGGGGATTAGTCGTCCAGCATTGTCTGGATGGACACTGTGTAGAAAACAATTTATGTTGATGGTTTATAGCCATGATGGCAAAATATTATTTAATTTTCATACCAAAATTTAAGGTTACCCCTTGACCAACACCAGGGCCAAAAAAAGATTTATCCAAAATAAAGTTCCTATTATAAAGGATTAATTGTGTCTGTCGTTTGTTATGTTAATGACTCCTTAATGCTAGCCCATGACAAGCCATGTAATAAAACAGGGCGCACATGGGATAGTATGAGGGGAATGCTGTGTTATATTTTGGCAGGTTTCTATTGGATACAGCAACATGAAATAGCTCGTGATTGGAGGCGGCGGGCGCGCAAAAAGCCCGCGAAACCGGAGTTTTTAAAAGAGGGGCCGGTCCGGCCGTTACCTCAGTCTGAAGCACAAGACCGGGACTCCCACCCCCCCTCCCCTTTTATTAGCTACATGATACATTTATAGTCATGGTGTTGGTTAGTGGGGGATTAGTCGTCCAGCATTGTCTGGATGGACACTGTGTAGAAAACAATTTATGTTGATGGTTTATAGCCATGATGGCAAAATATTATTTAATTTTCATACCAAAATTTAAGGTTACCCCTTGACCAACACCAGGGCCAAAAAAAGATTTATCCAAAATAAAGTTCCTATTATAAAGGATTAATTGTGTCTGTCGTTTGTTATGTTAATGACTCCTTAATGCTAGCCCATGGGGTATATGGGATTGTATGATATATTTATTTATTTTTTTTTTTTTTGTGGTTGAACTGGATGGACTTGTGTCTTTTTTCAACCTAACTATGTAACTATGTAACTATACCAGCAATGTGTCTCCCTTCATTTCAACTGGCATAGAATTGTATTACTCTCATAAAAATTATAAGGAGATATCCAGAGCAGCCCCCCCCCCCCCCCATTATATCAGATGGCAAGAGTCGTCCCCCCCCCCCACCATTAGAAGTTAGGAGTCCTCCACCCTAACTTACATCACAGTGCATCTCCCTTACCTTGTGCTACTGCCAGGAAGACGCTGGGGGTGGAGCTGGGAAGCAGAAAGTACAGGGTCTAGAGGAGGACCAGAGGGGTCTGGAGGAGTCAGCTGCTGAAGTCTGCTGAATGCTGACACAAGGGGAGGTCGAGACAAGGGGGGTGCAGGATCTGAGTTCCCTTCTCCTTTCTCTTGCCAACTGCAGAGACAATGTGGGGCGGAGACAAGGAGGGGGCCACTGCTGCAGGAGAGGTGCGAGGGCCACACAAAATAGAATGGCGGGTCAGATTCGACCTTGTACTTGACACATGTCGACTAGCAGATTTAGATACACTAAATAAATTGAAGGCAAACTCCATATAACACTTTATAAGCAGTCACAGCTACATTGTTTTCCTTTTGGGATAAAGATTTTTACATAAATAAAGCTGATCATTGTAGGCACCCCTGTCATTGTTAAATGGTTTATCTCATCCCTGTAACTGATACATCTGCAAGAGAGCTTGTTCTTTTGAAAAACAGATTTACTGGCTGGATTACTAGGTGAAAATAAAAGAAAGGAATTCTAAATGTAGCATTACCCCGTAGGGGTTGCAGATGACAGGGTTCCCCACTACTGCACAGCCAGGCCACAAGTAACTTCCACACTTTCTCCAGACACAAGGAACAGGCTTTGAGCTTTGTTTTGATGTTTTATTAGGGGCTAATAACTTGGATAGGGAATAGGAATTATGGGATGCCCAACTTGATAGCGACAAAACCAGGGACAACTACCTCCCTATGTACAACTCCAATTTATTCTTCTCCTTTACTCTGTACAACTCTGATTCCTCTTCCTCAGTCTGTACATATCTGATTGATTACTTTTTTGGTAGCTAACAGTCTCTGTTAGAAAAGCAAAAGCCCCTTACGGACTAGGAACTCTCAGTCCCTTTAGAAAGTAGCACAATGTATTGTGACCTGCATCCAGGAGCACCTCCAACTCCCTTGTAGACACTGGTCCCAGCTCTATCAACTCAGGAACCTGGCTGCTTCTCCACCAGCCCACCTGGCTGCTTCTTCACCAGTCTACCCGACTGACTCTCTGGAGATCTCAATGGGCAAGGTTACAGAAGACTTAAGCACACTGCTATTATCCAGAGAGCCCTGCTACATGTGGCAGTCTCTCACATTGTAAGTCCCTGCACCGTGCTGTAGTTTATCAGACTGTCCTCCTTGCTCCCGCTGCTTCTCAGGGAAGACACCTTCCAAGATATTCCTGGTGTAAGGATCCTCCCAGGCCTGGCCCGAGGCAGAGCTTTCCCCCCAGACTAGGTGGTTCGCATCAGGGGGCACCGACAGTCCCCTCAGTACTCCATCTCAATCTTCCTCCCAACTCCCCTGCTGGCATGACTCATTCATATTTAAGGGCTCACTTAGTTCCCTGCCAGGCCCACTAAGCTCCTCTAAATATTTAGAACAACCCTTCCAGCCTCCGCGCTCCAGCTTCCAGAATGTTCTCCAAGTTTCCAGGATCAATGGGAGGCACCAGAGAGCTGCCTGCATGAGTCATCCAGTCCTGAACTCTAGTAAACCCTGACCAAGATTAAGACTCCCAGGTTTTAAACATGAGTCATAATATAAATTTTCCTGCACTCACACTAGTAGCACACTAGAGGGTGCTACATAAAAAAGAAAACAAATGCAACCATAACGTCTAAGAATTGGTAAATTGCAATATAATAATTGTTCACTTTTACTGCTTTAACTTCAGCTTATGATCACCCAGATCTGGAGTCAGTCTGTGCAGTAATAACCCCAGGCATTAGTGTCATTGGGTGCAGGAAGCAAAAATTACCAGAATTGGTGTCAGTGGGTGTAGGAATAACTCCTAGCATTGGGGTCAGTGGGTGCAGGAATAACTCCTAGCATTGGGGTCAGTGGATGCAGTAATAACTCTCATAACAATAGCATTGATGTCAATAAGTCAAGCAATAACCCACAACATTGGTGTCACTGGGTGCAGTAATACCCCACAGCATTGTTACATACCTCCCAACATTTTGAGATGGGAATGAGGGACACCTACTTGCAAACGTATGTAGGCATAGGACACGCCCCCTGACACACACCCTTAAAGGAGAATTAACCCCTTTGACACTCCTATTCCTTTATATTGGCTTTTAAAGAGGAAGTAAAGCCTCCTCGAAAAAAAAAAACGGAACCTGCAAGGCAAAGGCATAATGACTCATTAACTTACCTGAGAACGAAGCCCCCGAAGCGACCCTCGTCCTCCACCGCCGCCATCACTCCCGGAGTGACTTCCGGGTCTCGCTGCTCAAGCGCTGTCATTCGCTGGAGTCGCGATGACGTCACTCCCGCGCATGCGCACGAGAGCGGCATATCGCCGCGATCTCCGGCATGCTCAGTACGCCTGCGCGTCGCGGTCTTCGCCGTAGATAGCGGTGCCTTTTCTTTTCTAAATATCTCCTAAACCATGTAGGTTTAGGAGATATTTATTGGACCTACAGGTAAGCCTTAATCTAGGCTTACCTGTAGGTCAAAGTGGCTTGTAAGGGTTTACAACCACTTTAACATTTACAAATGCAGCAATTTAGAATTTAGATGAAAGGTTTAGCACTGGGTATATGCATTTTATATCCAACTATATAGATCAGACCAAAATAAGGGACAAATGAGGAGGAATAAGGGACAGAGGGACATTGTTCCAAATCAGGGACAGTCTCTCAAAATCAGGGACAGTTGGGAGCTATGCTGTTATCAGTGGGTGACACAGGTCATGTAAGTACTGTATGTCATGTAATCCAAGTACTAGATTTCCTTTTACAAAAATGTACTTCCTCCGCCCTCATAAAACAATTATCCTATAGCATATATCGCTGTTGACAATAGTACTTATGTTTTTCCAGTGTTGGACCCCAGTAATAGATGCATTTAAGTCACATGTACCTGAATGTAGAGCAGCAATTATCCATTCAATGTCAGAATGATCTGCAGTGTTCCATAGCATTGTCAGCCCCACGTGGAGGTATGACCTGCTTCCCCTGACATAGCTAAACTGTTGTCAGGAGAGCTGGATGAATTACAGTACGCTGTGATTACATTAAACAGGGGGAACAAAGGAGAGCCTACCTCGGCTTTTGTCAGGTGAGCTTAACATGTAGATTTAGGAAAACACCTTTTGTTGACGAAGGATTTGAATAGATTGGTATTGTACGTGCGCTGCTCTAAGCTCAAACCCTCGTATTATTGACTAGCAACACACACTGAACCCGCCTATTCTCTAAGATGTGGGCAATTTTCTTTCAACTCATGTCAAGCATACAGGAAATCAAATATTTAAAGGGGAGCCTATATTTTATCACTAGGCAATAAGTCCTTTTTTTTTTTTTTCTTGGCGACCCATTCTGGATATGTTACAGCTCAGGAGAAAAGTTGTTATAGCAACGTTCAGTCCTTAGGGGGTAAAAGCTGTTTTGTTTGTTCATTTGTGGAAGTAAATAGTATTAAAATACACAGGGATAACTTACATTGATGACATTCAAGCCTAATGGGCACTAATCTGCTAATTGGCATGAGATAGGTGTCATGACCCTGAGATATAATTGCTATGACCCCCTGCACAGCCCAATGACAAAACCCTCCTGGGAGGTAGCAGAAATAAAAGTTTATTAATTGACATAATTGTATTCATATCCCCGTGACTTTTTGTCATACTACCTTGTGAGCAAGTATTGTCCTTGCTTCAAAGGTGGTTTGTAATATGCAGTTTGTTAAAGTGGTTGTAAACCCTAGCAAAAAAAAAACCTGCAAGACAAATGCATAATGAGCTAGTATGCATAGCATACTAGCTCAATATGTATTACTTACCTTAGATAGAAGCCCCTGCAGCGGCCCTTGTTCACCGCTCCGGCTGGCGACATCACTCCCGGAGTTACTTCGTATCACGTGCTCTGGCGATGTGATTGGCCGGAGCCACAATGATGTCACTTTGGCGCATGTGCAATGGAGCCACCGTACGTACGTGCCATTGCTTCAGTTTGCTTCAGTGCGCATGTGCCAATGACGTCGGCACCTGCAAATGCAGGGGATATCTCCTAAACCGTACAAGTTTAGGAGATATCCAGGGTAGCTACAGGCAGTGATGTAAGTAACTCAGTTAAAATAAACGGAGTTACTTAACGCAGTTACTTTAGAGGGTAACGAGCAATCTAACTGATTACCTGTTGAATAAAGGTATATATGAGATACCGGCGCCAATTATTATATTACGTCATTTTGTTTATATTGATGTGCAGCAGTTTTGTGAACAATATTCACCTAATGGTGATTTTGTGAAAAATGTGATATAAAAAGAAAACCGCACCACCCTTTATTAGTAGTGCTATTGCCCAATTTTTACCCCCCCCCCCCCCCCTTTGTTGCTTAAAAGGTGCTATGTATAAAGAGATATGCTCTATTTACCATCACTAACTTTTATTATAGTGATTCCCTGGCTATATAAGGCCAAAAAACATTATAATTATTATTGGTGTATTTTTACCACCCCTTTATATGGTTTAAAGTGCTATATAGAAAAGTGCTCTGTGCTATTTTACAATCTTGGATTCCAAATGCAACAATCATGCGTGCCAAAGAAAATATTTCATAACAGTGTTTTTTTAAAAAATATTACGGAATCTATACACATTTTGTATACTCTATTATGGAAAAATGATAGCATCAAATGGTGTGAAACTTTGCAAACTTGAGCATACAGTCACAGTATATAAAAGACAAAAGGTTCCAGTTCGTGACACCACCGTGTTTTGAAGTGCTTCTATATTTTAAACTTTCATTGTGCAGGTACTTCTAGTGAATCCACCACCTATTATGTAATGGGTCACTCACCACATCAAGGTGAGTATAGGGTGTATGGTTTGTTTCTGGATAACCACTCCTGTCTGTGGGTCCTTGCAGCTTTCTATTTCCTGGTTTGAGGGATTGTATGTGCTCCACTCTCCAAAAAAGATAATAACATATGCCTCCAATGGTGAAGTATGTTTATAAAATTTTATTTAAAATCAAAGATAACATTTAATAAACTCACATGGTCAGGTGCCTTGCGCTGGCACTGAGCGTTTCCAGCCGTGTGTGTGTGAGACCCTGTCAATGGTGTCTCTATGCTGTTTCTCCGTTTGTGTGCGCTCCAAGCCTCTTCCTCGCCTGAGCCGCCTATGCCGGAAATGACGTGTGTGCGAATTACCCAGCAACCTTAGAGGTTGGTATCGCCGGATCGGCTGAGAGAACCTGGTACCATATGACAGTTCTTTAAAGTTCTAATACCTCAGTGACGCTAAAGTGTAACTTACAAGTCTGTGGCAGAGACTTTACCGAGCATCCTACTGGCTGCTAGGCCTAGTGAGAGAGACCTATCCGGGGGACTGCAGGAATCCAGTTTGTGAAACAGTTAATTTCTCTGGATTCATTTAATGTCTTCACCCCGCAATTTAAGTACCTGAACTCACCCCTAAACCCTCTACCCTTTATTGAGAGACTGTGTTTATTTTTTTCTGAATAAATAACCAAAAGAGGATTTAGTGTCAGTCTCAACCTTTTCTTTGGGTCACATTCCAAGGGATCCCCAAGACAGAGCTACAACAGGGGAGGTAACGGTAAGCCCAAATAAAACCAGAAGCTCCTTTGGGGGTCAGTGCTACATAGGTTTACAGCTTATTTTCTATAGAAGGCAGCCACAACTGGAGTAGGAAAGCCCACCCCCTGCCAACATGCTGCAGAGAAGGATCCTTCATCTCTGTGGAAGCAGGGATCTCTTGGCATAGCTCTATTACACACCCCCTGCCAAGACAGTCCTATTGCTCAGCAATCAGCAAAGCTCATACTCCTTGACAATTGGAGAGCTCTAGCTCTGATTCACCAAGGGGGTGTCCAATCTCTGCAGAGAGACCACTGTTTACCCACAGAGAGAAAGTGTTCTTCTCTACCGTCTACTGGAAGTCAACAGGCTTTCCTACTTAAAGCCCAACTCTAGGAAACTGATAGGCTCTAAAAGGCATCACTGATGGGCACAAATTGGCATCACTGATGGACACAGATTGGAATCACCGATGGGCACTGACTGCCATCACTGCTGGACACTGTTGTGGCTGCACAGGTAATCAGGCACTGAGGATTAGTGCCCTGATTATCGGTGCAGGTCTACCCTGTGAGGAGATGCCGCTGATATGGGTTGCGCCAATGACATTACCTGGAGGCACCGCCCCTTTTGACATGACCGTCTGGTGCATGCTGGGTCGATGATATTACAATGTGATGTCACAAGGGGGCGGTGCCACTAGGTGACATTGCCACGTGGCTCCAGCCCTTACCCATATAAGAAGTGTCAAATGCCGGAGCTTGAAGTAGGCAATAGTCTTGTTGACGGCGTAGCATTTATTTTTATTTTTTTCGAGTCTGGCAGTGGCGGCGGGATGGCGTGTTTGACAATGGATCTACAAGGGGGGACATTTGTTTTTTTTATTTTTAATAAAGGAATTGTCAAAAACTGCCTCTGTGTTTTTATTATTTTTTTTTTTTTTATACTTTTTTGGTGAATGGGTAGGGCCATACTCATTCACAAAGGTGGCTTCCAGATTCCGATAAGGCCCCCGCCCGCAGACCCCCACAACCACAGCCTAGGGTTGTTGGAAAGAAGCCCTTGTCCCAATCAACATTTGGACAAGGTGCTTTGGAGTGGGGGGGCAGAGCCCCCGCCCCAAAGCACCCCTTATGTTGAGGGCATGGGACCTGATATGGTTCAGGAGGGGGGGTGCGCTCGCTCCCTTTCCTGGCCTGCCAGGCTGCATGCTCCGATAAGGGTCTTTAATGGATTTTGGGGGGACCCCTATGCTGTTTTTTTTTGTTTTTGTTTTTAATATTGGGGTGGAGTTCCCCTTAAAATCCTTAACAGACCAGACGGTGTGAATTAGAGGGGATCCCACGCCGTTTGCTTTTGACTTTTCTATAGTTGGCAATGGTATTGTATTGCCAGCAATGTACAGTAAATGTCATTTTTTTCTTTATAAATGGTAGACATGGGAGCCGTCAAAAAATTTGTTTAGTTTCGTTCCGTTTTATTTCGTATTCAAAAAAATTTGTAATTCGTATACGGAATTTAATTCGGATTCGTACGAAATACGAATAAATGACTTTCAATGAATGACTGTTCTCTGTGTTACGGGAGCCGACAATTCATTAGCCACAAGTGATTTTAAATAGCTTTTTTTCCTGTAAAAATTACACTTTGTGCAGGGACAGTTCTAAGCATGGGAAACATGCGCCCCTTCACAGACATACTATAGAGTTGTAACGTTAATAAGTTTTTGGATAATTCGTTATTATTCGCAGAGTGTCTCAAATTCATTTGCATCATTCGTTATATCCGCTATAATAATTTCTTTCGTATTAGTTGAAATTCGATATTTGGTAGTTGGATTTGAATAATTTGGAGCCGAAATTCGTAAACGGAATTTCGGATTCCGTACAGAATTCGTATTCGAAAAAATTTGTACTTCGAATTCGTACGAATGTACGAATTTTGAAAAATTCGTACGAATTTCCGATTCGTACAAAACTAATCGCACATGTCTAATAAATGGAAGTTTTGCTGCAGCAGGTTCTATACATGGTACAGATGCGCCACTTTACTAGCAGACTAAGGGGACCCCCAGGCAATTTATTTAAAGGAACTTTTCAAGTTTTAAACCTGAACTTCCACTTGACGTCCTCTTTTTTCAGTTTTTATTTTATTTTTGCCTAATGATCCTGACAGTAACCCATATTCTGTGATAGGGTGACAGCAGTCACTAATCAAACTATATCCACGAAAGAACAGCATTTTCACCCTTGAACAAGACTACAGAACAACCCTCCTCTTCCCCATAACATAAGGAGGAGTTGTTCAGTAGTCCACAGACATAGCTGGGAGTAATTCTAACCGATAATAGTCAGCACAGAAAGTTACCAGTTTACACTATTTCTGGCAAGAGCAGCAGGTATTTTTTGCACTTATCAAACAAATATAACAAAATGCTTTCCATTAAAGGCAAAACCTTTGTTTTTAATTTGGATAAAGCTGAGAGGCATAAGAAACCCTGTAATTTTTTATTTTTTTTGCTGTCACCCTCTCTATTTGTCCCGTATACCGTCATAGCCGAGAATTAATATACAATCCCAAATTGTGGGTTGTCACCAGAACAGGATTCATAGTTACTGTACATAGTTAGTCTGGTTGAAAAAAGACACAAGTCTATCTAGTTCAACCAATAAAGGGGGGGGGGATCCTAGAAAAATCATACAATCCTATATATAGAATCCTATAGCCACAGTTGATCCAGAAGAAGGCAAAAAAAAAACAGCAAAGCATGAATTAATTTGCTCCAGCAGGGGAAAAAATTCCTTTTGTGATCCCTGGAGAGGCAATTAGATATTCCCTGAATCAACTTTACCTATGTAGCGCTGGCTCCTGACAAGCAGGCGCTATTATTTTTCAAAATTAAGTTGCCTGAAGCCACAGTTGGGTTTCAGGCTAATTTCTCTAAATTTCTGGTTTCTGTACAAGTCCAGCTGGGTTGCACTGGGTTCTCCTTGACCGCAGGTGTCGATGTCACCGCCGGCAAGAGTAGAAACACAGTCGAGCTGGATGTATTAAATGCCACCTATTGCTCGGAACCAGCCCAGTGGGAGTGTTTTCCTGCTGTGCATTCTGGGAGATGGTATTTAAGGTACCGACGCCAGCGTGGGAGGGGAGTTTTTTCTGTCTGTTTGGTTCTGGTGGTCCTCCTGACCCAGCCCCGTGGCCCTCCTGGCCTGGGGTGCGGAGCTATATATCCTGTGTCTCGGGGCTGGCTGGCTCGAGGCAACGCAACTGAGAGGAAAGGCCCAAGCGGATCTTGGAGCCTATTGATCCAGGGATGGTCCGGTGCCGTCTCATCTGAAGGGAGAGGCCCAGCAACTGGAGGACCCAGGGGAGGACTCTTTCAGGAGAAGACCTTGTGCAAGGCTGGTTTCTCTGAAGGAGCCTGAAGACTTAGTTGAAGGACGCAACCCGGATCACTATACCTACAGTACCACCAGTTCAGCTGAAAGAGACTGGTATTGTATGGAAATATTCTTCAATCTCTCAGCGACGCTTACGTTTAAATTCACACGTCTGTGGCAGAGACTGTGTCAAATACCCCACTGTCTGCTAGGTCCAGTGAGAGGGGCTTATCCGGTGGTGTCTGGATCCAGTGAGATTAACTATCGTCTTCTGGATCTTAAAAGAGAACTTGAACCCAGAGGCGGCTCTCTAATTAGGCAAATTAGGCGGTCGCCTAAGGCCTTGCACTCACAGGGGCCTCGCGGCCTCCTAATTTGCCTGTGCTCAATCACTGATTCTCTCACTCCCCCCTCTTTATCTCACCCTCTTTTCTGTGTGCTTGTATTATTTTTCCTATTATGGGCGTGAGTGGGGCCTCATGTGTAAGTTTTGCCTAAGGCCTCACAAAGCCTAGAGCTGCCTCTGCTTGAACCCGCATTATCAAGTGCCTGAACTCCCCCCTAACCCTCTACCCTTTGTTGAGAGACTTTGTCTTTACTCTAAATAAATAACCCAAAAGAGAATTCAGTGTCAGTTTCAACATTCTTTGGGCCATCTTTCACAGGACCCTCAAGATGGGGGCGCAAGCAGGTGAGGTAACGGTAAGCCCAAATAAAACCAGTAGCTCCTTCGGGGGTTAGTGCTACACCTATAAATGTTAGAATCCAGTTATTTAGGAAAAAATCCAGGCCTTTTTTAAGCAATCCACTGAGTTGGCCATAACCAGCTCTTGAGGGAGTCTATTCCACATTTTCACAGCTCGTACTGTGAAGAAACCTTTCCCTGTTTGGAGATTAAATCTCTTTTTCTCCAGACATAAAGAGTGCCCCCTTGTCCTCTGTGAAGACCTTAAAGTGAATAAAGTTCACCATATGACCACTTATGTATTTGTACATGTTGATCATATCCCTCCATAATCTCCTCTTCTCAAGATAGAATACATTCAGTTCCTCTAATATTTCCTCCTAGCTGAGCTCCTCCATGCCTCTTATCAGTTTGGTTGCCCTTCTCTGCACTTTCTCCAGTTCCCCGATATCCTTTTTGTGAATTGGTGCCCAAAACTGAACTGCATATTTCAGATGAGGTCTTACTAATGATTTGTACAGGGGTAAAATTATATCTTTCTCTCTGAAGTATATACTGCTCTTAATACAGGAAATGATTTAGCTTGCTTTGGAAACTGCAGCTTGGCATTGCATGTTATTATTAAGCTTCTGATCTCCCAGAATACCAAGATCCTTCTCCACCATTGATTCCTCCAGTTGTACTCCACCTAGTATGTATGACAGGGACGTGCGGTGTGGTCAGTGGCTGGTGAGGCACTGGTTAGTATCAGAGCCAGATGCACACAGGTTACATACGCCGTGATTGTTAGAGCGAGAGCAATAATTCTAGCACTAGAACTCCGCTGTAACTTTAAACATGTAATCTGTAAAAAAAACGTTGCCTATGGAGATTTTTAACCACTTCAATACCGGTCATTTTCACCCCCTTCCTGCCCAGGCCAATTTCAGCTTTTAGCGCTGTAACATTTTGAATGACAATCGCGTGGTCGTGCCACACTGTACCCATATGAAATTTTGATCATTTTTTTTGCCACAAATAGAGCTTTCTTTTGCTGGTATTCGATCACCTCTGCGGTTTTTATTTCTTGCGCTATAAACAAAATTTTGAAAAAAAACACAATATTTTTTACTTTTTGCTATAATAAATATCCTAATAAAAAAAAAAAATGTCTTCCACAGTTTAGGCCAATATATATTCTTCTACATATTTTTGGTAAAAAAAAATCGAAATAAGCGTATATTGGTTTTCGCAAAAGTTATATCGCCTACAAAATAGGGGATAAATTTATGGCATTTTATTATTGTTTTTTTTACTTTTTTACAGCGATCTGCGATTTTTGTCAGGACTGTGATATTGCGGCGGACAGATCAGACACTTTCGACAATATTTTGGGACCATTGACATTTGTACAGCAATCAGTGCTATAAAAATGCACTGATTACTGTATAAATGTCACTGGCAGGGAAGGGGTTAACACTAGGAGCGATCGAGGGGTTAAATGTTTTGCCTAGGGAGTGATTCTAACTGTGGGGGGAGGGGACTGACTGGGGGAGGTGACTGATCGGTGTTCCTATATACAAGGAACAAACAATCTGTCTCCTCTCCCCTGACAGGACGCGGATCTGTGTGTTTACACACACAGATCCACATCCCTGCTCTGTGACAAGCAATCGCCGGTGCCCGGTAGACATGGCTGCCGCCGGGCACACGCATCGGCCATCATATTACTATGCGCAGGATGGGAAGTGATTAAATACTGAAGTTTGGCGCCATTCCACGAGTGTGCGCAATTTTAAAGCGTGACATGTTAGGTATCTATTTACTTGGCATAACATCATCTTTCACATTATACAAAAACATCAGGTTATCTTTAGTGTTTTTTTTTATATTCATGAAAAATTATGATTATTACATGTAGGAGAGAAGTGTCAGAATTGGCCTGGGTGGCAAGGGGTTACAATAAGTGATATACAAACAATTATTATATATTGTTTTTAAGGTAATTTACTATCTTTTCAAAAACTGTACTCAAGCAGGTGGCTTAACGGACAAATTACTGAAGTTTGAAGTTATAACTTTAAACCAGTAATTTCACAGTAAATAGATAAATAATACATATAACATATAGCATAATAATATATGATTTAGCTTGTTTATAACAGTACCTTTTCAACAGCAGCAGACTCTCATTCTCCCTCTTAAATTTGTGAGAAAAACATGGGATTGTGGGTAAATCTTTTTCTTTTTTCCTTCTAGTTAAGAGGGCTGGGCTGGAAGGGAACATTTGTCTTTTAGACACATGCCCCTTCTATGACACTGCAGTGAGAGGCATGCCTCCACTGTAGCATTTTTATTGGACGGCTGGGGATAATGGTACTTTACCATTGGTCCAAGACTCCAAGCTGTCCATTGAGCTCAGTGCCTCTGACAAGAAGTGAAGAGAGTCACTGTGAGTGCATCCTCCCAGTCTGCTGCAAACAGAGTGTGCCAGCTTGTATTTAAACTGGCCGCTCTGTATGTACTGTAGCTTCTGACAGGCTGTGCAAGGAACCCCCTATCTTTGGAACCATAGGTCGTAGGTGCCCTCAGGTCACCGAGCTATGACCCTCGAAGCTCGATTTTCTGCCTCACCTGCCTCCCCTGACTGCACGTACCTGATATATGATGCATGTATATTCGTAGCCCCCAAGTGCATAACTTTACATTTATTACCATTAAACCTCATTTGCCCCATAGTTGCCCAATTTAACAGTGCATCGAGGCCAGCTTGTAAATTGGAGACATCCTGTTATTCCATTGCATAGCTTGGTGTCATCTGCAAACACTGAAATTATACTTTTAATCCCAGACCCTATATATTATTTATAAATATATTAAAAAGTGAGGGTCCCAACACTGAACCTTAGGGTACACCACTGATCACCTTAGACCATTCAGAGTAAGAATCATTAACCACTACTCTCTGAATTTGGTCTTTTAGCCAGGTTTTTATCCATTTACAAACTGATTTTTCTAGGAATCCAGGAGTGGAAAATCTTCCAATGAAGATACTAGTTCTGGTGACCCTGGTTATGACCAGGGATTCCCTCACTTTGTGGGCATGTCTGCTCACTTTCTGTTTTGGCTTTGGGACAGGAGGTAAGTGAAAATCTCCCCAATGGTTCAAAGATGGCAAAAAAAAACTTGACAGGGGTTTTAACCCTCCCTACTTTATCCAAAATGAAAAAAAGTTGCCTTTAAATCTTCTTTACTTTCAATCTAGTAACCCTTTAGACTGGGCATGTATCAGCTCTACTATAAAACCCAGGCAAGAAATTGCAATGCTCCTTTCCTGCAATACAAAATAATATTTAATTAGAAAGTGACAATGAAAATATCTCAAAGATATAGACATAGTTACCTCTAAAAAACACACTATCAGCACTTTCTGTTTGCTAGTTGAACTTAATCTTCCTGTCTTTTTTTGACTCCTATAATTAGTATAAACCAAATACTGATTTACAACTATGTTTAGCACAGTTACATTGTGGATATCATGTGCCCAGAGACGGCTCCATCAGGTTTTTCGGGGAGACAGTGGTGAGGACCACATGAAAACTGTTGACACTCATATTTGTGATTTCTACTTTTAGCAGACCACACAGATAATGTCATGTTGTTTTTCTTAATCCTTTTTCATTTCAAGTCCATGTAATGATTGTTCCTGGCATGTATGCTCTTCAATTATATACATACTTCTGCTATTGTATAAAATGAGCATTGACTAAGGGAAGACTGCACATCGCTAGAAAAGCTTATTTATTCAGTGTTTTTAATTCTTAGTAAAAATGGACGGCTGCTGTAAGCAAATAGCAATATACTTGTGGCAGGTAAAGATATGTATATATACTGATCACATCTGCTTCATCCAATGTTATGTACAGCTGCTGCTGATAAATACAGAACATACAAGCCAGCAGGAGGAACCACAGCATGCAAGTATTTGAGTCATCTTAAGGTCGAATATTGCAGCTGCTGGGGAGCATAGAATGTAGCTGTTGACTTTTAATAAACAGACACCTGACCCACATTTCAGCGATGCGGGCGCCCGAAGCCTCACTCTTCTCCCCCTCCTCTCCGCGATGCTGGCATTGTAACTGTGGCCTCCCGGCCGTGGCTACACAGCCGGGTGCGCACTGAGCATGCACAAACCGCGCTGCGCATTGTGAATGGCCGGGCAATCTTCTGGGACCTGTGACGTGTCCCTGAAGATTGCAGGGAGGGAGAGGGAAACTTCTGCTCGGCGCCACAACACCAGGAGAGGAAGTGGGAGCTGGGTGCCTGGCAAAACTGGGTACCTGCTCCCCCCTCCCCCCAAAAAAAAATTACATGCCAAATGTGGCATGTCAGGGAGTCACCAGCACTTAAAGCAGAAGTTCCATTTCTGGGGGGAACTCCGCTTTAAGGTCCCTTTCACACCGTTCTACCTTTGTTTCCCCACAGTGCAGTGTACCTGTGGTTTTTGTGCAGGTTAGCCATGCTTTTCCATAGACTTTCATTAGACTGGGTCATTATGATGCATGTTCTGACAGCGCGCCAAAAGTCCTGCATGCAGGACTTCTGGTACACATAGGCAGGTTTCACTACAGTATGTTAGGAAGAGCTAATGTTCTGAGCCCATCAGTCCCTTGGAAGACACAGGGAAGCCATAGCACTATCAAGTCTTGGAAGATGCCATTATTGAGCTATCACCTTACTGAGGTACACCTGGGCAGCCTACTTGAGTCAGTTAGGGAATGTTTCACTGAATTATTAATGTTGGACTTTGCTGCAAAATGTTCAGTAAAGTTGCATCAACTGTTTTAAGCCTGCTACAGTGGTGTCCCTCCTAAATGCAATATACAGAGGGGAAGTGTGTGTAGTGACATGGGACAACATGCTACAGAAGGACTCTGTATAATTACTGAACACAGTGTAGGGCTCATCCCTAAGTCAGGGAATCACCGTAATGTTTGATTCTCACCAGATTGAGGTCCCTGCCTGGTCCCTGGTATTGATGAGTGTGCTCTGCGCAAAAGGTACCCCACGTGCAGGGTGAGTGGCCCTGCCCACATATGCTTTCAAAAAATTCTCCAAAACCACCCAATAGAAGTCTAATAGAATGGCAGTGCAGCTAACCCACAAGGAAACCATGGCTACATTGTGCTGTGGCCAAACTGCATTGGATCAGTGTGAAGCCGCCCTTAATGGGACACCGGAAAGGTACAGTAAGTAAATAAACATTCCTTCTATGGGTGGGATTTTTTTGTAAAAGTTGCAGGATCACGTGACCAGACTGAAGTGGACTTCAAAAAGTTAAGTATAGAGATCTTTCTTTTTTTACACAGGGTATGCAAAATAGACAGGAGGAGGGGGGAGGAAACACTTTTATGAATAGTTAGCATTAGGCCTAAATACCACTTTACAGTTGAACTCCGTACAAATATAACATATTCATGTGTTCACTTGTACAGCAATAAAATAGAACCAACTTTTTTTTTTTTTTTGTGGATAGAGTATGTTCTTTGGTTCTCTTTTGCTATCTGTTTCCTATAGGGGATATTTCCCTTGACTCGTAGCGTAGCATGGGTTGCCTGTGCCCGGAGCAATTCAAGCACAAATCCTCCTACCACCAATGATACATGCCAGAGCCAAGGAGGTGCCTAGCTTGCCTCTGGTGTGTGTGTTGTGACAGGCAGCCTGGGAGAAATGCCGACTGCTGCAAATGTTGAGATCACAGTACTAGGGACTGAGGGCACCCCACATAGCACCCCTACTCGCATCTTTTTGCTCCCCTAGGAATTTTGTACTTGAGGCACCATCTCCTATGGCCCCACACTATGCCATTGCCTTCACTTCCTGTCCCAAAGGACAAAACAGGAAGCAAGAGGAAATCTCTCCAAAGTGAGAAATCCCTGGTTGTCACCAGAACTAGTGTCCCAAATTGAATATTTTACCCTATTACTGTTTTGGAGATAACCCAAAATTTGGGATTGTCTTTTACTTTCACTTCCGATGATAATGGTAAATAGAGGTGGGGAATTTCCCTAATGAGCAGTAATAAAAACCTGATAGGTGTTCTAATTCTTCTTCATTCTATCCAATAAAAACTTTTGCCTTGCCCACTTGCGGACCAACCGCCGCAGTTATACTGCAGCAGGTTAGCTCCCCTGGGCGAGCCGTCGTAGCTGTACAGCGGCCGATTTAAAAGCGTTAGGGGGCACGCGCGACAACGGAGCCGATGCACGTGCCCGGCGGTCGCGATCTCCGCCAGGCACCCGCGATTGCTCCTGAGAGAGCCAGAACGGAAGTCTGTCAATGTAAACAGACAATTCTTCGTTCTGTCAAGGGTGAGGAGACTGATCTGTTGTTCCTCCTGATCACAGTAAAAAAAGATACTAAAGCGCTGGTATGTATAAAAAGACCATAAAACCTGATAAAATCAAATAAGATGGCTAAATGAAATGCAGCTCCCACCAAAAAGTGTTCCCACACTTAAAAAGATATAGTAAAATATACAAAGTTTGTATAGATGGTGCGCAAAATCAACCTTATTGATGTAATAGATCGAAATTATAAGTATGACGATGTTAATGCATCCAATGCATACTGTGCATATACACTATTGCCAGCAGGTCCAAAGTGGTCAATAATATATGAAGAAAATATATATAGTCTAAGTGGATAAGTGATCCAAGTGGCTGATGAATAAAATATGCGTATAAAAACGGTGAATAAATAAATAAAATATATCAAACGTGCAGATAGAAAATACTCCAAAAAATGACACTAGGCAGCTTAATGTCATTAATATGTGTGGTGAAAAGATGTGCTCAAAGGTGAACAAACCAGTATTAAAATGTTTGATACAATAATAAATAAATTGATCAATCAATATTGGTTACTTCCTTTAAACAATAAAGGATTGGATGTGTGTGTGTGCTCTGTGAATAAAGAGCACCTGGTGTTTGTTCCACAAATGTGATTAGTAACAAAAGGCACTGTTACTTCCTTAAAACGATGAGTGAAGAGACTGTGCTGTGAGTAAAAACAGCTGATGTGTAGTCTGCAGACAATCAGCTAAACATATACTTAGTAACAAAAACAATTTTATGTATCACATTAACTCCCACAATGTTACTATGTATCATTTATGCAGTTAATGCAAGCAGTGGGGAATGTTGAATTGCTGCTATACATCTAAATAGGGATAAATAAAAAGGAAACAGGTAAAACTTCCCTTTACTTTTCCTGATTTTTGTTGTGGGTATGTTCTTCTGAAAAAGATTATTTTTCAAGTGCTGAAAAAAAGAAAATACAAAAAACCATTGCGCAACCTCCCTGAACTGAATAAAACATGAAATGCCTGTGTATGTTGTTGCACTCACGTGTACCCAAGAAATCAGATCGCGGTTAACTGTATTCAATGGTCAGGCTTCTTAGCTGGGGCTGTCCGCCCTTCTCCTCCTAGCTGAGATCCGTGTCTTACACGGCGTCACTTTAGGCTCCTCCTCCCGACATGTTGCATCACAGGACACGTGACTTTTTCAAGGGAAAAATATTATAAATATATTAAAAAGTAAGGGTCCCAACACTGAACCTTGGGGTACACCACTGATCACCTTAGACCATTCAGAGTAAGAATCATTAACCACTACTCTCTGAATTTGGTCTTTTAGCCAGGTTTTTATCCATTTACAAACTGATTTTTCTAGGAATCCAGGAGTGGAAAATCTTCCAATGAAGATACTAGTTCTGGTGACCCTGGTTATGACCAGGGATTCCCTCACTTTGTGGGCATGTCTGCTCACTTTCTCTTTTGGCTTTGGGACAGGGAGTAAGTGAAAATCTCCCCAATGGTACAAAGATGGCAAACAAAAACTTGACAGGGGTTTTAACCCTCCCTACTTTATCGAAAATGAAAAAAAGTTGCCTTTAAATCTTTAAATCATGTTGCATCACAGGACACGTGACTTTTTCAAGGGAAAAATTCCCTTGAAAAAGTCACGTGTCCTGTGATGCAACATGTCGGGAGGAGGAGCCTAAAGTGACGCAGTGTAAGACACAGATCTCAGCTAGGAGGAGAAGGGCAGACAGCCCCAGCTAAGAAGCCTGACCATTGAATACAGTTAACTGCGATCTGATTTCTTGGGTACACGTGAGTGCAACAACATACACAGGCACTTCATGTTTTATTCAGTTCAGGGAGGCTGTGCAATGTTTTTTTGTATTTTCTTTTTTTCAGCACTTGAAAAATAATCTTTTTCAGAAGAACATACCCACAACAAAAATCAGGAAAAGTAAATGGAAGTTTTACCTGTTTCCTTTTTATTTATCCCTATTTAGATGTATAGCAGCAATTCAACATTCCCCACTGCTTGCATTAACTGCATAAATGATACATAGTAACATTGTGGGAATTAATGTGATACATATAATTGTTTTTGTTACTAAGTATATGTTTAGCTGATTGTCTGCAGACTACACATCAGCTGTTTTTACTCACAGCACAGTCTCTTCACTCATCGTTTTAAGGAAGTAACAGTGCCTTTTGTTACTAATCACATTTGTGGAACAAACACCAGGTGCTCTTTATTCACGGAGCACACACACACATCCAATCCTTTATTGTTTAAAGGAAGTAACCAATATCGATTGATCAATTTATTTATTATTGTATCAAACATTTTAATACTGGTTTGTTCACCTTTGAGCACATCTTTTCACCACACATATTAATGACATTAAGCTGCCTAGTGTCATTTTTTGGAGTATTTTCTATCTGCACGTTTGATATATTTTATTTATTTATTCACCGTTTTTATACGCATATTTTATTCATCAGCCACTTGGATCACTTATCCACTTAGACTATATATATTTTCTTCATATATTATTGACCACTTTGGACCTGCTGGCAATAGTGTATATGCAGAGTATGCATTGGATGCATTAACATCGTCATACTTATAATTTCGATCTATTACATCAATAAAGTTGATTTTGCGCACCATCTATACAAACTTTGTATATTTTACTCCTCCTGATCACAGCCATCATGTGATCAGGAGGGTAAATCACAGAGCCCTCCTGCCAATCCAAGATGCGGCGTGTCCGGGGGGGACATGTGCGCAACGGGTTTGCGCGCCTGAGTGGGCAGGCAGCCGCGCAATCCCTCTCCTTCTGAAGGACGTTCAGGAACGTCCACTCAGAAGGAGGAAGCGCCCACTCGTTTATGTGCAGTGGCCAAGTGGGAAGTGGTTAAAAACCTGCTTAATTTGTAGGATGTCTGGTGTGAACGGCTTTCCTGAGGTCATTCCACAGCATCTCTATGGGGTTAAAGCCTGGTA
Source organism: Lithobates sylvaticus (assembly GCA_028564925.1). Classification (NCBI taxonomy): domain Eukaryota; kingdom Metazoa; phylum Chordata; class Amphibia; order Anura; family Ranidae; genus Lithobates; species Lithobates sylvaticus. The sequence goes on from CM053026.1 coordinate 120,297,858, forward strand.
TTTGATTTGGCCACTCCAAAGGCTGCAGTCTCTTTTTCTGAAGCCAGTTTGTAGTGGTGTCAGGGCTGAGCTCAGCCCTTCCTTCTCAAAGCTGGCCGCTCAGCTGTCAGCTAATTGCTAGCTTCTATCTCTCCACAGTGACTCGCCTGTTGATGATATCCTGCTCGTCAGTCTTGCCTACTTAAGCCATCCAGTCCAGATGATCTTCTGCCTTCGCCTTGGTCACATCTCTAGAGACGCTCTCTTGTGTTCCTATTAAATACTTGCTTGGCTGACATTCCTTCTGGCTCCAGATTCTGCTTGCTGTTCTACTACGCTCATCTCTGGCTCCCTGACGTTTTAGCTTGTCTGACTATCCGTTCCGGTTCCTGAACTATGGCTATGTTTTGACTACGTTTACTCTGTTTACCTTTTTTTATTATTATTAAACAAGTGTTGTTTAACTGTACTTCTGTCTCAGTCTGATTCATGGTTTCTGACAGGTGGATTTACTTTGACGCTTAGGGTCATTGTCCTGCTGCATCACCCAACTTCTACTAAGCTTCAGTTGTCAGACAGTCCCCCTGACATTATCCTGTAAGATATTATGGTAAACTTGAGAATACATTTTCCACTCAATGATGGCAAGTGGTCCAGGCCCTGAGGTAGTGAAGCAAGCCCAAATCACCATGTTGCCTCCACCATACTTCGCCATTGGGACGATGTTTGGTGTTGGTAAGTTTTGGCCTTTTTGTGCCATACATAGTGCTGAGCATTCTTCCAGAGCAATTCAACTTTTACTTCATCAGTCCACAAAACATTTTTCCAGTAGCGTTGTAACTTGCCAAGGTGCTCTTTGGCAAACTTCAGGCTCACTGCAATGTTTTTGTTGTCTATTGCATGCACAGTTAGGCGATAACAGAATGTTGTCACACCATTACAGGAGGTGCCTGAACAGGTGCATTCATGGCAGGATCAACAGGTATTCTTTAAATGAAAGCTGCAGGTTTAAAATAATACAATCGGAAATTTTATTACCATGCTAAGCTTATTTGAGATTTTAGTGACTGCACATCATTTTTGTGGTGTGTTTTCAACACAGCTGCTTGTAGTCTAAACCAGGGCTGCAGGTAACCCAATGACAGTGTCTGAAAAAAGGACCTTTAATTTCTCCTTTTGTAGCACCCTCTAAAGTGTGCTAGAAGTAGTTGTTAGTGCAGGAAAATTTAATTTTGAAGGCCTGGGTTGTGAATCTGGGTCAGGGTTCAGTGACTAGGGGCTGGATGACTCATCAGGCAGCTCTCTCTGACACTTCCTCCTGGTCTGGAAGCTGGAAGAAACTCCAACAGCTGAAGGGTGGAAGTAAGGAGGAGCTGCCATGCATATTTATGAGGTCCTCATAAAAATCCCTAGCAAAAAGGGTCTGGAAGGGGGCAGGCCACCTAAATAGACATGAGTCATGCCAGCAAGGGCAGTCAGGTGGAAGATGAAGATGGAGTGCTGAGGAGGCTGTTGGTGGTCCTTGAGGATACCCTCTAGTCTGGGGGGAAGGGTGACTTCGAGCCTAGGGCTCGGGTGCTGAAAGATACCCCCTAAAATACACAGAGGAAACCCTTTCTGGAGGCACAGAAGCAGGAGCAGGTCAGCACGTCCGGGAGATCCCTTGAGAGTCAGCCGGGTGGGCTGGTAAGTGTCAGTCTGGAGGATTGAGGGGAAGTTAGTCTGCAGGCCTAGTGAAAGGGGCAGCTACAACCAGGCAGGTTGGCAGTGCCTGAAGAGGTGGTGCTGGGAGCAGTGACCACAGACAGGAAGTACTGGAAAAAGTGTGAGCTGTGCTACCCTATCTGTTCTTCAAGTATGGGGGCTGTGAGTCCCTGCTTTATAATGTACATTTGCTACAAAAATACTACAGGGTGACATAGCTGGGTTCTGCAAGCAAGTGGGTGCTGGAGGAAGAAGCAGAGTTGTGTGTATATACAGTAGACTATATCAGGGATTCCCATCATGCCTCTGCCCTGGGTGTCATGCTTGTGGCTGTCAGAGTCTTGCTATGCCTCATGGGACTTGTAGTTCTGCAACAGCTGGAGGTCAGCTAATTGCATATCCCTGGACTATATATTATTATTATTATTATTATACAGGATTTATATAGCGCCAGCAGTTTGTGCAGCGCTTTACAACATCAGGGAAGACAGTAAAATTACAATACAATTCAATACAGGAGGGATCGGAGGGCCCTGCTCATTAGAGCCTATGTATAGGAAGAGTTGTCCCTGAAGCTTTGTTCTGAAGTTGAATGGGCATCCCATAATCTCCCATCCCTATCTAAGTTTATTACCCGCAATAAAACAAAAAAAAACAAAGTCATGGACTGTTCTCTGGCTTAAGAGTGCATGTGAGAATTCGATGTGTCTGGCTGTGCAGGGTGGGGGATCCCAGTTTACTTGCGGCTCCTTAGGGGGTGTGCTACACTTTATTGAAGGCTACATATTAAAAAGATTGAAAACAACTTTTTAACTTACAAAACCATGGCAAAGCTTATTTAGGATTTTAGTGACTGAGTTTACATCTTCTTTAAAGCAGACCTTCACCTTTCACTTTTCCTTAATATTGCTCCCCCCAACCCTTTTTACAGAATCATATATATTTTTTTCTTTTAAACTACCTTATTTTGTGTACCCTGCTAGGACGTTCGCCTAGGGGAGAATGGTGTAGTCACCTGCCTCTTCTTGGGATACCACATCATGGATCACAGGAGGTTTCAGAGCTTTTTACATCATTTACATCACATTGCTCATGCACAATTTGCACCATCAGGGGGGCAGCTCCAAAGACCCAGAAGAAACAAACAGACCCTAATTACATCAGAAACTAAGGTGGCGGCACGGGACCCAGCATGTGGTGGAGCAGCAGCACAGTTCTAGATTTGCAGAGTGGGGTGAGTATGCTATTTCAACTTAATACAGCGGACAATGTAAGATGGGGCTAAGATCAAACATAACCTTGGGGGATGCTGTGTGAATTCCTCTTTAATTCCAGCATCTCCAAGATAGTATTTTAGATATACTACTGGTGCCACATGCTACATCAGAGGGACAGTGGAAGGTTAGGTAGGTAAATAAGTAGCTAAAAAGCTGGTGCAGGTTAGAGGAGTTGAGGTTTCTGTAGAACAGGGATCACTTCACAGTAAAGCCTCGTACACACGATCGGATTTTCCAATGGGAAATGTGTGATGACAGGCTGTTGGCGGAAAATCCGACCGTGTGTATGCTCCATCAGACAATTGTTGGCCAACTTTCCGTGGACAAATGTTGGAGAGCAGATTTATAAATTTTCCATGGACAAATGTCTGTTGTCGGATTTTCCGAGCATGTATACACAAGTCCGTTGGACAAAAGTCCAAAGTACATACATCCATGCTCGGAAGCAAGGACGAGCCAGAAGCGGTCAGTCTTGTAAACTAGCGTTCGTAATGGAGAATTGACATTCGTGACGTGGCAAATTATGAAATCTCGAAATGCAGCGCACATTCTCTTCTTCTTTAAGGCTGGATTCACACCTATGCATTTTTTGTGCTTTTTGCATTTTGCAGATTTGCACTACAGAACGTGTTCCATAGGAAACCATGTTAAATGGACTGTAGTGCAAACCTGCATAGGTGTGAATCCAGGCTAATGGGGTAATAATGAAGCTGCTTTGCTGGTGATACTGATGGAGTTATTGCAAACACATTTTCAAAAGCTTTTTTTTCTAGTGATATCAGGAATAATATTATTATGATTTTTTTTTATTTTTATTTGGGCAAGTTACCACAACACCATTATCCCATAGTTTTTAAGATCAAAGATACCACTACTGTATGTTGGTGTCCCTTGTTAATTTTACGTTGTATTTTTTAAAATGTAACTGCCTACTCCCAAAATGTCATTTGAAGTAAAACACATAGCCAAATATTATTTTACACAATTTTTTTATTGTTTATTAAAAAAAGAAAACAAATAAAATTAGACATACTATCTGCCAATAGAACTTAACCAAAAAGTGCATTTATGCATCCAAAAATATAGAAAATATACCAAATCAAATCATTATTGAGCCAAAAAAATTATGTCAAAGCAATAACTCCAAGGCCAATAATAAATAACACGCTATCTCCTCCGATTCCGCAACATGTCTGGTTGACGAACGGCTGTTCAGAAACTAACCAAAAAGCCTGAAATGGAAAACGCGAACTGAAAAGCGCTAAATGAAAAGCGCGAAAAGAAAAGCGTGAATCAACACTCATAAAACTTCTACTAACACTAAATTAGCAGAAGGAGCCCAAAGAGTGGCGCTAAAGAGCTGAAAACCCACGTAGTACGTCGCTATGTTCGTGATTGTTGGCCAACAATTGTGTGCCGTGTGTATGCAAGACAAGTTTGGGCCAACGCCCTTCAGACAAAAGTCCACGGTTTTGTTGGCGGAAAATCCTATCGTGTGTACAAGGCTTAACCCACAGCTTTTTTTAATAACAAAATAGATGTGCGGATAAAAATTCAAAATAATAGAAAGGCAGAAGATTATATTTTTATTTATTTTCCTTTTTTAGGTTTCTGACAGATTTTCCCATTTTACTTGATTTGCATTTACAAACATCCTCTTTCAGTTGGCAGTTTTCCTGCCAGCATTTTTTAATTTGTGATGTGTACACCATGGGACTGCACTTTCCCTCCTCCTTCTCCCCTATCTAGTATTTTACGGCATGTCTCATAACTGACATTAACAGTTATTACAGTAATTCATTGTGAGACTTAATGTCAGATGTGTACATTGCATACAAAGCAGAGGCAGCATACCCTGCACTACATTCTAAAAAAAAAAGGTGTAGGAGGATCCGAACAAATCTCCAGATTCTGGCAATAAAATGATTTTGAAAAGTGTAGAAGAGGAATATGGAAAAGAGGGTTACATGTGGCATTTTCCTTAAAACAGAACCTGTACTATTTCCATTCATCCTCGTCCATGAGATGAGAATGACAGGACGTCCGTGATAGGCGGAACACTGCACACTGACTTACTGCTGGGAAAATTCGCGTCCGCCTATCACGGACGGGCGGGAGGAGGAGGCGCGGCTTTTGAACACTGCCGTCTGTCTGCATGACACGCTGTTCATGTAGGCAGATGGCGGTGACTCGAGTATAAGCCGAGGGGGGGCTTTCAGCCCTAAAAAAAGGGCTGAAAATCTTGGCTTATATGTGGTGACTGCAATCGTTTTCTTTTTTTAGACTTTTTTTTTTCCTGTTTTCACCTGGTGATGTGGCCAGTAAAACACCTCCTGTATTACAGTGTCCCCATTCTCAATTAAGGCACATAGGGGGCATATTTAGACAAGAGCATTATCAGTCTGGGGGGAGTGTAGTGGTAAATGTACTAGCAGATTAAGATACACTAACAAATTGAAGCCAAACACCTTCTCATACTTTATAAACAGTTGCAGCAAATAGGTTTTGTTTCCTTTTGGGATAAAGGATTTACATAAATAAATAAAAAACTGATCATTGTAAGCACCCTTGCCAGTGTTAAATGGTGTATTTCATCTCTATAAACTGATACATCTGGAAGAGAGCTTGTTCTTTTCAAAACAAGATGAAAATAAAGGAAAGAAAGCCTAAACAAGAAAATGAATACCATTGCGTCAAAGAATTGGTAAACTGTAATATAATAAATATTTGATTTTGGGTTTAAAGCGTTTATTACCCCTAAAAAAAAAAAAAAAAAAAAAAAAGGACCCTGTTCCTTCTTTAAATCAGGGGTCTCCAAACTACAGCCCTTTAGTTGTCAGGAACTACAATTCCCATCATGCCTAGTCATGTCTGTGAATGTCAGAGTTTTACAATGCCTTATGGGACATATAGTTCAGCAACAAGTAGAGGATCGTACTTTGGAGATCCCTGCTTTAAAGCATGAATAACAGCACAGTGCTTGTACAGTGTAATTTGGCCCCTTCTATCACCTAAAATACCTGTCTGATCCTGCCTGATTCTGCCCTCACCTCTGTTAACTGACCACGGTTTATCATGGATGCTGAGCCCTGACACCGTGGTCAGTTTACATGCCTCCGTCAGCTTTCCTCTCTGCTCTCCCCATCCTCTCCTCCCTCCCGTCCATGCCTGTCAGCTCTGTGTACAAGCCGCTCTTACCCTCCCCTTAAAAATAAATAATAATAAAAATTACTGCTCACAATCACTGCCTGCCCCTCTGTTAGTATAACATGTAGTATACAGTGTATGCCGTTTTTAAAATATTTCTTCTAAATACCTTATTGTTCCTCGCCGATCAGCGGTCACCTGACTGCCCATTGCTCTCTTCCTCTGATGTATGTACTACAAAGGGTGGTCACGTGACAGCCCGGCAGATGTCAGAGGGAGATCTCGGCCCCTCCCTCTGTAGTACATATATCAGAGGAAGAGAGCAACGGGTGATCACGTGACTGCTGATCGTGAGGAGCAATAAGGTATTTAGAAGAAGAATTTTTAAAAAACAGCATACACTGTATACTACATGGTATACAAGCAGATGGGCTAGCAGTGATTATGAGCACTACCTTTACAACCCCTGTAATATTTCTTTAGCTAACAGGTTTGCTTGATAGGCAGCCACTGCAGAAATTTACCTTCTCCATTCTCCATCAACGTTGGAGTTCTCTGAAATACTGAGTAATTCTGGGTATGGGGGAGCATGTGACTCTTCCCTTTCACTTAGCACCTGAAAGTTTAATCACCAGGGCCCACTACTGTCACATGGAGGTAGGAATATTTTAAATGTTTGTATTGGAATTAGATACACTTTAAACTGGTGGGAGGGTAAGGTAAGACAGGTATTTTATGGATCATGGCCATACAGTGACCTGTTACCCTTGCTTCCAGTGATGTAACAATAGCCATAGCAGCCTGTGCAAATTCTATAAGGCCCAGAGTGTTCAGGGAGGTTGTTAAGGAAAACAAACAATATGTGCGCATGAAAGGTAACACATATCTAGCCGTTTTTGGGGGGCAAACAACCACCCATCCCCCCGAGCGGCACCCACCCCTCCGATGTTTGCCGGTCGGTCCGGCACTTACCCCATCGTGGTGGGTGGCAGGCAGCCTGGTGCAGCGAGCTCCGGTCCTCTCCTCCATGGCAGCTTCCAGCTCCTCCCCCAGCCAATAGGGTGACCGGTGTCAAAACCTGCTTCCTGATTGGCCCAGAGGTTAATCAGTGTTACAACAGCGAGTATTCATTCGCTGTTTTACCACACTTGGGTGGGATCGGAGCGCACTCTCTGCGACCCGCGCCCACACCCTATATTGAAGCCTAGTAGAGCCTCTGGCTCTAATCTGTGCTTCAAAATAACAGCCTTCCCGCATTGGAATCCATTCAGCGGTGTCCTGAAAGGGGCCGGACCCATGGATAGGGGAGGCTGTGATGGATGGGGGAGGCGGCGCCCATGTGCCCTTAATGGACAGGCCGCCCTTGGCTGACATCGGACTGTTTCTGGTCACAGATTTAATTTGCCCAGCTGTCTTAGAAGTTTAAATGTATTGCCCTTAGAGCTCCTGCTGCAATTCCTAGCGGCTCTAAAACTACTCTTTACAATCTGGGCTTGCCGACTCGCCATTGCAGAGCGTCAGAGTGCATCGAGCTGGTGCCGGGAGTCTGACCTCCCTGTCTCATTCTCTTTAACACTTGGACAGGAGGGGCGGTGGGGGGCTTCATATACAGGACCCAATCTCCTCCATTTTCCTCCTGCAACCACTGAAATTCGGCTTCTCCTGCTCTCCCCCCTGCCGGCATTCTGCGGTTGCAGGAGAAAAGTGTTCATTATGCTATTCAAAATAAAAAATTTGAAATTCAGGACTATTTAATTTCATTGTGGCCCACAACTGGTTACCAAATCACTGAAGTGGTCCTCGCTCTTCATCAGGTTGAGCACCCCTGTATTAGGATCATAAAGTTAAAGGGACATCAAGAATTATGTAACATTATAAAACCCTGTGATCCTTTTTTAGCATTGCTACTTCAGCACTCCTGTTCTTTTTTTTTACTGATTACTGGACCATCTTTTTCTGTAGGGATAAAAGGGGGGCAATGACTTAAAACTTACACTGACGCCCTGATATCTGAGACAACTTTTGCAGTGCATTGTATAACTTTTTTAACCAGGGTGCCCAGGTTTCTTCAATTGTGCCTGGCAAAGTGCCTAAAAATTGATCAAAAATTGTATACAAGCCAGCAGGTGGAGGAAGCTTGCCTTTTAATCACACAAAGCCACAAGTTTTCATTGTGCCCCATTGCGACTTTCTAGACACTGGCATCCTAACAACTAATGATGTCATCAGTTGATAAGGAGGAAGTCTGTTGCCTCCACAGCATCCTTGTTTGACCCTCTTGTGCCCCTCACCCTCAGCACTGGGGTCACATTAGATGACTGAATTGAGGAAGAAGAGAAACAATGGAATACTAGTCAGTACCAGTGTGCAAAAGTTTATTTGCTTTGGAAGACTAAATCACCTCTAACACTGGGTGTCTACACGTGGATGTTGCTGCATTGTGTAAAACTATTAAAATATAATTTTTTTACATTTTAGAATGGGGTGCCTCGAGACTGTCCATAATTTTAAAGGGTGCCTTAACTGAAAAAAGGTTGAGAAACACTGGTCCAAAGGCTCGTACACACAGATAATAATTTTTGTCCAAAGAATTTTCGTACGAGTTTTGTATAGTGTGTACACAACTTTCAACAGCCGATTCCAAATTTTCGTTGGAAAATTCCCAAAGGGACAAACTCCAAAAATGTTCTCGTACGGGACCACCCCTGGATCAGTAGCCCCCAGGGCTTCTGGGCCTACTCTTCAGTTGCAAAGCCTCGGGCCAGCTGGCCCCGAGACATAAAGTAAGGCAGCACACACCTTAGGCCAGGAGGGCCATGAGGTCAGGATAACGAACCCCAAAAAATGGCGCCTGTACCTTAAATACCCTTACCCAGAATTCACAGCGGGTAGACCACTCCCTCCGGGCTGTCTCTGAGTAAAAGGGGTACCCAATGCATTTAGCCTGTTGCATTTCCAACACTTACCGGTGAGGACAGCGACACCCACGGCCAAGTGGAAACTAGCACAACCCAGCTAAACTGGTACAGAAACCAAAACTTTAGCATAATTAGTCTGAGCCAAACTGCAGCTTCAGACAAACTAAAATTTACAAAAATAATAGCATCTGTATTGAAAATACCAGCGCTACATGTACCTTTTTAATACGATTTGTACAAGAAAAATCTAAAAAGAAAGACTGCGCATGATCAGAAACAATAAACACCAAAAAAAAGTCTTTGTTGTATGAGAATTTTCATAAACATTTACCACACCCACCTAACAACTGTTCCCGAGCCACCCCATCAAACCATTCTCTGCAGCTATTACCTTTTGTACCATCACCCCCTCCCTTTAGAATGTAAGCTCTATGAGCAGGGCCCTCCTGTACCTTTTGTATTGAACTGTACTGTAATTGTGTTGTCCCCCCCTATACATTGTAAAGGGCTGCGCAAACTGTTGGCGCTATATAAATAATAATAATAATAATTTGAATTAGCACCATATTGATTGCGATATGGTAGTTGGGAAAAGGTTTGCATTGTTTGTAAACTACATAGTGGTATATGAAATCCTGAGATATCTAATCTAAGCCAACATTTAAATGCTCAGCTGATGCAGAACACAATCTGTAGGACACAATAGTACCATAATAGCGCATAGAACAGTATTGGATGTTATCATGCAAAAACAAATGAAACATAAGGGTCCCACAGGTGCATAGCCTGCAACATGCTGCAGTTGATTTGACTAGAAAACATCCTGTAAAACCTAAAGGGAATATCGTATGCTATGTCCTGTTTTGTGGTTACTGAGAGAAGGCCAGCACAATGCTCAGTCACTACTTAACAAAGACAATGATACTATTAGTGGGGAAGCAGATCAAGCGAGGTTTCCAAGTGTCAGCCTCTTTCCAGCCAAGCGGGTAAACGCCAGCTTGAGGATTACACAGTTATATTTGAATAGGCTTCTTCAGCTTATTATGACTGGCTTTACATAGTCTTAGAAAACTGATCAACAGGCAGACATCTGTTTTGTGGTTATGACCGAGGACCTGTAATTGATCTTTTTTTAGCTAGGACAGCTTTGCATGTCGGGGCACATAATTCACTCGCAGGCAATACTATGGAATCGCCGGTCACAAAGACTGTCAATCACCTTGAACTGAGAGACATTTACGATGCAGCAGCACGGTGCTAACTAGGACTCATTGATCAGCCCCGGTAGTGTTTGCCTTTGTGCTCAGCATACTTTTTATTTCACACCACAGATTTGCTCAATCACACATGTGCAGGGAAAGGCTTTGAAAACCAAATCATCAAACAAAGGTGGGAAATACTACTGTGTAGAACATAAGATTTGCGGGAGGGGCCGGAGCAAATGGATGAAAGTGATGCATGACATGAAAAAGATAGAAAATGAACATAAGCCACATAGACCCTTAATATGCAAACTGCAGGCACAGTCGGGGTTATTTACTAAAGGCAAATCCACTTTGCACTACAAGTGCAAACTATAAGTACAAAGTGCACTTGAAATTGTACTGAAAGTGCACTTGGAAGTGCAGTCGCTGTAGATCCAAGGGGGACATGCAAGGAAAATAAAAAACAGCATCTTCGCTTGCACATGATTGGATAATAAAAGCTTCCCCTCATTTCAGATCTACCCCTCAGATTTACAGCGACTGTACTTCCAAGTGCACTTTCAGTGCAATTTCAAATGCACTTTGCACTTGTAGTTTGCACTTGTAGTGCAAAGTGGATTTGCCTTTTGTAAATAACCCCCAGTGTGTCTTTGGGCCTTAAGGATATGTTCTACTGCTAGTTTATCCTAGTCCTTTATCCTATAATACTAAGTATTGCTTCTATCCCTTCATGTAGCACTTGCAGTGTATGTGTACCTGAAATCCACAATTACCATGCCATCTTCCCCTTGCACTTTATATGAAATCCGTATTTGTAAGCAATGTGGATGTGAATACAGACATTTTATTATTATTATTATTATTCATGATTTATATAGCGCCAACAGTTTACGCAGCACTTTACAATGTAGAGGAGGGGGGGCAACACAATTACAGTACAATACAGAAGGGACAGGAGGGCCCTGCTCGTATAGCTTACATTCTAAAAGGATGGGGTGGTACAAAAGGTAATAGATGCCGGGAATGATTTGATGGGGTTGTTAGGTGGGTGTGGGATAGGCTTCCCTGAATAAGTGAGTTTTCAGGGATCTCCTAAAGGTGGACAGGTTAGGGGCTGATCGGATATACCAGGGCAGGGAGTTTCAGAGGATGGGAGAGGCTCTGGAGAACGAGCATGAGAGGAGGTAACAAGGGAGCTAGAGAGCAGGAGGTCCTGGGAGGAGCGGAGGGGATGATTTGGGCGATATCATTTCCAGCTATATTTCATTCATTTTAGTTCTATTGCATAATGCAGCTCATGGACCAAACTTGTACTACTGTATGAGTTTATCATCTATTGACACAATAGGGCAATTTACTAAAGGCAAATACCTTGTTCACGTTTCAAAGGAAGTTGCACTTTGCAAGGGAATTTGCCCCAGAGCTTAGTAGATGTGGTGAAGTTTCACTTTGTAAAGAATACCCAATGACGTGCAAGGTATCTTGTTTGTGCTGGAGACCACGTTGGGCTGACTAGATCAATCACTGGTCATGGGTGGGTGGTTGTGTGAGCAAAGTAAGGAGGAGTTGCTCCTGTAGGTTATGCCCAGTTTTAAGTGATGGTAATGAATCCTCTTGGGGTTTGGGTTGCTGCTTTTTTGGTATGGCCTTATGGTCATTTCCACATGTAGACTTGGAAAAGCAGGAATGAAGGAGTTCCCAGTGTCCAAAAGAATGTAGATTTGAAAGCAAGTTAAAATGTTTTTATTGGTAATATTGACAAGTACATAAAACTAATGTATTTTGTGGGAAAGGACTTCCTCTTCTTCAGGACTGCTGCTACATTCTATTTCAATGGGAAAAAGTGCCGGATAAATATTTGAAATGTATCAGAGTGCACACTGACAGACTGATAGTTGTGGTTGCAGGTGCAGCCCTGAAGGAGGGGGAGTTCCCCCAAAATGTGTTGGCTTTTATGTACTTGTCGATATTACCGATAAATACCCTTTAACCTAGTTTCAAATCCTCATTCTTTTCAACACCAAGCGCTCCTTCCTTCCTGCTTTTCCAGTGATGTGCAAGGGAAATTTTGCTCACATATGATTGGATGATGGAAGTCGGGGCAAATTGCCTAGCAAAGTGCAACTTCCCTTGCAAAGCAAACAGCCTATTTACCTTTAGTAAATCAACACCTTGACTTTGATTTACTAAATTAATTGAGCATGTTTACTTTGCAAAGTAAATTTTCACTTTGCAGGAAATTTTTCTGTTTGCTTAGTAAATGTGGGGAAGCTGTGTAGACCTCAATCATCCAATCATACGCAAGCAAAAAATCCTGTTATTTAAAATTTTCCTTCCATGTGCTATTTGTTGCAAAGTGAATCTTTACTTTATTGACTAAGCTAAGTGGAAAATCACCATTTAAAGTGAAAACTCACTTTGCAAAGTAAAGATTCTCAGCTGCTTTGGTAAATTGGGATCACTATGTCTATTAAAGTATGTTATGTTCAAGTAATTGGCATTTTGAATAGTAGAGTAGAGACTGGTCAAAGAGGATTCCTCTTTGGCTCAGTTGGCCATCTTCAATATGTTTTTATTACATGTAGTGTAACCCCTAAGAATCCACTGATCAATAGTAATGTAGTGCAAACACGGCCAGGCACACAGCATTCCTCTCTCTGTCTGGCTCGACAGCAGTCCAAGGGATGTCTTTTTATGTCTTTGCATGAATTGCAGATTAAACTTGGATAGGAGGAGGAGGAGCATGGGATACCCCAAAAGAACTCTATTTCTAAAGGGCACTTCTCCTCCCACTGATACCCCATTAAGTCACATGACAGGTGAAGCAGATAAGATAGCATTTCCAAATGATTCACCACTGACTGAATAATGAATAGTGCCTTTGTGGGGGACAGAGATTTGCACACAGTCACTAGGGGTCAGTACTCACAATGCCACATGATCATCATTTGCCTTCTTCTGATATCCACTAGGCACGCTTCAATGAGGGAGAAATAAAACTCACAATACGCTGGACACTCGTCTCCAACTTCTACCAGGCGTGGGAGGACCCTGTGGTTCAAAGGCAAGGGTAAGCTTGTACATGATTAGCTCTGATGAAGAGGGTATACCTTTGAAACGCATAAGTCAGCTCTTAATTTTGGATGTCATCTTGTTGGCGTTGGACTTCTCTGGGTCCCACTATCCACTGTGCCACAAAATGGTGGCTTGGCATGCTGTATACCTTTATTGTTTGTGAGTATGTATTTACCTTTTTTTTAAATAAAGTATCCTTGGGATAATGCACTAGGCTGCTGCGCCCTCTGTCGTTTGTTCTTTACCAACTCAACTCCTGCTCCATGCCTCAGACTATTTATGGGATCTCTAACCACCTACTGGGCACACCTCCCCAAGGATTGTCTGGGTCCCCATAAATATTCAGACTGCCCTCCTGCCCTTTCCTACTACTGTGATTCCAGAAACCTCTAGAAGTGCAGGGGGACATAATCAGACAAGCAGACTGTGAAGCATTGAGCAGGCCAAAATAATCAACCACTGCTCCACTGACTACAGCCAGTCAAGCCAAGCTAAATTTGCCTAAGATCCCAATACTCTAACTGGGAGGGTACTACATACATATTCAAACCATTATTCCCTATTTTAGCTGCTTGCCGACCATATAACTTACATATACGGTGGCAAGGCGGCTCTGCTGTGCAGGATAACGTATCTAGTAAGTGATCCTGCACTTCTGGGTCCTGGGCACGCCCCACCGGGCAGCCCACTACCACTGTGATTAGACACAACGGGAGCTGATCGATGGGTAGAGCAAACTCCATTTCCGCCAGCACCTGCCGATGCTTGGTACACAGGCAGAACGACGGTCTGCCTATGTAAACAAGGCAGATCGGCGTTCTGCCAGTACAGAAGGCATGGATCCTGTGTCTCTGCTAAGCAGGGGCACCGATCCATGCCTCCCCTTAGTACAAGCACCTTACATGCAGTAGTAAAGCACTGGTCAGGCACACATTTAAATCGCTGCTGATGTTAACCCTTTGATCGCCGCTGATGTTAACCCTTTCCCAGCCAGTGTCATTAGTACATTGACAGTGCATATTTTTACAGTCTCTTATAAAATGGCGCATTTGGTGTTTCCCAGTCACCAGTAGGTCAAGAAACCTAGAGTCTGTAAGTCCCGGTCTGAAGTCAGGGTTCCCCATTACTGGGGTCAGTGGGGTGGGGAGGGGAGGGGCACCCTCAGCAGCTCCCGAGTGGCCTTCTGGGCCACCCTTCAGGTCTCCCCTACTGTGGGGTGTTTAGTCACTTGCTCTGGGTAGCCTTTCTGGCACCAAGACAACCCCTGAAGGTCCATCCCTGTCAGGCATTGTTCAATTAGGATCCATTGCTTAAGTGATCCATGGCCAGGGACAATACTACTAAGGCAATCAACCTCATCCAGTGCATATTTTTTAGCACTGATCACTGTATTAGTGTCACTGGTCCCCAAAAAGTGTCAGTTAGGTGTCAGATTTGTCTGCCCCAATATCGCAGTCCCACTATAAGTCGCTGATCGCTGCCATAAAAAAATCCCATAGTTTGTAGATGCTGTGCATTTTGCGCAAACCAATCAATATACGCTTATTTACCAAAAATATGTAGCAGAATGCATATTGCCCTAAATTGATGAAGAAATTATTTTTTTATTGGGTATGTTTTATAGCAGAAAGTAAAAAATATTGTTTTTTTTTTATAAATGTCAGTCTTTTTTTTGTTTATAGCGCAAAAAATAAAAGCGGCAGAGGTGATCAAATACAACCTATAGAAAGCTCTATTTGTGAGAAAAAAGGACATAAATTTAATTTGTGTACAGCGTCGCATGCCCGCGCAATTGTCAGTTAAAAAAACGCGGTGCCGTATCGCAAGAAAATGACCTGGTCATGAAGGAGGGTAAATCTTCCGGAGGTTAAGTGGTTGAAGGTTGCTAGAAATATATAAGGGTGTATAGCAGTGTGAAGATGGTTAATTCAGAATCTCCATCGCTGTTGTCCACTGCTACTTCTTCTACTGATTAAAGTTTACTAAAATGTTTAATTATTTCTGTGCTTCAGATTTCTGCTTCTCAAATAGTCCCTTTTCATTTTTTTAATCTTTTCAACTAGTAACCGTCATAGCTTCAGCTAATAATTTGAAATAGTAAACAGAGACGGTGCCCTTTGATATAACCCATTGAAGTGGAGGCTTATGATGAAGAAAGACTGGAAACAAAATGTACAGAACTGAGTAACACCTGAGCTGACTTTCTTCTTCCAGCTCTTTGAAGAGAGATGAGCTCACAAAGTTTGGACTTATTTAATTGGTTCACACAGCGGTCTGTTTACTTTATCATCTGTCTAATTCCATAATAATCAGTTTGTTGGTATAGGAGTACAGGGAATATATAATTTTTCAGGCACAAAAACTGCGCATCACCACCACATCTGAGACCGATTCGCTTTCCATCTGACAGGTGCCTCTCTTTGTACACAATCCAGAACACCGGCCCACGACACAACCAGTCATCAGCTCTGGATTACATGACTAAGACCCACATTTATTAAAGTCTGTAAAGTGTCTGACAATGATGAGGTCGCCTGGACCTGGGAGAGCCATGTGCAATTGAGCGTTCGGCTGTAATACTATATTAATGCGAGCGCAGATGCGCACACCACTATCTATTTCTATAGTTAATCATTTTCACATGCTTTTTCAATTTCCTCTTCCCTTTATCTCCAGTCAAGATTTTATTCCCTCTGCCAGATTCATCACTTTTTCTTCTTATTCCAACTTCCAAACAGCCACTCTTCTGATTAAGGCAATTATTCGACTTTTGGACCTCAACATCTGGAAAAACGATCATTTTTTCTGTATAAAAGATAGGCAGACGTACTTATGTCGGTGTATCTGCTTTCGACTTAAACTGAGCTTATTGCACTTAATGTAACTGAAAATGGAATCATGATAAGTGCACATTTTCTGAAGCACATGGGGTCTGTGTCACGTCTAAGGAACAGATCCTCTTATGTCATGCAATAATCTTTCAACCACAAATCCTCATTCTTAGACAGTCTTCCAAAGGTCATCAATATACCGAGCAGGGCTGAATTCCTCTTGTTTTACATCTACTCCAAGTAAACTGTGAATTGTCAGTTATATCAGTTCTAGTCGTCACGTTCAGTGTTTTCTGTATTATCTGCGAAGTTCACACAGCGCAGATAATACAAAAAAATAAAAAATTCACTTTCCGCTAGCTTTAATGTGCCATTTGTATTTCAGCCATGGATGGTTATTTAATCACTAGCTGCCAAAGCTAATTCTGACACTTCTCACATACATGTAAAAATATGTATTTTTTTTACTAGATAATTGCTTAGAACCTCTAAAATTATATATTTTCTGAAAGCAAAGACCCAGGAGAAAAATTAATTGTTGCAATTTTTATTTCACATGATCTTTGCGCAGCAGTTTTTTATAGGAAAAAATATACTTTACTGAATTTAAATAAACAAAAAACACAGTATAATACCCAATTGTTTGTTAAAATATAAAAGTTGATGTTACGCCATGTAAAAAGATAACTAACATGTCATGCTTTAAAATTGCATATGCCCGTGGAATGGTGACAAACTACGGTACTTGGCGATTTTTTAAAAGCCTTTTCAGGTTACCAATTTAGAGTTACACAGGAAGTCTGGTGCTAGAATTATTGTTCTGGCTTTGACATTCGCGGCAATACCTCACATGTGGGATGAGAGCACCAGGGCCATAGATAGGGGGGGTACCATCAGTCCTCCAGTTGGGGGTCTGGGCCAACAGGGGGGCCCAAGCAACAGGGTGAATCAGATGTTGGCAAGGAACGTGATCGGTATGGCAGGGGGACGATTACTGGAACCAAACCTCTGTATGGCTCTTTCTGCCGAAGGTGGCTTCTTCTCCACTCCCTCCCATTGGCTTTTTTCCTGCTGCAGAGAGAGCCATACAACGTATTGGTTCCAGTAATTGCCCCACGCCACACCAATCACCCTCCCTGTGCACCATATGTTTACCCATGCTGCCCATGCCCCCCTGTGTGACCCCCCACCCCCGCAGCGCTGCTGGTTTTCCTCCTCTTCTTCCCGCTAGCAGCTACAAGCACACAATAGGATCCTTCAAGATTGAGAGTAAGGGAAGGGTTAGGTAAATATGTCATCTTTACCAGCCCCTTCCTTCCCTGAATGAGCAAAAGGAGTGATCGTTATCACTCACTGTGCTCATTCATAACTGATGCATTGGGTGTATGGGGCCCTGTGTCAGGTTGTCGGTATAGGGCTCAGCTTCCTCCTCACTGCATTTGCTTGACAGAAGCAAGAGGCAATGGCTCCTGCTGCTTTCTGAGTCCCTATGTGAAGAGGAAGGGAAGAGAGGAGAGAAGAGATGCAGCCATGTACAGCGATGGATCTCCTCTCCCTCTCTTCCCCTTCACCCAGGACAGGAAGTCATTAAAGGTTTTTTACCTTATTGCAGGGAATGCGTTAAGGTAAAAAATAAAATTGGGTTTTACAACCACTTTAAGTTCATCTACTTTATTGCTATCACAAGGGATGGCCAGTGACAGGTACTCTTTACTAAGACATCTGGGGTTTATTAGAATCCAGATCTCTACTCTGCCCTCAAATGCATCTGATCAAACTGAGATTGGTTTGATCAGATGCTGTACAAGCCACTAACGGCTTGTAAACAACAAACCGGAAGTGACAAAATCCTCGTCACTTCCAGTTTCATAGACCACAGAGATGATCGGGAAAAATAAGCTTCTCCCTCATCTCTATGGTCAGCCCCGTGCAACCTCCAGTTTCAATCAAGGGTTCCCTGATGGAATGGGAGAGCCCGGGTAGACGGGGAGGGGGGTACCTTCTGCCACATGTAAAAGTAATGAAGCAGCTGTGTAGCCACTTGGATCACTTTTATATTATAGAGCATCGCCAGCTGAAAAAAAAAAAATATCAGGGTTATGACTGCAGGTGCAGCCATGACCCTGGTATAACCACTGAAACCTGAGGATGCATGGGTATGTCCTAAAGGGGGGCAAGGAGTTCAAAAAGAACTGGAAATATTCCTTATTAGCCCTCTGTTTTGTTTATGCTGCATCAGACTGACTGGGAGAATCAATTTTAGGGTCACTACTCACAAGTCTCCAGTACAGCTGCCGGTTTCCAGCATCCTCCAGACAGAACCCAATGTGTGAAGTGGCACCTCTCAGGACCAAATCCCTGGTGGTGTGGTTCTGTGGTCAGTTTCTGAGTAAAATTTGTTTACTTCTGGAGCTTCTGAGACCTTCTAGAGCAGCTGCATGGTCCATGGGCTGCTTGAGAGCAGCATCCCTGCACCTCTGGAACCCTCCTGGGGAGAATGAACCCAGCTTTACAGTATCTTAGACTATTTATATCCATGCCAGCCCCCCTATTGGACATTCCTCCCCAAGGGTTGACTGGAGCTCAAAATATTAAGGCTGGTTGGTTTGAATCTCCCACCCTAGGCTCTGGAAACTTCTTTTAGAGGAAAAGAGAAGCAATCAAACGCCCAGCCTGTGAGAAATTGATCAGGCCAGAACAATCATTGCTCCCTTGATTACAAAAGGAGCCAAAAACTAAATGTGCCTAGCATCCTACAAAAGGAGGGTGATACGATATAAAAAAAATATTCTCACAGTTTTATCATTTAATGTGTAAGAGTTCAGATTCTACAGCAGCAACGGAAAGTTTTAAGTAATTCAGATCTATAGACATAGCAAGCAAAGGGTCCTTAGTGCAGTAGTGAGAAACTGAGGCTGAAATATATTGATCCAGATTTACTGGTCTACAGTACATGCTTTGCATAGTGTTCCTGTGAGATGAGAACATCCTGAAGGCAGTCTTCTGAAAGGCACTAAATGCCAAATGTGTCAAGGGCTGATTTCGAATTATTTCCACACTCTGATGTTGTAAACATATGTTATGTGGGAAGCACAGAGGAAACACTGCAGAAGGTAGAGTGGGAGAAATACAAATACAAAAACACATTCTGTGCTTCTATATCCTGGGGGAAATCCATCCTTGCAATCTAACACACTCATATGCAATGCATATTAATGAAAACAAGGATTATAGTTAAAACTAACCCATGACTATGCAATAACACTTGAGGTGTGTGTGTCTACCCAAAACCAGTGCTCCATCATCTATATACTGCAGTCCATGCTAAGTCATTCCTCCAGAAATCATGTCAGCGTGGGAATGGGTTTTGTATAGTACATTTACATCAGTCCCTGCCCTCAGGGAGCTTATAATCTAAGGTCCCTAACCAGTGGCAGCCCATCTATTAGTGGCACCCGGGTGCTGCCCCCTCTCTCCACACCACCCCCTATATGCAATGGATATATTCATCCATGCACTACTTTTGTTGCAGTCTGGTGTGATTCAGCCCATTTAAAATGAATGGCATCAATCGCACTTGGTGTGAACCAGACCTAACCGCACATAGGTCTGTGCAGACTTGAAACAGCCCCAATCCTCCAAAGGCACCAAAAAATAAATTAAAAAAACTTTATTCACACTCCACACAAAATAAAGTGGAGCTACTTCTGAGCACCACAAAAAAAATGAATTTTTAATATTCAATTTAATTAAATATAATTAATTTTCAATTAAAAACAAACTCACCCATTCACTTATGTTATCAGGCTTTATTTTCTTGAGTTTTCTAAACAAAAAAAAAAAAACAAGACTTTTTATCACTTTAAATGTCTTCTAAGTGGTCTTATAAGTGGTCACCCGATCAGCTTCTCTCTTTCATTGTGAACATAAAAACAAAACAAAAAATGGGATTTTCACAATGCTTACAATCTCAGGAATAAAATCACAGCCACAAGTATAAAAATATATAACAAAACATTGTATACAAAACATTAAAGTATGATAAAATCCAATGATAAAATATATGTTTACTGTACTCCTACATCGGGCCCGAACCATGCTGTGTATTTAACAAAGCAGACCCCCACACAAATCACTACACCATATCCAAATCATATTACCATTATATTACAAGGTTAGAGTAAAATAGTCCTTAATAACAGGAGGTACTGTGTCTGTGAAAAATAGAAAGAGAGATCCTGATAGCTCCAATGCATTTTGTGGTATGTCGCATTTTCAGAAGACTTTAAAGATCAGGGGATATATACATTAGCAGTCAACATATTAACACTTCCCTAATAATCAATAATGTCAAATGTGAATCATATACTCACATATTGAAACACAGCAAGATATATCTATGAATGCTGCACACTACACAGGGCCAGAGACGAGAACCCCAAAGATCACGGACCAAGGAACAGGAGAAAGGAGTAGGTTGCACAAGGAGCCCAATAGTGGGGGCCATCTGGATAAAATCACACAAAAAGGGCAACTGTGTGAGGTGTACATGTATAAGTAACAAAAACATATCCTTCATATCTAAGAATCAATAAGACATAATGTTAAATGTTAAAAATGTTAAATTTAGTGCAAAGGACTAGAGTGAAACCTTTCCAGATCTATTGAAGAAAGTAATGGAAACAGCCCTGAATTCTCACCTCCAAAATGTGCTGTAAAATGTAATATAATAACATACGTATAATCAGGGTGTCTAAGAGAGAGAATACTAAATGGGAAAATAAAATGTTGTACTAAATAAAGTACCTTACAAATGTAACCCAGGATAATGCTCTTGCCCCAAACAAAATGAGCTCAAAAGTAGCACATAACAGAAGGGACTGCATCTGCCCAATATATGTGTGTATACCCAAGATAGTGCCCAATGTCAGCTCCGCTCCCACACCCACCACCATAGTAACCAGCACATTGGCAGCTTGGGTGGGTTTGCCACTGACCACGCATGGCCCCAATGTTGCCCCGCATGTTCAGTGGTAGCAGGGAGGCACCACCACTGAGCATGCTTTTGTGTTCACATTGATTATTTGGGATGTGGTGCATTTCATTCCATGCTACATCTTTATAAAATTCCCTCTTTCATTTTCAGAGCTTAACTGAATAAGCTGAAGAAAGAAGCTGATTGGTTGCCATGCCCAGCTGCTCCATCTTCTGGCTGCTTCAGTTTTGATGAATACCACATATAATGTTTGCAGCATATGACAAGCTGTAATGATGCAGTGCCCATCCATGTCAGTGTTTCCCTAGAGTGAGTTCCTCTTGCTTGGAAGTGCAATGATGTTTCAGCTGACACAGAATGTTTAACATATGAGCACTAGAAATGCCAAACATTGTTACAAAACATTGTTATACTTCCAACTTTAATTGGAAAAGCACAGAACAAAGCTCTGGCAAAAGAAAAAAGAAAAAAAGAAAGAAAGTTGGAAATGAAAATGAAAATATTGAAATTTGCACCAATTGCTGTCTATTCTGTAGAAACAAGGACTTAAAATGGTGTGGCTAGAGCCCCCCACTATTACTAACTTAGGGTATTTTAGGGGGACCCTCTGGTTTTCTGCCTTGGTAACAGTGGTTCATTGGTTGTACTGTGCAAAATTTCCCAGTCACATGCCCCTCCACTTCTTCCTGGATATTCCTGCCAGCTCTCTAAAGTTCATTTCCCCCCTCCCTTTTGTTGCTGTATTTACAGGGAAAATTGTTATCTAGCCTAAGGCCGCATTCACACCTGAGCGTATCATTTTCAGGTGTTTTTAGGGCGTTTTTCTGGCGTTTTTTCTGACGTTTTTTCTGATGTTTTTCAGGCGTTTTTGCAGACTTTTTGCAGTGTTTTTGTACAGGTCACAAGGTCACTAATGAAAAAAGCTGAAAAACGCTTGTAATCTGCCTACGAAGAAGCACATGTACTTTTTAGAGCTTCAGGCATTTTGCTTCAGGCGACACAATGCTCAGATGTGAACAGAGGCCATTTAAATTAATGGGATTTTGCTTGTTGGGCGTTTTGGAACTTTTACGAGCTGGAAACTCTCAGGTGTGAATGGGCCCTAAAAATATTGACAAGACCTGGCTGCTCAGTTTAGCAAGTTAGCAGCCTGAATTATTTAAGATAGACCATTTGTATTATCTAAATATTTTTCTGCCAATGTTAATTAAATAGGCTACTTTAGCCTCAGCAAAATTTTGACAAAAATAGAGTCAATGGGGAAGACAAAATCTGTTTTTATTGTGCGATGGACTTTACAGTAAATGGCTTTAAATGGCTTCTGGGTACAGAAATATAAAAAGATGGCAAAAAAGTAAAATAAAAAGCAGCAAAACACAAATATTTTTCTTCTTTGGTAATAGATTTACATCAGCCATAAGCATCCTGTCTGTTACTAATATATCAGTCAACGATCTCCTGGATTTAATAAGCAAATAAAAATGTCAGCAACACTTTGGAGAATTAATTCTACTGATAGTTCCGATAGTAGGATGTAGTGGATACGTGGCACTGATGACAGACGGCACTAATACGTGGCACTGATGACACATGACACTGATGACAGATGGCACTGATACGTGGCATTGATGACAGGTGACACTGATAACAGATGGCACGTGACACTGACAGGTGGCACTGATGACAGATGGCACTAATATGTGGCACTGATGACAGATGGCACTATGTGGCACTGATGACAGATGGCACTAATGACAGGTGGCACTGACTACAGGTGGCACTGACTACAGGTGGCACTGACTACAGATGACACTGACTACAGATGGCACTGGCAGATGGCACTGGGGATGGCACTGGCAGATGGCACTGGGGATGGCACTGGCAGATGGCACTGGGGGTGGCACTGGGGATGGCACTGGCAGATGGCACTGGCAGATGGCACTGGGGATGGCACTGGGGATGGCACTGGCAGATGGCACTGGGGATGGCACTGGCAGATGGCACTGGGGATGGCACTGGCAGATGGCAATGGCGATGTCACTGGGCACAGATGGCATTGGGGACAGATTGCAGTGGTGGCAGTGGGCACAGATGGCATTTGATTTTTATTTTTTTTTTTTAAAACTTACGGCGCTGCAGCCGTTCATCTCCCCCCTCCTCACACGCTGTCTCTGTGTGAGGAGGAGGAGCGGCGCTGACAGATGATCTCATATGTTTACATATGAGATCATCTCTCATTGGCCAGGGCGATCGCGCTGTAAACGGCCGCTGTTATTGGCCGTTTACAGCAATCTGTGATTGGCCGTGTCCGAGGGACACGGCCAACACAGAATTTCCCTGCTGCGCGCTCGTGAGCGCTCGTGAGCTGTGGCCGTCATTCGGCTACGGCCGGATGTGAAGTGGTTAAAAACATCCCATAGAATAATAATGAATCTAAGATCCTTCCTTGGACACCTTGCTGCAATATGTGCCACGTAGCAATAACTTTCAGGGATAAAAAAAAACACCACCGCCACCTCCAGGTGAATTGCCCTCTCACTTTAGGAGAAGATCCCCTCGGGTCAAATCACACCTCTGGTATAATGGTCTTTAGTAATCCTGAAAGGAAGAAATGCTGTATATTTAATCCTCTGTATCTCCTCAAGTGTACTGGAAACTGCTTTTTTGGAGTAACTCAGAGCAAAAAGAAGACTTTCATTGCACAAAATAGCTTCAATAAATAGGTTTTTATTAAACCTAAAATGCCTACTCATTCCCTTGGGAAAGTCACCTGACCAGTGACGCAACGCCTCGGGCGGAGCCAGATGATGTCCCTTCTGGTGTCTTGGTAAACCCGGAAGGAGCGGTGAGGAGGCGAGTTTTTTTTTTTTTTTTTTATTTAAATCTTTATTTATTTTCTCATTCCCAATATTATTTAACATTGCTGTTGAAAAACATGTACAAAGACAATCACTTATCTCAATCTAAAAACTATTTTCGCAAACACAAAAACATATTATACCTGAAAGCTGTTTACGAGGAAAAATCCTATAACCAATTTCCTGCCAACTTTTCCTTTCGTGATTCCCTTTGTTGCTCTCCACCCCCTCCCTTCCCCCCATCCCTTCCCCATCCTAGTATATAGATATATGTGTATCCACACATGTCCATTCACATGTTTTGTTAAATTTTATTCCCTAGGGTCCGTAGGTACTTTCAGTGAACTATACTCCTTGTCCTTCCTCTTCTGAGCCACTAACATTTCTCCTTCTCCTTATCTACCCTGTCTAGTTGCTATATCTTAATTCTTGCCCACCTGCAGCGAGGTCCAGTTTGGTCATCCATAGAGCCCACATCCTATCATATTCATTAAGGTTACCTCTTTTTAAGTATACTGTTCTTTCTCGGCATAAGGTCTCATTTATTGTCTTAATCCAGTTGTTTACTGTGCGGGGTTCGTTTGATTGCCAGTTCAACGCAATCATTTTTCTGGCCTGAAATAGGCCTCTTAGGATCGCCACCATGGTGCTTTTCCTCTCTCCCCTTTCCCTTCTATATCCCAGTACACACACCATGGCTTCCTTTTCTAGTTTAATCGCAAATGTTTCTCTCATGATGCTGGTCACTCCCTCCCTATACCGGAATAGTTTAGGGCATTTCCACATCATGTGCAAGAGGTCCCCCACCTCTTGACATCTGGGGCATTTGTCGTCAGGTCTCCTACCAAACTTGAATAGTCGTTTGGGTGTGTAATAAGCCCTGTTCGCCAGCATCAGGTGAGATATCCTTTGTGGAGGAGAGACTGATACTGCCGAGGCCATCTCTAATATTCTTCGCCACTGGTCATTTGTTATTACTCCTATGTCTTCTACCCATTTTGTTTTTACCTTTTGAAGATTCCCTCCTGTACCCATTTTGTGGGTTATTTGCCCGTATATCTCCGAAATCAACCCTTTGGTGGAGCCTAAACGAGAAGGCGAGTTTTTGATGTATGCATTGTACAAGAAGATTGCTATGTGAGTAGGCATTTTAGGTTTAATAAAAACATATCCATTGAAGCAATTTTGCTCTGAGTTACTCCAAAGAAGCAGTTTCCAGTATTTTTATATTGTTTATGCTGCTGAAGCATCAGCAGTAGCAGGTTGTATAGGTGTGCAACTAAGAACTAGTTTTTTGGATTTATACACAGGTTGAATTAGCGCACCATTCTTTTCAAAACATTTTATAATTTTATGCTGGTGTGAGATCACTATTTATTGGTGCGGCTGTTCTTGTTTTACACATTTGTAATTTTTATTATTTGCACATAGCAGCGCTCAAGTGTCCCATACTTTTTTCGTATTAGTAACTTTATGTGAAATAGATATAATTTCTTCCCCTATTCCTCCAACGGCATGTACAACTGGTAAAGTCTGGAATTCTCCAAATGTCTACTTTAAGTGCTTTTCTGTCTCAAATGGTGAATGTATAATTTGTAATTGCACAGGATAGTTCAATCCTTTGACTGGCTAATTTGTCATCATATAACCAATAAAGCATTAAGATGGATTACACAAGTCAATACTGCTCTGATTTAAAAGTTATTCAAAAAAGCAAAAGTATATGTAGCACCTTCACTGTTGCTAGAATAGGTAAATTTCGTTTGGCCCCCCTGTAGGCAGGGGAGCATGGGTCAATTGTGTTTAGGAGGCTGTGCAGAGCTTCAAAGGCTGTGGCTCTGTTACCTCCCCTTGACTTCTAGAGCTCTCTGGATAGTTCTGGAAATTAGAGGGTGAAGGAACAGAGGCTGTAGCCTGAAAATGTATGGAGTTTTCACAAATCCCTGGGGAGCCAAAGCCCAGAAGGTGGGGAAACAACCCATAAATATTTAGAAGCCTGACAGTCTGGAAGTAGAGCCGGGGGTCCAGTCATCTGGAGGATACCCCTGTGCTGGGGGGCTGAGGAAAGCCCAAGAGAGAGAAGTGGGAAGCCTTATGCCTTCATTCAGCTCAGTCTAAGTTAAGCTTAACTGCAGACATCAAACAAAACCAGAGTCAGCCTGTGCATTATAGAGGCCAGTGCAGCAGCTTTCTGGATTCTAGGAGCTACTTAAAGGGACTTAGTGAGTACATACCCATACCTCCCAACTTTATGAGATGGGAACAAGGGACACCTATTAGCAAAAGTCTGTACGCAAAGGACACACCCCCTACCACGCCCCCCTTAAAGGACAATTGTACCAAAAAAAAGATTAAACTCATAAGAGCTTCTTTTACCACTACTATTTCTTTATATTGGCTCTTGAAATCTACAAATGCAGCAAATTTAAATTGGATGAAAGGTTCAGCTCTGCTCACTTTTGATAGTTAAATAGTGCATTTTATATACAACTATATAGATCAGACCAAAATGAGGGAAAAATGAGGAGGAAAGAGGGACAGAGGGACTTTGTGCTGAATGAGGGACAGCCCCTCAAAATCACGGACAGTTGGGAGCTATGCATACCAGCCATCACACCTGTCTGGATCCAGGGGGACAGCTTTAGTGCAAGACAGCCAGAAGCACCCCAATATCCCTAGCTTGGGTCAAGAGCAGCCAGGTGCCTTGCAATATAACTAGGTGCTGCATCTGCAATTTTACCCTTTGGAACTGCACCATCACTCCTACTAAGTGTGTAGCTCAGTTTGGAGTCAGTTCATAGCAGCCAGAGACTTTAGCAGGTCCTCAACGTTTATTTTGAAGTTTGAAGATCTTAATTTCTGAGCATCTCATGTATCCCCAATCCCCATCCTAATTCAACTTTCCTCTTGTATTTTATTGTATTATAACTGTATTGTCTCCCATTTATATTTGAAACTGCTGCGTAAACTGTTGGTGCTATATAAATCCTGTAATAATAATAATAATAATAATAATAATAATAATAACTTTCCACAACCTGAAGAACCAAATCCCCTAGACTGATTATTGAGAGAGTGTGGAAAATTGCTTTTGCATGGCTGTGGGTGCTGTGTGAGGGAAAAGGGCCCGAAATCCAGTGGTTCTTTCAGGGGTAGCTCTACATATATAAGAAACACTTGAATTCATACGTATTTTACATGTATCCAGCATTTAATTATAGAGTGATAGATGTATGCATTTCTCACCAAGAACAATGGGAAGTGAAATATAGTCTTGACCCTCTGAAAACATTCTTTAACTGGTGGTACAGTGTGGGAAAGGCTTATCACCGTATCTCTGTAGGCAAGGGAATCATTGGCACTCGTCCACACATTTTTCTTAAAAGAAAAATCAAGAGCGCAAACAAGAAGTCTTCCAGCAGCTATTCCTGTCCTTAAAAACATGCCACGTGGCATCATTTGATAACTGTCATATTACTTGGAATAACCAGTTTGCGTTTGGCCATCCTTACTTGCAGCCTTCAAAGACAAACGGAATCCTTTAACTGAGAAAACATTATCACTAGAAGCACAAAAGAGGATTGTGTCATGCAGATCACTTTTACAGTCAGTGTTGTAGCATGTTCCCCCCAGTGACTCTGGCCTTGATCTTGACACAAAAGTTCTGTTTCCTCTCAACTTCCCACCACTCTACTCCTCAAAGTGCTTTGGTGTGTCATTATTGAAGAGTTTATCAGATTGAGGATCCAGTGTGTTTACTTTGAACATGCCAAGTCAGATTCAATTGCTCACTCTCTGAACATTTTACATGACCACAATGAGAAGGCTTACATTTATGCTGATGTGGATGAAACATAACAAGGTTGACTCCAGCAACACCTGACCTATTTAGCTCAAAGCTGTCAGAACACTTATCTTAAGAGTATGCAAACACCTAAATCAAAGGAAAGCAGGGTGCACCTGAATCTTGTACAAGATGTTTCACTAGCTGCTGATGCTTGCTACTTATTACCTGATATTCTCTATTATTATTATTATTACAGGATTTATATTGCGCAAACAATTTGCAAAGCACTTAAAGGTTGACAGGACAATGACAATACAATTCAATACAAGAGAGTTACGGGGGTCCTGCTCGTAAGAGCTTACAATCTAATGGTGAGGGGCAAATGGTACAAAAGGTAATATTTGTGAGAGAGAAGAGCTGATGGAAAAATGTAAAGTTACCGGTTTAGGTAGGGGTGGGTTGGCTTCTCTGAAGAGATGGATTTTCAGGGATCGCCTAAAGGTGGAAGGTAGCTGGACAAATTGGGGTAGGGGGTTCCAAAGGGTGCACTCTGGAGAAGTCCAGGAGGTGAGCATGGGAGCAGGAGACAAGTGGTGGAAAGAGCAGGAGGTCTTGGGAAGAGTAGATAGGATAGTTTGGGTAATGTCTGGAAACAAGATTGGTGATGTAGCTTGGGGCGGAATTTTGAATGGCTTTCTATGTTATTAGTAGTTTGAATTTTATTTGTTGGGCAACTGGAAACCAGTGGAGGAAATGGCAGAGAGGGATGTCAGACACAGTTGGTAAGGTAGATCAGTATGGTCACATCATTCATGATATACTGCAGGAGTATAGCCTGTATAAAGGTAGGACTATGAGCAGGGAAATGTTATGAAGGTAAAGCCTACAAGATTTGGCCAGTGATTGGATTTGGATTACACATAGCACCCTGGCATGGTAGTTGTATGGAAAAGTCAGGGAGCATGGAGTATTATGAGCTTAGTTTTAGAACAATTTTGTTTGAGGAAGTGGTGTGACATCCATACTATATCAGTTAGTAAGTAAGTAATGTGAGAGGAGACTGAAGGGGCGATGGAGGAGTAGAGAGATGGATTTGGGTTTTATCTGAGATAGATTTGTGTGTGCCCCAGCAAAGGAATCAAGCTTTATTATTCATAATTGGGTATTTACAATACATATTATGGCAGTAGGCAGCCACAGCTGGTCTATAACAGCCCGTCCCCCTAGTCTCCATGCGCCGACCCTTAATCTCCATGCGGGGCACCATATGCATAGATTTCTATTAGGATTTTTTTTGAGGCACGTGATTAGAGCCTGAGGCTTAACACCTACAAGATTATTTGTTTCAAGAGTGAGCTAGCAAGGGTATGGCATAGGAGTGTCTCAGTCCAAAATTGTAACCATACAGAAAGAAATTGCCCACAGGACTTTACGAGGCACAACCACAAATGTAAAATTTACAAGGAATATTGTTATTTGGACATAACACAGAATTTACACATGCAAGTGATGTCACATACAATTTGCAAAAATCTGTACATAAATAGCCATCATTGCAAAGATCATGATATCACTAAAATTCCATCGAGTAAATACTTATATACTGATTCTCTACATGTTTTGCGAGACAGCACTCACTTCCTCAGGAGAAGTACATATAAATATCTGAAATTAGAGACAAGGTTGTTAAAAAAAAATTCACCTGTCTATCCAACTTACCGATGGAATAGTTCTATGGATCTCCAAACATATTCACTAACGATGTGGATTTAGTAGGTTTCTCAAATCTCCCAGGTAAAGGTAAGTAGATCAACCGGATGAAAATACCCATCGGTCCACATGTAGTTCTCTCTGGGGGTTGTGAAGGGGAAGAAGACCAAATTACTTGGGCTTTTTATTTATATAGTATGTTTTTTTACTTTAGCCAATGTTTTCATTAGAGAAAATTTAATGTCATATGAGCATCGGATATCAAAAGTGTGTTTTAATTATTTTTCAGTAGGAGTACAGTAAAGCACACCTACAGCAGCAGTATCATCAAATTAATTTGGTGGTTGAACCATAAAAAAATTGTGTTATACAGCCACAGTGGCAATGGTTAGGTGACTCTGCCCCAGAGTACAGTTTTATGTTTAGTGGTAGAACACAGAGAGCATTCCAGTGCCCTGCACCCCGCTGCTGCCTTACTGGCGCCCAATAACTTGCATGCTGCACGAAGAGAGCCTGGCTGCATGTTGGGCACCAGAGCTTTAAGCCCTAAGCCAAAGCAGTTCTTATTATCTTGTATTTATAGTGTTGAAAAACATGTAGTAGTACAATAAATAAAACAATAATCTCCAATGCAATAGAAACAAGTGAGGCTTTCTATATTAGGAATACATTTCAGCATAGTAGCTCACATTCTTACTGGGAAGTCCTTATTTTCCATCATAAAAATGGGTATGACCAAGAAAGTCTACGGCACACCCACACTTAATTGTTGCCAGTGTGTACCCCCCCAACCTTTGGCAAATTCTCCAGCAAAATGTAGAAATCATGTTTTTAAATTAATACATGAAATCAATGCATTCTTAGCTCAGCAAGAACACATAAAGGGCCTAAAGAGTTGTGGTCACATAATGTGTTTTTTTTATTGCAATGACTTGCTAAAAAATGATAATTTACCATCAATAGAGCTTATCAGAAGCATTCGTTTTAAGAACGTAATTTGCAAAGATCATTACCCATTTAAAAGATATGTCTTCATGTAGGAGTGCAAGGAAAATCCCTGAAATAACACAAAACGTAATGGTAATACTGGAACAAGGTTTGTGAAATTCCTGCTTGACTCCCACCACCATGTGCCCTCATCTTGACAGAGATAGAGATTATGGTTGCCACGGAGACTGGAAACAAAAAGGAAACTTTTGTCTAATTTGGTTTCTGAAGTCTGACAAGGAGGCCCTTGGGCCAGGCATGCTGGAAAGACATGATTATGACATTTTGGTG
The DNA here is from genome assembly GCA_028564925.1 of Lithobates sylvaticus. NCBI lineage: Eukaryota > Metazoa > Chordata > Amphibia > Anura > Ranidae > Lithobates > Lithobates sylvaticus. The sequence goes on from CM053026.1 coordinate 120,328,623, forward strand.
TCACCTCCCTTCCTATTTTCTCAATAACATGGCATAGGTCTGGTATTAATACAGTGGTCATTCAATAGCATAGGGGCTTTCATTAAGTAGAAGAAAACCTCTTTGCTTTACATTTTAATTTATTTGTTTTAATTATAGGCAGCCATCCAATGATGAAAGTTTACACAATTATTATGCTAGAAGCATGCATATTTCCTGCTGCATTGTTAGCTTATTCATTCATACAGCGATAATACACAATCTACTGCAACAAGGAGTTGAAGCCCTAATTTAAAAAGACTTTCAAAGATATAATCCAAAATATGTTCTAATAGGGTTTCATATATGTGTAGCACCTTGATGTTTAGGCAGGGTTGCTATTAAATTTATTTGTCAAGTGATAGTTGCCTTGGCCAATTGGTAGGAGATCAATTGATTTGTCCCTAATTCTGGAATTGCTGCACATTTCTCTTCTGTCGCTAGGTGGCCGGGCATCTGGTGACATTAGATAAGACAAGGGCATTGCAAGGACAGATTAGGAATGAATAGGGTGTCTCAGCCAATGGGCAGGGATTTTCTTGGGTCCTTGGCTTGCTGGGAGAGCCTATTTATTTGGGTGGAGTCAGGTGACTGGGGTTCTGTGCCACCTGGACGGCTGTCTGGGTGGACGTGTGTTGTATTTCCCCGGGCTGCTTGGCCAGAGACCTAAGGCCTATCCCGTGGACATCTGGCTGCTAGGCTGTCTGAGGACCTATCCAGAACCAAGAGAACAGTGTAGAGTTGGGACTGCAAGTTTGTAGTCCAACCAGAAGTAACAATTCCGCCGGCCGAGGAACCAGTCATGGTCGGAGGTAGAAGGAAAGCTGTTGCCACTAAGAGACCATCCACCTTGCTACTGGATACCATCATGAGTAAGCTGAGGCCAGTACCAGAGCAGACTTCTTGCCAGCTGGGGACGGTGAAGAAGTGGGAAACTTCAGCAAGTGCCAAGTCAGGGACCCAGCGGGACAGCAGAGGTGACGCTTGTGGAGTGCCAAGCCAGGGACCAAACGTGTTAGCAGGGGTGAAGCTTGAAGAGTATCTGTGAGTGCCAAGCCAGGGACCCAGCAGTGGGCCGGGGGTGACGCTTGAAGATACAGAGTGCTACAGTGAAAGAGCTCAGGGAATCCAGTGGCTATTGGATCTGAAGTCTAGTGAGAGAGACTGGGAGCTCATTGAGTGAAGACCCACAGTGAGTGAGTGTGGGGTAAAGAGAACTGTTCGTGTTGCAGATAGTTGAATACCTTTACAGTTAGTAACAGCTACAAGATTGTTACCATAGGAGACAGTGGTCCTACCTATACAGAAGTGGTGTCCGACTGGAGGCCTTCACCTATAGAAGTCTCAGAGTCTGCCAATTAACATTGCATCTACCTAAGGGTATCCTGACCCCAACCCTCTCTCCCACAGTTCTGTTTAAGAGACAATAAATCTCTTTGCATTCAAAAAGTGTCCCACCTGTTTATCTTGCATTACACCCACCATGCCTTGTAACCCACTCTACACTGAAGGATGTCAGCTCTCTCTAACTCTGAAGGCCACTATTGGGCCTAAAGAGACCCTGGACTTTGCTACATATGAAAAACCTCATCACCATATTATACTAATCAATTAATTGAAACCATGTAAAATGAATTATATTATGAATTAAATAATATTAAAGTGATTGTAAATGGACATTTTTTTTTTTTGGTAAAAGCTAAAATAAAGCTGTGTTATGCCGCGTACACACGAAGGGACTATCCCGCGGGATTATCCGCTGGACCGAAGTCCAGCGGATAATCCCCTCGTGTGTGGGCGCCGGCGGACTTTTTTTGGCCAAAGTACGGCGGACTAAAGTTTCAGGTTTTGTTTTCAAATTATCCGCTGGACTTGGCAGTCCAGCGGATAATCCGGTCGTGTGTAGTATGGTCCGGCGTACCAAAAAGGACGCATGCTCAGTAGCTAGTATGTCACGGACTCGCTCGGTCTGGTAAAACTAGCCTTCGTTTTGAAGCTCGCACAATCGTCACGCTGCTGAATTATTTTTTTTTTTTTTTTCTGACAGCGGGATTTGTATGTTATCGTACTTGAAGAATGATTTTGCCTTGCTGCTTGTATATTCACGCAGAGTACTCCCGAACGTTTTTTCTTCACCATTCTTTAGTGAAGTTATATATTTGTATATATATATATATATATATATATCTATATCTCTATCTCTCTCTATATATATATATATATATATATATATATATATATATATATATATATATATATATATATATATATAGATATAGATATAGATATAGATATAGATATCCAAATCACCAAATGAAAAATATATCTATATTTCTCAATAAGCCCAAAAAAATATATATCTATATCTACATATATATATATATATATTAATATATATAGATATATAGATCTATACGTGTATAAATATATATATATATATATATATATATATATATATATATATATATATATATATATATATTATATATGTACATATATCTCTATATAGATATTTTTTATTATTTGTTGGTTATCAAAAGGATTAGTTATTACACATGATACAATTGTGGAGTCAGCAGAGCTTGCCCTTAATTCAGATCTTAACCCTCACCTTTCCAGCGACTGCACTTGCAGTTCCATTGAAGTTGCACTTTACACTTGTATTGTCAAATGAATGTTTAGACATGTACCTGCCTACTCCTAAAGAGACTATGTTTTTGAATAACAAGCACGTATATCATTATTTGATGAAAATTAAATGACCATTTATTCTGGTTAAAACAAACAAGGCAAAACAAAATAGGAAGGCAACACTGGAGCCACTTGTAGATTTTGTGAAGACTTTTTGCCCCAACGGCAGACATCAAGTTTGTGAAGCCAAAAATTAAGCTTGGGCACATTTCATCCAATATAGGGAGCACAAGAAGATTGACCAGGAATCAGACAGACCAGGAACAGCAGCAGATGACATCTATGTCCCCAAGCTGTGGCACTACAACAGCCTGTGTCTTCTGTGAGACCAGACTGAAGCCAGGCAATCACTTCCGACTCTTCCCACCACGCTGCCCTGCACTCTTCCCTGCAGTCTTCCCTGCACGCTTCCTTGGAGGCTGACTTGTGGTAGGAGGAGGAGGAGGAGGAGGAGGAGGAGGAGAAGAAGGAAGATGAGGAGGAGGAGGAGGAGAAGTTGGTGTCGGGCCTTCATGTGTCAGGCGGGTGGATTCTCGTAATTCACCCCTCAAACCCCCCCTAATTGCATCAGAAATGAGGCCCTCACACAGGTGCCGTTGGCCCCTCTCCATTTCCAGCAACCTGCTGGACAAGTAGCTGGCATAGGCCTCTTCTGGAAGGGGGGGTTTGTCGAGAATCGCACTCGCCTTCCGAATCAGTTGGAGTGATTCCTCCTCAACAATGGTCATCCTCCTGGGCCTTCTTGGGGGTAAGGGCAGGGGTGGAGGTAGACTTCTTCTTAATCGGGTCTGGCTGTCACTCTGGCTCGTGCTGGGCCCAGCCACCTCCTGGCTCTCGCTGGTCATGTCCTCCTCCTCCATACCACTTGTCCCGGCATCATCCTGGGTCAGCTCATCCTGTGTGCAAATAAAAACAAAAATCAAACACCTGTTTTGTGGTTTCTGGCCTCCTCAATCATCCAATTGTAAACTTAGGAACGAGCATCTAAATTTTCTAAAAGATCCAAAAGGCTATCATTTGGACCCCTGCATTTTCCAAGCAGATCACCAATGTTGTATAACGCTTTTTTTGCCACTACTGGATGTATGTATACACTATATATGTATCGATATGTTGCACCAACACTTTTTAGAAGTGTGCAGAATTTTTGGGAGCTTTTTTCACAATTCTGAGTTCAGGGTGTTAATTGGTTCACATTTTAACGTTTACAGCATTAATATTCACACAATCACAATTTAGGCTACTAAATATATACCTGGCTCCAGCTGGGCGCATCAGCCTGCTCCAAGGTGGAGGGGTCTTCTCCTTCCGTGGAAGCCTCAGCTGGGGTGGAGGGAAGAGTGGAGGGAAGAGTGGAGGGAAGGGTGGAGGGAAGAGTGGACAGTGATTGCCTGGGTTCCATCTGGTCACCTATAAAAGTCAGTTGGTTGTAGTACCACAGCTTGGGTACATAAACATCCTCTGCTGCTGCTCCTGATCTGACTGATTCCTCAATCTTCTTGCGCTCCCGCTTGTACATGTGCCTTAAACTTGCAATTCTGGCTTCCACAAACTTGGTGTTTGCGTTGGGGACTTGAGTCTTCACAAAATCCACAAGTGGCCCCAGTGTTGCCTTCCGGACATCCCTATTGCCATATAAAGGGTTCTTGAGCTGCCACAGGTTGGTATTTTTTCTGTACAGGGCAATGAATTCGGACATGAACTGCTGGTCCTTGAATGGATTCAACTGGGGTGCTGACATGTTTGTTTCTGTTTTGTTAGTAATGGCAATACAAAAGACCAAAAACACAAATGTTACTTAAAACGCACAACCAGTTTTTCTTACCAAACATTACACAACACACCCACACACAGGCAGCAACACATCCACACAGGCAGCAACCCCTACACACAGGCAGCAACCCCTACACACAGGCAGCAACACATCCACACAGGCAGCAACCCCTACACACAGGCAGCAACCCCTACACACAGGCAGCAACCCCTACACACAGGCAGCAACACATCCACACAGGCAGCAACCCCTACACACAGGCAGCAACCCCTACACACAGGCAGCAACCCCTACACACAGGCAGCAACACACACATATCCTTAAAAAATGCAGGCCCAAAACCCAAAAAAACACAGTAATGCATCCTAGAAAACACTTACCTTCGTACACAGCGCTCGCTACTTCCGTTCGGGAACACGTGGGGCCCTCAAACAGCCTTATATACACTGCGCACGCGTCGAAGTCCGCCTGCGTCCTCCGCGTCGCCCGCCCATGACGTTCCTCCTGACGAGTATTCCCCGCCCCGCTTCCCCTCGTTGCATTGTGGGTGAATAAATTCATGAATATGGCGGACACATTCTCAGCCAGTAGCGCGGAGGAAAGCCAAGAAGCGAACACATCTGCATCCAGCAGCAGATATAAAGCCACCAATATGGCCTTTGAAGAGATGGTGGAGATGGTGGACATCCTCCAAAGGGAAGATTACGACGGGGAAAATGGCCCGTACCCTCGACCCAACTTGCGCAAGGACAAGATTCTCACTACAATCGTCAGCACCCTGGAGCAGAAATTCGGCGTACGAAGGGGCAAGGATCAACTGCGCAAGCGATGGTCCGACATCAAATCCAGGGAGCACGATCAGTACAGGAGAATTCGAAAAGCCATCAAAAAAAGTAAGTCAAGCACGTGCGCTACTATGGTTATACTTGATATGTCTAATCTTGCGCAGATGTTATTACCATTCGTACGTGAAACTTGCGCAGATGTTATTACCATTCGTCCGTGAAACTTGCGCAGATGTTATTACCATTCGTACGTGAAACTTGCGCAGATGTTATTACCATTCGTCCGTGAAACTTGCGCAGATGTTATTACCATTCGTACGTGAAACTTGCGCAGATGTTATTACCATTCGTACGTGAAACTTGCGCAGATGTTATTACCATTCGTACGTGAAACTTGCGCAGATGTTATTACCATTCGTACGTGAAACTTGCGCAGATGTTATTACCATTCGTACGTGAAACTTGCGCAGATGTTATTACCATTCGTACGTGAAACTTGCGCAGATGTTATTACCATTCGTACGTGAAACTTGCGCAGATGTTATTACCATTCGTCCGTGAAACTTGCGCAGATGTTATTACCATTCGTACGTGAAACTTGCGCAGATGTTATTACCGTTCGTACGTGAAACTTGCGCAGATGTTATTACCATTCGTACGTGAAACTTGCGCAGATGTTATTACCATTCGTACGTGAAACTTGCGCATATTTGATGAAAGTTCAGTTTGTCTTCATAACGTTTATTGAGTTTACCTGGCTTTGGGTTGTTGGAGTTGTAAGGTTGTTTATTATTGTCACTATCTATACAATTACTGCTGTAGTAAGGGTTTTAGGGGTAACTTACACAGGGACTCCAGAGGCTGTTTTGGGGGGGGGGGGATAAATATGTTAAGCAGGGTCTCATGCTCACAATTCCCAAAAAATGCTCATCATCTCCAAATACTGTAGGTGGTGACTTTTCAAAGAAGTACACTCACCTGTCCCTTGGATGGTGCAGCTACAATCTCTGATCTTGCAATCATGAAATTAATGTTTGCGGCTTCACTTCCCGGGTCACTATTGGGCATGCGCCAGTTGCGCAATGCAATAGGACTGGTCCGCGCGAGCTCGGGGACCCCTGTGTGTCCCAGCAGACAGCACGGTGGGACGGGATGTGGCGTATACTTCTGTGGGAGTCTAGGGCCGGACGTGTGTGCAAATACCTGCCTTACACAGGTATCTGCAACCCATCCCCCCTAAAAGGTTGAAAATAAGACACCACAGGGGTGCAGGGATCCAATGAGCGGAAGTTCAAATTTAGGGTTGAAGGGCGGTTTAAGTATTGGAGTTTCATTAGATAGACATTTCAATTCTGTCTTCAAGTAGGATCTTCTAACAAACTGCTAATAATTGGACAAGACTTTTAAACAATGTTTACTAATCCTATTTTGGCACTCAAATATCAGTGTGATTAAAAGTGTACCTTTTTGTGTTCCATTACCATAGGGGGCAAAAGACTCAGACGTCAGTCCGAACCTACGAGGACCTCCCGGCCTCACCAGACTAATTGGGCAGTTAGCCCAAGCCCGCGCGTGGATGTGGCGGAACAGGTCGTTGAAGTGGATCAAATCTGCACCCCACCAAGTGAGTGTCTCAGAACACAGATTGAGCTAATTAATTAAGGTCTGCATGTTTTTGACACTTTTTTTCTTGTGTTTTATCTACCCAACTTTTAGGTGATGCTGATCTGTTTGTGGAAGGACAAGCTGCGGAGCCATTTTCCACAGACAGTGCCCACAGGCTTATTGGCCAGATCATGGCCTGGAATCTGCAGCTGGAAAATATGCAGAAGGAGATGGCCACCATGCAGCAGGGAATGAAGGACATGATTGATGTTTTGGGGAGAATCTAAAGACCCCTTTTACATTTCTTAACATCAATCATGTCCTTCATTCCCCTTTTGATGCGCTGTTTTACAAATTTTAGAGGCCAAATTTTTAATATGCACACGGTATGTCAACATGTGCTATGTGCCATCAGGGGATCTCAATGGACGCATTTGGTGTTTGCAACCCCTAATGCTAGTAGGTGAGAGGGAAGGGGTTTCACACACAAAACACGTCCATTGATTCCCCATGATGGAACATAGCACATGTTGACATTACCCATTTTCCATTTAAATTAGTGTGCATATTCTAAATTTGGCTTCTACTGTTCATGGGTTACCTGTTGAACTTTGTAAGTTCTGGACTTTTACATTGTGTAAATAATTTCAAATGCTAAGCCTAAATTTTTTACCATTTTAAAACATGTTTTTATGTTTGTTTTAAAAAATCAATCTCAAAAATAAAAAAAATATGTTGTGAGAAAAACACCAAAAAAATGTAAAAAATATAAAAAAAAAAAAAAAAAAAAAATTTTGTTTAAAAAAAAAAAAAAAAAAAATTAACCAAAAATACCAAAAAAACAAAAAAACAAAAAAAAGAAAAAACATAAAAAAGGTTTGGATGTGCACTAGAATAAAAAAAAAATGTTTGCACAAATTAAACAATGTGTGGCTTCTTCTTTTTAAATACTACCAGTTTGACAAAAACATGTTGTGGTTCATTGACAAAGGGGCTTATTTACTAAACGCAAAACAAGTTTGCCACTATTAAGATGTGCACTAGGACAACATATAAAACAGGCCAAATTAAAAGCAAAACAATACGAAACTACCAATATTTCAAACATAAATAACTGTATTTATTCTTTGTAAATCAAAAAGATGGTTTAAGGGTCTGCTGCCATTTCAATGGCCCCCCTACCATTAAAATACTGTAAATAAAGGTCCCGCACTTGCTGGGCTGATTGTGGTGCCGAACCAAGAGGGCGATTATCCAGCCCTGTCATGTTGCCTTCCACTCCGGCCTCAGGGCCAATTGGTAAGGAGTATGTTCCTGAATGTTTGCGTAAATAATTGTGCATGACACAGCATGCAAGAATAATAGTATTCAGTTTGTACTCTGCCAGATGTAGGGATGTAAGGAGCAATCTGAAACGGTTGGCCATAATACCAAAGGCATTTTCCACCACCCTTCTTGCTCTGGCCAACCGATAATTAAAAATCCTCCTCTCAGGGGTGAGGGATCGTTGGGGAAATGGCCTCATCAGATGGTCACCCAGACCGAACGCCTCGTCGGCAATGAAGACGAAGGGGAGTCCCTCCACATTATCTTCATCTGGTGGCAGCTCCAGCCCACCAGTCTGGAGACGATGACCGAACTCCGTGTGGTTGAAGACTCCTCCGTCCGACATCCGGCCGTTTTTTCCCCACATCCACATACAGAAAGTCATATTGTGCCGACACCACCGCCATCAACACGATACTATGGAACCCCTTATAATTCCAATAGTATGACCCCGAATGGGGTGGGGGCACAATTCGCACATGTTTGCCGTCAATCGCCCCTCCGCAGTTGGGAAAGTCCCAACGGGCAGCAAACTGGGAAGCCACAGTCTGCCATTCCTGTGGCGTGGAGGGACACTGTGAAGTCAAACAGAAAGATACAATTCAAATTAAAAACCAGGCAAAACACCAAACTAAATGCAACAAATTAACAAACAATTTGGAAGAACATATGTATTTATTTTGTAAGTCCTTGAAATAAAGCCAACAGATTAAGGATAAAAGGGACAAATCTCTGATTGATGACCCCTCTGATGGACCAGAGAAGATAATAATGGGGATGTGGGTGGGGAGTAAATAATTGTAAGGTCACACAATACACATGCAATTAATTAAAGGTGTGTGTGGGGGGTGGGGGGTTAATTACAAGCTGACACAAACCACATGCAATTAATTAAAGGTGTGTGTGGGGGGTGGGGGGTTAATTACAAGCTGACCAAAACCACATGCAATTAATTAAAGGTGTGTGTGGGGGGTGGGGGGTTAATTACAAGCTGACCAAAACCACATGCAATTAATTAAAGGTGTGTGTGGGGGGTGGGGGGTTAATTACAAGCTGACACAAACCACATGCAATTAATTAAAGGTGTGTGTGGGGGGTGGGGGGTTAATTACAAGCTGACCAAAACCACATGCAATTAATTAAAGGTGTGTGTGGGGGGTGGGGGGTTAATTACAAGCTGACCAAAACCACATGCAATTAATTAAAGGTGTGTGTGGGGGGTGGGGGGTTAATTACAAGCTGACACAAACCACATGCAATTAATTAAAGGTGTGTGTGGGGGGTGGGGGGTTAATTACAAGCTGACCAAAACCACATGCAATTAATTAAAGGTGTGTGTGGGGGGTGGGGGGTTAATTACAAGCTGACCCAAACCACATGCAATTAATTAAAGGTGTGTGTGGGGGGGGGGGGTTAATTACAAGCTGACCCAAACCACATGCAATTAATTAACGGGGTGTGGGGGGGTGGGGGTTAATTACAAGCTGACCAAAACCACATGCAATTAATTATCAGGGGGTGTGGGGGGGGGGGGGGTGGGTTAATTACAAGCTGACCAAAACCACATGCAATTAATTATCAGGGGGTGTGGGGGGGGGTGGGTTAATTACAAGCTGACCAAAACCACATGCAATCAATTTAAAAATGAGGGTCAAGGGGGGTGAAAGGGGTGAAAGGGGGGGTGAGTAAAGCAGTACAATGGAGCTGGTAATATACATTTTTAAAAAAAGAAAGTGACTAGGCTAGGGGTGTTTAGGGGGCCAAGCTTCCATGCTGGGGAGGTTGGTGCAAGGAAATATGCATGTGACCCACTAAATAATACAATCTTAAAGCTATTTCGATAAGTCAACCATAAAATACTAGACAAAAAACCAAAAAAAAAAAAAAAAAAAAAAGGAATAGGGGACATTCATAGAATAGTCCTATCATGGAAATTAGCTAATGATGACATTGATGCACTACATTAGCAAACATACAAGACATAGGTAATTTTAAAAGAGAAGACTTACCTTAATGTATTCCTCCTGCAGGACGTGGATAATGGCAGAACAGGTCTCTGGAATAATGAGCCCCAGAGCCTGGGGGGAGATGCCTGTCGTGAACTTGAGGTCCTGCAAGCTTCTCCCCGTCGCCAAGTAACGCAACGTGGCGACTAGCCTCTGCTCCGCACTGATGGCTTGCCGCATGCAGGTATTCTGCCTGGTAATATAAGGGGACAGCGAAGCCAACAGACGGTGAAAAATGGGGTCCGTCATCCGGAGATAATTCCTGAAATCATCAGGATTATTCTCACGGATCTCACGGAGCAAAGGCATATGCGAGAATTGGTCACGCTGGCGCAACCAATTCTTGGTCCATGAACTCCTCCTCACCCTGTTCATGGACTGGGCTCGTGCCAAGGTGTTAACCGCAACACCGAGCCCCTGCACAGCACGAACTCGTTCCCGAGTACGTCCACACTCCATGGCTTCAAAACGGTCGGCTGATCAAACAAACAACTTAACAGAACGCACTGAAGAACAGCAAGGCCTATGAAGAACGACCTGAAAAACAGGAACGAGCGGACCAGAACGGCCTGAGAACAGGTAGGAACTGATCCACACGCACTGAAAGCCAGATACAAACCTCACAAGCACAAACTGAACGGCAGAAGCGAACGAATTAAGCAGAAGTCTGAGAAGCGCGAATCGTCTCTAACCAAACGTCAACTAACACGCGATACACACGAGATCAGCTGACGGTGCCCAAAGGGTGTCGTTTGGGATCTCGAGCTTCCTTTTTCTAGTCCCGTCGTACGTGCTGTACGTCATCGCGTGAACCGCCGGACTTTTTGCGTGATCGTGTGTGGTCAAGTCCGTTCGCTTTTTAGTCCAGCGTACCTAGCGGGAAAGTCCAGCGGATTGTCCGCTGGACTTAGGTCCGCCGGGAAAAGTCCGTACGTGTGTACGAGGCATAAGGGACACCAGAATTTCTGATGGCTGCCCTGCCAACAGTACAGTAGATTTCAAGGGACATGGTGGCCACCAGCACACGGGACACTCTTCTTTCATGTAAGTACCATTCCTGGTCTCTGGTGTTGATTTAAAAAAAATCACTAAGCATCAGCTTTAATCATAGAGGTTTGATTTAAACCCTTTTTGGGTGGAGAATGTCGGAATAGTAAATCTCTGTGAGGGTTGATTTCATTGGAGTGTCATTGGAGTGCGGCTGACTTGTTTGAACAGTGTTGGGTGGCTAATCACTAAACAACAGTGTTGGCTTGTGGGAGATTTCTCTTTATACCCAGCAGTCAAAAGGAGTGATAAGACAGCTAAGTGAAAAGTAAGTATATGCAGTTGGGGAGGGTGGCCTTAGTGAATGTAAACCTTAACAATGATCTTCTCTTAATTGCTCACTTTTGGTCTGTGTTGTTCACTGTGTTGTTTGTTCAATAAGTGGAAAATGATGGTATACCTGTTGATTATGCCAGAAATTCAGGGCTGTCCTGTGTCCTGAACACACGTCCTGCCTTATGGAGTCTAATTAGCCCTTCCAGTTCTTACCTTGAACTACAGATTCATTAATGTCACTGGTGCCTTGGCAACTTGGCAGAGCTGACATCTGTGTTAGATGGCTTTCCCCAGATAGACAGTGCAGGTGGGGGAGGATCTATGCATACAGGATAAAACAGCCTTTTTACACAATGCATAGGATTAACCCCTTAGTTCCACAGTGAGTATAACAAGCATGCTATGCTGCATATACAGACTGATTTTACCGTTGTGGGTTTAGTAACATTTTAAAGCCCCATACACACGGTCGGATTTTTGCATGGATTCTGTCCGATCGGACAATGTTGTTGAAAAATCAGACCGCGTGTATGCACCATCGGACAGTGTACGTCGGATTGTCCGACGGACAAAGTCCTATCTCCTGCTGGATAGATTTGCCGCACGGTCCGATCACACCAAATCCGATCGTGTGTACGGTTGTCCGACCGGACAAAGTGCTACGCATGCTCAGATCACATTACAAGACCAAAGCTATTGGCTACTAGCCTCTACGTAGTCCCGTCGTAGGCAACAAACGTCACCACGTTCAGAATGATCGGATTTTCCGACAACTTTGTCCGACCGTGTGTACGCAAAACCAACATCGGACAAAGTATGACGGACAGGATCCGACCGACCTGGTCCGCGGATTGTCCGACCGTGTGTATGGGGCTTAAAAGCGCCCGGGTGTCAGCGGTAAAGCAGCGCTATTTTTAGCGTTGCTTTACTGTCATTTTATCGGCGATATTCGGCCGCTATCGGGGTGGTTTCAACCCCCACTAGCGGTCAAAAAAGGGTTAAATCTGCCTGCAAAACGCTGCTGCAGCAGCGCTTTGCCGGCGGTATAGCAGCGCTGCTCCATTGTTTTAAATGGGCAGGAGCGGTGGAGGAGCGGTGGAGGAGAGGTATATCCACTGCTCCTCCACCACTGCAAAGAAGCTGCTTGCAGGACTTTTTGTGACGCCCTGCCAGCGCAGCGCCCTAGTGTGAAAGCACTCGGGCTTTCACACTGGGTTTGCAGCTGAGGATTTTTCCAGGCGCTATGCAGGCGCTATTTTTAGTGCGGTAGCGCCTGAAAAACGCCTCCAGTGTGAAAGGGGTCTTAGCCATGTAACAGACGATTTGTAAAAAAAAAAAAAAAGGTAAAAATGTAGGAAATCAGCAGATAGAGGAATTAGCTGCAGTGGAGGAGTATGTTATAAATAAATCAATAAAGCGGGATATCTGGACTCGCAACATTCAGTGCCACTCTCTGACAAGCATTGTTCCCTTCTGCTGAGATTAAACCCCAGCCATTGTTTAAAGATGCAGCATATGCTTTGTGTGTATGCCGAAGAAAGAGCTTGGGAGATTACATATTTATTGTAGTTGGAGGCAAACCGAAGATGGTGTGGCCAGTTTATTTATACAAGTATGGTTTACACAGTGATTAATACAAACTTCTCTCTCTCCACTCCCACTAGAAAGTCTTTGTCTTCTCAGAGAAACTTGGACGATTGTGTGGTTTTGTTTTAATGTTACACAAATGACATGACGAGTAATTGCAACCACAGATTTCCCAGGACAACAGAACCTTCCGCTCTGTAGACCATTGTCAAAGTTTCCAATTAACCAGTGCTTGATAGAGGGACCTCAGACAGCGCCTTCTGAGTTCCTAACAATTGTTTCATGTAGTCATGAAGTATAATATTTCACTTTCTTGATAGTCTTAATCAAATCAATTCTATCTCTTAACATACTAAACACAGAATAAACAAAAAGCCTGCTTGACAGGTTTACAGGGCAAGACTAGAGGGTAAAATGATGCCATTTCTTTCATAATTCCCAGAGACTGGCAATAAAAATGTTGCAGTGTTAACTGGTCGGGCTAATTACTTATTTAATATCCCTGCTCAAATGTACCAAACCAGCACTAAATATTGCACTATAACATTAAATCTCTGGTTAAAAAAAAGGGTTAATTTGTGAATTTGTTCCACTTTTTAAAAGTGTGTCCAGATTTCCTTAGGCCACTTTCACACTGAAGCGCTTCTAAACTGCCAGTAAAAACACTGAGCGCTTTTGAAGAGCTTTTCAGGCGCTTTTGAAGAGCTTTCCATTCATTTCAATGGGGAGGGGAGTTTTTCACAGCCCTGCCAGCACACTGCCCCAGTGTGAAAGTGTTCATTGATTTTAATGGAAATAAGTTTTCATGAGCTTTTTAGGCACTGTTTTTAGCGTGAAAGCGCCTGAAAAGCGCCTCAGTGTGAAAGTAGTCTTAAAGTGGTTGTAAACCCAACAAAAAAACTAACAAAAAAAAACACCTGCAAGACAAAGGCATAATGAGCTAGTATGCATTGCCTTTCCTGACACCCAGGTCCCTCTGCACCTCCAATGGCAGCGCTCTCACAGGCACCAGCTAAAGACCACAGACCGCCCTACCTATTCCATCACCAACTGGACAGTCTTTCTCAACATTGCTGGGACGCTTAACTGTGAACAGCCGTGGACTTCCACTATGGACATTATGCATGTGTCTACATGCTAAATTCTCATTGAGAAATTGTGAGTAGCCATTTGGCCACCTTTTACATACAGGGGTTCCCCGACTTACAAATATCCGACTTACAAACGACTCCTACTTACAAACGGAGGGAGACAACAGGAAGTGAGAGGAAATCCACCCCTAGGAAGGGAAATTCACTCCTGTAAGAGTTAATTAGGGAAAAAGGTGTCTCCACTGATGCTTTATCACCAGTCCATGCTTCCCTAACAACCCAAAATTTTCAAAATCCAATTGTCATTGGGACAGAAGGGGAGGTGAAATCTTCTGAACAGGGGCACAGACAGCAAAACAAATGTTGCAGGGGTGATAACCCTTCTCTATGTTATCAAAAAAACTTAAAAATAGATTTTTTGGCTGGAGCTACACTTAAAAAATGTACCTGTTCCGACTTACAAACAGATTCAACTTAAGAACAAACCTACAGTCCCTGTCTTGTTTGTAACCCGGGGACCCCCTGTATTCCCATTAAAGTTGTTTTTGATACTGCACTTAGATTGGCACACCTTGTCTCCTTTTCTATTTGTCTTCCAGAGTAATTGCTTCTGACGCTGGTGCTTATCATTATTATAATTTTTATTATCCCTTAAATTTTATCAATTGCATTGCCGGTGTCTTGCCGAGAAAGTTCCCCCGGCTTGCGCAGTATGAAGCACAATGAAGCCCAACGGAGTTTCCGAAAATAGCCGAAGCTGAACACAGTCAGCCAGCTGTACACGGCGCCTGCGCACTAAATTCTAACCTGTGTCCAGGTTCAGGCCCCACCATCCAAGTGGACATAGAGCTAGAACAAAAATATGCCGAGCGCAGCAAGGCCGTGCCCGAAGGGTGGCGAGCTTAGCGAGCCCACGAGGGGCCCTGTTACAGGTGCAGTGTACAGCTGATTTACTGTCTTCTCCTTCGGCTATTTCCTGCGGCTTCGTTGTGCTTCGTACTGCGCGCGCGCTGCACCTGCTCAGTACAGGGGGGTCCGTATCCGCCGAGGGGAACTTTCTTGGAACACCGGGACTCTTTTTATGTATGTATCTGTATATATACATTACCAATATATATTACGTATTATATAAGGACATCATATGACGCCCAGTCAGGATATCGCAACCACTTCCCAGGCATCAATATGCTATATGCTATAGACACTGTCACCTACCTATCCGGGGTAAAGTGACAGCGCTTCCTGATAACCCATTGCACACGTTTTACCTGCACAAATATGTGCATGTATCATTTTTTTTTTTTTAAATGAACTTATCCTTTAAAGGGGTTGTTAAGGCAGTGGAAACAAGCACTGCCAGCCCCACTGCTAGTATAAACTGTAGTATATACTGTATGCCGTTTTTTAAAATTCATCTTCTAAATACCTTTTTCCTTCTCCCCGATCAGCGGTCACGTGATCGCCCATCGATTTCTCTCTCTCCGATGTATGTACTAGGGAGCAGGGCAGCCATAAAACAATTTGGGGCCCCTTACACAGCTTTAGGCCTGCCCCCCCCCCCCCCCGGGTCTGACCACCAATATTCCCCAGGGCCCACCCACTGGCTGTCCCACCGAATCTGCCCACTAGCCATCCCACCAAGTCATCATCCACATCCCTCTCCACAATGTAAATCTCATCCTCATCCCCACCCAGAAACATCTGCATTCCTCTCCAGGAGAGGGATGAATGATTCTGGGTGGGGATGAGATTGATGGAGAGGGATGGGAGATTCTGTGTGGGGATGAGGATGATGGAGAGGGATGGATAGATGATTCTGGGTGGGGATGAGGATGATGGAGAGGGATGGAAGATTCTGGGTGGGGGTGAGGATGATGGAGAGGGATGGAAGATTCTGGGTGGGGATGAGGATGATGGAGAGGGATGGATGATTCTGGGTGGAGTTGAGAGTTACATTGTGAAGAGGCTCTCCACAATGACACTCATCTCCACCCAAAAACATCCTCATCCCTCTCCACAATGTAACTTCATCATGTTAGCTTGTCAGGGCCAGGTGTATGATATTCCATCTGGGGAGATTAAATACAGTACACTCTACATACCAATCTACAGCAGCACACCGCTTCACACTTAGTGACTTACCATGTCTGCAAGCACCTGAGAGGGCTGGGTCCCATCACTGATGAGGCTGGCCACACGCCCTCCCCGAGACCCGCCCAATCACATTACTAACCTATCACCACGCTCTGTATCGGAAGCGAGTGTCAGATCATGGATCATCTGGAGGGCAGGGTGACAGAGGGAGGAGGAATCCATGTCCTGGCCTCGGCTGCTTGTGTGCAGGGCTGCAGCCTGCAAGTAGTGCTTCTCTGTTGCTGGCAGCGTGCGGGCCAGCGGCTGGCTGCTAAAGGTCTAATTACATTATGCTGCTGTAGGGGGTGCGGGCTGGCCCTGGGCCCCTTGGGATGCTCTGGCCCCTTACAAGTGTATTAGCTATACCCCCCTGATGGCGGCCTGCTAGGGAGCAAGGGGCTGATATCTCTCTCTGACATCTGCCGGGTGGTCACGTGACCTCCCTCCCTAGTGTATACATCAGAGGAAGAGAGCGATGGGCGGTCACGTGACTGCTGATCGGGAAGAAAGAATAAGGTATTTAGAAGATGAATTTTAAAAAACAGCATGCAGTATATACTACATGTTATACCAGCAGTGGGTCTGGCAGTGATTGTGAGCAGTAATGTTTGCACTGCTTGAAGTGGTGCTACAAGCGGAGGGGAGAGGGGGCTCACACAGACTAGCTGATAGGCAGGGAGGGGGAGGAGGACACAGGAGCAGAGAGGAGAGCAGAGAGGAGAGCTGCAGATGAAGGAGGCACGTAAACTGACCACAGTGTCAGGGCTCAGCAGCCTTGATAAACCGTGGTCAGTTTACAGGGGGGAGGGCAGAAACTGGCAGGTATTTTAGGTGATACAGGGGGCAAAATTAAACAGCACAAGAACTGTACTGTATAACATGCTTTAAGGGAACAGGATACATTTTTTTTAGGGTAACAAATGCTTTAAATCAGCTGCTGAAAGTGCCTAAATCTGTTAAACATGTTAAAGCTCATAAAATATTTTAGTGATTGGGTTCACATATACTAAGTTACATGTTTCCCCAATTTTTATATGAATGGATTCAAGCTTTTTGACTTTCTTGTCAAACACCCCTAAAAAAAGAAATCACACCTCCAAAGGAAATAAAATATTGTTATTAAAACCTTATCGAACACAGCCGTGCAGCGTTCTACCACAGAAATGGAAAACGCAAACTGCTCCAATGAAGAAGCAAATCGTTTTCAGACAAAACATGTGCTTATCAGATACTATATCACAATATGATCAACTGTTTATAAAATAACAAGCGAAGGACATACCGTGATATTTTCATAATAATAGCAAACATGTCTGGCAGTAGAAAAGGTTTCTTGTATCTTCTTTTCTATCAGTTTATCACTTTAGAATCCGTTTGTACAATTTAGATACATCTGTTATGTAGAATAGCTTTGTTTTTTAATTATTTATAAACCACTCATAAGTCATAAGATAGCTTGCCTAGAAATGACTTATTTTTACATTAAAGGAGCGTTCCGCCCACCCCTGCAAAAATTTAAAGCCAGCAGCTACGCATACTGCAACTTCTGACTTTTAATATTAGGACACTTACCTGTCCTGGAGTCCAGCGATGTCGGCACCGCAGCTGATGTTTTCATCATCTGTCGGGGGCTGCTGCCGCCATTGTGAGTAAGGGAACCCGGCAGTGTAACATTACGGCCCCTACTGCGCATGCACGAGGCACCGCTGCTCTCTCCTACTGGCTCGGCGGCGGGGGAAGGAGGAGGGAGCCAAACTGTGCTGTAATTCGCCACTGTCCAGACTCCCGGAAGTGGGCACAGGATACCAGTCAAAGACAGGTATGTGCTCCCCCCCCCCCCCCAAAAGGTCCCAAATGTGGCATTGGGGTGGGGGGGGGAAACAAATAAGCAGAAGGCCCACTTTTGGGTGGAACTCCGCTTTAATGTACCTATGGAGACACGGCATAATCCATGCATGTTATAACTATTTTCCTGTGCATTTAATGTACATTCTCCGAGTCACTTGTTTGTACTAATGGGTGACATAGTACTGACTTGGTCATTGGTATATTGCTGATTAGCACATAGAGTATTACATTTCTATGTCTTTATATATGCTGGCATCACTTTTCTTTTACCCCTTTCCCTTCTTTGTATGTTTTTATCATTTTTGAATGGCACAATGGCACTTTGCTCACTCCCAACTTGGGTAGACCTTGCTTCCACATGTAGGTAGCTAGATTAGTGTGGCTGGGAGAGGAAGCATTAATGTGGTTGTAAAGTCAGAAGGTTTTTTATCTTAATGCATTCTATGTATTAAAGCGGAGTTCCACCCAAAAATGGAACTTCCACTTTAAGTGCAGGTGACCCGCTGACATGCCACATTTGGCATGTAATTTTGTTTGGGGGGGAGCGGATACCCTCTTTTTAGAGGACTCCAGCTCCCACTTCCTCCCGGGGCACCGCCGCACTGGAAGCATGTTCACCTTTCCCCCCTCCCTCTTAGCAATCATCAGGAACACGTCACAGGTCCCAGATGATTGCCCAGCCAGTCACAGTGCGCAGCACGGCTCGGGCATGCGCGGTGCGTGCCCGGCTGTGAAGCCACAATGACGACGCCGCAGAGAGGAGGGGGAGAGGACCGGGGCTTTGTTCGCCCACATCGCTGGACCATGGGACAGGTGAGTGTCTGATTAATAAAAGTCGGCAGCTACACTTTTTGTAGCTGCTGACTTTTATATGGGTGGAACTCTGCTTTAAGATGAAAAGCCTTCTGTGTGCAGAAGCCCCCCTCAGCCCCCAATACTAACCGGAGCCCCATCTCTGTCCAGCGATGTGTACAAGTGTCTCGGCCGTCTGGGACTCTGATTGGCTGAGACACAGCCATTGGCTCCCGCTACTGTCAATCAAAGTCAATTAGCCAATCAGGAGAGAGAGCTGGGCCAAACCACAGTTCCGTGTCTGAATGGACACAGGGAGCTGCAGCTCGGCTTGGGTGCCCCCATAGCAAGCTGCTTGCTGTGGGGGCACTCAACAGAAGGGAGGGACCAGGAGCACGGAAGAGAGACCCAAGAAGGAGTATCTGGGCTGCTCTGTGCAAATCCACTGCAACGGGGCAGGTAAGTATGACAAGTTTGTTGTTTTTATAGAAAAAAGAAACAAGACTTTACAATCACTTTAAGTCTGGTAAGTTCTACTGCTCTCATTTCATTGGCTTATGGGGTCCAGCCTCCTGTCCTGTGATCTTTAGTTTGTAAACTGTATGATCTCGGCCCACCTGTTCCTTCTGTATTGTAATTGTACTGCCCCCCCCTCTAAATTGTAAAGCATTGTTGGCGCTATATAAATCCTGTATACTACTAATAATAATTTCAAAGGCAGAGGGTCGGATCTTAAGGGTTTGGGTCAGATCAGCGAACAAAAGGTCGGGACTGTGCAGGACATGCTGAGACTTGCTGTTCTTTTATGGCGCACCAGAATTTGCCCAAGCTTGAATTCCACCCATCGAGACATGCCAACCATGGACTTCACCCAGAAGGACTTTACCAGTACAGCCACTCTGGAGTCAACACTACTAGCGTTAGAGGGAAAGGACATTCTGCCATGTTATGTCTATCATGCCGCACTTTTACTAAAAGTTGTTAACCACAACAAGCCTGGTCTGAAGTCATTCAAGGGGTGCACATTGAGTCCTGGTACACACACACAAGTCTGAGTCTGCAACAGCCTTTAACATTGCACAAAATGTTCTAGTAATATTTCAGCAACAAAAGGTTAACTGCAACCAGTAGTTGGCATGGTACCTGGTAGGGTTTTCGAGGGGGTCTGGTGTTACAGCTCCCTTCCTAGCTGCCTGTCTCTGTCAGTCCCCGGGAGCAGATAACAGTTACGGAGAGTCATAACCTGGTCACTTGGTACAGAACGTGAAGGGTTAAGAGAACGTGCATGAGGTCCATGTTATGTTCTCAGCGGGACCCTGTTCTGCTCCTGGGAGTGAGATAGCAGAGTACACTGACTGGTGGAGCAACACATACAACTGTAAAACTGTGTGGTATACGGGGCCATGTGCTCGGAAGGGACTCCACACAATGCTACACACAAGTGGTTCATCTTTGAGTTGGAGGACTGCTTTAATGTTTGATTCTTCACATGACTGCAGCCCTTGTCGGGTCTTGGCAATGATAAGTACGTCCTCGAGCAAAGTGTGAACCTGATGTTACAACATATGATCCTATTGGTTGCCTGACGTAGCCCAGAAGAACCCACCCCGGGGGTAGGCCTCCTGTATGACCCCTACACTTGGCGCTCAACAAGTTAATGGGGAACACATGGAGGAGATGTCACCTGTCCATCAGAAGACACGCATCCTACCCGTACAGGCAGGTCTCCCAAAGAAAGGGACCCGTCCGGCTTCGGCTGGGAAGAGTACCCAAGCCCTATTTATTAGCCTTATGCCTCAGGGGATCAGGGTGCTTTCTCCTTGGAAGAGGACCATGTGTACATCTTGTGCACCTAGTGTTTAGATTCGAGTGTGAACTGCATCTCGGAGCTTACAAAAAATGTAATTAAATATCTTTGCCTAATTAAAGTGTATGCATAGCTAAAATGTTTTTTTCTTGTTTTGGATAGGGTAGGGATGGGTTAAAACCCCTGGAAGTTTATTTTTTGCTGTTTGCATATTGTTGGAGAGATTTTAACAGAAACGTGTATCAGTGGCGGCCCGTCCATAGGGGGCGCCCGGGCGCCGCCCCCCCCCCTCCTTGCAGTTAAAAAAAAATAAAAAATAAATAAAAAAAAAAGTTCAAAAAAAAATAAAAAATGTATTTAAACATGTCCCTTTAAGGGCGCCATGTCCCTTTAAGGGCGCACAGTGCAGTATGCACCGCTCTATCACCAATAGATAGATTCATGCATTGCATGAATCTATCTATTGGTCACCTCTGCCGCCCCCTATTCAGGTGTCCGGCCCCTGATCGGGCGCCGGGCATCTGAATTACAGTGGGGGGGGTGTTGCTGGAAGCGCCCCTATTAGAGCTGTAAGCTCTAATAGGGGACCCTATTAGAGCGGTGTGCTCTAATAGGCTTCCCTAAGTGTAAACAGCGGGCGCACGGCCGTGCGTTCGCTGATTACACAGTATTGTGTTAGGGAAGCGAATACATCGCTTCCCTAACACAGACCCGCCTCTCAGCCAATCAGGTTGCCAGGTCTGTTACCTGTCACCTGATTGGCTGAAGTCACAGGCGCTGTGATTGGACGCTAGGCGTCCAATCACCTAGCGTCCAATCACAGCAGAAGAAGACAGGAGGAGCGCGGGAGAAGACATCCGACGGAGACACCGCTCGTCGCCTGACGACGTCACCAGCTGCACACCGGGACAAGGTAAGTGCAGAGGGCAGGCAGGGGGCACAGTGGCAGCACTTAAGGGGCACAGTGGCAGAACTTGGGGCACAATTGAAGCACTTAAGGGGCACAATGGCAGCACTTAAGGGGCACAATGGCAGCACTTAAGGGGCACAGTGGCAGAACTTAAGGGGCACAATGGCAGCACTTAAGGGGCACAATGGCAGCACTTAAGGGGCACAATGGCAGAACTTGGGGCACAATGGCAGAACTTGTGGCAGAACTTGGGGCACAATGGCAGCACTTAAGGGGCACAATGGCAGCACTTAAGGGGCACAATGGCAGCACTTAAGGGGCACAATGGCAGCACTTAAGGGGCACAATGGCAGAACTTGGGGCACAATGGCAGCACTTAAGGGGCACAGTGGCAGCACTTAAGGGGCACAATGGCAGCACTTAAGGGGCACAATGGCAGCACTTAAGGGGCACAATGGCAGCACTTAAGGGGCACAGTGGCAGAACTTAAGGGGCACAATGGCAGCACTTAAGGGGCACAATGGCAGCACTTAAGGGGCACAATGGCAGAACTTGGGGCACAATGGCAGAACTTGTGGCAGAACTTGGGGCACAATGGCAGCACTTAAGGGGCACAATGGCAGCACTTAAGGGGCACAATGGCAGCACTTAAGGGGCACAATGGCAGAACTTGGGGCACAATGGCAGCACTTAAGGGGCACAGTGGCAGCACTTAAGGGGCACAATGGCAGCACTTAAGGGGCACAATGGCAGCACTTAAGGGGCACAATGGCAGAACTTGGGGCACAATGGCAGCACTTAAGGGGCACAGTGGCAGAACTTGGGGCACAGTGGCAGAACTTGGGGCACAGTGGCAGCGTTTGGGGCACAGTGGCAGCGTTTGATGGGCACAGTGGCAGCGTTTAATGGGCACAGTGGCAGCGTTTGATGGCACAGTGAGGCTGTTTGTTTGCGCCCCCCCAAAAATTTTGAGCACCAGCCGCCACTGCGTGTACTGTTCACAGTATCCACTCTTTCAATTCTGACCTATACAAATAGTTTGTATCACTCGCTACCCCAGACCAGACAGGAATGTAACACAGTGTACACTATAGTAGCTTCTTCGCAGAGTTGAAGTTCTTTTATTTCTCATCAGAGCATTCAGCTTCATGAAAGTTATTTATCATTTCAATGAAAATACAGAAGAAATTGTGCAGGAAATATTTGCAGAAAACATAATACAAAACACATATAAGCAACAGTAAAATTAAGGGGATTTAAAGATAAAAATACTTAAGGGGTAACTCCACCTTTGTTGAGAAAAGAGCAATCCCCTGTGGGTGATCCATGTGCAATGCAAGGATTTTAACAAACTGTCCCTGAAATACTGGTTCCTGAATGAATGTGTCTGAGTTGAATATAGAACTTGCAGTCTTCTAATAAGGAAACTTGCAGTGTCTTCTTCCTTTTAAAAGTAATTAATCCTTAGGGAGTATCTCACCAAAAATATAACTCCCATTGCAGAGGATGCTCAAAAAAATTATTTTTTAATCTGTTGTTTTCTTGGAAAATCAGTGAGCCAATTTAAAGCGGTTTAACACTGCCTCCGAGGTTTTTTGTTTTTTTTTTTACAATGTGCAGTATTATGAGCTGTAAATGCATCACTAACGTGTTCCATTTTTCCATGTAACTGCTGCAGGTTTTCTTCCCCGAAAAAAACTTATAAAAAATTATCCTGCCGGCTTTCATCTTGCCTGTGGGCATCTGAAACCACACAGGCCCCTTTCTTCCTGGTTGCTGGCCCAGAATGCACTGGCGTATTTGCGCCGATCTCGCGCGTGCGCAATAACGGCGCCGACAACAGCTCAGGTGGCGTGATGACGTCACGCCATGCAAATCCCGCGAGATTTCGCGTCGGAACCCCTGCAAAGTCTCCTGGGATTGATCCCAGGAGACACAGCGAGATATCCCAGAAGACACAGCACGAGGTCCCAGGAGACACAGCGAACTGGACGGAAGTGACGACGATCACCGCTGAGAGCCCGCCCACCGCCGCAGGGAGAAGAATACAGATGAAGCCATCAGTAAAGGTAAGTGTAAAAGATGCAGAATTGAACTATCAATTCTGTCATCTTGAATGCTAGGGAAGCCATAGAGACATATTCCTATGGTTGTGTGCAGAACCGCTTTAAACAAAGGAAGCAAAGGACATTTCTGTGGAAGTTCTGTACACCAACTGTGTATATAAGACCTCCATGTTGACTTTATGCATTGAATTTTACAGGGGAAAAAAAGCAGAGGCAGACTGAAACAAATTTTTTTTGTTTAAGGCCCCTTTCAGACCTGCGGATCCGTATTTAGCCATCCGCTTGCTCAGCAGGGATCGCTCCGTTGATCCCCGATGAGCCAGCGGATGACAAGTCCCTCTCTGCACTCTGTGCAGGGAGGGACCTGTCAGAGAGACCGCTCTCCTCTATGGGGGGATTGGATAATTACGGACCGCCTGTCCGTTTTCATCTGATCCGACGGATGGAAGATAGGACATCCATCCGTCTGGATTTTGCGGATCGGGGCAGATCGGATGTCAGCGGACATGTCACCGCTGACATCCATCGCTCCATAGAGATGTACGGAGCGACCGTTCAGATTCGCCTAAAAAACTGAACGGTTCGCACATGTTAAAGGGGCCTAACATTAAATTACAATATGTCTTGTGCAGCAATTGTATAAGCTATTTTATTATTTTCTTTTCTTACCAAATAGGAGTCACCCTTTAAGTGACATCCACTTGATCTTTGGTTCAGTGCAGAGTTCGAATTGCTTGCAGCGTAAACCCAAGCTGCTATATCAGTGTCATGACTCTGATAAATTTCTCTTATGCCACATACACACGACCGGGTTTTCCGGCAGACTAGGTCCGACGGTCTTCCCGACGGACTTTCGGCGGAGTTCCGACAGACTTTCCGAACAAACAGACTTGGCCACACACGAACAGACTAAGTTCATTCAAAAGTCCGTTCATTTTGAACGTGATGACGTAAACGGAACTAAAAAAGGAAGTTCAATAGCCAGTAGCCAATAGCTTCCCTTGCGTTGTATTTGGTCCGCCGGACCAGCAAACAGACGAATGGTTTTCCCAATAGGAATTGAGTCCGCCGGATAGATTTGAAACATCTTCTATTTGTAGGTCCGTCTGATTTTTCTAAAACGATCGGATTAGCCCACACATGATCGGATTGTCCGACGGACTAAATCGTCGGACCTAGTCTGCCAGAAAGTCCGGTCGTGTGTACGCAGCATTAGTATTCTTCATAGTTTTGACGATAAACGAGAACTCAGAGCAACAGATCTTTCTTCATCCTCTAGTCTAGGAGGTGTCCCTGAGTTACCCCCAAAAGGCCCGAGGGTTTGTTGGTGGGGAGGATCCTTTTATATGGCTCCAGCAGACATCTCCTAATGCTATCTAGCCTGTCTACTTCTACAGGATATTCCCATATAACAAGGTTTCACAATCCAAAGATTATCATATTATTTAGGAAAATCAAATTATGATTTGTTACTAGATAAATTTGACATATGTTTCTCTTAAGATGGCTAATGTGTCTCATTAGCCTTCTGGGCCTTGTAAATTATGCTCATTTACTGTCCAGCTGTTTGGTATCTTCTTGTACATTAGCGTAGCCACATTTTATAAGGGTAACTCCATTTCTGTAAAAGTTGTGGAATATGAAGTTGAGAACTTGAGATGTAGAAATTTTTAGCTCTAGGTCACACTATAGGTCACCAAACCTTGTCTGACACATATGTGTTCCACAAACTATTCTCCAGACCCTTTTTGACCATTGAAAAAAGGGACTCATCAGAAGTCTTTAGAAAACCCTGGTAAGTAAGGATTATGATGCTTCTGCATCCTTTTTAACTTTGTCAGTTGTTTATCAAACGTGTATTAAACTGGACTGTTGTGTGTGAAATGTGTCACCATCTCTAGGTTGCCTACTCTCAACATGAGATTTAAATCTGTTCATTTTTTTTCTGACTTGTTAATTGTGTTCATTCAACACTACTCTTCCATTCTCTCCACACT
The DNA here is from genome assembly GCA_028564925.1 of Lithobates sylvaticus. Classification (NCBI taxonomy): domain Eukaryota; kingdom Metazoa; phylum Chordata; class Amphibia; order Anura; family Ranidae; genus Lithobates; species Lithobates sylvaticus. The sequence continues at coordinate 120,354,382 of CM053026.1, forward strand.
GTTTGCAGTACAAAGCATTGAACCCCATTAAAATGTTGTTTGCAATGCTAAGCCTGTTCCACCCACAAATTATTATTTTTTTAAAGTCAGCAGCTACAAACACTGTAGCTGCCGACTTTTAATAAGGACACTTACCTGTCCAAGGAGCCCGCGATGTCGCCCCCCGAGGCCGATCCATCCATCGGATTAGGTTCAGGCTCCGCCATTCTAACAAAGGGAAACCAGCGGTGGCGCCTGGTGGCTTCATTGCCCGTTTCCTACTGCGCATGCACGAGTCACGTGTTTTGTGAATGGCCAGCGGTCTTCTGGGAAACACACAGGTCCCAGAAGTCAGTGGGGGGGGGCTCGCCGCACAAAAAGTATATGACGTCCTGCGCTGCAGACCGGATGGATCTGAAGTACAGGCTGTATTTCATAAAAAGGTATGTTAGAAGAAAAAATTAATTTTTAATATCCAAAAACGAGGGGTGGAGAGGTGGTCTTTTGTTTAGGACCACTTCTCAAAAGTGGGTGGAACACCGCTTTAAGCATTTACAGAAAATATACACATAAAAGCACAATGTGATACCTCCATGCTAAAAAATAATGTGGCTTTTCTTTGGACAACTATTAGAACATATTTTGCATATATATATATATATATATATATATATATATTGTATGTATGTGCATGTATAGATATTATATACTGTGTAGATATATATATATATATATATATATATTATATATATATTGGAAGGCCGGGTACCGGCCTGAAGTTATGGGAGGAGCCCGGAGGGTATTTAAGCAGCCCAAAGGCCGCCCGGTCTTTGTCGGTTTCCTGTGCGTGATATCTGATACGTCAGACATCTAGGACCGACTCGTTCGAGACAAGCGCTGTTGGTGCCGGTTCGTGAGCTCCGTTTTCGTCTATCCATCTCCTTTGTTGCAGTCCCGCGTTCCGTGTTCGTAAGTCGTGTTGTCCCTTCGTGTCGCACTCGTGTCGCCGAGTCGCAGTTCCGTACAAAGAGTCTGGTTCGGCTGTCGCAGGTAGGGCTTCGGCTCCCATGTTTTACGTTCTCATGCACTGCTTATCATGTCACTAAACTGTGGTCTGCGTAGCTCACGAACCACGCACCGCTTGTCTCGAAAACCTTAACAGCTACACGCACGTTTTTGGTTGTACACGATCGGGAGCCACCTAGCGGCACGCACATTCAAGGCCGCCCGCCATGACACTCCGACCGATGCCGCATCCGGCACTCAAGGGTTCCCCTTATGCGGTCGTATTACGCAGTCTTTGAATCATTCAAACTTGGCTCACGCACGGGTGCCGTTCGCACTCACACGCATCGTTCATGTCCTGTCATATCACTCAATCGGTTATACTAGCAAGCGTGCCGAATCGCTATTTGCATTCCGAATCGCTGTTGGCATGTTAATTGTACGAATCACTTCGACCGCGTCGAAACATTTCATGTATTAGCATGGCAATCATTTCGTCATTTCAAACGTGGCTAACGTATCAGGCCATTCGGTCATGCTAAGTCATTTCGCATCAGTTAACAGGGTGTTCATGCCATCATTTCGATCCTGGCCGCACTCAGATTCAAGTCATGTCGCACTTAGGCACGGATTTGTCTCGGGGTACCCAGGTTACGGCCGTATTACCATACATGTTTCAGAGATTGGCCCACCGCTCGTACGGATGCGGGCCCGAGTCCAGTCTTTGGCATGATATCGGTCATCGGCCACGTATCGGTCTGAATCCGGTCGCATCCGGGATGCATCGGTTCGCACGGATTCGCATAGCCGCTCGGCCTCATTTCTATACATGCTCCAGAGATTAGATTCGGTTACAAATTGCTCGGTTTGTTGTAATCTAGTCTTTGTCATGGTTTCATTTCGGTCACCATACCTCTGGGTAGGTCCGGTCGCATCCATAGATGCTCCGGTCGGGGCGATCCAGACGTACGACTACCCGGCCTCATTTCGGTACATGCGCCAAGGGCGGAATCGCATCACAGGTTGCGTACATTCCTGATTCTTGCCCCTGTCATGGTATGTCATTTCTGTCACCTTACCACGCCCGGCATGAATACAGTCACTTCCCCGCACTAATTCGTGTCGGCGTGCCCTAGGCCGGCCTCATTTCTATACATGCGCCAGGGACGGAATCGCAAAAAAAAAAAAAAAAAAAGAGAGACTTTGATTCCTGTCCTTGTCATGTTATATCATTTCTATGTCACCTTACCACGCCCCGGCGTTAATGCGTCACCTCCCTGTACGAATTCGCGCCGGCGTGCCCTAGGCCGGCCGCATTTCTACAAAAAAAAAAAAAAACAAAGAGAGAAAGGGCGTTCAGTCACTAGACAGTGGCATGATGATCGAGGTCGCTGGCACACGTGTGCTTGCGTTCCAAAGCATGCCGTAGCACTTGGAGTCGGACCCGGTGGCAGCCAGCATGTCACAGTTCGGCCCCAGCGTACCCAGGCAGTTGGCCTCATTTCACGGTTGCCTCATTTCTGTACGTGCTCCAGAGTCCGGCTCACAGCCACCCCCATACGGTACGACCGGGCCGGGCCCTGTCACGGGACGTTCATTTCAGTTAAGGCAACATGTCATTTCAGTTATTTGTATTGTCGTCTGTCATTTGATTCCACAGCTGTCACGTCAGTCGACTTAAGTCACTATCGCCTCTCGTTATCGTCAACGTTGGGTACCGTCGCTCTGGATGGCAGCAGTTCAGGCGGCGTCCCTGGAATCTATTTCAGCTGCCGTCGCTCAGCTACACACCCTCGTGTCTTCCCTGTCTTCCTCGATCGTTGAGGTCCAGGACAGGGTGTCTCGTCTAGAGGCCAGCCCGGCCGCCACGGTTCCGGACCCTGCGGTGGTCCCAGCCATCAGTGCACCGGCCGCAGGTAGTGAGCTTGCCACGACTACCATTCATCCTTCCCACCTGGTGCCACCCAGCGTAAGGAAGGACATTTTAGAGGGCAGAGACGTTAACCTGGCCTCACTCACGATCTCGGTCCATGACTTGGCCGAGAACAAGGCCTACACCTGGGGCGACGTCTCGGTGGTTTTGAAGGCGAAGGATCCGAGACTCAACAGAAAGCTCACGGTGCCCGAGTTCACGCTCGCTTTCGGCATGTTCAGGGACGTACGGTGCTCAGCCTCCCCGGGCAGGCGGGAGGAACTGGACCTCTACCTCCATTTAATCGTAGACCTGGGTCACAAATACGGTGGCTCAGCCTTCTACGATTATCATCGGTCCTTCTCGGGCAAAGCCGCGGACAGATTCTTACAGTTCCATTGGACAACGGACTGGAGCGTAGTGGACACCGAGTTGTTCTGCTGCCACTTTGCGAGTCTACGGTCCCCGCTATGTGCTGTCTGTCAGTCAGCATCCCACACCGCGGTCTGGTGTGCCAACATAGCCTCTGTCCACCCGATAACTAGCACGGCCTCTACCAGCACGAGTCAGGCTCAGCAGGCCCCGGCGCAAGGGCAGAAGGTGGACAAGTGGGGTCGTCCGGGGCAGATGGTTGGGGGAGCCGCCATTTGCAACAACTTCAACTACGGCTCCTGCAATTTCAGCCAGTGCCGGCTCTTGCACGTTTGCACCCTATGCCAGAGGGCGCACCCCCAAGCAGAAAAAAAAGTGACTAAGCCAGGTCAATGTCCTTTGGCTCGATGTTTACTTGACCTCACACCCCACTCCGTCACTCGCCAGCTACCTCATCCGAGGTTTCACCGATGAGTTTCATACCGGGCTCATCACCCTGCCCCACACCACCCACGAATGTCCGAACCTGCGCTCAGCAGCAACAGATGAGCCAGCTATCGACGTCCTTCTTCAGATGGAGTTGGATCGGGACTTTATGATAGGCCCGTTCAGTCAGTCTCCCTTTAGTATCTGGAGGGTTAGCCCTATCGGGCTTGTACAGGGAAAATTTTCGGAAAAAAAAAAAAAAAAAACGTCTGGCGTATGATCTGTCAGCGCCTCATTCTTCCGTCGTTCCCAGTCTCAACTCGCTCATTCCCTCCGAGAAGTTCTCACTGAAGTACGCTTCGGTAGATATGGCTACCCAGGCCATACTCAGGGCAGGGGTAGGTGCTTGGCTCTCGAAGGCGGACATATCTGACGCCTTCAAGCTACTGCCCATACATCCTTCCCTGTGGTGCTGGCACGGCATCAAGTGGAGGGAGCGATATTATTTCGCAACCAAATTGACCTTCGGGTCTAAGAGTAGTCCTTGGTTATTTGATAAGTTCGCGGAGACCCTGGCATGGATCCTTCTCTACGAGGCACAGTGCCACGAGGTCGTCCATTATTTGGATGACTTCCTTCTGATAGAACCACCCGGGGCTCCCCCAGGGGACCTTGGAAAGTTGAGAACGTCCCCATAGCGGAACACAAGGTGGACGGCCCGGCGCACAAGATCACGTTCTTGGGCATCGACCTTGACACGCCTGCCATGCAGGCCAGCCTTCCCGCAGATAAGTTGGACCGTATCAGGACGGTTCTGCGAGAGTTCACCCGGGTGGGGGATGTACTCAGAAGCAACTTCAGTCTCTCTTCGGGATGTTGAATTTTGCTATGAGGATCATCCCCCAGGGCCGCTCCTTCGTGTCCCGGTTGCCGGTCTTCCTGTCCTACACTCAGGACCCTAACCAGGTCATCAGGCTGGATTCAGCAGCCAGGGCAGATCTGGCCATGTGGGAACACTTTCTTAGTAATTGGAACGGTGTGTCCCTGTTCATCCCAGTCGTGTCCACGCAGTCACCTCAAGTGGTGACCGATGCGGCGGCATCCACAGGATGCGCCGCCATTTTTAGCCATTTGTGGTTCGCCGCCCCTTGGCCTCCTCAGGCACTAGCCACACCGGGCTTCACTACCACGTCAGCCCTCTTTGAGCTGTTCCCCGTCGTAGCAGCCGCTCACCTATGGGGTCACCATTGGTCTGGACAGACGGTGGCTTTACGACAGACAATCAAGCCACAGCCGAGATCATCAGCAAGGGCAGGTCTAAATCCAGGCCCGTCATGTCCTTCCTCCGCGGACTGATCCAGCTATCCCTACAACATCAATTCAATGTTTACTGCTCAGTCGTTCCAGGGAAGTTCAACTCACTCTCCCGTTTAACTTTGTTCCTTTCTTTGAACAGATGCCAGGAGCCTACCATCTCTCAGCCTCTATCCCGGATTGGTCACAACTGACCTTGGACTAGCCCCACGTTTGCAGTCAGCTACTAACTTCATCAACGCTTCGCTCGCCCGCAACACCCGTCGGGCCTGCCAGACGGCCTGGGGGCGTTTAATAAGTTCCTGCCCCAACGCCCCGTGAATCTTCCAGCGTCAAGCAGGTTCTGGCGTTTATCGCTTATTGCCATTCTCACCTGGCACTGTCACACAGCACGATACGTCAGTACGTGGCCGGGGTGCAGCACTACTTGTCACTTCAAGACCCCGCGAGGCCTTCGGTGTTCTCCTGCCACGCAGTGAGGGCTCTACTGCGTGGAGTTCAGAAGCTCCAGCCGCCAGTCAGCCCGAAGCGGCTGCCTATCACTGGGGAGATCTTTAAGGGGATGTCTGACATCCTGGATAGGTCCCCCTTTGGTCTCCTCCTCAGCACCGTCCTGCAGGCTGCGATACACATGGCGTTTTATGGGTTTCTACGGCCCAGCGAGTTTACACGCAGCCACCCAGCCGGTCCAGTCTTGCATAAAGTAATCTCTGCCGCAACCAGGATCTCTACGTTCTTCACTTGGCGACGTCTAAAACTCAGCAGCGAGGTTCCGGAATAGATATTCACCGTACAGGACCCACAACAACTGGTGCCCAGTTGCCGTGTTAAACCGCTCGACGGCACTGCTATCCGACCGCCCAGGGTCCAGTCCGCTTTACCCTTTCCAGTTAAACCCCTCAAACTCGTCGCAGTTCGTGGTACATGTCCGGGTCCTTCTCGGCAATCTTCAATTGGACCCCAGCCAATACTCCGGGCATTCATTCCGGATCGGGGCGGCCACGTCGGCCTCAAGACAGGGGGTTCCGGACCATGTGATCGAGAAACTAGGTCGGTGGAAGTCGGCCTGCTTCTCTCGCTACATACCTAACCCACAGTTGGAGAGGGCTCAGGCCTTTGCCCAACTACTCAGTGACATTTACCTTTAATAAATAATTATCTCCTACCTGAAGGTTTTTGCCCCCTTATTTTGGTGTACCATACGGTAGACCAAGGCACACTTTCAGGTCTATTTCATGTTGGTGAGTTTTGTGTTGTTCCTATGTGTCATCGTTACTCTTGTCGTCCGTAGGGCTCTAGACCATAAATTGGAAGGCCGGGTACCGGCCTGAAGTTATGGGAGGAGCCCGGAGGGTATTTAAGCAGCCCAAAGGCCGCCGGTCTTTGTCGGTTTCCTGTGCGTGATACCCACCCACCCTCCCCTTTTAAAAGCCTCTTCCAAGTATTCTTACCCCAGACTGAATACTCATTCCACATTATTCCATAACTACTTCTTATCATTCCTTATCTAGGGTATGCCCCCTTATTTTGGTGTACCATACGGTAGACCAAGGCACACTTTCAGGTCTATTTCATGTTGGTGAGTTTTGTGTTGTTCCTATGTGTCATTGTTACTCTTGTCGTCCGTAGGGCTCTAGACCATAAATATATATATATATATATATATATATATATATATATATATATATATATATATATATATATATATATATATATATATATATATATATATATATATATATATATATATATATATATATATATATATATATATATATATATATATATATATATATATATATATATATATATATATATATATATATATGTATATATATATATATATATATAATATAATATTTATTTAATTAATTTATTTTTTAAATATATGTATATATATATATATTTTTTTTTTTTTTTTTTATGTCTCGATATTTGTCCAGTGCTCCAGAAGGAACACCGCTCATTTCCATCCAGGCTTTACTCAGACAGGTGTCAGTTCAGCTGAATGAGCCCTAAACAATCAGACACAGAGTGGAAGGCTGCCCTTTGTTAACGGTTTCCACAGCAACTGGCCTACAGAATGAGAAGAACCTCCAAGTCTTAGGCCAGGGTTTTGTGTGCACGAAGCTGCTGTGAATCACTCCACCGCGTGGGATGTTTTTGTTGTGTTTTTTTTCCCTCCACCACCACGATGGAGCAACAAGCTGAAATTCCCACATCAGTTCACTAAGCATGAGCCCAGAAAGTTCCTTACAGAGTCAGAGGGGCCCACCCGGACTCCTTCCGCTCCTCAGTCTACATACAGCAATTAATAGAGGCAATGGATCAGACCGCTGCCTTACTCCAGCTGCAATGAATCTAGAAGTAGCATAGAAAAACAACCACAAGCATTACATTTTTTTTATGTCGCCGCTCAAATTCTGTAACATGAGGATAAAACTTCACAGAAATCTGATGGAGTTGTTTCAAAAAGTGTGTTAAGCATGCATTTGATGCACAGACCACACTTTCAGATCTTAAGAAGTAAGTCATCCATCTCAGGCTGATGATTAAAGCCTCTTTTCACATCAACCACAGCCGCTTGCCAGAGATGTGAGTTTTGTAAATGACTCAAGTAGTTCTTCCAGGACTTAAAGGGTACAGGCAGAAAGCTCAGCTACAGCACTAGCAGCAACTAGCAAGCACATGAATATTTAAAGTATAACTAAAGGCAAAGCTTTTTTATTTAGTTCTGGATAGAGTGGAGAGTGATTAGAACACCTATCAGGTTTTTTTTGTCTGTGCCCTCGTTTGGGAGGTTTAAAGACTCGTACACAATCGGATTTTGCGCAGACAAAACCTCTAACTTTTGTCCGAAGGCGTGTGCCTGGATTTTGTCTTGCATAACAAACAGCAAGGAATTGTCGGCCAACAATCACGAACGTAGTGACGTACTACATGGTTTTTCAGCTCTTTAGCGCCACCCTTTGGGCTCCTTCTGCTAATTTCGTGTTAGTAGAAGTTTGGTGAGTGTAGATTTGCGCTTTTCAGTTCACGCTTTTCCTTGCTTTTCAGTTCGTTTCTGACCATACATGTTGCAGAATCGGAGGAGATAACCTGTTATTTATTATTGGCCTTGGAGTTATTGCTTTGACCCAAGTCCAGTCCAGGAACAGGAGGAGGAGGATTTCTTGGACCAAAAATAGGTTGCTTTATTAATCGTGACCAATTATGTCATATGCCTTTGCTGCGGGAGCTCCAGAAAAAAATAACCCAGACGTTTTTCAGAATTATCTCCGGATGACGGACCCCTGCTTTCACCAACTCTTGGCATTGCTGACCCCCTGTATTAAGAAGCAGGACACATGCATGAGGCTTTTATTTTATTTTTTGGTTGAATAATAATGATTTGATTTGTTATATTTTCTATATTTTTGGATGCATAGAACTCAAAGAGTCAACTTTTTCAGTTTTCTTTTTTTTTTAATGCACAATAAAAAAAATTGTGTACAATAATACTTGGCTATGTGTTTTACTTAAAATGACAGTTTGGGAGTAGGCAGTTACATTAAAAAAAATACAATGTAAAATTTGCCAGGTATACCAACATAGTTGTATCTTTGATCTTAAAAACTTCGGGATAATGGTGTTGTGGTAACTAAAAAAAAAAGCATAATAATATTATTCTTGATATCACTAGAAAAAATAAGCCTTTGAAAATTAGTTTGCAATAACTCCATCAGTGTCACCAGCAAAGCAGCTTCATTATTATCCCATTAAAGAAGAAGAGAATGTGCGCTGCATTTCGGGATTTCATAATTTCCTACGTCACAAATGTTAATTCTCCATAACGAACGCTAGTTTACAAGGCTTCTGGCTCGTCTTTGCTTCCGAGCATGTGTGTTTGTACTTTGGACTTTTGTCCGATAGACTTGTGTACACACGTTTGGAAAATCTGACAACAGACATTTGTCAGAATTTGAAAGCCTGCCATCCAACATTTGTCCGCGGAAAATCCGACAACAATTGTCCGATGGATCGTACAAATGGTCGGATTTTCTCGCCAACAGCCTGTCATCACACAATTCCCGTCGGAAAATCCGATCGTGTGTACAAGGCTTTACCCTCTCTATTTGTCATGTTTACTATTATCATCAAGAGTGAAAGTAAGAAATTTGAAACTCTCTCTATTGCCCCACTAGACCTTCACAGTATTCTATGGAGCAAAACCAATATATACAATAAACTCATAAAATCCAACACCATGATAGCCCACCTTTACCAACTATGGCTCAAGATTAGAAACCCATTCAAACTATCCCCGGACTTCTCCGTCCTCACCTCATTCTTAGGGGATCCTAGGTTCTTGTTAGCTCATGATAACATAGCACAGTTCTCACATTGGACCTCTAGAGGTCTAACATCTCTACACTCTCTACTGACTGACGGAGATTTTACCCCATTTATATTACTTCGTGCAAGATGGGATATCCCTTCGTCTGTGTCACAAAATTACCTTCATATCCAAAAGTATTTCTCAGACTATTTCCCCGCACCCCCTTATCCCCGTGCTACAGTATTTGAGAAAATATGTATCTCCCTTGCAGAGGAAAGAGGACTCATATCTAAAATATATAATTATCTAAATAGTCTAGACATACCAGACAAATCTGGACCTATGCTCCACTGGGAATCAGATCTGGCCTGCACTTTCCCCACGGAAGTCTGGCTAGAAATGACAAACAATCTATGTAAAAGTAACAAAGCTATAGCCTTTAGGGAAACCCCCACCAAAATCTTCTCACGATGGTACCTGACCCCCGCCAAACTCAACACATTTTTCCCCTCAATTTCTCCAAATTGTTTTAGGGGATGTCAAACACCAGGTACCGTCCTCCACATATTCTGGAGCTGCCAACATTTAGAGAATATCTGGACCAAAGCAATAGACAGAATAGAAAACTCTTCTAAACAAAAAATTGTTCCCACACCCCAAAATTGTCTTTTATATGCAAACATACCAGATATCCCCTCTCCATGTATGAGACTCTTTCACTCTCTATGTAGCTCTATCCAATGGATGATTGCCTTTAACTGGAAATCAGACAATCTCCCATGGTCTCAAGTGCTCTCCAGAATGGAGAATGTTAAACTATCTGAAAGAATATACCACACTTTACATGACTTAATGAATATTTATTACCAAAAATGGTCATACTGGAACCTACCTGACCCTTAACTCTGCATCTTTAGATATGAAAATATCTCACAATAAGTACAAAAATAAAACTTTCCTCCTAGATGTCACATGGACTTATTCATACACTGTATATTGTATTGTTATTATAATTTAAAATCACTGTCTTTATTCCTTTGTTCATTTTTTTATATTCAGTTTGGAATTGTTTGTATACATTTGTACTTCCAAATAAAACTTTTGTAAACAAAAAAAAAAGAGTGAAAGTAAAAGGGAAAAAACTCCAAATTTTGGATTGTGTACCTGGTTCTTGAAAGTCTGCTAAACTTGTTCCTGACCAGGCAACGTCTGACATCTCTCTTGGATCACCCCTGCCTGTTATGTCTGCTGCTCACTTGTGTTATCGACCTCGGCTTGGATTTCTGGCCACATCTCTGCCTCCTGACTTGGTACCTCGCTGCCAGCATGTTACCGACTTCTGCCTATTTCTGACCTTGAACTTGATATGACCCTGCACCTGTCTGCCAGGCTGCTGCTGAACAAGGCTTGTGACCAGACTCCATACTATCCAAAAGGCCTGGTGGACATCTCTCTGCATGGTCAGCCATAGCCGAACAACGAGTACTAGGTTAGGGGCTGTCCTGAAGAGAGAGCCCCCGTTTAGGGGAGAAAGGAACAAATGGCCGCACATCCTCCCCCTAGACTTTAGGGTAGGCATTAGGGACCCACGCCCTCATCCATAGAGAAAGAAACAAACAAAAGTGCAAAGTGAGAAAAGGTGAGAGAAAAACAGAGAATATAAATAGTGCTAGTGCAGGTGCATTGGCTAGGCCTTGCAGTCTGGTAGCAAAAATTGCCCTGGACATAGCCAAAAGGCCTAGTCCAAAGACTCAATGAGCAGAAAAAAGCTTGTGATGCAGCCTTGTGTTCTTTCTCATAGTGGGTTTCCAACGCCCAAGTAATACTAAGAGCACTCGTGGGGTAACCAACTTCCAGGGGGTACTGACATCACAGGCTCTTTGCCTTTCCAGCTCATGAGCAGGCATCATCTCTAAAATCAGGAGGCACTGGGCCCCTAGAATCCCACGCCAAAGGCATTACTCCTGACCCATAACTTACCTGGTGCATGCTTATTCAGTTTCCTCACCTATCGGGAAGAATCCTCAGGACCTCCATCATACCAGCAGAGGAAGTGTACAGACAGCTACAGTATTCTCACCAAAAGGCCAGAATGAAGGCAAAGCACACCTACCTACATCGATAACAACAGATACTACACTTCATATTACATATTACATATATTAGCCCAAAGGCTGAGAAGCAATGAGGACACAACCAGGGATTCCCTCACTTTGGAGGGATTTCCTCTCACTTGAATGAATGAATGAATGAATAACTTGTATAGCGCTACATATGCAAACGAAATCACCTCAGGGCAACTTCCTGTTGTGGCTATGGGAAAGTTCCCCAGTGGGAACAATGATGGTGAAAAAACCCTACAGGGGCTATAACCCTCCCTCACTCTACCCAAACTGGCAGATAGGACTTTTTCCCATTCACATATTTCTGTGAATGAATGGAACAGCTGTGCTGGAGGAACCATGCACAACTATTCCAAATTCAAATAATGATGGGGCTGTCAGGTAGAAGAACCCCTGGATTCTATAAGGGGGTGGGGAGTTGCAAACATGTTTCATGTGACACCGTAATTATGGGTGAAGCATAAATTTATCATTTTAATTTAAATTACATTTAAATCATACAGGTTTGGTAGTATATCCTTTGCCCTTTTTCTCTGCTATAGCATCTGATTCATGTGAGCCTCACTGTATACCCCTGCACAGTAGCCCTTTGCCGTGATGGGACTAGATCTACCAGCACAAATGAAATGGCACCCAACATATTGGCTGAGCTGTTGAAGAAAGCTGTATTGCCACAGGAAGCTTACAGAAAGAGTTTGAACCAGTCATTTACACCCACAGAAGGCACATGCATGAAACAAAAAACAGGTTGGGTAGAAGATTAGGCCAGTGTTTCTCAAGTCCAGTCCTCAAGGCCACCTTATAAGAGAGGTTAGAATGGGCGTTCTTGCTAATTACACTGAATGCAAAGTAAGGATAGCTAGGCCACCATCTGAAATTTGTGGGCTACTGCCCAAATCTCAGACCCGCTATAACTGTACACCTGACAATGATATACCTTTAAAGGGGGTTCCACCTAAAAATAGAACTTCCGCTTTAAGTACCGTATTTATCGGCGTATAACGCGCGCCGGCGTATAACACGCACCCCAAGTTTAGGAGGAAATTTTAAGGAAAAAAAAGTTTTAAAGGAAAAAAACTTACATTTAAATGCCCATCAATGCAGGCTTGCACAGCGTCCATCTGCATGCTTGCCAGTGTCATTTGCAGCCTTGCAGCCTTCTCAGTGTCTTTTGCAGCCTTCTCAGTGTCATTTGCAGCCTTGCATCCTTGTCAGTGTCATTTGCAGCCTTCTTAGTGTCATTTGCAGCGTCCATCTGCAGCCTCCACAGTGACATTTGCAGCTTTGCCCAGGCTGCAGTTAAACTGCAGTGACATGTCAGTGTCGCTGCAGTCTTGCAGCGTCCATCTGCAGCCCCTACAGTGACATTTTCAGCTTTGCCCAGGCTGCAGTTAAACTGTAGTGACATGTCAGTGTTACTGCAGTTTGAAAATTGGCGCCATTTGCTGTTCTCGGCCACCTTCGGCCTTTCTCGGCAGCTTTCGGACGTTCTCGGCCACCTTCGGCGGCAGCCTTCAACCGCCTTCGGCCGTTCTCTGCAGCTTTTGGTCGCCGAGAACGGCCGAAAGCAGCCGAAAGCTGCCGAGAAAGGGCGAAGGTGGCCGAGAACGGCCGAAAGTTGCCGAGAAGGGCCGAAGGCGGCCGAAAGCTGCAGAGAAGGGCCGAAGGCGGGCGAAAGCTGCAGAGAAAGGCCAAAGGCGGCCGAAAGCTGCTAAGAAAGTCTGAAGGCGGCCGAAAGCCGCTGAGAAGGGCTGAAGGCGTCTGAAAGCCATCCAGAGGCTCACAACGGCTAGGGAACGGCGGGGGATCGGCGTATAACACGCACCCCTGATTTTCCCCTGATTTTAAGGGGAAAAAAGTGCGTGTTATACGCCGATAAATACGGTACTCCTCGCCCCCTGACATGCCAAAATTGGCATGTCATTTTTTGGGGGGGGTGCTGGGTACCTGGTTTGGAGTGGGACTTCCTGTCTCACTTCCTCCTTCCGGCCGCCTAGGCTACTCCTAGATGGCCCCTCCCTCCCGGCAATGTTCTAGGACAGGTCCCAGAACATTGCCTGGCCATTGACGGAGCGCAGCGCGGCTCTCGCCCGGCTGTGAAGCCTCAAACTGTCACAGCCGGGCATCCACACTCACAATGCCGGCGCCACGAAGACGAGGAGGAGAGAACGGAGGCTCTGTGCGGCCGCATCGCTGGACCGTGGGACAGGTGAGTGTCTGATTATTAAAAGTCAGCAGCTAATTTTTGTAGCTGCTGAGTTAATAAACTCAAAAACCTGTGCAACTCCGCTTTAATGTTAAACATAAACATGGTTACTTTATAATCAGCCCACCAAATTCACATCTATCCACTGAAACCACTTAACATAACCTCACAAATAATACTTTTTGTAGTGTCAATGATATTGTCCCCAACAAGTAAAACCCTGTCTTACCATATCACTAGACCAGCCTTTTACACCCAGGGTGACTTCCGTTTTTTTCAGGGGGGCCTTGGCAAAATATCTAAAAATTACCCATAAATTGTATACAAGCCAGCGGGTGGATAAAGCCTGCCTTTTACAGTAGTTACACAAAGCTACAGGTTTTTATTGTGCACCGTTACAACTTTCTAGCCGCTGTCGTCCTTACAACCAATGACATTGATAAGAAGGACATCGACATCCTGCACAGCCTCCTTGTTTGCCCCTCTACGGGAAGAGAAGAGAAAGGAAGAGAAACTGAAGGAGGAAAGAAACATTGGAATACTAGTCAGTACCAGGGTGTAAAGATGTATTTAAAATAATAAATGACCTTTGACGTTGGGTGTCCTACATGTGTAGATGTTGCTGCATTATGGAAAACAATTCGTTTATTTTTTTTACATTTCAGAATGGGGTGCCTCAAGATTGTGCAGAATTTTAAACAGTGCCTTGACTGATAAAAGGTTAAGAAAAATTGCACTAGATTAACCTCAGTTCGCTAAGAAAAGTACAAATACAAAATGAACTTACTTCAGAAAAGTAATGTGCATAAAGAAAGAATCAGGGAGTTCCTTAGTTGGTTATTACCTTCCGGGGTAGGAAAATGGACTCGATAACCACGTTTTTTCACGTGCCCCAGGATAAGCTAATGTGTTGCAGCTACAAAAATCATGTATCAGGTCAAGTATTATGCAAAGTAGAATTGAAACAGCTTTATAGATTTTTTGGTAATATTGACTTTTACTTGTTTCCTTTGAGCAAGAAATTCTGGAAGAAGTTGACTTTTACTAAAACTATTCCCCAAAGTCCAGGGCATTTTGTGAGAATGTTCCAGGGTACACACCAGGATCTCACAGTCTGGGAGCAGAAATTCAAGTGGTTCTAAAGCTTAAAACGGTTGTAAACCGCGGATGTTTTAAAAACAAACACCTGTAAGGCAATTGCATAATGTGCTAGTATGCATCGCATGAAATACTCACCTTGGAACTAAGCCCCCCAACACTGTGCTGTCACCGCTGAGAGGGCTGACATGTTCCCCCGGGCTTTGTTCCAGGTTTGCGCGCTCTGGCTATGTGATTGGCCAGCACAGTGATAACGTCACGCACGGGAGCCCTCCGTTCTGGCACGAAGCTCTGAAGGTCTTGCGAGGTATGCTGGACCTTCAGAGTGCATGCGCCGGTGACGTAACTGGCTGCATCCAGGGTGAATGTCTCCTAAATGGTGCACGTTTATTCATTTTACCTACAGGTAAGCCTTATTATAGACTTACCTGTAGGTAAAAATTACCAAGCGGAGTTTCCTACCGCTTTAACATTTTTTTTACCCTAAAGTGGTTGTAAAGGCTCAAGGTAAAAAACCTTCTGTGTGCAGCAGCCCCCATAATACTTACCTGTGCCCCATTTTGATCCATCGATGTGCACGAGAGCAGCAGCTCTCCCAGGTCTCTTCCTCCTTATTGGCTGAGACAGCAGCGGGAGCCATTGCCGATTACAGCCAGTGAGCTAATGAGGAGAGAACAGGGGCAGGGCCAAGCCACACTCCACGTGTGAATGGATACGCAGAGCAGCAGCTTGGGTGCCCCCATAGCAAGCTGCTTGTTATGGGGGCACTCAGCAGGAGGGAGGGGCCAGGAGCACCAGCGGGGGACCCGAGAAGAGGAGGATCGGGGTAGCTCTGTGCAAAATCACTGCACAGAGCAGGTAAGTATAATATGTTTGTTTTTTTATTTTTGGTTTAACCTCCTTAGCGGTATTCCCGAGTCTGGCTCGGGTTCAGTTTTTTCTGCTAGGAGCGGTAACCCCGAGCCAGACTCGGGCTCGCATTGCAGGATACAGGGGGGGGGGGGTTACTTACCTTTTCCCCTGGATCCTGCGATGTCTCCCCGCTGTGTGAGCGAGCCGTCCGCTCGCTCAATTCACACAGTGCCCGAGTGCCGCCGATCTCCGTTCCCTGCGACGTTCCGACACACGGGAGCGGAGATCGGCGCCAAATTAAAAAAAGTTTAAAAACACACAACACATACAGTACTGTAATCTTACAGATTACAGTACTGTATACAAAAAATACACATCCCCTTTGTCCCTAGTGGTTTGCCCAGTGCCCTGCATGTCATTTTATATAATAAAAAGATTTTTTTTCTACCTGGAAACTGGAGATTGTCCATAGCAACCAAAAAGTGTCCCTTTATGTCAAAAGTGGTTTTAGACCAGCTAGAAAACAGCGATAATAAATTAGAATCACAATTTATCATCAAACAATAAATTTAATGACAGCGACTATTCTGCAACTGAGCAAATTTCAGTGTTTTTGATTTGATTACATTATTGAATCATTTTTATATATATTTTTAATATATTATAATTTATGATTTTGTGTTTCAAACTTTATCATACCCGGGATGTCTACTAGACTCTGGTTTGGACAGATTTAAGTGAGTTATTCATAAGAATTGCATGCCTACAATATAAAAACGCCAAATTTCCATGCAAAATAATTGTACCGCTTTCAGCACAAAATTCCGGACAGAATCATACCGCCAGGGAGGTTAATCTGCCTTTAATATCACTTTAATGCATTAACCTGCATTAAGGTAAAAAATGGTCCACTTGCAGTATTGTCCCCTCACCCCCTACCCCCCTTATCCCTACCCAAGTCCTCAGTCGATCAAGCGCTGTGCCCATCTGTAGTGGCTCTCTCCAATTCCATTGCACCGAGGAGGTAACATGTTGGTTCTAAAAAAAAAAATGTCTTTACAATTACTTTAAAAGGGCAATCTAGCAGAGCAGTAAGGTCTCCACAGCTATTAAAGGGGGGGGGGGGGAGCGCTGTCAAGCAGGGCAGGTTTTTATGACAGAAGAGACCCTAGTAGTAAAAAATGAGTCTCAAAAGTGGAGGAAATATACTTTAAGCTCTTAACTGGCGCCATCCTTATTCTTGCGGCCCCCCCCCCCTCTATAATTTTTATTTGAAGTCCTTGCAGTGTTTAGGGGTCCGTATTGATGCTTCGTCTCAACTTGACAAGTTTTGTAAGCTGGCTCTAGATTTTTGGTGTCTGAGCGCAGGTACAGAAATGATCAGCTGTTTCGTGTTGGTCTTGTCACTTGGAGCATTGTCAACGCTATTTATATATGACATCACCAGACTCAGATTTGCGTGATGACAGATCTAGACTGGTTGCTCCATTTTCCTATCTGTTCTTTGTTTTCGTGATAAAAGAAGTGTCTGCAAAGTGCTCATTTACGTAAAATGCTGATCCACACGTTTTGCTTTGTAACACAGGCAAGCTGCATGGTACTTCAAAAATCTAGCAATGGGACCCATTCTCACCAAAAGTGCCTGAACTGCATCTGTTTACCTGCAAGTAGGTCTAAGCCTAGGTTTCCACTTTTACGACCTGAAAGTCGTGCGATTTTGCCACGGTTTTTTAATGCCACGATTTTGATGCGACTTGCCAGTGTATTCTTGAGAACCATGGACCTCAAGTCGCATCAAAGTGGGACCAAAGTAGTGCAGGGACTACTTTAAAGTCGCTGTGACTTGAAGTCGCACAGATATGAACGGTACTCATTGGAAATATGGGGTATGATTTGTCATGCGACTTTGCAGTCCCAAGTCGCTCTAGTGGAAACGTAGCCTTAAGGTGTTCTAGGCCAAGCAGCCAGGATTGAAGCCAGTGGTCCTGCATCATGGTCAGGAAACTAGCATTTTCAGAAGTAGGTTGACAATGGCAGCTGCACATTTCTAATTGATTTACTTAAAGTAGAATTCCAGCTAAAGTCTAACTAGTCTTAAAAAAGCTCCCTCCTCCTAGCACCGATGCTGAATAACTTGTGTACCAAAGATGCACAGTAGATGTGACTAATTAAGAGCCATGTTTCTGTAGGCCTTCATCTCATTGAACTATTATACTGGACTTCAGTGTATATTATTGTATAGAAGATTGATTATTGAGATGTATTCATATGCTTTTCAATGGGTATAACATGTATGCATCTCTTCTTTGTTTCAACAAAACAAGTTAAAAAAAAAAAAAGATGTACGGTATATTTTCAGCCCAAACCACTTTGGTCACGTGATCCGCCTCCCTTGTGTCAGCCAGCAGCAGCTGCAGAGGGAAGAAAGGACTGCGATCAACGGCTGCACCATCAGAGCCTATGGGTGACACCATCGTACCTGGATTTCACAACCATTGTTGGGCACTTTCTCTATGCCCCTGCAGCTGCCGTGAGTTGACCCGACCAGGGTGGAGCTAGCTGAAAATAAGTATACACATCATTTTTACACAGGAAAGACCGGTGTTCGGTCGAGAAATGCACCCACATTGAATAGTGCCCGCACATGCGCAGGACGGAGCCGCACTTCAGCTGATTTGCTGATCAGCTGGAGTGACGTGACCAGGGCGCAAGCGCACATCATAGGAGGCATCTCTCGATGGGAGATACCATTTCACGGCCACAATTGAAAGCTATACAAACAGCGGGAGCAGACCGTAGTTCTCACATTGTGCCTCGCTGTTGTGGGGCGGCTTTACAGTGTGCTGATGGTCCAGTTTTGTCTGTGTTGCAGGGCAGGTTTGCTGTGTTGAATGGCCGGTTTTGCCAGTGTGAAAGGGCGGGTTGCAACACAGACAAGACCAGCTCCTCAACACAGCCACTAGCCGCCCTCCAGTAGCAGCGATGCACAATCGGAGAACTACGGTCTCCCCCACTGTTTGTATAGGTTTAAATTGTGCCTGAGAAATGGTATCTTCCATCGAGAGACGCCTCCTATGATGTGCGCATGCGCCCTGGTTACGTCAGCCCAGCTGATCAGCAAATCAGCTGTTGTGCTGTTCCGTATGGCGCATGCGCAGAACATACCGGGCACTATTCGATGGGGGGCACTTCTCAACTGAAAACCGGCCATAGATGAAGAGAATTTATTTCCTGCAACCACAGGTTGACAGGGTAATCTCTCCCGCGGAGCCGTTGTGTTCTCCCAACGGGGGGAAGCTGTCAGTGATTGTCAATAATCACATGTAAAATCCTGCAGGCTGGTTGTACCCAAGTTGATTGATCAATCAAGTTGAGTACATTCAGCCTGCCCATACATGATTCGAACCATCTATCATCTATAATTAGCATAAGAGTTAGGAGGGGAGGGGGAATTTTTAAGACTAGTCAGGCTTTAGCTGGAATTCTGACTTAAAGTTGCCGAATCAATATTTACTGCCTCCATTTTATTCCTAAAATTTTTAATATATTTTTTTTTGTTCTCTGTTGCTCTGCATAGGGGATTACAAAAGTTTAATATATGAAAAACTGTGCAATGCTTTCTTTTAAATCGAACTCATCAACATAAAAAAATGCGTAAACCCTCTGTGCAGAAAATCACACAATTCCATGTGATATACAGGCATTGATTTACTAAAGACAAATAGGCTGTACACTTTGCAAGAGCAGTTGCTCCAGAGCTTAGTAAATGAGATAAAGCTTCACTTAGCAAAGAGTACCCAATCACGTGCAAGGAAAATTAAAAGCAGCATTTGTGCTTACACATGATTGGATGATGGAAGTCAGCAGAGCTGCTGCTCATTTACTAAGCTCTGGAGCAACTGCTCTTGCAGAGTGCAGTCTATTTGCCTTTAGTAAATCAACCCCACAGTGTCATAACAACAATAATAATAAAAAAATATACATAGTTATATAAAGATAAGCAAATAATGTACAGATTTTCATATGTCCATATCAGTTCTCCCTATCTTTGCGTGTAACATGTTCAAATATATGAAGTCCATTAGCACATCCTGTGACCAGGGCCGGGACAAGGAGTGGGCAGGAGGGGCGGCTGCCCCTGGCGCAATGGTTTATTGCAGGGGTGGGGGGCACCCTGACCCTAATCCTAAGGGAAAGAGGGGCGCAGTTTGACATCTTTGCCCTGGGCGCTGGATGACCTTGTCCCGCCACTGCCTGTGACTATTGTCAAAATCTTCTAAGAACACCCAGAGCCACCATACAAAGTGAAAAAAATGGTGAAAACTATAGCTTCATTAAACAGAGCTATGCACCTTTCAACACCCAGTGTCACATTCAGCTCACGGTGTATGTTGGACCTCTAAACCATAGGAGGTCATGGCCAAGGCCACTGGTACTCCAGGGAACAATAGTACCCCATTCCTGCTAGATCTCAGCACACTCCTCCACAATGCGATATGACCGCAGTACTCTCCTTTAATTAAAGTAGAAAAAAACAATGTTCTCCGCCAAATACATTTATTAAAACAAGTTTAAAAACACTTACACAAAATACGAGGTGAAATAGAATATATCTTCTCACTCCTGTGAAATCAGGAACATCAACTCCCGGTCATCTCCTCTCCTACTTGCACTCCTCTGCCTCTTGACGTCTCTTTCCTTTCAGGGTAATGACAGATACACCAGCGCTATCATGATGACGTCAAACATAGGGCACTCTGCCTTACGTGTTACGTCCGGAATGGACTTCCTCAAATACGGGGGAATCCCGATCACCAGTCTATACTTATACCCTCCTACTTGCTACCAAGGTGACATAAACAAAGTGGCTCCATCTCTCCATTCTTATGGTTTATTTGTGGAGTGAATCACAGTGGTGCTAGCAGTTTGTAGACAGTTTAAAGGCGTACAGGTACTGGTGGGATCCTTTTTTTTGTTTTCTTTTTTTTTCTTCCAAAAGGCTGCTTTTATTTAAGCAGTACTAAACCCATAACCAAAAATGTAATATGTTGCAGTTTACTTTTTTTCCCTCTGTGTTCACCTGGAGATCCTGCTAGTAACGCAACTCCTGTATTATTAGAGTGCCTACTCTCTGGATGAAGGAGCAACAGAGACACCTTTGGAAAACGGCATTGTCAGTCTGGGGGAGAGGTAGTGTTAGATGCACTAGCAGACATGGATACACCAACCATAAGCAGTCACAGCAGTTTTGTTTCTTTTGGAAAAAGTTTTTACTTACAGTATCTCACAAAAGTGAGTACACCCCTCACATTTTTGTAAATATTTAATTATATCTTTTCATGTGACAACACTGAAGAAATGACACTTTGCTACAATGTAAAGTAGTGAGTGTACAGCTTGTATAACAGTGTAAATTTGCTGTCCGCTCTAAATAACTCAACACACAGCCATTAACCACTTGATTAATGAACTTGATTAATGACCAGGCCCTTTTTTTGCAATTCGGCACTGTGTCGCTTTAACTGACAATTGCGCTGTCGTGCAACGTTGTACCCAAACAAAATTGACATCCCTTTTTTCCTACAAATAGAGCTTTCTTTTGGTGGTAATTGCTCATCTCCGTGGTTTTTATTTTTTGCACTATAAACAAAAAAAAAAAAAGCGACAATTTAAAAAAATATATATATTTTTTTTTACTTTTTGCTATAATAAATATCCCCAAAAAAAAACATTTTAAAAACAAACTTCTTCATCAGTTTAGGCCAATTCATATTCTTCTACATTGGTAACAAAAATCCCAATAAGCATATATTGATTGGTTTGCGCAAAAGTTATAGCGTCTACAAAATAGGGGATAGATTTATGGCATTTTTATTATTATTTTTTTACTAGTAATAGCGGTGATCTGCAATTTTTAGCGGGACTGCAACATTGCGGCGCACAGATCGGAGTCTTTTGACACATTTTTGGGACCATTAACATTTATACAGCAATCAGTGCTATAAAAATTCACTGATTACTGTGGAAATGTCACTGGCAGGGAAGGGGTTAACATTAGGGGGAGATCAAGGGGTTAAATGTGATCCCTAACTGTGGGGGGGATGGGACTGACTGGGGGAGGAGACATATCGCTGTTCGCAACTACTGAAAACAGAAGATCTGTCTCTACTCCCCTGTCAGAACAAGGATTTGTGTGTTTACATACACACAAATCCCATTCTGGCTCTCGAGCACGTGATCACGCCCGCTGGCCCGCTGGCGCTCCTGCTATGGCTCTTAAAGGAGCCGCCGTACATATACGGCGATTTGTGCAGGAGAGCCAACCTGCCACCGTATATGTACAGGAGCTGGTCGGCAAGTGGTTAACCACATGCAGACCGGGCCATAGCCGAAAGACGGCTGAAGCACGGTCGGCTTATTCTGGGAGGGCATCCATGGACGTCCTCACAGAATCTTGCTCCCGCACGCCCTCGGGAATATCCGTGATATGGATCGCGGTAAATGGCTGCTAGCAGCGAACATTTACCACGTGATTGCTCCGTCAAATGACGAAGCAATCACTTGTAAACAAACCGGCATCATGTCCGGTTCCTCTCTCCCCTCCACGTACCTATTGGTAGTGTGAGGAGAGAGGGGTGAGATCAAGTGCTGCAGCACTGTGGGCTGGGTGTGTAGTGCCCACAGCGCTTATTTGTGCCCAGTCCAGCACTTATCCATCCCATCTATGCCCAGAAATACTCATCCATCCATCCCATGCATGCTCAGAAATACTCATCCATCTATCCCATCCATGCTCAGAAATACTCATCCATCCATCCATGCTCAGAACTACTCATCTATCCATCCCATCCCATCCATACTCATCCATGCTCAGAAATACTCATCCATCCATCCATGCTCAGCAATACTCATCCATCCATCCATGCTCAGCAATACTCATCCATCCATCCATACTCAGCAATATTCATCCATCCATGCATCCATCCATACGCAGCAATACTCATCCATCCATGCTCAGCAATACTCATCCATTCATCCTCAGCAGTACTCATCCACAGTGGCGTAACTTGAACCCTCAGGGCCCCGATGCAAGAAACCATGGAGGGCCCCCCCGACCTCCGAGCACGATGTTGGAACACCAGGGCCCAGTCACAAGTGGGTGGCTGCATATAAAGGAACCAATTTCTTAATTTTTATATAAAAAAACACACACACACACTATATATATATATATATATATATATATATATATATATATATATATATATATAAATGCACATATAAACCAGTGACAGCTGGTGCTCAAAATTTTTAGGGGGGCGCAAGCAAACTGAAAAATTCAGAAATAAAAACATCAGTTGCAGCCACTGTACCATCAAATGTCGCCACTGTACCCATCAAATGTGGCCACTGTGCCCATCAACTGCAGCCACTGTATCATCAAACGCCACCACTGTACCATCAAATGTCGCCACTGTGCCCATCAATTGCAGCCACTGTACCATCAAACGCCACCACTGTACCATCAAATGTCGCCACTGTGCCCATGAAATGCTGCCACTGTGCCCATGAAACGCTGCCGCTGTGCCATCAAATGCCGCCAGTGTGCCCATCAAATGCCGCCAGTGTGCCCATCAAATGCCGCCTGTGTGCCCATCAAATGCTGCCGGTGTGCCCATTAAATGCTGCCGGTGTGCCAAATGCTGCCACTGTGAATCCCCACCGCCCGCTCGCACACCCACACACATGCATGCACACCCACACACATATGCATGCACACCCCCACACACACATGCATGCACACCCCCCCACACACATGCATGCACCCCCCCACACACACATGCACGCATGCACACCCCCACACACACATGCATGCACCCCCCCCCCACACACATTCATGCACCCCCCCACACACACACACACATGCATGCATGCACACCCCCACACACACATGCATGCACCCCCCCCCACACACATGCACCCCCCACACACACACACACATGCATGCATGCACACCCCCACACACATGCACACCCCCCCACACACACACATGCATGCATGCATGCACACCCACACACACACACACACACATGCATGCACACACATATAAACACACATACAGTAGATAGTCTTAAAAAAAAAAAAAAACGTCAGACATTTACCTTCTTCCAGCCGGGTACTGCACTATAGGGGGAGACAAAGAGCACAGCACACACTGCTTTCACTTTAGGTATGTGAGGACGCAGTGCCGATTACAGTTCGGCTGACGATCGGGGAGCTCCTCTCAGCCTCCCCTCCTATCAAATAGTACAGGGGGACCTCAAGGGCCCCCTGCAGCAAGGGGCCCGGTCGCCATGGCGATCTCGGCGACCCCTATAATTTCGCCACTGCTCATCCATCCATCCATGCTCAGCAATACTCATCCATCCATCCATACTCAGCAATACGCATCCATCCATACTCAGCAATACACATCCATGCTCAGCAATACGCATCCATCCATACTCAGCAATACTCATGCATCCATCCATACTCAGTAATACTCATCCATACTCATCCATCCATACCCAGCCACCCCATCCATAATCAGCCATCCCATCCACACTCAGCCATACTCAGCCATCCCATCCATACACAGCCATACCTAGCCATCCACATTCATGGCTCAACCATGCTTAGCCATCCCCATCCACGGCTTATCCATGCCACATCAGTTCGCATCCATGCCACTACAGTGCCTCAAAGTGTAATAGGTAGTCAAATTAGATTTGAAATGTATGCCCCTAGAACGCAAGATGCTCCTTGGATGTTGGGCCTCTGTATGTGACCACGCTGTGTAAAAGTCTCACACATGTGGTATTGCCTTACTCAGGAAGAGTAGGAGAATCTATTTTGGGGTGTCATTTTTGCAGTGTACATGCTATGTGTTAGAAATATTGTATAAATAGACAACTTTGTGTAAAAAAAAAAATGTTTTTACTTTCTTTCCACATTTTCCAAAAACTTGTAGAAAAAAATAACATGTTCAAAAGACTCGATATGCCTCATAGATTATACGTTGGGTTGTTTTCTTTCCAAAATTGGGTAATTTTTTGGGCGTTTCCATTGTCCTGGTGCTCCAGGGCCTTCAAAAGTGCAAGAGGTCGTCAAGAAATTAGATTTGTAGTTTATGCTTCTAGAATGCCTGATGGTGCTCCATGCATGTTGGGCCTCTGTATGTGGCCACGCTGTGTAAAAGTCTCACACATGTGGTATCGTCATACTCATGAGGAGTAGTAGAATGTATTTTGGTGTGTAATTTGTGGTATGCATATTCTGTGTGTGAGAAATAACCTGATAATATGACACTTTTGTGAAAAAAAATCTTGATTTTGCAAAGAATTGTGGGAAAAAATTACAACTTCAAAAAACTCACCATGCCTCTTTCTAAATACCTTGGAATGTCTACTTTCCAAAAAGTGGTCATTTGGGGGTATTTGTACTGTCCTGGCTTGTTAGGCCCCTTTCACACAGGATGGATCCGTAATGATCCGCCCTGTGAACATCCGCTTGCTCAACGGGGATCGCTCCGTTGATCCTCGCTGAGCCGACGGATGACAGGGCGGTCCCTGCACACTGTGCAGGGACCGCCCTGTCAGATCTCTACCCTCCTCTATGGGGGATTGGATGAACACGGACCGTCTGTCCGTGTTCATCCAATCCGCTCTGCAGATGGATAGAAAAATAGGATTTTCCTCCGTCTGCAGAATCCGACCATAGCGGAGACGGATGTTATCGGGTGTCAGCGGATGTTCATCCGCTGCTGACACCCGCTATCCCATAGGGATGCATGTCTGTCCGTATTTCATCTGAAAACAGATGGATGAAATACGGACATATGGTCCGCACGTGTGAAAGGGGCCTTACGGTCTTAAGAAATGAGCTAGGCCGCCAGTACTTCAGGTGTGATCAATATTCGGTGATTGGCACCATAGCTTGTAGACTCTATAACTTTCACACAGACCAAATAATATACACTGATTTGGATTCTTTTTGCAAAAGATATGTAGCAGTATAAAATTTGGCCAAAATTAATTTTAAAAAAAAATCTTAATTTGCAAGATTATATAACAGAAACAAGGACATTTTTTTTAACAGAATTTTCGGTCATTTTTCATTTAAAGCGCTAAACATAAAAAACACAGCAGTGATTAAATGCCACCAAAAGAAAGCACCATTTGTATGAAAAAAAAGGACAAACATTTCATATGAGTACAGTGTTGCATGACTGAGTATTTGTCATTCAAAGTGTGAGAGCACTGAAAGCTGAAAATTGGTCAGGTTAGGAAGGGGGTTTAAGTCCCCAGTTGACAAATGGTTAATGTCTAAACCGCTGGCAACATAAGTGAGTACACCCCTAAGTGAAAATGTCAAAATTGGGCCCAATTTGTCACAGGAAAAGATATAAAAAAATATTTACAAAAATGTGAGGGGGGTACTCACTTTTGTGAGATACTGTAGATAAATAAAAGCTGAGCACTCTTGTCAGTGGTAAATTGTCTCTCAACTTTTTAACTGCTACATCTGCAGAACAGCTTTCTCTGTTTAAAAAAACAACAGACTTACTGGCAGCATCACCAGTTTAATATAGGAAAGCCTTAAAAAAGAAAAACAATGCAGGAAAGCCTCAATATAATAAATATTTGCTTTTGGGTTTAATAATGCTTTAAGTATGTGTAGTGATAATAAATACAAACCAGGATTAATTGGTATCTTTTATATCTGCCTTGATTATTGCCTTTTATTTATTTAAGTTTTTTCAACTGATTGGGCCTTCAGCTCTTAATTTCCTTCATCTTCGCAACATTTGGCCTTTTTTCCTCCTTTCCTGACTACCATAGGTTTCCATACTGCCCCAGAGGAAGTGGGTGGATTACTCTGTGCAATCCCTCACTTCCTCCTTTGCTTCCCGTGGCCACCGTGATGTAATTTCCTGCGTGCTTGGATAGAGGGAAGTGTAATTTCCTGTGCGACCGGTCTCTTGTTTAATCCAGCCACTTGTGTGTCCTCAGACCATTTTTTGGCGCCAAGCGGTCTGGAGGGGGGTATAAGAGGAAGTAATTTTCATTCACTGTCAGGTTCAGTCCACAGAAGGAAGTATCCTATGCTGCGCTCCAGTAAACAATAGGTAATTAGTAGTATAGATCTGGCTGTCTCTATCTTCATTTAAGATTTTTATATTGAAATATAGCTCTTGTTTTTCTTTTTAAGGGAAGTCCGGAATACTTTGAAAATGTTTCTGGCAGGGGTGTTGCTAGGTCTACAAAAGATCTGGGGCTAGAGCCCATAGCAGTGTAGTAAAGAAAGTCATACGCTTGGGCGGGCATACACATGTATATACAGTAATATACATGTGTGTGTGTGTGTATATATCCCCAGAGAGCCCCCCCCCACTTACATCATGGTCCCCAGAGAGCCCCTCCTTACATCAGAGTCCCCCTCCTTGCATCAGGGTCCTCAGAGTGCCTCCCCTTGCATCAGGGTTCCCAGAGAGCCCGCCACTTACATCAAGGTCCCCAGAGAGCCTCCCCTCGGGGACCCCCACAGAGACTCTGGGCTATGGGCCCCAGATTTGGGGGTATAGCCCCAAAAGCCACCCCCTAGCGACGCCACTGGTTTCTGGTACAAAAAGTTTATTTTCCCCTTATATGCAAACGGGGTACTTGAAACCTTTTGGCAATATTAGGATTCTGACTTGCCCTGAAAAACTACTGAGGTAGGCTCTTACCAGTAGGGAGTTCTGCTTTTGTGCCTTTTGGAAAATGTTTATTTATATTTTCTTTGCCTACTTACCTTTAATCCAGATGGACTTTCAGATCCTCCCAGTCTATTACCCTTCTCTATGATGCTCCCAAATGGTCCTGCATGATTCTCCACAATTATTAATGATTGTAACTTTGAAGGTTGGTACCGTGATCAGAACATGCCCACTGTTCATTGCCTACTAGTTCACTATATAAATTTATAGAATTGTTGTTTTTTCATTGCTTGTTCTCTTTAAATAGTTTTTTCTGATTTATATATTTTTCTATTTTAGTGATCAGTTTATACATACAGTGTCTATTGTAACAGAATCTCCTGAAGAAGCAGTGAAAGGCAAAACATGTAGAGATACAATTACACTTGTGTTGATATTTGTTACTGATTTATTGTGGAATTTTTATATTTTCACTTATGAATTTTTTATTAAAATACATTTTCTACTTTTCTAAATTTTTGTTTTTTGTTTGCACTTGAAAAGTCCCAATTCTCCTTTCTTATGTTATATTTACCAAAAGGGATGTGGCACTTTTAAGGAGTCTTTCCAACAGACTAGCTCTATAATTATATTTCTCCTCTGTGTTTTATATCTGCCTAGAGTTCAGCTTTAAGTGGTCATGAAACATGTAATCCTGATCCCATTTGATGTGCATTTTATTAAAAATATTGTTGCAGTGAAATTTATATATATATATATATATATATATATATATATATATATATATATATATATATATATATATATATATATATATATATATATATAGATAGATCTATATATAGGCTGTTTTCCCTGTGTGTAAGGCTACATAACAGTTAAAAACATAAAAGAGGTAGTCAGGAGGAACAGAACGAAGTATCAGGGGGTAATTAACTAGAATAAAGAAAGAACAAATACTACACAGCATGTATGTTATGTGCACAAGATGTGTAAAGGATACATTTGGGCTTTAAACATCAACATCTTGAAGGAGTTTGCTCTTTGTGTTCTGTTTAATTGTATGTCTCTTGAGGACAGATTTGAGGACATCTAGGTCACATTATATTGATGCAGATGACGACTATCGTGCCATGGAGCCCATATGTTTTTGGAGCATACAGATCAGTCTAATCTCATATGATAAAAAGTAGAAGTGGATTTTCCCTTGATATTAATCTTTTCCCATGGAGTTTCTGTTACCAATCTTCCAGGATAAGGTTATAATAATAAAAGAAAAGAGACGAGCCTTTGAAGTTAAATTGGATCCATTTCAGTGTAAATCCTTGGCAATCATGAACCCATCCAATACAATAGTATAGACCAAGACATGAAAGCTATTTACTATTAACTTAAAAAAAAATAAAAACACAGAGACTTAAGACCATGGTAAAAATTCAAACAGTGCAACTTTATTTTCTTACCACAAATTCACTTGAGAAAAAGAGAAATGCAACAAGGACAACAAAACAGAGAAACAAGTAGAAAAAAAAAACCTTTGTCTGTCATTGACATACAAAACAAATGGCTTTGGCAAAATCCAGCAAAGTTACCATAAATAAATAAATAAATAGTTTTGGATGATGCCATTACCAATTCAACAAGCAGACACTGTACATTAGATTTACAAAAAGGACAACACCAAGTACAGAACAAGCTGCAAAAATAACAAAAGATATGTTTTTTTTTGTTAACTTCCAGGTAAGAACAGGTTAACACTGGACATGGGACACTATGTGCAAACAGTTTTAAAAGAGAAGATATTCCAAGGGTGCAGGGTCCGCTGAGCGGGTGGCCTGAGAAAGTGACCTGCCTGGCTTCTTCTTTTACCCCCATGTGTAAATAAAGAGCAGGTCTGATTACCCAGGCAGCTTCCAATGAAAAGGCCGCTGCTCTCATTCCTGCTCATCCTGACCTTTACACCGATTCCCTTACAGATGTATTTTTACCTTTGCAGCATTGCAACTTGAGTTTATAGGAGACATTTCTGTACGAACCAGTCTGGAGCTCGGGGAAGGGCACACAGCAGCAGAACACAAATACGAAGTTGGTGAAATTTGCTTCTCTTATTTAATTTATTTTTTGGGCGAAATTTTTAATTTTTTTCAGTACTGATTCTAGCTTTTATTGAATAAGCCAAAAGAAATATGAATATTTTAGTAAATGCACAATACCAGAGTAAACTTGAGTAGATGGTCACCAGAATGCTTTAGATTATTTCTGACGGATTGCTATTGAATACACTTTTTATTTTTCACTGCCTTACTGAATAAGCTCTTCTATGTGTGAACTCTGCTAAAATCACTCATAAGGTTAGTTGTTGAATTTTAAAGGACTCATTCACAGGTGCAGTGGCCAGAACATTGGGGCCGTAACGTAAAGCCGTGGCCAGCAACCTCTTAAAAAAAATCAATGACAAGCGGATGTACAGATCTTCCCACACAAGCATTTATGTCTGCATCCTGTTCAGGCCTCTGTGCCCAAGTCAATGAGCCCTTAAAGTGTATCTCCAGCTAAAACTATTTTTTAGTTTTAGCTAGTGGTGATGGCTGAGAACCACTGTCAAGTTTTTATTTCAGTCCTGAGAGTTCTAGAGTCACCTTGTATATCAGTCCTGGTGTTTACTGCCAGAAAGTGGGATTTCCAAAATGTTACAGTTGTTGAAAGATCAGGTAAAGAGCGAAATCTTCCAATATGGACACCTAATCCCTAAATGTAATGTTTCTGGGACAGGAAGTGAAAGAAAATCTCCATCAAAAAAACAAAAAAAAAACAAACAGGGTCTATAAACTTTGCATATCCTATCCAAAAAAAAAAGGTTTTTGGCTAGAGATACACTTTAAAAATATAAAGTTGCCCATCCTCCAAACAAATGCAGAGCTTATCACAATAGATTCCCACATTCTCACCCATTAGTTGTATTCTCTATGTAGGTGTTAGTTGTACAATAGTAAGAACCTGTTCTCCACCGACATACTTCATTAATGCCACTTTCACACCGAGGAGTCAGCAGCAAAGCGCCGCCATTTTTCTCTGCGCTTTACCCTAATTTTTGCAGAGGTTTTCAGCCACTAGCAGGGCACTTTTAACCCTTGCTAGCGGATGAAAAAGGGTTAAAATGACTAGCAAAGCACCACTGTAGTGGCACCACTGTAGTGGCACTTTGCCAGCGGTTCAACCCATTCATTTCAATGGGCAGGGGCACTTTAGGACCGCGCTCCTTCACCGCTTCAAAGATGCTGCTTGCAGGAGTTTTCCTAACGTCCTGCCAGCGCATGGCCTCAGTGTAAATGTACTCGGGCTCTCACACTGAGACTGCAGGGGAGCCATTTTTCAGGTGCTTTACAGGTGCTATTTTTAGCCCAAAAGCCCCTGAAAAACACCTCAGTGTGAAAGGGGTCTAAAGTGGAACTACACTTTATCTGGGCACCACAAACCAAAAATGCTATTCAATTCATTTTTCTTTTTCAAAGAATCTCGCCCGTCCATTCACGTCTCCATGCTTTCTTTTGTTGAGAAATCACTTTGAAAAACACCTCATTTCTGGCCGTGGCCATCTTGAGTAAGGGCAGATTATTCATGTAGCACTTACTTCCTGGAATCCACCTGTCAATAGGTCAGGCATGCAAGCAGGAGAGGGTGTTCTTAGGTGAGAAAGCCCTTCCTCCCCTACTGAAGACCCCTGGGATGTATTCATGGGTGCTCAACCTGTAGCCCTCCAGCTGTTGCGGAACTACAAGTCCTATCATGCCTCTGTCTTTGGGAGTTGTGCTTGTAACTGTAAGAGGCGTGCAATGCATCATGGTACTTGTAGTTCTGCAACAGCTGGATAGCCACAGGTTGATCACCCATGTATTACACCATTTGCCTGGAAACCAGGAAGTAACTTAAATGTAAAAAAAAAAAAAAAATTAAAACAAGCCAATATGATATACTTTCCTATCTATTCACTAATGCTAGCAGCATAAGGATTAAAAATAGTAAATGTTGACTGAGTGTGAATTTCCATTTTAACATGCATGCCGAGTGTTACAGGTAGGGCCGAATTCATAATAATGCATACATTGGGTCCGAAAGTCTTGCCTTGAGGGATTTTTAAGGTTCTCTAGAATGCATTTGTTTGGAGCCCGCTCTCTCGTCACCTAATCCCTACTAATAATCATTGTCAGGAGTCCTTCATCACGCAGCCGGGCAGTGTTTGTGCCTGGAGAGCGAAGAATCAGCGGCAGCAGCTGTGACACACGGCTTGTTAGGGATCTAGAAGGCTGATTGTGAAGAGTCGTATTGAATATAGCTGTGAGGGAGAGGCCCAGCCAGGCATCGCATACTTCAATTACGGAAACCAAACACTGCAAAGTCACTCTGCACGGATCGTGTCAGTTCTCAGAATATTTACATTACATAAGGCGAGAGGGGCAGCCTGAAATATGTTTTCAAGGTCTGCAATTATAAGTTAGGGTTGGAAATTTCTCTGCTGCATGCTCAATGAGCTGCTTCAATTCTTGAAGGGGTTCCGTTAGCAATGAAACACATTCATGGTTGTGGTAATGAATGAGCACAGTGAAATATAGTTTAGAGACCATTCAGTTGATAGAACAGACAACACACTAACACTTAAATTGTACTGCACAAAGTCTGCTATAATACATAGAAAACTAACTTCATAGCTTACCAAGAGACCCCAACCATGATGCATGATGTGGAATCATAGATATGTGACATTTTAGAACATACCATGTTTTGTCTCTAAAGTGTATGTAAATATAAACCCTTTTTTGTTTTGGATAGATTGGGGAAGGGTTAAACCCTCTGCTACGTATTACTGGTCATTTGTGTCTCAGCTGGGGGATTGTCACCAGATAAATCAAAGCTGGCCAAAGATGTCTGAGCACGGTTCACGCTGCCGTGACTTGTAGTCGCATGACAAGTTGCGCCCCATTAATTGCAATGGAACTGTTGTAATCGGTGCGGCTCAAGTCGCTCCGACTTAGAAAAAGGTTCCTGCACTACTTCTGTTGCAACTTCAATACAACTTGCATTGGCTTCTGTTAAAGAAGTCACATGCAAGCCGCGATGAAGTCGCGCAGGGATGTCGGATTCGAAGTCGTGGCAGTGTTAACCCAGGCTAAGAAGGGAATTCTGCTCACTTTGGGGAGATTTCCTCTTCATGTTGTGTCTCCAGGACAGGAGATCTCTCCAATGAGACACAGTTTAGAAAAAACTGATTTTATAATTTCCCACTTTAGCCAAAACGTAAAAAAAAAAGTTTTGGCTACACACGCTTTGAGGGCCCACGCAAACAGCCATATCTGCCCATAAACAGCATACAACCTCTGTGTCCAGAGTTGTACACCCATACATGTGTTTACAAAGCTATAGACGTGTACAGCCATTGACCTCTATAGACATCACTAGAGGGCTCCCCGGTGGAGCAATATACCAGAATTTAGGTTAGATACAGTCATGTGCCTAAGCCCTAATGCGATCAAACGATTAGGTCTTTTGTTATGTTGCAGGAGATGTAGACCTACATAATGTCATCTTCTAGACCAAGGGTCTTCAAACTACGGCCCTCCAGTTGTTCAGGAACTACAATTCCCATCATGCCTAGTCATGTCTGTGAATGTCAGAGTTTTACAATGCCTCATGGGATGTGTAGTTCTGCAACAGCTGGAGGGCCGTAGTTTGAGGATCCCTGCTCTAGACCTACAGATATCAATTTGTACTTGCTCTCACACCAAGCTATCAAAAGGCCAGGACAGTCTGTTCATGATGAGTACTGTCTTCTACTTAGTGCATTTCACCATCACAGACATCTACATCACAGTGAATGGGTAAATCACAAAAAGACAGTTTGCAATGCTGCAAGTAGGTAGCTAAATACACTACTTTGAAGTATTGTTGCAAGCTCTAAATATATATTCAGCCAGGCCTTTCACATGTTAATACAACTACAAGCATTGTATCAGCATGCACACAGCAAAGGTCAATAAATAGACACAACTGGGAATGTAATAAGAAAGTCATATATAAATAGACAGTTGAAATGGCAATGGATTGTGGGTAGTAAGACATCCAATGTTTGTTTACCATTTTTTTTTCACTTCTGGCTAAATTGCAATTGTGGCTTTCGCAACGTTTAACACAGAGAATGCATTAAACTGAGAGATTAGAAGATGCCGATGGGACTGCCCATTGTGCAGTCTAATGTTAAGCAACTGGCTGTTAGAACTCTATAAGACTTGACGTCTCTGCTGCGTGGAGCCCCTAGTGTGCCCCGCAGCTGGTGCCGACATTTCCAACCACCTCGGATTGTGATGATAAACTCTTCAGTCCAGATGGATTCCAGCTATGTCCTTCTTATTAAATCACCCCAGTGTTCTCAAATGCAGAGCCAGAAAAAGAATGGCGTTAACTTCTAGTGAATAATCAGGATAATACTGATAGTTGTAGAATGCCATTTCTACCTTCTTTGTCCAGATAGACAATAACCCTTCTGCAGCCAGAGAGTCCCAACTGTAAAATGGTTCTGTACAAGTGTCAAGCCAAACTTCTTTAGTGTAGAGCAAAAAGTCTTTTAAGTCATCTTCACGTAAAAGCTGGCTTCGAATCTTCACAGCTGAGGTCCTGCACACGAAAACAAAAAGAATACAACTGTTATCTTAGTCTTCAGCAATACGGCAGATGCTTAATTCTACTATATACATTAAATTGATCCCACACAATGAAGACACAATTGTATTAGAAGATACTAAATGAGATTAGCCATCTGTCATTACACAGATTTTATTTTACCCCCATCTTCTGATAGACTTACTCATCAATATACCGACAGACTTGGCTGCTTGGCATGACAATTGGGAGGTTGTATATCTGCCAGACAAAGCTGTACAATGCTGGATACATTCAGGAAACTTAAAAAAGGTCACATAATAACTATGTCATTACAGAATTGCAACAAGGCACTAAAAACAACAAATGAGAAAAAAGTCTGCTGCAGGTGCCAATGTAAAGAAATTGTGTTTTTGGGACCCAATCAGGAATCCTTGTGCATAGATAAACCCCAGCCATGGCCTTTTTTTTAATTGGCCAAAAAATCCAACACTTGACTTCATAAAAAAAATAATCTAATGCAGGCCATACATGGTCGAATTTTGAACGAATTTTCTTTTCAAAATCAGAAAGTTCGTTTTTCTTGTGATCTGATGGTGCCACCATTGATTTTCGAAATTCGGCCGACCAAGCCTTCAATTTCACCTCATGTTGCTACAGAAAATAATTTTCTTGGCCAGGAATCTTCTTTTCTCTCCGTAAATTTTCTTTTCTTATTACATTTCTCGCACGATTATCCCATCATTGATTAGAAAATCGGTCGTTTTTCAAAAAATTTCCAACATGTCCGATTCCTCAAATTTGATTTCCGAACGAAAATCGGCTGTTGCTGCAGCCCACTAATGGTGCGAAATTCATACGAAAATTCTTAGATACGATTTTCGAAAGAAAATTCTTTCGAAATTCGAACCGTGTATGGCCGGCATAAGGATGTTTGCTAGGTTTCTGAGAGTGCGACAAGCCATCAGACCTAGCTGGGAAAGACAATGATCATCACATGTCTTCTAGTAATAGTTATGTGATTATTACCCAGCACTGAAATAAAGCAAGCAATATTCTAAAAGATATTTTCCAAACGATTATTCAGCGGCTGATCATCTATTTGCCAGCACTAGATAGCAAATGAACAACATGGACTATGCAGTTGCCTCCTGCACCACCATGGAAAAATGCCATCCAATTGGGTAGATTTCTGGTATAGAAATCAACCACATGTCTTGGAAACTTGAAGCTTTTAACCACTATGAATTATTTAAAGGAATGTTGGAGCATACTAAATATATATATATATATATATATATATATATATATATATATATATATATATATATATATATATATATATATATATATATATATATATATATATATATATATATATATATATATATATGAAAGAATATAACGGTTCAGGTTGAAGACGCTGAAGAGCATAAATTATGTGTGCCTCTATTTTGTGTGCTCTCGTTCCCTTTACCCAACCCCTTTGGCAGACAATAAAGCATATATTGTATTAATTTCCTACTTCTTCTAGGGTGTGACTCCCCAAGCTTGATACATTTGGGCAGAAATGTTGAATTGTCTGAACAAGAGTGTCTAGCTGTCCCTTCCCTCTCTCCTTATATAACCTACACCATTCATGGAGTACAGAAAGTAGATGGCACGGGCCCTGCAAATCAACGTTCTGGAAAACTTGTAGTGTCTGGCTCCAGGATCGCAATCTGCCAGCTCTGACATATCCCTGCCAGTGGATGCCTGGAACAGTACTGTGCAGCACTGGAAAGCTACACATTTCTCCGCTGTGATTCGGAATGAATCAGTCACAGTGACAGATCAGAAGTAACTTTTTTTCTTTTCTATCCGTGTGACATGACTGGCACTAATAATTGACACCATTACTTTACCATGTATTGATTTTAGTTATCTGCCAACAACTGCCCTCTGTACATGTGTTAAACATCTATGTATAAGCATAAGTAGCATATAATAATGCTGAAAAAGGTTTGTGTGGCAAGCAAATCTACCAACTCATGGAATGAACACATTCTATTGGCTCTTGCACAATCCAGGTATTTGGACAACAGATTCCGCAAAGCAATTTTAGTTAAAGCAGAACTTTACTTGTAACAACTTGATAAAAAATAATGTTCTTTAGCAAGGAACATACATTCCACGTTAATAATTATACTACCAAAAAGGAGTGTGTGCTATATATTGCCTCCAGCATTGCTCCTGTTTCTTCTTGCTGGAGGCTGCCATTTTGCTGAAGCCCAGAGCCCCAGAACAGCAATAAATCATAAAGCGGAACTAAACCCGTCAAATTTAACAGTTACAGAAAACGGTTACATTCCCAGAATGCCAGGATTGCTAACTGTCACATTTGCTTGTGTTGTTCTCAAACTGTCAAACCATCAAATGGCTGGTGTCATAATTGGTCACATGTGCAGCACCATGGCAGTTGCAGATCAAACAGAAGCAGCTTCCTTGGCTGTAAAGGATAGAAGGTTTAATTCAGTTTTAAGGCTGTCAGCAGATTGGCCCCTACAAACTCTGCAGTGCCTAAAAACAGAGAGCAACTGAGCATGTGCAGAGCTGGGTGAGACAGCGTATTACTGCATTTTAAACAGTATAGGCACTTATCTCTAATATTTTACATACAGTAGCTATACCTGAAAAAGGGGCCAGTCTGAAGTAAACTAGCAGGACTTTAAGGCTCCATGCACACTGGGCTTAAAAGAAGTCTGTTCTCTTGGCATAAAAAAACATTTTTTTGTACAGAGTTTAGATGAGTTTTACATTTTTTCTGCCAGTGAGCTCCAATCAGAAGTGCAAATCAGAATGTTTTTTTTTCTTCCTGCCTCTAAACGTTGAGCTCAAAATATGCCTCTAATCATCCTAATGTGTATGGACACATAGGATACTATTGAGCTGCTTCTACAGGCAAAAACAAAAAACTCCTGTAGAAGCAGCGATTTTAAAAGCCAGTGTGCATGGAGCCTAATGGCGCGTACACACAAGCAAAATTTCCGTCCCAAAAATCTTGGATGTTTTTTCCGACGGAATTCCGCTCAAGCTTGTCTTGCATACACACAGTCACACAAAAGTTCTCCGAACTTTCGACCGCCAAGAACGCGGTGACATACAACACTACGACGAGCCGAGAAAATTAAGTTCAATGCTTCCGAGCATGCGTCGAATTGTTTCCGAGCATGCGTGATTTTTTGCGCTTCCGAACTGCATACAGACGATCGCATTTTTGGATAGGAACTTTTCCCCGACCGAAAAATAGAGAACATGCTCTCAATCTTTTGCTGGCTGGAATTCCACCAGCAAAAGACCGATGGAGCATACACACGGTCGCATTTTCCGACAAAAAGCTCTCATCTGAGTTTTGCTGGCGGCATTTCCGATTGTGTGTACGCGGCATTAGATACAAGGTCTGTTGCTGCATGGATTGGTTATAGTGATATTAGGCTCCTCTAGAGACTTTTTTGAATAAACCCTATTTAACTGGGTGGCTCGATAGCTGTTATTAAATACGCCTATGACCATGTAAGATCATACAATAGGCTTCTACAACCAGGGGCTCATAATAGGTCCGCTAACCCTTGGTTAAATGTTTTGACAGATTTGCCCTTACACATGGTAAAAATTGAGTGTTTGGATTGTTTAGTGAGCTATAATATTTGGACCAGAAGAGAGGAAGTTATTGTATAATCATTTACAATCCTGGCTACATAATCACCAGATCTTGTGATCTGGGTACAGTAACCCTATCCCGAATCCTTTAGATTGCCAGGCATAACTATAAACACTGAAGTGACAGGCGGGCATTAATGACGTTACCGGCTCTCCTTCACATATACAGTTACTAAGCAGTGACTGAACTGGGACTGCAGGTCAGCATTCCTGGACCTCATACTAAGAGAACAAGTATGAGACCACACCTGTCCCTAGAGGTGAAACCAGAGCAAGCAAAGTTTCCCAGCTCAGCGGCGCACATTCCTCTGTACAGAGGGCAGACATGTGCCAGGGAAATGAGTAACAGAAATGAAGAGTTCTCCGGAACACAGGGGACAACAGAGGACAACAGATAACCACTACAGATGCCAAGAGATTGGGAAGTCTCTCCTTTTGTTGACACTATCTACAAGGGATCGGAAATGTGTGTCTGGTTGAAAAAGCTTAGCATATTTGTGATAACAAGTTGTTTGATAAAACAACAGAGCATGAAGGATAGGGTATGTCACACTGTAACTTCCCCCGGGTTAGGGACAGTATGCAGCGGGGAGGAGAGCCCTGCAATGCTAAACTCATGTAAAACCAGTCTGTTCTCTCTCTGCAACCTGAAGTTTGTTTGACTTTCTGTCCTAAAGGAAACATGTGATGAACAAAGCAAGGGAACTGACACTGCTGATCTCTCATGCTGGGAAATACTAGTTGCCTGGCCTTCACGTTGATCCCCTTGCTTTAATATTCTGAGTCAATGATCCAGAACAGAGAAGGATTTCTGACCTCATTTTGAATTTTCCGATCTACAAGCCAGGTCCCACAACACCATCTTTTCCTCCAACATCATGAGAAGCTGGCCGTCTCCTCCAAGTTCTTGCAGCTGGCCCCCTGATGACGTGTGCCACGCCATCAGGGGTCAGCTACAAGGACTAGGAAAAGAGCTGATCCCCCGATGACCTGCAGCGGCTCATGCACTGTAGGTTACCCCATCTCCTGGGATTTGTGATGAGAGTATCCTAGAAGATTGAAAAGGCAATACATCATTCTCTCCTAGGCAAGAATCCAGGAAATGCAGAGAGGTTTCCCCTGAAAAAAAGTTGTAGATGTATAAAGATGTATAAAAAAAAAAAAAAAAAAAAAAAGAATGTCGGGTAGGAATAAAGTGACGGAAAGTGGTTGGGGAGGGTGAAGGTCCGTTTTAAGTAGGCATAGTGCAAACAAGTGCTTATGGAGAGCTTATCTAGTAAAACCAACATATGTGATAATTACACAAGTTTCTACATAAAACTAACATTCTGTGATACATTAGCTGGCCTCTCTTAGAATCCCAAGCTTCACAAGTAAACTGCACAGCCATCATCCTTTCCCTAGCTGCAGTGGGTAATAAAAAAATATTATTAGTATTTTGGCTGATTTGGCAAATATGCGGACTATACATAGAAACAATCCAATTGTAGAATCTCCTTTACATTTTTAAAATATTTCATAGGGCAAGGACATACACTACTCGGTTTAAAAGGAGAAGTATGGCCAAAGCTCTCTTGGCTCTACTTCTCCTATGGATCACAGAAGTGTAGTTTATTCTGCACTTCTGTGACCCATTTTCAGCTGTTAGCGGGCTAAAGTCCACTGTCGGTTGACGTCACTTAGCCTGTCCAGGCGCTGGATCGATCCCGACTTTATAGTCGGGATCCACCCAGAAACCTGGACCAGCAGCTGGCTCAGCCTTCTCTCTTAATTGTTCATTCAGGTAGGCCCTTGCGCTACAATAGTTGAAGGTAAATCTATAAAAGATTGTAGGTAAATCTATAAAAGATTGTACAGGAAGATTGGGAATATGCCTATGGATCACCAGCAGACACTTTCTGATATTTGTCTAAGGGAGAAGCTATCAGAAATGTTGGAAAACCTTGTCTGATCACTGTAATGTCTATAGCCCTGTACACACGTGCTTAATGTCGGGAGACATTGGCCGGTTCCATAAAAAACGTCCGACATTCAGCCTGTGTGTATGTCAGACGGTTGACCAGCACTTGACCGGCTTCTGATCAGCTAAGAGTGCTGACCGAAGTGTTCTGGTGGTGGGGGGGGGGGGGCAGAACGCAACGGCTCAGTGGGGGAGATCGCTGTACTAACGTCAGATAGTTAGTACAGCGGAGCTTTCTATATTTTTTTTTCCAGTTCAACCAGCTGGGTTGAACAAAAAAAACTATAAGTGTGTACCAGGCTTATGGCAGCCTTTAATGTGAGAATTAACTCTGAAAAAAACGCTGAGGTATATTATTTTGTTTTTGGTGGTATCACAAGGAAAAACCTAAACATCTGAAGTTAATAAAAGACCCAAGTGCCAATTTGTTGACTCTCTCAAACTATTTTATTGGTACAAACAGCCCTGGAGTCAGAGTGCACATGACATATAAATAAAGTATGTACTGTACAGGTGTTTGCAGGGGAAATAGTAGATAGTATGCGGAGAGTGTACACTTGTTCTGCAGGTTAATATAGTCTGTATTTTGGCTCACTATAAACAAAATTTGGGCACAAACTGCATAAGCGGGTCACACAGGCCCAGTGTCTGGGGCAGATTTAATGAGACCTTATCAACAAATTATTAATTTCAACAAAAATTTTCCCATAAGAAATGATGTGCATTTTACATTGTATAAATGTTATCTACTTGTTAAAGCCTCCTTTTTATAGCTATACAAAAGCCCTAAACTACTGCTGGTGCCACCATTTTGGATGTGATGTTGTCAGCAGCCCAGGAGACCAAGAGCCGACAAAAAATCTGTTGCAATCTTGCATACTAGACTAACGTGAGAGTGAAAGGGAATCTACAGGCTGGGATGAATTGTGGGTTCTTCCCTGCACATAAGAAAGTGATAATGAAAGGGAATCTACAGATTGGCATACATTGTGGCTTCTTCGCTGCACACAAAAAGCAAACCTCAACATAAACTGTACTCACTGGCATAAAGAAACATTCCTGAACTGAAACTTACCATGCCAGTGTGCAGTGCTTTAGGACGGCAGATGTTTCCATGTGCTGACAAATGCCGTGGGGATAAGAGAATAAGGTACTGTAGTTATGCTGTTCCACGCATCAATTGTTGGATCATAACAGTCCAGTGTTTTGCACCTCTGAATTCCAAAATACCCTCCAACTACAAACAGTTTATTGCCAGATGCTACTGCATGGCAGCTCATTCTCTTGGCTGTAACATCTCCAGCTTTAGTCCACTGATACGTTTCGCTGTTGAATTTATAAGCTGAACAGGCTGAGAACTCTGTATCTCCACCCATGATGAAGATCTGGGTTCCCAAAACTGCTGCTGCCGTGTAGCGCCAGGGCTGCGGGCAAGTAGCAGGTACAGTCCATCTGTTTTCGGTAGGATCATAGCACTGAACCTTAGGCAACTTGTCATGGCTAACACTGGTCCCACCAAAGGCAAACAATTTCAGCTTTGCACTGACCACAGCTGCATTGCTGACACCTTCTCGAAGAGGAGCGACCATTGTCCACTTGTTGGTTGCTGGGTCATACTGCTCCACTTGTTTTAAGGACACAGATGGAGAGGCAGGAAGACAGCCTGTGGCTG
This sequence comes from Lithobates sylvaticus, assembly GCA_028564925.1. NCBI lineage: Eukaryota > Metazoa > Chordata > Amphibia > Anura > Ranidae > Lithobates > Lithobates sylvaticus. The sequence continues at coordinate 120,395,706 of CM053026.1, forward strand.
CAGTGTGTCCCCCTACTACATACAAACTGTGTTTTAGTTCAGCAGAGCCATGGCCAAAGCGTGCAACAAGCATTGGAGCAGCCTTTGACCACTCCTCATGAAGAGTGTCATAAACCCAAACATCTTTGGAGACACCGTTTTCTGAGCCCCTGCCTCCAGTGATATACACTTTGCAACCGATTGCACATGCACTGAATTCTTTTCGGGGACTTGGGATATCTGCCTTGGGTATGATCTCCTTTGCCTTCTGGTCAACAAGGTATAATTTATCACACATAAAAGTCTGTCCTCCCAGAAGAAACAGAGCATGTCCAGTTTTCCGAGGCTTAGCACACATGCTGGTCACCACACCATCATTTTGTAATATTTTTAATTTACACCGAATAGCTTCTTCTACTAGTTCTTTGCTTTTTTTCTGCTTAATGATAAGCTCCTCCATTGCCACATTCTCCATGAGATATATGGCTGGAAGAAGAGCCAACCGTACAGTTTGGAGCAGCTCTGGAAGGTAACAATGTCGCTTATTGAGATCGTAGTTAATCCAGTTCATTGCAGATTCATATACCATTCTTTCATCTTCAGTTTCCAGTTCCTCATGGCATAAGAGCTGTACCACCAGTTCTTTGGGTAGTTGGAGAAAGTCTTCAGTTTTGCAGATGGTTTGGAAGTTGGTAAGGCACATTCTCCAAGACAGTTCATAAAGCTTTGTGCATTGGTGAGCATCAGAGAGGAGAAGCATGCCTAAGCAGTTGGTATGATGAAGGTTTTTCTCCAAGAATTCTGCACAAGCATCTCTGATGTCCTCAAATTCCAACATATCTCCTGCTTCCAGAAGGGATTCAGCATTTTCTTCATTGATGAGGACTCTGGACGAATATGCATAATCCAATAGAAGCTCTAGAACTTCTGGGTGGATAGCATTGTGGAAGTTTACCTCATTGGCTTGGCTTTCTTTAAGACCACCACTGAACATGGCTTCAAAATATCGACTGCAAGCAGCCAGGACAGCTCGGTGACAAGGGAAAGACCTGCTTCCCGCCAGCAATAGGACATCTGTAAAGAGGCATTGCTGTCGTAATAGGTTGAGATGAGTGAGTACATTGTCAGCATATGAAGATTTGTGGAACAGATAGATGTTCATAGAGCCAGTACTGGCTCTAGATTTACGATTCTCATGTATGCTGACTGACATCTTCACTCCTGTAGGGGAAAAAAAAACAACATTGGTATAATTAGTCATTGTGTAAAGCCCATTTCTCAACCTCAAAACAGTAATTCACTTCTTTAAATTATAACAGTCCAAAGCTCTGTCCGTTCCTGAGACACTTTCAAACAAGACTAGTAGCTGAAAGCAATACTATTTATGAAATCACGTCACTCAAAAATCTTCTGTATAACAATAAATCTAAACACAATAATGATATTATGTGAATTCAAAATGTCACCTTAATGTTATAAGGGGAACTTCAGCCTAGCAACAGCCATTTCTGGTAAGTAAAAAAAAAATTTTTTATTTTTTTTCATTTTAAATTGTTATTAACATTTTTTTTAAAGTTTTTTTTTTCAGGGTGTCCCACCACTTTAATAAGATTCAACAACGTACTGGAAATGGCAAAGCATGAAAGTCAGAATAACAATTCTGGGGTTCTCCAATTTAGATGGTGCCCATAAAAATAAACTATAATAGTTTTTGATCATTTTTTATTACTTACACGTTTATAAACTGAACTTTAATAGCATGTATTTTATTATTACTCTAAACCTATTTTACAAACAAGGTTTAATATAGGATGCTTATGTAAGATTTTGCTTACAAAGCAGGCTAGGCTGTCCAATAGGAATGCCCAATACTGTATCTCCAAATGGAAAGTGGGTCTTTTCTTTGATGTATTTAGCAGGGTATGTGTTATTGGATCTACGGCTATTTAAAGAAGAATTCCAGGTATGGCTATTTTTATATAGTTACACTGGTCGAGCTTGGACCAATGCAACTATCCATATACCATACCTATATGAATAGAAGCTGCTGTGATCTCCACTAGCTTCCAGGTCCTTTGCTAAGCCGCTGCCCTGCTGCATTCTGAAAACAGGAGGCCTACTGCTCAGCATGGGTGACAATCAGAGATTTCTTTGCATTTTCCCAAAGAATGCAAAGTGTTCCCTGATTGGATGAATTGGGGATAAAATTCACAATATAAGATTAATTCAGGCTATTCATAACATAGTTAAGCAAGCTCGGTGAAGAGTTGTGGAGTAGAATAGCCTTGAGTGAGACATCTATTGGCTGCAAGTGGTAAACCAGTCAAGTGGTAAACCTTGAGGCGATTCAGTTCGCAGTTGCAGGGCTATACAAGTTATTTATTCATATTGCTATAAATTTCCTTTAGACATATTCCCAAGTATTCCTTTTTTTAGGCCAGCACTGACAGGGTCACTTTAAGGATAAAACGTCCAAGTTTTTCAATTAATACGCTTTTGTGTAATCAATATGAACTTTGGAATGGCCACTGTTTTTAAACGGATTCATCTTGAAACAAATCATTATGAAGACTGACTGGAATAAAGTTTAATATATTGATATCAATGCCCTGAAACACAGAAATAAATGAGCTAATTATCTACTGAACGCTATACTGATCTATTTTTTTACACTTTGTTATAGTTTCTATTTCATACTTTGTACTTTCCTTTATGTGGTATTTATATAATATATATGTGTGTGTGTGGCTTTTTTCAAAATTATCTTTCACTGTCTTGATAGTCTTGTAAAACTAGTTCAACCACTTTAGAGAGATCCATGGTAGACCATATATCAGCAGACGAGCCTGCTTCTTACCCCTGACACCTCCATCTACGACAGTCATATGATCCACTCTACACATGTCAACATGCAAACATCATGATCATAACAAGAAAACATATCTTATGCATGTGATAAAGGAGCTATGCACACCATACACCTGCATGTGTTGAAAGATGGATTACTGATCTCAGCACGACTCCATGAAAGCCGTAGACTGCAATATGGAACACCAAATTTCGAGCCAAGCTTTAAACTCTGCCAGGCGAATAGCAGCGCAGAGTCAGAAAGCTTGGCAGGAAACACGTGTAGCTCTAAAATTTACTACCCCTAAGCACACATCCCTACTTCATTAATTTATATAACTCATGTAATTGTAAACCACCACACTCAAAGAAAGAAAGGTTTGGACACATCCTTCTGAAGACTCTTTTCTTAACTGTCATTACAAAGGTCAGCCCGATTGATTTACAACTGTTAAACATCTTACTGTCAGTACCTCAAAGTGCTCATGTAACACTCTACATGCCAGAAGGAGCTATTTTAAATAGTGGGAAACCTGACCACATTTTCTAATTAAGACAAGATGCTTTTAAATGTAAAAAAAAAAAACGATATTGCCCTAAAATCAAAAACAATGGTATAAAAGTGATAGTAAACCCTAATATTTTTTTACGCACTTTCAACAGCTAATGTAATCACTTTCTAAGTATGTATCTTCTTTAGATGTTAATCCTTGCTTATATCCCTGTTTAGGCAATTTTCATGATACCATGACCACTGCCCCAGGTTTCCTGTTTCAGGTTGACTCCTTTCACTTGCAGCTTCCTATCAAGCCACCCTTGCATATAGGGACCAGAGCTGTGTGTTCCCTACACTGTGTGCATCAACAGAAACACAGCCCCATAGCCTAGGATGGCAATGCACTCCCCTCTTCCAACCTAACACACTGGCTGGAGACTGCACTGTCCACTGTTAGACCCCTTTCACACTGGGGCATGTTTAGGGCGTTTTTCAGGCACTTTAGCGTTAAAAAAAAGCACCTGTAAATCGCTTGAAAGAAGCCTCATCTGCAATCCCAATGTGAAAGCCTGAGTGCTTTCACACTGAGATCCCTTTCACACTGGGGCGTTTTAGCTTAAAAAAAAGGGCCTGTAAAGCGCATGAAAGAAGACGCAACTACAATCCCAATGTGAAAGCCCGAGTGCTTTCACACTGAGGCGCTGCGCTGGCAGGGCATCAAAAAAAGTCCTGCAAGCAGCTTCTTTGCAGCGCTTTTGGAGCGGTGATTACCCATACCCCTTCCCATTGAAATCAATAGGAAGCGCCTGCAAAACGCCAGAAAAGCGCTTTTGGCAGCAACACTTTGTGGGTTCTTTTATCCCTTTATTTGGCCACTATCAGGGGTTAAAAGCGCCCCACTAGCGCTCGAAAAACGCTGGTAAAGCGCTGCTAGTTTAAGTGGCGCTTTACGAACGTTTTTCGGGCGCTGGCAGTGTGAAAGGGCTCTTAAAGCACTTGGGCTTTCACATTGGGATTGCAGATGAAGCTCCTTTCAAGCGCTTTACAGACGCTTTTTTTAACGCTAAAGCGCCTGAAAAACGCCCCAGTGTGAAAGAGGGCCTAAAGTGATTGTAAAAGGACTACATTTTTATTTATTTTTTAAATAACAAACATATCATACGTTCTTGGTCTGTGCAATGGTTTTAGACAGAGCAGCCCTGATCGCCTCTTCTCAGGACCCATGCCGGCGCTCCTGGCACCTCCCTCCTGTCGGGTGCCCCCACAGCAAGCAGCTTGCTGTCGAGCCGTAGTTCTGTGTGTCCATTCACGCACACAGCTGCGACTCGGTCCAACCCCCTCCGTCTCCTGATTGGCTCACTGGCTGTGATTGACAGCAGCAGGAGCCAAAAGCTTACCAAAAGCTAATCAGGAGTGCGAGTCCCTAGAAGCAAGGCTCTTGTGGACATTGCTGGGTTGAAAGGGGGCTCAGGTAAGTATTATGGGGGATGCTGCACACACGTTTTTTACCTTCATACATAGAATGCACAAAGGTTAAAAAAAAAAAAACTTGTGCCTTTACAACCACTTTAAGTTTTACAAATGGCAAAACGGTTTCTGTGTAAGAAGGCAACTATGCTATTCACACATCAACAAGTCTTCCCAAGCCAGCTAATAGGCCACTGAATATACAAATGGTCTGGCTGGATACAAGACAAGATGACAGCACATGCATGTGGGTGAAATCATCATGCAACCAGACAACCAGATTTGTACATGAAGCTCAGCATGTCCAATCAGGACAGAAGGTTAAGAGGGATAATTATAAGCTATTAAGATCAAAATATCTTATAATATAATGTTCAACAAAAAAGCATAAAGCCACAATAGAGTATTAATGGTAGAACACACAAACAAAGGATGAAGACAGGAAAGGTTCTCAGTTTCCGGTTGTATCTGGGTTACCTTAGCAAACAAAAGACACCTTCCCGTACCATGATGAAATTAAAGGTTGAGTAAATAGAATGGTTAGTAGAACAGGTTTAAGTTTTTGTAGTGCAACTGAACAGTGGTAAATGAAATGAAAGAACTTTTACTCAAAATAAACACTCCAAATTTGCTAAAGGCAGTCATGTGATGACCACAGAAAGGCATTTGTCATTCTGGATCATCAGTATACAATCACTTTCAATCACATATCAAGTATAAGCAGTGTCCCTTGTGATGGGCATGTCTATGTTGCGTGCACATATTGGAATTCAGAAGCCAGTATGTCTATTGCAGGACCAGCTCCATTGACAACTTGTGGAAGTCCATGCAAAATCTAAAATCCCTGCATCTATAGACACCACGGATCTAACACTAACCTCTCTATACCTGTAAAGAAAAGGATGAATATACATACCTTTTTGGAAGCCAATCTGACCCGCTTTGACCCGATCTCCAGTACCGGAAGCTCTGCAGAGGACACGGATGACAACGGCTGTGAAATGAATGGGACGTGACCTCACCCATAGAGTTACTATGGGGCTTCCGTTGTCCTCCATCTCCTCTACACCCACCTACACAGAGAAGATCCAGTTGGAGTGGGTCAGATTGGCTTCCAAAAAGGTATGTATACTAAATCTTTCTTTACAGGGATGGAGAGGTTAGTGTTAGATACCTGGTGTCTATAGATGCAGGGATTTTAGATTTTGCATGGACTACCACTTTAAGAAAACTTTAAAATGTAGGTGGCAGTCATAGATTTTAGGGGAACATTGTATTCCTGCCTTCTGGAATTTAACATTACCATGCATAGCCCCCTACCCCCGGCTCTGCCAAACTTGTCTGCCTTAAAGGATGCCAGCCTCTATCCCAGCCATTCTCAACCAGGGTTCTGTGATAACCTAGTGTTCCTAACAGAGGTTGCTAAGGGTTCAGTTAGCTGTAGCAAATTGACCTAACATATGGTGCCAGTATGGGGTCAGCACCACTTGGCAAAGCCAGCTGCATGACACCAGTGAACTCTTTAGCTGTCTATAAGTGTGTGTGTGTGGGGGGGGGGGGGGGGGTGGACAAAATAATGTGGAATTCAGAAGCCAATATGTCTAATTGCAGAAGCCAGCTTCATTAACGTAAGAAAAAAACTTAAAAATGTAGATGGCAGTCAAATTTTAGGGGAGCACTGGATACCTAGCTTCTGGATTTTAAAGTTTCTCTGCCAAACTTGTCTACCTTATAAGATGCCAGCCTTTATCCCAACCATTCTCAATCAGGGTTCTGCGATACCCTAGCGTTCAACAAGCTGTAGCTAAGTGACCTAACATATAATGGTGCTTGGTTAGTTCTGGGGTCAACGTCACTTGGCAAAGCCAGCTCCATGTCACCAATGAACTTTTTAGCTGTCAATAGGTGTGGCATTCTGCCAACCAATGTAAGGTAGGCATTCTTTCCAAAAATGTAAGGTACTCGGTTCCCAGAGACCTAAAAATTACTTCAACGGTTCCTCTAGAGCAGGGGTAGGCAACCTCGGCCCTCCAGCTGTTTTGAAACTACAAGTCCCATGAGACATTGCAAGACCCTAACAATCACACGTATGACTCCTAGAGGCAGAGGCATGATGGAATTTGTAGTTTCACCACAGCTGGTGGGCTGAGGTTGCCTACCCCTGCTCTAGGCTAAAAAGGTTAAGTACTTGTAAAGTAGTTGAAAAGGTTGAAGGTTTTATACCTTTATGAAGGTAAAAAAACGTTCTGTGTGCTGCTCCCCCCACATCACTTCCTTTATACTCACCTGAGCCCTCTCGATCCAGTGATGCGCACGATTACTTCGTCTGTCACTCTCCTCATTGGCTGAGACACAGCAGCAGGAGCTATTGGCTCCCACTGATGACAATCACAGCCAGTGAGCCCTAGAGGAGAGAGCGGACAGCAGGGCCAAACCATGGCTTTGTGTGTCTTATGGACGCATAGAGAGGGTCTCGGGAGCAAGCATGCACCAGTGCCCCCAAAGAAGGCAGCTTGCTATTGGGGGCACTAATCAAGGAGGAGGAGCCAGGAGCGCCAAAACCATTGCACAGAGCAGGTAAGTATAACATGTTTGTTGTTATTTTTAAAAAAATCTTTAGAAACACTTTAAGAAAGGCTGCTCTACCCAATCGTCTTAAAATCACATTTACCAAGCAATAAAATAAGCCTAGTTCAGGGGCAACTTTTTATTGTTTTATCTGCAAAGCAACAGCACACCGTTTTCAACTACCCCTCAAAGTCTTCCTCCACAATAAATGGACCTGCGTCAGTATGTATTCCACCAGGGGATGGCTGAGCTACTACTATAAAACCAACCCCTCCATTTATACACCTCAAACATTCAGACCTCAAACTACGTAGCCAGTAGGGCATTCCGGCACTTGTAAGCTCCCAATAAACAGAAAGCCATGGGATGCCAATCAAATCCACAGAGGTTAAGATCGGATTTAATGACACATGGTAAGCTGTACAAACAGGAAGTGCTGGGGGTTCCTTCAAATTGCAAATGTGTGCTTAACTAATCAAATGTGCCATTCCTCCTTTATAACTGACACCACGCACAGCTGTCTGAAGCAGGCAGTGTTCCACAGATCTTTGGAAAGAACATAAAGAGAATTCACCAACGTCTTATCTCACAGGAACGAATGCAATGCCGGTCATTTTTGAAGATTCCACGCATCACAATTTTTTCCAGAGCACTTTCCAGCTACAAAGCAAATCCCTGCCTGCTACATAAGTGCAACTTTCCTCCAGGCTGTCAAGATATGGTCTCCTAAAGTCAGTGAACAGACTAGTAAAGGTCTGTACTGTATATATATATAGGTGATCGTGATCTCATTCCATGACAGAAAAAGAACACTCCACCTTCCCAGTAACATAGAGAAATGTATCTAACAGTCAGGACTTATAACCATTGCAGAGGAGGAATGTGCACGAGTATGTGACTTCAAGGCATCTTCTGAAAGGTTGTCAGAGACCTTCAAACAGAACTTATCAAACCTGTACAAGGGAAAAAAATATTCAGCCGCCCACATCATATTAAAGCAAGTCTTTAGGCAGGAAAATAAAATCATAAACACATTCTCCGGAGGTGATGAGGAAGCTTCCTTTGATATGTAGAAGAACTTGAACTGACTTGCGCAATAGACTGCTACAGATTGTTTTCCGACTGCGGTGTCATACGGAATATACAGCACAAATAATCTCTATAATGCATCTCTGCACATAGACATGAGCTGGCTGTCTAAAAATTAAACACGGAATGACTGTTCTTAACAACAATGGCAGGATAAACATGTAGGCACAGATTGACCAAAGCATGTACTGTATATAACGCTGACTTAATCATGGCAAAATAAAGGTGACCAGCTGAGAAAATTCAATGCAAGACATCAACTCTTTGCCCAAGGCTAGTTGGCCAAGGGGGACTACAATAGCTGCAGGGAAGCAACAGACGTACAAATCAGACAGGGGTTTCTAACATGCCAACAGACATTCAATATTTCCCATCTGGCCATAATTGGTTGGATCTTAGAGATGATGAATAAAGACTGTGCTTTGTCTCTTACTTGTTGCCCGTAATAACTAATCAGAATCATTGGTTCATATTTATACCTAAAGTATATAAATTAAAGTTTTATCCAAGCCTTTAGGGTTCCTACCAGTGTTATCATAAACATTGGTCACCCTCAGCACATGCCAATGCTTCAAGATGTTAGGTTACCTACCACTGCCATCCTTATCACATGCCAATACTAAAAGATTTCAGGGTGCCTACCACTGCCACGGAACACATGGTAATCCTCATCACACTCCAGTGCTATGAGAAGTTAGAGTACCCACCAATGCCACCTTTATTACATTGCCATGCTACAAGACTTCAGGGTACCTATCAAGGATATCATACAGATGGTCACCCTAACTACATGCCAATGCTCATACAACAGCTCCTTTATTAGGTACATTTGTATATATCTGTCAACTAACTTTTTAGGACTTTTCTATAGACTTTTCTTGGTGCATTTTTTTTTTTTTTTACAAGATAGGTCATTACTTAAAGTGTATGTAAACCCTTACCTTGTAAAACAATACATTCAGTTTAAAAAAAAGAAATGAAAGGCAAAATGTGTATATACAACACATTGTAAATAGCTTTTTCCCCCTTTTTTTATAAGTGATCAGAGCCTCCGTTCTCAGCCGCACAGAGAGGTGAGGGAGGAGAAACAGCAGCGCACTGAATGTCCCAGTGATAGGCTGTGCAGGGGAGTGGTGTGAGCAGAAGTCTGATCATTGGAGGAGAGCACACTGAGTTGGAAAACTGACCATGCTGTGTTCTCATGCCTAGTGCTGTCTGTTTTTAATAGGAAAGCAGAGGGACTGGCAGGAATACCAGGGATTTCACACAAAGGAAGCAATACAAAGAGAACAGGATATGTTTTCATACAAGTACATCGTACAGCAGGCACATATCAGAAATATGAAATGTTGGGTTTACATATTCTATAAACCCCCCCCCCCCCCCCCCTACCAAATTGCTTGGAAAAGGCATGAAGAATGTCATAAAACATGTGCGCAGCCAAGCTACATACATATAGGAGAGCTAATTTACACAGAAGATGATTAACCTATCAGCAATTCGAGTGTGGGAGGTAACCCAATAGAGCACTGGGAGACCATGCAAGCTCCATGCAGATTGTGTCCTAGACAATATTTGAACCAAAAGACCCCATAAGTGCTAACCACTATGCCACTGTGCCACAGTGGGTACACTTATAGAACCAAGAGTGCTTCTATAAGTACTGACCATACACATATGACACTCAGGGGTTGATTTACTAAATCTGTAGTGTGCAAAATCTGGTGCAGCTCTGGTGTATAGAAACCAATCAGCTTCCAGGTTTTATTGTCAAAGCTTAATTGAACAAACTGAAGTTAGAGGCTAATTGGCTACCATGCAGAGCTGCACCAGATTTTGCACTCTCCAGTTTTAGTAAATCAACCCATCAGTCATATATAAAGCTGGCATTTAAAGCAGCATTGTTGCCAAGGTGAGTGGGCCAAGTCTAATGGCACCAAGCTATCTCTAAAATAGGAGACCACATGTAAGCTTCCAGCTTAATTGATAACATTGAAAGTAATGCAGAAGGACCTTTCCTTTTCACATACATTTCTAATCTTAATTGCCAACCTATAATGTGCATACATCAATAGCATACTAGTACAGATGATCGCCAACCCCTGGCATATAGTGTGCATTTCTTAGACAAAAGCCATGAGGACTGCACCCCATAGCCAGCATAGTCTATGCACTTGTGTAGGAGCCACTCCTCCAAGCCTAAGCCCATGGTGGGAACACGCTTTTAGCCTAACACAACATGACAGCTGAATATGCAGCACGTGTAAGACGTATTAGATGTATCCAAACCCGCGTCTGAGAATTGACTTAACAATAATCTCCAGCACACTTGGGTCGGCACATCCCATTTACACGTACCTCACTAAAATATTGACAAACAACCTTCTTACAGAGTAACTATTATATATTGTTTAGTGAAGATACAATCTTCCAAAGAATAAACAAAAATCTGACATAATGCATAAAATGAAATGTCAGGTAGGGTGGTCCTGGTCTCAAGAGCTTACACTTTAAAACGTATGCACATTTTTTAGCTATTATTTGCATCTTGGCTCTGTGTGTCACATAAGACACATTTCTTTAATAAGGCAAAGATCAATGTGTTATAAAGGACAGTAATAAAAGTAACCCACAAATGATCAATCAACAAATAATCTTTCCTTGTCCTGACTATATACTAAATAATCATGGGTAGTGCACAGCGCCATTCCTCTTATGTACTAAATCAATATATTGGTGAAAGTTCCCATTCTATAATATAATCAGTATGAAGAAGGGGTGTTTTGAAGAACATCTTAGCTTCATTTGTTATATCAATAGAAACTTGGTTGAGAAGCCTGGAACAAAAGACTGGCACTAGTAGGGAGCTGGCTGGTATTGGGAGTCCAGGATGGCAGCGTTGGGCAGGGACTCTGCTCTCTAGGAGCAGACAGAGGCACACAGTACTGGAAAGCTGAGCCTGGGAACAATAATAGGCACTCAGGCTGAACGTACAGCAGTTCTCATTCAAATGTCGCTCCTCCCAATACTGGGAACACACAGCAATGGGCAATCCTTAATCGCATGGCTGTTACCATAACAATTACAAAGCCAGCCATGGTTTGGGGTTTACAGTGCCGGGACTGTCACCCAGAGCCCTCTCCGGACTCATCGCCATGCAATATGCAGCACTTAATGTTACAAAGCAAACTACGTTGTTCTATTAGATCTTCTTTCCTCTATTGTGCTGTCAGAAAGTCTGGCATGCTGCATTTTGGGCGCACTGATCTGCATGTTGTCATTCAGGTCTATCGGATGCAATACTAAATTCAGTTCATGAAGTTCTTGTGTGTATCTAATAATAGTGATGCCTTCTAACTGTAGGGGTTGATCTAAAAGGATCCTCACCACATGGCAAAGCTACAAGACTTTGGGGTACCTACCAGTGCCATCACACACAGCGACCCTTATCACATGGCAGTATTACAAGACTTTAGGATCCCTATCACTGCCCTCATACAATGCTACACATTAGAGTACCAACTGCTGCCATCCTTGACACATGGCAATGCCACTAGAAACTAGGGCTCCTACTACTTGTCATGCTTATCACATAGTGATGCTACAAGACTTTAGTCTATGACTTCCATTATGCAGATGGTCATCCTTATCATACAACAAAGCTACCAGAAATTAGGGTACCTAGCATTGCCATCCTTATCACATGGCAATGTCACCAGACATAAGGGTACATATCATAGCCATCGATACCACATGACAATGCTAAGACATTAGGCTACCTACCACTGCCAGCTATATCACATGACAATGCTGCCAGACATTGGGATACCTACCTCTGCCATCTTCATCAAATGGCAATGCCACCATGCATAAGGGTATCTATGCTTGCAACCTATACCACATGGAAATGCTTCAAGACATTAGGCTGCCTACCACTGCCAACCGTATCACATGGCAATGCTAAAAGTCTTTAGGGTTGCTACCAGTGTTATCATACACATGGTCACCCTAATCACATGCCAGTGCTACAAGACATTAGAGCACCTACCACTGCCATTCATTTCAATGCTATGACACAATAGAGTACCTAGCATTGCCACCCTTACTACACAGCAATTCTACAAGGCATTAGGCTACCTATCTCACATGGCAATGCTACCAGACATTGGGATACCTACCACTACCAACCGTATCACATGGCAATGCTATAAGTCTTTAGAGTTGCTACCAGTGTTATCATACACATGGTCATCCTCACCACATGCCAGTGCTACAAGACATTAGGGCACTTACCACTGCTATCCATAGCAATGCTATGACACAATAGGGTACCTAGCGTTGCCACCCTTACTACACAGCAATTCTACAAGGCATTAGGCTACCTATCTCACATGGCAATGCTACCAGACACTGGGATACCTACCACTGCCATCCTTATCACATGCCAATGCTACAAGCCTTTAGGGTTCCTACCAGTGTTATAAACATTGGTCACCCTCAGCACATGCCAATGCTTCAAGATGTTAGGTTACTTACCACTGCCATCCTTATCATATGCCAATGCTAAAAGATTTCAGGGTGCCTACCACTGCCACGAAACACATGGTAATCCTCATCACACTCCAGTGCTACGAGAAGTTAGAGTACCCACCAATGCCACCTTTATCACATTGCCATGCTACAAGACTTCAGGGTACCTATCAATGATATCATACAGATGGTCATCCTAACTACATGCCAATGCTACAAGACATTAGGGCACCTACCACAGCCAGATATATCTCATGGCGATGCTACCAGACACTGGGATACCTACCTCTGCTATCCTTATCACATGACAATTCTACAAGACTTCAGGGTACCTACCAATGACATCATACACATGGGCATCCCCATCACATGCCAGTGCTAAAAGATACTAGGGTTCTACCACTGCCACCTTCATCACACTGCAATACTATAAGACATCCCTAGTCCATGGTATATATATGGCACTATATATATCACTGAGCTGCCCCCCTCAGTCTGATACCACCACTGCCATCCTTATCACATGCCAATGCTACAAGACTTTGGGGTTCCTACCACTGCCAACTTCTAATACTCTGTGAGTTCTTTCCTAAAGTCCCCTTCTCTGATGTCCCTGTATATGTAATAGGAGTCTCTGACCACCCCTTGTGAGATCGGATCCCTACAGTCCGATCCATGGTGCAGCTTCTATCAGTGCCCAGGCACACGGGGCTCCCGGGTCATCACTCACCTTCAGCTCACAGGGGATCATGTCAGTGTGCGGAGTCCCGATGGTGGCTCCAGGCTCTCGGTGCTCCGGGATCTCAGTACTCCGGTGAGTGGCTGAGCGGTGTGTCGGGTCTCCGTACAGAACACATGGACTGGGGGGAGGAGGAGGGGAGGAGGAGGAGGACACAGGAGAGGAGAGGGGGCGCTGTGTGTCTCAGAGCAAACCTCTCTGCAGCCGAACTTCATTCACTGCGAGGTGTGATAGGAGGAGGAGGAGGAGGGGGCGTGTCCAATACTACTAGAGGAGGAGGAGCTGTCACCATGCAAATCCATCCTCAACACACAATGCCATGCAGCCTGCAAGAGCCACAGAACATGCCATCGTCACATTGTTACTATTCCACATCCCTGATGGCTCTCAGCAGATCAAAACTTATTATCAGAGTCTACCGATCAGTGTTTTCACCCAACATTCACCTATGTCTATGAGGTCCCATTCACACTTCACATTTTGCACGTTTTTCTTGGGACAAATGCACTAAAGAAGCTCCTTTATATTGGCAGGCACAGAGATTGGCATTTTTTTTTTTTTTTTGACCACATGTTTGTGGTGCGACTAAAACGTGCCTTTGTTGGCCACGTTTGGGGTGCATTAATAATTAATGGCACCACAAGCACGACGTGCGTTCTCACGTTCAGGGAACACGCATGGAAAGCGCACATTTCTGCACACATTCCAGGAAGACGTTGCTGTGTCATTTCACACCGAGCGCAGTTGGATGCATTTTGAACTGTACTCCAACTGCATAGACGGCCCAAAATGTAAGCGATATTAAAGTGTTACTAAACCCACAAGAGTAAAATCAGTCTGTATATACATTAAATCATGCTTGTTATAGTCACTTTGGAACCTAAGGGGTTAATCCTCTGCCTTGTGTAAAAAAAAAAAAAAAAAAAACGCTGCTTGATCCTGTATGTACAGATCCTCTCATCCATGCACTGTCCCCCTGGATAAGACAGAGCCTATGGAGTCAGGCTGCACATGCTCAGTTTAGTGTGTATTGCTAGAGAGGTTTTTTTTTTTTTCTTGGGAGAGTGCATGTGATAAGCACAGGACCAATCAGCACTGTCCAGACATGTCCAGATAGAGGGTGAGGAGCCTTGCTTCCTCCTAGGACAGCTCAGTGTAATATGAAAACTTCTCCTACAAGCTTCACCAGGAACTGACAGAAATTACAAGACTACTATATGCAATGGAATCTTGGATTACGAGCATAATCCGTTCCAGGGGAATGCTTGTAATCCAAAGCACTCGCATATCAAAGTGAGTTTCCCCATAGAAGTCAATGGAAACAAAGATAATTCGTTCCGCATTGACTTCTATTGCATGCAATACCGCATGTGGCCAGAGGTTGGGGGGCACCGGAGAGCCTCGGAAATACTTGGGGAAAACTCGGCTGAACTCGGAAAGGCTCGGAAACACTCGGGAACTGAGTATTTCTGAGTGATTCAGAGTATTTCCGAATGGCTCCGAATCGTTCTGAGTGTCACCGACGCCCCCGCACCTCTGGCCAAATGCGGTACTGCGCACCCCATTAGCTTGAATTCTGCTCATATTGCAAGACAACACTTGCAAACCAATTTAAAATAAAAAAAAGTTGCTTGTCTTTCAAAACGCTCATTAACCGCGTTACTCGTTAACCAAGGTTCCACTGTACTGCTGATGAGAAAAGGTATTTAGCAATTTATTATTACTAAAATAATTGCATTTCAATTCTCTTTGTACTGAGGGGACCAGGTATAGTGAATGCAGGGTCCTGGGTTTAGTAAGAATTTAAAGTCTCATTTTAAATTTTTTTTAAATAAATACTTACTTGCTCTGGGCAGTGGTTTTGCTCAGAGCAGACGGGATCCTCCTCTTCTCGGGCCCCACGCTGGCGCTCCTGGCTCCTCCCTCCTGCTGGGTGCCCACACAACAAGCAGCTTGCTCTGGCGGCACCCAAGCAGGCGCACTCCCGAGCCACAACTATACGTGTCCATTTACACACGGAGCCGATGGCTCCCGTTGCTGCCAAAAGACAATCAGGAGCGCGAGTCCCCAGAGAGGCAAGGCTCTCATGGACATCTCTGGATCAAGAGGGGGCTCAGGTAAGTATTGGGGGGGCTGCTACACACAGAAGGTTTTTTTTACCTTCATGCATGAAGGTAAAAAAACCTTGTGCCTTTACAACCACTTTAAGGTAATCCTACAAACATAGTACACATCATTGCAGTGCAGTTAAAAATAAGTACAGCATGCTGCATTTTTGCACACTGCAAATGCATGGAATGCGCTACAAACACATTACAAACATGCTTCAAACGCACTGCACCCCGCCCACAATGCACGGCGCCCCTTTTACCTAAGAAAGCCAAGCCCAAAAACGTATAGAAAAATGCACTGCAAACACAGCACAAAACACATGCAAAACGCATTCAAACACGCTTCAAACACGCTTCAAATGCAAGTAAACATGCAGTCAAAAACACGCAGGTATGTGCAGTATTTGCTGTGAATGGGCCCTTGGGGTTCGGCATGCTTTACTTTTCTATCCAATTGATGTGCAATTCAATCAAAACGATCGAATCCGTAAACAATCAAATAGCCATAACTTCTCTTCCAATCGATTTACATTCACTTTATATTGAATTTGATCAATGTAAGTCAATCAGCCTGGGTGAAAAATGATTGGTTGTTTTGGATTAGTTGACGGCACTGAAATACTTTGTTCATGAATATGATCATATTTCAATCAATAGAATTATGAGATTACGTGGTAGAAAAAGAGATGTCATTGACAATTTCTGATTGTAAATTATGATCATATCTTAACTACCAATCGAAATCTACCTCCCCCAAGTGTGGCATATCGATTGAATGGGTTATCCACTATAGAGCAATTATTGGAATATTTATCAAAGGGTGCACTGGTGGCCACCCCTCTAAATAGCAATCCGCAGTGGATCGCTCTTTAGAGAGCAATTGACTGGCTTCTGGGAGGAAATATGTCACTCCTCACTGCCTGTTTTGAACCCTGAAAAACCTGCACCACCAACCACATGCATTAAACACAGTTTCAGGGTGGCTGTAGAAGTACCGTCTCAAAGCGCTACAGGGTGTATCATTTTTGCTGTGACTGCAAAGCATCATAGCTGCGGCTTGTGTACCACCCACTCCGGCTGCTGTGAAGAAGTGAAAAGGAGAAGGAAAATAGCAACTCAGCTGCTTATTTTTACCCCCCCCCCCCCCCTCCAGCGGCATGTGTGAACAAACCCAAACAGAGACTTATGTGAATGTTGGGTGAGGCTGAAAACATTGATAAATACACCCCCTGGACTTTGTTTAGTAAGTAGATCTAATATGTAAACTGAAATAATCTCTTATTATTGTGGCTGATCTTATTTGATGGAAGGTACAAGAGATTGTCTGCAGTCTGGGGGTGCAATGTTCATATCTGCATCTATACATGATGCCTGTGATCATAGCAAAGGAGACATACAGAAAGCCCATAACATCCTGCAGAATGGGGTCCTGTACAAGCAGAGAGCACACAGGCGTGTACAATGAGCAGCTCCTTTAAATGCACATTTTCCTGATGAACACTATTTAGTGCCATAGCTTTAAATGACCTCCTATTGATTGTCAAATTATAGCCCACTGGGAGCGATCTTCTGCCTGGGCAATTATCCCCCCGCTGAATTGCTGTAAAGGATATAAGCCATTTTATTTTCAGGAGCTTACTAAATGTCTTCCAATATCTCTCTGAGCAAGTTATCGCAAAGCACTGAACATTTACAAAAATAAATAATTAATAATTTAAATATAGATATTTGTTATGTAATTATTAAAAAAAAAAGAAAATATAAATATATATATATATATTTTAAGAATTACATAAAACATATTATATATATATATATATATATATATATTTATTATTAAGAGAGAGAGAGAGAGATAGAGAGAGATATAGAGATAGATAGATAGATATAGATATAGATATATGTCTATATCTATATATATATATATATATATATATATATATATATATATAAATTATTAATTATAATGTTTTTTAATTTATATATATAATTATATTTGCTTTTTTTTTTTTTTTTAATAATTACATAAAAAATATCTATATCTATATTTAAAAAAGTACAAATAAATATAAAAATATATATATATTTTTTTTTTTTTTTAATTTATATACATAATTATATATCTATATATATATTTTTTTCTATTTGTACTTTTTTCCTCCCTAACATACATTCTACAGTGGACAATCACAACAAAAAACCCAAAAGCAATGGTGGATTTGTGGCAGCGCTATGTTGCCATCTAGTGGTGACTCTTAAAACAAAGGTTTGAGGTATGAAGGAACTTGCCAGGACATAGATCCACACAGTTTAGACATTCCAGTCGTCTAAGGATCTCACATTTTCCAACCTTTAGGACACCTTTTTAGCACCGAATTTTTAGGCAAAGGACATACCCTTGAATAAAGAAGGAAGTGATCAGCGCAATTTCTTAAAGGGATTCAAGTCTAAAAATCCAATAAATGCAATAATATAGTCCAATAAAGTGCAAACAAAATGTCCAAACAGGTGAAAGTAAAGTGATTCTTCTAAAAAGTGATAACAGGTTCTTCTCAATATATAAATACATGGAAAAGCTGAATGCTCACAGAGCGCTTACCTCCATTAGGAGTATAAAAAGCCTTGAAAGTATCCTGTAGTGGTGGTGGGTACCCCACGGTAGGTCTCCAATTGATGGCTGTACCGGAAGATGTTTTCAGGGTGATAATAATATCCAACCAGGTTGTACTTGATGGTCCGTTGCTCCTTCAGACCCTACAGTGACTGGTAATGCACAATTTTATTTATTTATTACAGGTGCTTATATATCGCCATCAATTTACGCAGCACTTTACATACATATTATACATTTCCATTAGCCTCTGCCCTCAAGGAGTTTACAATCTAAGGTCCCTAACTCACATTCATACTAGGACCAATTTAGACAGAAGCCAGTTAGCTTCCCAGCATGTCTTTGGATTGTGGGAGAAAACCATTACAGGCACAGGGAGAACATGCAAACTCCAGCCAGGTAGTGTTGTGGTTCAGATTATGACCAGCAATCTTATTGCTGCTAGGTGGAAGTGCTAACCACTTAGCCACTGTGCACATTGCAGCAACACACGTGGACACATGCAACTAAGTGCATGCATTGTTGTGCCATTTGGTGCATTTTAGCACACCACAACACATACATGTGAAGTAGAGTTGCACGATTAATCGTTAAGACCCCTTTCACACTGAGGTGCTTTGCAGGCGCTATAGCGTTAAAAATAGCGCATGCAAAACGCCCTAAAACAGCAGCTCCATTCACTCCAGTGTGAAAGCCCTCGGGCTTTCACAATGTAGTGGTGCGCTGGCAGGGCATCAGAAAAAGTCCTGCCAGCAGCTTCTTTGGAGCACATTAGGAGCAGTGAACTCACCATTCCTAAAGCACCACTGCCCATTGAAATCAATGGGCTGTGCGGCCGAACCACCACTGTAGCAGTGCTTTGCGGGCGGTTTTAACCCTTTTTCGGCCGGTAGCAGGGGTTAAAAGCACCCCGCTAGCGGCCAAATAGCGCCGTAAAAACGACGGTAAAGCGCCGCTAAAAATAACATCGTTTTACCACTGATGCCCGGTGCGGCTCAGTGTGAAAGGGCTCTAAGAATCGTTATCGCCATTTTTGTCCCCCCTTGCGATCTTGACAAAGCATTTTCCTGATTCTTTCTAAGGCCGACAGCTGTCAAAAAAGAATAAAAAAGCAGTCTGCTAAGTAAGTATAACAACATTCCTCAGCAACAGAACTAACTATAAACATTGTAACGTTTTGTCCTAGATCGAAGGAATGAACTTCAGTGTGTAAATGAGGGAAGTTTAACCACTTAAAGAATAACTTTTTTCTGACATTTGTTGGTTTCAAATTAAAATCATTATATTTTGCTAGAAAATTACTTAGAACCCCCAAACATTATATATATATATTTTTTTTTTAGCAGAGACCCTAGAGAATAAAATGGTGGTTGTTGCAATATTTGATGTCACACTGTATTTGCGCAGCGGTCTTTCAAATGCATTAAAAAAAAAAAAAAACTTTAATGAATTAAAAAAAAGTATACAGCAAAGTTAGCCCTTTTTTTAATAGGATAAGAAAGATGATGTTACGCCACAAGAATCGTGATCTTTAATCTAATCAAAAAAATGAGTGATTCTCATTTTGGCCAGAATCGTGCAGCTCTAATGTGAAGTATCTTTGTATTATGGTGCGCTGTGCTGGTCTGTTAAAACCTGCATTGTGGTAGGTTGGCACCCGTTTGCAAACACATGCGTGAAACATTGAACATGAATGAATGTAGATCCATCATAATTCAGCAGTCCAGTGTGATTGGGCTCTAAAACCACTGAGGCTTTAGGCCTCATGTACACTGGCTGCTCCTAACCAATCAGAGTTTAGGAGCAGTCAATATCCCTCTCTTGAATGCAGAAGAATTGCATTCAGAAGAGGAAAGTTTTGGCCAAAAAAACCCAAACACATCAAAAACGGATGTAAACGCACCTAAATGGTAGCCACGTTTAGCACCTGGTTGTTTATTCCTCTTAATGGCAAGTATTCTGGCCAATAAAATTAATAAATTCCAAATGCTAAACGCGGCAAAAACACAGTACCGCTTTTTTGCTGCGTTTAGCATTTTTCTACTGCCAGGAGAGTGTTATTTAGGGAGGCCCGTGTACATGCAGCCTAAGTTTTCTGTATATTTGTATTTAAGAGTATTCAATGCAAAGTGACTCCCCCTGTCACCACACATAAAAAAGAGGTTACCCTGTAAAGAAGGGGCAGACTCACTTTAATAATAGGTAATATAGGGCACTTAACCCATTTATGACAAGAATACACATATATGCAGCCCTTGGATGGGTGGACCTTAACCACTTAAGGACCGGGCCTATTTTTCAAACTTGTTGTTTAAGTTAAAAAAAATTTTTTTTTGCTAGAAAATTATTTAGAACCCCCAAACACTATATCGTTTTTTTTTTTTTGAACACCCTACAGAATAAAATGGCGGTCGTTGCAATACTTTTTGTCACACCGTATTTGCGCAGCGGTCTTACAAGCGCACATTTTTTGGGAAAAAAATTCCCTTTTTTGAATAAAAAAATTAGACAACAGTAAAGTTAGCCCAATTTATTTTTATATTTTGCGAAAGATGATGTTACGCTGAGTAAATTGATACCCATGTCACGCTTCAAAGTTGCGCCCGCTCGTGGAATGGCGACAAACTTTTACCCTTAAAAAATCTCCATAGGCGAATTTAAAAATTTCTGCAGGTTGCATGTTTTAAGTTACAGAGGAGGTCTAGGGCTAGAATTATTGCTCTCACTCTAACGATCGCAGCTATACCTTACATGTGTGGTTTGAACACCATTTTCATTTGCGGGCGCTACTCACGTATGCGTTTGCTTCTGCATGCGAGCTCGGCGGGACAGGGCGCGTTTAAAAACATTTTTTTTTCTTATTTATTTTACCTTTTTATTTTTTATTTTAACACTGTTTTTAAAAAAAAAAAGTGGTGTCACTTTTATTCCTATTACAAGGCATGTAAACTTCCCTTATAATAGAAAAAAAGCATGACAGGACCTCTTAAATATGAGATCTGGGGTCAAAAAGATCTCAGATCTCATATTTACACTAAAATGCAATAAAAAAATGTAATTGATTAAATGTCATTTGAAAAAAAAAGTCCCTTTAAGAGCTGTGGGCGGAAGTGACGTTTTGATGTTGCTTCCGCCCTGCAATGATATGGAGAAGGGTGGGGGCCATCTTCCCCTCACTCGTCTCCATGCCAAGCTAGGGAGCAGACGCGATCACCTCTGCCGGTGGCTCTGGTAAGTGGTGGAGGCCTCCGGAGAGTGGCGGGGGGCCTCTCCCGACACCGGTAAAAGTGATCTTGTGGCGAATCCGCCACAGAGACCACTTTTATCTTGAAGCGGGCCGCCCGCTGAAGAAGAGGATATCGGGCTATGGCAGCTAGCTGCTGCCATAACAGCGATATTCCTATTCAAAGTAGCGACGTAAAACAATGGCGGGAGTTCCCTAAATGGTTAAAGTTGTTGTAAACCCTTACATATACCCAGCGAATTGACTGGTCTCAGCTGATACACAACGATGAAACAAATCCTCCTATGTAAGTTTTACCTGTGTATCTGCTGCCTTCTATTCTCTACATCCGTTCAAAGTGCATAATTTATAAAGCTTGTCTGAGCATTCAGAAAAAGAGAGCTGATTGGAGAGAAGGGACACCCCCTCTCCTTCACACAGCACACAGGAACAGAGCTGAGGCTGTCAATCACAGGCTGTGTGCTGGAGATCCCTCCACTGTCACCTTTTATCTCTTGGTGTCAGGAAAACTTGTCAGAAGTGACTTCTGTTGATAGCAGAGGAACAAAGCAGCAGACAGAAATGGCACTTACTGCTCTGGGTTGAGATATGTACACACTATAAAGAGATTAGCTAGTTCATATTTCATGTCTGAGGTTTACAGCCATTTTAACCACCCAGCCATATGCGTTGCTGTCTTGTTCTGGGGTGGGTTTCATCGGTGCACCCAGAACTGTGACTGAGATGGCAGCTTACTGTCAACTACTGATAATCAGGAGCTGGTAGAACAGGCTCCCTATGATGTCAGCACAATACAGCCAATCACAATGCCATATGATCAAGAGCCCCTCCTTCCAGCCTTGAGCATCACGGCCCATTTAATGTGCCAGCTCCCATCAGCATGAAGGGGATCATAATAATTATATCCAAAAACGAGGGGTGGAGAGGTGGTTTTTCGGTTAAGCCCACCTCTTAAAAGTGGGTGGAGCTCCTCTTTAAGCATTCATTTGCACATGATTGTGTATTCAAAGTAAAGTGGAACATGCTTTTCACATAATTGTATATTTTAAATGAATGTTTGCATAATTTATTGTATGAAGATTCTCTACTCCAATGCAAAGATTTTTTTTAAAATTTTGGATAGAGTAAGGGAGGGTTATAGCCCCTATCAGTTTTTTCCATCTGTGTCCCATTGGGGAGATTTCCCTTCACTTCCTGTCCCATAGCCAAACAGGAAGTGAGAGGCAATCCCTCCAAAGTGAGGGAATCCAAGGGTGTTACCCAGAATTAGTGCCCCCCCATTAGAAGATTTCTCCTCTATTACTTTTCTGGGGACAACCCAAAATGTGGGATTTTCTTTTACTTTCACTTTTAATCATAATGGTTAACAGGACAAATATAGAGATAGTAAATCTCCCCGATAGGGGCACAGACAGCAATAAAAACTGACTGGTGTCCTAATCTCTCTCCACTCTGTCCAAAATTAAATGAGGTCCCCTGTGAGGCAAAAAACAAAATAAATCTCATCAAACGTTTGCTTTTATTTGCTTTGAAATATAGTGTTTTTAAAACACACTGTCTTTGGGGTTGATTTATTGAAGGCAAATAGACTGTACATTTGCTCCAGTGCTTATTAAATTAAGTGAAGCTTCACTTTTCAAAGAATACCCAAACGCATGCACTGAAAATGAAAAAAACATTCTTGCTTGCATATGATTGGATGATGGAAGTCGAGCAAGTACACAGTCTATTTGCCTTTAGTAAATCAACCCCATTGGGTCCCCCCATTGTCAAAGAGAAAGCTTTGTGCAGTATAGAAGACTTTCTCGCTTCTCATGTAATGAATGGGTCTTTGTTTGGGTACTGTTTGCAGTACCCTACAATGACATCAGGACATTGGTGAGTCATAAATGTCCTAAAGTGGTTGTAAACCTCAGACATGAAATATGAACAAAGTATATCCCTCTATAGTGTGTATTTGTCTCACTCCAGAGTGGCAAGTGTCATTTCTGTCCGCGGCCTTGTTCCTCTGCTGTAAGCAAGAGCCACTTTTGACAAGTTTTCCTGACACCAAGAGAAAAAAGGTGACGGGGAGGGATCTCCAGCTGATTGACACCCTCTGCTCTGTTTCCGTGAGCTGTATGAAGGGGTTGTGTCCCTTCCCTCCAATCAGCTCTCAGAGCTCTCCTCACTAATGTAACTTTAGCTCTCTGCCCCCTGCTTTTCAGACCTGAGAGATCCTGTGTAATTTATGTACTTTGATTAGATGTAGAGGAAATATGGCTGTAGATAAACAGGTACAATTTATGTAGGAGGATTTATTTCATCTCTGTGTATCAGTTGAGACCAGTCACTTCACTGGGTGTATGTGAGGGTTTACATCCACTTTAACCTTCTGAGTCAGAATCGATTAAATAGGCTCTTTTTTATTTAAGGGCCAATTCCCACTATATGCGGTGACAGACGTTTTACCGCAGGGACACACCTAGGAAACAATTGTTTCTTATGTGTCCCATTAACACTGCAACGCAGCCTAGCACTGCAGCATGCTGCGATAAAATACAGACATGCTCCATTTTATTGCAGTGTACCGGCCCGAATCACACTGCAATGTCAGGCAGTGCAGACCTAATGCCCTGTACACACGATAGGATTTTCCGACAACAAAATCCATGGGATTTTTTCCGACGGATGTTGGCTCGAACTTGTCTTGCATATACACGGTCACACAAAGTTGGTCGGAAATTCCGAACGTCAAGAACGCAGTGACGTACAACACGTGCGACGAGCCGAGAAAAATTAAGTTCAATAGCCAGTGCTGCTCTTCTGCTTGATTCCGAGCATGCGTGGCACTTTGTGCATCGGAATTGTGTACACACGATCAGAATTTCCGACAACGGATTTTGTTGTCGGAAAATTTGAGAACCAGATCTCAAATTTTGTGTGACGGAAATTCCTATGGAAACTGTGTGATGGAGTCTACACACGGTCGGAATTTCCGACAACAAGGTCCTATCACACATTTTCCATCGGAAAATCCTATCGTGTGTACAGGGCATTACACTGGCCAGAAATGGCATAATATCCAACCAGGTTTTATTAATCGCAGTGTACTATGACACTTTACATATAAAAAATCTACCAATGGTGTATTACTAATTACTATTGATCCTTTTTCAAATAGTATTCCCCCTGCTGAGAGAATCAGAAAACTTTGTAATCAAGAAACCTTTTGGATTTATGTACTGAAAACATAAGTTAAAGTATAACTAAAGTCAAAACTTTTTGGATAGAGTGGAAAGGCATTAAAACACCTGTCAGTTTTTATTGATGCCTGTGCCCCCCCCCCCCCCCCCCATTAAGGAGATACAACCCTCTCTATTAGTCCTGTTTACCATCATTGAAAGTGAAATTAAAAGAAAATCCCAAATTTTGGGTTGTCTTCTAAGGGGAAATCTTCCAATGGGTACACTAGTCCTGGTGACCTGGGGGTCCCCAATGAATTCCCTTAATTTTAAGGTATTTTCTCTCACTTCCTGTTTGGCTATGGGACAGGAAGTGAAGGGAAATCTCCACAATGGGACTCAAATTGCAGAAAAAAATCTGACAGGAGCTATAACCCTAATTTACTCTATCCACAGTAAAAAAAAAAAAAAAAAAAGTTTTCCCTATAGTTCTACTTTAAAGCGGACTTTCAGTCTTTTTTTTCAACTTTTCATCTATTAAATCTTCTGCCCTTGTTGTTTTAACTTTGGATAGTAAAACATTTTTTTCTCTGCCAGTAAATACCTTATACAGCCCACTTCCTGTTTCTTGTCTGGTTATTAGCCTAGACTTATGACATAATGCACAGCTCTTTCTTTCACTCTCCTGAAAGTTTGCCAGGAAGGGAGGGGAGATGGGTCATAAGAGGGCCAATGGGAGCTGCAAAGCTGGAAGTGTGCATCTGCGAGTCTTTGTAAATCCAGGAAGTGAGCAGACAGCAGCTTCAGCTGCCCACAGTTAAAATGGCTGCAGCCAGACTTAGTGGAGGGAGATTTTTGCAGCATATTTGGCAAGTACAGAATCACAGTATATATAAAATTATATGCAAAGTGGTTGGAGGGAAGCTCCAGAATGGCAAAGATATTTTTATTACAAATTAGGTGAGCAGACTGCAGTTCCTCTTTAAATGAAGAATTGGATATTAGCACTGTCCTCTAACATTTTCCCTCTCTGGTGTCGATATCATCATTTCAGTATTACATATGCTTTAGAATCCATTCAATTTTATTATCATATTTTTATAATTCTTTTGTTGATGATACATTCTTAGTCCACATTGTTACTCTATTCAACTCCATCCACAAACATTTGCTACTTGTATCAGAGTTTCAGCATTCCATCTCCCCCAGTGGTCTTTTGCAACATTGCATTTCAATACATACTATAATTTTTATAACTTTTCCTTTTTTAATAAACTATTTTTATACCCCATAATTTTTTGCATACTATGGGCCTTTATGTATTTATGGATTTGGCATGCCCTCACACCAACTGTATATATTTTTATATATTTTTGATATGGCATTGTAGTGCAGAGTGCTTCTGCAACATACCACCACTTCCCTGCCACAGTGGTGCCAGTTGAACTACCCTTCCAGCATTCAGCCTGCTTCCAGGTCAGACTTTCTGTGTGAACACAGCTCCACTGCTGGCCAATGGGAGCTGCTCTGTTCTCATCTGCTCTTCAGACTTTAGATGAGATGACTCTCTTCCATTCTGAAATGATGTGCTTATATTAAGGCCCCTTTCACACTGGGGCGGTGGGGGCGGCGACGGTAAAGCAGCGCTATATTTAGCGCTGCTTTACCGTCGTTTTAGCCATGGCATTCGGCCGCTCGCGGGGCAGCTTTACCCCCCGCGAGCGGGCGAAAAAGGGTTAAAATCCCCCGCAAAGCACCGCTGTAGCGGCGCTTTGCGGCGGTATTGCCGTGGTATTACCGCGGTGTCCCATTCAAATCAATGGGAAGGAGCGGTATAGGAGCGGTGAATACACCGCTCCTATACCGTTCCAAAGATGCTGCTAGCAGGACTTTTTTTACCATCCTGCTAGCGCACCGCTCCAGTGTGAAATCCCAACGGCTTTCACACTGGAGTGAATGGGGCCGTTTTTTTCAGGCAGTGTACAGGCGCTATTTTTAGCGCTGTACCGCCTGAAAACCGCCCCAGTGTGAAAGGGGCCTTAAAGATGTGCTTTATGAAGACACCAGTCTCTGTTGCTGCCCAAGTTTCCCTGCCCTGCACCTATTCTGCACCCTCCTCTGCATAGTCGGTGCAGTAGGAGCTTCTTTTGGGCTCCCTCTACCCCTTAAAGACTACAAAGAGGTACAGAGGACTGCCATCATTACCTTCTGCCATGTACTTCTGTAGCAGAGTGCCATTTACTCATCTGTTCAGATCTAGGTGCAGGTCCCTTTAACTCCATTTCCCACCACTCCCTGGGTTCCAGGACACACGCCTGGAAGATAAGCTTCTTTGCTTTTTTCCCTTAGCAGCTCAAAGAGGCAACACCTCTTGAGGCA
The DNA here is from genome assembly GCA_028564925.1 of Lithobates sylvaticus. Lineage (NCBI taxonomy): Eukaryota > Metazoa > Chordata > Amphibia > Anura > Ranidae > Lithobates > Lithobates sylvaticus. Next base: position 120,422,930 of record CM053026.1, read on the forward strand.
CAGTTATCTGGCATGTGATCTGCAGCCAGGTTAGTGGCCCTCCCTTGTCAGGGCAATAAGTACGGAGGTACAGGCTGAGCACTGTAGGATTTGTCTCCAGAAACCTGACATTGCACTGATCACGGGTGCAATGCTTTGCAGGCTCCTGCGGGAAAAAAATAATAAATGCACATTTTTTTTTCTGCAAAAATGTATGCATTTAGTATTTAGTACTCAGTCATGCAACACTGTACCCATATAAAATTTGTGTCCTCCAGGAGATCTTCTCTGATCCTCCACTTCTTTTACTGTCCCCAATCCATCTGCTGATAGTACATAGCCTTGGAGACACTCCGCACATGCTCACTTTTGGTTTATTGGTGTATTGCTAGAGTTTTTTTTTGGGGAGGGGGGTGCATGTGATCAGCACAAGGCCTATCAGCACTGTCCAGACAAATGGTTGGGGTCATGCAGCCTCATAGGACAGTCAGAGGAGAGTGAAAACTCCTCCTACAAGCTTTAACCAGACACTGATAGAAGTCATAAGACTGCTATATACTGCTGATGAGAAAAGGTATTTATAAGTTTATGTTTACTAAAATGATTGCATTTCCTTGTTCTGTGTACTGTGGGAGACCAGATAACTTAGTACCAAAAGTCCCCACTCCAGGGCCATTATTAAAATCACTGCTCCCGAAAAAAAACATTAGTTTTTAAAACTTTTTTTTGCATTGATACATGTCCCCTGGGGCAGGACCCGGGTCCCCAAACCCTTTTTAGGACAATAACTTGCATATTAGCCTTTAAATTCGCACTTCGGGTCCCATAGACTTTAACTGTGTTCGAATGTTCGCGCAAACTTTCGGTCCGTTCGCATGTTTTGCCGCAAACCAAACCGTTGGAGGGATTCACTATCCGCGTGGAATATATTTTTCAGACTGTTATAGTGCTATCTGATTTTTGCTTTATCACCTCCATTACTGGATCATCATTGGTTTTTCCAGTTTGGATTTCATCGCACACTTAGTTGCATGTTGGACTCTATCACATTGTTTTATTTATATGTTCACTTATTTGTTTGATGTCACATTTTGTTATATATATTTTATTCATTTATTTGGCTTTAGATAGGCCTTAATTGCCACATGGTATTTTATGTTTAATTTTTTATATACATCTTAGTTGTTGTTCATCTGATACACATTTATATATCACACACAGCGCAACGCCATCACGTATACATTTATATTTTTTCTTGCATAGGATCAGTTAATTAGGTCCTTGCCGTAGTGTATTTCAGCCCCCTATCTTTATCTTCCCCTTTATTTGATAGCGCGGGAGTTACTTACTTTCATATTACATGATGTCACTGGTTTTACCAGCTATAGTCCAATTTGGGACAATATAAACCATGAGGAACTACAATCTCTTACATGTAAAACAAGATGGAAATCCTATAGTATCACACACCTGTTGCATATCTTTACTAGCGGAAAAATGTGCTTCTTTCAAGAATTACTGTCTAAATTTGGGTTGGCCCAATCCATGTATTTCCCTTATCTGCAGCTGCACCATGCGGTGAGATCGCAGGCAGGCGGAGTCCTATGGATACAATCTCTCTCTCTTGTCTTCCACTACATGACGGAAGTATCCCACTTTAAGTGTTTTATCTCCAGATCTTATTCCATGCTAATGTCCATATTTCAAAACAGCTTCCCAACCAGAGAAATCACCAGCTGGGACAGCGATGTGGGTACGTTTGAGGAGGACCAATAGGAGGAGGTACTACGCACCATAAAATTGTGCTCTCTTAATACAGCACAACGTCTGTCCCAGCTCTTTATTGTCTTGTGGGTACATTTTACACCTGCCAGACTGTAAAGGATGGGCATACGACAAAATTCAGACTATACTAGGTGCTCTAGAGACCATGGAGACCTTATCCACTTACTATGGCGCTGCCAAAACTGCATCTCTATTGGAAGGGAGTTATTGCAAACCATTAATCGGGTATTTCAGGTCATGGTTGCACTAGACCCCAAACAGTGCATCCTAGGTATCTTAGATGACCTCCCAATTGAAGGCAACCCTAAGCAGGCAATCACGAGGGCTCTATACCAAGCCCGCAAAGGAATCTTCAGAATCTGGAAGGTGACCAAACCTCCTACTTTGAAGGCGTGGATAGCCCAAATGGGAGTTACATTGAGACTAGAGAAAAAAAAACTTCCAGCACCGTGGCCGACTGGGAAAATTTGACTTGATATGGTCCCCGTGGCTAAACACACCTGACCTAACCCCAGTTGACCTTATTCTGGACAGAATACGCCTTTAAATTCCACTGCGGGGAAAGATGGGGGGGAGCAGCTATGCCTAAAGGAGGATACATGTGATAAATATTTTGGGGTTCGGGAGACGGAGGAGATTTACCGAGTGATGCAATGTGAGGAGACAGTGATTTTGTATAAATATGCATAAGATATCATTTTGACTGGAACCTGTACTGTCTGTATACTTCCTGTGTGTATTTTTTTCAATAAAACCCTTTTTGATAAAAAAAAAGAAGGCAGAGGAGTATGCCCGTGCTGTAAGAAAATCCACATTGCCCCACCTACAAGATGAGGATCTGTCTGACTCTGAAGATGATGTGTAAGAAGAGGAGAGTATTGAAAATTCACAGGAGGTGGAAGAAGCACCATCCACATCAAAGCAGCCAGGCTTTCGGTTTCTTTAACCACCTCAGAACAGTGCAATTTCACCCCCTTCCTGACCAAGCCATTTTTCAGCTTTCAGCGCTGTCGCAATTTGAATGACAATTGCGCGGTCATACAACACTGTACCCAGATGAAATTGTTATCATTTTGTTCCCACAAATAGAGCTTTCTTTTTGTGGTATTTGATCACCTCTGCAGTTTTTATTTTTTGCGCTATAAACAAAAGAAGAGCGACAAATTTAAAAAAAAAAACAATATTTTTTACTTTTTGCTATACTAAATACCCCCAAAAAATATATAAAAAAACATTTTTTTCCCTCAGTTTAGGCCGATACGTATTCTTCTACATATTTTTGGTTAAAAAAAATGCAATTAGCGATTATTGTTTGGTTTGCGCAAAAGTTATAGCGTTTACAAATAAGGGATAGTTTTATAGCATTTTTATTAATATTTTTTTTTTTCACTAGTAATGGCGGCGATCTGCGATTTTTTATTGTGACTGCGACATTATGGCGGACACATCGGACATTTTTGACACACTTTTGGGACCATTGTCATTTATACTGCAATCAGTGCCATTTTAAATGCACTGATTCCTGTATAAATAAAACTGGCAGTGAAGGAGTTAACCACTAGGGGGCGGGGAGGGGTTAACATGTTCCCTGGGAGTGATTCTTACTGTGGGGGGAGGGGACTCACAATGGGAGGAGACCGATCGGTGTTTCTCTGTACAGAGAACACACCATCGGCTCCTCTACTCTGACAGGGCCGTTGATCTGTGTGTTAACACACACAGATCCACGGTCCCGCTGTGTTACCGGGCAATCGCAACATCGCGGCCGCTGGGCACGCGCATCGGGTGCCCAGTGACACGGCAGGCACGCGCGCGCACGCTCCCTGGAGGGCTGTGATGGGGAGGACGTCATATGAGAGCTGCGCCGCTTGGCCGTCAATAGACAGCCGGCGGGCGCGAGGTGGTTAAAAATGCTGCAGAAGACCCAGGCAGAGCAAACCCCCCAAAACAGGCAGCATAGAGCAGCAGATCAGTCTGACTGGTAATCCAATGCACACAATCCATTTTGCTATGGCCTTCTCACTGGCCTCAGTGACCTGTTGTTCCTTAGGCTGGATTCACACCTATGCATTTTTAGTGCTTTTTGCATTTTGCAGATTTGCACTACAGAACGTGTTCAATAGAAAACCATGTTAAATGGACTGTAGTGCAAATCTGCAAAATGCAAAAAGCACAAAAAATGCATAGGTGTGAATCCAGCCTTAGAGTCAATTTTGTATTTTGAAACACTTAAAAGAGCAGTGGAAATAGTTTGCTGTGGTGGTGCACTGGCTTGACTTGGCCCGTCATTGGGGGTTTTATGTATCTGTGGGGTTGAATTAGGGGGAAAAAAACAAGTTATTCTAGTTTTACTTTCTCTCTCACCCAACACAGTCAGCTCCAAGTTGTCTCTCTATAATATACTACATGTATGGGCCCTTTCCAGGGCAGGCCTTAGGACTTTAACCACTTGATCACTGTGCACTTAAACCCCCTTCCTAACCAGACCAATTTTCAGCTTTCGGTGCTCTCACACTTTGAATGACAATTACTCAGTCATGCAACACTGTACCCATATGAAATTTGTGTCCTTTTTTTTACACATAGAGCTTTCTTTTGGTGGTATTTAATCACTGCTGGGTTTTTTTTTTTTTGCGCTATAAATGAAAAAGGACTGAAAATTCGGTAAAATAAAATTTATTGCAGAGTATTGGCGAGTATTGGCAGAGTATTGGCAAAGTATTGGCAGAGTATTGGCAGAGTATTGCAGAGAATGGGCACTAAGCAGCGCTGTGGACTCTACAGATCCAGCCCAGACCGCTGCTGCAAACGATCTCTCCCCCTCTCCTCTCGCACTGTACAGATCGGTACAGAGAGGGGAGGGAGGAACCGGCGTCATGTCATGTTTGTTTACCACGTAAATGACGGAGCAATCAAATGACGGAGCGATCACGTGGTAAACGGCCGCTACCAGCGGCCATTTACCGTGATCCGTGATGCTCTGGGTCTTTCGGTTATGGCCCGGTCGGCAAGTGGTTAAGCGGTCTGTGCCGTGCAACAATTATTGACAGTGCCCCTCCCAGTGACCACATCCCTCTATATATATTTTGGTGAGATACTTCAATTCTGGGAAAGCACCAGCCGAGAGATATTATGAAGTCACTCCCATTAAGATTCAGTGACTAAGTGCACAACATGACAGACAAGCAAACAGCTATTACTTCAGAATAACAAAAGGTATGCAATCTGACTGCAAGAAAGTTTGTTTAGAAAATCCCTGAAATGTACATAGATAAGACTGTTCTCAACAAAAGTTAAGTGTAATGTGCTTACCTTTGTATGAATTTGGGATGAGTTGTCCTGAATGTACACAAAGTTTGTTGTATTTTTACCAGCGAGTGTCACTCTACGTGGTGTGCAAATGGTCTTGTTGTCCTTAACATCAGAGCGCTGGATGGTCTGAGGACAGGGAGGAGGCCTGTAATGCTGCATAGTGCTTTGGACGGTTGTCTGAGGAGGCCTGTAATGCTGCATAGTGCTTTGGACGGTGGTCTGAGGAGGCCTGTAATGCTGCGCAGTGCTCTGGACGGTGGTCTCAGGAGGACTGTAATGCTGCAGAGAGCTCTGGACGGTGGTCTCAGGAGGACTGTAATGCTGCAGAGAGCTCTGGACGGTGGTCTCAGGAGGACTGTAATGCTGCGCAGTGCTCTGGACGGTGGTCTCAGGAGGACTGTAATGCTGCGCAGTGCTCTGGACGGTGGTCTCAGGAGGACTGTAATGCTGCGCAGTGCTCTGGACGGTGGTCTCAGGAGGACTGTAATGCTGCGCAGTGCTCTGGACGGTGGTCTCAGGAGGACTGTAATGCTGCAGAGAGCTCTGGACGGTGGTCTCAGGAGGCCTGTAATGCTGTGCAGTGCTCTGGACGGTGGTCTCAGGAGGAGTGTAATGCTGCGCAATGCTCTGGACGGTGGTCTCAGGAGGACTGTAATGCTGCAGAGAGCTCTGGACGGTGGTCTCAGGAGGACTGTAATGCTGCAGAGAGCTCTGGACGGTGGTCTCAGGAGGACTGTAATGCTGCAGAGAGCTCTGGACGGTGGTCTCAGGAGGACTGTAATGCTGCGCAATGCTCTGGACGGTGGTCTCAGGAGGACTGTAATGCTGCAGAGAGCTCTGGACGGTGGTCTCAGGAGGACTGTAATGCTGCGCAATGCTCTGGACGGTGGTCTCAGGAGGACTGTAATGCTGCAGAGAGCTCTGGACGGTGGTCTCAGGCAGGTCTGAGGGATGGCCTGTAATGCACAGTGTGTGTTTTTGCACAAAGAGGAGTTTACTATTCCTTGGCACCTTGTGTTTGCACCTTGACGTCCTTTGCACACAGAAGAAAGGACTGTATTGCCGTTTTGCACTAACTTATTTGCACTCTGCACTGAGAGACTATTTGCTGGTTTTTCCACAGTTCATTTTGCACATTTATATTTGCACTCATCGTATTTACAGAGGAAATAGTCTAGTGTTTCAACATCATTTATTTTGCACTTTGAAATCAGTCCCTTTACAACCCACTGTGGATATTGTTTACATTATTATTCTATTTTTGTTCATTTATTTATTCATTTGCATGTGCACTGCTACCTTTAGCAGTACCTTTTTTCTTTTTTTTCTACAGAAGAATTATTGTTGTGTTTTCACATTATCTATTTTGCACTTTGCACTTTGTTACCAGTCACTTTAAAGCGGAGCGCCATCTGAAAAAAAAATGTAAAAGTCAGCAGCTACAAATACTGCAGCTGCTGACTTTTAATAAATGGACACTTACCTGTTCCAGGTTCCAGCGATGTCGTCAGAAGATGACGAGCGATCGCTCGTCTCTCGCTGCCCCGCCGCCATCCTCTGTCAGGGAATCAGGAAGTGAAGACGCAACGTCTTCACTGCCCGGTTCCCTACTGCGCATGCGCGAGTCGCGCTGCGCACCTCTATTGGTCCCCGCTGTGTCCTGGAAACTGTGTTTCCCAAGACACAACGGGGCATTCTCGGATAGAGGCGGGGCAGCTCGGATAATGCGTCCCGGAAGTGGGTGCAGATACCTGTATTATACAGGTATCTGCACCCCCCTCCCCCCTAAAAGGTGCCAATTGGCACTGGAGGGGGGAGGAATCCGATAAGCGGAAGTTCCACTTTAGGGTGGAGCTCCGCTTTAACGCACACTGTGATTATTATTTACACTTTTGATTTATTTGTACTGCTACCTTTAGCAGGATTCTTTCTCTGATTACTTGGTTCTCTTTCAAACAGCGCAGCACCAACCCCCATTTGTTTTAATATTCTTACGGGTATGGTTTGACCCTTATTCGGCATTTGCAGCAGTTTTTTATGTACCTTTAATTTCCAACATAGTAGCACAGGTTTATATATGCACTCTATTACCGCTTTAGCATATCCCACACATTCCCCCTGCTATCATGGATGTATTCTCCTTTATGGAGAAGAGAAAAGTAAATTTAGAAGAAGTGTTCAACACTACTAATATTAATAATAATAAAAATGTAGACCTAGAGAGTTTAATGAGAAAATTGGGACATAATATGGAGAAGAAAGTGAGTTTATGGTGGGATATAAGCACTTTCGAAACATATCTTAAAGATAATATTGTCCTAAGAAGACTCAGATGGGATGTACCACCGAATGATGGTTTGGTAGACCAGTAATTGAATGACGCTCAATAAAGATCTCACCATAAAGGATAGAGAAGTACAACAAAGAAAAGTCAAGAAATATATTAGAAATATGAATGATTTCCAAACAGACCAAGTCTTTAAATGGCAAAGCCAACTTGGTCAGTTGGACCCTATCTCAGCGTACTCTACACCTGAAAAAACAGTGAGGGTTCACCCACAACATACTAATGCAGAACCTGGCTGGGCATAATACACAGAATACAGGGTACAGGGTATCGGGACTCCACAGATCGAAATGGAGCATTGACCCCAAGACAACAGACACAAGATGAAAGATACAGTAACCAATACCAACAAACTCCATACCAGGGGGACAGGAGACCCCAGCATAATGATCAGACACTACAAAATGAATGGAAAAAAACGTACTACTGGAAGAACAATAGGAGGCCCCAGAATGGGAATAACAATTGGTACAAACCACCAAACGATCAGAGAAAATACAGAGGACCACCACAAGAATATAGAGACAATAGAAGACCGGCATACGAATATAGGGATAATAGGGCACCACCATATGAAACATATGGGCAATGTGGAAGGAGCCCAGTCCATGAATATGGACATGGGGAAAGAAGAGATCCACAACAGAGAAACTACCGTCAGATTGAACGCAGCCCTATACCTACTTATAACTATTATGCCCCGTCAAGGAACCAATACGAGGAAGAAAGGTATGATAGACATCACCCCATACAGCATGCCGGCCCTGATTACAATAGGTCTTTTTTAGACAATGCCAGGGAGAACCACCCACCGAACATAGATGAAAGCAGGGGCATGAAAAGAAGCCAAGAAAGAAGAGAGGGTGGCTATCCGGGAAGAGAGAACAAAAGAAAAAGAGAATAAAGGCAGAGGGTGTTTTTAATTTAAGTGGCAAACCACTCACGCATGAGGAGATTGGGGTGTTGGATAAAGGCCTGAAATATGCACCTACTGAGAATCTGGACAAGTTCCAGACTTATATAGGTATTCAGAAATACGTGAGAAAGTTGAACATTAAAAAAATCGATTGCAGGTAATCTGATTAATCCCAGACCTCCAGTGATAGGAGATGATGACATTTTACATAGCACACTGAGAAAAAAATCTATTTTTAATCCCCCTGTTAAAGACAATAAATACATTGAGGTTTTTAAAAAAAGTGATTCTACAGGAAATCAAAGACTTGAAGATAAAGAAGAAGGAAGAACCAAGCTATATTAAGAGTGGCATTCAAAAACTCACAAAGATAAAAGGTCTTGTCATCCGACCAACGGATAAGAGAGGCGGGATCGTGATCCTCTCGAAAGAACAATATAACAATAGCATGAAGACTTTGCTGGTAGATGACAATACATATAGTAGACTACAAAGTAATCCTGTGTTCAAGTGCAGAAAGGCACTCAAACAAGTAGTACATTTAGGGTTAAAGAAAAATATATTGAATAAAAAAGAAGCCAGATTCCTAATACCAGACTCCTGCCATACACCAACCATATATTCACTACCCAAAATACTTAAAGACAAGACAAACCCACCCCCAAGACCAATAGTAAATGGAATAGATTCACTTACCGCCAGAATGGGCCAATATATAGATCACTATCTGCAACCAGCCGTACAAAATACAAGATCTAAGGGACACGAAACAGATGCTACAGATTTTAGAGGACATCTCTAGAGAAGAAGGACCCTGGATTATGGCCACAGCCGATGTATCATCCTTATACACCATAATATTCCACCACCAAGCCTGTGAAGCTGCCAAATGGGGCCTAAGGACACACACCACGTTACCCAGCGCTCAAAGGAAGTACTTAATAAAATTTTGGACTTTTGTCTGAAGAATAACTATTTTTGGTATAACAAGAATACTACCACCAACAGACATGAGTTGCTATGGGGATAAATTTGCCCCTAAATTTGCCCCTAGTGTGGCAAATTTATGGCCCAGTGGGAAGAGGAAAATGTTTTTAAAGAAGGACCTGGTGAATTAGTAATATACAAAAGATATATCAATGACATTTTTATTTTGTGCGAGGGAGACCTGAATCAGTTGACCCTATTTTTTGAATATTTAAACGAAAATGACAGGAATATTAAACCGTCCTGTGATATCAGTGAGAAGAAGATACCATTTCTTGATTTGGAAATTATACAAGAAGGTTCGGAATTATTGTCACAAATGCACTTTAAAAATGTAGATAGGAATAGCTACCTTCCTGTAGAAAGCTGTCACCATAAAACCTGGTTCTACAATGTCCCCAAAGGACAACTAATGCGTTTGAGACGCAACTGCACTAGTTTAAAGCGGAAGTAAACCCATCGATTTAACAGTCTAAAAAAAAAAAAAGGCATGCCGTGAATGCTAACTGCACATTGGCTGTGCTCTCAACCAAACAGTCAAACCATCCAATGGCTGGTGTCATAACGGATCACATGTGCAGCACTGTGGCAGTTGAAGATTAAACAGAGGCAAAGATGGCAGCTTCCTTGGCTGAAAACGATAGGGGGGTTTACTTCCACTTTAAACACCTTTTCGGATCAGGCTGAGAACATGGGACACAGATTCACTAAGAAAGGTTACGACAATCGATTTATCAAAAAGAAGATAACCGAGGTTGCAGAAATGAACCATAATGATCTAATTAAAGATAAGACGAAACAGGAGTCATCAATGGTTGTAGCACCTATTATCCTTGACTATAATGTACAACACAAAAAGGTAGAAAGAATAATAAAACGACACTGGCATCTACTTCTGGCTGATAAACAATTACAAGATGCATTACCAACTAACCCTAGATTTGTATACAAAAGAGCACCAACCATTCGAGACAAAGTGATTAAAAATGTTTTAGACTCACCAACAAGAGGTTCCACTTTTTTATGTGAAAAATACTTGCCAGGGACATCTTTAAGGCAGGGCAAAAGGGGAAGCTGCCCTGGGCCCTGCATTGTTGTGTGGCCCAAAGCAGCTGCCTCATACTTGCCAACTATCCTGGTTTAAATTCCCTTGTCCCTTGAAGTTTTAGTCCTGTGCTGTGTCCTAATATCTCAGTGTGAAGTGCTGCTACTAATGCTGCCCATCTCTGCCCTATTGTTGTGTATGGATGACTCACCTGCAGACCCTGTGTTTACATGTAAATAACCGGCATTTATATGTAAATAGCAGTGTCCGGCCGCATTGATATGTAAATAAAGGTGGCATTCTTATGCATATCATGCCCCCCTGAGGTCATATCCACCATCACCTATACTGAATGCTTCCCACTGGAGAGGGGCATGCTTGAAAGTCCTGCCTGCAACTGTGCTCATTAAGCCTATCATCAGCCTGGTCTGCATAGGTAAGCAGGCAGAGAAGGAATTACAGTTTGGGGTGCACAGGTGAGCAAGGAGGGGATGTATAGAGTTATGGAAGGTGGGTGCAAAGATGAGGAGCAGAGGAGGCAGGTAGAATTAAAGGGGGGATTTCTGTGGTGTCATGAAAGCAATTTTGCATGTGTTCCAAACACACACATGTGAACGCAGGCTACATGTCTCAGTTACATTGGTGGTCAGTGTAAATCTTCTCATTACATCGGGGCTTGGTGTAGAATCCTTTCATTCACACTAGTGGCCAGTGTCCCTCTCTGCTTACCGAGCGGGAGGGGCTTGTCCAGTGCCGCTAGTTTCTATGGAGAGATCGGATGAAAACGGACAGCATGTCCGTTTTCATCAGATCTCTCCCGATCCGATCCACCACGACGGATCTGGACGTAGAGACATCCGTCTGCTTTTGGCGGATTGGACCGGGTCGGATGTCAGCGGGCATGTCTCCATTGACATCCGTCACTCCATAGACTAGCATGGATCGCCCGTTCAGGTCTGCCGTCAAAACTGACAGGTGGATCTGAACGGTCTGTCAGTGTGAAAGGGGCCTAAGAGGGGCAGTACTGGGAGATGGGTAGGGGGTGGAACCAAGGAATGATGCAGGAGGTGGGTAGGGGATGAAGACAAGGGGTGACTCAGAAAAGGGGAGTTCCTGTACCTATTGTCTGAGAGAAAAAAGCCAGTGTACAGATATATAGGGAACTATTTTAACTGCCAAAGACTTTGACTTTTTTTCCATCTTGTTCTGAGATCTGTCAGGAAAGCATACCTGTGTTTTTCTCTGCTGCAGTTAATACTTATAGATCATGTCCCTACCCCAGCCTGTAACTGGACAAAGAAAGAAGAAGTAGCAGACTGATGAGTTTACCTCTGTCCTTTTATCAGCATGTTCCATGTTAGTACATGATTACTGCAGCTCAACTGTCTAGCTTATTCAGGGCCGGTGCTACCACTAGGCAAACTAGGCAGCCGCCTAGGGCGCCATGATGCCTAGGGGGCGCCCGGCCACTGGTTTTCCTACTCTCTTCTCTCTGCAGCAAGCAACTAAGTCTCAGCATCAGCAGGCAGCCGTCCTTCTGTTCACAGATAGTATCAGAGGCGCAGCAGCGGTGAAGGACTGTGTCTGTGTCCCGACTCCTGAATGAATGGAAGCAAGCAAACATTCATTGATGGGCACTGCTAGGCTGTATTTGATGGGTCCTGGTGAGGCTAAATGTGATGGGCGCTGGTGAGGCTGCATTGATGTGTGCTGGTGAGGCTGCATTTGATGGGCGCTGGTAGGCTGCATTTGATGGGCGGTGGTGAGGCTGCATTTGATGGGCGCTGGTGAGGCTGCATTTGATGGGCGCTGGTAGGCTGCATTTGATGGGCGCTGGTAGGCTGCATTGATGGGCGATGGGGGGCTGCATTTTATGGGCGCTTCGTTAAAAAGGTGGGGTTTACATGGGCAGGGAAAAGAGGGTGAGGTCAGGGGTGGAGTGAAGGGGGGTGGCAAAATTAGGTTTCGCCTAGGGTGTCAAAAATCCTTGCAACAGCCCTGAGCTTATTACCCTGCTGGGATTGCAAGAGGCTATCAGTTGAAATTTAGGTTCTTACATTCAAAAAAAATTATTTTAAGATATATTAATAAATCCAGATCTGCATTTGTATCATGTATTTTATATCTGCCTGGAGTTTAGCTTCAACTTTAATGGCAGCTCTGTAAGTCTCTCAGCCACTGCCTTTACAAAACAATAGCAAAGAGAAGGAGAACACTGTGATAGTTTATAATTATGTAACCGAAAAAGATTTATGAAGAGCAAACATACCTGACTGACAGCTCCTCTGCCGTGGTATTTACCAGAGGCTATGTGGCATTATGTCAATTATTTAATGTCGGATGTTTAGCATTTTTGTGAGAAGTCCAGTGAACAATAAAATGACAGCAGTCATAATGGATGGATTGTCATAAGACTAAAGAGGGCATATTGCTCCAGAGCAATGACGATCTCCACATTCTTGTCTTGCCTCCATATGATTTATGCCCAGCTTTATAATCTTAATATTTGGAATAAGGTAGAAGAGAACACAAAGAATCTCCTTATTATAAAAACAAATTGGCAGACCTCTCTGTCCAACTTCATATTTACTTTTCTAAATAGTTGGCAAAGGAAGCCAGCTTGTGCCTTATGAGTCTAAGTCGTATAAACATCTTGGTTTTCTGTACTTTCTTTATTATGATTTAAGATGATTTTCATTAAAGGCCTGGCACACGGGGGACAAAATTATGTCTTTGGCGCAGTCCTGACACCAGTTGAACACTCCCTGGTACCTGGAGAACAACGTGTGTATTGTGCTGGATGGTTGAATGCGTACAAACATTTAGTGGGGCATTTGCTTGAGTTTGCATTGCATGGTACTGAAATAAACATTGGCTGCATAGCCAACAGATGAGCCCCCAATCAGGAGAATACTGTCACGCAAGATGGCACTTTAATTAAAAAAAACACTGGGTAACCTGTAACACCCAACAGCAATAGGCAGGAGCTAAGACAATTGACTTTCAGGGCAACATATACTATATATGTGTAGCGCACAGATGGCATTTGTCTGGCGGTTTGATCCCAGGTTTCATTCCCTGATAGGCACACAGCAGCCAGGCACACAATATTTCCAGATCGCTCGAGTCAAGAACAGGCTGTGCATGTTTTTTTTTGTTGTTTTTATTTTTGGGTACAACTTGAATAGGGTGCGGGTGAGCCTAGGGATACTCCAATAACAATAAACTTGAGAATACGGACACTAACTCTGCATTAAAACTTCAGGGTGAAAGCACCCCCCTTAAATGAAGATGAAGGGTACCAAACAGGAATTCCTCTACTGGATGCAGTCCTAAATACACAATGTAGTAGCTGGTGAACCCCTAAAAAAGCTACTAAGGAAAGTCTTTAGATCCAGAACGTTGGTACTCACTGTTCCCTGATCTCAGAGCAGCCATGTGTAGGGTCAGACAATTTCTGTACTCCAGCTGTCTGTGTTCGGGATCTTTAGGATGCTTTCGGCAAATGCTCAAGGAGGATAGAACAGAGGTCCCCCAGCCACACAGTAGCTGGGACCCCTGGGTCTTACTCCCCCAGCAATAAGAGACCTCTGCTCTGGACTCTAGCCCATTTATACCCATCTCATCCCCCTGCTGGTCACCTGTCATATTAAACAGGGATTGGCTGGGAGATGTTAACATGCAGGCTGAGGTCATATTCTCCCACCCACAATGTCACAGGGTCCCCTGGGAGACAGAGAGGGAGTAATTTAGCCCATACCTACAGAGCCCAAAGCAGATCTAACTAGTCAAATACTGCTCTCCCTGATAAGGGAGGCCAAAAACAAAACTTAGCAAACAGTAGCTATATGGGGAGCTACATATGTACATATAGCACACTGCAAGTCAGTTTGGAAGTCACCAAACAGTACCTTAACTGTCCTTCACTGGGAGGGATTGGTGTGTAGTTTATGAACTGTGTTGTGCGTGTTGTGTCCTGCTGTGTTTTCAGAGGTTTGTTGTCCCTAGCCACAACAAAAAAACGCACGAATATTGTGTGTATTGATGTGTGTATATTGTGTGTGCATATGACATTCAGTGGACTTTTTGTACTGATTACAATATCCATTTATCAGCCTATAATAAAAAAGCAGGGTATATACAGTATCAGAACAATGTAAATATTGTTATAGTTAGGTCGGTAGGACAGAGTTATTGCCAAGTTAACCAAAGCATACTGAAGCTGCATAATTTGGCCTGGGCATCTGTGCCTTAATGACCTCTGGCATGAGTGGGTGACCAATGAGGTGAAGTGAAACAACCACTTTGGGGGGCACTTGGGGCAGAATAATGAAAACTGGCCACTCCTTCAATGCTGCTCAGTATTGTTGTCTGTTTACACAAGGCAGCTTTACTAAGCTGGTTTCTAGAATGCTGGCAGCTGAGCTGCACACTGATATTGGTTGTTATGGTGCAGGCTGCCTCTGATGGGAATTAACCTATGCGCATTCCTAATCTCAGGTCATAAAGTTGTTCAACTGGCAGTTAAGGCACCAGCAGACATACCTAAGTAGAGAATTAACACCTAAATGCATTAAAAACCTTTGCTTACAAAAATATATTGTGAAAGCACCAAAAAATGTATTTTATATTATTAGGCTATGTGATATGGCTGTGGTGTTTTCTTTAAGAAGATGCATCCTAGGTGCAAAGATTTCCATGGAGATTCTGTACCATGTAAAGCCAATTATATGATACTGGAAGGAGATTTTCTCAGCAAAACATTCAATGGGGGGAATTACCAAAGAGTTGTGAAAGCACTCTTCTAAACTTAGAACATGAAGCAGATGCTGCTCCAAACGAACAAAATGGATACAAGCCCATTTGTAAATTAGAAGCGACAGCACACAGAACAAGGAGCTTGAACTGTATGCTATTATCCCACTGCCATCTCAGATCAAAGTGGCGATATGAATCTCCCTCTGTCCACTCAGGGCTGCAAACTCTTAAATCGAAATGGACGCTAGATGTCCCTGGTTTAGACGATGAAGGTTGGGAAGAAATATGGGAGTGCGCCTTTTTACAGCTGGTTTCTGCAAGAGACAGGTTGATTCAGTACAAACTCCTACATAGGATCTATCACAGGCCTGCACATTTACACAGAATATATGCCTCCGTTCCTGCGGAGTGTTGGCGGTGTCTAGCGGGCTCACCTAACTTTAACCACATCTTTTGGCAATGCCCCTATATTCAAACTTTTTGGGAAGCGGTGGTTTCGGTCATACACTGTGTGACCACTATTCATGTGCCCCAAACAGTGGAGGTTTGTTGGCTGGGTTTGGTGGACACTCTGGCTCATCTTTGGGCCTCTAGGATGCTGAAAGGATTACTATTGTTCTATTACTATTCTTCTCCAGTGGAAATCCTCATCTGCTCCAGCACTTGCCTCGTGGAAAAAAATAATTAATATTAATTTACCGCTGTACAAGGCCACCTATTCAGCAAGAAGATGCCCTAAAAAATTCCACAAGGTTTGGGACATCTGGGTAGAGGACCTGTCTACTAATACTGACCCTGAATCACCTAATTAGTGGATTACCTTACAAATGACTAGGTTAACATATATACATAGTTGAGCCTCAGTCCAATCCACATGTCTAATGTTGCTTAATACAACCCCTGAATAGCTGTGATACCTACAATATACTAACAATCTTATACAAAAGCATGCACAGAAGTGCATTAGGGGACGCCCCTTTGGACTTTGTATGGTAGCAATATGATGTGGAGATCAAAATGCGATTGACAAAGTATAGATAAAAAGGGGGCACAATAGTGCCAGCTTTATTTATATATAGTTATGAAAAGAGAAAATATGTATCATGTAAACATGAATAGGCAAAAAGGTCCTAAAATTGTACATTTGATGAATATTACAGATATACAGAATATACTCTACAGTAACCCAGACTCATTTGTCGAGAAGAAGCGTAGATCAGACTGGTTGCAGCCTGGTAGGCTAGTTCAAAAGACATAAACCCGACATGTTTGGGAATTTGATTTTATATCATAATATTCCTTCTTCAGGGGTAATATGAGGTTGGGCAATTATATTCAATATATCATAGATTCAAAATAGATTCGAAAAAGACAATACAGGAAAATAATACACGCTGACTGCGCATGTGTCCATACATGGCGCTGGTAGTTGGTAACTTCTGTCTGCGACTCAGCCGCCGGTCATTTGCATACAAAAGACGCCTGGATACTGCTACCACAGCAACAAAGCTATGTGCTTGTCTGCAGGATCAGTCTGTGTATGATGTTCGTATGAGACACAGCCGGTGTGCTAACAATCTTAGATGTTACTGGAGCGTGTAGTCTTGTTCTAGTGCCAAGCAGCACTAATGTTAAGGTTTTATTTTTTATACTGTTTGTTTTATTGTGATGTATGTGGACCAAGCCTGGGTATGCCCGATAGGCTCTGTTTTGTATCTAAACTTGAAATCCAAAAAAAGAATTAAAAAAAACGGAGGGAGGAAGAGGAGTCCCTGCTCATTCTGTGTAATCACTGCACGAGCAGAGAGGAGGATATGAGGTGCCTGCTGACAGCCCGCATCCACTATGACACGGTTATATCTGGCTGGAATGTGCAGCAGTTTTCTATGTAGTAGTAACTCCTGCATTCCCTCTATTATTTAATATTCAGATGCAGACCTGTACTAGTTTCTATTTCACTCTGAAATAGAAACTGGCACAGGTGGAGAGGATATACCTGAAGGAAGTCTGCTTAGTTAAAGTGACTCAAGCCACTTCTGATAGTTTCCTGCACCATTATAATAGTGCAATATTATTTCCCAGAATATGCATTGCACAGTGAAGTAGTACATAACCAGTCAGCCTCTTTGACAAGCTATTTTGTTGTCGTGTCACTACTACAGCTCCGTGTTACCTGGATAGAGACTGAAATTTAGTGTACGTTATATGGAGATGGTTGGCCACAAATCAATAATGTAAAAAGTTAGGACCTATTCACACCTATGTATTTCTTCTTCTGATATGGTTTTCATTGAAATGAAAGGACATCAAGGTGCGTCAATGTGCACCAACATTCTTTGCTATGCATTTTAACATGCCTTGCTCATTTTATTGAATTTAAACAAACATGTATTGACATGCATTTTAACATACACATTTTGATGCGTTTCTGTTGATTTTTAAAGAAAACGCATGAGACTAGGTGTGATTGTAATTCTAGACTAAGGTATACTAGTTATGGGTATACTAGTTATGAGATTGGGATTGGATTTTTCCTGCTGTACTTTGGTATTCTGACAACAGGGAGACTTCCCCACAATCAGAATACACTGATCAGCGCTGCTGGCTATAGCCAATAGTATGGTTGTACAGAAATCTATCGGTGGAACGACTTCTGTACAACTACCCTACCAGCACATCGATTGAAGTTTCAACAGGAAATTTCAATCCATGTATGGCCGGTTTAAGTCAAAAGATACCAAGACATATTCTAGTGATAAAAGTTACCGGTCCATATTTTAATACAGAAATTCTTAACCAGAGTTCACTGGAACATTAGAGTTCCTCCAAAGGTTGCTAGGGGTTCCTTGAACTGTGGTTGACTGACCTTCAATTAGATGGGGGTTGCCATTTGGCAGAGCCAGCTGTATGACACCAGTGATCTGTTTAGCTGACTGTAATGCCCCATACACACGGTCGGAAAATCCGACCACAAAATCCATCGGATTTTGGCCGACGGACTTAGTCCGACACTGGTGTTGCATACACACGGTCGGACTTTGTTGTCGAAAAATCCGATCATTCTGAACGTGGTGACGTTTGTTGCCTACGACGGGACTACGTAGAGGCTAGTAGCCAATAGCTTTGGTCTTGTAATGTGATCTGAGCATGCGTGGCACTTTGTCCGTCGGAATTCGATACACACGATCGGAATTGGTGTGATCGGACTTTGTTGTCGGAAAATTTTTCCAGCAGGAGATAGAACTTTGTCCGTCGGACAATCCGATGGAAACTGTCTGATGGTGCCTACACATGGTTGGAATTTCCGACAACATTGTCCGATAGGACAGAATCCATCGGAAAATCCGACCGTGTGTATGGGGCTTAAGGGTGGTATTCTGACCACCACTGTAATGCCCCATACACACGATCGGACATTTCAACAACAAAACCTTGGAATTTTGTTTGAAGGTTGTTGGCTTCAACTTGTCTTGCATACACACGGTCACACAAATGTTTGCCAACAATTACGAACGTGGGAACGTGGTGACGTACAAGATGTACGGCGAGCTGAAAAAAAGGAAGTTCAATAGTCATGTGATATCTCCATTACGGACGCTAGTTTTACAAGACCGATCCCTTCCGGCTTGTACTTGATTCCGAGCATGCGAGCATGCGTGAACTTTTGTGCAGCGGAAAGTCTGCCAACAAATGTTCGATGGATCATACACACAGTCGGACTTTCAGCCAACAAGCTCACATCCAACATTTCCCGTCAGAAAATCCGATTGTGTGTATGTGGCATTAGGGTTGCATTTTTTCTACTGGCCTCCAATGAACTGGTTTTGCAGGGGTTCCCTGAAATCTCAAAATTACTTCTACGGTTTCACTGTGGTAAAAAGTTTGGGAAAGGCTGTATTAATATATCCAAGCCGAAAGGAACTACAACACGTAACATACTAAACTGTAACTGTTTCCTCTCAAGACCGCCTGCTCGCTAGCTCCCTCATCACTTCCTCCCATGCTCGCCTCCAGGACTTTTCCAGAGCCTCTCCAATCCTATGGAATGCCTTACCCCAATCTGTCCGCCTTTCTCCAACTCTATTAGCTTTTAGACGATCCCTGAAAACCCTTCTCTTCAGAGAAGCATATCCTACCCACACATAACAACCGTATTTTAATTTTCTCCATCAGCTCATCCCCCCACAGTATTACCTTTTTGTTCCAATTGACCCTCCCTTCTAGATTGTAAGCTCCAACGAGCAGGGCCCTCTGATCCCTCCTGTATTGATTTGTATTGTAATTGTACTGTCTGCCCTCATGTTGTAAAGCGCTGCGCAAACTGTTGGCGCTATATAAATCCTGTATAATAATAATAATAATATAATAATAATAATAACAGTAAAAATCATTCCGTAAGTAAATCTTTCTGGAAAATTTGCACTAGATACCATTGGTGGATGGTGCTCCTATTTTTGGGGGGTGGCAAACAAACCACTGACCCCCACCTCGTGGGTGGTACTCACGCAGTCAGGCTCTGACTTGTGTGTTGGCAGCTATGCAGAGCAGAGAGATCGCCCAAATGAGGATGGCCATCTCCTGGATCTTCCCATACATCCTCCACGGTCGCTTCTCCTCTCGGCCAATCAGGTCTCAAGGCTGGCCAGGAGGAGAAGCAGAAAGACAATAGCCAATATTAATTTGTTATTGTCACACCTATTGTCTGCACCCCGAGCCCACCCCTTTTTTTAAGCCAATTAGAGCCTCAGGCTCTAATCATGTGCTTCAATGAAAAAAACAAAACATTGAAATCCATGCACCCCGTGCCCTGCATGTAGATTAGGGGCCGGGATCATGGATTAGGGATTGTTGGAGCTGCCGCCACTGCTAGATACCATGTCCATTGTGCTTAAAGCGGAGGTTCACACAAAAAATGGAACCTCCGCTTTTTGGAACCCTACCCCCCTCCAGTGTCACATTTGGCACCTTCCATGGGGAGGGGGGTGCAAATACCTGTCTAAGACAGGTATTTGCACCCACTT
The DNA here is from genome assembly GCA_028564925.1 of Lithobates sylvaticus. Lineage (NCBI taxonomy): Eukaryota > Metazoa > Chordata > Amphibia > Anura > Ranidae > Lithobates > Lithobates sylvaticus. The sequence goes on from CM053026.1 coordinate 120,443,080, forward strand.
CCGGGCATAGACTCCCACGGGAGTCTACGCCACTTCCCGTCCCCCTGCGCTGTCTGCTGGGACACACACGGATCCCAGAGACAGCAGGGACCATTCGGATTGCGCAGTGCGACTCGCGCATGCACAGTAGGGAACCAGGAAGTGAAGCCGCAAACTTTCATTTCCTGATTCCCTTACCAAGATGGCGGCGGCAGCACCCAAGGACCGAGGGACGGTTCAGCCTCAGGTGCCGACATCGCCGGACCCTGGGACTGGTAAGTGTCCATATTTTAAAAGTCAGCAGCTGCATTATTTGTAGCTGCTGACTCTTAAAAAAAAAAAATTTGCGGGACTTTCGCTGTAAGAAACAGCTTAGGTAAAGGGCTTTCATCTCATTCTCCAACCTTTTTTTTATTTTTTTTTATTAAACTGCTGTAGCTGTGTATAACACCACATATATGCTGGAGTCTTTGTGTCAGTAATTGCAGAGCAATGTTTTCTCTCTCTCTTTTATGTGTTGGCATCCTGCTCAGTAAACAGTGAATCAAACCCAATGTGGACATTGAAAATAACCTGAACTTCCTGTCCTAAGTCGTTTTTCAATGAATTACAACATACTAGAGGGATGGGACATTACTGCAAACACCAGTGAATTGTTTTCTGATGAAATTACTTGCAATTCCTGTATTATTGCATGGTACACCGGTCATTTGATGATGATTAACAATGTTCTTTAAAATAGCAGTTGTATCGTGGCTGGTATTTGTATTGGTGTGTAATGATGCTCCTTCATTGAAACAGTCACATATAATCTTGTGTTTCAATCACTGAACCCACTTCCTTCTTCATTTCTTTCTTACAAATACATAGCTCCTAACTGTCCCTTATTTTGCGGGACTGTCCTTGTTTTGGAACAATGTCCCTCTGTCCCTCTTTCCCCTTCATTTGTCCCTCATTTTGGTCTGATCTATATAGTTGTATATAAAATGCACTTTTTATCTTTCAAAAAGTGTTTCCCAGTGCTAAGCATTTCATCCGAATTCTAAAATGCTGAATTTGTAAATTTTAAAAGCCAATAAAAAGGTGGTAGTGGTAAAAAAAAAAAGCCTTGTGGATTTAATTAACCTTTTTTTTTTGGTTAATTCTCCTTTAAGGGGGTGTGGCAGGAGGTGTGTCCTATGCCTACATACGTTTTCTAGTAGGTGTCCCTCATTCGTATATCAAAGTGTTGGGAGGTATGCAAATATTTATTAATAAGTGGCCCCTTATTACCTAGCTACTATAAGCACTTTGCCCTGATTACCTTGTGGTAAGTACAGCAGTGATTTTACCACCAACGGAAGTGATAAGAGTATTACAGACACCAAAAAGATTTTAAAAATCAGCCCCAACACACAATTGCTACTTGGGGCAATAAAGAAGAAATTTCTGCTATGGGCCGTACACACGATAGGATTTTCCGACAACAAATGTTTGATGTGAGCTTGTTGTCGGAAATTCCGACCGTGTGTATGCTCCATCAGACATTTGCTGTCGGAATTTCCGACAACAACTGTTTGAGAGCAGGTTCTCAAATTTTCCGACAAGAAGTCTCGTTGCCGGAAATTCCGAGCGTGTGTACACAATTTCAACGCACAAAAGTCCACGCATGCTCGGAATCAAGCAGAAGAGCTGCATTGCCTATTGAACTTAATTTTTCTCGGCTCGTCGTACGTGTTGTACATCACCGAGTTCTTGACGTTTGGAATTTCCGACAACATTTGTGTGACGGTGTGTGTGCAAGACAAGTTTGAGCCAGCATCCTTCGGAAAAAAATACACGTTTTTTGTTGTCGGAATGTCCGATCGTGTGTACATAGCATTAGAGAGGCTTGGGCTAGATTGCCCAGAACTAGTTATCTGATTTGGATCTGGAAGCCTCTATAAACCCACAGAAACTCCTCTCTGTGGAATGGTTGTTGTAGCTCTAGGAAACGAGGGAACCAATCTGTAAAGAGAAGAAATTAATGACATTATAGTTTTTATTCATCAAGCTATAAAATCACTAAAAGCTATTCTCCAGTAGACATGTGCGATTCTAATCAAAACTCGGATGAAATTTGCATGATTCAGCGATTCAGATGCATCCAAATCTCTGAATCGCAATAGTAACAAATTTACACACACTTACTTAATTGTCTACTTTTATGGTCATATGACACATCTTTTACTTTTGTCACTGCCTAGATAACGACACTTTGGAATTAATTTACTAAAACTGGAGAGTGCAAAATCTGGTGCAGCTGTGCATGGTAGCCAAGCAACTTCTAACTTCAGCTTGTTCAATTAGGCTTTGACAAAAAATAATTGAAGCTGATTGGAAGCTGCACCAGACATTGTACTCTTTAAGTTTTAGTAAATCAACTCCTTTGTGTCTATTAGCTTTCCAGAAGTGGGGTCCTCTCATGCTCTAGAAGACTGCACAGCAAGGTGACCAGTCACTGCAGGCACATACAGTATCTAACAAAAGTCAGTACACCCCTCACATTTTTGTAAACATTTTATTATATCATTTCGTGTGACAACACTGAAGAAATGAAACTTTGCTACAATGTAAAGTAGTGAGTGTACAGCTTGTATAACAGTGTAAATCTGCTGTCCCCTCAAAATAACTCAACACACAGCCATTAATGTCTAAACCACTGGCAACAAAAGTGAGTACACCCCTAAGTGAAAATGTCCAAATTGGGCCCAAAGTGTCAATATTTTGTGTGGCCACCATTATTTTCCAGCACTGCCTTAACCCTCTTGGGCATGTAGTTGACCAGAGCTTCCCAGGTTGCCACTGGAGTCTTCTTCCACTCCTCCATGACGACTTCACGGAGCTGGTGGATGTTAGAGACCTTGGGCTCCTCCACCTTCCGTTTTGAGGATGCCCCACAGATGCTCAATAGGGTTTAGGTCTGGAGACATGCTTGGCCAGTCAATCACCTTTACTCTCAGCTTCTTTAGCAAGGCAGTGGTCCTCTTGGATGTTTGTTTTGGGTCGTTATGTTGGAATACTGCCCTGCCGCCCAGGCTCCGAAGGGAGGGGAATCATGCTCTGCTTCAGTATGTCACAGTACATGTTGGCATTCATGGTTCCCTCAATGAACTGTAGCTCCCGAGTGCCGGCAACACTCATGCAGCCCCAGACCATGACACTCCCCCCACCATGCTCGACTGTAGGCAAGACATAATTGTCTTTGTACTCCTCACCTAGTTGCCGACACACACACTTAACAACATCTGAACTAAAAAAATGTATCTTGGTCTCATCAGACCACAGGACATAATTCCAGTAAATCAATGTCCTTAGTTTGCTTGTCTTCAGCAAACTGTTTTCGTGCTTTTTTGTGCATCATCTTTAGAAGAGGATTCCTTCTGGGAGGACAGCTATGCAGACCAATTTGATGCCTATGGTCTGAGCACTGACAGGCTGACCCACCCACCCCTTCAACCTCTGCAGCGATGCTGACAGCACTCATACATCTATTTCCCAAAGCCAACCTCTGGATATGATGCAGAGCACGTGCAGAGCCTGTTCTGAGTGGAACCTGTCCTGTAAAACTGCTGTATGGTCTTGGCCACTGTGCTGCAGCTCAGTTTCAGGGTCTTGGCAATCTTCTTATAGCCTAGGCCATCTTTATGTAGAGCAACAAATTTATGTAGAGCAACAAATCTAAGCCTTCTCATGTTTCTCTATAACAGTAACAACAAAGTTAGCAAAGATAAGCTACAATACTGCCAAGAGAAAGTGATCTTCCTGGGTCACTGCATTTCACATGGAATCCGTCACCTAACCCCAGATCGAGTTAAAACTCTACAAAAATTTGAAAAGCCAAGAAATGTACGGCAACTACGTGCCTTCCTGGGGTTAGTGGGATATTGTCGGGACTGGATTCCGAATGCATCAGAACTTTTGGCTCCCCCAGTTGTATGCGAGCCATAGCAGCCTGCATTTTGCTGCTAGACAAAGTAACTGAGCTTGTACTAGATTCTGCTCTGATCCTGTATGTACCACATGCAGTACAGGAAATCATGAATCAAGTAAATACCAGACATGTGTCTGCCAGTAGATTTGACAAGTACCAGTCTGCTCTTTTTGCTCCATCAAATTTAACAATCAAACGATGCGTTACTTTAAATCCGGCAACTCTTCTTCCTATAATTGATGAGGAAGATGCAACAAATGGTACTGATGTAGAACCCGAGAGTTTCTCTCATGATTGTATGGCTCTGATGGAGGTAGAAAGGGCCTCTGTCACACCAGCAAAAGATGAGCCTTTATCAGATTGTGACACACACTTATTTGCAGATGGTTCCAGATTTTACACTGATGATGATCAGCCACACACAGGGTTTGCTGTAACCACTACAGACACCATTTTACATCAGGAAGCATTGATACCCCAGATGTCAGCACAGGAAGTGGAGTTGTGTGCTGTAGTCAAAGCATGTCATCTCCTAGAGAATCAAAGGGGAAACATTTACACTGACAGCAGATATGCATTTGGAATAGCTCACGATTTTGGGCCTATCTGGAAAGCGGGGAATTTTCTGACTAGTGCAGGGAAGCCAGTGAGACATGCAAAACTCATAGAGCGGCTATTTGAGGCCTATCAGAAACCAGCAGAAGTTGCCATCTTGAAGGTAAAAGGGCATGCAAGGGGAAATGACATGACAGCCAGAGGAAATGCTTTGGCGGACCAAGCGGCAAAGGGTGCTGCCCTTATGGCATTTGGAGTCACACCCACTGTAGGGGTCGCCCAGGTAGCGGGGACAGATTCCCCTCATCAAGAGCAGTGGGATGTAGAAACTCTAATTCAGTTGCAGAACCAGGTCCCTGATGAAGAGAAGGATAAGTGGATAAAATGTAATGCTACCCAAAATCAGCAGGGCCTGTGGAGCGATGACAACAGGTGGTGTCTACCCAGGAGTTTGTACCCAGTTTTAGCACAACTGGCACATGGCGTCAGTCATCTTGCTAAGGGCGCGATGGTGGCACTTACTGACTGCTATTGGATAGCACCTGGATTTAGTGCATTTGCAGCCAGGTTTTGTGCTTCATGTCTCACTTGTGCTCTGCACAATGCAGGAAGGCCTGTCCATGTTCCCCAAAGGCATTCTCCTAAGCCAGATTTCCCTTTCCAAAGAATTCAAATAGACTAAATCCTGAAGTGATGATATCCTTTGAAAAATTATGATTATGTTTCTTTTCTTTTTGTTGTTTGTGAGAACTGAGACATGGGAAAATAACCCTTTCATCCAAATGTTAAAATTGTATGCAACCCATAGCAACGCTAGTAACTGCTGGGTGTGTTCTCACCTAAATCCCCAAACAGGAACAATACCCATGATAGCAGTGCCTCTCAAATTCACTGATCTAAACAGGACCAGAATAAATGGCTCATACATGGTCTCCACAGCTAATGAGCACAGATCAGTGACTTTGATGGTTTCAAAACAGATAGGCACTCCACAGATTTGTTTAAACATTACATGCCCGTTCAACGTAAAAAAACATTACATGCCCAGTTAAAACTACATGTAAACGGTTGGGCAATTCAGATTGCACCGGAGCAAAAATTACAGTTTATGGAGGAAATATTATCATATCCCAGATCCAGAACTAAATAGAACCCTTTATAGTACAAATTGCTCACAGTTCCCAATATGTCAAAATATCGGTTACCTGGGATTCCAGGTTATTGCTTCCAGCTATTTAGGAGCAGGCATACCGTCCATACGTAGAGGGTTATATTATATATGTGGAAATAAAGCTTACGCCTGGCTTCCTGCTAATGTTACAGTTTCAGGGTCTTGGCAATCTTCTTATAGCCTAGGCCATCTTTATGTAGAGCAACAATTATTTTTTTCATATCCTCAGAGAGTTCTTTGCCATGAGGTGCAGTGTTGAACTTTCAGTGACCAGTATGAGAGAGTGAGAGCTATAACACCAAATTTAACACTCCTGCTCCCCATTCACATCTGAGACACTAACAAGTCACATGACATTGGGGAGGGAAAATGACTAATTGGGCCCAAGTTGTCACATGAAAAGATTTAATAAAATTTTTACAAAAATAAGAGAGGTGTACTTTTGTGAGATACTGTACTTGGAAACAGGATACTGTACTCGGAAACTGGATCCCTGGTCTCCATTCCCAGATGAATACCATTGAAGAACACGGATGAAGGAATCAGGTAGGTGTATAACTCTGTTGGCAAGATATTTAATAACAAATTGTCAAAATAGGTGGATAGCGTGTGCCACTTTTCTTCTCATTGGAAATTTGTCACTATATAGTAGTTAATGTTAAAATACCAGTGACCAAGCAGATGATAATCCCAATCACCCAGCGAATTAAATTCAAAATACTAACCACAACTTACAAAGCCAACCACAGCTCTGCCCCGAGCTACATCACCAATCTTGTCTCCAAACATATCCCAAACCGTCCTCTCCGCTCTTCTCAAGATCTCCTCCTGTCAAGCTCTCTTGTTTCCTCCTCCCATGCTCGTCTCCAGGATTTCTCCAGAGCCTCTCCCATCCTCTGGAACTCGCTGCCTCAACCTGTCCGGCTATCCCCTACTCTAGCTACCTTCAGGCGATCCCTGAAAACTCATCTCTTCAGGGAAGCCTATCATGGCTCCAACTAATCTTCTACCACTTCCATCAGCTCATTCCCCACAGTTACAACCTTTTGTATCACCTCCCCCACCCTATTAGATTGTAAGCTCTTCTGAGCAGGGCCCCCTTAATCCTCTTGTATTTTATTGTATTATAACTGTATTGTCTCCATTTTTATATTGTACTGTCTCCCTTTTTATATTGTAAACTGTTGGCGCTATATAAATCCTGTAATAAATAATAAATAAAAAATGATAAGAGAAAAATGACTAGTCCCAAGAGCCGGAAAAATATCTTGGCTCATGGAGGAAACTGGGACTTTGATCCATTACTCAGCAAAATGATTTAGGAAGATGTGTTTGGAACTAGGACTGGGGACTAAGATAATTGATGCACAATGTACCATTTAAAGCAGAGCTCCACCCAAAAATGGAACTTCCGCTTTAACGGAAGGCAGGGGCGGTGCGTCCATAAAGGGCGCAGGAGCGCCGCCCCCCCTCTCCTGTCACTCTCTATATACCATAGATAGATTCATGCATTGCATGAATCTATCTATGGTTGCTGCTGACACCCCCTATTCGGGTGTCCGGCCCCTTTTCGGTCACCGGGCGCCTGAATTACAGCAGTGGGGGTGTTTTTTGGAAACACCTGACTAGCGCCGTAGGCGCTAATAGGCGTCCAAAAAGGTGACAAGCGGGCGCAACGCTGTGCGTTCCTTGTCCCTCAGCATTATGTTAGCAAACCGAAGGAATTCGGTTTGCTAACATTGTACGGCCCCTTAGCCAATCAGGAGCACAGGTCTGTGTGACCTGTGCCCTGATTGGCTGAAACGACAGGCGCTGTGATTGGGCGCCTATCAGGTGTCCAATCATAGCAGAGGACGAGAGGATGAGAGGAGGAGCGGGCAGGAGAGGAAATGGAGGACACGATGCCGCCGTCACCCGAGACAAGGTAAGTGCAGGGTGGGGGGGGGGGCACAGTGGCAGCTTCTTTGCAGGGACTGTTTTATGGCAAAGTGGCTGTGTATTTACTGCAAAGTGGCTGTGTATTTACTGCAAAGTGGCTGTGTATTTACTGCAAAGTGGCTGTGTATTTACTGCAAAGTGGCTGTGTATTTACTGCAAAGTGGCTGTGTTTTTACTGCAAAGTGGCTGTGTATTTACTGAAAAGTGGCTGCGTTTTTACGGCAAAGTGGCTGAGTTTTTACGGCAAAGTGGCTGTGTTTTTACGGCAAAGTGGCTGCGTTTTGATGGGCACAGTGGCTGCGTTTTGATGGGCACAGTGGCTGCGTTTTGATGGGCACAGTGGCTGCGTTTTGATGGGCACAGTGGCTGCATTTGCTGGGCTTTTTTTTTCAGAATTTTTCAGTTTATTTGCGCCCCCCCAAAAATTTTGAGCACCAGCCGCCACTGACGGAAGGTGAACCCCTGACATGTCACATTTGGCATGTCATTTTTTTGGGGGGGGGGAGCGGAAACACTCTCTTTGGAGGGTTCCAGCTCCCACTTCCTCCCGGTGCACAGCGGCGCCGGAAGGAAGATCACCTCTCCCTCCTTCCTCTTGGAAATCATCTGGGAAACGTCACAGGTCCTAGATGATTGCCCGGCCAGTCGCAGCGCGCAGCATGCGCAGTGCGTGTCCACAGTGACAATGCAGCTATTGCCTATTGAACTTCCTTTTCTAGTCCCGTCGTACGTCATCACGTTAGAAAACGAACGGACTTTGGTCTGTTCGCGTGTGGGCAAATCCGTTCATTCGTAACTCTGTCGGAACTTCATCGTACCTCCGTCGGGTAGACCGTCGGACCTTTTCTGCCAGAAAGTCCGGTCGTGTGTACGCGGCATAAGTCTCTGATTATTAAAAGTCAGCAGCTGCAGTATTTTTAATTGGAACTCCGCTTTAAATGTCATTTTTGCCTGAAGTTAATCTTTAAGGCTACCCATACATTATACAATCTTCTTGTAATATTCCTTTAGATTTACCAAAACCATATAATATGGGGTCAGACGTAAACATTTTTAATTTGTATGCAATCAGGCAGGCCCTTGTACTATATAGTTGAAGGTAAAACTAAAGGAATTAAATAAGAAGATTGTATAATGTATGGCCAGCTTAAGAGAATAATGGCAATTGGTATTTGTGATCAGATAAATGCCTCCTAAGCAAAACTACCAAGAATCAAGTTTTGTTTGCATCTATAAGCAGTCCGCTATAAGGCTTGATTCACACCCATGCCTTTTTAGTGCTTTTTGCCTTTTGCAGATTTGCTCTACAGAACGTGTTTCATAGAAAACCATGTTAAATGGGCTGTAGTGCAAATCTGCAAAAAGCACTAAAAATGCATAGGTGTGAATCAAGCCTAACAATTTTTAGAGAAAAATGATCCTTTCAACCCAGAAAACAAGCGTGCAGATAAGAGTGATTCAGAACAAATGTCAGCTTGAAAAGATGTGTGTGTATGCTTTTTCTTTTTTGTGGTCCCTTTAAATAAGATGTTTTTCTGGCATTTTGTACTATGAGGATTATTGTGAGTTTCCTCGGTAGAAAAATGTGTTGATTGTAACAGCAACTGAAAGACCTAACACCCTAAAAGTGGCAAGACTCACACTTCAGATGAGGAAAAGATCTTGTACACATCCAGGAACTTTGCTTCTAGTAATACCAGTTCTGTTTTTTTCAACAGAGTCTTGGTGTGAAAACAAGATTCTGAAAATGATAAAGCAGAAAATACTGCTTTGCTGACAGACATGTACTGATCGTTAATTTGGACTTGTAGAAACGTGAGCATGTAACAGATATTAAATCAGCCATCTGGCTGATGCCTGACACAAGTCGTCTCATTCACATGTGTATCAGCAGGGAGATACTGCCTAGACAGGGGCCTTTTTATAATATATATACCGTATATACTATCTATATATATATATATATATATATATATATATATATATATATATATAGGGCTTTTTTTCAGGGGGAACTTGGTGGAACTCAGTTCAACCACCTCTGGCTCAGACCCTTTGGTGCCTGCTCACCACAATCACTTGTAAACACAGAAGTCTGGTTTCTGTGTTTACAAGTGACAGCTCTGCACTCTGTATGTAATGCAATTCTGATATTTAATGCCCCTTTAAGACCCTTCTACTGTTTATGAAATATGACCTTACCCACCATTTGATGTGATTTTGAGGGTGTGTGTGGGGAGGGGTTTTGGGGGATTGTGGTTGAGTTCTAGCACCTATTATTTGAGAAAAAAAAGCCCTGTATATATATATATATATATATATATATATATATATATATATATATATATATATATAAACACACAGGGCTTTCTTTCTCAGAAAATAGGTGCAGGAACTCCTTGCCCAAATCCCTGCCCACAACCACGCCCAAACCCCACCCCCAACCATGCCTAAACCCCACCCCCAGACACACCTTCCTTAGAGGAGAGAAGTACAGCAGTGAAAAATAATTGTAATGACTGAGGCCTTAGAACTGCATATCACACATGATTCAGGAATGTGTAACACACAAAGTACAGGACTCAGGACTTCATAACACACAGGGCTCAGGAGTGTGTATTGTGCAGTTGTGAAAACAAAATCAGCTAACAGGATAGTACTTACATTTAATGCCAGGTGTCCCTTTGTTCTCAGAAATATGGAGCATATAGCCCTGTGTACAGAGTGCAGGGGTCAGGAATATATAACATAGAGCCCAGCACACAGAGTGCAGTGGTAAAGTGTATGTAATAGGCAGTCCAGCATACAGAGTGCAGGGCTCAGGGGTATGTAATGCAAAACCCATTGTGTAGAGCAGAGTACAGCATTATTAACCACTTTCAGACCGGACCAATTTGCAGCCAAAGGACCAGGCCCCTTTTTGCGATTCGGCACTGCGTCGCTTTAACTGACAATTGCCCGGTCGTGTGACGTGGCTCCCAAACAAAATTGACGTCCTTTTTTTCCCACAAATAGAGCTTTCTTTTGGTGGTATTTGATTGCCCCTGCGGTTTTTATTTTTTGCGCTATAAACAAAAAAGAGCGACAATTTTGAAAAAAACACATTCTTTTTTATTTCTTGCTATAATAAATATCCCTCAAAAATATATAAAAAAAACATTTTTTTCCTCAGTTTAGGCCGATAAGTATTCTTCTACATATTTTTGGTAAAAAAAAAATCGCAATTAGCGATTATTGATTGGTTTGCGCAGAAGTTATAGCGTTTACAAGATAGGGGATAGTTTTATAGCATTTTTAATAATAATTTTTTTTTATTAGTAATGACGGCGATCAGCAATTTTTATTGTGACTGCGACATTATGGCGGACACATCGGACATTTTTTACACATTTTTGGGACCATTGTCATTTATACAGCAATCAATGCTATTTAAATGCATTGATTCCTGTGTAGATGACACTGGCAGTGAAGGGGTTAACCACTAGGTGGCAGTGTAGGGGTTAAGTGTGCCTAGAGGTGTGTTTCTTACTGTGGGGGGGGCGTGGCTGTCAGCTAGTGAATGCTGATCTCTGCTCCAATCACAGGGAGCAGAAATCGGCGTCACTAGTTGCTAGGCAGAACGGGGAGATGCTGTTTATTTCCGCATCTCCCCATTCAGCCTTCCCGTGAGACGATTGCGGGTATCCCCGCGGCGATGGAGTCCATGGGACCCGCGACCGGCCTCACGGGGGTCCCGACCGGCGCGAGCGTGCGCAGCTCACGGCGCGTGCCTGATGGCACGGCGGCATCTTAAAGGGGACGTACCTGTAAGCCCTTATGCCTGTCCGTGCCATTCTGTCGATGTACATCGTCGTGCGCTGGTCGGCAATCGGTTAAGGAGTACAATCCAGAGGCCTTTAATATGTAACATACAGCACAGCATACAGAGTATAGCAGTTCTAAGTATGTAATGTACAAGGTGTTACAACATTTTCACCACTGGACCCTGCACGCTGTGCCATACATTACATACTCTTGGTCACTATGCTTTACTGTCCCCCAGCAAATTTCCCTGGTCTTCCCCCTCAAGTATCCCCCCCCCCCCAAAGTAACCATCAAATCCTCACTTCAGCTTATCTCTTTGCTTACCTCTGTGTCCCCTATCCACATCTAACCTCTGCAACCCTCATTCACAGATCACCTCTTCTTGCCCTGTTTGAAACTCCACTCTGCACTCCTATCCAAACTCACCTTTGCCCCCCCCCCATCAACATCTCACCTCTGCACCCCTCTAACTACAGATTACACCCCCAGCCCACAACTCACCTCTGCACCCCCATCCATATTTATCTCTGCTCCCCTTCTTCACCCCATCTAAAGCTCACCCCAAACGACAGCTCTCACCTTTGCCACCCCCCGTGTTTTACCTCTACACCCCCAGCTTCCCCTACAGCTCTCACCTCTGCACAACCTCCCCTACCCTACAGAGCTCTCATTTTGCACAACCTGCCCCCCACATCTCTCACTTTGCACAACCTGCCTTCTGCCCTCTGCAGCTCTTACCTCTGTACAAAGCTCCCCCTCCCCAGTTCTCCTCTCTGGACAAATTTCCACCCCCCCTCCTCTTTGCTTCAGCACACAGGGGCCGAATGTCGGCCGGTTTCTATTGAAACGGCCAATGCTTCCCAAAATTCGGACCATATGACCTTTACTCTAAAGCATAACACTAGAATTAAACCTAATTCTAATCCTAACCTGAACCCAACAGCTAATCCTAATGTTATCCCTAGCCCTACCTCTAATGTTAAGCTTACATGGGCGTTGTATATTAAAAGCAACCTTTAACACACATTGCACAGGCATTCAAATCATGTCAAGCAACGCTCCACAAATGCCCTGTTAGATTTTCCAAAATTATTTTTACAGTGCAAACATTGGAAGCGATTACATTGACACTTTTCCTTAAACGAACTGTAAACGCCATTGGTGCATTTGCGCTATTTATCAATAGAAGTAAATGGAGGCATTTGAAAAGCGTCAAAACCTGTAAAACTCTGCAGACAGCAGAGGCTGGTCATAAAATAATAGACATTCGGCGATGTGTTGGTGAACAAGGCCTAAGGCTGGCCATAAACTAATAGACATTCGGAGATGTGTTGGTGAACAAGGCCTAAGGCTGGCCATAAACTTATAGACATTCAGAAATGTCTTGGTGAACAAGGCCTAAGACTGGCCATAAACTAATAGACATTTGGAGATGTCTTGGTGAACAAGACCTTAGGCTGGCCATAAACTAATAGACAGACATTCAGAAATGTCTTGGTGAACAAGGCCTAAGGCTGGCTATAAACTAATAGACATTCGGAGATGTCTTGGTGAACAAGGCCTAAGGCTGGCCATAAACTAATAGACATTCAGAAATGTCTTGGTGAACAAGGCCTAAGACTGTCCATAAACTAATAGACATTTGGAGATGTCTTGGTGAACAAGACCTTAGGCTGGCCATAAACTAATAGACAGACATTCAGAAATGTCTTGGTGAACAAGGCCTAAGGCTGGCTATAAACTAATAGACATTCGGAGATGTCTTGGTGAACAAGGCTTAAGGCTGGCCATAAACTAGTAGACATTCGGAGATGTCATGGTGAACAAGGCCTAAGATTGGCCATAAACTAGTAGACATTCGGAGATGTCTTGGTGAACAAGGCCTAAGGCTGGCCATAAACTAGTAGACATTCGGAGATGTCTTGGTGAACAAGGCCTAAGGCTGGCCATAAACTAATAGACATTTGGAGATGTCTTGGTGAACAAGGCTTAAGGCTGGCCATAAACGAATAGACATTCGGGGATGTCCTGGTGAACAAGGCCTAAGGCTGGCCATAAACTAGTAGACATTTGGGAATGTCTTTGTAAACAAGGCCTAAGGCTGGCCTGTAGATGTGTGTATGGTTTTTATCTTTTCAAAACTTTTTAAAATGGTACCTTCACTATTGTGGGTCTATTTTATTCCCTTGGGCTTATATATGTGGGATCGTTACCCATGAGGTTTTAGTTGCGAGTGGAAGGAGGCTCCTTGAGTGAATTATCCTAAAGCATTCAATAAATCAAAAACTTTTTGCGCTTACCCAAAAAGGGAAAAAGAAAAGAGGAAAAAAAAGCAAAACAACTTAAAATACTTAATGAGTAATAAGCTGCAGAATTTAGGCTGGGTTCACACATGCTGTGACTGCAGTCGCGGCTCACAGCAAGGAGTCCAGTGCATCCCTGTCCACAGATTCAGGTGCGAATCAGGTCTGAATTTTTGCCTAAATTTGCATCTAAATCGGAACCAAAGACTCACAGGGCCCTTTCCAAATGTGGACCGCGGCTGCCCAAGAGGTGTGTGAACCGGCTTCATTGTGAGCTGGGCACACTCTCCTGTCACGTGAATTGGATGTGGTGAAAGCCACATCCAATTCGTATAAGTGTGAATCCAGCCTAAAAGTGTCCAACGTTCACAGAACTAATATAGTGCAACAATGCCGCGCTAATATAAATTTAATAAAATGTGTAAATCCTCCGATCATGGATGCGTTACAAGTGATGTTAACTTTCCTGCAACCGAAAAAGTGAAAAATACTAAATTAATAACATCTATAATAAAACAATCAGTCATTAGTAAATAATAGGTGTAAAATCCATTTCACAAGTCTGCAAACAAAAAATCTTCAATCTCAAATTTTGTGAATTCCACAGTGAAAATTAAAGAGGAACTCCACTTCCAAGAGAGACAAAACATGTACGCTCACCTTCAAATATGGAGCTTTAGAGAGGCCTATGACAGGTGCAAATAAGAGACAGCAGTGTGGGGTTAGGACAATGTTGTTATTTGATATTATAGAGGCGAACCTTTCTAACTGTTTCCATATATGTGTGGTCTTATTACAGTCCCAGAATATATGGATGTATGAACCAGGGGAATCACAGCCTCTGAAGCATGTTGGTGGTGCTGTGGGGAATATGGAGTGTAGTTTGACTGGGGTATAGTACCATCTGGTGAAGAGTTTCAATGCTGTCTCCTTAACTGTAATAGATCTAGTGCATTTATGTAAGTTGTTAATACATGTATCCCAGTTTTGGACTGAGAAAGAGATATTTAATTCTTGTTACACACAACACCAGATTAGTACATACAATCTGTGTTGCAATTCACTGGTTAATTGCATATCATTGGAAATCCCAATCAATTCCTTTAGAACATCTGAAAACCAGAATTAAAAACATCAATCTCATGGAAAAGATATTTCACACACTTCAGAACACTATTCATGTATATAATAAAAAATGGGATCCTTGGTTTCAACACTCCTTATCATTTTTTAATCCAATCTGAGAATGTCTACACACAAAGCGTCAGTCTACCCTTTATATTGTACTATAGTCCATAATCAAAACTTTTGTACCACAACTAGATATTCATACCTAAGTATTTGTATCATACAATGTTACATATGTAAAACGTTTTATTACTGTTAAAGTTTCAACATATTTTTGTACTCTTTTTGTACCATTTTTAGCACCCAATAAAAAAGTTTGTAAACAAATATGGAGCTTTAAATAAAAAGGTCACACACGCCTTTACTGTTTTAAGAGCCAGGATCAGTTTGTTACTCATGGCTAACACTTGCTCAGATGAAGACAGCTCCATACAGTGCCTTTAAAAAGTATTCATACCCCTTGACATTTTTCACATTTTGTCATGTTACAGCCAAAAACAAATGTATTTTATTGGGATTTTATGTAATTGACCAACACAAAGTGGCACATAATTGTGAAGTGGAAGGAAAATGATAAATGGTTTTCAAATTTTTTTACAAATAAATGTCTGAAAAGTGTGGGGTGCATTTGTATTCAGCCCCCTTTACTCTGATACCCCTAACTAAAATCTAGTGGAACCAATTGCCTTCAGAAGTCAACAAATTAGTAAATAGAGTCCACCTGTGTGTAATTTAATCTCAGTATAAGTACAGCTGTTCTGTGAAGCCCTCAGAGGTTTGTTAGAGAACCATAGTGAACAAACAGCATCATGAAGGCCAAGGAACACACCAAACAGGTCACCGATAAAGTTGTGAAGTTTAAAGCAGCGTTAGGTTATAAAAAAATATTCCAAGCTTTGATCATCTCACAGAGCTCTGTTCAATCCATCATCTATAGATTGGAAAGAGTATGGCACAACTGTAAACCTACCAACACATGGCCGTCCACCTAAACTGACAGGCCGGGCAAAGAGAGCATTCATCAGAGAAGCAGCCAAGAGGCCCATGGTAACTCTGGAGGAGCTGCAGAGATCAACAGCTCAGGTGGGAGAATATGTCCACAGGACAACTATTAGTCATGCACTCCACAACTCTGGCCTTTATGGAAGAGTGGCAAGAAGAAAGCCATTGTTTAAAGAAAGCCATAAGAAGTCCTGTTTGAAGTTTGTGAGAAGCTATGTGGGGACACAACAAACATGAGGAAGAAGGTGCTCTGGTCAGATGAGAGCAAAATTGAACTTTTTGGCCTAAAAGCAAAATGCAATGTGTGGCAGAAAACGAACACTGCCCATCACCCTGAACACACCATCCCCACCGTGAAACATGGTTGTGGCAGAATCATGTTGTGGGGATGATTTTCTTCAGCAGGGATAGGGAAGCTGGTCAGAATTGATGGGAAGATGGATAGAGCCAAATAAAGGACAATCTTAGAAGAAAACCTGTTAGAGTCTGCAAAAGACTTGAGACTGGGGCGGAGGTTCACCTTCCAGCAGGACAACAACCCTAAACATACAGCCAGAGATATAATGGAATGGTTTAAATCAAAGCATATCCATGTGTTAGAATGGCCCAGTCAAAGTCCAGACCTAAATCCAATTGAGAATCTGTGCCAAGACCTGAAAATTGCTATTCACAGACGCTCTCCATACAATCTGACGGAGCTTGAGCTATTTTGCAAAGAAGAATGGGCAAAAATGTCACTCTCTAGATGTACAAAGCTGGTAGAGACATCCCCAAAAAGACTTGCAGCTGTAATTGCAGTGAAAGGTGGTTCTACAAAGTATTGACTCAGGGGGGCTGAATACAAATGCCCCCCCCCCCTACACTTTTCACATATTTATTTGTAAACATTTTTTTAAAACCATTTATTATTTTCCTTCCACTTCACAATCATGTGCCACTTTGTGTTGGTCTATCACATAAAATCCCAATAAAATACATTTATGTTTTTGGTTGTAATGTGACAAAATTTGGAAAATTTCAAGGGGTATGAATACTTTTTCAAGGCACTGTACATCATGCATAAAAGCACATAAAAGAAAGAACTGATATTGCTCTTTGTTTTACAATTCATGCACAGATTTTATTATCTCCGCTAAAACCGCACTCACAATGGTAATCTGAAACAGGCTTATCAGTGTACAGTGTGGGATTGATTCCCATGGCTCACTGCTCCCTGCTGTTGCTGACAGTTCAGGTGCAGGGATGGATGAGACTGTGGCTGGGGGAACCTCTCTACTCTGCTCCGATTTGATGCCTCTAAGGAAAAGCTCTGCCGTACACATTACGTTGATTAACGACTTCATTGGCTTTGGCTTCAAACCAACATCAGTTCTTCTAAGTACACTCGCACACAGTTTTTGATGGAACTCGGCAGGCAGGTTATTCCAAACATCTTGGAGAACTGAGCACAGATCTTCTGTGGATGTAGACTGCCTAACATCCTTCTGTCTCTTCATGTAATCCCAGACAGAGTCGATTATGTTTAGATCAGGGCACTGTGGGGGCCAAACCATCACTTCCAGGACTCCTTGTTCTTCTTTATACTGAAGATAGTTCTTAATTACATTAGCTGTATGTTTGGGGTGGTTGTCCTGCTGTAGAATAAATTTGGGGCCAATCACACACTTCCCTGATGTTATGGCATGACGGATAAGCATCTGTCTGTATTTCTCAGCATTGAGGACACCATTGATCCTGACCAAATCTCCAACTCCATTGATTTGGATTTCTCTTCTGTTCATTTACTTTCCGTTTTGTTAATTGATACAAAAGAGAAGGCCGGATGCAGCACAGCGAAAGGTAGGGCAGGCATGCTCATGACAGTGTGTCTAGGACACACAGAAAGTATTGTGGGGGGTTTGGCCTGGCTGTCACGCTCCGGATACAGCGGGGAACAGGAGGTGGATCCCCTATGCCAATGGGGCGATAGCACGGGTTGTATTGGAGGACCGGTTCTAATGTTGCTACTGGTTTTCCCCAGAGCCCGCCGCAAGGCGGGATGGACTTGCAGCGGCGGTAGCAACCAGGTCGTGTCTTCCAATAGCAACTCGACCCCACTGACAGCTGAGACAGGCGCGGTACACAAGGATTAGGCAGAAGGAAGGTCAGACGTAGCAAAGGGTCAAGGCAGGTGGCAAAGGTTCGTAGTCGGGGGCAACAGCAAAGGTCTGGATACACAGAAGGGGCAAAACACACTAACGCTTTCACTGGGCACTAAGGCAACACAAGATCCGGCCAGGACAGGAAGGGGAAGTGGGTTTATGAAGTGTTCTGGGTGTAACTTTCAATTTGGACCAGGCACCAATTACTGGTGCGCTGGCCCTTTAAGACTGACAGTGGTGTGCGCGCGCGCGCGCCTGAGGAGCAGGGGGCGCGCGCGCACAGGAAGGTAGGAGGAGAGAGGCAGGGGGAATGGAATGCGATCCCCGGGCGGACCGAGGCCGCCACGAGGATCGCATGGGAAGAACCGAGCGGCGCCTGCGGTCAGCGGAGCCGACCGAGGCGCCGCAGGGCTGAGAACGCCGTGAGCGCTCCGGGATGGAGGAGGCACCCGGAGCGCTCGGCGTTACAGTACCCCCCCCCTTGGGCCTCCCCCTCTTCCTGGGTCTCCCCCTCCTCCTGGAGCCCAAGAACCTGAGGATGAGATCTTTGTCTATGATGTTACCCTCAGGTTCCCAGGATCTCTCCTCAGGACCACAATTCTCCCAATCAACAAGAAAGAACCGCTTACCCCGGATGGTTTTAGAGGCGAGGACCTCTTTAACGGAGAAGATGTCGGAGGAGTCGGAGACAGGAGCAGGAGCGGAGACCTTGGGGGAAAAGTGATTAAGAACCAAGGGTTTAAGGAGGGAAACGTGGAAGGAGTTGGGGATGCGGAGAGAAGGGGGAAGATGTAGTTTGTAGGACACGGAATTGATCCGAGCCTTGACCTTGAAAGGACCGAGATAGCGGGGACCCAATTTATAACTGGGGATGCGGAACCTGATGTACCTGGAGGAGAGCCACACCCTATCACCCGGGGAGAAGACAGGAGGAGGTCTTCTTTTACAGTCAGCATGTTCCTTCATGCGAGAAGAGGCCAGGGCAAGCGACTTTTGGGTCTCTTTCCAGATAGACGACAACTCTTGGGTGACTTCGTCTACAGCGGGGACTCCGGAAGAAGTGGGGATGGGTAGGGGGGGAAGAGGATGACGGCCGTAAACCACAAAGAAGGGAGAATTAGAGGAGGACTCCGATTCTTTCAGGTTGTAGGAGAATTCGGCCCAGGGCAGGAGGTCAGCCCAATCGTCTTGACGAGCAGAGACAAAGTGTCGCAGGTAGGCCCCAAGGATTTGGTTGACTCTCTCCACTTGTCCGTTGGACTGTGGGTGATAGGCAGAGGAGAAATCCAGCTTGACTTTCAGTTGACTGCAGAGAGCTCTCCAAAATTTAGATACGAACTGGACGCCTCTATCCGAGACGATGTGAGATGGAAGTCCATGAAGACGAAAAATCTGGAGGAAGAAATGTTTGGCAAGTGTAGGCGCAGAAGGGAGACCTGGAAGCGGGACGAAGTGTGCCATTTTGGAGAAACGGTCCACGACCACCCATATGGTAGTGTGGCCGTGGGAAGGAGGAAGGTCCGTGATGAAGTCCATAGCTATGTGGACCCAAGGTCGTTCGGGCACAGGCAGAGGGTGAAGCAGGCCAGCAGGTCTCTGATGAGGGGTCTTGTCTCGAGCACATATAGTACAGGCCTGTACGAAGTCCGTCACATCCTTTTTTAAGGAGGGCCACCAGTAATACCTGGAAATCAGTTGGAAGGACTTCTTGATTCCAGGATGGCCGGCGAGATGAGAGGAGTGACCCCATTTGAGGGTCTGAAGACGAAGACGTGGAGAGACAAAGGTTTTTCCAGGAGGAACTTGCAGCAAGGCGGCAGGAGCGGAAGAGATCAGACACTCAGGGGGTACAATGTGTTGTACCGGAGACTCAGACTCAGAAGAATCGGTGGAACGCGATAGGGCGTCAGCCCTGACATTCTTGTCTGCAGGACGGAAATGGATCTCGAAGTTGAAGCGGGCAAAAAACAACGACCACCTAGCTTGACGTGGGTTCAATCGCTGGGCGGACTGGAGGTAAGACAGATTTTTGTGATCAGTGAAAATCGTGATGAGGTGAGTGGACCCCTCAAGGAGATGCCTCCACTCCTCAAGTGCAAGCTTGATGGCCAGCAATTCCCGGTCTCCGATGGAGTAGTTCTTTTCAGGAGGGGAAAAGGTCTTGGAGAAAAAACCACAGGTGACGTGCTTGCCCTTGGAGTCTTTCTGGAGAAGCACGGCTCCAGCTCCCACCGAGGA
The DNA here is from genome assembly GCA_028564925.1 of Lithobates sylvaticus. Classification (NCBI taxonomy): domain Eukaryota; kingdom Metazoa; phylum Chordata; class Amphibia; order Anura; family Ranidae; genus Lithobates; species Lithobates sylvaticus. The sequence continues at coordinate 120,463,291 of CM053026.1, forward strand.
GGCATCGACTTCCAGGAAGAACGGTTTGAGGGGATCAGGCCTGGATAGGACGGACGCAGAGGCAAAGACGGACTTGAGGCGGTTAAAGGCCTCATCAGCTTGAGTAGGCCAGGACCTCGGATTCGCACCTTTTTTGGTTAGTGCCACAATAGGCGCGACAATGGTGGAGAAGTGGGAAATGAACTGGCGGTAATAGTTGGCGAACCCGAGGAAACGCTGGATGGCCCGTAGCCCGGTAGGACGTGGCCAGTTCAGGACGGCAGAGAGTTTCTCCGGATCCATTTGGAGACCTTGTTCCGAGACCAAGTACCCTAGGAAGGGAAGACTGCCGCGTTCAAAGAGACATTTCTCTAGTTTGGCGTAAAGACGGTTATCACGGAGGCGCTGGAGCACTTGACGGACATGAAGACGGTGCTCTTCCAAGCTGGAGGAGAAAATCAGGATATCATCCAGGTAGACAACAACACAGGTGTACAGCAGATCTCTGAAAATCTCATTTACAAAGTCTTGAAAGACCGCAGGGGCATTGCATAACCCAAAGGGCATGACCAGATATTCAAAGTGTCCGTCACGGGTGTTAAAGGCGGTTTTCCATTCATCGCCCTTACGGATACGGATGAGATTATATGCGCCCCGGAGGTCCAGTTTGGTGAAAAGGCGTGCTCCGCGTAAACGGTCAAACAGCTCTGAGATGAGGGGCAGTGGGTAGCGGTTTTTTACCGTGATTTTATTAAGACTACGGTAGTCAATACAGGGACGTAGAGATCCGTCCTTTTTGGCGACAAAGAAGAACCCCGCTCCAGCAGGGGAAGAGGACTTGCGGATGAAGCCTCTCTTGAGGTTCTCCTGAATGTAGTCAGTCATGGCTTGTGTCTCAGGGATGGAGAGAGGGTAGATCCTGCCACGGGACGGGGTGGTACCAGGGAGGAGATCAATAGGGCAATCGAAGGGTCTGTGTGGTGGCAAGACCTCCGCTTGCTTCTTGCAGAACACATCGGAAAAGTCCTGGTAAGGCTTGGGAAGACTAGGCAGAGCAGGAGCGTAGGAAACTTGTCTAATGGGTACCGCTTGGAGGCAATGCCAGTGGCAGGAAGGACCCCAACTCTTGATGTCCCCCGAGGACCAGTCGAGGGTAGGAGAATGTAGCTGGAGCCAGGGTAGGCCCAAAAGGATCTCTGAGGTACAGTTGGGTAACACCAAGAAGCTAATCTTCTCATGATGGAGAACTCCAATCCTCATGAGAAGAGGTTCAGTGCGATATCGCACGATACAGTTCAGATTTTGACCATTTACAGAGGTGATGAAAAAGGGCTTGAGGAGACGAGTAACTGGAACATTAAATTTGTTGATGAGTGAAGCTTCAATGAAGTTTCCTGCTGAACCAGAGTCCAGAAAGGCCACGGTGGAGAAAGAGGATCTCTTGGTCAGGGAAATCCGCACAGGAATGGTCAGACGGGGAGAGGAAGGATCCACACCTAGCAGCGCCTCTCCTACGTTAGCTAGGTGCGAGCGTTTCCCTGACGCTGAGGGCGGATAGAGCAGTCCTTTAAGAAATGGTCGGAACTGGCGCAATAAAGGCATAGGTTATGGTCTCGGCGGCGAGTCCTCTCTTGTGTGGTCAAGCGAGACCGATCCACTTGCATAGCCTCCTCAGCCGGGGGAGCAGGAACTGGTTGCAGAGGATTCTGGAAGAGAGGCGCTAGGCGAGGAAACCGCCTGACGCGACCAAAGTCCCTTTCCTGGCGTAGCTCTAGGCGTCTTTCGGTATAGCGCATGTCTATGCGGGTGGCCAGCTGAATGAGTTCAGACAGGGTAGCAGGAATCTCTCGTGCAGCCAGCACATCTTTGACATAACTGGATAGACCTTTTTTGAAGGTTGCGCAGAGGGCCTCATTATTCCAGGAGAGTTCTGATGCCAGGGTGCGGAACTGAATGGCGTAGTCGCCCACGGAAGAGTTCCCCTGGACGAGGTTTAGGAGAGCCGTCTCGGCAGAGGAGGCCCGGGCTGGTTCCTCGAAGACACTGCGGACTTCCGAAAAGAAGGCTGGAACTGAAGCCGTGGCAGGATCGCCACGGTCCCAAAGCGGTGTAGCCCAGGCCAGGGCCTTCTCAGATAGCAGGCTAACCACGAACGCCACCTTTGACCGTTCTGTGGGAAACTGGTCCGACAACATCTCCAGATGGAGGGAACACTGGGATAGGAACCCTCGGCACAGCTTGGGATCCCCATTGAATTTGTCAGGAAGAGACAGGCGGATCCTAGCAGCAGCAACTCGTGGAGGAGGAGATGCAGGAGGTGGCGGTGGAGATGGCAGAAGCTGCTGTAGCATAGCAGTCAACTGCGCCAATTGCTGTCCTTGTTGAGCGACCACCGTGGTCAGATCCGAGAGGCTTGGCAGCGGGACCTCAGCGGGATCCATGGCCGGATCTACTGTCACGCTCCGGATACAGCGGGGAACAGGAGGTGGATCCCCTATGCCAATGGGGCGATAGCACGGGTTGTATTGGAGGACCGGTTCTAATGTTGCTACTGGTTTTCCCCAGAGCCCGCCGCAAGGCGGGATGGACTTGCAGCGGCGGTAGCAACCAGGTCGTGTCTTCCAATAGCAACTCGACCCCACTGACAGCTGAGACAGGCGCGGTACACAAGGATTAGGCAGAAGGAAGGTCAGACGTAGCAAAGGGTCAAGGCAGGTGGCAAAGGTTCGTAGTCGGGGGCAACAGCAAAGGTCTGGATACACAGAAGGGGCAAAACACACTAACGCTTTCACTGGGCACTAAGGCAACACAAGATCCGGCCAGGACAGGAAGGGGAAGTGGGTTTATGAAGTGTTCTGGGTGTAACTTTCAATTTGGACCAGGCACCAATTACTGGTGCGCTGGCCCTTTAAGACTGACAGTGGTGTGCGCGCGCGCGCGCGCCTGAGGAGCAGGGGGCGCGCGCGCACAGGAAGGTAGGAGGAGAGAGGCAGGGGGAATGGAATGCGATCCCCGGGCGGACCGAGGCCGCCACGAGGATCGCATGGGAAGAACCGAGCGGCGCCTGCGGTCAGCGGAGCCGACCGAGGCGCCGCAGGGCTGAGAACGCCGTGAGCGCTCCGGGATGGAGGAGGCACCCGGAGCGCTCGGCGTTACACTGGCGCAGCAGGCCAATCAGGAGACGGGGGTGCAGCCATATAAAAAGGGGGTGTGGCTAGGACGGACATTCGGCTAGTAGGAACACACGAGGAGGCAGGTTTTTCCACCCTCCCTAATATAAGGTGATGGTTTTGGAGGTTTTAACGCTTTTGTTGTCGTTTCAGGAATCGGAAGCAGATGGTTCGTCACATGAAAAGGGGTGGCGTGTTTGTTCGTTGGTCAGTGACGGAGCAGTTATGTAGGTTGCAAGTGTGTGTGGGGGGCTCATCATTAGATGGACCCTCCGGTGTGTGTGGGGGCTCATCAGTAGATGGCCCCTCCTGGTAGTACATCAAATTATATATTTGATGATTACTCGTGCACTGCGGGATAGGTGTTTGTCTCCGGGCGGTACAGATGGAGGCCAGTTGGTTATGTTTTAAATCCCGCAGTGCCCCCCGGTGCTGTTTATATATATATATATATATATATATATATATATATATATATATATATATATACATATATAGTTAATGATATATATATTTTATAGTACTTAGCTCCGTCACTGACCAATTAACAGGGTGTAACTGATTGTTTACAGTTCTTGATGTTTGTTTACAGGTGTATATATACTGGTTATGTGTTGATATGTTATTTATCACTATGGTTATTTATATGTGTTTTCAGTTATTGGAGTTATGTTTTAATAAAAGGCTGTTGCGGCCATTTACTCCATAAAAGAAGGTGTGGTCTATTATTTAATTTACAGTAAGGGGGAGTATAGGGCTGTATCAACTGGTGGGTAGTATCTAGGCTACACTAGCCATGAACTATTAACACTTCTATTTCAGATTTTTTTTCAGAAATTCCTTCTCAAGAAAAACTCTATTGCCCCGTACACGCGATAGGATTTTACGACAACAAAATCCATGTTTTTTTTTTTTTTTTTTCCGACGCATGTTGGCTCAAACTTGTCTTTCATACACACGGTCACACAAAGTTGGTCAGAAATTTCGAACGTCAAGAACGTGGTGACGTACAACACGTACGATGAGCCGAGAAAAAAGAAGTTCAATAGCCAGTGCTGCTCTTAACTATTCTGATAAGTGTGTGTGATCTTCTGCTTGATTCCGAGTATGCGTGGAATTTTGTGCGTCGGATTTTGTTGCTGGAAAATTTGAGAACCAGATCTCAAATTTTGTGTGACGGAAATTCCTATGGAAAATGTGTTATGGAGCCTACACACGGTCGGAATTTCCGACAACAAGGTCCTATCACACATTTTCCATCGGAAAATACTATCGTGTGTACAGGGCGTAAGTCATAAGCGTCACAAGGTTAGTGATTGTAAAGGTTCGTTTTTTTTTTTTTTTAAATAACAATCATACTTACCTCCACTGTGCACCTCATTTTGCACAGAGTGACCCCGAACATCCTCTTCTGGGTTCCCTCAGTGGCTCCCCCCCGCATCAGATTACCCCCTAGGAGATGCGCTCTACTGGGGGGTTACCTTGCGGCATGCTCCCGAGTCCAGCATTTGCGTCCATAGACACGAATGCCAGACTCAGCCCCGCCCCCCGGCGCCCGCATCATTGGATTTGATTGACAGGAGCGGGAGCCAATGGCTGCGCTGCTATCAATCTATCCAATCAAGAGCAGAGGATGAGCGTGTCTCCGGTGTGTGAAATTCCAAGGCTCAGGTAAGTAAAACGGGGGGGCTGTTTTTACACCTTATTGCATTAAGGTGAATTAAGGTGAAAAAACAGGAGGGTTTACAACCACTTTAAGATTTATGGAAACCGTTTCTAAGTCACATTTAGACCCCTTTCACACCAAGGGCGTATTGCAGGCGATATAGCGTTAGAAATAGCGCCTGTAATCCGCCCTAAAACAGCTGCACCACTGTCTGCAGTGTGAAAGCCCGAGGGCTTTCACATTGCAGCGGTGCGCTGGCAGGACGTCAGGAAAAGTCCTGCCAGCAGCTTCTTTGGAGCGGTGAAGGAGCGGTGAACTCACCGCTCCTTCACCGCTCCTCCAGCGCTGCTCCCTATTGAAATCAATGGGGGCAGCGCTGTAATACCGCCGACAAAACGCCGCTATTGCAGTGTTTTGCGGGGGGTTTCAACCCTTTCTCGGCCGCCAGCGGTGGGTAAAAGCGTCCCGCTAGAGGCCGAAATGCGCAGCAAATCCGACGGTAAAACGGCGCTATTTTTACCGTTGACGCTATGGGCGGTGCGGTGTGAAAGGGGTCTCAAAGGGGTTGTAAAGGTTTGTTTTTTATTTTCTAAATAGGTTCCTTTAAGCTAGTGCATTGTTGGTTCACTTACCTTTTCCTTCGATTTCCCTTCTAAATGTTTTTTTCTTTGTCTGAATTTCTCACTTCCTGTTTCTCCTCAGTAAACTTCACACCATCATCCGAGCGGTGTTTAGACAGCCAGAACAGCTTACTGAGGAGGAACAGGAAGTGATAAATTCAGACAAAGAAAACAAAGAAAAAAAAACATTTAGAAGGGAAATCGAAGGAAAATGTAAGTGAACCAACCATGCACTAGCTTAAAGGAACCTATTTAGAAAATAAAAAACAAACCTTTCCATCCCCTTTAACATTCTCAGTGTACATCATTTTGCTGCAGACCATATCTGTCCAGTTCAAATTCTGTATTTATTGGAGTATAACACACACTTTTTCACCCTGAAAATCGGGTGCAAATAGTGTGTGTGTGTGTTATACGCCAATACTTCAATTTTAGCTGCCTCGGAGTGGACAGGGAGGGGGGCGGGATGAGCACCGTCAGATTACATACAGTGAGAATCTCCTGTTTACTTGGCGGCCTCTGTAATAGGAAGTCCCGTCTCCTGGGGCGCCATTGGACCACTGTTCTGTCTATCATAGGAGATTTTCACTGTATGTAATCTGTCGGCGCTCGACCCGCCCCCCCCCCTCCCTGTCCCCTCTAGGCTGCAGATGGGCATCGATCAGGCTGCACTGATGGTAATGGTGAGGCTGCTGCATTGATGGCAATGGTGAGGCTGCATTGACGTGGACTGATGAGGCTGCATTGATGGCACTTGTGAGGCTACATTGACTTGGACTGATGAGGCTGCATTGATGGCACTTGTGAGGCTGCAGATGGGCATTAATCAGGCTGTATTGATGGCAATGGTGAGGCTGCAGATGGTCACTGACCTTTATTTTGCGTCAAAGTTCCTTATTTAAAGTTTATGTTTTTTTCCCTGAAACTTCCCTCTTAACCACTTCGTGCCAGAGGGCCGTCCTAGGACGTCCTTGACTTTCCGGAGGTATATCTGAATGATGCCTGCCGCTACAGACATCATTCAGATATCGGCTTTTTCAGCCGGCGATTCCTTGCACCATAAGAATAATCATAGCGGCTGTTCCACCGATTGATCGTTCTTACGGGCGGTGGGAGGGGGCGCCCCCCCCCCCTCCTGCCGTCCTCCGGTGCTTCTTCCGACTCACCGCTTCCATCAGTGAGTCGGACACAGGATCCGCCGGCCCCGGGATGGTGATCATAGAGATTTCCGGCGGACCAGATGGTCGCTGGAGTCTCTATGATCGTTCAGAGGCCGGGCGCGATGTTATGACGTCACGCCCGGGCTCTGCATTCAAATAACGGTGCCGCCTCGGCTGGGAAGCCGTGATCGTTTATTTTTTTATTTTTTTATTTTAGGCTTCCCAGCCTAGAGGTGAGATATGGGGTCTTATTGACCCCATATCTCACTGTAAATAGGTCCGATCATGGCATATTCCTATTACAAGGGATGTTTACATTCCTTGTATTAGGAATAAAAGTAATCCCAATTTTTTTTTTTTTTTTAAAGTGCCAAACTAAAAAAATAAAAGTAAAAATAAAAGTAAAATTAACAATAAAAAAAAAAAATGTAAAGCGCCCCTGTCCCCGTGAGCTCGTACACAGAAGTGAACGCATACGTAAGTCCCGCCCACATATGAAAACAGTGTTCAAACCACACATGTGAGGTATCGCCGTGAACGTTAGAGTGAGATCAATAATTCTAGCCCTAGACCTCCTCTGTAACTTAAAACATGTAACCAGAAATTTTGTTTAAAGCGTCGCCTATGGGGATTTTTAAATACCACAAGCGCGTGCAATTTTGAAGTGTGACATGTTGGGTATCTATTTACTCGGCGTATCTTCATCTTTCACATTATGCAAAGAAATTGGGCTTCCAAAAATATATGTAGTGATACCCCCGCAGGAGCTGCTACTAGATTGGGTTTTCTGTTCCTCTACCTCGACTCTGAAAACAACCTCAGCCCCACTGACACACCAGCTTAAGCAAATATGATCATTCCTCTGTAAACAGTAGGCTATATCCACTTTAGAGTGCACTTTCCATGAATGGCCACAATTACATTTAAAACATCCTAAAGAGGTACAATGTATCATGGACAACAGGTATTGTTCTTGTGATGCAGCTATCTCAGTGAGCAGTCCTTAGCCTTAGTTACATAGTTAGTTAGGTTGAAAAAAGACACAAGTCCATCCAGTTCAACCACAAATAAAAAAAAAAAATAATATCATACAATCCCATATACCCCGTTCTATACCCACAGTTGATCCAGAGGGAGGCAAAAAACCCCAGCAGCGCATGCTCCAATTTGCTAGAGCAGGGGAAAAAATTCCTTCCTGATCCCCGAGAGGCAATCGGATTTTCCCCGGATCAACTTTACCTATAAATGTTGGTACCCAGTTATATTATGTACATTTAGGAAAGTATCCAGGCCTTTCTTAAAGCAATCTACTGAGCTGGCCAGAACCACCTCTGCAGGGAGTCTATTCCACATTTTCACAGCTCTTACTGTGAAGAAACCTTTCCGTATTTGGAGATGAAATCTCTTTTCCTCTAGACGTAAAGAGTTCTTTCAGCCAGTCAGAGTTGGGGCCCATTCTTTACAGTGGTGCACATGCGTACGGTCCCCGTAAAGCCTGCATGCAGTAAATGATGCTGCTAGTTAGAAGGCCAGTCCTTATGTGCTCAGTCTCTGCTATCAGCAACAGGTTATGGCAGCAGTGTCCTCTCACCAGTCCCAGCGATACAGCAACCGTGGGGGTCCCATTGTTCACATGTCAGCTCACTTCTGGATCTGCCTGGAGTGACTCTGGTCCTTAGCACTTGGTCACAGGCTTGTAGTAGGTTGATGTGCACACAGGTGGAGTGAGGTGCACACCTCAGTCTCCTCGCAGCAGAGAGGAAATCTCTTGGTATTCAGCCTAAATACAACTCTCTCCCTTATTACACCGGCTCGCATTAGCAATTGTAGTCCAATAGTCCATAGTGAAGTGTCTTTCCCAATCTTCATCTCCATGATTCAATGCTGCCAACCATCAAGTCTTTTGAGCTCCTTCTGTTTTTTAGCTCCCCTGGTGGATGGAGGCAAAGTAATGTTAACCCATTCTGAATTCAATTGGGAGAAACAGCAAGCACTGCAGCACAGTGTCTCCTAAATTGCTCTCTGTTTCTAGCCAAGAACTTGGCTACATATATATGCATGATGTCTGTGTTTTACGTAGTAACAAAGATATTGCTAACGTAATAGGGTAATAGCGGAAATGTGAATTGGGCTCTAGAGATTAACTGGTTACGCAAAGAAGAGGATGAAAAATAGTAAAATAATTAATCCCGTGAGAATCAGAGGGTCCAGTGAGTGCCCAGCATCACTTAGGTTGCTTTCACACTGAGGCAGTTTTCAGGCGTTTTAGCGCTAGAAAAAGCCTCTAACGCCTGAAAACCGCCTCCCCATTCATTTCAGTGTGACTTTTCACACCCGGGCTGTGTGCTTGCGGGACATCTTTGGGGCGGTTTGGAGGTGGTGTATACAGCACTCCCAAAACGCCTTGCCCATTGAAATAAATTGGGCAGCGCTGCTGATGCACCTGCAAAGCGCTTCGGCAGTGCTGCAACACGGGCGTTTTAATCCTTTCTTTGGCCGTTAGCAGAAAAAGCCTCTAACGCCAGAAAACCGCCTCCCCATTCATTTCAGTGTGACTTTTCACACCCGGGCTGTGTGCTTGCGGGACGTTGTGAAAAGTCCTGCCAGCAACATCTTTGGGGCGGTTTGGAAGCGGTGTATACATCGCTCCCAAAACGCCTTGCCCATTGAAATGAATGGGCAGCGCTGCTGATGCACCTGCAAAGCGCTTCGGCAGTGCTGCAACACGGGCGTTTTAATCCTTTCTTTGGCCGTTAGCAGGGGTTAAAAAATAAAATAAAAGCGCCTTTAAAACGACATGAAAACGCCGCTAAAACTAGCGGTGCTTTACCGCCGACGTCCCGCACTTTCAGTGTGAAAGTAGACTAAACCTTTATTGGAACTTCTCAAACATTGAGATCTCCATCCTATTTATAGATCAAAATGTTTTTACTTTAGAAATGGCGCAGAACACCATATCAGGACCTGTATGACAACAGATGGGCTGAAGCTGTTGTAATTATGAAATGTGACAACAATTCTTATTAGGCAGTTTATATGCTTATGTCTTCCTCCTATACAGTAGCTCTAGGTTTGCTTTAAATGAGCATATTTTTTAAAGCATTTTTTTTTTTTTTTTTTAAATGCGTTTAGTAAAAAACTGGCCTTGGAAGAAAGGCAGACAAAGCAGTAGTAACAACAATTGATATTTAAAATATATGCAGTATATTCAGCACAGGGGATATCCTACTGCGCATCTTCACAGAAACGTAGATGTGTTAGGGGTGCAATAAAAGGTGTGGAAGAAGAGCCATGTGTGGAGTCAATCAGCCAGAATGCTTTACCATCAAAAAAATGCTAAGACTGTGATTACCTAACATTTTCCTTCATCCGAATTTATTCACGACTTTATGCTTGAGAGTTCATTGGTCGGACTTTCCGTCAGAAAAAGTCAGATGGGAGCTTTTCATCAGAATTTCCAATCGTGTGTATGCCCCATCTGACTTTTTCTGTCGGCATTTCCGACGGACTTGTGTATGCGGCATTAGATAGCTGAAGAGCAGAGTGAGCCACCGGATGACAGCTGAATGATGCAACAGCTCTGCAAAATGTCAGATCTGCAGCTGGCTTGAATTGTAAGTGCATGTGTGGGTTGCAGATAAGCACTAAATCTCTTCAAATATTATTTTATTTTTTTGTCCAAATCATTAATTTCTACAAAAAGTATTCCAAAAATATTATATGTGCATTTTAATATATTTAATATGTAGCGGCCATAACCCTCGACGGGGCGCCCTTGACTTTTGGGCTTACCGGTTACCTCCGCTTGGCTTGTTCTTCCAGGTATAGGGGTTCCCAGGGTTAGTACCCAATGACTTTGGACGCTGACACCATAAAAGTCCTTTAGAAAGGTTTTTATTTGCAGGGGTAACATCCAACAGACACAGTCTCATGTGGGAACAGAGGGTAAGGATGAAGAAAACTCAGGCACCTTGAACTGCTAAGTATGTGAAAGTCTCTATTTGCCAACCCAGAGAGTAGCCACTCGCAGCTGGGTGCTTCAAAGCTGAACAAATCTCTAGCCAGCGATTATGGCAGTCAGCACTTGAATTCGGAATTTGCAAAGTCTCTGACCTTGAATTAAAGTAGCAATCAGAAGCAAACAGGAACCTTTCCTCAGTACCTGGAACGTTATCCGTCTCCTTGGCAGTATTGGGGAAGCGTGGATTCTCTAGTGTCCTTGACAACCCAGCAACCAGGCACTTCTCAGGATGCCAGCTTGTTGGCCCTCCTCCGAAGAGTCCTCCCCCGGCCGCTTACACGAGCTGTGGTGCCTCTCCAAGATTGAGAGCACACCCGGACACCTTGAATCCTCCCTCAGTTACTGTGCCTCGGACCAGCCGGTTCCGAGACTCGCATCGCGGCTCCAGCCAGTCACAGCGCTGGAATCTGCAAACCCGGAAGCAAGACAGGTGAAGATGGAAGCTGTCTTCAGCGATGACAGCGAATCGCTGGAAGGCTTAGTTTTCAGGTAAGTTTCCCTTAATGTGCTAGTATGCAATGCATACTAGCACATTATGCCTTTGCCTTGCAGGGAATTAAAAAAAAAAAAACACACGTCCAGTGGTTTCCAAACACTTTAAAGTGGGGTGCCCCTTAAAAAAAATTTTAAAAGTCAGCAGCTAAAAATACTGCAGCCGCTGACTTTTAATAATCGGACACTTACCTGTCCCAGGGTCCAGCGATGCAGGGGATCGAACACCCCGCTCGTTCCCCGCTCTGCTCAGCGGCGCAGGCATTCTAAAGCCCCATACACACGGTCGGACTTTTTCATGGATTCTGTCCGATCGGACAATGTTGTTGAAAAATCAGACCGTGTGTATGCACCATCGGACAGTGTACGTCGGATTGTCCGACGGACAAAGTCTTATCTCCTGCTGGATAGGTTTGCCGACAACACGGTCCGATCACACCAAATCCGATCGTGTGTACGGTTGTCCGACGGACAAAGTGCTACGCATGCTCAGAAGAAATTCTGTGACGGAAGCGCTCGGTCAGGTAAAACTACCTTTCCTAATCGACACAGCACATTCGTCACGCTGCAATGTTAAAATGTCTTTAATGCAGCGCATTCTCTTTTTCTTTACAATGCAACAAGAATGACATGTTTTAGCTGCTCCTATTCACCCGCACTTCTCACAAACTTAGTTCTTTATTCGTTTTCAGGATTTATACACTACATGTTTATTTTTACTCAGATCGTAAAAGAATCTTTGTTATACTGTTAGCATGATTTGTCTTTTTTTTTTTTTTTTTTTTTTTTGGGAATACATATTTGAAGGAGATTTTTTTTTTTTTTTTTTGGAGGGGGGTTGTGTGTCTCAACTTAGCAAAACCACATTCTTAACATTTGTATTTCTTGCTTAAATTTACTAGGAGTTTGTTGGTTGTTGGTGCCCCTTGTTAATTCTACTTTAGGATTAGTGAAATGTACCTGCCTACTCAAAGAAAAACTGTCATTGTAGAAAAGTAAAACACAATAGTCACTGATTATTTCAAATCCCCAAAACATTTATTTAGGTCTCAGCACCAAACCAAAGAGGAACGCAGCCATGGTGAAACTTGGGGAATTTGCAAAGCCTTGGACCCCCACGGCAACCATCATTTTTCAAGCGTAGAAAATTGGGGGCCTGAGGAGTACGTATATTAAGGGGAGTGCAATCTGGTCCTGAAGTCCGAAGCATCCGGAACTGCAGCAGATGCCATCTAGGTCCCCAGGCTCTGGTACTACAAGAGGCTCCATCTTCTCTCAGACCAGACTGAATCCAGGTCGTCACTCTCAGGTCTTCCTTCCACGCTTCCTTGCACGCTGTGGCTGTCGTGCTGGTGGGGTGGCCGAAGGAGGAGGAGGAGGAGGAGGCGGAGCATGGTAACTATGGCAAACATGTGTGAGTGGGGTCATCTCCCCAGCCATACCCTTATTTAGGACATGGAGGATGAGCCCCTCACACATGTTGCGTTGCCTCACCTCCATACCCATCATCTTCGTGACAACCACGGAGCCAAAGGTCTCCTCGTCGGTGGGTGTGGCATGTAGGGAGGCTGAAGCCTCTCGGATCATCCGGAGCGCTGACTCTGCCGCATAACCCCCCCTTCTCGCCCTTCTGTACGGAGGGCGGAGGGGAGGGATTTGGGAGTCAGTCAGGCTCCGAGGCCTAGCCCCCTCTTGGCTGCCACTACCCACCTCTTGGCTGCCACTAACCCCTGCCTCCTCCTGACTGCCACCTTCCACAGCCACCTCCTGGCTGAGGTCTTCCTGTGTATGAAAAAGGGACATAGTTTCAGTTATTTGTTCATCAAACACACACAATTCTCATCTAGTGACTGGTGCAAAATGTTTACAAATAGAAAACCATACAATTCTCAGCCCTGCAGTTTAGATTCTGGCCCCAAATGTCTCCAACACTACTGTCTGTTGATATGTCAAACACGTTAGGAACTAAGCAATTGGGGATCCTGAATTAAGTGAACATCATTCATTATTCACATAAATGGTAACAAAACTACTATACCTGGAACAAGCTGGGCTCCTCCACCTCTTCCAGACTGGAAGGCCCAGGTTGCTCCTCGGAAGCCTCATCAGGGGTGGCCTGCGCGCAAGGAAGCGTGGAAGGAGGAGTCGAGAGTGGCTCCGTGACATCAGCCTGGTCTTTGAGAAAATGGAGACTCTCATAGTACCAGAGCTTGGGGGCATAGACCTCATCTGCTGCAGTTGCAGTTTCTTCCGACTTCCGGACCTTCTTGCGCTCCCTGATATACGCACTCCTCAGGCTGCCAATTTTCTTTCTTATATCATCAACAGTTGCCGTGGGGAACCTTGGCTTGACAAATTCCACAAGTTCCAGCAGGGCTGCGTACCTCTTTGGTTTGATGCTGTAATGGGGGTGTTTAGCCTGCCATAAAATGGGAAATTCCCTGTATTTGGCAATGAAGAGGGGGAGAAAACTCATGTCGTTGAATCCCTTCGTAATCTCTGCAAGACACAACACCACACAAAACACTATAAATTATGTCAGGCTAAACTCTCCTAATCGTCTCCATAAAGAAGCCTCAAGTTCGAATCAGTCTAGGCTAGTTATGTACCAACGTCAAATTGTACCTTCGTTTGTAGCGATCGTCTCGTGCGTGAGCTTTCTCTCCCCTCGTCTCCCAGATCGTGGCTACGACACAGGCGTGTGACGTTTTATATACAGTGCGCATGCGTCAAACTCCGCCCGCCCCTGACGATCTTTCTCGTCTATTCCCCACCCCTTCTCTTTACGGCGCAGTGGGGAGAGCACATGGCGGGGACACAGCAGGTGCGCCCAAATATCCCACCAACGAGGAGGAGGACGAGGAAAGTCCGGAGGCAGAAACGTCCCGATCCCGGAGCCTGAAATTCAAGGCCTCCAATATGTCATTTGGAGAAATGTTGGAGATGGTGGACATATTAAAGAGGAGCGACTATGATGGGAAGTATGGGCCTTACCTCAACCCCAATGTCCGCAAGGCCAAGATCATGTCTAAAGTTGTGAGAAGGCTGTACAATCATTTTGGGGTACAACGATCCAAGGAGCAACTGAGGAAACGCTGGTCAGACCTGAAACTGAGGGAGGCCGATCAGTACAGAAAGATCAAGCGAGTTCTTCAAAAAAGTAAGTAGTTGTGTTTTGTGTTTGCTTTCTTGCTTGCATACTGCCCCATGTGGTTTGATTTTTACAAAGTTGTACCTTCCAAAATGGCCACTTTCAGGTTCGTCTGTGCATTCGATCGTACTCAGCCTCGATCTTTCTGCCACTGTCATGTTCGTGTGTCCATTCGATCGTACGCAACCTCGATCGTTCGGCCACTTATAATACGAGGTTTGGTGAAGTTTTTATTGAAAGGAAGTTTGTTCTAACTAGAGATGTCAGCAAGAGCGTAAACCAAATTTTGTCAATGTAAAGGAGAGGTCACTCAGTAGCTGTTTACCCATCTGGACTCTAGAGCACTAGTGCTGGGACACCCAAACCCCCTTTTTATTAGGCTTTTCCACACATGTGCTCCAGTGGATACTAGAGGGGGGTCTCCATCACACAAACTTCTACCAAAAAGCTAGTAAGTTTAGCACCTTTACAAAGTGACTACATTCATGTAGCTGGCATTTGTAACTGGCCAAACAAAAATAGTGTCCGTCACTTTCAAGCAATGTTTGTCATTTCCTATTTCTGCTCTCAATAGATTGTGTTGCTAAATCTTCCTTTTGTACATTCTCATAGGGGAGCGAAAACTTGGGCCGTCTGAGGAAACCCCAAAACCAACACCTCCCAAAAAAGGGGAAAGAGCAGAAGAAGAGGAGGAGGAGGAGGAAGGAGAGATCATCGAACTTGGAGAAATTGTCACCACAACAGGTGAGTGTGGGAGAACACAGCTACTGGTAAGCTAATCAATGTATGGCTGCCTCATTTCCAACACCCCATTTTTGTTTGTTTGTGGTTTTTAGGTGACGTGGATGTTGTGGAAGAAAAATCGCACTTTACCACAGAGAGTGCCCACGTACTCATCGGGGAGATAATGGTCTGCAATAGAGATCTAGATTACATAAAGCAAAACATCAATGATGTTCAACAAAAATTGAAGAACATCATTGATGTTTTAGGCAAAATATGAAAACGCACCAAGTAATTAACACACATTTGTGCCTGCTTCTGAACACATTTGCAACTTAAGAACTGTGTGAAATTTGGAACATGCACACATTGTGTCCACATGTGCGAGCTCCCATCATGGTGGATGAATGACAACGTTTTTTTGGGGGTGCAACCACTTTACGAACTACGAAAGTGGTTGTGGTGAAGGGGTTGCACCCCCAAAAAACGTCCATTCATCCCCATGATGGAAAATGGCACTTTTGAAGCTTCTAGGCATGCGTTTTACCATCTAATGACCATTTTCAGACCCAAATTGTGTGCATGTTCTAAATTTCCACTTTCCAGGGGTGACCCCCCATGTGATGAAGGCAAGATCAAACACACTTTGAACATATAGTCATGTCTGATCTTGTCTTCACTTTACAAAGTTGAACTTTCCTAGTTCATAGGTTCTGTTTTGCTGCATGCCTGGTTTTACCAATTGCGGAATGTTTGTAAACAATGTTGTAAATAACCAAGATGTTGTCAGTTTGGCCAAGAAGATTGTAAACGCACTTGTGAATGTTTTCCAAGTAAACTTTTTTTATTTTCTAAATGTGTGGCTTCCTTATTTAAAAAACACAATGCATTATGTATGTCAAATGTAAAGGATATGGGGGGCAATGGGTGTTATTTACTAAAGGCAAGTCCACTTTGCACTGCAAGTTTCTTTTCCAGGGAACTTTTTCACTGCACTTGTAGAGCATAGTGGATTTGACTTATGTAAATGACACCCACAGTGCTTTGTACGAAAACACGGAGCACAGCATTTTTGAGAATACACACATGTCTGACCTGGTGATGAAAAGGAGTATTTTGGGTGTCAGTTATGCAGTACAAACCTTCTCTAGACCAAAGATTAGGTAGCAAACACACAACATGAGAATAATCTTTTTGGGAAGAAGAGACTGTTACCTCCTTTTGCCCAGAAAGTGCATTCCCACTGTCGAAGGCAAAGGGAAAAAATTTCAATGTAAAATAAGCTAAAAAGAATACTGAAATGACAAGAAATCATAGGTTGGTTGAAAAATAAGATTTATTAAAAAATGCCTCTCACACATCGTCAGGTAGAGCAATGGCCCCCCTACCCACAAAGTAGTCCATATATTGCTCGCGGACCGCGCGGGCATTTAGAGGGGGCAAGCCTGGACGTGCCACTTGAAGGGCTGTGAGGTCTGCATTTGGAGGGCCCTCCACATCTGGGCCAACGGGCACCACATAGTTCCTGTTATGTCTTTTGAGGAAGTTGTGCAATATGCAACAGGCAAGAACTATGTGGTTCAGTTTGTATTCCGCCAAGTTAATTGCCGTCAAGAACAGGCGGAAGCAGCTGGCCAGGATGCCAAAAGTGTTCTCCACAACTCTTCTGGCTCTGGACAGCCTGTAGTTGAAGACCCTCTGGTCTGGGGTGAGGGTCCTCATCGGGAACAGCCTCATCAGATGGGGAGTCAACGCAAACGCTTCATCTGCGACAAAGACGAAGGGGAGTCCTTCGGCATTCTCCTCTGGAGGTGGCAAGCACAGACTGCCACTTTGGAGACGCCAGTAGAACTCCGTGTGCGTAATGGCACCACCATCCGAGATCCGGCCGTTCATCCCCACGTCCACATACATAAATTCATATGTTGCCGACACCACCGCCAACATCACTACACTATTAAACCCTTTATAATTATAATAGTAGGACCCCGAGTTGGGCGGTGGGACGATGCGGACGTGATTCCCATCAATTGCCCCTCCGCA
Organism: Lithobates sylvaticus; assembly: GCA_028564925.1. NCBI lineage: Eukaryota > Metazoa > Chordata > Amphibia > Anura > Ranidae > Lithobates > Lithobates sylvaticus. The sequence goes on from CM053026.1 coordinate 120,480,316, forward strand.
GTTAGGAAAGTCCCAACGGCTGGCAAAGTGGGAGGCCACAGTCTGCCATTCCTGTGGCGTGGAAGGGAACTGTGGAGTGAAACAAGAAAAAATAATTAGTCACTTTGCACATAAACATTGCAAGCAGATTAGACAATCAACATCTTGGAACAAGAGCATTGTATAAAATTGGAGGCTGGAAAGTATTTGCACAGAAAAGTAGAGGCTCCCCTTCACAGATTACTCACCCCCCATCAATCCCCCCACTTCTGTTGGGCCATTGGCAATAACTAGGGTTTTGGGGGGGGTGTTGGACAGGTAACCCTCTGCACTTCATTGATTGGCAAATGGCTCAATAATGTGTGCTAGTTTGGCCAGACCCTCACTTAACACTATTGGCAGCCCCCAGGAAAGCTAAAATAACATTTCAAACCCCCCCCCCCCCCCCCCCCCCCAAAAAAAGGAAAGCACATTGTGACATTCTGAAATTACCAAGCAAGCTAATAGGAGGGAAAGAACACAAAAAAATAGGAAATGGAAAGTATGGAGCCAGCCCCTTGCACTACATGCTTTGCTGAATTCATCCCTAAAGATGCCCACTATAAAGAGGTAGGTATATAGTGTGTATTGACCTTGGGAAAGCCAGCAGATAGAGGATTGGTACCATCTGACAGAGCAGTTGGGGGAGGGGGTTCCTAATGAGTTTGCCCCCCCCCCACCAAAAAATAAAATAAAAGGTGCTCTACATGAAGTAAACCACACAGCAAACATTAGTGCATATTTTAGGGGGTGTTTGGGGGCAAACAATACTATGCAGCAGACAAAAGACATTGCTTAAGTGACTAGGCCATAGGTGTCTATTGGGGCAGAAGAGCATGCTGGGGAGGTAAGTGAAGGGAAAAATGCATGAAGGAGAAAAGGGGCACAGCATATTAGAGCATATTGCAATCATGGTAATTAGGGAAGGAGGTCAAAAATAGAAGACATTAGCAAACAGAGCATACATAGAAGGGAATAGTAAAGGAGAAATGTTACCTTAATATAGTCCTCCTGCAGGACCTCGATGATGGCAGAACAGGTCTCTGGAATAATGATTCCCAGGGCCTGGGGAGAGATACCTGAAGAGAACTTCAAATCCTGAAGACTTCTCCCTGTCGCCAAGTACCTCAACGTGGCAACAAGCCTCTGCTCCGGAGTAATGGCTTGTCTCATGCAGGTATCCTGCCGGCTGATAAAGGGGGTCAGCAAAGCCAAAAGACAGTGAAAATCGGGGTCCGTCATCCGAAGAAAGTTCCTGAAATCATCATGATTATTCTCCCGGATCTCACGAAGCAAAGGCATGTGCGAGAATTGGTCACGCTGAAGCAACCAATTCTTGGTCCACATACTCCTCGTCACTCTGTTCATGGACGGGTCTTGGGTCAAAGCTAAAAGCCCGACACCAATTCCGCGTACAGCACGAACTCGGCGACGAGTACGCACGGGAAACATCGCTCACAAGGTCACAAAAGGTCGGCTGGTATCTGTCACGTGTCCCAGATGACTGACTGCGCCAAGGGGAAGTGATGTCACCAGCCCCGGCACTGAAGGAGGCAGACTACAAGGGACCCCCTAGGAACAGGCATTTAGGAATTTTAAGCTATTTTTTTTTGGGGGGGGAAACACCACTTTAAGTTCGAAGGCACATTGCAAGTGATTAAAACATAATTTATGGAAAGAAAACACTAAAAGTAAACATTTAGAATACTCATTTTTTCCATGCATTTACCAGTAATATTTTATGTCGTCTTTGTAGGAATAATCCCGAAATGTAGGGCCTGATAGGAGCCATAGATCCTACATTGCAGATTACTAGGCAGTGTCCATGCCAGGCACAGAATCACCATTGTTTTATTAATCATCCAGTTTGCTATTGTTTTTACCAGAAAACCCTATAGACAATATGATAGTGAAAGGCTAAACATTTAACAGCATGGGGTTAATAGAATTAGCCAGCATGAGAAGTAACTCCACTACATTCTGTTCTCATTTGCACTCTGACTAGATGAATTAGATGAGTCTCATTAACACCACAGCTCAGCAGGGTGACTGCTTCTCCACTTTTTTCATTATCAGCGCTCCGTCCAACCAACCCTACATCGTCTTCTATTAAGAATATCGTATTCTGCTTTTCCTGCCCTCTGGACAGACATGAGCAGTTAACCCTTGCAGTGTGGGCCCAGCCCAACTACAAGGGAAAATGTGGGGAAGGTTTGGGACTTTATATGATGCAAGCAACCAGGGAGATAACACAACAAAATGTGTCTGGTGGGTAGTAGATAAATTAGAACCATATAGGTACATAAAGCATCATGCATAGTAAAGAAGTAAAATACGTTAAATTTATTTCATACAGAATATATGGTAACATGATAATGTAGCACCGACACTTTTTCAAAGTGTGCGCTATTCTTGTAAATTTAGTTTTTTCCCCAAAACTGTAATTGAGTTTGGGGTTAATTATTCTAGGTTATGCTTTAGCATCAGTTTGGCTGGGCTGTACTAGAGTTCTGCCTGGTCATAGGTGAGGTAAGCACCTGTGACAGGCGGAGAACCCAGTCTGGTTGGACGCATTGGGTACCAATCTTTTCCCGGAGCCAATCAGTGGGCGCGTCTGGCCCCGCTGTGTATTCCAGGAAGGGGTACTTAAGGTGCTGAAGTCACGTGTTGTGAGGAGAGGCCGTTGGTTCTGGTTTCCGGCCCGACCAGCCCCATGAGGGGTCTCGTTCCGGGAGTGTTTGCTGACCCCATAGGCCTGGTCATCCTGACCAGCCCCAGAGGTCCTCATGGTCTGGGGTTGGGATCCATCCGTTTCCGAGCCTCGGAACTGGCTAGTTCGAGGCGCAGTAACTGAAGGAGGATTCTGAAGTGTCCCAGTGCCCTCTCAGGATTGGAGAGGCACAGCAACTCGACAAGCGACCAGGGGAGGACTCTTCGGAGGAGGGCCATGCACAAGACTGGATACTCGGTAAGAGCCTGGAAGCTGAGATGTATGGACACTAGTTGAATCCACATTTCTTATGAAAGATACTGGTACCATTGGAAAAGTTCCAACCCATCCTTCAGTTGCAACCAAGTCTGTGACAGAGACTTTTGCGTGTTCACTTGAAGTTTCACAACCAAGTCTGTGGCAGAGACTTTGCTAATTCCGAATCACTTGTTGGCTGCTAGATCTACAAACAAGGGTTTATCCAACAGTGAAGTGTCCAGTTGCGAGTGGCTACTCCCTGGATCATCTAGAGAGCCAGTTGTCCCTGGCTCTCCATGCTTGCACCCAGATTCGTAGTTGGTCTGTAAGTACGATTGGGTGTTCGTTCATTTATTTTTTCATCCCCTGTTTTTCTCCTCCTCTTTAAGATAGACCCATTTTAAACAACTTCTACTTTATAGTAATCTTCAACTATATTATCTTTATAGACTCCTAGTTTACATCTTCTCCTAAAGAGTGGCGATAGCCATGAAAACACGTCGAGCCAATAGATGCCCCCTCTGTTCAATCCATCATTGTTACTAATGTTATACTTACGCTATACTGGAGTGTACCAATTAAATCTATGTTTTATTGTTTAGCCACACAACAATGAGTTTGTTTTTTTACTTATGTTTACAATATGAACTTATATGTTACTATATTATCATGTTACCATATATTCAGTATGAAATACATTTTACGTATTTTACTTCTTTGCTATGCATGATGCTTTATGTAACTTCTAATTTACCTACTACACACCAGACACATTTTGTTGTGTTATGTCCCTGGTTGCCTGCTTCATATAAAGACCCAAACCTTCCCCACATTTTTCAATGTAATAGGGATGGAGGCAATTGTTCTACTATGTTCAAGGCCTCATATAAAGTCCAAATCCCCCCTTTCCTTTTTAACAACTACAAGGGAAGACATTTTGTATTCCTGGAGTTGGGCTTTAAACATTTAGGAATGACAGAACATTTGATATACCAGTAACAAGTGGCAAATGTATAGTGTTTATAAATAAAGTTTTAATTTTATATACAATCAGTAGAACAGTCCTTATCCAAGTGTGAAGAAAGTCTGGCTGGTCATACTTCCATAATATCACCTTTATTGATGTTGAAAATTTCAGACAATCCACAATGCACAAGTGAGGGATATAGCCTACAGCTAACATAATCATACCTTGGAGCTATTTGTGCATTGTGGACAGTTCTTATATCATGTAAGGTTTTCTTCTACAAAGACTGAATACAGACTTTTAATAAATATACTGTAAGTATATAGTAAATGGTTAAAGAAGCAGAAGGTCTGACCTTAAAGTGGCTGTAAACCTCAGTCATGAAATCTGAATAAAGCACTTCTGAGAAGTCACTTCTCAGAAGTTGTCTGACACATGAGATAAATTTGAGCTCAACACACAGCTTGTCTATACAGAATACAGCTCTGTATCCTCCTTTCAGTCCTGTGCAGTGTGTGGAGAGGGGTGTGTGCCTTTCCCCAACCACCTCTTACACACTGTAACTGGAGCTCCCCCCCCCCCCCCCCCCCCTCTTCTGTGATACTAACAGATGCAGAAGATTTTAACATAATTCTGCCCTTTTGAAGAGGTCTAGGGAAGAAAAGACTGCAGATAAATAAGTAAAACTTATGTAGGAAGATTTGTTTCATCTCTGTGTATCACCCGAGACCAGTCACTTCACTGGGTATATGAGAGGGTTTACAACCACTTTAAAGTGTAACTAAACCCAAAAAAACAAATGTAATATATTGTGGTTTACTGGTATTTAGTAGCATACTGTCCTCAGCATTCATGTGAATGAGACCTTAAAGTGGGAGTAAACTCCCATCTCTGGCTTTTACCTATAACAAGGCTGAAAATGGAAGCGTTTCCCCGGGGGTTCCTTTAGCAGCGAAAACTTTATGAGAAAAATGATTAGTTGAAAATCTTTTATTTAGGCAAAGAATGAATTCAATTATACAGTAAATTTAAAATATAAATTGGGGTTAGTGACACAAACAACAACATAAGCCATCACCAATGGCAAACAATGGCAAACAATGCACCAAGGAAACCATGGTTTGTCAATTACATTGTGACATCACTATCCACATGAATACCCTGATGCATTTCGACCCTTTTATTTCTGGTCTTCTTCAGGGGGGAGTTTTAATTCCTAGGAAATATATCAGAAAATTCTAATTTTAGACAACATTGTTAACATTTTGGCACTATACAAAACATTGTTGGACATTTCATAGTGTTCAAAAGTACATTTCCATATGTGTGGTAGTATATTTACCATTACGGAGATGCAAAGGTGAGAATGTATTGCACAACCAGGATTGATAAAAAAAAAAAAAAGCATTCAATGGTCCCAAAATGTCTGCATGTCCCCTCCGCACCCTCCAGGAGAGTCCACAATCCACAGTCCACAGGGCTTACAAAGAGCCACGCTTTTAGACCTTGGGAGGAAGGTATAGGGCGAGACACCTGCAGTTGGTATTGAGGAATCTCAATAAGTAAATGGCAAGTATTCTATAAGTATACAGTACTACTGTGCGACCTTAAGCCCCATACACACGGTCAGATTTTTGCATGGATTCTGTCCGATCGGACAATGTTGTTGAAAAATCAGACCTTGTGTATGCACCATCGGACAGTGTACGTCGGATTGTCCGACGGACAAAGTCCTATCTCCTGCTGGATAGATTTTCCGACAACACGGTCCGATCACACCAAATCCGATCGTGTGTACGGTTGTCCGACCGGACAAAGTGCTACGCATGCTCAGATCACATTACAAGACCAAAGCTATTGGCTACTAGCCTCTACGTAGTCCCGTCGTAGTCAACAAACGTCACCACGTTCAGAATGATCGGATTTTCCGACAACTTTGTCCGACCGTGTGTACGCAAAACCAACATCAGACAAAGTATGACGGACATGGTCCGACGGACCTGGTCCTCGGATAATCCGCGCGTGTGTATGGGGCTTTAGACTGGTCGATACTCAATCAAGTGTTAGAATTATATGGACTGATATTACTCATTTATTTAATTTTATAGTATGTTTATTTGGTTCATGTTTAGATTCATTTGTATTAACATTCATATGATGAAATAAGAAGTGCTGATGTTACCTGATTAGTATGGAAGTGACTGTGCAATGTAGTGAGGTAGTGTGTATAAGGATGAATGGGTAATAAAAACTAATGTGGTAAATAGCATTAAAATGATATACCGGGTATGTGAAAAACCAAGAATGCTAGTGAGTGCAAAAGTGTGTGCAAAACACATATTGGTGAACGTTTATTACCTTTACTAATAAGAGGATTTCCGTATTAGGTGAACAGGAATGAGATATAAAGTGCCAGACAAAAGAGGATGTATTGCACTGATAACAAGTATTCACAGTGTTAAGGGTGAGACCATGTCTATATTGAGTTGAAATGTGTTGGTTGATTTATAAAGAGCCTGAATAATGAGAAATATAAATAAATTAGTTGGTCAGTGTGATACAAATACCAGCTAATCTGATGAATCCAAAAGTTGCAATTACTGAATGCTACGATCCTTCCTGTGTGTGTTAACGGCATTCCAGAAGTCACCTCAGGATCCTCTGGAAGCTGTAGGTTATTAAATAGTATTTAAACTATCTATCCATTGATGGCAGGTTTTAATCTCCTCCCCAAACCCCCCCCCCCCTTTTCACTGTCCCTGCCGCCATGATTGCGGCATCCACGTGGCCCCCTCGACGTTCCGGAAGGTATATGCCACGGCATCCGCCGTCGCCTCCGGCGTAATTACATGACGTCATGACATCAGACGCATGCGCAGCACAGCATGGGCCTGCGCGCGACGCCTCTGATCATCTGGTGGTGATCAAGGGACGCCGCCGAAGCGAAGGATGCTCCCTACAGTGGTCAAAAGAAAAAAAGTCCAACTGTGTAACATGAAGTGGAGAGAACCGCAAAGGGTTTGCGTCTTCCCACCATGCCTGGAAGCCAAGATGGAAAAGGGGGGACACACACTCAGGGCCGCAGAGAGAGACATAGCTGTACAATGGGATGTTAACCATGATGCAAACATGTATTAAACCGAACGTACAGAATTGAATAATTATTCTTGTCATTTGTCTTAAACAAGCGCGTATTCTTATAATTATGATTTTCTTTATTTCAAAGAGCTGAAAGTATATTGTGTTCAACCCATCTAGTGACACAAAGGGAGGGAAATCTATATCTATTTCACCTCGGGAGTTATATTCTCCTAGACTTAGCTTGCTTGCTCTATCTAGTGGACCAAAAATAGGTTCCCTTTTATACTGGCTTATACTTTATAATAAGGCTTACCTATAGGTATTGTAAATATCTCCTAAACGTGCATCCTTTAGGAGATATTTACTGTACAGGCAGCCGGTAAAGTCACCGGCGCATGCGATCTGAAGGAACGGTCACCCAAGCTGTTCCTTCAGAGTCCTGTGCCATAAGTGGCAGCTCCCGCATGCATGCGCGGGAGTGACGTCATTGCAGCTCCGTCCACTCACACAGCCAGAGTCCGTGAACCTGGAAGGAAGACCGAGTGAAGATAGAAGCCCTCTTTTTTTTTTTTTTTTTATATATAGGGTGAATTTGGAGTGGTGTGTGCTTTTTTTTTTTTTTTTTTTTTTGGGGGCCACCACTAGGTCCTACACAGGGGAGCCGCAGGGGTTGGGCCGTAGGGGACGGGAACTCCTTAGGTATCCCCCACTTTCTTCGCACATTAGGTGTACGATTAAAAGGGGAGGAGGGACAGTAACTCAAAAGAAGGGAAAAGTGGGTCTTAAGGGGAAATCAATTTAAAATACACATATTTAGCGGTAAGAAATATACAGCACGCACATGGTACGATGAACTGTACACTCAATACAGCACTCAATACAGCACATGTAATATACACATACACTATGTATAAAATAGGTACACATACCTGATTATATCTCTTTCACTGTTTTTTGGTATGATGTTATAAAACACATAGGAACTGGGGGTATAGGAAACAAGGACACAAGGTATGCTATTTAAAAGGGGGGGAATGTACGTGTGGAGGGGGAGGGGGGGAGGGGGAAAGGGTGATAGAAGAAGGAGAGGGAGGAAAGAGTAAGGAACAATTAGTCTAGACCACATCATGAGAAGTTGGGGGGTGGGGGGGGTGGGGGGGGTGAGGTGGAGGGGAGCCATTTGGGGAGAATGGGGGGGGGCTAGGGAGGGGGAGGAGGAAAAGGTAAGATGTAAAGATGCGGGGATGATGTAACGATGATGTAAATGGCTTATGGTTAATAACACTGCATGAGAAGAAAAGTATTAAGGAATATAGAAATGTAAGAGATGTGTTAGGTAGACCGAAATGATTATTAATTACGGGGCCTATACCTGACAATATATGTGGTACTGCCTAAATAGGCGAAAATGTCAACGTGAATGTAAATAACTAGAGGGATCTATATAATTTTCAGACTTAAGAAATGTGCAGCCGCTGGGGCGTGTTCTGAGCTCCTGACGTGTTTGGGGACATTCCCCCACATTGGTCGTTCCTCCTCTGAGTAGAGGATAAGTCGGGGACGACTAAGAGAGAAGGGGAAGGGAGGAGAACAGGGTATTCCTGTTCCCCCCTTCTCTTTCCCCTTTTTTTTTTTTTTTTTTGTTTTTTCTTTTTTTTTTTTTTTTTTGTTGTATCAATGAAGGGGTGCACGCTGATATAGGAAGGCCGCATCAGGGTTGCTTCCCCTCGAGATCAACGGATAGGGGTTTTTTTTTTTATTTTTTCTCTTTTGTTTTTTTTTTTCTCCTCCCTGCCCCCCTCCCCCCCTCGCCCCTGGGTTCCTGCCCCTCCCTCCTAGCAAAATTTTAAAATGACTAGAATAAAGTTTACTTCCTATAATGTAAAGGGACTAAATATCCCGGAAAAACGGGTCAGGCTTCTCGCCGAATTGAGAAGACTAAAAACACATATAGCTTTCCTACAGGAAACACATTTCAGTGGAAAAAAAATACCGAATTTGGGAGACTACGGATTCACCAGTGTATACCATGGGATTTCCCAGAACTCTAAATCAAACGGAGTGGCCATTCTGATATCTAAGCAGACCCCATGGAAAGAACTAAAAGTAATAAAGGACGAGGTGGGCCGCCTTTTAATTGTGAAAGGCCTAATAGGACAACAAAAGGTGACACTGGTGAATTTATATCTCCCAAATACCAACCAGATTAACTATTTAGAGACCAGTATTCGGGAGATTCAGAGACATGGGGAGGGTTTGATAATTATGGGTGGAGATCTAAATGTGGTCTTGGATCCCCTTAAGGACACCTCAAGAGGCGCCTCCCATCTGACATATACCAAAATAAGGAAAATTAAAAAAACTACTATTTAACGATATGCAACTGGTGGACGCATGGAGGACACTTCATACCCAAGAAAGAGACTATACATTCTTTTCTGCAAAATATAAGACATATACCCGTATTGATTATGTTTTTGTCTCGCAGACGGGACTGACACACTTGACAAAGGCTGATATAGGCTCTTTTACATTATCCGACCATGCTCCGACCAGTTGTGAAATGGATTTAGGTGAAGTAGAGTATCGGGAATATCAGTGGAAGATGAATGAGTCACTTTTGAAGGATAGAGAGTATAAAAAAATATTAGACAGCGAAATGGACTCCTTCTTCCAAATAAACGAGACGGAAGAAACAACACCATTTGGCATTTGGGAGACACATAAATGCGTGATGAGAGGACTCTTTATCTCTTTAGGATCCTATAGGAAAAAGAAATTGAACGAACAAATAGAAGCCTTACTTAAAGATATCAGGGAAGTAGAAATGGTACATAAAAAAACTCAGGCACAAAAAATAGAAGAGAAGTTAAATAATCTACGGGGCGATTTAAATTCCCTGCTCATCGAACAAGCTAAAGCAAAGATAAAACGGAATAGTCAAAAAATGTATGAGTATGGGAATAAGCCGAGTAGGATGTTAGCAAGAGCGTTAAAACAACCCAACATAAGGAGACAAATAATGGGCATTAAATCGCAAGGAGGAGAGATATTAAACTCCTCAGAGAAAATAGCTCAGGCCTTTAAAAAATATTATGAGGGCCTCTATCAACTTGAGGGTGAAGGTAGCATAGGGAAAAACAAAAAGAAAGAGGAGGCAATTAGAGAATATCTACGTTTATCAGAAATGCCCAAATTAACAGAAGAAGCCCTGCGAGATCTGGATAAGCCAATAACGGCTGAGGAGTTCAGGAAAGTCTTGAACTCCTTACCCGTAGGCAAAGCGCCAGGACCCGATGGGTATTCTTTATCCTACTATAAAACATTCGAAGAGAAACTGCTCCCAAGGTTTTTAGCAGCATTTAATTCAATACAGGAAGGACAGAAGCTACCCGAAGAGATACTGTTAGCCCATATTGCTGTTATTCCAAAAGAGGGGAAGGACCCATCCCAGTGCTCTAGCTACCGGCCGATATCATTATTAAATGTCGACCTAAAAATTTTCTCCAAAATATTAGCTAACAGATTGATTGAATACATACCGGAATTGATCCACCCCGACCAAGTAGGGTTTACCCCAGGGAGGGAAGGGAGGGAGAATACACAGAGAGTAATAAATGCAATATACTGGTCACAAAGCCAGCACAAACCCTTAACATTAATATCAGCTGACGCAGAAAAAGCGTTTGATAGGGTGGACTGGCGGTATCTGAGGGCCACACTCCAACATATCGGCCTAGGGGAGGGAATGTTGAGATGGCTCCAAAATCTATACTCAGTGCCGACTGCTAAAGTGAAAGTAAATGAAAGACTCTCGGAATCTTTTCAAATCCGGAATGGAACACGTCAGGGATGCCCACTATCGCCCATCATTTTTATTCTTACAATGGAACCATTTCTAAGAATAATCCGTTCAAACCGTGACATTAGAGGTATAAAAACAGAAACTGAGGAACACAAACTAGCAGCTTTTGCTGACGACTTGATCTTTTTTATATCCTCTCCAGCCATATCCCTGCCTCCCCTCTTGGGGGAGCTACAGAAATTTGGGGACATAGCCAACTTCAAAGTGAATTATAGCAAGTCAGAAGCTATGGGATTGGAGATGAGTGAATCTCTGACCCACCAGATAACCTCCCAATTTAAATTTAGATGGACAGACTCATATATTGATTATCTGGGGACTAAAATACCTAAAATGTTAAGCAGGGCGTTTGAACTAAATTATGCCCCAATGTTAAAACAAATAAAGATAGATCTGAAAAGATGGGACAAAGAAATTTTTACTTGGTTTGGGAGGACGAATATAATAAAAATGAATGTAATGCCACGGCTGCTATACCTATTCCAAACTATGCCAGTAAAGATTCCTCAAAGTTTTATGAAAGAACTCCGATCAAGTTTCTTGAGCTTTATATGGGCCGGAAAGCCTGCGAGAGTACGGAGATCGATTCTGACTCTCCCTAAAGGAAAAGGTGGTATTGGATTTCCAGACCCATGTAGGTACCAGGAGGCCTCACATTTAGTTAGAATTAAGGAGTGGTGTGCTAAAAAAAAGAAGCCATGGGTACTCATGGAACAAATAGCGAGTAAAGCCCCCTTAGAGGGGTTGTCATGGATGGCTGGAAAGGATATCCCAACGATAGCTAAAAAACACCCACTGATAGGGGCAACTTTAAGCATAAGTAAAAAATCCTTCAATAAAAACAAGATATCAAGTGAACCAAGCCCTATGGTACCTATACTAGGGACATATGAATTTAAGCCAGGCTTACTAGACCACAAATTCTGCGACCTGAGAGGCAGGGGGAAAAATAGGATCATACACTTCTCAAAAGAGGGAAGATTAATGACAAGAAGGGAGATAGAAAGTGAATTTTCCCCAGAATTAGACTATTTTAGAGCCATGCAGTTGGGTGCATATATCCACTCAAAAAGTCTAAAATATTCAGAAGTCCGGGGGTTGTCGGAATTTGAGCAGATATGTTTAGATGGCGAGAACTTAAGACACCCCCTGTCATACTTTTATGAAATGATTACAAGACTGGAAGCACCTGAAAATTTAGGTTATATAAGTGCCTGGGAAGAAGATCTGAAGCTCATGTTCTCCCCAAAACAAAAGGAAAAAATATTGGGATCCGTCCATAAAACATCAATAGCAAGTAAATACCAGGAGGGAGGATATAAGATTCTTACCCGGTGGTATAGGACCCCAAGCATGCTACATGGCATATTCCCGCAGATACCAAATACCTGTTGGCGATGTGGAAAATCGGAGGGTACAATGCTGCATATTTTTTGGGAATGCGACAAAATTAGAGAATACTGGAAAATGATCGAGGAAATAGTAAAGGAAATTACAGGGGTGTCACTTGGTGAAGATCCTGCTGCATTTTTGTTAAATCTTGTCCCTATGTCTGTGGAAAAATACAAAAAATCACTACTAAAACATCTTCTCACGGCGGCGAGAGCCTGTATTCCGGCTCTGTGGAAAAAAGACGTAGCACCCACGAGGGCCCAATGGTGGGCCAGAGTGGGAGAAATTCAATTAATGGAAAATTTGACAATGGCAATTAAGGAACAGGAGGAGAGGTACAGCGACACATGGGCACCCTACTTTGCGTTTAGGGGGAAACTGGAGGGGGAGGGGTGCTGGGGGGTGGGGAGAGGGGTGAGGGGGAAGTAACATATACATTTTTTTTTTTTTTTTTTGGGTGGGGGGGGGGGGGGGGGACGTGTGAGGGAGTGGAAGAAAATGCAAGGAAAATAGCAGAAGTAAAAGTATAAATAATTCATATCATAGAAAATGTAGGTTATAGATGTGAGATTATAAAGTAAGGGAATATGTTTAAAAGATGAAATGCACTGTATTGTATTGTACAAAATTTAAAATAAAAAGTTTAAAAAAAAAAGATAGAAGCCCTCTCAGCAGTGACAGCGCGGTACTGGAGGGCTTCATTTTCAGGTTTTCAGGTTATTGCGATGCATACTAGCACATTATGGCTTTACTTTGCAGGTTGAAAAAAAAAGAAAAGGAAAACACACACAGCGGTTCACTACCACTTTAAAGTGGTTCTAAAGGCTGATGTTTTTTACCTTCATGCATTCTATGCATGAAGGAAAAAGTCTTCTGTGTGCGGCACCCCCTCCCCAATCCTTACCTGAGCCCCCTCCATTCCAGCGATGTTCACGATTCTTGGCTGTATAGGGACCCTCCCCCCTCATTGACTGAGACTGCAGCTGGAGCCTGTTGGCTCCCACTGCTGTCAATCACAGCCAGTGAGCCTAAAATAAGTGAGCAGGGGGAGCTGTGGCTCTATGTTTCGTATGGATGCATAGAGCAGCAGCTCAGGAGCAAGCATGCAGCGGTGCCCTGAGGGCAAGCGGCTTTCTCTGGGGGCACTGCTTGAGGAGGGGGGGGGACCCAAAAAGAAGAGGATTGGAGCGGCTCTGTGCAAAACCACAGCACAGAGCAGGTAAGTATAACATGTTTGTTATAAAAAAAAAGAAGCTTTAATATGATTTTAACAAAACTGTGTACAGGGGGTCCCCGGGCTACAAACATGATAGGGTCTGTAGGTTTGTTCTTAAGTTGAATCTGTTTGTAAGTCGGAACAGGTACATTTTTTAAGTGTAGCTCCAGCCAAAAAATCTATTTTTACGTTTTTTAGATAACACAGAGAAGGGTTATCACCCCTGTAACATTTGTTTTGCTGTCTGTGCCCCTGTTCAGAAGATTTCACCTCCCCTTCTGTCCCAATGACAATTGGATTTTGAAAAATTTTGGGTTGATAGGGAAACATGAAAGAAAAGGAAACCGCGCCACCTTGCGCTTGACTGTACCACCAATAGGAAAAAAAAAGTTCAATCTATAAATAAATAGCGTGCCATACAATTCAATAATATTCTTGTCCTTAAATGTGTGGATAAAGTGCTTCTGTGCTGTGCAATCGAAAATTATTATTTATTATTATTAGATAAATAAATAAAGTGCTTCTGTGCTGTACCCGTACAAAATAAAGTGCTATGCCCTACGGGAATATCTGGTTCCCATGAATAGTGATTGTTAGAAAAAGATTATAAGTGTTGTACCCCCTACTTTTTTGACATCAAACCATATTTCTAAAATTAGTCAAGCTCCTAAAGCTAAAAATCAACTAAACAATGCAAATGAATCATCCACATAAGCCAATATGTATCAATAAGAATAAAAAATGAAACTATAACAAAAATGAAGTAGGTGCAAATAGATGCAAATAGACTTGCAAGCGCCAATAAAAATAACAATAAAAAAAGGTGATAATCATAACATAGAGTCCATTAGTGACACCAAAGTGCTTGTATAAAAAGTGCTTTGTTCAAGGAGGGTTCACAGTGCAAATCCTATTCCTCTCTGTGCAGCCGCCACCAATTATGTAATGGATCACTTACCAAACTTAGGCAAGTGTAGGGCATGTAGTTTAATTAAGGATAACCAATCCTATCTGCGGTCTCCCTCCAAGGCCCAATTGCTGAGACTGGGATACGGCTTGGTCTCCAATGGTAGAACCCAGGGATAAGATAATGGAAAAGAGGGGACTCCAATGGTGAAGTACGTTTGCGTACAAATTTTATTTAAAACAAATCATAAAAGAACTCACATGGTTCGGTGCCTTTGGCCGGCACTGAGCATATCCAGCCTTGTAGGTAATGAACTGCGTGCTGTTGTTCTACGTCCTAGATCCCTTCCTTGTATGAGCCGCCTCCCCGGAAGTGACGTAATCGCATTATTTCCCAGCAGCCTCTACGCGTTTCGCAAGACCTTTTGCGTCATCACAGCTTCCTGATGACGCAAAAGGTCTTGCGAAACGCGTAGAGGCTGCTGGGAAATAATGCGATTACGTCACTTCCGGGGAGGCGGCTCATACAAGGAAGGGATCTAGGACGTAGAACAACAGCACGCAGTTCATTACCTACAAGGCTGGATATGCTCAGTGCCGGCCAAAGGCACCGAACCATGTGAGTTCTTTTATGATTTGTTTTAAATAAAATTTGTACGCAAACGTACTTCACCATTGGAGTCCCCTCTTTTCCATTATCTTATCCCTGGGTTCTACCATTGGAGACCAAGCCGTATCCCAGTCTCAGCAATTGGGCCTTGGAGGGAGACCGCAGATAGGATTGGTTATCCTTAATTAAACTACATGCCCTACACTTGCCTAAGTTTGGTAAGTGATCCATTACATAATTGGTGGCGGCTGCACAGAGAGGAATAGGATTTGCACTGTGAACCCTCCTTGAACAAAGCACTTTTTATACAAGCACTTTGGTGTCACTAATGGACTCTATGTTATGATTATCACCTTTTTTTATTGTTATTTTTATTGGCGCTTGCAAGTCTATTTGCATCTATTTGCACCTACTTCATTTTTGTTATAGTTTCATTTTTTATTCTTATTGATACATATTGGCTTATGTGGATGATTCATTTGCATTGTTTAGTTGATTTTTAGCTTTAGGAGCTTGACTAATTTTAGAAATATGGTTTGATGTCAAAAAAGTAGGGGGTACAACACTTATAATCTTTTTCTAACAATCACTATTCATGGGAACCAGATATTCCCGTAGGGCATAGCACTTTATTTTGTACGGGTATAGCACAGAAGCACTTTATTTATTTATCTAATAATAATAAATAATAATTTTCGATTGCACAGCACAGAAGCACTTTATCCACACATTTAAGGACAAGAATATTATTGAATTGTATGGCACGCTATTTATTTATAGATTGAACTTTTTTTTCCTATTGGTGGTACAGTCAAGCGCAAGGTGACGCGGTTTCCTTTTCTTTCATTTTTCCATTTAAACGATCATTGACTGTTTTTTGTTGAAACTGCTAGCACACCAAAATAAAACTATCAAAAATACCCCGACCACTTAAATAGAAATATCTGCCGAAAAAGAATTAGTAGCGCCGGTACCCCACTATTCTCCATTGATAGGGAAACATGGACTGGTGATAGTGGAGACACCTTTTTCCCATAATAACTCTTACAGGAGAGAATTTCCCTCCCCAGGGGTGGATTTCCTCTCACTTGCTGTTGTCTCCCTCCGTTTGTAAGTAGGAGTTGTTTGTAAGTCGGATGTTTGTAAGTCGGGGACCCCCTGTATTCATTCTTTTAAGACAAATATGATGTACCCATAAAATGTTGTATTATAATATACAAAAACATGATAATGTGCCCAAATATGATGTTAAAAAGAATATACACAAGACTCTATCATGTAAGAGTCCTAACAAGCATCAGTTGGTATATGTTTTATAGAAATTATTTCTCACCCAAGAATATTAGGGGACAAAGATTATAAGGTGTTACAGAAGAGGTAGAAAAAGGAGGGAGTATCCAATATCAAATGAAATGCAAGTCGAGATTTGAGATTTGAGGTTGTATATTGAAAGTAGCAACAAATGGTCAAGCCAACGTGTTTTGAGGGGAAAAAGACTCCCTCCTTCCTCAGGGATGCTGCTGTTTGCTGAAGGTGAACAGGGAAAGATCCTAAACGAGGGTCTGTGACACCAAAATTGGAATGAGCTGTGTCCGCTGTGTTTGCAACAGCATAGACCTGTGCATAGTCTGGGGGCTCTCTGGGTGAAGATGTCTGCCCAAATCTTGAGAAAGCCCAGTGTCCAATCAGACACTGGCTTCCCCAATATGCCCACCAGGAGCCATTTTCTTTCCCAATTGTCTTCTCACTGTGCCTGTGCATTACAGCCCTATAGACTTTTATGGGATCACCTCCCTTTGTTCCCAGCCTTGGTACACAGCCCCATAGAAAATAATAGGGCTGTAATGTGCAGGACAGTGAAGACTTGCGGACTTCATTGTAAATAAATACCAGATTAAGGTAAGTATGCATCTCTGGAGGGGAGGGTGGGTTGAGTTGGGTCAAGGTTGAAGAGCAAAAAAGATAAGCGCACTTTGTTTTAACGTTTACTACAGAGGTATACTACAGATAATACATTTCTCCTGTTTGGCATTGGCTTTTTTTTTTTTATCCATACATTTTTTATTTTATCTTTGGCATTGGCTTTTATCAGTTTATGTTTTGTTCGTGTTTGTACCCCATTGAAGTTTTTACATTATGTTTATCTTTGTTTTGCTACTTACTAGATGTGATTTCCTTTATAAAGTAAGAAACATAATGCTGTGCAAACTGAAGTAGGAATCAAGACCATCTCTTCCTCAAATGTTGGTCAACATTGCCCTCTGCTGGACAAGTCTACCTAATACAAGCAAATTTCCACAAAGCCATTTATCAAAACGAAAAGTAAAGGAAATGGTGAAGGTGCCCATAGCCACTAATCACATTGCTGGTTATTATTTTTCCTGCAAAGACGTTGTATATCTGTACGCACTGCAGCCTACAAGCCCTTAGATCCTTTGGCTGCATTTGTTTTCTTTTTTCATTTCTTTTTTCCTTTTTTTAGCTGGCGATCCTGCAAGTTACACATGTAGGCCCTATTCACACCTAAGCATAGTTGAGCGTTTTTGGAGCGGCACCATTAATTTGAATGGGCCTCGGGCTGCTCCAAAAATGCTCCAAAAGAAGCTCATGCACCAAATCTTGACAAAGAGCCAGGAGCGTTTGCGGTCAGGTTTTTTATTGGATGAAAAGACGTGGTTCCCAGTCTCCACTCTAATTCATCACAAAGGTGTTTTATCGGGTTGAGGTCAGGTTGAGGTGCAGGCCAGTCAAGTTCCTCCACCCCAAACTCGCTCATCCATGTCTTTATGGACCTTGTTTGTGCACTGGTGCGCAGTCATGTTGGAACAGGAAGGGGCCATCCCCAAACTGTTCCCACAAAGTTGGGAGCATGAAATTGTTCAAAATGTCTTGGTATGCTGACACCTTAAGAGTTCCCTTCACTGGAACTAAGGGGCTCCTCCAATCTTCACAGTGGTATCTTCCTCAAGCGTCACGCCACCTCTCTGCTGGGTCCCTAGCTTGGCACTCTTGATACCTCTCAAGCTTCACCCCCGCTGGCCCGCTCGGTCCCTGGCTTGACACACAAGGCTGCTCTGCAAGTGTCACCTCCGCTGGCTGGGTCCCTGGCTTGATACCCACTGAAGTTTCCAGATTCCGTCCCCGGTTGGTGAGAATTCTGCTCCGGTACTTGCTTCAGTTACTCACTGTGGTCCCTGGTAATTAGGCGGATAGTCCCTTACTGGCGACAGCTTCCCCTCTACATCTGACCACGTCAGGTTCCCCGGCCGACAGTGGTCAGAGGTAGTGGTAGTAGTGGTCACTTCTGGTTGGACTGCAAGCTGCAATTCCAACCCTGCACTGCTCTCTTGCTTCTGGAAAGGCCCTCAGACAGCCAAGCAGCCAGATGTGCCCAGGATAGGCCCAATCTCCAGCCTAGAAGCCCGGGCAGTACAACACTCATCCACCCAGACAGCCGTCTAGGTGGCACCGAACATAGATCACCTGACTCCATCCGAATATATAGGTTCTCCTAGCAGGCCAAGGGATTCAAGAAAACCCCTGTCCATTGGCTGAGATACTTCACATATCCATAAGCTGACCTTGGGTTGCCCTTCTCATATCTAGTACCACCAAGTACCTGGCCACCTAGTGGTAGAAGAGAAACGTGCAACAAGGCCAAACTTAGAGAAATCAATGGATCTCTAACAATCAACCAGGATAACTACTCCTGGCAAGTAAATTTGTGAGGAGCAACCCTGCCTAAACTCCAGGGTGCTACACAAGCACACATCCAGGACAAATCTTTGCAATCATTGCAAGCATGCATACAAGCATAACTCTTGCAACCATTACAATCACACATCTCAATATAACTTGCATCTCAGCATAACTTCTTGCAATCGTTGCAAGCACGCATCTCAGCATAACTTCTTGCAATCGTTACAAGCACATTCTCAGTGGCACACCGACAGCCACACATAATTGTTTAGTGGCACTTAATTAGCCACTTGTCTCCTGTGGCATTTTCATACAAGCCACTCACCGCTTTCAGTCTGTCATTTCTCCCTTAGGTCAGTCGAGTTTCAGGTTCCATCCTGCACCAGGTCGTTGTTTTAAAAAAAATAAAAAAAAATAATGATAATTGGGATCGCACCAGGACCAGTCGCATTACAGGGGTGGGACCAGGGAACAGGGGTTCCAGGTAAAAAAAGGGAGAAAAAATATATATATATTGCACTTAATTCACCCGTACTGCAGGTGTTTCCGGTCGACCCAGTTTCGATCCTAACCAGGGCCTCGCTACTAGGGCGCCTGTTAGGTGTGTAGTTTAAGGGTTCCTCTCACATTATCCTGCAGCACTCTTTCACTAAACCGTTACTTCACATACATTATTTGAGATGCTCATTGGACGCATCTGTCACATATGTCTCTGCGTCACACTGTGTTTTCGAAGGGCGACCCTTCACCTCACAGACAAGGTCGCTAAACGTTGAGCTTGCTGACAGTGCAACTCCTCGTCTGAGTTTTCTGTATCCCACTCCGCTCACTATCCTACTGCTACGACTCCTCTTAACACATGCACCCCCTTGTTTTGTCTTATAGCCATAGCCACGTTGCAGGCCGGCAGTGAGGACTTCACACCCACCCCTCTGTCACTCCCCGCAGGCTCAAAACGGCATTGTGCAGTCCCTAAGAGGATGGACCATCTCCAAGCTCATAGCAAGGCTGAGACGCAAGAGCATTCCCTACCCCGCTACTGCCAGGAACGGCAGAGCTTTTCAGGCCCCTCTTCCTGCCTCCAGCTGCATCTGGGCCCAGCACCCAGCAAGCATCCCTGCAATCCATCTCTGAGGCTTAGGTTACAAGTATGGAGGATACTCATTTTACGACTACCATTGGTCGTTTTTAGCCAAAGCAGCAGCCAGGCTTGTACAGTTCCAGACCAAGACAGACTGGAGTGTCACTGACACAGAACTGTTTTGTCGCCACTTGCCGGTCTATGCTCTCCACTCTGCGCTATCTGCCAGTCTTCTACCCAAACAGCAAAATGGTGCTTCAAGGCAGCCACAAGGCGCCCCTTCAATTCCCCTTTCACCTCCGGTATCGATCAGAGCTTGCCAGACCCCGCACAACAGCGGCAGGTAGACAAATTGGGACGGCCAGTGTTATCAGTGGGGGGGGCGCAGCCATATTCATAGTTGCCAACAGTCCCGATTTTCCCAGGACAATCCCGATTTTGGGACCCTCGTCCTGATCGGAGGCCGTCCCGATTCGGGATTTCCCTTTTGTCCATGGAAAAACGTGAATGTTTGGCACTGGTTCCAGAAGTTCTGGCTCCTGGCTCCAACAAAATGGCCGCTGGTTCAAGAGCTCTTTCCCCTTGTGTTCAGCTACATCTCCTCTTGTTCCTTGTGTTCAGTGTAGAGGGGAGGGGCCGGTCCATGCAGCCAATGAATGAATGAGCTTCTCTCTTTACAATTCTCCAGCCGGTGTACTGTCATTTTCTGTCCCCCATCAGAAAGTGTCCGCTGTGTACTGCGCATGCGCAGTACACAGCACAACCAGATTCCAAAAATTGCCGAAGATGAACGGCGCCTGCGCCATTAGTCCACTTTCAAGTCCCACCATCCAAGTGGACATCGAGTTAGACTATAAAAGAGCCAAGCACAGCGAGGCCGTGCCCGAAGCGTGGCTAGGGGCCCTCTAAATTTGTGTAGCCCTATGTCCACTTGGATGGTGGGGCTTACACCTCGACTCACGGCGCAGGTGCCGTTCATCTTCGGACATTTTCCGAAAATCCTCCTGCTCCGTGCTGCACATGCGCAGTACACAGCGGACACTTGATGATAGCCGGACTATTCATGACAGAACACCGGGGTTAGCTGCACGGATCGGCCCCTCCCCTCTCTGAACATGAGGAACGAGAGGAGATGTAGTCTCTTATCCTATCATAAAGTACATATGCGGCCCCCATAGCCCACTCACTGACCATTGCCTGCTGAATGACAGAGGAGCATGTTATGGAAGGCAAGGCATGATCAGACACCTAGACCATACATCCAAATTCAGGAGGATGCAGCAATGGCAAAGGTTAGGAGAAAGGTTAAGGACACCTGATAGGTACACAAAAATGGCTCATCTTCCTTCAAGATCAGATGGTAGACAGGGATGCAGGCAATATCAATAGACAGGCTGCTTGCTGGTGATCAGAGCTGTGTCTGGCTATCCTCTGAAGTGCTGGGTGCTGCAGCAGCCCTCCGCTGCCTGGGGACACCAGATGTAAGGATGGACTCAGCTGCTCGGGGACACCAGATGTAAGGAGGGACTCCACTGCTCGGGGACACCAGATGTGAGGAGGGACTCCGCTGCCTGGGGACACCAGATGTAAGGAGGGGCTCCGCTGCTTGGGGACACCAGATGTAAGGAGGGGCTCCGCTGCCTGGGGACACCTGATGTAAGGAGGGACTCTGCTGCCTGGGGACACCAGATGTAAGGAGGGGCTCCGCTGCCTGGGGACACCAAATCTAAGGAGGGACTCCGCTGCCTGGGGAACCAGATGTAAGGAGGGACTCCGCTGCCTGGGGACGCCAGATGTAAGGAGGGGCTCCGCTGCTTGGGGACACCAAATCTAAGGAGGTACTCCGCTGCCTTGGGACACCAGATGTAAGGAGGTACTCCGCTGCCTGGGGACACCAGATGTAAGGAGGGACTCCGCTGCCTGGGGACACCAGATGTAAGGAGGGACTCCGCTGCCTGGGGACACCAGATGTAAGGAGGGACTCCGCTGCCTGGGGACACCAGATGTAAGGAGGGACACCGCTGCCTGGGGACACCAGATGTAAGGAGGGACTCCGCTGCCTGGGGACACCAGATGTAAGGAGGGACACCGCTGCCTGGGGACACCAGATGTAAGGAGGTGCTCCGCTGCCTGGGGACACCAGATGTAAGGAGGGACACCGCTGCCTGGGGACACCAGATGTAAGGAGGGACTCCGCTGCCTGGGGACACTAGATGTAAGGAGGGACTCCGCTGCCTGGGGACACCAGATGTAAGGAGGGACTCTGCTGCCTGGGGATACCAGATGTAAGGAGGGACTCCGCTGGCGGCACCTGATGGCATCTGGTGGCAGGCGACGTGGCAAGTGACACGCTCAGGGCTGAACTATTTAATTTTATATTTCAATGTAATAATAGAAATAATGCGCTTCAATCATCCTGACACCATAACAACCATCGTGCTGGGATGATTGAAGCGCTAACACCAGGTGTTTGGAATATCTTTATCTGCTGATTGTTAAACTCTGGAATACATATATTTCTTTTGTGATGTAGGACCTGGTGCTGCTGTCCCTCCATCCCCCCCCCCTTTCCCTCTCCCCCTTTCCCTCTCCATCCCTTATTCATTTCAGACTCTAACCACACCCCTTTAAGACACGCCCATTTAAGCCACGCCCACTATTCCGCATAAACCACATTTTTCGGCACCGCCCCCCGTTTTTCCTTTTTCCCTATGCCACGCCTACAAACGCATGCCCAGCCCCCTGATTATAATGCGACTCCACCTACAGCCAAAAAAGTGTCCCTAAATTTTTTTTTACAATGTTGGCAACTATGCATATGTAACAACTTCAACTATGGCGTATGCTCCTACAACCAGTGCCGACTACTGCATATTTGTACGTCATGCCATAGGGCACACCCAAAGGTCACATTTCACTTAAAGCAGCTAAAGGTCCTGACTAAGCGGCTTAGGTCCTGACTAAGCCAGGTGGATGTAATTTGGTTGGGGTGCTACCTCTCCACACACCCCACCCCTTCACTGGCCGAATTCCTGTTACACGGCTTCATGGCAGGATTCCACATCGGTCTCGTCACTTTACCCCACTCCACTCACGAATGCAAGAACCTCCAGTCAGTGGCTATTGACGAACAGGCCATAGACACTCTGCTACAGGCTGAACTAGACAGAGGGGTCATCATCTGCCCCTTCTTACAGACACTTTTTCAGACCTGGAGAGTTGGCCCTATTGGACTTGTCAAGGGGAGGTTCTTCAATAAACTTTGCTTAGTGTATGATCTGTCTGGCCTCTTTCTTCTCATATCCCAAGTCTGAATTCCCTGACTCCTTCCGAGGAATTCTCCCTCAAGTACATGTCAGTCAACTTGGCTATCCATGCCATCATTAAAATAGGTACCGGCGCCTGGCTGTCTAAAGCAGACATCTCAGATGCTTGCAAACTCCTGCCTATTGAGCCATCCCCCTGGCGATGGCACGGCATTGAATGGAGGAATTCCTATTTTTTTGCCACCAAGTTGACCTTCGGGTCCAAAAGCCCCATGGCTCTTAAACATTTTTGCTCAGTCCCTAACATGGATCCTGTTGCAACAGGCCCATTGTCAGATGGGCATCCATTACCTTGATGATTTTCTGCTCATCGAACGACCGGACATACCCCCCGGTAAACCTAGACAGGTTAAGAGTGGTGTTTACCAACCTCAACGTACCCATAGTCGAACATAAAGTGGAAGGACCAGCACATTCCATCACCTTCTTAGGCATCACCCTGGATGCACATGCCATGCAGGCCAGCCTGCCTTCTGACAAACTGGTCCATATTAGGTCGGTCATCCATGACTTTACCCTGTTGCAAGGGTGTACTAAGAGACAGCTACAGTCCTTGTTAGGGATGCTCAATTTTGCTATACAAATTATTCCTTAGGAGCGCTCTTTCACCTCATGGCTCTTGGTTTTCTCACTCAAGTGCAAGACCCCTGGCCACACAAAATATTGACACTTTGGGCCCAATTTGGACATTTTCACTTAAGGGTGTACTCACTTTATTTTGAGGGGACAGCAAATTTACACTGTTATACAAGCTGTACACTCACTACTTTGTAGCAAATTGTAATTTCTTAAGTGTTGTCACATGAAAAGATATAATAAAATATTTACAAAAATGTGGGGGTGTACTTACTTTTGTGAGATTATATATATATATATATATATACATGGGTGGACTGCCCATGTGAAAGGACCCTAAAGGTGAATTTATTCTTTAATTGAACAATCTGAGGTTAGAAGTTAATTGGCTACCATGCACAGCTGCACCAGATTCTGAGAGCTCCAGTTTTAGTAAATCTTCCCCTTTAGGCTGCTTTCACACTGGGGCGGTTTGCAGGCGTTATTGCGCTTAGAATAGCGCCTGAAAACCGACCCGAAACAGCTGTTGCTGTTCCTTCAGTGTGAAAGCCCGAGGGCTTTCACACTGAAGCGGTGCGCTTGCAGGACGCTCAAAAATGTCCTGCAAGCCGCATCTTTGGCTCGCTATAGGAGCGGTATATTTACCGCTTCTATAGCGCCCGGTCCCATTGAAAACAATGGGGGAGCGCGCCGAACCCGCCCGCAAAACGCCGCTGCAGCGGCGGTTTGCGGGCGGTATTGACCCTTTTTCGGCCGCTCGCGGGGGTAAAACCACCCCGCTAGCGGCCGAAATGCGCCGCTAAAACGCCGGTAAAGCGGCGCTAAATATAGCGCCGCTTTACCGCCAGCGCCCCCACCGCTCCAGTGTGAAAGCAGCCTTATGTAACCTTGTTTCCACAAGAGCAGTTAACACGGAACTTAAACTCAAGGGTGGAATGTTACGCAAGACCCTTATATCTGCAGAATTTATTTCCTTATATCATTGCAGAAGTTATTTCAGGACAGCAGCAAGTCAACTATTGAACTTCTATTTATCTTGGTCCAACGTGCACATCTGTAGTGGACATTGACCTCTTTTCTGGTTCACACAAAATGATTGGAAGCGTATAACACTACAAACATTTATGTTCAGCTAAGTGTATAACCTTGTAGGATAGTAATGCAGATTACTCAGTGGCATAGGGAATGGGGCCACAGCTGCTCCTGGTGGGTTCAGTTTATATGCCGTCTGCCCTGCTCTGGACTCACTATGAAGTAGAGAGCACCAAAATTATGTATGGATGTCATAGCTGCAAAGAAAAGCTACAGGCCAGGCACAGGGAAGCTTCAATGCATCATTATCTACGCTTGGTCATATGACATCAGATTACTTCTGATGACCAGCACTGAAGGAAGGATAATTTTTCATGACCAAATGCAGGGAACATGTGGAGAAATGTTTAAATCGGCCAACAGCTTCCCTGCACAGCTTTGCTTGTCAGCACATTGTGTGTGTGGATGTGGGCACATGTCCACCATGGACATTGGTACAAAGTGGGATCTTTAAAGCTGAGTCCTGCCTTAGCTCAGCACTGAATAATATTTTAGCTGCATCTTTGCGAGCCATGATCTCTAATCCTGAAATTGCACCTGACATTTGTTACTGACCCAGCTTTTGTCTGACCTGCTCTTGGATTTCCCTTGTCTGCCAATGGTTTACTCATTACCACCATTACGGACTTTAGCCTTCAGACCAAGATTCTGCTCTCTAACTTTGTACCTCACTACCTGCATGTTTCTGACCACTGCCTATTCCTGATCTTGATTCTGCTTGCGATGTTATGCTTTGCTGATCATCTGTTACCAACCCAGGTCTGTGACCCAACTCCTTGATCTATTCCCAGCTGTACTCCTGCACAGATCTCCAGGTCCTAATTTTTTGGATTTGCAGTCTGCAAGAAAATACAAACACCACTACAAAATGTTTATCTAAACAGGCACATGTTAGTCCCTTAGGCCGGCCATGGACGATTCGATTCGAACATTGTATGAGCAGGCTGAATGTACCAAGCTGATAGATCGCTCAACCTGGGTACCAGCATGCCGGGTTTTACCTACGATTTTCGCTAGCGGCTGCTAAAGCCGCTAGCAATAGTTACTGTCTTCTCCCGGCGGATACGGCTTCCCCCACCCTCACTTGGGAGAAGAGCAGTAGTAGCCCATGCATTGTGGGCACACGGGTGCCACCCCCCCAACACCTCCGCCGCCTTCCCTATCAATGTGCCTGTCCCCTTTCAGGATGCCGGACACATGAATTACTATGGCGGGGATAGGCACGGGGTGTATTTTGAAGCACGTGATTAGAGCCAGAAGCTCTAATAGGCTTCAAAATAGGTTGGGCTAGTTAGTAAGACTTGTCTCCCAATTGTCCAACAACAACTAACATTTGAGCAGAACTCCCACCACAAATGTGAAAAATTTAAAAAAGTCCTTTACAAGGTAGCATAAGTAAGCTGCATTTTACTACAATGTTCACCTTTAATCCAGAGCTGTCCCCTGTAGTACTTCACTCCTGTCATTATATGTCCTCGGTCTTCTGGGTTGTATAATTGGCAGCACCATTTAATCCACTTGCTCTGAGCCCTGGCTGCCATGGACCCACCCCCAATCTGGGACAGTGATAGAAGAAGTGGCACAGTGATGAGCTCATCTCACTCTGCTCTCTCCTATTAGCATGTTTCTTGTCAGCACATGAACTGATCGCTCACTGTGTTTATTCAGCAAAGGAAAGGGCTGATAAATATAACTATTCTGTTCAGTCACAAGAAAAATTGTGCAGTTTGCTGCTTCAGTAAATTTCTTATGGAAGGTCTGAATTGTCTCTTGGAATTTGTGTACACAAATGAAAATGAGATGAAAATCTTATGAATGTTCAGAATACTGAATTTTCCCTTAATAATTACCATATAATGTGTAGGCCCTATTAGTGATTGCCAAATCTGTTACAGCAGGGGTCCCCAACCACCGGGCTGTGGCCCACTACTGGGCCGTTGCCTCTCTGCAGCCGGGCCATCGAATGAAAGAGCCGGGCGGGCTGCATGAGAGAGCCGGGCGGGCGGCATGAGAGACCTGGGCGGGCGGCATGAGAGCCGGGAGAATGAGAGAAGCGGGTGGAAAGGCAAGCAGAGATGACATCATCTCTCTCCGCCCACCCCGCATAATCGCTCTTCTGCCCTCACAGCCGGTTTTGACAGAACACCAGTGTTCTGTCAGCCTCTCAATGTCGGAGGTGCAGTGGGGAGCAGAGATATGACATCATCTCTTACCGTCCACCCCGCTTCATTACTCTCCTGCCTCTGTACTAAATGGACCAGTGCTGCCACCAATGCAGTGACAATCCTCAGCATACACCAACCGGAATTTGAAACAGGAAAAACTCAATAGTGCAAGTACTGTTTGAACCGTTTATTAAATAAAGCAAAAAAGATCCCCTTCAGGTAAGTAAGTAAGTAAGCCTATACTGGTGTATACCAATGGTGGTATTGGGATTATGCGGGTGTCCTTCTCAGTGCACAAGATGCCTGCCGTGCCGTCCTGACCCCTCCCCAACGCATAACGATGCAGGCATTTTGCATCTACTTAGGGGGAAATAGTGTTGGACGGTGGACCTATGAATCTTAAATAATGCCGGCGGCCATTTTGGTGAAGACCAAGGACACTCTAATGTTTTGTCTATAGTTTCAATGCGCTTATCACATAGGAAACACCGGCATTATTTAAGATTCACAGGTCCACCGTCCAATACTATTTCCCCCTGAAGTAGATGCATAATCCCTGCATCGATGTGCATTGGGGAGGGGTCAGGACGGCACGGCAGGCATCTTGTGCACTGAGGAGGACATCCACATCATCCCAATACCACCATTGGTATACACCAGTATAGGCTTACTATAGAGCGGTGCACTGATGCACCTAATCTGTGTGAGTACCCTGAAGGGGATCTTTTTTGCTTTATTTAATAAACGGTTCAAACTGTACTTGCACTATCGGGTTTTTCCTGTTTCATATCCTGGTTGGTGTATGCTGAGGAATACAGGAGCTCAATACCATCACAGAGCCCAGAGGCAGTTCACATGCGTGTTTTGACTTAGCTTAATCGCAAAGTTGTACACTCCATGTTTTTCCTGTTTAATATCCCGGTTGGTGTATGCTGAGGAATCCAGGAGCTCAATACCATCATAGAGGCCAGAGCGCGGTTCACATACGTGTTTTGACTTAGCTTAATTGCAAAGACGCACGCTCCAAGGTGAGCATTTATTACCTAAGGGGGGCACCTGAGTGATGGCACCTTAGCACGGCTTGCATCACAGCTTTTGGATTATATGGACCTTTATCAATACTGGATTAGTGACGCAATTGCTTTCCCTGTTCTGCAGGGAAACAAAATCCTGCACATCCCCACTGACAGGACATAGCTCTGTCTTGTTTACATTGGCAGAGCTCTGTTCTGTCTTTCTCCACTCTGATCATCGGCAGTTATTCATTGGCCAGCACCCGCTGATCGGCTTGTGCTGTGACTAATCACAGCACAAGCGGTGCTCCCCCCCTCTCCTAGAAGTGACGGATCACATACTAGGTATGTGATCCAGCACAGGAGTGCCACTTTGCCGCCGTATTAGGGTGTTATGCAGTTGGCAAGTGGTTAAAGCAGACTATACAGTACAGTTTTTTTTAAATTATGAAGCTAAATACCTTTTTTCACAATGTGACGGACCCCCATACTCAAGATGAGTCTGTCCGCCCTATCGCTCCTTTGTCTGGTACTACACCTTAGCTTTCCCATTCACTAGTCGTAGCTCAGTGTAGGGTAAAACACCAGACAGTTTATTAGAACAAGAATACAAGTCTTATATACAGTTAAAGAGGAGGTTCCTACCTCCTGCTCATATTACTCGAACAATACACCTGTAACCAGAAACATAAATTAACATGAGCTAATTAACTAATCCCTTAAAGCAGCCGATGTGCCTCCCTAACTACAATACACATTATCATACATCTCAACACAGAACTCCTTCATACAATTGCAGGGTTAATTAGCACAAACAACAATGGGTGAAAGACTCTTAGAAGCTGTGACAAGTCATACTAGACTAATTTACATTATAGCAGACAACAGACAGGTAGCTGGAGTTGACATCAGCATCTCCTAACAGTATTTATCCCAGCATTATGAATCAGCTACTATTTCTAATATGGCATATACAGGGTTCCCAGAGTCTGTATGTCTTGGGAGGACATGGACCTGAATCCAAAGTAACACCACCTCAGGGGACCCCAGGCATACAGCTCACAAAGAGCACCGTTCCCCCAAATGCCAGGGCCCATAATCGCAAGGCAAGAGGCTAGCATTCAGTCCTCTCCAAAAGTCTCTGTCCCGGCTAGGTCTGTCACACACAGCCCTGCTGTGCGGTCACGTGACCTTCCGGCTGACGTAAGAGGGGAATCTCAGCCCCTCCCGCTGAAGTCATTAGATCAGGGAAGGAGAACAGCAGGAGGTCAAGTGACTGCACAGCAGCGTTGGGAAATAAGGTATTTAACTTAATAATTAAAAAAACAAAACACACTGTACATAGCTTGCTATAACAGAGGAGATACCAGTAATTGTCCTCAGTGACTTTGCAACCACTTTAACTCATTGGATCTTCTTAAATGGCATTGTATAGTATACTAATTTGAATGCTCCTTGTCCCCCCCCCCCCAACCCTATTCTGGTGGCAGTGGATGGTGTGCACAAGTGAAGGCATAAAATTCTTGTATTGACTATACTCCACTTAATTGTTATGCATGTGTGTCTTTTTATACAACGCATAAAGTTGCCGCCATACTTTCCAATAGAAGAATTTAGTGGTATTTCTCAAATAGCATCAAGGTATTTGTGGTTCAGCACTTGTTGATAGTCTTGCAGTTCAACTATTTTTATAAATGATAATGATAAAAATGTACATATAATTTCATGTTTAAATATAAAACATTAAACAGGGGAACTAAAACCCCACATCAACTTACTCCTTCCTTGCGTACCACCATACAAGCATGGAAGGTGAGTGAAGCTCTGAGGGCTCCCCAACCCAACTCCTGGTCTCCTCACACCCCACTCTGGCTGAACCGTAACCTTTAGCAGTTCAACACCATACCAGATCCGCAGGCTTGGGCTAAATATAAAATAGTGAAACTGGAACACATTATCACGAATAAAGAGCTGACCCCTTTTCACATTTTACGTACCAAATTTAATGTACCCGCACATGCACATTTTAGGTACCTTCAAATTGAGCATGCCTATAGGTGTCAGTTCCCGGGCCAGCCAGTTGAGTTATCATACTCAGAGCTTGAAGGACTTGGAGAAACCCACGTCCCAGCTCTATGGGTCCATGCTTGTTGATTCCAGTCCCGAATTGTCCTCCCTCCACAGGAAATGGGTGGGGGACATCCCGGAACTGGATGATGACTACTGGAGGGAGATTTGGGACTTTCCCTTCTTCCATCTAGTTTCAGCAAGAGATAAACTGGTCCAGTACAAAATCTAGCTCACTACACACCCCACAGGCTCCATAGGATGTCGGCGGCATACTCTCGGTTGTGTTGGGGTTGCTCACACCAGCCCGGAGAGTTTTTCCACATTTTTTGGAGCTGCCCAGCAATTCAGCATTACTGGCAGGAGGTTATTCAGGTGATTGTAAAGGTCAGCAAGACCCACGTTCCTTATGATCCTAAATACTGTCAGCTGGGGTTGGTTGAACAAATGCCAGTGATTAGAGCGCGAAAAATACTTATATCCCTACTACTGTATTACACTCGTAAAGCCATCACGATGACCTGGAAGCAATCCCCCCCCCCCTGCTAGATTTTGGAAAAGCCTGATAAACGCCAGCTTACCCTTATACAGGGCCACCTATTCGAACAGGGGTTGCCCACCAAAGTTTGATAAAGTGTGGACATGTTGGCTAGACGATGACACCACAGCAAGTGAAGAAGTAAGAAAGACCTAGCTTAGAACTATATTTCAAGTGCATGAACCCAGATATTCTTTCATTTAAGTATCCTGCTAACACCAGTTTGAGCACAGATCCCCCCTGAGCTGGAGCCTCGGGTAGCTAGTTTAAGTTGTTTGTGTTAAGTTTTAGATAGTATCAATGTTAAGGCATGTTGCTTTGACATGAGACTTGCCCCGGCGTGGGCTAGTTTTGTTTTGAATTAAAATGTGAACTCAATAAAAAAGATTTAAAAAATAAAATATATATATATAAACATTAAACAGGATAGGGATTTTCAAGGTGCTACATGAATTGTTCAGACATGACTGTTAAAATTATAATCTTTATTAGAAATTCATAATAAAATCCATAATGAATTAAAAAAAGGTGTATGTTACTTCATCCTCTGGATTTAATGGAGTTATTAAAGTTCTTTATGCATGTTCTTCTACATGTTTCGCCACTTGGCTTCTTCAGGAAATATGCATATAGAATACTAGCAAAATCTAAATATATACAGGTAAGATAAACAGCATTTGTTAATTAAAATAAATACATCACATGGGGAGTTGAAAAACCCACCCATATATGTACCATCAACCTTAATGGAAACATTACGCACCAAAGGAGCACTGTTGGAATGGACAAGCTTCACTGTAGGCCAGAGGGGAGTATGGGAAACTTGTCCAATCCAGCAGCGCTCCTTTGGTGCATTTTTTTATTCGTTAAGGTGGACGATCCATATATGGGTGGGTTTTTCATCTCCCCATGTGATGTATTTATTTTATTTAACAAATCTACAAAGAGGTCAGAGATTATCAGGAAGTGATGCAGAGCTCAGAGATTAGTAGGAAATGATGCAGAGCTCAGAGATCAGTAGGAAGTGATGCAGAGTTGAGAAATCAGTAGGAAGTGACTCACAGATCTGTTGGAAGTGATGCAGAGGTCAGAGATTAGTGGGAAGTGATGAAGAGCTCTGAAATCTGTAGGAAGTGACTCGTGGATCAGTAGGAAGTGTGGAAAATTGGGAAAGAAACTGCGCTAGGGATTAATAAGTAGGTATATCTTGGATATCGATACAGGTCTAATTCTACCTGGTGGGGCTGCAGCAACTATACCGTATATATATATATATATAAACAGTAAAAAACAAATTGGAAAAGGAGAAAGCTGTGCATGCCAATACACAAAATTAACTGAGTGAATAAACTGAAAATCAAACACTGAGTCGTGAATATCAACTCAGAAATGGTGAAATGACATTGAAAACTTAATAAACATGATATAAATGATGCGTGAACACCCAGTGAAAACAATTAATTACCAAATAAATGTAAATGACCAATTGCAAGAAAAAAGTTCATATATGGGCCAATGTTGGCCAAAAAAACACAAAAGTTCAATTGTGACTGGTTGTAGTGGCGGAAAGTGTCCTATAGTAAAAAATTAGCAAATAATGTCAAAAACAAGAAAAATTGTTGGTGTGTCAATCTGGCATATTGTGCGATGATCGTCATACATCAGAATCTTGTCCAACTTCTATTCAAGTGAATTGTTGCAAACACCACCACCAGAGAGAAGAAAAAGGATGGCCCCTTACCAAAATTAGTTGACCCCCCCGTCACAGAGGGTCAATCAGGCTTGTGTTTAATTTGTCTTTAAACGACCATCGCTCTGATCTCATCAAGAAGGGACATCACCAATAAGCCTCCAGGACACTCCTTAAGTTTGAAAAGACCTCCGACTTGTGCTCAGGAAATCAGGTAAACCATATGCAACATATGAAAAGATGGGAAACACTCCAGATAGTGCATTAACTCCAAAACTGATTTATTAAAAAAGGAAACATAGTAACTCACATGTAAAACAAGGATGAACAGCCAGGAGACGTCTGGTGCACCGGCCGGATACACTCAGAAACGAATGACGCCACGGCGCCTCCACGCTTATCAACACATGCGCAGTTAGAGCGGTCCTTCGTTCGCGCATGCGCACACGGAGTGACGCCGATTGGGGGTCATTGCTATTTAGGAGGTGAGACAGTGCGCCGCCCGTGTCCCAGGCAGAACTCAGAGATCAGTAGGAAGTGAATCACAGATCAGTAGGAAGTTATGCAGAGGTCAGAGATTAGTAGGAAGTGACGTAGAGCTCAGTAGAAAGTGACACAGAGTGCGGAAATCAGAAGAAAGTGATGCAGAGATCAGTAGGAAGTGACGCAGAGATTAGTAGGAAGTGACACAGAGGTCAGAGATCAGTAGGACATGACGCAGAGGTCAGAGATATGTAGGAAGTGACGCAGATCTTGGAGATCAGTAGGAAGTGATGCAGAGCTCGGAGATCAGTAGGAAGTGAGGTAGCAGCTCCTGGTAAATACCAATATGTACCCAACTACACCTTGTACAAAAAAAGCTTAATTAGAGCTCAACAAACCCCCCAACATTCTATTCATAATATTTCAATAGTCACAGCAGCTTCATTCTTTATATTCCATGTATTATGAGTAGAATGTTGGGGGGTTGCTAAATTCTTAACACCCCGTCTGCTGGAGGTGAAGCCCAGGGTAGCCAAACCCCACAGCTGCCAGCAACATCTATACTATGTAACCAGCGGGTGCTATCGAAGTGGCGTCTGGTTCCTTGACAGCTCCCCCATCACCCAATCTCCTCCACATCACAAGCTCTAGAGCTGCAGCAAAGATTCAAAGATGTAACGGCGTAGTGCTTGTCATGTGGAGGAGATCAATGGAACAACAGGGGGAGAGGATCAGATAAAACATTCCTTCTTCTCCAGATGATAGCTGTCGAGTAACAAGCCAGCACTTTTTGGTAGCGCCCGCCGGTTACATAGTATAGATGCTGCCCGCAGATGTGGGGTTCGGTTACCCTGGGCTCCATCACCAGTAGGCAGGGTGTTAACTGTTATGTGCAGCCAGCTTCCTCACCCAGACCTTTTTTTACATATAATACTTTCCATATCATGGGTCCTTTTTTTGATCTAGGATACTTTTCATTACTTATAGATATTTAATATTCGCTCCTGATGAGTCGCTTTAACGACAAAACGCGTCGAGCTTGTGAGGACACAACCCCTCATATTTCCATCAACAATTTTTATGAATTTAACTGTATATTATAAGCCATATTCATGAAATATGTATAATTGTTCCCCTGTAATGGCTATTATGTTTTACATCCTGTTTATATGTATGCTATGTACTTCCTAAGAGTAATTATTTGTCATATACAACGTTACGCAATTTTTACTCTAAAATTTGTGTCTGAACCTGCCTCATTTAAAGTCCCATACTTTTATTATTATTTTTTGAATTTAGATTAGGGATGGAGGCACACTACCCCCTTTCCTTGTGCGCTTCATTTAAAGTCCCAGTATATGGAGTTATACATTCCCCCCCCTTTTTTTCGCAGACAAGAAGGACAGGGCACTGGTGTCTCCCCATGCTGTGCAATGTGTAAGGGCACAGTGGGCCCCCCTCCCTTGGGCACACATTACACCCATGGATGATATGCCACTGGTCTGTTACCACCTGAGATACTACACCTGTCTAAGACAAAACTGCTAATGTAAGTGTTATTTTGGAAATGCAGTTAACCAAATACAATACTGTGAACCTGTGTTGGACCTTGAGTGTGCTGTTTTTTTTTTGTGTTGGGTACCATACAGCTATCCCCTCCCACAGCCATTTCCCATTACAGGAAGTTTCTTAATCATTTCAGCTTTCAGAGAGATTAAACATCGACATGAAGATATTGTAGTAATCTCAGCAGATCACATTAGTACATGACAAGGATATCTCTCGCCCCCATACAGCTTTGGTTCTAGTTATTGTACCGCACAACTCTGACCTTCATGTCTTGTACATTTTCAGATTCTAGATTCGTCATTTGATACATACTTCCTATGGGAAATTGTCTTTATAGAGAAAAACAAATATGCTCACATGTTATGCATGTCATTTACAAGCTCAGGTGCTATTTTAACTCCATTTTGCAAGTCTTTTAAGTTTCTTTTTTATGTTTAGATTTCACATGTGTATTTCTGCACACTTCAATGAATAGCTGTTCATACTACACGTTTATACACTCACCGGCCACTTTATAAGGTACACTTTGCTAGTACCGGGTTGGACCCCCTTTTTGAACTTCCTTAAAGCGGCTGTATAGTCAAAAAATGTACTTTTACCTACAGGTAAGCCTATAATGAGGCTTACCTTTAGGTAAAAAAAATATCTCCTAAACCTGTACGGTTTAGGAGATATTCCCCGTGCAATGAGCCGCTGACTGCAGCGGCGCATGCGCACGGGGGATTCTCCGCTGAAAGGCCGGTGTACTATCATTAGCCGTCCCCCATCAAAAAGTGTCCTCTGTGTACTGCGCATGCGCAGTACACAGGACACCCATATTCCGAAAATTGCAGAGGATGAACGGCGCCTGCGCCGTGAGTCCACTTTCAAACCCCACCATCCAAGTGGACATAGAGTTAGAATATAAAAGAGCTGAGCGCAGCGAGGCCGTGCCCCAAGCGTGGCGAGCGAAGTTTGAGTAGCCCTATGGCCGCTTGGATGGTGGGGCTTACACATCCACTCACTGCGCAGGCGCCGTTGATCTTCCGAGCATTTCCGAAAATCTTTAGGCTCCTTACTGCGCATGCGCTGCGCATGCGCAGTACATCTCGGACACCTGGTGATAGCCGGACTGTTCGTGACAGAACACCGGCAGAATCCGAACCTTGCCAAGGGAGTGAAGCATGCGCGGGAGTGACGACATCGCGGCTCCAGCCACTCACAGCGCTGGAGTCGCGATACCCGAAAGACACCCCGAGGGAACATGTCAGCTACCTCGGCGTGGACCAGGTGAGTTACCAACGGCTCGTTCTAAGGTAAGTATTTCATAATGAGCTAGTATGCAGTGTGCTCATTATGCCTTTACCCTTACAGGTGTATAAAGAAAAAAAAAAGTTTCAGCAGGTTTACTACCGCTTTAATTCGTCGTGGCATAGATTCAACGAGGTGTTGGAAACATTCCTCAGAGATTTTGGTCCATATTGACATGATGGCATCACGCAGTTGCTGCAGATTTGTCAGCTGCACATCCATGATGCAAATTCCCGTTCCACCTAGGGTAGCCACCTCATCCCTTTAAAACTGAATACATATTAATTACACAGGTTCTGTGGCTGATTAAGGATTGTTGTGTTGTTGTACCGGAAGTCTTTGTTACTTCTGGTTCCTGTATGCTAGTCTGGTTTTCGCGGGCTCCCGCAATACGTCCGCGTGACGTCAGCGCGGCGTGACGTCACACGCTGCGCTTTTGGCGCCACGGGGAGGGATATTTAAACCCAGCCAGACAGAAGTCAGGCTGAGAGTGCTTGGGAGCTCAGGAGGCATCAGGAACTTATCTGTGAGGTAATATTAAAATATCCATCCTATACTAATGGAATATTGTGTCTCTTTAGATCACTTTTAATCTGTTAGGATTTGGACCTCGTTTCCATCACACAGACTGGCTTGGTCGGTCTGCTGGTCCATACCCATGTCCTATGGAGGCTAATTGGATTTATCCATGGTCTGCTTAAGGTAGGAACATAAAGTGACGGGTAGGGGGGCACTCTTATAGTGTCAAATTATCCATAGACAGACATCTGCGTTCTCAACAAACTCACACCTGAGCTCCCTGAATTATTTAGAACTCTACTTTGACTGTGAGGTAGGTGCAATTCAGAAGTATTTTGAGCCTGTGTTGAATTGCTTTCCTGCCCTCAGTGTATTTAATATAGTATATACTATTTATATAAGTGTTTAACACTATTGTAGGTCTACCATATATATAAAAGGAACTTTAGAAACTGCATCCCTCTCTATGGGCACCCAGCCATATTTGTGTTTCAACCTTGGATGCTGATCTGATGAGGCTCCCTGGGGAATTCCTTCTTTCTCTTTATCGGAACTTGGTGACGCTCATATCCTCTATTTTTGGAGGTAGGAGGATGCATGTGCTTTAGGGGTCCCAATGGGAAAATGTCTGTCAATTATGTGAGATATATGACTACGTATCTGTAAGAACTACAGCTGTATAATGCATTATATTCATTATTTTTCTATTTGTTCCTATATGCATACTTAGAACGAACTATATCTTCATCATTTCAAACATATACTTTACGTCCTTTTCCTGAAGAAGCCACATCGGCGAAACATGTCGAACAAATGAACGAGCATATTTTCTGCATTTAACTATAGTATATCTTTATTTTGTTCATTAGAGGCTGTATGTATAGACCTTGAACTATAATGTATATCATGTTCTGCACAAAATTATTTATTATTTACTTTTTGGTTTTTATAACTATGTCTTTTCTAAGGCCCCTTTCACACCGGGGCGTTTTTCATGCGGTGCAGCGCTAAAAATAGCGCCTGTTCACCGCATGAAAAAATCCGGCCCCTTTAACTCCAGTGTGAAAGCCGGCGGGCTTTCACACTGGAGCGGTGCGCTAGCAGGATGACAAAAAAAGTCCTGCTAGCAGCATCTTTGGAGCGGGATAGGAGCGGTGTGTTCACCGCTCCTATACCGCTCCTTCCCATTGAAAAGAATGGGAGACCGCGGTAAAACCGCGGCAATACCGCCGCAAAGCGCCGCTACGGCGGCGCTCTGCGGGGGGTGTTTAACCCTTTTTCGGCCGCTCGCGGGGGGTAAAACCGCACCGCGAGCGGCCGAAAACCGCGGTAAAAACGACGGTAAAGCAGCGCTAAATATAGCGCTGCTTTACCGTCACCGCGGCTCCCCGCCCCGGTGTGAAAGGGGCCTGAATAAATATATATTTTCATAATATAAACAAAAAATCTATTCAATACTTATGTACCTTTGACAGTCCCGTATCTCCAAGTTTCTTTACATTACACTGTACACTACACTCACCACTACACTGCAGTAACAACTATACTGTCCACTACACTGACCACTATACTGTCCACTACACTACACTGACCATTATACTGTCCACTACACTTCACTGACCACTACAATACACTGGCCGCTATACAGTCCACTACACTGACCACTATATTGTCCACTACACTACACTGACCACTGTACAGTCCACTACACGGCACTGACCCCTATACTGCCCACTACACTAACCGCTATACAGTCCACTACACTACACTGACCGCTATACAGTCCACTACACTACACTGACCACTATACTGTCCACTACACTACACTGACCACTATACTATTCACTACACTGACCACTATACTGTCCACTACACTATACTGTCCACTATACTACACTGACCACTATACTGTCCACTATACTACACTGACAACTATACTACACTAACCACTATACTGTCCACTATACTACACTGACCACTATACTGTCCACTACACTATACTGTTCACTATACTACACTGACCACTATTATGTCCACTACACTATACTGTCCACTATACTGTTCACTATACTACACTGACCACTATACTACACTGACCATTATACTGTCCACTACACTATACTGTCCACTATACTACACTGTCCACTACACTAACCATTACACTGTACACTACACTGACCACTATACTGTCCACTACACTGACCATTATAATGTCCACTACACTGTCCACTACACTGACCATTATAATGTCCACTACACTAACCATTACACTGTACACTACACTGACCACTCTACTATCCACTACACTATACTGTCCACTATACTATTCACTACACTATACTGTCCACTATACTATTCACTACACTGACCACTGTACTATCCACTACACTATACTGACTGCTATACAGTCCACTACACTGACCACTATACTATCCACTACACTATACTGACCGCTATACAGTCCACTACACTGTCCTACCTACAGTATTCCTATACTGACACTACACTGCGCTGCTCCTCTTCTCTCTCTCTATCTCTCTCTGGCTGCTCCGTCTCTCCAGACTGTGTCCATCCCCCCCTGGGCCAGCAACATGACTCTCACCTTCTGTTTTTTTGTCCTGCATCGGTCCAGAGGTGAGGAGGAGGAGGAGGAGAAGACAGCGGCGGCTCACTATTTTCATTGCTTGTGTCCCCCGCGCTATGACCGCCATGTTCAGTGTCCGGCGCCCTGTGATTGGGCGTATGGGGTCATGTGCGGAGGCGGGACTCCAGAAGCAACCGTGATCATGGAGAGGCCAGCCCTGCCGATGTACATGACCCCCATACGCCCAATCACAGACATGGAATATGGCGGCCAGAGCGCGGGGGACACAGGAAATTTTAATTACGGAGGCAGCCAGTAGTGACACACATTGGCGCAGAAATTCGCCCCTAAATATTGCGCCCGGGGCCACGGTCCCCTCCGCACCCCCCATGCTACGCAACTGGGCATGAGTCCAAACCGACCAGAGCTATCCCACTGGGAAGCTGTCAAACCTGACAGGCATTCCCCGCTCCGCAGCCTCGTGTATACATGCCCATTGCATAGGTGCAGCTGTGGGGTGGGGAATGCCTACACTGACTATGATTGGCTGTTGGCTTTGACAGCTTCCCAGGGGAATAGCTCAGGTGGGTTCAGACTTGTGTTCAAAATTGGAGCTCATTCCTAATGGCAATGTATAAGGTAAGGGTAGGTTCCCCCAGAGGGATTCCATTCCTCCTTAAAGCGGTATAAAACCCAGTATTAAACTGAAATATATTGCAGTTTACCAATCATTAGATGTGATGTCTGCATCAGTTTTCTTTTCTTTGGCTTCTTTGCTTTTGTTTACACCAGGGGTCAAGTCCTGGGGAAAAAAGTGTGGGAACTCCCACCCAAGATCCACTCCACCACCAAAAAAAATAAAAAAAATATATATAATACGCTCATATGCATATATATTTCACAGAAAATACAGTGACTGCGAATGCGACATACTACAGGAGATGATCAGACTGCGAATGCGACATACTACAGATGACCAGACTGCAAATGCGACATGCTACAGATGACCAGACTGCAAATGCGACATGCTACAGGAGATGATCAGGCTACAAATGCGACATGCTACAGGAGATGATCAGGCTACAAATGCGACATACTACAGGAGATGATCAGACTACAAATGCGACATACTACAGGAGATGATCAGGCTACAAATGCGACATACTACAGGAGATGATCAGGCTACAAATGCGACATACTACAGGAGATGATCAGGCTACAAATGCGACATACTACAGGAGATGATCAGGCTACAAATGCGACATACTACAGGAGATGATCAGACTACAAATGCGACATACTACAGGAGATGATCAGACTACAAATGCGACATACTACAGGAGATGATCAGGCTACAAATGCGACATACTACAGGAGATGATCAGGCTACAAATGCGACATACTACAGGAGATGATCAGACTGCATATGCGACATACTAGAAGATGACCAAGTAGCCAGTTTTAAAATTTAAACCTGTCCTCTTTATAGCACCCTTCTTCACATTCCTGTCCTCACCCCCTTCACATTCCTGTCCTCACCCCCTTCACATTCCTGTCCTCACCCCCTTCACATTCCTGTCCTCACCCCCTTTGTAGATCCCCCCTTCACATTCCTGTCCTCACCCCCTTTGTAGATCCCCCCTTCACATTCCTGTCCTGCCTCCCTTTGTAGATCCCCCCTTCACATTCCTGTCCTGCCTCCCTTTGTAGATCCCCCCTTCACATTCCTGTCCTGCCTCCCTTTTATATCACCTCTCCTCATTCCTTTCAGTTTCTGATTCTTTCCCCCTCCGTCCTTCATTACAGTGCCCTCTGTCTTACCTTACACAGGACACAGATGACATCAGAGGCACAGAGCTGACATCGGAAGTGCAGCAAAGGGCTGGACAGAGGGCGGGACCTGCCCCAGTTAACTGATTGGTTGATAGACTGCAGAGCAGTTCTATCAACCAATCAGTTAACTGGGCCAGCCCCTGCCTTCCGTGCATCGCTGTGCTGCTCTTCTGATGTCAGCTCTGTGAGGAAAACAGAGCTAGCAGGCAGCGGCAGCTGATGACAAAAAAGCTTTAATGGCGTGACCACGGCGGGGCCGCACAGATGATTGATGCGGTCCGGACTTGGTCCACTCTGCCTGTTAAAATCTAGAGCCTCGGGCGGCTCTAGTCCTAAAGAAGAGAGGGAACGGCGTTCCTGCTATGAAAAAAGTGCAGGGACGCCGTTCCCACCCGTTCCCGCTGGACTCGAGCCCTGGTTTACACCTGGTGATCTGGACAGTAACACACCTGCTGTAATTAAGTGATTGTAAGCCTTCTTTATTGTTTTTGTTTTAATTAAAATGTCATTCCTACCTGCTCTGTGTAATTGTTTTGCAGCCCTAATCCTCCTCTTCTGGGGTCCCCCGCCGCCACAGAGCTGGATCGAGCTTGGGTCAGGTAAGTATAAGGGGGGCTGGGGGGGGGGGGGATCTAGCGGCACAGAAGGTTTTTTACTTTGAAGCAGAGAATGCATTAAAGTGATACCGTAGTAAACCTTCTGGGTTTTTAAAACTAAAATAATAAACATGTCATACTTACCAGCTCTGTGCTGTGTGTGGTTTTGCACAGAGCAGCTCTGATACTCCTTTTTTGGGGTCCCCCGCCAGTGCTTCAGACCCCTCCTCTTCAGCGAGTGCTCCCCAGGGAAAGCCACTTTCCTTGGGGGCACCCGTTCATCTATTGACACAGACCGAGCAACTCGTGACAGAATTTAATTGACAGCAGCAAAGCCAATGGCTTCCGCTACTATCTGCTCAATGAGGAGGGAGACAGCGGCAAGAGACGCTGCTCTCATGCTCGTCACTGGATTGGATCAGGCTCAGGTAAGAATGAGGGGGGGGGGGGGCTGGGGGGCTCCTGCAGCACAGGAGGTTTTTTACCTTAATGCATAGAATGCAGTGG
The DNA here is from genome assembly GCA_028564925.1 of Lithobates sylvaticus. Taxonomy (NCBI): domain Eukaryota; kingdom Metazoa; phylum Chordata; class Amphibia; order Anura; family Ranidae; genus Lithobates; species Lithobates sylvaticus. Next base: position 120,521,967 of record CM053026.1, read on the forward strand.
GGGGGGGGGGGGTAGCAAATAAAGAAAATATAATATAGCGTAAACAATTGCAACACAAGTCATATTGTAATTCAATGTTATTAAAAATGACCTTTCCTTTTCAATTTGCAGCTGTAATTTTCAGAAAATACAATTCAATATGACTAACTGGAGTTGTTCTGTAAACAGAATGTCCCCCAGAAACATCCTTTCCTGCTTGTGTGATTGGCTCACCAATTTCCCCAGGTCTCCAGTAAGATACAAGTCAGATTTCAGGCACCCCCTGCAACAAAAATTTCATTTTTGGTGAGATACTCCCAATAGGAACATGTCTAAAGGGATGCAGGCCCTGCAGCTTTCCTCATTAGTGCTCTGTAGCTGCACAGCTGACTGATAATTATGAAACCACTCCCATTAGACCCACTCGGCACAGAGGCACAGAGGAACAAACATGGATTTCTTCAGAATAACAAAAGGTAGGAATCTGCAACAAAGGTTGTTATAATCCTTGCATAGTGTTTTTTTTTTTTCTCAACAAAAGTGGAGTTACGCTTTAAGGTACAAAAAAACCTTGAGGCTTTAGAGCTAATTTAATACGCTACTCTACTGCTACATGATACCTTAATACCATGGAGAGAGATCAGGAAAAAAATGGGGCTTTCCCCTTTTCTATCTCAGTACCTACCAATTACTGGCCACACTCTATCCGCACATGAACGACAGTATGCGCCTTCTCCACATGGGCCTCCCACAGGCTCACTAATTTGGTACAGTTCGTTAATCCATCCACTGGGAAAGCTCTCCCCTTTCCTACAATACAATCCCAGTACAACCTACCCGCTCACCACTTCATACATGCACAGCAAGCAATCAACTTTGCAGCCAGCCTCTGCCCCGCCAGAGTCATTCACTTCCGCACCTCCCTACTGGACACACTCCTGAGCCGTGCTAAACTCAATATCTACCACATCTACAAACCCCAAAAGGTAGGAATCTGCAACAAAGGTTGTTATAATCCTTGCATAGATCACCCAGGGGGGAGTGTTTTTTTTCTCAACAAAAGTGGAGTTACGCTTTAAGGTAAAAAAAAAACCTTGAGCCTTTAGAGCCACTTTAAGCTGGGTATACACAGACTAAAAATCTGCCAATTCAGCAGGAACTGGCCAAATTTCACTCTGTGCTACCCCATTTGTTCAACAGAAGCCAGTCTTTAGACCAGCTTCTGTCTAACAGTCCTGCTGGAAAACCAGCACTCGGTCAGGACATGCAGCCAATGGAGTCACTGACTTCAGGCTCACCCTCCAGGGCCAAGGCAGACTCTCCCTCAATCCAGGCTTTAGGTCCAGGCTCTTTCTTCCTAAATTCAGCAGAGCCCCCAGGCACCTCATCTTTTAGTCCAGGGCCTTCAGGTACTCCCTCTCTTAGTCAAGGGCCTCCAAGCATCCCACCCCACCTAGTCCAGGACCTCTAGATAGCCTTTTTCCCAGTCCAGGGCCTCCATGTTCCCCCTCTCTTAGTCCAGGGCCTCTAGACACCCACTATCCTAGTCCAGGGCCTCCAGGTATCCCTCTTCAAGCCCAAGACCTTCAGGCACCCCCTCTCCTAGTCCAGGGCTTCCAGGACCCCCCCCCCAGTCTGGGACTTCCAGACACCCTCTCTCCTTGTCCAGGACCTCCAGGCATCTCCTCTCCTAGTCTGGGGCTTCCAGGCAACTCATCCTCTAGTCCGGGGCCTTCAGACACCCACTGTTCCAGTCCAGGGATTCCATGCCCCCCTTCTCCTTGTCCAGGACCTCCAGACACTCGCTGTCCTAGTCCAGAGCCTCCAGGCATCCTCTCACCTAGTCCAAGGCCTCCCCCTCCCATAAGTCCAGAGCCTTTTCCACACAACCTCCTTTGCTAGTCCAGGGCCTCTCCAAACAAACCCCCCAGTCTAGGGGCCTTTGCCACAAAACCCCTTTCTCCTTATACAGGTCTTCCAGTTCCAGGCAGGTTCTCTCCTGAAAATCTGTACTATTGTTGGGCTGCCTCACTCTGCCTCAGGAAAGGTGTGCAACCTATAAAGCTTTGTTTCTTGTCCAATTGTAACATTGTGGCTTGTGATTTTGCCTAGCAAGGATGGCTATGTGCATTTTGAGGAGTATTATGTGCTTTTTCAAAGACGTATCCATATATCCATATGAATACTTTTCAACACAGGAAGCTCATGATATTAATTTATATGATCTGCAGTCTTTTCTTGTTTGATTGGAAGAAGATTAAGAGGACAGTCTTCACATTTTTTTCACTGTGAATTGATTCATACAATATGGTATAAGCCAGTATGGGGAAAAAGCAGGAGAATAGAGTTCTCCTAAAAGGGCCAACACAGAACACTATGGTGAATACAAAAACTCACTTTATTAATTACAAAAATATTACCAGCTATTTTAATTAATGAAAAAAGGGAGGGGATTTACAGATGTGCGGTGAACACAGACTCATTAAAAGTCTGACAACGTTGTCAAAACAATATAAAAACAAAGGAAGCTGCGGCTGCACACATCACATTCACACCACAGTCACCATAAACAGACATCGTATACTGAAATAAGACATGTGCAATTCGTTTCGTTTTTTTTTTAAATTTTTTGTTAAAATTCGTTATATTCGTTCATTCGTTATCGTACGAATGAACAAACGATTCGCTAAAAATTTTAACGAATAACGAATGTTCGAATCGAACAAATACGAAAAACAACGAAAATCCGAAATAACCAAATTAGAAACAACGAATCTACGAAAGAAGAAAATCCGAAAAACGAAAACAGGAACAACGAAAATCAAAATGAACGAAAAAATTCGTACATTCGTAACTTTTTTTTTTTTGTTGAATTGGTAATTTTCCGTGTCCCTTACAGTGGCGCTGCTTAACGTGCTTCGAATGGATTAAACGAAAAAATTCGTACATTCGTAACTTTTTTTTTTTTCGATTCGTAATTTTCTGTGTCTCTTACAATGGCGCTGCTTAACGTGCTTCAAATGGATTGAGCAAAAAATTCGTACATTCGTAACTTTTTTTTTCGATTCCTAATTTTCCGTGTCTCTTAACCACTTCAGCCCCGGACCAATTGTCAGCTTAAGGACCAGAGGTCTTTTTTCAATTTCGCACTGCACTACTTTAACTGGTAATTGTGCGGTCATGCAATTTTGTAACGAAACGAAATTTGCGTCCTTTTCTTCCCACAAATAGAGCTTTCTTTTGATGGTATTTGATTGCCTCTGTGATTTTTATTTTTTGCGATATAAACGGAAAAAGAGCGAAAAATTTTGAAAAAAAAAGAGATTTTCTACTTTTTGTTATAAGAAAAATCTAATAAACTCAATTTTAGTCAAACATTTGGGCCAAAATGTATTCAGCCACATGTCTTTAGTAAAAAAAATGCCAATAAGCGTATATTTATTGGTTTGCGCAAAAGTTATAGCGTCTACAAACTAGAGTACATTTTCTGGAATTTACACCGCTTTTAATTTATGACTGCCTATTTCATTTCTTGAGGTGCTAAAATGGCAGAGAAGTACAAAACCCCCCCAAATGACCCCATTTTGGAAAGTAGACACCCCAAGCTATTTGCTGAGAGGCATGTTGAGCCCATTGAATATTTTTTTTTTTTAGTCCCAAGTGATTGAATAAAGACAAAAATAAAAAATAATTTTTTTTTTCTTCAAAAAGTTGTCACTAAATGATATATTGCTCACACATGCCATAGTTATATGTGGAATTGCACCCCAAAATACATTTTGCTGCTTCTCCTGAGTATGGGGATACCACATGTGTGGGACTTTTTGGGAGCCTAGCCGCGTACGGGGCCCCGAAACCCAAGCACCGCCTTCAGGATTTCTAAGGGTGCAAATTTTTGATTTCACTCCTCACTACCTATCACAGTTTCGAAGGCCATAAAATGCCAAAATAGCACAAAACCCCCCCCCAAATGACCCCATTTTGGAAAGTAGACACCCCAAGCTATTTGTTGAGAGGCATGGTGAGTATTTTACAGCTCTCATTTGTTTTTGAAAATGAAGAAAGTAAAGAAAAAAATTTTTTTTTTTTCTTTTTTCAATTTTCAAAACTTTGTGACAAAAAGCGACATCTGCAAAATACTCACAATACCTCTCAGCAAATAGCTTGGGGTGTCTACTTTCCAAAATGGGGTCATTTTGGGGGGTTTTATGCCATCTGGGCATTCCATGGCCTCCGAAACTGTGATTGGCAGTGAGAAGTGAAATAAAAAAATTACTCCCTTAGAAAGCCTGAAGGCGGTGCTTGGTTTTTGGGGTTCCGTACGCAGCTAGGCTCCCAAAAAGTCCCACACATGTGGTATCCCCGTACTCAGGAGAAGCAACAGAATGTATTTTGGGGTGTATTTCCACATATGCCCATGACATGTTTGAGCAATATATCATTTAGTGACAACTTTTTGTAAAAAAAAATATATATATTTTTTTTTTTTCATTATTCAATCTCTTGGGACAAAAAAAAAAAATATTTAATGGGCTCAACATTGCTCTCAGCAAATAGCTTGGGGTGTCTACTTTCCAAAATGGGGTCATTTGGGGGGGGTTTGAACTGTCCTGGCATTTTATGCACAACATTTAGAAGCCTATGTCACACGTCACCCACTCTTCTAACCACTTGAAGACAAAGCCCTTTCTGACACTTTTTGTTTACATGAAAACATATTTTTTTTTTTTGCAAGAAAATTACGTTGAACCCCCAAACACTATATATATTGTTAAAGCAAAGGCCCTACAGATTAAAATGGTGGGTGTTGCATTTTTTTTTTCCACACAGTATTTGCGCAGCGATTTTTCAAACGCATTTTTTGTGGAAAAAATACACTTTTTTTTATTTTAATGCACTAAAACACACTATATTGCTCAAATTTTTGATGAAATAAAAAATATGATCTTAGGCCGAGTACATGGATACCAAACACGACATGCTTTAAAATTGCGCACAAACACGCAGTGGCGACAAACTACATACATTTTTAAAAGCCTTTAAAAGCCTTTACATGATACCACATTAGATTCACGGAGGAGGTCTACTGCTAAAATTACTGCCCTCGATCTGACCTTCGCGGTGATACCTCACATGCATGCTGCAATTGCTGTTTACATATGACGCCAGACCAACGCTTGTGTACGCCTTTGCGCAAGAGAAGGGGGGGCAGGGGTGCTTTTTTTTTTTTTTTTTTTTAGTTTTTTTTTTATTTATTTAGCTTTTTTATTCTATTTTTAAACTGTTCCTTCCATTTTTTTTCTTTGTTATGATTTTTATTGTTATCTCAGGGAATGTAAATATCCCCTATGATAGCAATAGGCAGTGACAGGTACTCTTTTTTTGAAAAAATTGGGGTCTATTAGACCCTAGATCTTTCCTCTGCCCTCAAAGCATCTGACCACACCAAGATTGGTGTGATAAAATGCTTTCCCAATTTCCCAATGGCGCGGTTTATATCCGGGAGGGGGGACATTCCCTCCTACTGCTTGTAAAAGCAGTCTAGAGGCTAATTACCCGCTAGAATTGCTTTTACATGAAAGCCGATCACTGGCTGAAAAGAATGATACCAAGATGATACCTAAACCTGCAGGCATCATTCTGGTATAACCATTCAAAGTCCAGCAACATACTGGACATATATTGTAATCTTTTTTTTTTTCATGCAGCCTCTTGGCTGAACGAAAAAAAGAGATTGATTGGTGGGTATGCCCACCATTAGAATACCTCCCTTCATCCACCCACTTCTAATGATGGGCATACATGCACCATTTATATATGCCGATGCATGGGGGCATCCTCCCGCAAAAGTTATGCCGTGTACACACGGTCGGAATTTCGACCGTATGTACGTGGCATTAGGAGCCAATCGCTCCTCCCCGCCCCCTGCTGCCCCCATGCTTCGGCACATATGCTCTTTTTTTTAACTGTGGTGGTGAAATCACCTCCTACAGCGTTGGAGTCGCGGCTTTATGTATCGTGGGAGCAAACGCTGTTGCTGTCAAGATAAATAAATCCGCGCTGCAACTGAATGGCGCACCTGAAAACAAAAAAATGCTTAACACTAAAACACAGTAAACAAAATTACATACCTGAAAAGCAAGCATGATAAAACATGATAAAACATAATAAAACATTGCAGAATAGAATGGAGTAAAAAAAGAGCAACAATAGAGAGAGAGAGAGAACAATAAAACGACAACTATTTTTGTTTTTTTTATTTTTTTGAGATTCACAGGTAAAAAAGCTCCTGACTGTTAGCGACTGAATCAAAACGCTACCACAAAAAAAAATGTTAGCGATCGCAGGGATCAGGCCTGACTCTGCGAACGCTGCAGTTATGTGTGCTTAGTGTTTTGTAAGTGACAGTGATCGATCGATACTGCACTTGGGTGGGCTGGGCTGGGCGGAGGGGGAAAACGCAGGTGCTAGCAGGTATCTGGGCTGATCCCGCTAACAATGCGTTTTTTTGGAACCCTAAACTGCTGGGACGCTAGTATAGATCTGATCAGATCAGATCAGATATTGATCTGTTCAGATACTATACCACTAAGGGAGGTGTATGCTTTGCGCGTGGGTGTTTGCGGTACTGGCACTAACCTGGGGCGACGCAGACCTTATTTGACCCTAAAACCTAATTGATATCACCCGCCGGGCGATCAGGGGGTTAAAACGTTATTGGGTAATAAATGGCGGGTGCCCTGACAGTATAAAAAACAAGCTAACTAACCAGCGTCACCCGTAACAGTAATACAAAAAAAAACTGGTTACCTAGCGACACTAATGCAGCGATCAGAAAAACGATCGCTTAGTGACACTGGCAAAAGGGGGTGAAAGGGTTAACTAGGGGCAATCAGGGGGTTAAACCTTTATTAGGTAATATATGGGGGTACCTGACGCTATATAAAAACCTGACGGGGAACCTAAATAACGAAATAACTAACTGGCTAACCAGCGTCACCAGTGACATTTTATACGGTGATCACTGGTGAAAGGGTTAACTCTAGGGGCAATCAGGGGGTTAAAACCTTTATTTAGGTTGTAATATGGGGGTACCTGACCTATAAACCTATTTATGAACCTATATAAACATGGCGGTTAACCTAAAAAAAAAACTGGTTACCTAGCGACACTAATGCAGCGATCAGAAAAACGATCGCTTAGTGACACTGGCAAAAGGGGGTGAAAGGGTTAACTAGGGGCAATCAGGGGGTTAAACCTTTATTAGGTAATATATGGGGGTACCTGACGCTATATAAAAACCTGACGGGGAACCTAAATAACGAAATAACTAACTGGCTAACCAGCGTCACCAGTGACAGTTATACGGTGATTACTGGTGAAAGGGTTAACTCTAGGGGCAATCAGGGGGTTAAAACCTTTATTTAGGTTGTAATATGGGGGTACCTGACCTATAAAACTATTTATGAACCTATATAAAACATGGCGGTTAAAATAAAAAAAAAAATGGTTACCTAGCGACACAATGCAGCGATCAGAAAAACGATCGCTTAGTGACACTGGCAAAAGGGGGTGAAGGGGTTAACTAGGGGCAATCAGGGGGTTAAATCTTTATTAGGGGGGGGTGGGGGGCTACCTAGGACCTAAAACTAACTGCCCTGACAGTTATTACAGTCACACTGACACTAAATGCAGTGATCAGTAAATAAATGATCACTGCAATTAGTGACACTGTGACTGGGGGGGGAGGGGGTGATCTGGGGGGTGATCTGGGGGTGACAGGGGGGTGGATTGTGTGCCTATGTGTACTGGTGTCAGTGTACTGTTTGTGCACTAACCTTTACATCTTCTGTGCTCGGCGTTCCGGTCACATAGACCGGCGCACCGAGCGTGACATCACTTCCGCCTTCCTGTCTATACAATAGACAGGAAGGGGAAGCTTTTCATTCGCCAGGAGCGATCGCGAGGGGGTGGCCAGAAACCACTGGCCGTCCCCTCGTCCCGGATCGCTCCTGAAGCGATGCCGACCGTCCCCGCCGGCGGAGGGGGGTCCGATCGGACCCCCCAACCGCCTGAAGAATGGCACGTACAGGTACGTGGTTCTGCCTGTACGTGCCATTCTGCCGACGTATATCTACATGGGGCGGTCGGCAAGTGGTTAAAATGTAATAATAGCATACACATTACATAAAATTATGAATTATGCTCCGATTACAAATCTACGAAAACAATGTTACGAAAGTACGAATAAATCAATCTAACGAAAGTACGAATGTAACTAAATCTACGAAAATACGAATGCGTCCGAATTTCGAATAAACGAAAATTAAACTAACGGAAAAACGAATCAACGAAAAAATAACTCTTACGAAAATACAAATCGTTATGAATACGAACACCGACGACTTGCGAATTTACGAATTGTTACGAATCAATGGAAATGAAAGAAACGAAACGAGAATAAACAATTTTTTTCTATTGTGCAAATGTCTAACTGAAATTGCTAATGTGATATCCAAGGGGATAATTCCCAATAAATCCAATTAGTCAGTAGAGATCATACACCTGGTGTACTGGGTGGATGATTAGAGTGCTGGTCATGGGAGTGAATATTTCATCACTTCAACAAAGTCTTTGCTAGCATGATGTTCCAAACATTTATCACTAATTAGTGATCAGGCAGGAGGAGGTAACAGAAGACAGCTTATGGTGAAATATTCCTGTTCATTTGGTAAATTGCATATAGATTTAAGACAACACCACTGATATATAGACACAGTTCATAATTGGGGGAGTACTTAGAGCGGAGAAAACACTTTCACTTGAATAGAGATGCCGGAAAGAATATTGACACTCTCACCACCTCCGCTGTGTCGAACATCCGTCCTTCAAACACATTTCTCTACCCCTGAGCGCTTCAAGACCAAAGCTGCTTCCCGTGTTATACGTGTCACCAGATGCCTGTTTACGAACAGGAAAAGATTTTCATACTATAAAGCCGGAACCTTCCAAGCATGCGTACCGTCCTCCGGAGAGAATATAAGCCATCAGCTGTTGAACTTCATGCAAACACTCAAAATCAAACAGCGCGCGGTCCCGCTGTGACGTGCTGACGTCACGCTGCTGACGCGTTTCACCAACCAATAGCCTTTGGTTTCTTCAGAGCAAGGAGGGATCGGAGAAGACTAGTTTAAATAGGCCGTCCATAGTGTAGTTACTATCTTTAGCCACCAGATGTCATCCAAATCACCTCTCAAGGCAAACATTCAGCAAACACTTAGAAATTGTAACATGGAAAAAACAGCAATGGCAGCTTGTGGAGAAAATAGCTGAGACTACAAATTAGAAAAAGATAATAAATTCCCAATATGAAAACGACAAAGAGGAGAATATATAGTAGAGAATTAGATACATGTATCAGCAGCAAAGTACCTAGTATAGAAACAGGATCAGTCATGACGGTCCCGCGGACCTAAATCATAGTAATTACTGTATCAACAAAGTTACTTTTCCAAAAAGGGCTGTAAATTACACTCCATATTTAACCCCTTAGGGACCAGAGAGTCCAAATAGTATGTCCATATCTTCTCTTTTTGGAGAAGTATGGTATTGAAATTTCCCCTTCTAGGGGGTAAGTTTAACACATAGATTCCCTTCACTATAAGGCCCTTTGGATCACCATTATGATATTTAGTAAAATGCAGTGGGTCATCATCCTTTTTCTTAATACTACTGATGTGCTCACCAATCCTTATGCAGAGTTGACGTTTGGTCTTGCCTATGTAAATTTTGTCACAAGGACATGTTAACATTAATGACCCGTGTAGTTGAACAATTAATAAATTGTTTGATTTTGTAGTCTTTTCCTCCATGTGGATTGGCAAACACATCAGTTTGATGAATGTACTTACAGATAGTACAGTGTCCACAGGCATGCATACCAGGGAGAGCTTTCGCCCTTGTCAGCCAGTTCTCATTTACACTCCGTGTATATTCAGAGTGTACCAGGACATCACCCAAGTTACATGCTCTACTGGGAGTTAGTAGAGGTCTAGGGCTTACTATGTTGGCCACTAATGGTGCGGATCTCAAGATGTGCCAGTGTTTGGCAAGAATCCCCTGGACCTCTGCCCATTGAGAGCCAACCCTGGTGATAATCCTAGGGTAGTCACTATTTAAACCCTTTTGTGCCTAGTTAATGATATTCAGGTGCCTTTTTAACTGTCTCAATTACTGACTGAGGTTAGATTAACATGTTAAGGTGCTCTGAGACAGAGTCAGAGACGTCAGAGGTTTCCGGGACACGGCGGTGTCTTCCGGAACGCCAAGGTGGTGACAGAAAAACCGCAATCAGCGGCTCTATGGGTTGTCCCTCCCCCTCCTGATCAGGAGTGTCAGCACTTAATGCAACAGAGCACCTTAACATGTTAATCTAACCTCAGTCAGTAATTGAGACAATTAAAAAGGCACCTGAATATCATTAATTAGGCACAAAAGGGTTTAAATAGTGAGCACACACCAGGTAGGATCAGCTGATCCCTGGCATGAGCAGTGTGAGATACTGCCTAACCAAGGACAGGTAAGATGGTTTACAAGTAGGCCTGAGGAAAGAGCGCATGCTCTGAAAACGTTTGCCTATTTGACGAGACCGGCTCCTGCCCCCGGAAGTAAACCGATCCACCTGGTTGCTGGTGTGCGCTCCACTGACTAGGAAGTGTCAGCAGTGGATGCCCCAGCTCGTTTTTAGCAACAAGACAGCACCTCCAGGATACGGAAATCGCTTGTTCTACACCCTCCATGGACACCTGGCTCACCATCTCAGTTTCACACGCCATTGGAAATAGTACTTTTGTGAGTACAGCTATTTTTAACCCTTTACATTGAAGATTTCCACTATTTATTGCACTTAGAGTGGCGCCTTCTGTTTCTCTTCCCAGTACCTCCAGAGGATTTCTTTGCCGCTTCTTAGATCTTCAAACTGGGCTGCCTTCTAAAAACTGCTGCTACTATTCTCCAAACCATATGACATGGACTGTCACAGAACAATATTTTAAGCTATTGCTTTTTTATTTTGGTGACAATTCACATGCAAGTTTTATTGGCCCATCCATCCCCTGTGCTTTTTTCCCTTCCCAAAGTTTTATTTCCCCGTACCTTCCACCAACCCATTTGTTCCCTTCCCAGTAGCAATCAGATGATAAACAGATATTGCCAGAATCAGCGCAAATCCACTCTACCAAATCTGTAAGATGGTTTACATCAACAGAGGCTTTTCTATACTTGTATTACTATTTTTGGTACCTTTAAATTTATTCTTTGCTTGCTGTAACACAGATATTTACCATGGAGGCTGTTTGCATCTTCCATGGGACTTGTTTGTCAGCACAGTTAGCTATAATATCAGGTAAGTGTCATGACTGACACAAAAGCTACATATATGTCCTACAGTTGGTACCTTTTAGTAACAACATTAGTGTTGACCAATTCAAGGCTAATCTGATACAATTCATTTAAACAAAAAAGACACATGAGTTACAATGTGCAAATCACCATTATACATCTCAATATTTCATTCACACCATGATATCACATTTTTAGTAATGATAGTCATACAAACATTTGTCACCACACATACATATTTATTTCCACCACATGATTTTTTCAACACAGCAACAGCCATATACACTTATTCATCATTAAATGTATTTATTTATTTTTTCACTGAATTCATGTCTTTATGAGATTTATTGAACTTTGAAATTTTTTTTTTTACCATCAATTATTTCCTGCATTTTTTTTTTATTTATTTACATCTCATCACTTAACACCATTGCGCATTGACTCTGGCTAAATGTAGGTACAATTTTGTACATTTACATGTAAATGATCACTATAACAATTATTATTAGGCCCCATGCACACGAGACGCAGATGCAAACTCTGCTGAACGCGTGTTTTAAAAAGCAGAAACCTGCGTTTAAAAACGCGTGTTTTGCTGTGTTTTCATGCCGCGTTTAGACGCGTTTAGACGCGTTTGCATCTATAAGCATTTGTAAAGATAACATCATATAGACCCTCCCCAATCTCAGAAAGCATGTATTATTAACTATTTCTGCCATTTTGATCAGAGTGAGCAGCAGCAGCAGAGAGAGCAGTTGTACACTTGCATTTGCCTCTCTTTCTGTGTTTTTTTTTTTTTTTAAATGGATCCCATATTGAATATATGTCAGGAAATGCTCCTGATGTTGCTCTTGATGCGGCAGCAATGTCGTCGCAAATTTGCATGAGAGGTCCAGAATCAGAGCTTGTCGATATTGGACCCATCCGTTGATGGCACAGCGAATGTCCGTTGGATATTTCACAAACATGTATGCATTAGTGAGTATATATGCTCTATGAACTCTAAACTAATTACGACATTTTAAACCAATGTTTCTAGTATTTTTTTATGGTTTATTATCATATTTCTGAGTTTTCTGCTCCAAAAATGTGGGTTCCTTTAAAAAGGCTTATAAACGCAAACGCGCCTAAACGCAGGTGCCTGCGTTTAGCCACGTTTAGCTGCGTTTTGCGTCTGAAACGCAGAAAAGCAAAGTGTCTGAACGCATTTTTTTGCTTCTGGAAAAACGAGGTTAAACGCAACTGCATAAAAACGGGAAAAAACTAGACTGTGTACATGGACACATAGGATAACATTGCATGCGTTCAGGTGCAGTTGAAAAAAGTGTCCAACTGCCTCTGAACGCGCGTTTAACAGCGTCTCGTGTGCATGAGAACTTATGCATAATTAAATAATATAAAACAAATATTACATTAGCGTCTGATTTAATAATGAACAAAAATATATAATGTATATTAAGATTATATGACATTATTCAGGCCCTGTTCCTGTCCTTATATTTATGATAAATTAAATTAATACTCCTTTCTAACTAACAGTATAAATCCTAATTATGTTAACTACCATTTCTAGGTGCCTCTACTTCTCCAAAAGTGGGCGTTTTTTGTTACTGCTAAGGGAGGGCACCTAAATACTGACCACTTGCAAGTCGGTGGGCCTCCGTCCTGGTTGGTCCCCCTGCCCCCATCTTTTGGGGAGTGGGTGTGGTGTGGTGTGGTGTGGACGTCTACACAGCGGCTTCTGGATTCATGCTTGGGGAGAAAGCACTTGAGCTGTCAAGAATAAAGACTCTGGTTTATGTGGAAAGGATCTCTCTGGTATAAAGGGTAAATAAACACCACCGGTTAAAATGTAAAGACATAGGATATTGACCTATGTACAATGTTTAATAATTGTCATCTTGATATACTTGCAGAAATGCGGAAAAAAGAAAAAAAAAACCCTGAAGAAGGCTGTAAAATTATCCAAGGCTAAAATGCATTGGGGTATTTAGTATACCAGATGGTCATAAGAATATATAAATTATGGATATTTACTTGAATACAGTTTCCTTTTTTTCTAATTGAATGTATGAATTTTATTTATACCTATATTCAGTGAAACTTCCCACCCGTTGTACACCAGAGCTCATATTTTTAAAATCCTGTGCGCATTGTACACTTTATGTGCACTTTGTTTTCAGAAATAAAACTAATGAATTTTTATGAACCACTTCTCCATTTCCTCATTGCTGCTAAAAAAAAAACATGGGGAATTCATCCATTCTAGTAATAAGACCTGTTTCCACAGCAAGCTTGAGTTTGGTGTTTAGAGTGTCTATCAAGGATGGAAATGGGGTCCCGGTGAGTTTTTCATAAGTAGATTTCACTATCACTGATAGGCAGCACTGCTAGGTGGCACTGATGAGGCACTGATTGGCCCCACTGGTAGGCATTGATAGGTGGCACTGGTGGGCACTGGCAGGTGGCACTGGCAGGGGGTACTGATTGGCACAGATATTCTGGACCGATGTCCCTTGCACATAAGCCGGTGATATGCTTTTTTTCTCCTCACGCTATCAGCGGGAGGAAAAAAGAAACGATTACCGAGCTTTTGTTTTCATCATGTGATCATCTGTGATTGGCTGACAGCTGATCACGTGGTAAGGGGCTGGAATCGGGCCCTTACTCAGATCTGTGATCACCCGAGTCTTGGTGACTCGGTGATCACAGCACGCACTGCACGCGCCCTGCAGGGGGGGAGAGTGCAAAGGGGAGGCCTTCATATGACGGCCTCCAGGAAATTCAGGTCCGCACTGTAGCCGTCATTCGGCTATAGCGCGGACGCCAAGAGGTTAAAATAACATTAATTATCGAAGCGTTATTTTAACACATGTGAGAACAATTTACAAAAAAATTACATTTAAAAATCGACTTAATGTATGTATGGGCAAAATTTTTTTAATATATATATTAGGGATGCACCGATACCACTTTTTTGACACCGAGTACGAGTACCGATACTTGACATGTACTCGCCGATATCAATTACCGATACCTGGTTTTGGTCATGTGACCATTTTTAAAAAAAATAATGAAAAATTACACATTTTTGCCATAGTATGAGGAATTGAAATGCAGTCAAAAGAAAACATGTTTATTTGCTGGTCACAAAGCTGTTAAAGCGCAAAT